>CM002524.2:24605555-25858055 GCA_000338895.3 Oryza meridionalis | reverse complement strand
GTACCATAAGACCATAAACACGTCTTTACTGGATATATATGTTATTACTGTCAACTGTTAAGCATCTGAGCTGGAAGTATAAACACGGGTATTAAAAGCAGCCAGATTTCACTAACTACATGTGTGAATACACACATGGTGAAGTATGGTTGTCTTGTCTTTTTGTGCATAAGACCAATTCTATGGTATCAAGTGAAAATTTTACAGTTAGAAATGCTGACATTGTTTACCCTTGTCTATATATAATAGAAATTGATAGCAACTGTCGTACAGAGCTAATAGAAAGATAAATGTGAAATATAGTTTCAACAAAACAGGAAAAGAAACCTCATAACAACGTATAGCTGATAAGTCATAACAACGTATCACTGTTTAGTTAGATGGCAAATGGTGTCCTATTAAATACTCCTAACATGAATAGATAAAAAATTGATTACTTCAGTGCAATAGTTCAAATGATAGGTGTCAGAATAAACTGTTTTCATAAAAAAAGATAGCCCGAAGCCCCACACCAAAATCAAATAAAATAATAAGTGAGGAATGCCATGCATAACAAAAAGCTCACAAGGCATTCAGTTTGCAGTCATATGGACAAGCGCATCACTGGATGTTCTCTGTCAGATCAGTACAGGACCATCGTGAACCTAACTATATGTCGAGCAGAACAAAGCCACACATTGAAAGGTGAGGAAGGGGGAGTGATTTTGAAAATGTAATGATATAAGTAGGCTAAATAACTCATTTGATTAATACAGCCCTTCGTTCGAGTGCTAGAAATCTTACGGTCTGACAAATTGATTGACTGATCAATCAAAAGAACATAATGAACTCCATCCGTCCCAAAATATAAGGGATTTTGATTGGATGGGACATATCCTAATAATACGAGTCTGGACAAGACATATCCTAATACTACGAGTCTGGGCAGGCTATGTCCCACCCAATCAAAATCGCTTATATTTTAGGACGGAGTGAGTACAAGACTACAATCGTTTTGATTGGGCAAGATTATAGTTGCATAGATGCACTATAATCATTTTGATTGGGCAAGAATATAGTGGTGTAGATACAATACAAGTACTATAGCGCTACAGTGTATAACAAAGACAGCTATAAAGAAATTCAAATGTACCCGTGCAATGGCAATGGCACTTCCATTAGTTAAATTGAAGGCACTTACTATTTAGTTCTATCTCCATACTTGAATGGGGAACGCACACAACATCAGATCTTATTCATAGACATATATAGTGATATGTATTCCCAAAAAAAAAAGGTAGATTAACAATGCAATGAAAGAGGAGCGTCTTAATGACAAAATGACTCTCCTGACTCAGTGTTCTGCATGATATGTCTGCCTGAATTCATGACAACTATTTATTGGTCCACTATCCACATGCAGTTCTTTTACACAACACTAGCTAAATACTCGTGCTTTCTATGGATTAAAATAAATTATATGTGTGCTAATATTGCTTGGAACAGATTAGTTTTGATGGTTTTGGGAGAATTTTGTCCCTATATGTGTCTTTGTATAATAAACTTGTGCTGTAGAAATGAAATAAGATAAGAGTTAGAAGGACTATTTTTTAATATTAAAGCATATGAAAGAAGAGTAGGTAAAAACATGAAGGAGTATTTGGTAAAATAGTACTCTATACAATATAGTTGGTGGGGTGACAGATTCACTACCACCATCATTGCCTTCTTTCGAAAGGAATAAAGATAAGTGAACAAAAATGTCAAAAACAGATATCAGAGACCAGCACAGTTCAAGATAACAGCAAACAGTGAATCAAACTAGTACTACCAATACAGCCTGGTATTTTACTGAACGACAGAAGTTCAACTCATATTGTTGGAAACATAACATGGAGAGGAACTAAAGTACACGGAGGTATGCAACTGGATCTGAAAATAATCTGATGATATACTGAGTACTCAGTTCAACACATTATTTTGTGTTCCTCTTATGAGGATTAAGCACTTTTTGAGCTTGCTCGAACTAAGTATGTACAGGTAGAGTGCCACGTTACATAATGGGGCCAGGCTTAGGGCCCATAAATAAAATTTTCCGATCCGTTCAAATAGTTGATCTGAATGTTCAATTTGTGATGTTTCTTTTTTTTTTATTTGAGCTAGAGGGGGGAAACCCCTCTCCTTTCCATTAGAAGAAATGCATAACAATGTTTCTACCACACCACACCACATTCAGTAATGCGCAATACCTAACGCCATCCCATCAGGGGAATCAGTGTTGCCAGAAGGAAAGGTTTAATCACCATTGACCAGAACAAAAAGCCTCAAAAGTTTCTACCAGCAACAGAGCAACATAGTCACTAGCACAATTAGCAGTGCACGCAAGCCATTTTCATACACCGTCCTGTTTCTGAGCATTGCCAGGTGCAAAAATAACCAAGCAGGAAAATGTTGCCATCAACTTATCCCCATCATCCTAGGAGCCCAACTGTGAATAGACTGATAGTCCATCCACTGAAATTTGCATTGTGCTCCTGATCAGTGATCACCAACGCTCCCTACAAATAACATTTCAACACAAAACGCCCATTTCCACAGTCACTATCCTCCTTTGTGCAAATCGGACACACCGAAATTACGTCGCGGGCACAGCCTACATCCCACCCAAACTTGGCAGTATCCATCATTGCTAGTAACATTCGAAAAGGACCGTCTTTTTGCAAAGAAAATGCAAAGATTTTGCTGCGCTATAAACAGACGCGATAAGTACAGATTCCAGGGGGTTCACTGAAATGCTAAAGTGCAGGATTAAGAGCAAAAGCACACTGCCAAATGTTACCTGCTTCACCTTAACCACGCCGGCGAGGGCGGCCCCGTGCTCCGCGACCATCCGGTCGAGCTCGTCCAGCGTCGCGGAGTCCGCCCTGTCCAGGTCCACCTCCATCATCCCGTTCACCTCCCGCAGGCACCCATCCCGCTTCTTCATGATCTCGGCCACCGTCACCTGTGCACCCACCGGCAGCCGCGGAAGCAAACCACTGAGCCTCCGCTTGCGCTCAGCGTCGGGCGGGCGCGGTGGCGCCGCGAGAACGGAGGGCCACCCGGCCTCGAAGATTTCGGAGAGTTCGGCGGCGCTCTCGTACACGGGGTCGCCCGCGCTGTTGTAGGACATGGCGTTATTGAAGGTGAGCCGGACGTCGGCGGCGAACGCCCACGGGTCCGCGTACCGGCGGCGCTCGAGGCGGCGGCGGACGGTGCCGAGGTCCATGGGGTCGGAGATGCGCAGGTAGTAGTCGACGAGGCGGAGGGCGCGCGCGTCCACCGGCTCGGCGAAGACCCACCCGTCCTCGTGCTCCAGGAGCTTGTCCAGGAGCTGGCCGCAGCGCAGGAGCGCGTCGCCAAGATCGGCGGGAACTCCAGCGACGCCAGGAGACGCCGCGGCCACCGCTGGAGGCTGCAGCTCCGGCAGATGGTGCTTGCGCTCCGTGGGGAAGCCGGGCGGCGCCGGCGGCGGCAAGGGCGACCGGCGGCGCTTTGGGCGAGGCATAGTAGGGCTGGAGGTGGCTGGAGAACGAGGAGTGTGGGACTTTGGGGCTTTTGGGATTCAATCGTGGATCAATTTCACGCGGACAACGGTGCCAGGGCCCAGCTGTGAAAAGTGTGAAACTATACACCGAAAGTTACCTAAAATTCTACTGCTTCCTCTTTTTCACAATATTCATTATATGATTTTTCACATTCATAATAATATTGATGAATCTAGATAGATATATATGTCTAGATTCATTAACATCAATATAAATATAAAAAATATTAAAATGACTTACATTGTAAAACGGAGAAAGTAGTATTTTTTAAATCTCGTTTTAAAATATTTAATAGAATTGAATTTAATGATGATAAGATATACTTCGATATAAGAAGCACCTCCAAACTGTCGTTTTAAAATATTTAGTACCTCCTCCATTTCATATTATAAGAGGGTGTTTGGATCCAGAGACAACTCTGTCACATCGGATGTTAGACACTAATTTGAAATATTAAATATAGATTAAATTTATGAAACGAATCAATATGAATGATGCTAGAAAATTTTATAAACTGAAACGGATGTAGTAGAATGATATTTAATGATGATGAGATATACTTCGATATAAGAACCACCACCAAACTCAACATAAGTCGTCAATCTCCTTTCCCCTTGTGGATATAACGTATCCTTCCCTTCCTGCAATCTAGTCATGTGGAGACGGCAGCATGCTCTGCTTCACCGCTCAATTCATCGGTGATAGTGGGATCGGATGCTACTACGTCATCAAGCAGTTTCTAAAGCATTTTTCTATCAAGGTTGCAAGTTACTACATCCTCTTTTTAAGTTATAAGACATTTCTAACATTACTCATATTTATATAAATGTTAATGAATCTAGGCATATATATATATATATATATATATATATATATATATATATATATATATGTGGGCAATGCTAGAAAGTCTTGTAATATGAAACCGAGGAAATATCTAAAATTTATATTTGGAAGTTTTTTTTAAAGATTTTGAGATTTTACAGTTTTTTAAGTCGTTTATGGATATTTCTCAAATTAGAGTAAGATTATTTGACTCTATGTCTTTACAACCTGATATTTTACGATATACCAACGGTGAAAACTGAGTTGGGAAAAAAAAATCTAACCCACAATCAGGTTTATTTGTTTCAACTAGAAAAAAATGCCCGTGTATTGCAACGGATAAAAATATTTTCTAATTGCTATACGTTATACCCCTTGCTTGGTTTTTTTAGTTGAATACTACTTGGTTTTAGGCTAAAAGTCCCATTCATTTCTTTTCAACCTCAGCATTGTTCGCTAGCTCCATCCGCTCGGCTTGCCTCTTTGGCACGACCACAAGCGGAGTAGATTTTTGTGTGTTGGACTCAGAATGTTGCGGATGAAAAAATTTTCACCGAGCCCAAAAAAAATTAATGGACGAAAATTTTCACCGGAATCCTTGCATACTTTTTTATTATTATATAGGTACAGATTAACACCATACAAAATAATTGTGGGCCCTTTGCATGTATAGTAGCCTTTTGTTTCTTTCACGGAAAGAAAGTGCATTAATTTTATATACTTGAATATGTATTACGTCCTATATATCGGTAAGCATATATTTATACTGATTTTTTTATATAATATGATTATCTTTACCTTTCGAATTAAAAAATGGTTTATTATAAGATTTCAGAATCAATAAAAATACAGATTAACACCATACAAAATGATTGTGGGCCCTTTGCATGTGCGGTAACCTTTTGTTGGATGTGCATGGTAATATGATTTGACACAAGGGCTTGGGAGGGACAGTAGACTTATTCCAGGAGGGGCCCATAGACTCGGGTCGCTAGGATGAAAACTTTCGCTCCTAACCATGTAAGCAAAGTACTATATGTGTTAGGAGATTAAGGAGATATAGTATATAAACCTTGATTTTAGAGTAGATTGAAAAATGTCCGATCCGACTATTAATCAGATTAAAACGGATTTAGCTACACGTGTGGGATGGACGAAAAAAAGCCCGGAATCCTTACATATTTTTTTATTAGGTATATATATATATATATATATACACACACACACATAAATATAAACACTAAATCATTCACATGTGCCCCGATTATCACCACTTAATAAAAAGAAAAAGGAAGTTGCTAAAAAAAGGGGCGACATATCACTAGGAAAAAAATATGTCGATTTTTGGACCATCCAATAGGCTTAAGATTCGTGCTATACGAAGAAAAAAGCGATGACATATTATTAGGGAAAAATATGTCTATTTTTGGATCATCCAGCAGCCTCAAGATTCGTCGATTTTTGGACCATCCAATAGCCTCAAGATTCGTGCTATACGAAGGAAAACAAAACAAAAAAACAAAAAGCCCGTGCTGCGTCGCCGACTGGGCCCCGGTGCCGTTAGGCTTCGACTTGGCACAGAGGGATCGGGCTCCTCCGCTTGTCATCCCGGAACCAGAGCGCCTTGCAGCGGAGATAGCCGAAGCCCTTGATCTCCCCTTCCACGCTGAACTCGGCCGCCCCCACGATCTACCGCTCGCTCCGGATCAGGCCGCGCAGCTCCTCGCGCACCGACGTCGCCTCCGCGCTGGCCACGACGGTGACCACGCCGTCGGCCCGCTCGCCGCCCGCCCGCTTCCCGTGGACGCAGAACCGCGGCACGCGGCCCATGGCGACGGCCATGCCGTGTTACGACACCTCAACCACGGAGCCGCCTCCGCCGACGCACGCGTGGTAGTTCTTGGCGAGGCCAACCACGCCCATCTCGAGGCGGAACGCCGGGGGTGTCGTTTAGCCCGTCGGCGCGGGCGAGGACGAGGAACAGGGTCGGGGTGGGCGGGCGGATGATGTACTCCAGGAGGAGCACCAGTGAGACGCTGAACAGCACTATGCAGGCGACGGCGAGCATGGTCATGGGACTATATGGGTTTTCTTGGGTAGGGATTTTGCCATTGCCGTCGTCCGGTCTGCGCACTTCTTCGCCGATGTTGATGTGCACACTGGTGGAGAAATCATATTTGGTCGGTCGGCCGAAATCCACAATAGTCCCAGATCCATTTAAAACCGGGACTAAAGATTTTTAGTCCCGGTTGGTGGCTACAACGGGCATATGTGTAACTGGGACTAAAGATCATCTTTACTCCAGGTTGTAGAGATGTCAGACGTTGTCAGGGCCCCCGGGATCTTTAGTCCGGGACTAAAGATCCTAACTTTAGTCCCGGTTGGTGTGTTACCAACCGGGACTAAAGATCACGGCTCCTCTTTATATATGCCTTCTTCCTCCTCCAGCCCGAGAGCAAGCTTCAAAATTTCTCAAATAAAGAGGGGAGGTCATGCCAAAATTTCTTGTGAAATTCTTTTAGTGATTATATACAAATCGGAGGTGTCTAAAAGGTTAGTAACTTCATCATCCAAGGTTTTTTTTTTGTTGTTATATTACTTTTGGAGCTATGTTTCACACATTTTTTTTCTCCAAAACTTTGTTGTAAGTTGATGAGAGAAAATTTGTGTGGGGAAGAAGAATATATAGAAATTTTATTCTCATAGTTTAAAATATGATGAACATTAATCTTAAAAAATAGAAAACAAACTAAATTAAAAATTAAGAGAAGTACAACATTAATATTAGTTTAGAACTTTAAAAATTATTAATAAGAATTGCTTGTCGAAAGAGTTTTTAATTATTTTATCATTACTGTTTGACTGTCATTATTGTACGAAAATTTATTTATGTACGATTTTTTTTCATTTCATGTAGATGGATCGGCAATGGATGTACGCTAACCGGCGGTCCAAAGAGTTTATCGAGGGCGTGCATTATTTTTTGAGAGTGGCCGAAGCTTGTAACGGTTTTATTTGTTGTCCACGCAATAAGTGTAAGAACCAAAAGGAATATTCTGCATCCAGGACTATTCATTTCCACTTGTTTGAGTTGGGGTTCATGCCAAGCTATAATTGTTGGACATCCCACGGTGAGCAAGGGGTTGAAATGGAAGAAGGTGAAGCAGAGGACGAGAACATTCCCGACTGGGCTCAGTACGCTGGATTTGAAGGAAATCAAACGGGCGAGGTGGACAGGGATGCTGGCGATAATGACGCTGCGGATGATCTTGGTCAGATGTTGCAGGACGCAAAGGAGGACTGTGAAAGTGAAAAGGGGTCCCATAAATTGGAGCGGATGTTAGAAGACCACAGAACGTCGTTGTACCCAGGATGCGAGCAGGGGCACAAAAAGTTGGATACCACTTTGGAGTTCTTGCAATGGAAGGCAAAAAATGGTGTTAGTGACAAGGCATTTGGCGATTTATTGAAAATCGTCAAGAACATTCTTCCGGAGGGAAACAAATTGCCCGAGACAACGTACGAGGCTAAGAAGATAGTCTGCCCTCTAGGACTGAAAGTTCAGAAGATTCACGCATGTCCGAATGATTGTATCCTATATCGCGGTGAGGAGTACGAGAGCCTAGAAGCATGCCCTGTTTGTAAAGCACTACGATACAAGATTAGACGAGATGATCCAGGTGAGGTTGACGGGCAGCTAACGAAGAAGAGAATTCCTGCTAAGGTGATGTGGTATTTCCCTATAATACCACGGCTAAGGCGTTTGTTCTGGAACAAGGGGAATGCTAGAATGATGCGTTGGCACGCTGAAGAACGTCAACAGGACGGGATGCTGAGACACCCCGCCGATGGTTCGCAGTGGCGAAACATCGACAAAAAATTTAAAGACTTTGGAAAGGACGCACGAAACATACGGTTTGGTTTAAGTACGGATGGCATGAATCCTTTTGGAGAGATGAGCAGTGGCCATAGCACTTGGCCCGTTACAATGTGTATCTACAACCTCCCCCCTTGGCTATGCATGAAGAGGAAGTATATAATGATGCCGATTATTATTCAAGGCCCCAACCAACCTGGTAACGACATCGACGTGTACCTAAGACCACTGGTCGAAGATCTTAAACTGTTGTGGAAGAAGGAAGGTGTCCCCGTGTGGGACGAGGACAAACAGGAGGAGTTTAACCTACGAGCGCTGCTGTTCATAACCATCAACGATTGGCCTGCACTTAGCAACCTATCCGGGTAGTCCAACAAGGGGTACAAGGCTTGCACACACTGTATGGATGAAACAGAAAGTACGTATCTTAAGCACTGTCGGAAGGTTGTGTACATGGGTCATCGTCGATTCCTTGCAGCAAACCACCCAGTACGGAAGAAAGGCAAGCACTTTGAATATACGGCGGACCACTGTACGAAGCCAAAACATCGCAGCGGTAAAACAGTGTTTGCTATGGTGAAATATCTTAAAGTGGTGTTTGGAAAGGGGCCTGGCAGCCAGCCTATAGAGAGCGAAGATGGTCACGAGGCGATGTGGAAAAAAACTCCATATTTTGGGAGTTACCCTATTAGGAATTCTTGGACGTCCGCCACACAATCGACGTGATGCTCCTCACTAAGAATCTTTGCGTAAACCTTCTTGGCTTCCTAGGTGTATATGGAAAGTCGAAAGATACACTGGAAGTACGTAACGATCTGAAGCATATGGAACAACACGACGACCTTCACCCGGAACCAAAGGAGAAAGGAAGCCATTACTTGAGTCCAGCCATCTACACTCTTAGCAAGGCATAGAAGGACAGTATGTTTGAATGCTTGGAGAGCATCAAGGTACCATCAGGATACTCCACGAATATAAAGCGAATAATAAGCACGAAGGAGAAGAAGTTCACAAACCTAAAGTCTCATGACTGTCACGTGTTGATGACACAGCTGCTACTAGTTGTAATAAGGGCTATCCTCCCAGACAATGTCTGGGCAACAATAACAAAGTTATGTGCTTTCATGAACGCAATTTCGCAGAAGGTCATCGATCCGGATAGATTAGAAGCCCTTCAGAATGATGTGGTGCAATGTCTTGTCAGCTTTGAGTTGATATTTCCACCTTTATTTTTCAATATAATGACGCATCTGCTTTGTCACCTTGTCAAAGAGATCGGTATTCTCGGCCCTGTGTACCTACACAACATGTTTCCTTTCGAGAGGTACATGGGCGTTCTGAAGAAATATGTTCGTAACCGTGCTCGTCCAGAGGTAAGCATCGCCAAGGGGTATGGAACAGAGGAGGTCATTGAATTTTGCGTAGAATTTATTAAAGACCTTCGCCCAATCGGGGTACCTGAATCACGTCATGAAGGGAGACTACGAGGAAAGGGGACTCTTGGAAGGAAAGCAATAATGACGGTAGACAACAATTTATTTCGTAAAGCCCATTTCATGGTTCTGCAACAATCTTCATTGGTGGCTCCTTACATCGAGGAGCACTTGGCTCTAGTTCGTGCCAGAAACATCGGTAAGTCCGATGCATGGATTACACGTCATCACATTGATACTTTCTCCGCGTGGCTACGACAACATCTCATGGGTAACGAGACGATTAACCAACAACTGGCCTTCCTGGCGAGGGGACCATCTGGCTCGATCGCGACATTCCAGGGATATGAAATCAATGGGTACACATTCTACACGAGAGCCTAAGACATGAAGAGCACGAACCAAAACAGCGCTGTTCGTATCGATGCCATTGGACACGATGGAACAACTGGCACGTATTATGGTGCCATCGAGGACATGTGGGAACTTGACTATGGTCCTCTCAAGGTCCCTCTGTTCCGGTGCCAATGGGTTAGGTTGACTGGTGGAGGTGTAACGATTGATAACAGTGGGATGACAACGGTTGACCTTAACAAGGTTGGATACTTGGACGAACCTTTTGTCCTTGCCAATGATGTAACGCAAGTCTTTTACATGAAGGACATGTCTAGCAAAGGAAAGAAGGGCAGAGGGCCTGACAAGCTGAAGCGTCACGTGGTTCTCCCAGCCAAAAGAAAAATCGTCGGAATTGAGGACAAGACTGACGAGGATTACGATCAGTTGGATGGGCAACCCCCTTTCACGGTGACGATTGACCCTAGCATCCTCCTATCAAATGAAGACACCCCTTACTCACGTAGCGATCACAAGGAGGGAACAATAGTGAGGAGATAGTACGTGCGGTCAACCGTCACCGCCGATGTATTGCCGTAATTATTGTGTACATGATGTAAACTATTTTGGATGTATTGATTATCCATATAAATCAATTGTTGTATGGCATATGTTAATTACGTATGATTATTAGAATTTTTAATAATTTTAAATCATGCATATGCTAGTTATATGCGATAATTAGAATTTTTAAAAGTTTTAAATCATGCATGTGGCATTTACATATGTTAATTAGAGTTTTTAACAATTTAATATCATGCATATGCTAATTATATATGATTATTAGAATTTTTATTAATTTTAAATCAAGCATGTGGTATGTACATATGTTAATTATAGTTTTTAACAATTTAATATCATTCATATGCTAATTATATATGATTATTAGAATTTTTATTAATTTTAAATCATATATTTGCTTATTACGTTTTATCCACTTAATTTACTACAAACAACAATAATTTTTCGAAGTAATTGTCATTAATTTACTCCAAAATGAATATTCAGTGCGTTTATCAGTAGTCCCGGTTCTTAACCCTAACCGGGTTTAAAAAGAATTTGAAAATAGCGGGAAAAAATCTTTAGTCCCGGTTCGTAAGAACAACCGGGACTAAAGATATCTTTACTCCCGGTTGTTGAGAACAACCGGGACAAAGATATCTTTACTCCTGGTTGTTGAGAACAACCAGGAGTAAAGATATCTTTGTCCCGGTTGTTCTCAACAACCGGGAGTAAAGATATCTTTAGTCCCGGTTGTTCATACGAACCGGGACTAAAGATCTAGGGGTATATATATTCCCGATGCGCGCCCTCGTCTTCTCCACCAACACTTAGAAGTTTTTTCCCCGATCGGCTTCTCCTTCGCCGTCACTGGGCATCCCCGTGCCGCCGCCGCCGCCGTCGTCTCGCGAGCGTCGTCGTCGCCGCCTCCTTCGCCGCCGCATCTCTGGGGTGAGAGCCGCCGCCACCTCCCTCTCTCTCTCGACGACCTCGATCTCTTTCTCTCTCCCTAAACCACCGCCGGCCGCCTCGTTGCCGACGCCGCCGCCGACGTCGACGCGGCCGAACATGACTCCGACCTCGATGCGGCCGCCACTGCCGACGACGTCGCGCCGGCCGTGCCGGACGATGCCGCCGCAATGCCTCCGGACCGCGTCACGCCCGCCGCGCCACGACACCGGGCCGCGCCACGCCGCCGCGGCACGCCACCGCCGCGCCGCCACGCCGCCGCGCCGCCACGCCGCCGCTCCGCTGCCGCCACGTGAACGAACGATCGATCGTGAACGAACGAAACGTGACTTAGGTGAGAACTTAACGACAACGTGAACGTTAACGAATGATCGTGAATGAACGTGAACGAACGAACGTACGTGAACGTGAACGCGAACATGAACGAACATGAACTTAACATACGTTAACGTGAACGAACGAACGTACATGAACGATACGTGAACTTAACGTACGTTAACGTGAACGAAACGTAAACGAACGAACGTGCGTGAACGAAACGTGAACTTAACGAGAACGCGAACATGAACTTAACGTACGTTAACGTGAACGAACGAACGTAGGTGAACGAAACGAGAACGCGAACGTGAACGATCGTGAACGAAACGTGAACTTAACGACAACGCGAACGTGAAATACAATATATGTTACTTTGCGTTTAGCCTAATACATTTTTTTGTATGGTGCAGAAAAGACGTTGTCGTCGTCGTCCCTCAAGCCGGAGTGGTAGCTAGCAGTCGAAGGAATTCGTGCAGGCAAGTGATGTAAATATATGATTGTTAGATTTTTAATGCAATTAAGACACTATTAGATTTAATATACGACATTTAGACTTAGCATATATGATTATCTAGGGTTGTAATGTACGACACTTAGACTTAGCATATATGATTATCTAGGGTCCTATTATAGAACACTTATACTTAGCATAGTTTACTATTAGAGTTTTAATACAAGATTATTTGAGTTTTAATGTAAGATTATTACAGTTTTAATACAAGATTATTAGAGTTTTAATACAAGATTATTAGATTACAAGATTATTAGAGTTTTAATACAAGATTATTAGAGTTTTAATACAAGATTATTAGAGTTTTAATATAAGATTATTTGATTTGTAATTAGACTTAGCATATATAATTATCTAGGTTTCTAATATACGACACTTAGGTTTAGCATAGTTGACTATTAGAGTTTTAATGTAAGATTATTAGACTTAGCATAGTTGACTATTAGACTTAGCATATATGATTATCTAGGGTTCTAATACACGACACTTAGACTTAGCATATATGATTGTTAGCATATAAAATTATTAAAGCAAATATGACCTATAGACCTAACAAATATTTTTTGTATGCACATATGGCTGATCGTGATGAGGAACAGATACTGTACGATACAATCGCAGAGGGAAGCAGCCAGTACTGGAACGAAGAAGAGGGGAACGAGGATCCAAACCAGTACTTGAACGAGGAGGGGAACGTGGAGAGGGATGCGGAGAGGAACGAGGAGGGGAACGAGGAGGAGGTTAGTGGAAGTCATCCCTCCACTGGACAGAAGAGGGCACGCGGACAATGAGGTGCCGCGAAGAAGATAGAGGGTCGGCACATCATAACTGAGGTGGACGAAGACGGCCGACCTAGTGCCCCGGCAGAAGTAGCCAAGAATTTTGTACGCCACAGCGGTTGGGTTGTGAGGGACAACGTGCCTGTCAGCACGGTGTACTGGCGCAGAACAAGGGCACACGGGGATAATGACAGCTTTGTCCCGGAATCAGAGAAAGAGATGCTGTGGACCACAATGCTCGAGACGTTCACGCTACCCGCGGGTACGGAGAACATAGTGAAACAGTGGACTCTGAAGAAAATGGCAGAACAGTTCCAGAGCTTCAAGGGAGATTTGTACAAGAAATACATCCTGAAGGGGCTGACACCGAACTTCGACGTATTCCCAAAGCTAAGGGATCATTGGGATGAGTTCGTTGCTTACAAGACAGGGCAACAAGGGCAAGCGATGATGATCAGAAACAAAGAAAATGCCACCAAGAAGAAGTACCATCATCACTTGGGGTCAGGCGGCTATAGCGTCGCAATGCCGAAGTGGGAGGAGATGGAGGCAGGCTTGATTGAGAGGGGTATTGAACCGGCCACCGCTAAATGGCCGGATCGATCGAAGTTCTGGTACTATACTCACGGTGGAACGCTTAACCCAATTGATGGCTCCCTGGTGTTCAGCAATCAGATACGCGAGGCTGCTAGTCGACTAACGGACGCAGTGGAAGCCTCTACGCAGGGCACGTTCTGACCCGACAGAGAGAAGGACGAGCTGTCGCTCGCCTTGCAGACTCCCAAGCATCCAGGAAGAACACGTGGGAAAGACGTTGTTCCTTGGAAGATTGGATTCAAGGAGGACATCCACACGTACAGGAGTCGGATGAGGAGCAAGAGAGATACCGAGGTGAAGATTGCAGATCTTGAGTACAGGGTATCGAGCTACGAGCTCAGCATGCAAGAGGAGGTGGCACGGAAGGTGGATGAACGCATGGCCGCACATCGGTGCCAGGATCCCCAGCCGTACATTCCTCCTGTAATGGTCAGCCCCTCAGGCAATCGTAGCAGCTGCGCCTCAACGGGGCAGGTAGGATTACAGAGCATGGATGCCATGCAAACCCAGGACGAAACCACCTGCCCCGTTGAGGAGATCACGCAGCGGACACCATGTGAGCTGCATATTCCCTTCAAGAACTTACTGTGGACCCCCGTTTTTATAACAGGAATCAATCGTGTAAACAGTACCATTTCCCTGGATCAAGTAGTCTGGTACACACGAATTCATAGCTGAAGTAACCAGTGCACATACACGAGTGTCTAGTACGAATTATTACATCAATAGCCCGCAGGCATAGTCTTAAGTCATCGGACCGAGCGGTCCGGAATACATCCAAAAACAGAAATAGGTAAGGCAGCGGAGTTAAGGCAGCGGCACGCCATTGCCACAGGCAACGACCGTAACTAAGACCTATTGAGCGCCTTCGTCTTCATCACCCTCCTGGTAATAGGCATAGGGATCCCCCGAAGCTTCATCTTCGGCCTCTGATTAAGTTTATGTTTACAAGGGTGAGTACCAACCGTACTCAACAAGCCACCACAGCAACAATGCATATGATAAGGGTATTCAAGGAATGGCTATGGTTCTTTTGCACAAAGCAAGTTTTGCAATTCTTTTCACAAGCCTAAGACCTAGCATAGACTGATCAAATTTTAGTACCAGTGTTCATATTAAACAATGACGGTTCTGTCCACCATCCATTGTGATCCCAAGGATAGCTTCCCGCCATCGAGTCGTCATGGTTTTCTGAGGACGTCCACCTTCCCTCCTCTCAAGAAGTGGCTCCATCAGCATAGAAATCATCATGCAACATCCCATCCCACACAAGTTAAGAATTTAGAGTCTAGCCAAGTGTAATACACGTCCCGATGCTCAATAACCGCGAGCACGGCTATTCGAATAGATTTGGTTTACTCACACTGCAGTGGATGTACACTTTACCCGCACTCCGCGACTGCCCAACACATGAGCCTCGTCCCAACACATGAGACATGTCACGGCAAAGCTTTTCGATAATCTCGCATTGGCAGTACCCGCTCCATGAACTTTACATCCTCATGCACTCTAGGCGTACACAGTTTCTAGCAGTGAGAGGAGTTCTGGCGCACCCGGGAAGGAAAGACTCACACATGCATTAAGTTATAATTATGTTTAAATTCTCACATGGCAGTCCTACCGATGGCGACACCACGGTAGACACCCGCCTCGCAGTTCTACCAATGGCTGCCCCACCGTAGAGCCCCTGCCTCACACATCCAGAAACCACTATGCATGGATACTGCCTCTGCTCAGCTATCTATTCCTTTAGGTCTATACCCATACGAGAAGTGCGGTTGTACGGGGGTCGTTTCATGCTTAACTTCATGGCTCGGTCCTTAATTGACCGGGGACGGTACTTGCCTTTTCCCGGATACCACCCAAATCCTCCGTCCGCCCCAGTCGAAAACAGTTGTTTAATTTCATTTCTCTTTTCATAAATCATGTCATCAACAACATGGCAATGTGGCGCTCATGTCTCTACATGCCGCATCTCAATTACCTTCCCAAAGGCAATTGCCCAAGCATAGAGCATTTTGATAATTATGAGTATGCATGATTCTAGAATAGCGTTGCTAAGCAATTGTCATAGTTGACTAGGGACTCATACGTAAACATGGTTACGAAGGAATATGGGGTAAATAATAATCAAGGCATGGCATAATCACAAGTAGGATGTTTATCATTGCATGCAATTTTATTTGTAAACAAAATAATTTCGCAATTGGGATCAACATGTTCAAGGAATAGTGATGACTTGCCTTGCTCAAAGTCCTGCGGGTCTTGACCTTCGCTTGGATCAGCAGCTTCCTCGGGCTCTATAGTTACGTGCGAAAATGGATTTGAATTCGGTTAGAATTCAATAAACATCCAAGTAAATCCAAATGAAAAATCGAGTGCGAAAGTCGATTCTTTTATATTAACTTTACTATTCGCGAACTACGGCAAACCCATTTTCGGTGTAAATTATTTATGAGTATAATTATTTTGTTGTCTTAAGTTTTTTTTTAATTTAATATTCCCGAGTATTATATCCATGTAATAGGTTAGAAATTTCTACCACGAGCTAAATATCGGACAAAATCCTAGAGATATTATACGATTTAATTTAGTTTATGACTAACTGATTAAGTATTCTATACGTCTAAAATTACTAGTGATTAAATCCGAACTTCTACCGTGAATCGATTACTTATAGAGATTATCCAAAGTAATCTTTAATAATCTATAAGATTTCGTTTATTAGTTGTTGATTACATTTAAATTACTACCGCGAATTGATTATTTATAGTGACTACCAAGAATAACCCATAATTTATATTAAATTTTTGCAATCCTACGACGGGAAATTAATCTATAATTTAAATTCTAATTTTTAAATCTTCTAACCTTTCCTAATTTCCCTCTATTTATACCATTATTATTTTTTTATATTTATTTATTTATTTTTATTTATTTTAATTATATTTTTTTCCTCTCTTTCTCTTTTCTCTCTTTTCTCTCTTTTTCTTTTTCTCTCTTTTCTCTCTTTTCTCTCTTTTTCTTTTTCTCTCTTTTTCTCTCTTTTCTCTCTTTCTTTCTTTTTTTTTTCTCTCCTCTCTTTCTCTCTTTTCCTCTCCCAGCCCTTCCCTTCCTCTCTCTCTCGGCTCTCTCTCTCGGCTTGTGCTCCCCGGCGACAACGGCGGCGAACCGAGGGGGGGGGGGCTTACCGACGGCGGCGGCGGCGACGACGACGGCGACGACGGCGCAAGTCACGGCGCGGTGTGGCGGCACCGAGGGCGGCGGCGCGGCGGCTCAAGGCGGGCGGCGCAGCGGCTCAAGGTGGCGGTGCGAGGGCGGAATCGTGGCGGCATGAAGGCGGTGGCTCGGTGGGGAGGGAAGAGGGGAGAAGGAGGGAGATGGGGTGGGGGAGAATGGAGAGGGGAGAGGGGATTTATAGGGGAGAGAGGGGGAAAAGAGAGGGGAGGGGCGGCAGCTATGGCGATGGCGACGGGCGGCGCGCGGCGCGGCAGGCGGCGATGGCGACGGGCGGGCGAAGCGGCGCGGGGCGCGAGGCGGCGATGCGACGAGCGAGCGGCGCGGCAGGTGGTGACGGGGCGCGTGGGCCTCGAGGCGGCGATGGGACGCGCGCGCGGCGACGGGACGGGCGGCGACGCGACGGCGGCGATGCGACGGTGATGGCGATGATAGGACGGCGCGGCGCGGGGCTCGGCATGACGGCGATGACGACGCGGCGGTGATGCGGGGCAACGGCGCCCGGCGGCAGGCGGCGATGGGCCTCGTGATGGCGACGGGGCGGCGCGGGGCTCGAGGCGGTGCGGGGCGCGAGGGCGTGGGGGCGACGGCCGAGCGGCGATGGGACGGTGGCGCGGCGGCGGGCGGCGTGGCGGGAGAGGGGACGGCGCGCGGCGCGGCACGGGATAGGGTTAGGGCTAGGGGAACCGCGTCGAGCACCTTAGGTGCAATGAACAGTACCGATTTCCAATATTTCCTTTTTTTTATTTTTATTTTTTTCTTTTTATTATATTTTTTTATTATTATCATTTTTATTTATTTATTATATAAATTTTATTCTAAAATTCCTAATATTTGCATATATGATTCTTACCCAATATTTGTGTTATTCCCACTAATAAATTCATCCTAAATTAATATTGCTCACATTTTTATATAATTTATTTAAATCTTTATTTAGTGTTAATTCCATTCCATCGCATTTAAATTTAATTGATACGAGCATGTTTGCGATAATATCGATGTAAATTGATTGGTTTAGTTCTTTATTCGAAATCTCCAAACTCCGAAATCGAAATTCAATGGAACGGCGAATAAAATCGGCATGATGCAATTTATTTTAAAAAGTTTTTGAAAATCCGAATTTTTAGAGTTTTGATTTGTCGGTCGAATTTTCAGGGTGTTACACTTACCAATCAAGGTAGTTCTATGTTTTTTGGACTTGTACATTCCGCAAGTTTCTGCTTATGTTGATTACTAATAGATAACATCTCATCACGTGAAGGTTGCGTCGGGAATGGCCATCCCAACGGACCCTTCAGGGACTTACCACTGCAGGCCGATTCCAGCAGGATACTCGAGGGTCGAAGTTGAGCTGGTGGAAGCCACGTACGAGGACCTCGAGTTGGACTACCCTGGAGGAGACGGTGAGACGCATCTACGCGACATGAGCCACGCCATTATACTATGGCGCAGGCGCTACATCATCCTCCCTGGGCGACAAGCGGTGTCTCATGCATCATCCCCTCCGGCTCCTCCACCGTCTCCTCCTCAGGCTCGTGCACCGTCTCCTCCTCATCAGTCTCCTGCACCGACTCCTCCTCAGGCTCCTGCACAGACTCCTCCTCAGGCTCCTGCACCGTCTCCTCCTCATCAGTCTCCTGCACAGACTCCTTCTCTGGCTCATGCACCGACTCCTCCTCAGGCTCCTGCGCCGTGTCCTCCAGCACCTTCCAAGTCAAGAACTCACCAAGCACCACCGCCTGCCCGCACAAGGGCAACAAAGAAGGTGAAAGTTCACACCGCCGAGAACAAGGAGCCACCGTACGATTGCACACAACAGGAGCTTGACGCTTATGTGGCAGCATAAGTGAAGAGGCAATTGAAGCCTCGGAGTCCAGAAAAGAAGATTCCTATAGACCCGAGTGCCAAGAAGTTCTTCAGGAGTATGTCGGCAGCAGCCAAGGAGGCCATCAAGCTAACGGACTATGAGCGAACACTTAAGAAAGCATATTATGGAAAGTACAAACAAGTCCCTCAGCTTGGAGAGCAACCAAACCAGGATGTCGAGCCGTTGGTGACAGGGCAACAAATTGGAATAAAAGAATTCATTTCTGACACCGGGCTAACTATGGATCAGTTGCTTAAAGGCGCACCAATCCCAAAGGCGGAAGTGAGACACAAGTACGAACTCGGTAAACCGCTTGTCAAGCCTGAGCAGCTGCAGTCCCTACCGACACAGATGTACAAATTCCATCAACGGTACATGGAGATGAGCGCAAGAGGCAGGGAGATTATCGGAGCGAGGATCAAGAGCTCCGACTTCTTACAAGGGGAAGATGTTCTCTGGATCAATTTCAAGGATATCTACGACCTATACCAGCTGGACGCCCTCGACGTATCTATTCTTAGCGCATGGATTTTGTACGTATCGTTGAGTTATATTTCTTACGTTCCTTTAATTAGCTCCTTGTATATATATGTACACCGTATATATAACAATTCCTTTATATCGTTGTAGAATGGAGATTCAAAGGGCCCGACGGCGAGGGATTTTCGATACTGGATTCATCGACCCTCGGAAAGTAAACGTCAAAATGGTCACTGACTATCCGCAAGCCACAGAGGACAATCTCGTCAATCTCCTGAAGGAGCAGCGTCACAAGACGTTCATACTATTGCCGTACAACACAACGTTAGTTTTTATTGTCTTCCGAACAAAGTTCGTTCCCGTACATATATAGATCTACAGTTTTTCATATATCACTTCACACATATTGCAGATTCCACTGGGTCCTTTTACTCTTTGACATGGAGACCTGTACCGTCAATGTCTATGACTCAATGAATAAAGATGAGTCTACTTTTGACCAGGTTTTTGAACTGATAGACATGTAATGTCATAAGTTCCAATGTTATTACGAATTTTGCTATTAATTGCTACTACGAATCATAGCTTTAAACTCCATGTAGGGCTTGGTATCGGTTCCGTCATTTGGTCCGCGGCAATTGGAAAGAAAAACTTAGGCGGAGGTTCAAATTTCCTGTGAGTACATGCTCTACATTTATATTGAATCTCTAATTCAAATATAAGTGTACATTAATTAAATCTCTCGCCGTTTGTCATGTATATATATGTAGTGTGTAAAGCAAGACAAGGGTACTAACTTGTGCGGCTACTACGTATGCGAGTATTGCCACTGCCTTACAACCCAAATATACACCACAAGAGAGCTCGATGTACGTATAAATAAATTCCAACTTTCATTGCGCACGTATCGATTTGTTCATTACTAATTAATTTCATACATTCTTATATAGGTTATTCACATGAGGGATAACCTCACACACAAGGAATTCATCGCGGCGGTTCAAGAACAACTCATAGGATTCATCAACGAACAAGTCCTTGATCCCGAGGGTGAATTCTACTACGACGGAAATACAATTCATAAGTCGTTAGCTTCGGAGATAACGACTACTACGTTGAAGTCGTAGCTAGCTAGGACATAATGAATTGTAATTAATACATGTCTATTTTTATATATGTACACATTTAATTTAGTGTAAATATATATTTTGGTCATATATGCACATAAAATGTTAAGTGCTTTAATATATATATATATATATGTATATATGTATATATGTATATATATATATATATGTATATATATATATATATTATGCATGCATGCAGCAACAGGCCGGGCCATGCAAATAAAAAAAATGGCAGCTCGATTTTTAGTCCCGGTTGGTAGGCTCAGCCGGCCACGTGGCTGAGCCATCTTTAGTCCCGGTTGGTGTTATCAACCGGGACTAAAGATCGATCTTTAGTCTGGGTTATTTCACCCGGGACTAAAGATAGCAATCTTTAGTCCTGAATTCGTAGTCCCGGTTAGACAACCGGGACTAAGGGGGGTTACGAATCAGGACTACAAACGGTTTCTCCACCAGTGGCACTTCGTCGCCACCGGTGCCGCCGCACGCCGTGCACTTTCGCTCGCTCGCGGCACCCATCTAGCAGCGTCGCTTCGGTACCGTGGAAGGTAGGTTTGTCTAGACATCGCTAGTCCTTTAATTTGTTCTTTTAGTATTTGTACTAGCTTGGTTCGGATACATGTATCATATTTTGATTCGGGCACCGTATAGCTGTATGACTATATCTTGGGTTCGAGATATTTTAGAGAATTTATCTATCTATCTATTATCTATCTATCTATCTATCTATTATATTATTAAAACAGCCTTGAAAGGAGACACCACGTTCACTGGTGAGGGCTAGAAATTTCCACATTAATCGAAGAACAAGAAAAAAAATCTTATCCATTGGATCATAATTAGGTCTAGATATTAACGGTTAAGATTTAATAGGAGCTACAGATATACACATCAAACCGGACAACCACGTTAAAATCGGTTTATAGAAGTATAAAAGGTGTGTTACACAGATTTCTATAGCTTTTATGGAATTGGAAGCTTTTACAGGCAAGATGTGTTACACGGATTTCTATAGCTTTTATGGAATCCTAGCTTTTACAGACTACTCGGCACATGACATAAAAAAAATAGTACTACTACGAAATATTGTAGCACACGGATTCCCATGCGATAGCCTTTCTAGAGATTCCTATAGCCAAAACTTTAACATACTTCTACTACAGAACCCGATTCGTACACTGATCGGATGCACATCCCAATAAGCACATCCGATTCCTACACTGATCGGATGCACATCCCAATAAATACCAAGCAACCCACAGCCAAGCGAATTATTTTATTATTAAAACAGCCTTGAAAGGAGACACCACGTTCGCTATGGGGGCTAGAAATTCCCACATTAATCGGAGAAAAAAAAAATCTTATCCATTGGATCATAATAGGTCTAGATATTAACGGTTAAGATTTAATAGGAGCTTCAGATATACACAGCAAACCGGACAACCAAGTAAAAATCGGTTTATAGAAGTATAAAAGGTGTGTTACACATATTTCTATAGCTTTTATGGAATTGGAAGCTTTTACAGGCAAGGTGTGTTACACAGATTCCTATAGCTTTTATGGAATCCCAGCTTTTACAGACTACTTGGCACATGGCATAAAAAAATAGTACTACTACGAAATATTGTAGCACACGGATTCCCATGCAATAGCCTTTCTAGAGATTCCTATAGCCAAAACTTTAACATACTACTACTACAGAACCCGATTCGTACACTGATCGAATGCACATCCCAATAAGCACATCCGATTCCTACACTGATCGGATGCACATCCCAATAAATACCAAGCAACCCACAGCCAAGCGAACAACAAATCAAGTCCATAGCAATCAGCAGTTCAGCACACAGCCACTAGCAATCAGAAAATAACAGATCCAAGTCATCGAATTTGCTGGCAATCAGAACAGCAAAATAGCAGCTCCAAGTCGCCGGATTCAGAATTTGCTGGCAATCAGAGCAGCAAAATAGCAGCTCCAAGTCGCCGGATTCACCTTCTACAGTTTTTCTTCCTCTGACAACGTTTTTTGGTATGTTTTGCCCATCTTTCCCTCCTATGATCAAGATTATTAGAAATTAATCAAATAGTAAATATCATTAAAGATTAAAAGCATACATTAGTTATTACTATTTAATATTTGTACAATGCAACGTATTTGCACATTGATTAAACACACATATTCACCCAGCAGTAACTATTAGAAATAAAAACATAATTTATTTATTATTTACACAAGGCCACATATATATACATATCATTATTTTAATTTTTAATTTCTTTTTCAGACTAAAGGCAAGAAAGTTATGGCGTACAAGAAGAACTAACAACTAGAGGACAGACATGGAACATCAAAGTAAAAGTCATGAGATTATGGGACTCAGTCAATTCAGCAACAGATGAATTACTTAGTCTTGATATGATCCTAATGGATAAACAGGTTTTTTTTCTTTTACTTACCTAAACAATCGATCAAGTTTATCTTCCATAAATAATAATTGCTTTTTTTATCTTCCATAAATAATAATTGCTTTTTTATCCACAGGGAGATGTAATTCATGCATCTATATGGAAGAATCTGATAGACAACTACAAAACACAGATCAATGAAAGCTCAGTATATGTATTCAGTAACTTCAAAGTTCAAGAATCCCAAAAATATTGTCAGTTTGCAATGACCTCAAAATAACTTTCATGTACAATACAAAGGTCAAGCAAGTCAAAGAATCAGCTGAAAGTTTCCCTGAGTACTACTTTGATTTTGCTAGCATTGACACATTACAAAACCGTGCAAACAAAGACCAACATTTATCAAGTAAATTTTATTGCTTTTTATCTTTATTTGAAAATATAATATTGTTATTAGTTGATTTTAAATCCTTCAAATGTTGCAGACGTCATTGGACTACTAACCCGAATGAAACCAATTGAAACAAGGATGACAAGGAAAAACACCCCTAACCCACGACTTGCAGAAATTCGTGAGATTGAACTTCTACTATTAGGGTAAATATTATTATGGCAAATATTTCTTTAACCATTACAAACTATTTTCATGCTATTGAAAATTTATAATACTTATGTCAATTGAAATTTTCAGAGGGGATAAGATCAGATTAACATTGTGGGGGCAATTGGCTCGATTTTTTAGCGAAGATATAATTGGCACCCAAACAGTTGTCACTGTGTCATTGTTACATCAACAACAGTGCAAGAATATATAGGTAATAACACAAACTATGGAAATCAGATTGTTTTTTAATTTATATAATAAACTAACTAATAACCGTGATTATATAGGTTTATCTCTAAGGTCAAGCAGTGCCACGAGAATATATACAAATCTACACATACGTGAGACATGGACACTTATTGACAGGTATATGTTATTTTAATACTGATTTTTTGGTAACATAATACAAATCCTTCTTTGATTCAAATATTATATGTTATTCTTTGATTCAAATCCTTATAGACAATCCTCCGAAGAAACAGTACCAAAAATGATGGAAGTAGATAAGAGCACACAAGGAACAAGGGAGGAACAAATGTTCTACAACAGAAAAACACTAAAGGATATAACAGGAATGCGGCATGATAACCCAGGAAGTCAGATATGGCAACATCAAACTTTCCTACATAAATTTTATCTTAATATACTATGTTATTGGCAACTATATATATATCCTTAAAATTTTTTCATAAATTGCAGGAATTTGTGTTTACATCAAAAGTTATGATCGATCGAGTACAAGAAAATATTCAATGATGGTACATGTCGTGCAATCTTTGTAATAAAATAGTTATTCAGAAAAACGACAAATACCATTGCAGGAACTGCAATAAATATCCAGAAAATACAACGCCTAGGTAAGAATACTTCATCTTTTTTAAATAACAATACTTATGTAATAATTTAATTTTTTTGCATTAACCATAATTCCATATTAGGTACTGACTATGACTCCAAATAAGTGATCGCTGTGGGGGCTAGGAATTAACATATTAATTAGAGAAAAAAGAAAAATCAACACCATTGGATCATGGTAGATATAGATTATAACGGTGGAGATTGATCGCACCAGTATATGGCAACATCAAACTTTCCTACATAAATTTTATCTTAATATACTATGTTATTGGCAACTATATATATATCCTTAAAATTTTTTCATAAATTGCAGGAATTTGTGTTTACATCAAAAGTTATGATCGATCGAGTACAAGAAAATATTCAATGATGGTACATGTCGTGCAATCTTTGTAATAAAATAGTTATTCAGAAAAACGACAAATACCATTGCAGGAACTGCAATAAATATCCAGAAAATACAACGCCTAGGTAAGAATACTTCATCTTTTTTAAATAACAATACTTATGTAATAATTTAATTTTTTTGCATTAACCATAATTCCATATTAGGTACTGACTATGACTCCAAATAAGTGATCGTTGTGGGGGCTAGGAATTAACATATTAATTAGAGAAAAAAGAAAAATCAACACCATTGGATCATGGTAGATATAGATTATAACGGTGGAGATTGATCGCACCAGTATAGAAATCTGGATTTCGAATATGTTTTGGAGTCCGTATGACACAGTTTTAAAAAAAGAAAAGGTTAGTACTAATCTGATTTGCATGCGTGGCTTGGGACTAATGAGAGTCGGATTTGACTACCGCTCCCACTTGCTGCTTCCATTAAAAAACAAAGGATCTATTCCTATAGGCTGTGGAAACTATACTAGGTAATTCTAAAAATGGTTTTCAATAATAATTCTAAATAAATTTAAAAATCATGAAAAAATCAGAATAAAGAAGGAGTACTATTCAGATATATCTAAAATTCAGAATTAAAAAAGGAAAAAAAATAAAAAGAGAGTCCATCTAGAGCGCAAAAAAAATAAAATTCCAAATGAAAATACAGAGGCTAGAAATTCCCACATTAATCAGAGAAAAAGAAAATAAAAGTTCACGTAGAAATACAATTTAAAAATAACTAAAATGCAGAATTAAAAATATGCAATATTGTAAGAAGAGCTAGGGGTGCAAGTGGGCTTGTTCCTAATATACCATAGAAAATTTGTCGGTTTTCTGATATACCACTTAAAATTGGTTGTTCTCTTACTACAGAAAATGTCCATGCATTATAATGGGAGGAACTATTTAGCCTTTTAAGATGATGATATGTTTTTTCTTGGTAAAATTGGATGATTTTAAGTTGAAATAAGAGCAGTCGAACATAGCCATGCTATATGTACAGGCGACATAAAAAATTCATGACAAAAACATCTTCAATTTTTATAATAGTATAGAAGAGATATGCCGTTGGATCAAATTTACACACTCTTTTATGCCATTACCGTCACTCTGACTAACAGTAGTCTTTGATCAAACTGTTATCTTTTTTATAAATGACCCAAATGACCTTAGTACTAACTAAAAGTATCAATGAAATTAGTATCCCTACACGGTGAGGATGAGCGTGGATATATATATGGACGTAGTAAAACAAAAACCACCACTAGTAATATACCGAATACAAGAAAAAAAAAGAAACAGTACATATACCTCTGAAAACAATTACGTACCGAATTGTAAAAAAAAACAGTAGATACCTCCAACAAGAGATCTAGTATACGCCAAATAAATAAAAGCAGTAAAAATGATACAAATTTGCAGTACATTTTTTTAATATGCTGGATATATATATATATATATATATATATATTTCATTTTTTTCTGTTTTTTTCTCCCTAAAACATTTTTTTCTCTTTTCTAGGAAAATAAAAAAATAAATTGCCAAATTCAAGACTTGAACCCGTGACCTTATAGTTCAAAGCACATTCTTCTAACCAATTCATCTAATGATGCTATTTATTTCAAGAATTTTGTGAGAAAGTAATATGATTATCAATTCTAATATCTTTCACTATTGAAACTCATAACATGTTACTATGCTCCAGTAGTAACATTGTTGTAAAAGTACAGTAACACGTGACGTTACTGTATAACACATAGGACGTTACTGCACTTCTGGCAGTAATGTCATAGTAAAATTGTAGTAGACCAGGAATCGAAACAAAAATATATGGGTTAAAGCCTCACATGCTAACCATATACTTATTAGTGCACAAAAGTATAAGTGTTACTACATAATAGGTACATGTTACCACTTCCAAGTAACTATATTACTGCACGATAATTGTAGTTTTACTATATCATTTTTACGAGATGAAGATCGAATAGGTGGGCTATAGGTAAAGTCTGTACGTGGCTTTGAGCGAGGTCTAATTGATGTAGGAGTGTTTTGAACAATTTTATACATTTGGTAAAACCATGTTACTGCATGTATATACGCATGTTACTGCAAGTTACATACTATATTACTGCCTATGGAGTGTTAAAGTTCAAAATGCCAATATTTGAAAAGCAATATCTTACAAGCTATGTATTATTTTTTAAAACCGTTTTCACAATGATGCTATAATGTTACTGCATGTGGAGGTTTAAACTTCAAAATGCATCTATGTACTCCCCTCCTCAAGAAACCGTTCTTCCTCCCTCTTTTCAAGAAAACCGGTCTCCTCCCCCCAATATAGTGTTACTGCATGCATGTATATGACGTTACTGCACTTTTAATAGTAATATTGTAGTGAATTGCAGTAAATCAGGAACTGAAACAAAAATATATGGGTTCAAAGTCTCAAATGCTAACTATATACTTGTTACTGCACAAAAGTAAAAGTGTTACTGCACGGAAGATACACGTTACCACCTGACAGTTATACATTACCACATGTTTATGCATTAACACAATCTAAGAACTGCAGTAAAACACTTTGTTACTGTAGAACATATAGAACATTACTGCACCTTTGGCAGTAACATTGTGGTGAAATTGTAGTAAACCAGAAATCAAAAGAAAAATATGGGTTAAAAGTCTCACATGCTAAATATACTTGTTACCGCATAAAGTGGAAGTGTTACTACATGGCAGGTACACGTTACCACAGTTTATGCAGTAACACTATTCAAAAATTGCAGTAAGACGCATTGTTACCACTACAACAAAACAACACAACGGAGACATCTTATTTGTAGGATAGAGACGTTTTATTTCGTCTCCCACAGATAACTGAGACGCTTTTATAAAGCGTCATAGGATCGTCTCTGTTTGTACCGTCTCAAAATTATGGAGACGCTTTTTAAAGCGTACCTATATTATTTAAGACATTGCTAGAGACGTGTAAATTGCATCTCTACAAAATATAGAGTCGCTTTTATAGAAGCATTAATATAGGCACGCACATCTTAATATATTTGATATTAACGCTTTCATCTGGGCTCGAATACAGCACCTGCAGGTTGCAAAGTTCATGCACTAACCAAGTCATTAACGTGAACAATCTTGAAGGTAAATAGATAGTTTTTTTTATATTGCAACTCTGCAAACATGCGTCCTGTAGCAGATACTCTTCTTTTTTAATCTGAGACTGAATATTAAATATTCAATTTTTTTGTCCAAATAATTATAATATTATTATAATGGTATTTGATGATGACGATTAGGAACAGTGTGTTATTATATATTATCTAATAACGATGACACGGATATAATAAAAAACGTCTCAAAACTCATTTCTACACATGAGACGTTCCAAAACGTCTCAATATTCCTCTCTAAACGATTTAATTTTGTGCTAACCTGTAAAGCGTCTTAAACTATGTCCTCAACTAATAAAGCGTCTCAAACATCGTCCCTATTTCAATTTTAGTTATAAAAGAGAGACGATTATAGAATGACTTAAGTGAAACTAAATTTGAATATTGTTACTGCATGATGGCTGTCGCTTTACTGCACCGTTCCGCGAGACGAGAGCTGAGAAGAGGTGGGCGGTGGGGGGAGTTGGTTGGCGGTTTGACCGGGCTTTGACTGACGTGAGGATGCTTTGACTAAGGTGGGAGGTGGGTTTTGAGCCCTTAGAAGGGAGGGGATGTGGGTTTGGCCCTTGGGAGGGAGGATGGGTTATTCTATACCCCGGGTGTAGAATAGTTTTTCTATATATATATATATATATATATATATATATATATATATATATATATATATATATATATATATATATATATATATATATATATATATATATATATATATATTGAATCTATTCTACACCCCCCTAGAATAACTATTCTACACCCGTCAAACCCACCTCCTCCACCCTCCCTAGGGCCCAAAACCCCCCTCCCACCTCGGTCAAAGCGTTCTCCCGCCGGTCAAACCCGCCCACTACTTTGCTGCTCTCGTCTTGCAGGAATCGTGCAGTAACAGGACAGTCGTCATGCAGTAACAAGATAACATTATCGCAGTAGCCATCCAGCCGTTCATATTTTGACTGATATGGGGTAAAAAAAAAAGAACATCCGAATGATCATTAGACAGTCCTATCATGAAAATATTGATAACATAAGTATGTAAAAGTATTCAACGGTCATTCGTACTACAAATAGTAATATAGTCGCATACCACAGTCCACAAGGACTCAGCTTAGGTGACATTGTGAAGGCAAGTCACAACATGACATTGAGAAGATTTGGATCATCGAAAATAAATCCAACGGAGATGGTGCTTGGGCCCTCCTACAGGTAAAAAGGAATACCCCCAATCCATCATCCCGACAGGAGACGGCATCCCCATCCCCATCCCCAATCCATCCGTCGAACAGGATTGGGATTCGGTGACATTCCCCCGTGACATTTTCGGTAACATTGAGTCACTGACATCTGGGACCCACATGTTAGTGACTCAACGTCACCGAGAATATCACAGAGGATTGTCACCGAATCCCAGTCCCCGTCAAACGCGCGGAGCACGGGAGCAGCGCCCTCGTTCGCCCGCCGCAGCCGTGACCGGAGCTCCGAGCTCGCCGCGAGTGGGGAGGGGACCGGGCGACCGCCGCGCGAGGCGCCCGACGCTCGCCTCGTCCGCGTCCGGCCGTCGACGACGGGAGCCAGCTGGGAGGCTCGCCGCCGCCGTGACTGGAGAGGCGCCAGACCGCCGGGCTCGCCGCCGCCGTTTTCTGAAGTGCTGTAATTTTTGTCTATACTTCTGCTATATTGTCCATCTGAAAAGCTAGTTGCAATGCTTCATCAGACCCCAGTATACTGTGCCATTATTGCTACCAATGCTTTGCATTTGTGTCTGCAATTTGCTCATGCTCTCCTCTTAGGTTGGTTGCTGCAATGCTTCATGTGAGTCTGGGATGATTCTGCTTGGAATTCTCTTCCATCTGGTGAATGTGTGTTGATTGAGTTTTTTTTTTCTCTTTTTTCAAGTTTCTGTGTTGTCCTGTGTGCTCCTATGCTCTTCTCAGTTGAGGACCTGAAAATCCTGAATAGTTCAGAGTCTCTGCTCTTCTCAGTTGAGGACCTGAAAATCCTAAATAGTTCAGAGTTTCAGCATTGATCACCTCCATACAAAAGAATTTCACATTCGTGATCATTAGCTGTGCCATTCCAGAGCCTGACTGATGCAAATGTTACAATCAGCTGGCAAGAAAGCAGCCAATGAATTTGGGCGGCGGCCGCCCGGCCCCCTCCCTACTCACGGCGAGCCTGGCGACCTAACGCCTCTCCAGTCACGACGGCGGCGAGCCTCCCAGTTGGCTCGCAGCGACGGCCGGACGCGGGCGAGGCGAGCGCGGACGCCTCGCGCGGTGGGCGCTGCTCCCGTGCTCTGCGCGTTCGATGGATAGATTGGAGATGGGGACGCAATGGATTGGGGATTTTTTTTTTACCTGCAGGCGGGCCCAAGCACTATCTCCGTTGGATTTGTTTTCGATGGTCCAGATCTTCCCAATGTCACGTGGTGACTTTCCTTCACAATGTCACCCAAGCTGAGTCCAGTCCACAAACCACTCATGCATGTATCACCGGCTCATGGCTGTCCGCGCGCAGCTGACGAGGAAGGTGTCTCCGAGAAATTCAGGACGAACAGGCGGCGGCGAGATGGGGGCGCGCCCTTCGAGCATGTCCACGACGTCCGTCATGCCGGGCCTCATGTCCCGGCTGTGCTGCGTGCACCAGAACGCCACCTTCACGACGACCTCCACCTCCTCCTCGTCGACGCCAGCCGCGCCGCCGCGCGCCATGGCGGCGTCCACCACCTCCATGAGCCGGCCTTCCTCCATCCTGTCCCGCATGACACACAGGAGGAATTCCTTGGTGAAATCCGGCGGCGCCCGCGCCTGCGAGGCGCCCGCGCCGCCGGCGAGCTCGAAGTTCCGGCGTCCGCCGACGAGCTCGAACAGCATCATGCCGTAGCTGTACTCGTCGGACTTGGCGGACAGCGCGTTGACCAGCATCTCCGGCGCCATGTAACCGAGGGTGCCCCTCCCGCGCGTGTCGACGCTGGTCAGGTCCCTCCCGATGGACATGGAGATGCCGAAGTCGGAGACGTGCGCCCGGAAGTCGCCGTCGAGCAGTATGTTCGCCGGCTTGATGTCCAGGTGAAGGATCTGGTTCTTGCACTCGTGGTGCAGGTACGCGAGCCCCTTCGCGACGTCGACGGCGACGTGGCGCCTCGTCGCCCACGGAAGGTGACACCTCCGCTCCTCGCCGGAGAAGAGCCAGTAGTCGAGCGACCGGTTCTCGTAGAATGGGTACAGCAGGTACCGGCCGCCGCCGGGCTGGAGGCAGTATCCGAGCAAGCCTACCAGCGCGTAGTGGTGCACGCTGGCGACGATGGTGATCTCGCTCAGGAAGTCGGCCTCGCCGACGGACTCATCACAGACGATCCGCTTGACGGCGACCGCCGTGCCGTCGTCGAGGACGCCCCTGAAGACGGTGGCGGAGCCGCCTCGGCCCACCACGCAGCCGAAGTCCAAGGTCATGTCCTGGATCTCGCCGTACGAGTACTCCCGGAGCAGCCCGTCGATGCGAAACGCGGCGCGCAGCCGCTCCGCCTGCACAAGGGGACGCCCCGCATCTTCTTTCTTCTCCGGTGGAAGTGGTTCCGCCGCAGTAGCCGTCGCCGCCGCCGCGCGGCGGAGGCGGCGTTCGATGCAGGAGAGAAGTGCTTGATAAGGCTTCCAGATGCAGTACACCACGAGAGCCACGATCGTGCAGATCAAAATGGCGAGGCCATGGTCGTCATTTCTAGTGGTTGCTTCCACACTCACGACCACTACAGTAACTACAGCAAGGAATGTTCCGGAAACTGTCTTCTCCTTCCAGCTTGAGAAGGAGCAAAAGTATAAGCAAGCAGTGGCGACGTAGGCCACTGATTCAACAGCTAACTTTGCCCCGACGCTATGACGAGCAAAGCCAAAACAGACCGCGACGAACAGGATAACCACAAGCGCCGTGCGCAGAAGGATCTTCCCTGCGTTGCCTCGCAGACAGGCACAGCAGCAGCAGCTTCGTGCTTGAGGAGGATCAACAACTGAGCCGGCCTCTACGTCTGGCATAATGTCTACTGTACGCACCAGGCAAAAGCAAATGCAGCAAAGCTCAAGCTATTGGGAACGAACGAAAAACAGTAGAGTCCGAAAAAGAGGACAGGAGCACGACAGGTACTTTTTATTGGCCTTCTAAACTGTGATATCGCCATCTCCAAACAGAATGATGTGATCTAGCAAAAGGGACAAGTTTTTTTTTTTTGAAACTAAAGAGGGACAAGTTGTGGCCTATAGATGCCGATTTTGAAGTCAAATGAGCAATTGTTGGAAAAGTGGATGATTTAATATACAAAGAAGCAGATGTCGTTGTAGACTGAGCGCGCTGGCATGAAGTGAGTTAGGACCAGTTCGAATGAGCATACAATGATGCAAATTTCAACTAGAGGTGACATCTCTCTGCTTAGCGGCGATCAGATCGGTACTAGTCCTTTCATTCGGTCGTGTGGGATAGCGGCATTGGTGCGTGATGGTGGTGTTGTTTTTTCTTTTCCTAACTTTAATCCATCAGAGCAAGGTCAATAGTAGCGCTCGCTACCGGCGGCAAAAATACCATATCAGCATGTTACAGTTAATATTCAAAACTAGCTCATACAGTAGTGAGCTGCACTCCATCTCTACACAGCTTCCAATGACAGTTTTCCTATTTTTTTTTAATCACAGTTTCCGATTTTGGCTCCATGTAAAACATTATTTTATTGTTACATGTGCTACTCGCGCGTGAAAACTTGTGCTAGCGCCCGGCGGTAGATTAGTCACCGGCTTTATTCTCTTTCCTTCTCTTTCCTTGTTTCTCTCTCTTCCACCTAGGAATTAAATGACGTGACATATTTTGGAGCCGGCTGAGTCATCCTATTGTACCTGCTCTCAGGTTATAGTCTTATAATTTTACTATATGCAATGAAACTTTGCATTAACTAATTAAGTGTCGGTTCCTTAAAAAAAATAACATCTTTCTCGTTTTCATGGGTCAACAGACTCATCAGAGTCACTCCTCTCTGCCTCAGCTTCTTCACCGTTTGCAGCGGGTCGTTGAACATTACGCTTGGTTGCTGGAGCAGGTGCAGCTTTCTTGCCACCTTCTCCCACTTCAATTACGCTAGCATTCTGGTCTATCAACTGAGTGAAGGAATCTTGCACATACAGTGATAGCAAAAATTATTTTTCATACGTGAACATGGCATGGAATGGCTCAACAAGAACCAGTCATTTAGTGAACCAGAAGCAGTCAGATAACTAGTAGCAGGTACTGTTATTTCAACATAACAGCCTACCTTCCAAGTTCCAACAATACGAGATGTTGAAGTTTAGGCTCGGCACCATGCTCGTTCATGGCATTACCATTGTCATCAAGATAAGGAACTCATTATACATATAGTTTATTAACTTCTGATTAAACAGCAGTAACTTCAAGCAATGGTTGTCAATGAGCCAAATACAAACTAAACGACAAAAAACCTGTCAACTAAAGATATATAAATAAATAATAATTAAATTTTTACTCAACTGTAATTAAGGTAACATATGCTATAATTTACCATCAAAACCAAAAGGATACTGACAGATACTCCATGCATAATATTCATGAGATGCTTCTCAACTCGGTGAACCAGTTCTGCCTGTAAACATATGTGAATGGAACAATAACAGTTATGATTGACAAAGTGCTTCCATGAAAAGCTAAAGGGAAGGCATCGAATACATTTAAGTCAGGCTCCCTCCGGAAACGCCGCCTTCGTGCATCCCTCATTGGAGGAGTAAGACCATGTGTGTATTCTACTACTTCTGGAGCAGGATCATCTTCTTCTCTTACCATAATCATCTGTTACAATCTCAATATAAGATTCTTAAAAGCCTACAATTGATAAAACAGATCTTAAACAAATCTTATCCTTTTACCTGACCAATATCAGCTGTTTTAATTAGCACTGAATCATCGTATGTCTTGTATGACTCCATAACAGTTGGGAGATCTAAGAGAGATGCTGGAAAGCTTTCATTTCCAATCATAAATGTGCCACTTCTTCCATCCTCTGTAGCACGAAAAAAGAACACCAATCCACAAGTTAAAAAAGATTAACTAAAAATTTCAGTGGTAACAGTACTAGAGTATTACAATACAAGTCGTATCCATCAAACAGAAATATACCATTGTTTTTGAACCAAAACTAGAAGTGAGTAGAGAAAAAAGCACACCAATCCACAAGTTAACAAAGATTAACTTAAAATTTCAGTGGTAACAGTACTAGAGTATTACAATACAAGGTGTATCCATCAAACAGAAATAGACCATTGTTTTGAACCAAAACTAGAAGTGAGAAGAGAAACTAGATATGCACAAAAAGAATGCATTAGAAAATATTAGCACAAACCACATTTCCAGCATCTAAAGAGTAGAACCTGTCGAGTAAGAAAATTGCATTACACCATGAGAAGATACAAATTCTTCAAAGTATAATTACTGGACTTTAGTCATTTTTTATATTGCTAATAGTGATTAGGCGATTGTACATCTTAGAGAGTAACCGTAGCAATATTACATTTGTTGGAAAAGGGAAACATTAAGAGAATGATACAAGGAAACAAGATTTCCAAAATCATAAAGTGTGCTATTATCTGCATTCCCTTCATAATGTATTATTTAAATATGACATCTGCTGCTCGTATTATCCATCGGACGCTAAATGGATTACTCAATATGTCATCATTCTCAGATCACTGCAGGTAAAGAGTAAAGAGCACAGAGATCAGATCCCCGCAACTGCTAACCCGCATCAGAAAGCACAAGCTTGCAAAGTATTGCCCTTTAAGTTATATATTAATATATGTGTATAGGAAAGATAATTCTTGCTGCGTTGAAAATACAGTGCCAATAAAAAAATATCTACCAGCACGCTATAATGCAGTACTGCAAAATCTGGAGCAATGACTGCCAAAATCCTATATGGCATATACTGCATGGCACATCCTTTGAACCGCAGGGAGAAACCACACCAGCATATGTCCACTCAGGTCTAGCGGCGGAACAACCCATCGGAAGCGTTCCCTGGTGCACCCGCACTTCCACAGGCACAGAGCGGAGGTATTCCACTTGCACTCGCACAGCAGAAACGGTGTGGGCATTTCGCCGAACAGCGTAGGGTCACGGTTCCTCGCTAGCGAATTCCCACCAAAACCAGATTTTTTTTTTTTGACGCGCAGCTGTCATACGACAAGCCTCCGCGCAAACGGAAGCTAAATTTCGCTGAGAGAGAGAGAATCACCTGAGAAGGAGAGATCGAGGGAGGCGTCGTCGGGGTTGGAGGATGACGCGCCGGCGGCTTGGTTCATGAGGCGCTCGATCCGCTCCGCCACGGAGGGGGGCACGCGGAGGATGAACTGCTGCTCCATCTCAAATTCCCAATTCCGCCGGGAGCACAGCACCGCGGCGCCCTCCAAGATTGCAAATTCGACGAGCAGCCAATTTACGGTCCCTTCCGCCGTTCTCTGAATTTATCCTGGTGGAGAGTAGTTGCCGACTATTGGTTTTGTCGGTAAAATTGAGAGGATCACTAGTGGGCCGGAATAACTGGCCACGGGCCCTTCCTGCGGAAAAATGTGGCTTTTCTGGGCGGAATAAGTTCACTTTGGGTCCCTCTATTTATCGTCCAGTCTGATTTTCGTCCTTGATCGTAAAACCGGTACGACAGATCCTCCAACTTACAAAACCGTTTAAATAAGGTCTCTCGGCAGTATTCGACCCCGGTTTTAGCTGAGGTAGCGCTTACGTCGCTATTTTTGCTCGGGCTTTATCCGATGTGGTATTGACGTGGCGCTTACGTGGCAATTCAATCCAAAAATAATAAAATCTATGGGACCCACATTTCAGTTTCACACACAATAATAATAAAAATGGTGGGCCCACGTGGACCCCACCTGTCATCCCCTTTCTCTCTATCCTCTCCATCCCCTCTCTCTATCCTCTCTCCCTCCTCTCTATCTCTCTCCCTCTCCCCTGAGAATGGCGAGCGGCGGCGGGCGGCGCAGAGAGGCGGCGACATAGCTGAGAGGCGGCAGGCGGCGGGTGGAGTGGCGGCGAGCGGCGGGTGGAGCGCGACGACAACCACTGCAGCGTCTCCGTAGACCACGCACAGCTCAACTGGCTCGTCGTCGCCAGGCTCGGCCACGGCGTCGTCGGCGCGGCGCTTGTCGGCGACGTGTCCTGGTGGCTGATCAACAGCATGAACTACCAACATGAACTAACACTGCAGTGAGGTAACGCACTTATCCTACGTATTGCTTCCACTAAACTCATCTGGAGCTCACAGACATGCTTTGCCTGTCACATTTTTCTGTCAGCGTTCGCGTGGCAAACGAATTAACTAGGCGCGAACCACCCGAAAGCAGCCAAGTTCTCGGTCGTCGTCGCCCGCGGCCATGGTGATCTCCGCCGAGCCGCCCCCGCCTCGTCCCCCGGATCCCGTTGCGGATGGCGCCGCGGGCGGTAGAGTCAGCGGCGTCGAGCGCTCGCCACCAGCAGCGGTCCTCTCGTCGTTCCCGTCGCTGAAGACGTGGGGGAGCCACCGCGTCCTGCGGTGCGCCCACGTCAACCGTGCCGGTGACGCCATCGCGACGGGGTCAAGGAGCGGCTCTTGCTCTATCTCCGCGAGGTGGATGGGAGCGACGTGGTGGCCGACGCGGAAGTTGCAGCGGCGGTAGCCCGGCCCCGGCGCCGGCGCTCTACCTGCCGCTCGCCGCCGCTCCACCCGCCGCCTGCCGCCTGCCGCCTCTCAGCTCCGTCGCCGCCCCTCTGCGCTGCCCGCCGCCGCTCGCCATTTTCAGGGGAGAGAGAGGGGGATAGAGAGAAGAGGAAGGAGAGACGATAAAGAGAGAGAGGGGGAAAGAGAGGATAGAGAGAGGGGATGACAGGTGGGGTCCACGTGGCCCCACCATTTTTTTTATTGTGTGTGTGAAACTGGCATATGGGTCCCATAAATTTTATTATTTTTCGGATTGAATTACCACGTAAGCTCCACGTCAATGCCACGTCAGATGAAGACCGAGTCAACCGAGTCAAAATAGCCACGTAAGCGTCACCTCACCCAAAACCGGGGTCAAATACTGCCGAGGGAGCTTATTTAAACGGTTTCGTAAGTTGGGAGACCTGTCGTACCCGGTTTTGCGATTAAGGGATAAAAGTCAGACTGGGCGACAAATAGAGGGACCCAAAGTGAACTTATTACTTTCTGGGCTATCTCTCGTAGGCCTAGGCCCTGGAGAAGTCCACATCTCGCGTTCTCGTGGACGCCCATCGTGGACATGGAGGAGGAAAAGCAAACCTCGGTTGGTGGCCCAGCCGAAACGTCCTGAAGTGAGGTTTCCTTCCGGCGAATCCTTCGCCGTCAAACCGCGTCAGTGCGTTTGTCTCGAGGCAAGTTAGGTACTACCTCCATCCCACGATATAAGATTTTGAGTTTTTATTGTTACGTTTGACCACTCGTTTTATTCAATTTTTTTTTGGCAAATATAAAAAACGAAAAGTTGTGCTTAAAGTAATGTAGATAATAAAGTAAGTCACAAATAAAATAAATAATAATTTAAAAAAAATTGAATAAAACGAGTAGTCAAACGTTGTAAATAAAAACTCAAAATCTTTTATATTATGGGACGGAGGGAGTATATGCAATGCACGGGATGGAAGGCAACGGCGCTCTCTGATCTGATGCCGCTAGGGGCTCGCCCTACGCGATTACGGGTATATAGACGTATGGTCTGCCTCTGTCCATGCCTACGAATTGGTATGGGCTACTTTGGCTTATCCTGTCATCGGCTAATAATGTAGGGAGGGGGCTAGCTACCTCCATGGAATAGAAACGGTGTCATATTCCCTGTAACTGCCCTGGCCATCTCGTCAAGTAGCGGCTGGCCAGATTGACGATAACAGATACGTTGGCATCGTCCCTAGTTCATGGAACCTATACAACCGAACTTAATCAGCTCAAGTTTGGTTCATAGCTCGAGGGGAGCCAATCATTTGTGCCCAAGTCCAGCTCGCTGAAGTTGTAAGCGTAACAATTCGAGCTATGGTATGAATTGCAATGGACAATATTGCCACAAGCCCACAACGCACGAGGTGTTCATATGATGTACTATGAAACCTAGTTAAAACTATGTTTGGCTTGTGTGATATTATATGGGGTTAGTACGAAAACGGTACTAGCTAGTACCATTTCGTACGAGATAATAACATTCGACGATTCCAACCATTTCTTGCGACTCGTGAGTTGTGACCCCTATTACTCCACCCATGCACCCCTCGCAAGTCGCAAACCGTCCTGACATCGGCAGCGCCAACATGGCTGCAGGCCCCTGATTGCGCCGCCAGAGTCGACACGCGAACCCGTGCGGCATCGCGTCGGTCCGGGCGAAACGGGGGCAGCAATACAATGATTGAGCCCCCGCCAGCGGCACAGCCAAAAATGTCTAGCCGCCGCATGGCCAGCCCAGCGCGTCCCCGTCCCCGCAGGTCGCTCGCCGGAAAACGACCGCGCGAGGAGGAGGGCGCGCGCGGAGACCGAATCAGCGAAGACCAACGAGCGCATCGACAAGCCCCCTCGTGACAATCAACTGCTCTCTAGATCGAGACGCGGAGGCGCTGTTGCACGTCCACGTACGCCTCGCTCGCTCGCTCCGGTCTCCGCGCAGAAACGGCGACACCTCTCGCAAAAATCTTCCTCCGGTCAGGATCAGATCGACCGTCGCGGCCAGTCTCTGATATCAATCGGTTGGTCGACTACGACGTGGCTGATCGACTGATGAGATAAGAGAATCCCCCTCCGCGCGCGCGTTACGCGAGTGTGCGCCCCTACACCGAGGAGGCAACGAGACGCGGATGTGGCATGGGTGGTGGGTCGGTCTATCGACGACTCGACGTATACGATCGTTGATAGAAGGTTTGACAAATGCGGGGCAGAGGATGAATGAAAGCCAGGGGGCACGCACGCAACGCAGCGGTGCGTGTGGGCCGCAGCACAACTACCACCCAGATGCTAACATGATGCATGCGTTGCTTCGATCGGGCCTTCGCTTCGGGTTGGTTGCCTTTTGATAACGACCCGGTTGAATCGAGCGAATCCACTAAAATTATCGCAAATGGAGATGGTGGCTCCATTATTGGACGAAACCAATTTTAGACAAGCGTCCAAACACATATGTGGTGTTTAACACCGAGTGGAGTGAAAAAAAAAATGGAATACGCAACGCAGGACGTACGTTGCCAGCGGAAAGTAGACAGTAATGCGTTTGTCTGAAAACGGATCACACTTTACGTGCACACAACGAATGATGGTGGTATATATGTAGATTAATCTAGCAAATTAAATTTAATACAGCATCACAAATAGAAAGTAACACAAGAATTATAAACACCGTAAAAAGTTCGAAATGTGCCCCTAAATCCTTTGGGCGGTGGAGAGTTCTAACGGCCAGAGAGGGGGACATGAGCCAGCGTAGCTAATGTGCCCCCTGTTGTTGGCCATGCCCTGCGTACGTATGCGTGTACCTCACCATTGTGATTAAAGAAATTATGTGGTGGCTAACGAAAGGCCTCTGAAATTCAACGCCATATATTTATGTACAAGACTCCTTTGCAACATGTAGCAAGTTGACAGTGTATAGTATTAATTACTCCCGTTAACCATCTTGCAACATGTAGCAAGTACGACTGTACCCTGAGGTGTACGTACACTTGTGGCTGACAATCATACCAACGGCTATACGGGCAACTGGAATGCCAAAACTGGATAGGTGTGTGAGCTTGACTGCCATAGTTGACATTTCCCGTTAGTGAATGTGACCTGCATAAAAAAAAAGTGAAAAAGATATAGGTAAAAAATGCCGCCATGTTTCCTCAGGCCTCATCAGCTACCATGCGCAGGACACGCCTGCATGGGTCGGACAACTATAGTCAACGACAGATCAGGATTAATCTAGACATGAGTAACAAATTAGTTTTAGGCCAATCATACAAAAAAATAACCGGAAATCAAGGTCAGTGTCATAGATCTTAGCTCCTCTTAAGGCTCTCTTCGGTATCCCCTTTTCTCAACCCCTCTCTCTCGTTTTTCACGTGCACACTTTTCAAACTACTAAACGGTACGTATTTTGTAAAAAGTTTATATACGAAAGTTGTTTAAAAAATCAAACTAATCCATTTTTAAAAAAAATTAGCTAACACTTAATTAATCACATGCTAATGTACTGTTTCGTTTTTTTAATTATTCTAGATGGGAACAAGCATGTGCGAACACACCTATAGGATTACTATTTTTGCTTGGCCTAGCTTTAATTTGCTGATGTGTTTGCACAAGTGAGGTCACAAGGTTGGACAGCAGGGACGTGTATGTAGCTAACAAACTAATACGATACTGTAATCCTATTTGCAATGGAAATTACAAAACTCTAATGAGTGCCGGTTATTAGGGGGTTGTTTATATGGTAGTCAAAATAAATCTTACTAAATTTTGGCAATACCAAAAGTTTGATAAGTTGACAATATTACTAAAATTTTGGCAGGATTTCTTATATATTTATCAAAGTTTGGTAAAAAAAAAACTAAATGTATGTACATCTTTGACAACATTACCAAGAAATGGTATGGTTTGAAATGACATCAATCTGAATATCTCCTAACCTCCATAGGTATCACATTTACCAATAAGCACCAACTTAACGGTACTTATGAGGAGAATCATCGGTAGAACCGGCACTTATGGGCCTCCTTGACTCAAAAGAAAAAGGAGCCAGCTCATCAAGCCCATGCTTCGAGCAGCCCGAACCCTCAACCACCCCTGATCCCCAACTTTAGATCAAGAATCCATATTCGTTTCCCTGATCCCATCAGATCAAGAACATACAAAATCAAAAATCCCCCCAATTCACAAATAAGGATCAACTTCATAGTAATCTCCTAATCTACCCTGAATAAAAAATGCCACATGTCAAAAGAACATACGGTGAGTAGAGAAGTCCGTCCATGCGTGGATCTAGCTGCACCCAAGGGAGGAAGGCACAACAACCAGCAGCCCAAGTCTCCCATGCCATCTCCCACCGCACGCCCGACCTCATCCATCGTCGCGCTTGAGCCCTTGATTGCCACCAACTTGGTGGTCTCCTTCTCCTTCGCCACATTGGCTAGATCCAGGATCAACAATATGAACACAAACCAAATAACGTTGTCGACCCCATTGGATAAGAAAATAGCAACGAAGGTCGTGACCATCCAACCGGATCCATCGACGGGAAGGCCGGGATCGCCAGATCCGGTGTCCCGGGCCTCCTCGCTGGACGATTCGGTGGCAGCGATGGCGCGGCTCTTGTGAGGATGCATGGGGAGAGAGGACACCGATGCTTTGTGTCGAAGCTTGTGCTTCTCTAGCTGGGAGGAGTGGCACCACACCTTTGGATTCGGCTAGGGAGCGGGTGCGAGGAAACATGGCAATTGGCGTCGCGCGGATAAACGAGGACTGCAAAAGACTATAGTTTAGATAGATTTGAGCCACTCGAAAGTGTAACACCCTACTCCTATCTTCTTGTTTGGATTCCTTGTTGCCATGTATTTAAGATGTTGGTGTACTTCTATTCTAAGGCTTTGAAGCTGATTTCTCTTTGTGTGGAGGCTAGTGGCATTGGTCCTCCTTTTATAACTATAAGGGGATACCATAGTCACCAACTCTTTACACATGGCTCCCATAGGAGTTGGTATCTTTGGTCTTGTTTCCGGCAGTTAACGGAGCCCACTGTCGGCTCCGAACTAGCATATCGATCATGTTGGCAGGGCATAGAATGGCTTCTCTCCACCCCTTTGCTCCTTCCTTTGATGTATGGCTTAGGGTAGGTGACGTGGACACCTTGGTGGTTGCCAAGCCCACTTGAGCATCAGAGGCTAGGTGGGGCCATACTACAGTGGGCCGGAACTGGCAACAAGTCAAACGACCATGTCGTCTGATAGCCCCCATGCTTAGTGCCTTTTTAGGGTGATGATGGCTTGTCCCAAGGTCGGCATACACTATCTTGTCGTCCATCGTCTCGGACGCACGTTGGGTAGGTATAGGTTGTTGATATCTGTTAAGAGTGAAATTTGGTAAGCCCGGAGTAGTCATCGGCTTAGAGTCAGCATCGGCTTCGAAGTCCTAAGATTAGCCGATGAGAGTTGTCAAGTCGTCAGTTGTCGGATTCTTGCTATAGTCGGTTAAGGAAATTGATCTACTAAAGGAATCTTATCCAGAAGAGACCGAGTTCAAAGAGAATGCGACATGGCAAGTTATCTATTAATTATGAATAGTTTGTTAGTTTCCTTTTATCTTTAGGAAAGTGTGTTTAGTGTCCTATAAGGACTTTATCTTTTCCTTTTCTCTTTAGGAAAGTTTCTTTCTTGTCCGACAAGGACTTGTATCAACCCATGGGTATAAATATGTACACCCGGGGTCTATGTAATCTATCTTCATGATCAATACAATTCGGCACATCGCCACTTTTTACCTTTTCTACTTTATTTTATCGTCCGGCGGGACTTGGCACCTGACGCGGGGCTGCATCGGTGTTCGATCTCCGGCTAAGGGGTAAGTCCAATGCTCCGCCGGCCCAGGCAATTGTATCATTTACGCCAGCGTCGTTCAAGGCTGCATCAATACATTCGACCTCTTGGATTGCTCTGGTTTGGATTATATATTTGCCTACCTATTTATCATATGTCTCTGTTAATCTAGTCTTGGCATATCAATTTAGCTCTATCGGCTGCTTCTCGTTTTAGATTAGATTAGCTTAGACATCTACCACCCTGAAAACTCAATCAATGGCTTGATTGTTTAGATATTATGTTTCTTTTCATACTTAGTGCTGCATCAGTTAAGTTTGATCTACTAAGTCATGCTTAGAACCATAATCTCTAGCCTGCTTCTTGATTGCCAATAAGGGTTTCATTGGGGTTTCAGCTGGTGAGTTATCTGGACGTTGCATCGGCTCATAAGGATTGCATATACATATAAGTTGGATTTAGCCGATGACAACAAAGGTTTCACTGTTTAATCTAATCTTGTGGATTTCATGACATCGGACCTCCAGCCGATGTGTGCTTTAACCTTCGGATCGATGCTTATTTATTTGTCGATTGGTTTGTACTGGATTATATTGTTATTTTATTACATCATCATCAGCCGATTGCCTTTATATCATTATCTACATTGGACATATAGCCGATTGCTTAAACCCTATCGCTATCGGCTAGTATCGGCATCGGCTATTATCGGCTATCGGCTGGAACTACTCCATCGGCTTGTCAGCCGATCGGCTGTTTTGATCTACTATTTGCATATCTTGTCAGTTGCAGGATCAAACTGACTAGCACGTCCGCATATCATCAAGATTTGGACCTGCTCAGGAGTTAAGTAGATCTCCCCGGCAGGTGTGTTCGATTTTTTTTTTCGTCAACAATATCCCGAGCACATGGGGAAGGTGGCAAATGTGCCCCGAGCACAGTCCATGAGAGGCCGCACTCATGGGCGAACGTGCCCGGAGCATAACCCACATAGGGCCCCACTCGGAGGTGGACGTGCCCTGAGCATAGCCCCTAGGGGATTGCACTCGAGGGCCAATGTGCTTGAGCACAGCTCACGGAGGACCACACCTAGGGGTGGATGCGCCCGAAGCACAATCCATATGAGGGATCACGCTTAGGAGCAGGTAGCAGGTACGTTTCGAGTAGCTAGCTAGTAATGGGGATCTTGGTTTCCGTTTCTCCGACACTTTGGATGGGAGAGTGAGGAGTTATACTAGGCTCAATATGAGAGGAAGGGAGAGCGAGGAGGTCTTGGGCTGGATTGATCTGAGAAGCGGACCAAGTATGGACTCAGCTTAAAAAGAAGGGTTTGAGGTTGGTGAGGTACACGACTCGGTTCATGGGTCCAGTTTTCTGACTGGTCTAGATAAAACCAGTACAAATAGTCTGTTTTTTTGGTTAATCAACAAAACCGAGACTAAAAACATAAGTGTCGATTTATATTTAAAAAATAGTACATATGTAGGATTATTAGTGCCGGTTTTAAATTTAAGTGTTACGTAAGGGCTCGAAAGGCATGAAAAATTTCATATGTATCAATTTTAGATGAATCGGTTTATACGAGAGCGTCCCCTGTTAGATGCTTCATAGTAGTGTCTAACGCAAGAAATGAAGTTGACTGCTCCCTTGTAAGAAGCAAGTTCACATGGCTTATACCGGCGGTGATTGAGTTAGCCGTACGTACATGCGTTTGCTTTATTGATCGAGCCCGGACGAATCGACCGATCGACTCGATTCTTGCAGCATTTGACCATGCATCCCACGCACGCCAGCAGAGAGACGTTTTGGGGCTCATTGCAATTTGCAAAGTACTATCTTTTATTTCGATCGTTCTCCAAGAGTACGCGTCCTAATTCCTGATTTGACACGCAAAAAAAAAAATCTCAGTTTATCGATAAAGTCCTTGTAATATCCAAAATAGAGACGCTATTATTATTACATTATTATGCACGATGTAACCGGTATGAATTGATCTTCTGAAAGGAAAAGGCTCGGCTTTACGGAAGTGTGATGTATTACTCTTTGGATTTCACTGTACGCTCGCTGTTGTTCTTTTTATGTGCACTTAAAAAGTGTGATGCATACATATCACCGACGATTCACCGGTATCAACAAGTGATCCTGCATGCCGCTCGTATCGCTTGTTGCTCGTATTGATATTCCTTTATGTTGAAAAAAATCGCTTGTTGCTCGTATATACGCTAATCGGATATGATATGATAAGCCCGTAATTAAGGGGAGGCATCAGCAGTCTACTTCTTATAGTGGAGAGGTAGCAACCTTGACTGACCGGGAAGAGAGATTCTTATTCATGTTGACAAATTCTCAATGAGGGTGGTTTTCACCGTGGGTCCGTGGCCCATACACAAGTCGGATTCTTAGTACAGTAAAGAATGATAAGCTGATTGCAATTGGAAAAAAAAAAATCCCCCAATCAATTAACTTATGGATGGATTAGTCGAACGCCTACTCTACGTCAACGATGAACTTTGGTGTAAACTAGGTGGTGTTGGAATCTAATTAAGATGAAGATGAAGGTAAAAAATTAAGTGTTTGATGTAAAACAAGATGGTAATAACGTGTGATTAATTGAGTTTTAATTATTACAAACTTGAAAAATAGATTAATATTATATTTTAGAATAATTTTCATATAGAAAGTTTTCGCACGAAACGCACCGTTTAGCAGTTCATCCAATTTTTGTTGGAGAAAAGAACATACCATGGTGTACAAGAGAAAGATGAAACTGGCACGTGTGTCGCTGATAAGTATGTATGTATGTATGCCTTTACTGCTTTACATCAAGGAAGGAGAATCACACAGCTATGGAATCTAAAAGCAAACAAGGTTAAAGAGAATCACGTTTTTCGATTGATAATTAAAAAACGATAGTTTTAGATTGGTTATATAAAATTTTGAATTCTTTTCTTTTCTGGTTTGTAACAAAAACTTTCTTTTTATTTATAAAATTCAAAATAGTAAGCAAAGCCAATAGGGTTCCTTAAAAAAAACAAAGAAAATGCAGAGAGAAATAAGAAGCCAATCCTCTCTACATTATCTTGGACTAATACCGACGATCACAGAGCTAGCTTAGTGCAAAATTTATCGCATAATAGCAACTTCTCTAGTTATTCTCTGATCTCAACCAACCCCTCTCATTTATTTATTTTTTCACTTACTCTATCGTCTCCATGAACCATAACCACATCCTATTTAATTTAACATACTTCCTTAATCACCGTAACAGACTCTACAAAACTTTGGTGGGGAGGGGGATTCGTCTTATTAAAAAAATTTAAGTAATTATTAATTCTTTTTCTATTATTTAATTCATGGTTAAATATACTTTTATGTATAGATATAGTTTTACATATTTCACAAAAGTTCTTAAATAAGACGAACGGTCAAACATGTTTAGAAAAGTCAACGGCGCCAAATATTTAGGGACGGAGAGAGTAGTACTCTATACAACATGAGGTCGGGGTAGAGGTAGCTACTCCCATTAATTTTAAAATATAAGCATTTATGAAGGCTTTAATGAGAATTGAGAAAATATATGAAAATAATTAAAAGAAGATTATGATTGATTGAGGGAAAATTGCAAAACCACCCCAGAAGTCACTTGAAATCTGATATTCCACTCCATAAATTATTTTGTTGCAAATGCCAACTCCCTACTTAGTTTCGTTGCAAAAATCATTCTTGTGCACACGTGCTTACCCGAATCAATATGTTTTTATAAATTGTGAGGCATTTACGTGGCCTTTACCAAAATTAAATACTTTTAGGAGTATAGTCTTAACACACTTTTTAGAGATTGCATAAATAGAATTGCTGATGAGAGCTTAAATGTTGTTGCACTCAGTTTCGCTATATGCAGAAAAAAAAATTCAATGAAACATGAAGAATAGATGTAATGTGAACACTTTAATAAGATTGACCCAGCTAGCTTAGCCTACAGTGGACTCTCCATAAGTGTTAACGGCTGATTTGGTTAAGCACGTGCACACTGAGGTGTTTTTGCAAAGAAATAGACTTATGAGGTGGAATGTCAAATTTCAAATGATTTATAGGGTGATTTTCGTATTTTTTTTTGTTGAGAAGAGAAAGTAGATGAAAAATTAGGATATTTTTATGGGAACCAAAAATATTTTAACTAGTATAAAATAGAGGGAGTAATGAATTTAGACATTTGTACTCTACCGCGCTGGAACACCCAAAACAGGAGTAGACCTCTTGATTCTTCCAGAAGACTAGATCAGCAGCGCTGCTTGCTGGTTCAGTTCGCACGTGCCAACCTAGAAAACTATTTAATATATATAAAAAGCGTGTATGTTCATCGTGATCAAATAATTTATTAGTGATCAAATTAGAGTAACGGTTAGTTGAAATTGTCAAATATTACAAAATGGATGGAGTATGCTATATAGATATCCTTTTTAATAAGCCAAGAAACAAAAGTTACTCTCTTTGTTCTGTTACGTGTTAAGGAGTAGAAAAAAGATTGAAAAGATACGTGAAATAAGGTGCGTTATTAGCAAATAAATAATTATTAACTGTTTTAAAATTAAAAAAGATTAATATGATTTTCTTAAAGAAACTTTTTTATATAATTTTTTTAATACAATATACCGTTTAATAGTTTAGAAAACATGCATATGAAAAACATGTATCTTTTCTTCTCTTTCTGCCTACCACAAACGTATCCAGGAAATGATCCTTTGACATATTCTTTTTTTTGAAAGTATTGTAGGGGAAGCTCCCACAATTATATAATTTTACTAAAAAAATTAAAAATAAATTACAACTGGTTCAACCATGACACATTTGACCTTCTATTTTTGTAGATTTACATAATACCTAAAATTTGGTATTATAAAAATTCCTTTCAGCGACAAATTTCTTTGATATTTAAAGATTTGCCCTTCCAGCAGTAGTTGAAATAAAAGTGATTCGCCACTTCTGTGTGTTTGTGAAATGGACCATAATTCACATGTCATAGACATATGAAATACCAAACCATATAATATCATATAAGGGTTGACAAATTCTCAAAATTTTAATTTACAAACGTTTTTCATGACACCAAAACTTTTGGGAAGATTGATGGCGAATATTTTGGACAACCGGAAGGTGTATGAAAAAGTAGCATATTTTTGCTTACAAGACTATATCACTTTGATTCCAAATACGACTGTTGTCCACAAAAAGGCTAAAAGGTCGTCCAAACTTATGCCCTTAATTTATACTCCTATGTTAGAAAGAAAAAAACACCTCCACTTAGCCATTGGTACTATACGACACTTGAACACCACAAATATTATGTACAAACATAAAAGAACTAAAATAGAAAAAAAAAGCTGTTAAAAGTCTTGATACAACTCATATTTAAAGAGTAGTTGTGCGACAGCTAAAACAACCTATGCTAGAAAGAGCAGGTGAGTACTTTATCCATTCCAAAATATTAGACGTAAATACCATTAACATCAAAACTAAGAATGAATCATACTCCAATAAATACTATGTATGCATTTAATGGGATTAGAGATTTTGACAATGGATAATTTAAAAAAGTAAAAGATGGAGAGGTACTAATTAATTGCATGTAGGTTTATATTAGAATGGAGGATTATATGCTAATGAATTGTATACATTAGTTATTTAGTTCGTGCCAAAATTGGAAGTTTGGTTGAAATTGGAACGATGTGACGGAAAAGTTAGAAATTTATATGTATAGAAAAATTTTGATATGATAAAAAAGTTAAAAGTTTGAAGAAAAATTTTGGATCTCAACTCGGCCTCTACCGACTGGAACAACAAAAATAGGAGTCGACCTCTTGATTCTGCCCGAAGACTAGCTCAGTAGCAGCTACTCGCTAACTACCAAGCAACGCCGCTCGTCGCTGGTCCAATTAGTTCGCACATGTGTCAATCTTCTCCTGGCTGCCCGTCAAAAGTCGCAAATCCTATGGCCTAGCCAACCGTGGACAAGAGTAAGACGAGGAGCAACGCCACCTACCGCCTGAATCTCCCCCGTAGTGGAAAGCGGTAGTAACCACTCGATCTTCGACGACTCCCCCGCCCCGCCCCCCGCGCCCACGAGAACAGATCATGTGGCTATCGACGTGATCGAAATAAAAATAAACTTGTAGATAAAACTTTTTTATAAATGTATTCTTCGTGACTTAAAAACTAATGTTAAAAAAGAAACTAAGTTAAAAATATTTTATAATCAATCTTAAAATTAAGTTTAAAAATTTAAAATTTGGCTTTTTATTTGGCTGATTAGGCCATCCGAATGGAGGCATCGATTTGTTGCTCAGGGTGCATTATTGCCCCCCCCCCCCCCCCCCCTCCCTCTCTCAAAGTCTCCTCTTGCGTCAATTAGCTAGCAATAATGCGCATAAATGCATGTGTGTGTGCTGCACTGTCGGCCCGTGCATTGTGATTAGGCACCTAATTGACGCAGAGAGTTCTGGTTTCTACTGCATGCATAACTGAGTCAAGGGAATTATTGCAGAGTGTCGAGAGAAGCTGATCGACCGAGATGCATTATTGGGAGATGGATTTATGCATTATTACGAGGGGACGTCTTCTATATATATCGTCTAAAAAGTTATCAAATTTTTTAAATCTAATTTGGCAAGATAGATCAATGTATAATATATATATATTTATATCATTTCAGAAATATACAAGTTTATATTTAGAAAGCTGCTATATATATGTACGACATTATCGTACGATTGTTGTGCGACTGTGTGATGGCATGAGCCACGCTAGCAAGCGCATGTCAGGCTTCATCACGATATAAGCGATATTTAACACGAAGACAATAAGACTCAAACCCTGCTCGTATAGAGGAGTCGGATGTTAAGGTTGTTCATATATCATTTTTATTAATTTTGATCCATATGATTTGAAGATTTTTTTAAACTGATATATCACATATTAATTTATCTTATTATTTAAAAAAATATTAACTTTTACGTGTTATATAAAAATAAGAGGACGTCCACGAATAGACTTTTTGCATTATTGGACCTTTACGTGGGGCTTCAGATTGAGTTCAGGAACGGTGTCCATGGAGCTTCCACTGGGGTCGGACCAGCCGGCAGATTCAAGTGCAGTGTGCTCGTACATCTGAGAAAAAACGCCGCCACCACTACGCGCGCCAGATCATCGTCGTGGCTGTCGCTCATTTCGTCAACTCGTTATGGGGGATATTTGAGGCCAGCGTAGCTAGCACATAGCCACACCGGTAGCTGCAACCAAACTCGCTACGCCGACGAGATGTGCTAGCTGCTATGCTTGATGCATCACCATCTGGGAAACCATTGATCTGGGGCGTGGTTTTTCTCTCTGCCGACGATGGTAGCTGAACTTTGGTGGCTGCCTAGCTGGGCTACTCATTTCGCTGGGTTGCCGTGCCGGGGCTCTTTTGATTAATTACTAGAAATCTGCTGGCATCTGTATTTTTTGTGCATGGTGTCTCCATTAATTCGTGCAGTTCCGAGGATACCGATATGTGATCTGATGGTGAATCCAAATATCTGTCGTGCTGGCACTAAATATATTGCTGTTTGGTACATGCTTCAGTGTGCTTCCTGACTTTAACTCCAAACTATAACTTTCTTAGTTTTCTGTTAACACGCTTTACTAATTACTAACCGGTGTGTTTTATAAAAAAAAATCTATATTAGCCTAGAAAAATATATTTTTTAAAAAATATTATAATAGTTAATAATTAATTAGTCGTACATTAATTAGTCGTACATTAGATACAATAGCAGATTATTAGTCAGCTATAAACATATTTTAATGAGAAAAGATGATAGAGAAAAGCAGCGGGCTACAGATCTGTAGCCAGCTACAGCACAGACTCCAATACGCAATGTGTGTATGACATGTAGGACCATACATTAATAGTATAGTAAGCAACTATTGTATGAATTAGCTATGGATAAATTAGAGCTAGTAGTGGGCTATACTATTAAACTTGCTCTGACATGCTGTTAATATACTACTTTACAATAATACAGTTTCAAATAGGCCCTAAGAGCTGGAATACTATTTAGGGCCTGTTGGGGAGAGCTTCTAGCTATTGCAGCTTCTTCCATAGTCTCCAGCTCCCCCAAACAATATAGATTGTCACCCAGATTCTGAGAAATTGTAGTTGTAGAATTCAGGAAATAAACTAAAACCCAGAATTCTTCAGATTCTCAGAAGCTGACTACCAACAAGCAGATTAATATTATTAACCTCTCCCAAACAGGGGCTACAGTATGTTGCTTTGGCCTTCCTTCTGGTTCTCTGTCGTCACTGGAAATTCACCTAAGTCTTTTCTAAGCTGCTGATGTCTCACTAACAAAGGATCGGGTAAATTTTCAACAGCATAAATATAGAAGGAATTTATCTTTAAATCAATTCTAGAAAATGTATTTTAGTTACATTCTTGTGTGGTTAGAAGTACCACCATGTGAGAGGTCCCAATCATCAGACATGTGATCAACAAGGACATATCTAATAATAATAATAATAATAATAATAATAATAATAATATGGTTAATTACACACGTGGGTGGTGATAGAGAACAGCCCGTTCTAGGCGGAGAAACACATGAAACTATTTATTTTCACATGGAGAACCGAAACTTTGCCTACTATATATATATATAGATTGTAGTTCCTTCCATATATATATGCGCGTTACGTACATTGTCTATGGAAATATGTGCCAGTGCATTTTAGTTGGCGCTATCGATCGATCTTACGAAGTGAACGTGGAGACGAACATTACGTACCATCAAGAAATGTAGTGGAGTAGTACTTTACCCACAGTCAAAATATATACTAATACACTTTATGGACATATATATTCACACCACTTTAGGTGGCACCAACATTATGTGTTTGGCGGAAATTCTAACTTTAATATGGACTCTCCCACTATAAAGACATGCCGCAATAAAGACTCGCCACGCCAAAAACATGAGGCACAAAAATTGAAACAATAAACTTGAACGATAGAGATAAATGAATGAAAATAGGGTGAGGGGGCAATTTAGAAGAGACATTGATTTGTTGAACGAAATAGAAACACAGACGACTTGTATGGGATATTTAGATTGTCCCCTATTGCATTTAAATTTGCTTAAAAAGGCTATCTACTCTCTTTTACTCTATCTGTCCTAAATATAATTACTCCTAGTGTTACAAATCTGTTAGAAAATACAGCTACTTTTCTATCTGTTTCCTCATCTCAAACGATCGCAACCATCTTCCGTTTAAATTTTTCACATATTTTCTCATCCCAACCAATCCCAACTATCTCTCATTTATTTTTTTTTCATCTACTTAATCATCCCCAACCAATTACAACCATCCCCCATTTATTTCACCCTTCTATTTAATCCACGTGAAAAACTTTAGAATTGCATATATTACGAGATGGAGGGAGTAGAATCTTGACCATCGGTTCTATATTAAAATAAAAACTTTATAAGACCTGATGGGTTTACAATATTACTGCCTATATTTCATATTATAAGTGATTTTGATTTTTTTTTATCTAATGAAACTTTGTTAACTTTGGCTAAGTTTATAGAATAATTTAGCAACATCTAAAATACCAAATTAATTTTATTAAATGTAACATTGAATATATTTTGATAATATGTTTGTTTTATGTTTGAAATGCTACTATATTTTTTTCTATAATCTTTGTCAAACCTAAAAAAGTTTGACTCGAAAATAAGGGCAAAACGACTTATAAGATAAAATGGAGCGAGAACAATAATACTCTTGAGGACATATTTCTGCATATAATTTTTGTTTGTTTTAAAGTAAGCAATTGAAAATTTATTGATGACTAAAACTTTAGAAGTTTGATCGAACTATAGTCCCTTTGTTTCAAATTACTTGGTGTTTCATGTTTTATACTTTTGACCATTAACTTTTAAAAATCCATATAGTCTACATACATGTAAATTATATATTGCAAGCATATTTCTCATGTTAATTCTAAAAATATAAATCGTACGATGTTAAAGTACAAGTTTATAGAAATTGATGATCAAATATTAAAATGTTTGCGAAGTGAGCATAGCTCAACTAACTAGTTAGGTTCGTTGTGGTGGAACCAGCTCACCCGGGTTCAAATCCTAGATTTGACACAGGTGCTTGCATTTACGGCTATTTATTACTTATTTCAATAGTAGGCAACGTATCCGTCGACAGCGAGGCGACGTCCGTGGTGACTTCGTCAATCTCAAGATATGTTGGCGCGTCCGTGTATTTCAATGGTAGGCGACGTACCCGTCGACAGCGAGATGTCCGTGGTGACTTCGTTAATATCAAGATATGTCAGCACGTCCGTGGTGACTTCGTCAATCTCAAGACATGTCGACTTAGTATTCCAAAGGTGTTCATAGGGGTAAGTTGTGCGTGTGTGCGTTATGTAGATATGATACATGTGCTTGCATTTACGGCTATTTATTCTTTCAGAGGTAGGCAACGTACCCATTGACAACGAGGCGTCTGTAGTTAACTCAAAAAAAAGAGGCGTATGTAGTGACTTCGTCTCAATCTCAAGATATGCTGGCTTAGTCTTCCGGAGATACTCATAGCTAGGTCTAGGTTTTGTGTGTGCCCGTTCATATGGATGAGTGTGTGCGCGTTATGAGTATCTATCTTTGTACTGTTTATAGGGGTATGTGTGTTAATAGAGGTGAATATGCGTGCGTTATGAGCATATGTGTTTGTATAGTGTTTCTAAAAAAATTCAAAATGTTTGATGTAAGACAAACCCAAGCAACTAACACCTTGTTTAGTTGGGAAAATTTTTGGTTTGGTTGTTACATCGGATATACATATACATATTTGAAGTATTAAACGTAGTCTAATAATAAAATAAATTACAGATTCCGCCAGGAAACTGCGAGATGAATTTATTAAGCCTAATTAATCCGTCATTAGCAAATATTTATTGTAGCACAGCATTGTCAAATCATGGCGCAATTTGGCTTAAAAGATTCGTCTCGTAATTTACACGCAAATTGTGTAATTGATTTTTTTTCCACAAATAATACTTCATGCATGTGTCCAAACATTTGATGTGATGGGTGAAATTTTTTTTTTAAAACTAAACAGCTGCTAATTTGAATCTTAGAGCAAGTTTAATAGTCAACTACTAGCTCCAATTCATCTATAACCAATATAATAGCTCATTCATATAATAGTTACTACTACACTATTAATATCTGGTCCCACCTGTCATACACACTGTGCGTTTTGAAGTCCGTGCTACAGCTATCTATAAATCTGTAACCCGCTGCCCTTCTCTCTCCTCATTTATCTGCTTAAAATATGTTTGCGGCTGGCTGCTATTAAACCTCGAATAAATATTTATGAGGCAAATCCTCTTAAAGACAGGTAGGTGCCTCCCATTTAGGTGATTACCAGATTTGCCCTTCGTACTGCTTAGAGTCATGCACCGGCACAGTTAAGGCGAGACCCGGCGGATCCGAGCCATCTGACATCCCCACTACTCTGCCGTCCTCCCCAGAAAACGTGTCACCCCCGGTTCGCGGCTCGGCCGCGTCCAGTCCTGCAGGGGCAAAACCGTCCTTCAGACTCTCCTCCCGATAACCGGCGCCGCCCAGCCCATCAGTCCGTCCGCCCCAGAGGCCCCCACTCCCCAGGTCTCTCCCCCTCCCTTCGCATCCATAAAAGCAGCCCCGAGCCGCGCGTCATCCCGACCAAGCTCGATCGAAGCTCTCCCTCTCCTCTCTTCTCTTCTCTTCTTCCGCGACACGTCTTCGTCGCCGCCGCCGCCGCCGTCGGCTCTCTCCTCCACTTACCAGAAAACCGAATCACCGAGAACTTCTCTCTCTAGTATTCAAGGCGAGAGATTCCCACCCCGCGATTCCCTTGCAGGCCGCCAGAATTGTGGGCCTTGTGGGGGTGGGGGGGGGGGGGGGGGGTGTGCTCCATTAATTTAAAACCCGAGAGGGAGACACGCGCGCCGCCGAGAGGGGGAGGGGGAGCGCAATGGCGAGGTGGGGCGCCGCTCGGATGGCGGCGTGCGGGCCGTGGGGCCGCAACCGGAGGGTCGGCGCCGGCGACGCGTTCGAGGCCAGCGAGGTGTCGCGGGACGGGCGCAGCAGGATGATGCCCGCGTGCGGGCCGTGGGGGGCCGGCCATGGCGGCCGGGACCCGGCGCTCGAGAGGGAGCTGTCGCGGGACGGCAGCCACTACAGCATCTCCAGCGCCATCCTCCCGTCGCTCGGCGCGCGGAGCAACCGCCGCATCAAGCTCCGCCGCTTCATCATCTCCCCCTACGACCGCCGATACAGGTTAATTCGCAACCTTCCCTGTCTCTCTCTTCCCTATCGCCATCACATCCCTCGCCGCTGCTTTGTTTCAGATTTTTTTTTCTTGCGCGATCTCTTGTGTACAGTCCTGCTATGCTGGCTGCATTACAGCTTTAATTTTGGTGATGGTCAGCGCAGAAGTGCTTTATTTTTTGTATTCATAGTTGGCACTGAATTGGTTCGTTCTGCCTCTTGCTAATTCCAATGAGTTATTATATGTTGTCACGAAATAGATGGGTTGCTCATGAAATTTTGTTTTTTCTCCCTCTGTTTTAATGGCTGCTTTGCTGCCGCAATTGTCAGCAAATTGTCTTTAATGTGTTTTCGCGGAAGTGAGGAGTAGAGGTTTTTGTTTTTACTGTTCCTGGTTTGACCTCGACTGAATAATTGATTTGTCTGTTTCTTGCTTTTTATAGTACTCATTATCTCCGTTTTAATATGGCTAATTCGATGGCTTGTGAGTGCTTTATTTAGTTATTCGATTTTCTTTTCCTTGAGGAGAGACAAGAAAAGCGTGATTTTGATGCTGACGTTCCTGGATTTCTAGTACTCCCGTTTTGCGCTTCTTTACGCAATGCTTCGTTGTCGAAAGAGCTCTCTCACGGAACTCGCATGGAAAACTTTTTTTCTGATTTGTTTACTGCAATTATTTGCCGTTGGACGGACGAGGATTAATAACCTTGTATTTTAGTTATGGACTTAGTGGTTTTACGAATTGTTCAGATTACCTTTTTTTGTCGGCCTCAATGACAGTCTTCTGCAATTTGAAGTTATTCTGTGCTATCATTCAATTAATATTTTTTTTTTGTCTAGTGAGAGTTCCGTTGTCCATTTATTATTTGATAGTATCATAAAATCGCATTACATCAATCTCCATTTTTCTTCGGATCACTCTTTCGGAGATAATCTTGTATACACAGTATACAGTAAGTAGTACGGTAGTTTCTGTGGTACTTCTAGTTGCCACTTGCCGCCGAGTTACGGCCAGTACATATACAGTACCGTTGAATAAACAGAGATTACTTGTACAGGAATAAGAAATCACAGAACTTTGAACGAAAGTCCATCTAATACCCTAAACTTTAAAACCGAACATCTAACTCCCTATTTGGCCTTGTTTAGTTCCAAAGTTTTTTTCCAAACTTCCAACTTTCCATCACATCAAACCTTTCACACACACACAACTTTTCTGTCACATCGTACCAATTTCAACCAAACTTCCAAACTTCAGTGTGAACTAAACACAGCCAAAGTTTGCAACCCCTGCAGTGGTTTCGATTTTTGAACAGTGGTTTCGTGTATTTGGATGCTTATAATGACTAAGATGACATATTTGTATTTCGTCATTCCTTGGCCTCAAGTTATATTATATTATGATGTTATGCATATAATGCTAGTGTATGGATTTCACAATATAAATATCTTCCATGCAAAGTTCAGGGGGTATATGGACTTCTTCCTACAGGAATATATTGTTTTTTCCTTTGTAAGCATGGTGTTTTTGCTAGTATGAAAAGCAAATAGAAACTTTGTAATATTGAAATCAGAAGAATGAGTAATTCTAACATTTAATTGTTAATACTATGCAGAATCTGGGAGACTTTCCTCATAGTTCTTGTAGTCTACTCTGCGTGGGTCTCACCATTTGAATTTGGCTTCATTCCGAAGCCTACGGGGGCTCTAGCTACAGCCGACAATGTGGTGAATGCATTCTTCGCGGTTGACATCATTCTGACCTTCTTTGTGGCTTATTTGGATAAAATAAGCTATATGCTTGAAGATGATCCAAAGAAGATCGCATGGCGTTATAGTACCACATGGCTTGTTCTTGACGTGGCCTCCACCATCCCATCAGAATTTGCTCGCAGGATACTACCTTCAAAGCTTAGGTCATATGGATTTTTCAACATGCTTCGTCTGTGGCGTCTCCGCAGAGTCAGCTCTCTGTTTTCTAGGTATGTTTTTATCGTGCACATATAGAAGATTCTATGATATACATTCTGTTTTGGGGTCCAACATTTCAATCTGAACCTGACTGAACTCGGTTAAAACATAGTATTAGTTAGGCTAGAGCCACTGCCATTTTCGCCTTTTCAATTTGTGTAGTAAACTTAACACTTTTCACTTTTTCTAGGTTGGAGAAGGATAGACACTTCAAGTACTTCTGGGTTCGATGTGCAAAGCTCATTTGTGTAAGTGACTGTATTTATGTTATTTTCCTGTGAAGTTTTAACGTTTTTGTGGAACATCCCATTTTCTCATCCTTTGATATTGCAGGTCACACTTTTTGCTGTGCACTGTGCGGCATGCTTCTACTATCTTCTTGCTGATAGGTATCCCGTCCCAACTTCTACGTGGATTGGCAATTACATGGCAGATTTCCATGAACGGAGCTTATGGATTCGCTACGTAACATCAGTCTATTGGTCAATCACCACTCTTACCACCGTGGGCTATGGGGATCTACATGCAGAAAATACAAGGGAGATGATCTTCAACATTTTCTACATGCTCTTTAACCTTGGTTTGACCGCTTATTTGATCGGTAACATGACCAATTTGGTTGTCCATGGCACTAGTCGTACTCGAAACTATGTGAGTTCTTTTTGTTCGACCTTTGGTTGATACTTGCATCTAACTGCTCTTTTAAAGTTTGATTCTAACAAGTAGTGTTTGTTATGTTTTGTACTAAAAGAGGGATACAATCCAAGCAGCAACAAGCTTTGGAGTAAGAAATCAGCTACCACCTCGGCTGCAAGATCAGATGATTTCACATATTAGCTTAAAATACAGGACAGATTCAGAAGGTCTTCAACAACAAGAGATCCTTGATTCACTGCCTAAAGCTATTAAATCTAGCATTTCTCAATATCTGTTCTTCCATCTGGTTCAAAATGTTTACCTGTTTCAAGGAGTCTCAAATGATCTGATTTTTCAACTGGTAAGGATATAGTTCTTTCTGTAGCTGTGTTTTTGTAGTTGCGTACTGTTACAGAATATGCTTATCTGGTTCTTTTGCTTGATTTCGTTTAGGTTTCGGAGATGAAAGCTGAATACTTCCCACCTAGGGAGGATGTGATTTTGCAGAATGAAGCACCCACTGACTTCTACATCTTAGTTTCTGGTAGTGTGGTAAGAATACTCTTTAATAACTACTTTGTTATTTCCAAGTTGATATAATACTAAGCTTCAGAGAGTGCAGTTGAAAAAGTAGGAGTAATTGAGCTATCAGTTTTAGTTATATAAATGGTCATTCTGAAATTCGAGTCACTTTTGCAGGAGTTAGTAGAGCAGCAAAATGGTGCAGACCAGGCAAGACTTCTGTTGCTTTGAGATTTAATTCCAAGTGAACTCGTGCATCAATTGGTCCTAAATATGATAACTTGGAATTCTGCAGGTGATACAAGTGGCTAAGTCAGGAGAAGTTGTTGGAGAAATTGGGGTTCTTTGCTACAGACCTCAGCTATTCACAGTTCGAACAAGATCCTTGTGCCAGTTGTTGCGTTTGAATCGTACAGCTTTTCTCAGCATTGTTCAATCCAATGTTGGGGATGGAACTATCATAATGAACAACCTTATTCAGGTCTGCCATTTATTTGTTGCTCTCTTCTCTGTAACATTTATCGCATATGTTTGCATTTGTAGTAAGATTTTTCATATTCAGAGTGGTAACCTGACCACTGAAACTAGCTCTGTAGTAACTCCTAAATCGAACCCCCCTGGAACCTGCATCATCTTGTTTAACAATATGTGAAGTTAAACTAGTATTCCTTCATATAGCCACTAGATTATCTTAAACATAGAAATTGTTTATTCATGTCGACTGTTCTGCCATTATCTAAAAAAAATGTTGACTGTTCTGCGACTATCAGACTTGATGTTCACTGTTGTCTGTTGTGATCTGGATAAGGGCTGTTTATTTTGTTTTTGCTTCATTGACATTTATCATGCTTTATGTCGTGCAGTATTTTGAGCAGTACTGAGATCCACTCTTTTTTTTTTCTGATGCAGTTCCTTAAAGAGCAGAAGGAGAACAGTGTAATGGCTGGTGTCGTAAAGGAGATAGAGAGTATGCTAGCTCGGGGAAATCTGGATTTGCCAATTACACTCTGTTTTGCAGTAACTAGAGGAGATGATTTTTTGTTGCATCAACTTCTTAAGCGTGGTATGGATCCAAATGAGTCAGATAATGATGGGCATACCGCACTGGTCAGTTTAGTCAACTATACGTATCTGTGTTGTTTATTTTTCTATGGACTTATGCTGACCAAGAAAGTTACCACTTTCAAATGTTCATGATTAACAGCATATAGCTGCTTCCAAAGGAAACGAGCAATGCGTCAGGCTTCTATTAGAATATGGAGCTGATCCAAATGCCAGAGGTATGCCGAAAACTGGAAATTTTTGACAGTATATAGTGTACAATTTAACTGTAAGAGTTAAATGGTATGAACAGCTGGATGTTATATCCAAACTCTGCAATATGTCAGGCCTCACGTCACATGTAAATCTTACGAGGCTAAACTTGCTTGCAAAATTCCTGTTGAATTTTCTACCAATCTAACATCTAGAACTTACTGATTTTCCAGACTCAGAAGGAAAAGTTCCACTGTGGGAAGCTCTGTGTGAGAAGCACGCCGCCGTCGTGCAACTATTAGTCGAAGGCGGCGCGGATCTGTCGTCGGGTGACACGGGCTTATACGCTTGCATCGCCGTGGAGGAGAGCGACACCGAGCTGCTCAACGACATCATCCACTATGGAGGCGACGTGAACAGGGCTCGCCGGGACGGGACCACCGCCCTGCACCGCGCCGTCTGCGACGGCAACGTCCAGATGGCCGAGCTCTTGCTGGAACACGGAGCCGACATCGACAAGCAGGACGGCAACGGCTGGACCCCGAGAGCCCTCGCCGAGCAGCAGGGCCACGACGACATCCAGCTCCTGTTCCGGTCGCGCAAGGCGGCGACGGCGAGCGGCCACCATCACGTCCCAAGCTCCACCACCACCAGGGTGGCGCCGGCGCCGGCGCCGGCGGCATCGTTGATCGGGAGGTTCAACAGCGAGCCCATGATGAAGAACATGATCCACGAGGACGCCGACCTGCCCATCCGGGTTCTCCCCGAGAAGCTCCGGAGGAAGCGGGTCACCTTCCAGAACTCCCTCTTCGGGGTCATCTCGTCGTCGCAGGCGCAGCGGGAGACCGACCACCCGCTCTCGAGGGGTGGCCTCGCGGCGACGGGCTCCCCGAACCCGAGCAGCGGCAGCCGCAACGCCGTCATCAGGGTGACGATCAGCTGCCCCGAGAAAGGGAACACCGCCGGGAAGCTCGTGCTCCTGCCTCAGACGCTGGACATGCTCCTCGAGCTCGGCTCCAAGAAGTTCGACTTCGCGCCAACCAAGGTTCTCACCGTCGAGGGCGCCGAGGTTGACGAGGTGGAGCTCATCAGAGACGGCGATCATCTTGTGCTCGTCAGTGATGACTGGGATGCAGAGAAGATGAAATGCAAGAGCTAGTAAGTGAGTTGTGTGTTTTTTTTTTCTTTTTCTTTTTTGGTTGTTTACTGTTGATTTCCAAGAAAGGGGAGATAGAATTTACCCGGTGTCCAACGGTTAGCTAAGGAATAACTGGAAATCATTGGTATAGTTATTCCACCATGGAGAGATGGTGAAATTGATGGGTTACGTCCGGTGTTCGTAAGTAGAGAAGCGTAAGAATTTGATTTTGTTATAGCGTGTTGTGATGTTAGCCTGTTTTTGTTTTAGTTGGCAAGTTGATCTGCTGGCATGTACAGTTTTACGCTTTTCTAATTTTTGAAGGAAAAGTCCAAAGAATGTACCAATGCTTCATTATTATTCTCACCTTCACATATTGATTTGGGTGATTTTAACTCATGGAATCAACCTTCGGTTGGAACTGAACAGTTACGTACTGACGGAATGTTTTACTCCCCTATCCTAAAATATAACTCGAATTTTGGGGCGGAGGTAGTTTTAGCATCTTTGCCTCTAGAGAAATGAATTTTTGGAAATGATGCTTTTACCACCATACCAAGCCGCATAACCGATTATATTAAGTAGGAAACAATTTTGGGGAACGATATAGGGGGACAATTTTGATTAAAAATATTTAATTAAATAAATTAAAATTTTAACAAATTTTGGCTAAATTCAAATCTTACAAATTGCGAGAATCACAAACATTTGAGAGGGGCAAATGAATGAAAAGTTCAAAAAAGGGTTAAAAATCAAACCTTTTTATTTGAACAAAATTTGACTGAATTAAAACAGTTCTATATTAAAAAAAATTGAGGTGGCCTGTCTGTGGAACATCATTGTACATCATGCTCATGTATGAAATGTTTAATGTTGACAACTTCACATGGTAATGTAACATCAAAAAGAGCAATGACAATTTAACTTACCCAAAAACAACAAGTTCTTCCAAAGAAGATAGAAAACAGATCCTGCTGCCAATTGGCACAAATACATACTCCTACGGTACCAACCGCATTCTTCTCCTGAAAAACACATTCTCTGCAGCCCAATGCTGTCAGAATCTCAGAGATACACAATAACACAAAGGACGGGCGTGTGGTTTTGGGTAAATGAATTTGGATCTAAACTTCAGTCCTTTTCTATCACATCAACCTGTCATACACACACAACTTTTCAGTCACATCATCTCCAATTTCAACCAAAATCCAAACTTTGGGCTGAACTAAACACAGCCTAGGTAGTAGTACTTCAGTAAATTAAAGAATTAAAACACCAACTCGCCACAGCTGTTCAAATTTCATCCAAAATTTGCTCCGTTGAAATGTGTAGTCATAGTCAGTAGTTAGCTGATGCTCCCTCCGTCCCATAATATAAGGGATTTTAGAGGAATATGACACTTTCTAATACTACGAATCTGGACAAGCTTGTACAGATTCGTAGTATTATGAAGTGTCACATCACTCCAAAATTTAGAGACGAGGGAGTATATGACAGCTGGAGCTGGAGTAGACATGAACTGAACACAGCAAGCCTGTGCTATACAGATTCAACTTGCTTAATTGAAATCATTCGGAGGTATCATTACATGGGGCAAAAAATTAGAGGAGCTCTAGGAACCCTTGAGATTTTGGGTCAGGCTCCACTACTGCACTACATTGGCTCACACAAACTCACACCAACTAGAGAGATCTACTCAGTGTAGAGGACAGAAAGACAGGGCAAAAGGCAAAAGGCAAAACGAAAGGAACTAGTATGCTACAATCTTTGCAATGAATCATCTGATGACACCAGTCCTGATATGAATGGAGAAAGAGCTGAAAGCAATGCCTTGGGACACTCCTCATGTGGCAAATGCCCACAATTTGATATCGTTACCAGCCTCTGCAAAATAACAAGAACTCATTGGCACAATGTATGGAGTAACCCGAACAGGGAAGTAATATAGAGTATCATGCAAGAGTCCTCTTCAGAAGCAGATTCACTATACTGAGGCAGAGAGACTGAAGATTACTTACAGAATTTACTAGCCTTGAAGCCATTACTTGCGTTGACTTCGAAGAAACAAGAGCATCCTCAGAGCCTGCTACAACCAGAACAGGGAGGTCTTCCACTGATCTTAGTAAATCTGCTGCTCTTTTTGATGATAGGACAGTCGAGAAAGAAAGACGTCCTACTTCATGGAGAGCTTCATCCCAGCCTTCAACAAATAGTGGAGCCTAAATGTAAAAACCCATTTCAGTCAGTTCGTAGTTCATGTTCACAGAATAAATGAAAGGATGCATGTTAAAACATTTAATTTAGCATCAAGGAACAGGAATACTATTATAACTAACAACATGCAAGAAAAGTTCCACTTTCCTTGCATTAAGACAATATGTGGTGGAATGATAAATAGATTATTTGCAAATGATATAACGATCCCTACGTGCTTTTAGTGACCAAACTCTTCCAGAGATAGATTGCGTACTAATGGTTTGACAACACACTGAAGGGAATGAAAATTATTAAAAGTGTGTACCTTGTAGAGGTTCAGAACATCTGTTGTTAACTTGGTAGCATCAAACCATGCACGTCTATTGATCACCTGAGTGATTTCAGTACGTAACAGTGGCCGTACCATGTGCTTTTTCCTTAGAGGGGTATGCAGGAGTATACGAGCAAATGCAGGAATGACTTCTCTTGATAAGCTTACACCTATAAGCACAACTCCCTTCACTTCAACCTAAGAAAAAACAAGGAGCCATTTAAAATGATTATTACCAGAAGGATAGACTTTCATCAAGCAAACAATCTGATAAGCTACTAAAGTTCACAAAGAAAAATGAACAGAAGGTCACAAGGCAGTTACCTTTCTTGAATCTCCAGATGCTCGCAACTTTTCTGCAGCTTTTAGGGCAAGCAGGCCCCCATCATCATGACCAACTAAAACCACAGAGCGTAAGCCCATGTCCGAGCAAAATGAAATAAGAAGATCAACCTGCAGAAGGCATACAAAGTGTTGTTCTTAAAGAAGTTCTGAGTTTTCAAAGTACAGCGAGGAAATATAGCGTTAATGCTGCCGGAAAATATGTTGCAAACATAACTGGATATAGTAATATTAATTAAAAGATTAATAGTTGTTACAGTAGAAGAGCATTCCCTTAGATGAATATTTGTAAGATAGGATGTATCTAAGGAAAAAAAAAGAACTTCAGAAGATTGTCCTCAACTATTTGTAATAGGAAAGCCGTTGTCACACAGAATTATGGTACATAGAAGACATCATCCCAAAGATAAGTATAGTTCTAAGTGAAAACACATGCAGTAACATATTTACATTCAGTCAGTCATGCTTATAACAAATTCCATGGAATGAGTATGGGATATTGCAACATATCTAGTAGCTAGTGCAAAGAACATTAGGGCAAGTGCTGCAAGCACTTGCTGCTATTGGGCAGTGCATAATCTAGTATATGGTAAGAAGAATCACCTGAGATCCAAGCTCATATGGATTTGGTAGATTCTTGTCTTCCCAATCCTTTCTGCGAGGTCGAGATGTTAACCCCCATCCAGGGCGATCGAAGGCCAGCACAGTGCAACCCACTTGACGAGAAAGCAAATTTGTAACGTGTCTCCATGAGAACACCCCGCCTCCAAACCCATGCACCAAAACAACAGCAAATTTCCCCTGTTCTCCAGCCTCAAGATCAAATCCCATAGGTTTCAAACATACATCAGCACTGCCATCATCAACAGTAAGAACAGGGGTATCATCCGACAAAGTTGGAGAGGTCACTGGCTCTACCAACAATGGTGCATATAGCGATGTCTGATGGTATTGATGGCTGAAGCTCCTATTCAAAAGACGACGGGTATTAGTGGAGGCTGATGGTGGGCTATCATGTCTCTGTCTTCTAGGAGAAATGCTTGCTGAAATAACATCATGATGGATTTCTGGAAAAGAGTCTGTAGCTGAAGATATGCAACTCGATGGATCGGAAAGTTTGTAATGCACAGTGATCCCCTGGCAAGCAATGAACATGCTATCACCGTCTGCAAGGAAACTGATTGGAATATCCCTATCGTCGTGAGCAACAGATTTTCTCTTCGTCTCACTGTCACTCCTTGAATAAAGTTTTCCACTGTATGGTGTGGGAGATCGAGGAGTCTTGTAGCATCCAGGATATGCATTCTTGTATGCCAGAATCTGAAAGCACAACAACGCACGAAAACATCAAACATGGCAAAAGACAAGCACAACGGATGCAAGAAAATACTAGCATACATGGCCCTGTTTCTACAATTGATCACTTAGTGAGATTTAGAAGGCAAACGGATGTAAGTCATACCGATTCAGGGTCAATGCCATGGATAAGCAGCTTCCGCCGAGCCCTGCAGCTTGTCCTGTAAGCGACAACAACATGGCCAAGAGCAAAGACCAAGGAGGACAGGAAAAGCACCGGCATTCCCGATAGCTTCTTGAGACTGAGCTTGTGATCCGCCAATGACGGCGAGAGCTCGGGCCCAATCTCCTGCGCCGGACTGTAAACGCTGGCCTTAATCAACAAGATGAGCAGAGAAGCCAAGGAACAGCAAGTTGCTGTTCCAAGGTACGGGCCATGGGAGAGACCAGAAGCATCAGACATGAGGTATACACCTGCACGAGCAAACATCGGATCTGTTAGTCGCATCTGGTAGTTTTTCTCCCCAAATCCGAGTGCGGAAATTTGTTGGCGCGCACTTCAAACTGCCGGGAAATAGTAGGCAACAGATTCGCAGCAAATCTGTTGCTAATTCAGCAAATCAAATGACGGGATTTAACTGAATTCAAATACGGATAGTGAAAAGAATAGCAGGCAACAGATACAAAATCAGATTAATAGCTTTGAGAAATAGACGAGGTTTTTTTTCACGAAAGTTTTCATCCTTTCGTCTACGAATGAAGACAAGCACAGACGTAGCAAGAACTGTAGCTTTCAGATGGACAAATCCCCATACAAAAAGGGAGAAAAAAATTAAAGAATCTTGAGGGAAATCCCATATCCCAAAATATAATGAAATTAGAATATTAAAAAAAATAACTCACATAACCAATGCAAAAATTCTCAGAAGATGAAAAGAAATCCAACTCATACGAACAGATTCCCCAATATCCTGCGAGCGCATTAGAACAGCAATGAGGGGGAGCTAGTCGCTGCTTACAGGTAATGACGACGGATCGAGCGATGGAGACGAGCGGTATGTCCACGAGCGAGCTCCGGAAGCCGTAACGCTCGAGGTGGCCGCGCAGGCCGTGGCAGCGGAGGCACCCGAGCCGCACCTCCAGCCACAGCGCGACGGCCACGTCGCCGGCGGCCACCAGCGCCGGCGCCGACGCCATCAGCAGCGACGCCACCATGGCCACCATGAACCACGCCGTCTTCACCCCGCGCCGCGCCCTCTCCACCCACCCCTTCCCCCCCACCGCCATCCTCCACCCACCCCTCGCTCCGGCGAGCGAGGAACCGCCGCCGCCGCCGCCGCGCTCCCCAACTCCGGCGATCGCCGGCGGCCAAGTCTACGACCCAGCGCGCATGCAACGAGGTGGTCCCGGACCCCGGCGAGACGACGGTTTTGGTTCGCCCGCTGTGTTGGGGAGAAAGAGATAGACGATGAAAGAAACGGAGGTGAAGCGGAGGAGAGGAGAGGAGAGGAAGAAGAGAGAAGGCGTGGTGGAGTACTACTTATTGGGGGTAATGGCACAGTGCTTGACGGCTTGTGAATTGTGAACGAATGAATACTTTAGTGGGGCTTTGTGTCTGCTAGTAGTAGTCCTCCAGTACTTACAACTGGGTCGCCGCTAATCACATTGTTAACTCTGCTAACTGAACGGTAGGAGGAGAGGAGAGGAGCCTGTTGCTTGTGTTGTCTGCATGTTCTGTTTCCTCCTTGTGTTGCTGTTTGGGTTCCCCTTTTTTTTCTGTCCATCCTGCTGTCATTCACAGCAGCAGGCTCAGGCTTTTGCATTTGGACAGATAGGGGTTTTCAGTTACAACAGAATGTTGCTTTGTAGGTGTGTCATGTGTGTAGATTTAACAAGAAAAATACACCTAGTAGCTCTGTAGGCAGAAAAGCTCTGCTTGCAACAAGTTCAGCCTTCAGAGTTGTACATAATATTCGTACTACTATACTTGTACTTTGGTAAAATATAAACAAGGAAACAAGGAAATACTATGTCTAGAAGGCATACCTTGGCCTGGCTCCCCTTAATTTGTAAACTCCATTTTGTGCAAGGAAATACCAGATAAAAAAATGAACTCTACAGATACCATTATTGACAAAAATAACGGGAAGTAAATGATTTCATATCATATTAATGCACAACATTCCCTCTGTTTTAATTCCCAAGTTCCAAATCTAATCCTTAGTGGCATTTCCACCGTTGTCTATCGAGATTTTCCCACGTGCCGACTACTATTTCCTCTTCGGTGAAATTCCTCCCTCTTCTCCAGCGAGATTCCAGAGCTAGCGAACTGGTAGTAAACTGGCCAGAAGTTTTTTTTACCGAACTTATCAGAGAAGATAGAGGATTTCCCGCCTTGGTGCTGCAAAAGGAGGCGGTCCTATCGCCTACTATGCCTATGGTCATCCGATGCTGCCACCACTACACGGACCCCGGCCGGCCGGCAACCGCAGCGCGGCAGCAACAGTGTAGTGCCCCGCCGGCCCGCACGGTCGCCGCCTCACGCGGCAGCACGGGACGGGGGGCCACGCAAGCCGATCGCGGCAAAGCAGAGCACGCTGCACGCGACGCGATCGCGGCCGTCCGCCGCTCGCGTCTCGGCGATCGATCCACTGCTCTTCCTTCTTGCCATGGCCGGCCAACTCGGCCAGCCCGCTCCACACGGCTCCACTGGAGATACGGCGTGGGCCAGGGGCTCCAGCATTGCTCAGTACAACATGCGCCTACCCCGGCTACCCCAGAGGAGCGGGCCCCGCATCCAGCGTGGTGTGATTCACGCGTTGGGCCCCCATTTCCCCCTGCTCCCGTGGCGTATCACGTACTGTATGGTTTAGAGCAAGTTTAATTGTATAGCCAACTGCTAGCTCCAATTTATCTATAGCCAATCTAAGGGCAGTCCCAACCCTTCACCTAGGATAGTGTTTATGGCATTAACTACATTGCCATATAGGACTTTTACCTTATGTGGCACTATATTAATTAAGAGAGAGTGAAGAGAGGAAGAAACTGGGTCTCATGCAAGACACAGCTTCAACAGGAGAACCTATGTACTAGACACTATCAAGTTTTGCATTGGAAGAGAATAGTGTCTTTATAATAGATGAAGAATAAATATTATTGGTAGAGAAGAAAGATGATGCATTTATTAATGGCCCACTTTAAGAAACCATTGGTTGTAGAGTGTAGTTTCTATTGTGATGTCTTATTGACATGGCACCATAGACACCGCTTATGGACACTATGGGTTGGGACTGCCCTAATAGCTCATTCATACAATAGTTACATACTACACTATTAATACCTGGTCCTATCTGTCTGTCTTGGAGTCTGTGCTACAGCTGCGTCGAAACAAGATTTCGACAATACTAAAATGGGGTGGCTATCAAGCTAGAAAAGTGGATGGGTTTGGAAACAAGAAATTTTATACAGGTTCAGGCCTTCTTAATCAAGAAGTAATACCCTAATCCTGTCCGGGGATTAATCCGCCGAGTGTATTATTGATCGTATGATCTGGGTGAAAAATCGTCCCCCAAAGGGCACCCGGACCCCTCCTTATATAGGGGAAGGAGTCCGTGTTATAAAGTACAGCCCATATCCCTAACGGAATAGGTAGTTACGGATATGATACAATCATAACCGACTAAGATCCCGGGTATTTCCTTGATGTACAAGTTTGGAATTTAACCCGAGTCCTTTTAAAGATATTCTATCTATATATGTCACCCCATACCCAGTCGGACTATACATGCCGTGTGGGTATGGGGTATCCATAATCTACACAGTAGCCCCTGAGACCTTCACAGTCGACGAAATAGTATTCTCTCGTAATCCAAAACGATAATCCGAGTACTCCGACTTCTTCTGCCCTGATCTCCCGAGCACCAAAATCAAAGACTGTGAAGGGCTGAAAATAGAAAAAATCAGGTGCATCGACCAGATGCACCTAATTAGGTGTAGCCCCCGACTATGTGATTAGTTAAAAACTAAACATATAGTCAAGGTGCAAATAACATCCAACCGAATGGTCTTATAACCAAATCATTCAAAGTATCATACATCTAAGCATATACGACGTTTAGTAAAACATTCAACCGACTGCTTTAGCTTTTTATTACCAAAAAATGGAGATATAAAGAGGTCCCAGTAAAAAATACTCTATAGGTCCATAAATCAACACATATGACAAAAATCCGAGAAAAAACTCTTAAAAAGATCCATCAAATGTAATATAAATCATGACAATAGGTGAGTCTTAATTGCCTAAGCTATGACTCACACTATATCAAGATAAGCATATAACATTCCGAGAGAATGACTGTACAAAAACCAGTCATCTCAATAAAGCCTAAACAGCCTTTGCAACCTAAAAAGGCTTACAAAATTAGTATAACACTTTTCCGTTGGGCACCTTTTTATTTGCATCGTAGTAATTCTAAGGAATTATCTAACTGCATCAAAAAGGATTTTAACAGCATTGGGTTAAACTGTTGTGAGCAAATGTTGCCGAAGCAAAATGCATAAGTCTCTAAGGATCACAACTAAACCACGCCGATAGCAAAAATGGGCTGAAGTACTATTTAGGCCCAAGCCCATTAGTACTCCCGATAACCTAGCGAAATAAACACCGGAAACGAAGTGTCGTTTCGTCTTCCCCGCCGAAACTTTCGCCACTTTCCTCACTCTCTGCTACAGTGTGAAACACACCGACGAGAGCTAGGGTTCGCAAATCCCCTCCAATCCATCCTCTAGAGCTCCACAAAAATCTTCCGTGCAACGGCCGCATCGATCTCCCATCCATTCCTGGCCATTTTCAAGCCAAACCGCATTTTCCAATTCGCTTCCATGGCGGAGGAGAGAGAAAGCTTTGAAAGTTAGTGGGCGCCCTCTGATGTGACGGAGGAAAACTTGAAGGAGATGGTGGCGCACGGCGTTCTTCCGGCGAAGGAGATCATTGGGTGGCGTGCGGCGTGCGGCGAAGCATTTCCGACCCCCGACACGCACGAGGTGGTGGTATTTTCCCATTTCTTTTATGGCGGGTTTTCTCTTCCGACTTCAAGTTTCTTCCGGGGAATTTTGGATTTCTACGGGATCAGCCTGCATCACATAAACCCCAATTCCATAGTCCACATCGCCAATTTCATCCATGCTTGCGAAGCTTTTCTAGGGAATAGGCCGCATTTCGCTCTATTCCGCCTCATCTTCTTCCTCAAGCCCCAGCCAAACAAAAGCAAACCATGCATAGTTGGGGGAGCCGGATTCCAACTGAGGGGGACCTTGAGCCAAAAATATTTCTCCATGACATTCAAGACCTCGAACAAAGGTTGGCACGCGAACTGGTTCTATGTGCAAAACCCCGAGCCAGCGCTTCCTGGGTATTCCTGTCTTCCTCCAGTATACCGTGATACCTGGAACTCACTTCCTATGGGAGAAGAGGCTGCCCAAGCGCTCGACGTGTTGAACCGCATGCTGAAGCTGAAAGAACAAGGTCTGAAGGGGGAACAAATTACTCGGCACTTCATCAAGAGCCGGCTGGCACCAATCAAGGAAAGATCCCGAACAGCTTTCGAGTTTGATGGCAATCACGACCCCAACCGAGAGGACCCAGAGTCTCTTGAGTTCAAGATTATGCAGGAGAGAATGTACAAAATCTTCTCGAATGCCATCGTGGTCAGCTACTCACACTTATTGCCAGTCGTGCCATGTAATGCCTTCAACCCTCCTCCACCGGTATGTATTATACAACTCATCTTTTCTCAAAGCATGCTTTTATCTTCTGTAAGGTCGACCGAAAACTTGGAATACCATGCACAGGAATTCGCTTTGATGAAATCAGATCCTCCGATTACCCGACGCCGCTCACCCCGTCGGCAGACTAGTCAGGCTAGTGGAGGGCCAAAAATCCGGTCCGACGCTCAACCTAACACCTCGCAGTCAACTAGCCAGTCAGACTCTCGTAAGAGGAAACTGGTTTTGAGCGACGATGAAGATGACAATGCTGAAAAGGCTGGCAACAAAGGGATGACTGGGAAACAGCCAAAACAAGCCAACCCGAAGAAGAAAACATACAGTCGTCCTATGCCAAAAATAAGGAAGTCATCCAGGTATGTGCCATCTAGCAATTTCCTCTGTTCCGCTAGTCACTCACTATTGAAGCAAAGCTGATAGCGTGTCTCAAATTTGTAGAAAACCATCTGACATAGATCCCTCCGGAAAAGACCTCACGCCGACTGGCACGGAGACTGGTCCCTCAGCAGAAACTAGGCCGACTGTCGAAGACCGCCCGGGTAATAATCAACCGGCGACCGGCAATGTAGATACCAGCAACGAGCCCCCGACTGGAAACCAGTCGGACGAGGCTGAAGTCAGTGCTGATCAGGAGCCCCCGACTGGAAACCAGTCGGGTACAGAACCAAACGAAGACATCCCAGAGGTGGAGGCTCAAGCAAGCAGTCCTTCCCGAAAAGATACTAGCTCCGACCCAAGGTCCAGCTCACCTGTTAGGGTGCAAGGGGCTGCTCGTCCCCGATCGGAAGTCGTAACAGGTAAACAACTCTTCCAAATCCATTTCGATCCGTCAATTTTTTTCTTCAATTACTGCATTATTGTCCAAAAATATGTAAGGCCCAATGATTGGTGATGAAGAAGAGGTCCTCCAGATACGGTCGGCTGAAGATTTTCGCCCACCCATATAAGTCAAATGGTGGGATGATGAGATGCGACCACAGGGAATTGTAATAAATAAACAAAAGGAAGACGAGGAAGTATGCCTGCTGAAAAAGACACTCGGCCAAGCTACTCGTCTTGTAAATGTAAGTCTCCCCATACACACAACTTTAATTACCCTGTTGGCCACTTCACCAAATACAAATGTATTGGCAACGTAGAGGATCCATCTCAGGAATGAGGCGAAGACTGCGACCCTTGAGAAATTAGTTCCTCACCTTGGAACCCTAGAAGCTACCAGAGCCCAGCTGCATGAAGCCAAGGAGCTTGCCAGGAAAACTGAACATGATCTGAGAGACCGGATCGCCGAGCTTCAAGACTCCAACTTTGAGCTAAGCGGCTCATCGAAAGGTAACTCTCATCTTTGTCTGACTTGTTTCATGCTGCTATTCATGTGCGACTAACCAGTGGAAAGCAATACAGTGCAAGCTGCCAAGATATCCGAGCTAGAGAATCAAATCAAGGCTCTGGAAAAAGACAAGGGTGAACTGACCAAACAAAGGGACTCGGCTCTGAAAGACGTCGAAGGTAGTTATAACTGAAGCTTTAAAACCATTATTGTCTTGCTGCTTTGTCGCTAACGTGAACCGTTTGTGCAGATCTAAAATCAAATCCCAGGCTCAATTCGATGTCTTGGTTAATAAAATCAGGAAGCTTGAAGGAGCCAGAGATGAAGTCGCCAATGCCGCTACGCCACTCATCCAAGCCATGTTTTTCAATAACAACGGTCCGAATTCAATTGATGCTATAGAAATCTTTGACAAACTGAGAACTGCTTCGGACACCTATTTTAAGAATATCAAAGAAGCTGGATGCATGGGAGCAAGCCTGGCGTTGGCAATGACTAAGTCCTTGTACCCGAAGATTGACATCGATGCTGTTGATGGCTTTGCAGACGGGACAAGCGAAGAAGCCGCCCTTGACCTCATCAATGATGTGCAAAAAGCTGCTGACAAGATAGCCACTGATGTAGTTGAGAGGTTTCAGGAAAACGACCTCAGGCCAGCTGGGTCTGATAGTTCTGATGACGAAAAAACTGTAACTGATTGATGTTGTATTTTGATGATAATGATGATGATGATGATGGAGGCACAATTTGTACAATACTGATGTATTTATGCTGTGCTTGATGATTTAAACTCAACTCCTGATTTCTTAAAAGTTTTTGCCAAACCTTATTGAGCCTAGAACCCGCAAAAGTTGTTAAAAAACTTTCAGTCCTCATTGACTAAGCCAAAAAATCAAACAAGGCAATGATAAATCAAGTAAGCAAATTGAATTGATAAAAATCACACTCCATTATTTTTATAGTAGCCCCTGACTGATAACTCAAGGAAAAACTTGATGTTAGCAGTCAAAGAGGAAGATACAAAAATAATGCCTAAGCATAAAAATAACGAAGATGTTCAATATTCCAAGAGTTGTCGATATGAGTACCGTCTTCACGCTTGAGTCGGTAAGAACCTGGCCGAGTAACTTCAGAAATTATGAACGGTCCTTCCCACAAGGGAGATAATTTGTGCCGATCCCGTGTAGTTTGAATCTTCCTCAGAATTAGGTCGCCAACTAAAAAAGCTCGTGATTGAACATTGCGATTGTGATAACGGCGCATCCCTTGTAAATACCGAGCCGACTGAATTAAGGTTGCTTCACGGGCTTCCTCCAATCGGTTGAGATCATCTACTCGATTTTCTCCGTAGCGCTCCTCGCTGAAGTTACGGAATCGCAGCGACTCAAATTCCACCTCGCTTGGCAACATTGCTTCTGCTCCATAGAATAGAAAAAATGGCGACTGGCCCGTAGCCCGACTGGGTGTGGTGCGCAGAGACCAAAGGACAGATGGCAACTGTTCTACCCACTTGCCGGCATAGGGATGCAGTCGGTCGAAAACTCGCGCTTTTATTCCTTGAAGTACCATACCATTGGCACATTCAACTTGTCCATTGCTCATGGGGTGCGCTACGGAGGCATAACAAATCTTGATGCCAAAGTCCTCACAAAAATCTTTAAATACTCCGCCCGTGAATTGAGTGCCGTTATCAGTAATGATCCTGTTGGGTACCCCAAACCGGTGCACAATGTTGATGAAGAAATCTCTAGCCTTGTCTGCCGTGATTGTGATGACCGGTTTGGCTTCAATCCACTTGGAAAACTTGTCAACAGCAACGAAGAGATGAGTATAACCACCGACAGCCTTTTTAAACGGGCCAACCATGTCGAGCCCCCAAACCACGAACGGCCAAGACAACGGGATGGTTTGCAACTCCTGAGCCGGTAGATGAGTTTGTCGGGCAAAAAGTTGACAACCCTCACATGTTTGCACAATTTTGTCAGCATCGGACACGGCTGTGGGCCAGAAAAAGCCTTGCCGGTAAGCCTTGCCAACAATAGTTCGTGCAGCAGCATGATTGCCACAGATGCCTGAATGTATATCCTTTAGCAATTGTCTTCCCTCCTCCAAAGACACACAGCGTTGCAGGATTCCTGATGGACTTTTCTTGTACAGCTCGGTCTCATGTATGACATAAAGTCTGCTGCGCCTGGAGATCCGCTCGGCTTCATCTTTATCTTGAGCGAGTTCTTATTTTGTCAAAAATCTTATGAGGGGCTCTCTCCAGTCGGCTTCAATCATGCTTACGTCTTGAGTGTCCGTGGCCTTGATTGTTTCTTTCCTTGGTACGGTCGGCTCGTAGAGATGTTCAACAAACATGTCGGAAGGAGCTGCTTCTCGTTTTGAACCAAAGTTAGCCAGTCTGTCGGCTGCCTCATTATTGTGTCAAAGAACATGGGTGAGCTCAAGTCCATCGAACTTGTCTTCCAACTTGCGAACCTCCTGCCGGCAAGCGGTCATGTTATCATCAAGGTAAGACCACTCTTTCATGACTTGATTAACAACCAACTAAAAATCTCCACGAACTATCAGACGCCGAATTCCCAAGGAGATTGCAATCCTTAGTCCGTGAAGAAGCGCCTCATATTCCGCCACGTTGTGAGACGTAGAAAAATGTATCCACAATACGTAGCTCAACCTCTCTCCAGTCGGGGAAATCAGAACAGCCCCTGCTCCGGTGCCTGAAAGCCTCTTTGACCCGTCAAAGTGCATAGTCCAATACTCCATCTTTTCTGCAGGCCTGTCTTCCTGGCACTCGGTCCACTCGACGACGAAATCCGGTAGAGCTTGGGATTTAATCGAAGTTCGCAGCTTGAAAGATAAATTCAAGGACATCAACTCTAGGGCCACTTTGCGATCTGCCCATTTGCTTCGCGGTTGTGAAGTATATCCCCAGGTGACCGAGTGACCTTGGAAGTAGTGAGATAATTTCCTAACGGTAATCAAAACACCATATAACAATTTTTGAACCTGAGGATATCTTGTCTTGGAGTCGGCTAAAACCTCGCTGACAAAATAGATTAGACGTTGGACTTTTTGAACATGGCCTTCTTCCTCATGCTCAACAACCAGGACTGTGCTTACAACCTGGTAAGTTGTCGACACGTATAACAACAACGGCTCTTGCGGATGTGGTGAAGCTAAGACTGGTTGAGTAGTGAGAAGTTTTTTGAAGTCTTCAAAGGCTTTTTGTGCTTCGGGTCCCCACTGGAAATTGTCGGTTTTCTTTAACAGCTTGAAAAAAGGCATCCCCCGCTCGCCGAGTCGTGAGACGAACCGGCTGAGCGCCGCCATGTAGCTAGTTAACTTTTGAACATCTTTCTGGGGGCTCGGCGGTTTCATGTTGAGGATGGCATTAATTTTCTCCGGGTTGGCTTGTATGCCTCTATGGGACACCATAAATCCAAGTAGCTTCCCTGACGGTACTCCGAAGATGCACTTTTCAGGGTTTAATTTCATCCTGAAAGCACGGATGCTCACAAAGGTCTCTTCTAGATCCATAATCAAATCATCCTTCTGCTTGATCTTGACGACTACATCATCCACATAAGCTTCAACGTTGCGGCCGGTATGAGTTGAAAAACATCCCTGGATCATGCATTGATAAGTTGCTCCTGCGTTCTTTAATCCAAAAGGCATGGTGATGTAACAGTAGGCCCCGAAGGGCGTGATGAATGAAGTCTTTAAGCAGTCGGATTCCTTTAGTCGGATCTGATGATATCCTGAGTAGCAATCCAAAAAACTGAGTAGCTCGCAGCCGGCCGTTGAGTCAACTACCTGGTCAATGCGAGGTAACCCAAAGGGATCTTTGGGGCAAGACTTGTTGAGGTCGGTGTAATGAACACACATGCGCCATTGCCCCGTCTTCTTCCGAACTAGGACTAGGTTGGCCAGCCAGTCGGGATGAAGGACTTCCTTGATGAAGCCTGCTGCTAACAGCTTTGTCAATTCCTCCTTGATCGCATCCTTCCTATCCTGTGCGAAACGGCGGAGTCGTTGCTTGATTGGCTTAGCGTCTTCCTTAACATGTAAAGAGTGCTCAATCACCTCTCTAGGAATACCAGGCATATCAGATGGTTTCCACGCAAAGATATCTTTATTATTTTGAAGAAAGGTGATGAGCGTGCTTTCCTATTTACAATCTAACTCGGCGCCTATTACAGCAGTCTTGGTAGGATCAGAGGGATCTAGAGGAATCTTCTTGGTCTTGGCGTCGCTTTCTCCGCTCTTTGGCATTTTGGTCGCAGGCACTTCTCCATCGCATGTTGTGGACGCAGCCAGTTGGATTTCTTCTCGGGTGAGCGTGATCTCGTGGGTCTGGGCCATCTCGCAACTTTCCTTGTCACACGTGACGGCTTGCTTGATGTCGCTCCGCAGGGATATAACTCCTCTAGGACCAGGCATCTTCATCATCATGTAGGTATAGTGCGGGACAGCCATGAACTTGGCTAGCGCCGGGCGTCCGAGTATGGCATGATACGCTGTTTCGAAATCAACGACCTCGAAACAAATGTTCTCTGTACAGAAATTCTCCCGAGTGCCGAAAGTAACCGGAAGAGTGATCTGGCTGAGTGGTGTAGCAGACAGCCCTGGGATGACTCCGTGAAAGGGCGCATTACTCGGCTTTAATTCCGTGCGAGGGATCTGCATGTCGTCCAGAGTCTTGGCGAAAAGGATGTTGAGTGCACTGCCACCATCGATGAGGGATCTGCGAAGCTTGACGTTGCGAACCACTAGGTCTAGTACCAGGGGGTACCGCCCCGACTGGACTACTCGGTCGGGATGATCCGAGCGGTCAAACTTAATTGTTGTCTCTGACCACCGAAGACATTGGGGTGTGCCGGGCTGAACAGCGTTGATCTCCCGTTCGGTTAGCTTTTGCTTTCTCTTGGATTCATAAGCCAGGGGTCCGCTAAAGATGTGATTGAGTTCCTTGCGATAGTCTTGAAAACCAGTCGGGGCTTCGTCTTCGTCATCTTTCTTCTTTGACGCGCTTTGATCTCCATCAGAGTTCTTGCATGCGTTCTTGGCGTATTGTTCTGCGAACTGTTTGTAGATAAAGCAATCTTTGGCCGCGTGATTGGAGTTTGGATGATGCGGACATTGGGAGTTCATGATCTTGTCAAAATTGTTGACGCGTGAACGTTGTCGAGAGGATGGTGTAGTAGTTGCCACAAGTTCCTCGGGCTTACGCTTGCGATCCTTGTGATTGGTACTTCCACTCCTTCCTGTAGTCGGCATATCTTTCTTTGGCTTCCAAGTGGTGCCCGACTGCTTGGACGCGGTAATGGCATCTTCGGCTTTGGTGTATTCATTGGCTTTTTCGAACATCTGCTTGACCGTCCTGGGAGGCTTGCGCCCGAACTTGCCGACTAGGTCATCGTGGCGAATGCCCTTGGTGAAGGCGGCGATGATGACGTCGTCGGTGATGTCAGAGATCTTTTTGCATTGCTCGGAAAAGCATCAGATGTAATCTCGAAGGGATTCTCCAGACTTTTGAATAACATTGTAGAGATCAAACTGTGTACCAGGGCGTTCAAAGGTACCCTGGAAGTTGGCGATGAAGTGATCACGGAGTTCCACCCAAGATCCGATCGTGCCACGGGGTAACCCATGAAGCCAAGACCGGGCAGAATCCGCTAGGGAAACAGCAGGTAGTTTGCCATGGCTTTGCTGTCTCCTCCTGCTGCGCGAATTGCGAGACCGTAGACGGTGAGCCAAGACTCTGGGTTAGTGGTGCCGTCATACTTCTCGATTCCAGTCGGCTTTAAGCTGGCTGGCCAATCCACTCGACGCATGTCGCTTGTGAAGGCAGCAACTCCATCCACATCGTCGTCGTAGCGATCTGGTGAATGGTAGGGAGCGTAGCCTCTTGCCGCGCGGCGCTGGTTGATAGTATCGCGAAGATTGACAGGGCGCCTGCGGTGTGGGGAGCGAGGTCGTTCAACTCGACGTTCCCTGTGTCGTTCGGGGGGCGAGTGGACAGATCGCTCGTCGCGACCCCTGCTCCTGCGACTGGATCCCGCGCCGACGACGCTGAGGCTTGGTTGGTGATAGTCTTGAGATCGAAGAAGGGGAACTCGGCTGCCAGTCAGCGTGCGGACGCTTGCGAAGTTAACCGGGACCGAGGCGGCGATCATGGTCTTGGTCTGGTTCAAGATGTTGACGACGTGATTGGCTTGATTGAGTGCGTCTTCCTTGAGGAGGGTGCCGAGGAGGGTGATCGCTGCAACCGCGTTCTGTTGAGGGGTGCGAAAAACAGTTGTTCCCTCGACGTCTTGCCGCCCGATGAGTTCTCGTGCTCGTCGCCCGGCATCCAAGGCGCGCTGGCGCCGGATTTCAGCCTCTTTTGCAGCCCGTTCGCGCTCCTATTGCTCACGCTGCAGCCGTTCTTGCTCTTGTGCTTGGCGCTCCTCTTCCAGTCGGCGTCGTTCGGCTTCCTGTTGCACGCGTTGCTCTTCTACTTCCCGGGCTCTGCGCTGTTCTTCCGTCTCGTTGTCGGCCATGAAAACGCCGAAGTAGAGGGGTGTGTAGTTGTCTTCAAAGCCTTCGTCGAAGTCGTCGAGGTTGCGGTAGTCGTTGCAGTAGCCGAAGTCGTCGTGCTCCACGATCTCCGTTGGTCGTGAGTCGACGCCGGGGGAGCTGAGGTACCCGTCCAGTTGTTCCGTCGAAACCGTGCCGAGAGGCTGGAGTATGACGCCGACTTCCCTAGAGCTAGGCTGGACCGGGGCCGAAGCCGGATCCTGCCTAGGCCTACGGGGAGAAGACGCATTTGTGGTGAAGACAGCAGCCAAATCATCGGGGAGTCTCATCAGGATTGGCGGATAGGCTCCATCGTCTTGATCAGGTCGTGTTGGAGTAGATTGGATCTCATCCGAGTGGTTTGAAGCCAACTCGGTGGAGATGATCTTGGGGTAGATCTCGGCCGAGTTCGGGATACCGAACGGGGTGGAGATCTGGCCTCTCTCCGACTGGTTCGAATCCGAGTCGAGGAGAGAAATTTTGCCGAAGTCATTGGTGATGAAGTCGAGGCTGCCGAACCGGAACGCCTGCCCGGGAGGGAAGACGAAGTCCTCGATGCCGGAAACGAAACCCATCGCACTAGTCGGTGAAGAACTTGACGCTACCCCTACCTGACGCGCCAACTGTCAAAACAAGATTTCGGCAATACTACAAGGGGGTGGCTATCAAGCTAGAAAAGTGGATGGGTTTGGAGAGAAGGAATTTTATACAGGTTCAGGCCTTCTTAATCAAGAAGTAATACCCCTAATCCTGTCCGGGGATTGATCCGCCGAGTGTATTATTGATCGTATGATCTGGGTGAAAAATCGTCCCCCAAAGGGCACCCGGACCCCTCCTTATATAGGGGAAGAAATCCGTTTTACAAAGTACAGCTCATATCCCTAACGGAATAAGTAGTTACGGATATGATACAATCATAACCGACTAAGATCCCGGATATTTCCTTGACGTATAAGTTTGGAATTTAACCCGAGTCCTTTTAAAGATATTCTATCTATATATGGCACCCCATACTCAGTCGGACTATACATGCCGTGTGGATATGGGGTATCCATAATCTCCACAAGCTGGCTATAAATCTGTAGCCCGTTGCTCTTCTCTCTATTTATTTATTTTCTTAAAATATATTTGCAGCTGGCTTATAGCCTGCTATTGCACCTGATCTTAGTGTATCGCCGTATTCTGTTCATAATGTTGGAGCCAGTAGGGCTTTTTTTTCCGTCTCGTTTTCGATGCTTTTCGATGTGTATTTTTGATGCGTTTGAACAGGTTTTGTTTAATCCTGATCCGTGGTGTCAGTGTGTAGACTGGCACCGCTGGTCTCCATAATGTTTCGGATTGGATGCATAACCACTGTTCCAGGACAGCTAAGCTGGAGGCTGCCCCTCATGATTAACAATAATTCTTCCGGGTGATAGTTTATGCCTGGGACTTCAACAGAGATTGGTTGGCAAAGCATGATTTGGATAGAGAAAATTTCTTAGTTTGAATAATGGTTCTTGTTATTTATCCGGAGGTTAGTATTTTAAGTGAGATTGCATGATTGGTATGAAGCAGGAACCTTAATTAAAGCAATGGACTATTTGTACGAGAATCAGGATAGCTTGGCACCTTGGAGTTTTAGATCATCGATGGTAATGCTCCTTGGAAAATACTAAATTAGTACTACCGATCTTGATAATTAAGTGTCACAATTTTCATTCATGATTACCTCATCCAGTCCAATTATAGCTTTGAAAGTCGATTCCAAAGCAAGATACAAAGGTTTGCGAACTTATAGCTTGGCACTCTCATAATTTTCTTTTCTATCATTAATAAGAAAATATGTGTTTAATGGGATTCAAACTCAGGCCGGTGCGATGCTTCTAGCTTGATGCATTTTTCTCCTTTGAAAATGCTTAATTAGTTGTAGCTTTGGGTGAGTTAGTTGTAGGAGGAAATTTAATGAAGGAAATACGTATGAACAAAAATCCTACAGGAAGTGCTACTGTTCATCCGGTGGTTTTGTAGGGTTGGAGCACAAGAAAAGCGTGGGAAAATTTTCTTTTGGCATGAATTAGGGAAATTCGAAGGAAAACTAGCATCCATCTTGAGCTCTTTTTTTTTTTGTATTCGGTGTTTGGGTTTGAAGCAAAGTGCAATTGTTCTGTATCCTTGGTCTTAGGGTGCATCTATTAAATAAACAATTCTTGGCTCTGGGGTTTCTTTAGAGATGCACTTGTGTAGTGACAAAAAATACGTGGTTTCAACTTACAGTTTCGTATTCAATACTCAACACGCTCATACTGTTGCTTAAAAAATTTTAGAGGGACGTTTATCTTTTCAAATCTCGACTCAATAATTAATATCTCGTACATTTTTTTCTTGTTGGTTATCCAAACGATCATTCTTATAATTTTTCTATGTTTACCAGTCATTTATTTTGCATGTGTATTATTGTCTTAGGCTATATTTAGATCCAGGGGTGAAACTTTTTGACGTGTCACATCGGATATACGGACACACATTTGAAGTATTAAACGTAGTCTAATAACAAAACAAATTACATAATCCGTAAGTAAACCGCGGGACAAAATTATTAACCCTAATTAATCCATCATTAGTAAATATTTACTGTAGCAACACATTGTCAAATCATGGAGCAATTAGGCTTAAAAGATCCGTCTCGCAAATTAGTCGCAATCTGTGCAATTAGTTATTTGTTTAGCCTATATTTAATATTCCATTCAGGTGTTCAAACTTTCAATACGACAGGGTGAAAAGTTTTAGGTTGGGACCTAAATAGGACCTTATTTCTATTTGTTTTCATGTTCTCACATTAAAGAAACTTAGCATTTACAACTTCAAATCTCGAATTACTTAAAATATGTACAGCTAGCAACAGATGTACCACTCACGCGGAGCTTGCTCTTGCTAATTTCCACCTAAAAGGAAGTACCCTGCGGTGACTGTTCAGCATCAACTATTGTACTGTAGCGCCTTTCAGTCGCAGCAGTACCTCCACTAATCACGGATCCAATGCCATGACCAGTAGTAGCAGCTGGTTCAGTAAGAAGCATTTTCAGATTAAAAATGTCCATTTTTTCCCCCTAACTGATCATCAGGCTCATTATGCTTTGCCAATGGTCACTACGTGTCCGTATGACTCTGTGGTAGTACCAGCACGAAAAATGAAGAGTAATTAGGAGAGTTGTCGATTAGGAGAGGCTCATCAGCGCATTTGTCCTCGCTGGTACACTAGTACAAGAAAAGAATAGGCCAAGGATACATCCGGGAGTTTGGACGGCGAAACGACCGTGCGACTACAGTATCCGCCGGCCGGTGGGTGGGTGGGCTGGTCGAGTCGAATCGCGGTCGGACCGGAGCCCGAAGGAAAAAGCTCGTCTTTTCATATACGCATTGCCCACTAGCCCGTAGAGCTGCATCGAACTGACACCGTGGGGCCTCATAGCTTCCGGACCCACAAGTCATGGACGAAGAGCAAAGGCTTCAACCGCGTGCCCCTGGAAAGGTAGAGGTGGGGACGCGGCCGAAAGGCGCTCCTCCTCGGGGCGCGTTCGAGGTAACGGTAACGGCCAAAAGCACGGGGCCAGCGCTGCAACCCCGAGGCCCACCCAGGGGCCTTTGCTGCAGCTGACGTGTGGGCCCCTGGTTTGCAGGTCCCGCCGCACAAGTCAAGTCACCTGTGGAGAAATCTAACGACGCCCGGCTGTACAGGCCGTTGCACACGGGAACCTTGAAGGACAGGGCATGACAGGGGGGTGATTCACTCGCCTCTCACTCTAGACGTGCATGACATGTAGGTCCACCTACAGTGGGGCCTACCTGCCATTGAGTGAAGATACGACGAGAGAGAACGGCAGTCACGAGTTCGGCAGCGCGCGTGGAAAGAAAGTGAAAAAAAAAAAGCTTCCGCCGAACAGAGAGAGAGAGAGAAAGACAGGTGCCCTCACTGACAGTGTCAGGTCCTCTGTCAATTTGCACATAGGGATCCTCACCCAAAGGCGAAAGGAGGCCCACAATATGCACAGTACTAGTTTTTTTTTTACTCGCTTTGCTTTACCGATTTACTCGAGCATTGCAGATTTGCAGCCACCACTTTGCCTAAAAAACAGTTACACATCGTACTCCTATTTGCCAGTGCATTTCCGTGGTAGTAATCTACATTGCAGACTTGCCGTATTTCTCGTAGTAAAAGTTCTATTGCCGTTGCGTCAAAGGGTAAAACTGATACGGCCATACGGGCCAAAAAGCGAGTGCCTGGATCGGTGGCATGTGCCCTTCGCGGTCGAGACTCAAGTGTGGGCGCACCGCGCACGCAACGCCGCACCCTGAAACCACGCAAATTTGTACTGTGCTCCATATCTTAGATTCCACGTACGGCTGAGCGCGCCACCAGCAGGACCGTTGCTCGCACATGGAGATACAAAGACCGGTCAATCAGGCATGAGATCCAGATCGATCGTTCCGCCCCGGTTCCAAAAACATTCAAAAAAGAAAAAAAAACTGGATCCAATGGTGCTCATCATCGTCATTACCAATATTTAAGCATGCCCAATACCGTGACACCAAGTGGTGGTGGTAGTAGTAGCAGTACGGCTTAAGCCATCAGAGAGCCCATGATGCACGCAGGGTCAATGAGGCCACGGAAACGCTGCTGATCCACGAGCCGCCCGGGGATGGGAGGGATATGGTACGCTGTACGCATGCTGCCAGCACGGTGAGTAGCTTGATCGTACCGGTTACAGATGCACAGTAACGGGGAGCAGGGCCGCCGCCCCGTGCCGTGCACTCGTGCACGTAAGCGCGCGGCGCGCCACAGATTCATCCGCACGTCTTAATCTGCGACGCGCTGCACGCCTCTGCTCGACATATCGCGGGGCAATGTAGCCATCATCGACCATCGTAACGTTGGACCAATGGGAACAAGTGCCCGTACGTGAGCGTGCAGCTGGACAGGCCGACCGGCATGATGCAAACCAACAGCGATTGAACGGTGAGGGAGCTTTGCTCGGTTTTCTGGCTGGCCTCAATTTTGTTGGGGGTGCTTCGATGCTGTGGGGTGTTCGGCAAGCCCCAAGGTAGGCAACTAGTGTCAATGGGACTAAATGAGGTGTCATCTAGAATTAAAAAAAAATTGATGTAAGAACATAGAGTAAATTAAGAGGATGACCTTTGGTATCAATTGTTTGAAGGAAGACATTTGGCACCATTGTTGCTATGTGACATGATAAATATGAAAAGAAGTGCCCCAACAACTATTTTTTCATGAAATTCATACCATTAATTCTTGTATTAATTCGATTGAGGGGTTCTTCTTAGGTCAAGCTTTAATTAAGTATTTGGAACCTAAACTTAGGTTAGGTGCTTGCCAAGCGAGCACACTCTGGACAAACAGCATATAAATCAGCCCTAAAGTAGTTCTATCCAATCTTCAATCCTGTGCCATGTTGGATACAGGGACAGCTAAGAAAAGATTGTGTCTGGATCATCGCCCTGTCATGCCCACTAAAACTGGTTGGTGGAATGAAAGCCCATGTACCCGGCCATAACCCATCTCATCGAGTTATACGATCTCTCGTCTTTACAAGGACAGTGAAATTAATTAATTAATTAGAGTGGATTTGTCAAAAGTGATTTATCTTTTTGGTTGATCCTATTGGTTCTTTGTTTAAAGGTTTTCACAGATGAAGTTGGATCATGGTCTTTCAGTGCAAATTGTGTCTAAAAAATGATGATGCATCGGTGGAACCGTGGATCCATGACTAGGGCAGGATTATATCACTTTATGGAGCCTTGAGTCCACTAAACATGGCACCGATTGGTTCACTTCGTAGCAAAAGAGAAATGTGGCATAAAAAACGACCATGTTGCAAACATGTTATTATGGTCATAAACTTGGCAATAATCAGCTTGTACAGATTAGTAATTGCTTGGGACCAAGATACAATTCATCATGGGGACCAACATGAACATTAATTGGCTTGAACCTGTTTATATTTGTGAACCCATGATGCATAAAACACTTTCACACTAATCGATATAACATGTGTTATCAAGCATCATTTTTTGTTGGAAACACACACGCTCGCAACGCGCGCACTTTCTCTTATAAACGTCCACACATACCCTACCTTTATGAGCACCTCTGAAAGACTAGATCAACATATTTTGAGATTGACGAAGCCACCACGAATGTCTCGCTATCGATGAATACGACGCTTACCACTGAAAAAATAATTAGCCGTAAATACAAGCACTCATATTAAGTCCAGAACTTAAAATCTAGATGGATTGGTTCCACCATAAGTAACTTAACCATTTGAGTTATACTCCATGTGCTATCAAAATTATAAAGCAAGGTCAGCTACATGTATCCTTGTGGTTTACCATGATCCATGAAATATGAATTTAAAAACGAATAAATTTTGATGGAGTACTACTAATGGAAACCACAACTTAATTTACTCGTGTAGTCATTTGCAATTCACAAAATAATACTACCACTATTTTTAAATTAATAATGCATTAACTTTTGTACACACATTAGACGATTCGTTTTATTTAAAAGTTTTACATTATTATTTTTTTTGAGTTATTTTGTCCTGAAAGTACTTTAAGGATATTTTTTTATCTTATGCATTTGCATAATTTTTTTAAACAAGAAGAGTAATCAAACATATATCTAAAAGTCAACAGTGTTATTTATTTTAAAAACGAAGGACTATATAAACAGAACAAATGCATAAGTTGGAAAATCAGTGCCAATAAAATTTGCTTTTCATGTGCGTAGTATCGTAGGTATCTATGCGTGCGTGTCTTCCATATGATTAAACGAATTTGTTAACTTATATATGTTCAGAAGAAAAATGACGTCCTTCTAATCGAGGATTAAAGCAAAGCCATTGACCATTACGTATTAGGCTTCTTATTGGCACTATTACATAAATATTTTTTCTGTACCAGGCCCATATTTAATTCCAGGCGGACCGTAAATGACGCCGCCTGAAAAAACTGGTCCACCGGAGCCGGGTCATCGCTCGCATGGGATAATCTACGCGCGATGATGCATGCTATATATTGCCCCAGCCCGAGCTTGCTCCATTCAAGCCCGGCGTTTAAATGTAAGCTTCTTACATTTAAACCTATTAAATTTTCTTACACTAGCACAAAACAAGATAAAGCTGAAATCAATGAAAACGAAAACTCAGAAAGAACAGAAACGTATCATTTTCTAAGTAAAATCAACAACGACGGGCAACAAGATTTGTCCATACATGTAGCCGAAAAGCCTGCCACATCGATTTTCCATTTGAAAACCGGCTATCTGTTGATGTGCAACACCTGCAACAATGCTAAATCACGCAACATTGAAAACTCAAGCGAATATCGCACAGACCATCCATGCATCTAATTTCCCGCTGAAGTTGACACGAAGCTTCAATTAACTGACGGCAGCACGGCCAGACATATTGAAAATTCTGGCTTATAATTTCAGCCCTGGGTACCACATCTTCTTTAATCACAGGTTACATGTGCGTACGGCGCGGTGTACACATGAATCTACAGATGTCACCTTTACAAGAGAAGCTCTTAACTGCCCTGAATCGTGATGATCGTCTACCTAGACTAGTAGATATTGTAAATTAGTTGCTTCAAAATTAAATCACTGGCTCTCGTCTGCTACAAATACCGTTCAATTTCTTTTGTCGTGTCCAATGCAGAGCTCCAAGAGCATGAACTTAACCGAGCTGTGTGGTTGGTTGGTTGGAGATTTTACCATGGTGTGTGGAGGCTACCTTCCACATGGCCCTGTATAGTGTAGTATACTGTTGGGAGGAGTACTTGGCTACTTGCACAAGAACAGCACGAGCTTTATGCCGAATTTTGGCCGCATGCAACCACATGCGCCGCGGCCGCGGGAGATTTCCCAGGAAAGAGCGCCGGTTTGTTTAGTCCAAAGCCATGACGACCAGACGCTAGAAATGTGGGGAGGTGAATATACTCATTGTGCCTACTGCCTACAAATCAGGGGTTTTGTCAAGTGGATGCATGATTTGGACCTAGACAAGTTGGCATTGGTCTAACCGGACAAAATGATTTCATGTAAGGCTTCTAGTCAATGGAAGGCAGGAAGGTCGTGTGGATCGATGTGTGAGATGCCATTTGGAAAAGGAGTCATCAAGAGCATACCAAAATCCCAAATGCTAGCACTAGCATTAGAATTTTATTTTCTTGATCGACATAGGCAATGATCAGGCAAACCTTCCAACATGGCAGGTTGCGTTCAAACATCCATAACATCCCGAACGGTCTTCCCACCAAGAGCATTTAAACTGGTTGCTAATTTTGTCATCTGCAGATGAAGCCAATACGGCGTTCAGATCTCAACATCAGTGAGGAATTCAGGATTAAATGGATCCAACACTGACGGTTCCAAAGAAACATAGTCCCTTTTGTTTTCTTTTTCTTCTTTTTGCATCACTGGTACATGAATCCACTCTTGGGTCTTGGCCCCTAGGATTGCATACGAACAAAGCAACCGGAGCAATTGGAATCTTCTCTGCTCCTGCAACCGCAACTCAATCGCAAATGATAAGAGAAGAGAATATGAATCATGATATTCTATTAAGTTCCCAACGGCCTATGTATCCAAGTATGCTGTCCTTTGATAACTTTTTGTCCGTAAAGAAGAGAGATGCAAGCCAAGATTTCAGCAAGTTTGTCCGTAGACACCCCCCGCTTGTTCATGTCTCATCAGTGGGGCAGGCAAAGGAATCAGGTTGGGGCAGATTGTCCTGCTCGAAATTCTTCAGGTAAGGGCAAAAGGGCCCAATGCTGAGCAAGAACAGGTTGTCACTTGTTGCTTGCCGCTAGCTCTGAAATTTTAGTACCGTGTGTCGGGCAATTAGTCCAGTTGTGATTTGAGTGTTTTTTTCTTAAACAGCTAGATATTATGCTGTTGTTTTATTACGTGTAGTACAGCGTATTACTTGGTACTGGGAGATAAAAGAAGTATTCCTGTCTACAAGAGAGTGAGAGATGAATGTGTGGTGTGAGTAATATATATCTGTCTAACGATATCTGATCAAGGTAAGGTAAGCGTGCGTGGAGGCCCGTTTGGAATCGAATAGACCGTCCTGGGCCTGAGCCCAATCCAGCCAGAAGTTTTGAAGCCATTTGGAATTTAATGACGTTCTCTTTGTTTTTCTTCCTTCTTCTCCGAACCCGTGGGCGACTGCGCCATCACCGCTAGTTCACGGTCTCCCCGCTGACCGCGTTGACAGGAAGAGACGCAGTGCGGACGGCGGCGTGGTACTACTAAACACACGTAAAAACACAAGCCGTGAGAAAGTCACGAGAGTACGAGACCACGCCGCCGCCGCGGACGGTATCATGATCATTGGATTTGTGGAGCTCGGCGCAGGTTCCGGACTGCGCGCCTGGCCAGTCAGACGACAGCACATGGGCGCGGCATGGGGCTGGACCGGGCGTGCCTGTGCGTGGCCGGTGAGTCGGCCTGACCGTCGGGCCGTGTCGCGTAAGCCCTCGATCGTGGCGGCCTGCCCTGCTTGACCCCGACCGAGCAGTGATGGGACGCCGAACACATCCGGATGTTTGTTTTCGCCGGCAGAGCGGAGTACACAAAACACACGAAGAGAAAACTGAAAACACAGTGGGCATGTGCTCCCATACACTGCATGCCACCCGCCGCACCCGGTGCTATCAATTGTTCCGCGCGCCATCTCGATGGGGTGGGGCGGCGCACCCCTGCGACTGCGAGGCTGCGACTCTGCGAGTATATGGTGGGAGGCTGGGAGCATAACACTACACACCAACCAGACGTGCACAGGCACAGGCAGTGAGGCACAGTGGCCGGCCGGCACGAGCAAGTGGAAGTTGGGCCGAATGGGTTGCACGGAATAAACCAGTCAAGCGAGTCCTGCTCCTACGTGAGAAATAAGCCCACTTTACGTGAAGTTCAATTTGCATCCTTAAACCGTAATACGACAAAACTTCACCTCTCATCTCATCTTAGCAAAATCGTGTGTATAGATGGTTCTAGCTGACGTGGCATCATATTAACAAAAAGAAAACAAAAAAAACATGTGGGACCATATGTAAATGCCCACCTCACCTTCTTCCTCTACTCCTCTCCTTCCTTCTCTTCGCCTTGTCTCCTCCATGCCGGCAAGTTGCACCCAGATCCCACCTTGGTGCCGCCACTACCCACCCCATCCAAGTCCTCCCCGCCCTCGCTAGCGAAGTTGTCGCTCTCCTCCAGCACGCCATCGAATGTGCCCTTGGTATCCCTTCCTACACCGATGTCTACCCCCGCAGTCCCTTTCGCATCCCCGCCATCTACCTTGGGTGGTCCTGCCACACTGGTGCTACAGTCGGTTATACCCTTCCAGTCGTCGGCTGGCGGTAGGGACGGGAGGACCACCTACCATCGTCGGATATGCCCTCCCTGACGTTCCTGAAGTCGCCCACCTCTCATTCACCAGGGAGCGGCCGAACTTCCACCCCCGGTGGTGGTGGGGCTATTCCGGATCTTCATCGTGGTGGAAGATGAAAGAGCTCGAGCAAGGCGCTGGCTATGGAGGAGGTGGTGCAATGATAGTTCGCCCCCATGAGGTCAAGCTTGACCGTGCGCTCATGGGAAGGAAGGCGGGAATGGCGACGGTCGGGGCCGCTCTGCATCACGCACGCATGATGTGACATGGCACAACAATTGAAGTGTGCACGTGGCCACGGACGTCGCTGGTCACCTTGACGGAGTAATGCCACCCACATGGTTGTCACATCCTGATAAATTTATCCCGAAATAAAAATCATTCTCTAAAAGGAATAATAGAATTAATTAAAATTCGAAAAGAAATTGGCAAACATTAAAATGCGTACAAGAAAATTTCGAATGTGGCCCGGAGAATTTTTATTAAATTCTCCTTGGTCTAAAATGAGCCCTCAAATTTTACTTGAATTTTCAGAACACCGGAAATAATTATTACGCAACAACAACAATTATCAGAGTTTATTAAAAAGAAAAACCTAAAAATAAGTCCTCCTTCCTCTTTTGGGCCAAGTATGGCCCAAAGCCCTCCCTCTCTCTCCATCGGCCCGCGGCTGAAGTCCCTCTCTCCTCCCTCTCTTTTTCCTCCCTTCTCTCCCTCGGGCCGCCCCTCCACTCCCTCCTCTCCTCCTCCCGCCTGGGCCTGCCCCGGCCCAAGCCGAGCCGCAGCCCTCCCGCGCACGCGCGCTGACAGCGTGGTCCGGTGGGTCCCACCTACCCGGTCGTCGTCCTCCTCCCGCCCGGCTCCTCCCTCTCCCGTGAAACCCATTCCGTTTCCTCCCTCAAATCCGCGCGAATCGATTCCCTTCTTTCCAAATTGATTAGGGGGAATTAATCCCCTTTCCTTCCTCTTCAATCCCCCCTAATTTCCCCCTTGAATGGCGACCTCAATCGTCCGGAACGGCCGCGCCATCCCCGGCCACCTTCCATGGCCGTCGGCCGCCATTCTCGGCGCCGTTCCGAACTCTCCCGTGCCCGGCTAGCTCCCCTCCGCTATAAAATGGGATCCCCTTCCTCCGTTCTCTCGTTTTAGCCTTCTCCCGCGTCTCCCCGTGGCCGCACCGTCTCTCCCCGCCGCCCTCCTCTCTCTCCCGTGCCGCCGGCCACCTCCAGCCGCCTCCCCCTCCTCGCCCGTGCATCGGTCGGCCGTGCCGTCGCCATCCTCAGCGTCGCAGCCGCCTTCTCTCCCCCAGCCTGCCCTCCGTTTCGCGCGGTGACCGCCGGAGGCGCGTCCTCGTCGACGTCCAGTGGCGTTGCCGCCACTGCACCGCCTCCAGTAGCCCCGGTCGTTGTGCCAGAGCGCCGGCCGACGTTGTCACGCCCGGAATTTCTATCCAAAATTCCAAACACTTACATGTGTGTAAACCCTCGTCCAGGAATCAGCCGAGGCACACAATAACAAATTGATAATAGAGTACAATTATTACTCTAATTAATAAGCGATTAAAATGTCATTACAGAGGTAGTAGTTCCTCTCAAACAATAAAGATCTAAGCAGCGGAAAAATAAAGATAAACAGCGCAGACGACTCCACTCCACAGGCAGCTTGACAAGGACTACGCCAAATTCTCAACACCATCAGCATCACTGCAGAACTCCTCCTCTGATGAATGATTGCAAGGTGAGTATATGACATACTCAGCAAGCCACGCAGCAAATATGCAAGTGCACAGGTTAACCAAGGATGGCATAATATAGACTTCTTTGCATAAATAGCATTTAAAGAATATTTCAGAATTTAATAAAACAGTAGAGTATTAATTAAACAGTATTAATCCAACACTATACAACATACCCTGTTGTATAGGCCCAACCATTCTGTACAACCAATCCCGGCTGCACAGTTCTAATCTCCAAATCAGGAATATACCATTCCAAACCAGGAGATAATCAATTATTACCAGTTATAGCATCTTTCATTATGGTGTGAAGGGTGAGACTAATCACGAAAGACATTGTTAGACCCGCCCATAACCGCGGGCGCGGCTATTCGAATAGTTTTACTCTGATCAGAGGTGTACCACTGTACCCACAAGACACAGGCCCACAACATGTCACCATGTGCCTTGATACCACCACGATACCTCGGAAAGGAGCTGTGACATTACCCCTCGCACAACACAATCCACCACAGTGCACCATTCCTGGATCATAATCACCCCCTTATAAACAAGGCATGGACTCCCCAGCGACCCCCGTGGGCTTATCTCCGCCACTTCTCAGTCTGGTGCTCCGTAATGAACTATGCTATACAAAAGATAAAGCCGTTGCCCACGCTGGCTTGTGGTTGGCACGGTTAATGTTTCACAACCGAAACTCGTGAACCGGTCCTTAATTGTCATGAGCACGACCATCAAAACCATGTACTCACAACCCACCATTATCAGGTTTTAGTTGTCAAATTAATTAATTAACCAATCACGATTGACCATCGTGAACTATCATTAAGCCATCATTAAATAAGAGTGAATCATAAGTTATCCCATTAGTGTGCTAAAGTTTCTAAGCATGGCTAAGCAATTACACCTAATATCTAGTCGAACCAATATAAAGCTCAACTTGTCAAGTTATAATAACCCAAGGTATCAAGGAATAAGGTAATCAAGAGCAAAAGGGCTATAACAAACAATAGGCTAATTCCACCCAATGACATTCGAAAATAAATGCAATAGTTGAAATAGAAACAATAGCTTTAAACGGGATCAACATGCTCAAAGGATTGATTAGGATCTGTGTGACTTGCCTTGCTGGCCTTGGGATTCTTCAAAATCTTCTCCTGCGAAAACGGACTCTCCGGAAACGTCGGATTCTAAACAGAAAAGAGCAAAAACACCAAAACTGCACATAAGCAAGCATGAACAGTACATGTGGATATTTTTAACATGTAGATCTCAATTTTAGAAAAATTTAGAGACTTGAACCAACTAAATCCGAGCTAAGATGAATTAGTTATGAATTTTTAAAGATTAAATCGGATTAAATCATTTATATAAATTTTAATTGAATTATGACGCAATAATGAATTATTTTTGAAAAGGAAAAAGGATTTATTGCGTCAGCGGGGCTCGGGTCCACGGTGGACCGGGTCCACGGCGGCGGTCTACGGAAACGAACGGCCGAGATCAATCCGACCGAAACAAACGGCCGAGATCGATCGGCTCACGGCCGGCTCACGGGAGACGACGACGATGACGTCGGCAGTGACGTCACCACCGGCGGCGGCTCGGGCACGCATGCCCGCCGGCGAACGACGGCGCGGCGGCGCGAACGGAGGGCACCAACGGGTAGCGGACGGCACGGCGAACTCACCGGTGACCAAAGCGACAGCGGAAGATGACCGGACGGCGACGGCGACGAGGAAAAGGCGGCGGCGACCTTCGGCTTGACGACGGCGACGGTCCTCCAGCGGTCTACAGCGACGGCGAAGGGGCAGACGAGGACGGCGACGCGACGGCGACCACGATGGTGACCTTCCCGAGCGACGGCGACGGCTGGAACGACGGCGGCGCACGGCTGGAGCGGCGGCGGCGACGGCGGCGCTAGACTACATGGCGCTAGGGCGCTTCGGGCGACGAGAGGCGAAAACAAGGGCGGCGACGGGTAGAGGGGAGCTCGGGGATCCTTTTATAGGGGTCGGAAGGCGGCGGCGAAGCCCACGGCGGCCCGGCGACGGCGATGGAAAGCTAGGGCTAGCCGAGTCCGATTCGAGATCGAATCCGCGAACTTCCAAAGCGAGTTAGCGATTGCTTCCAAAGGAGAAAAGGTAGAGGAGATCACGGGGTTCCTTTCCCCTCAATCAATTCCACCGGAAACGGAAAGGCGCGGCCGAATTTGGAAGGGCGGCGGCGGTGGCGCTCGGCTAGGGTTTCGGCGAGAGGAAGACGACGACTGACGGGTGGGACCCACCTATCAGCGAGCGGGAGAGAGAGGAGAGCGGCGGCTGCGCGCGCGCGGCTCGGCTCGGGCCGACTGGGCCGACTTGGGCCGGGGAGGAGAGAGAAAGGAGGTTTTGGGCCGACTTTCGGCCCAAAGCCAAAAGAGAGAATTTTAAAACCTTTTTCAATTTAAATAATTCATGAAATGCAATTTCATTTATTAAAAATACTTCCTTAGCTCAAATAAATCCCAGAAAAATCTAGGAACTATAGAATTAAGCAAAGTATTTAATAAAATTTTATCTGGCCCAATTTTATATTGGAATTTATTATTTAAAATTAGATCTTTTCTTCTAGGCTTTTAAAAATCATTTCTGATAATTCCATTTAAATAATAATTTATAACTTTAAGATTTTTAGGGTGTGACAGACGTCGCCGTCTCCTCCGGCATCGCAGCGGCAAGGTCGTCCTCGGCCTCGCCTCCCCTCCACCCGAACTGCGCCGGTGTCCGTCGTCGTCTTCACCGTTCGTCCTCGCCAACGTCTCCTCCGGTCGGCCGTTCCTCTTCGTCCGCTTGTCGTCCCGCGGCGCCTCCTCCGTCGTCGGCATCGCAGCGGCGTGTTCCACGCCGTCCTCGCATCTGTGCAGCTGCTGCCGGCTGCCCTCGTCGCCTCCTTGCCGGCCCCGGTCGTCGTCGTCCTCTCGTCGTTCCCAGTCGTCGTGGCGTTCGTCCCTCCGTGAAGCCGATCGCGTTCGCCGTCCGCGTTTCGTCAAGGTTGCTACAGCCCCGTCGTCGTCTTCGTCCTCGTCCTCGGCTCCGCATCGTTAAGTGTTGTGCTGGCCGTGTCTTGCCTTCGTCCAAGGATCACCACCGAAGTTGTTCCCTCGTCGTTCGCTTCCGTCGTCCCCGAGCCGTCTCCGCCATGCCCGTTTGTCGTCGTCATTCCCACGCCTCGTCGCGTGGTGGTAAGGATCTCTCCTTCGCTGCCCTGTGCTCGTCCATTCGGTGTCGCCCCGTGCCCATTGTGCGGTTGTCGACCTCGGTACCCGTGTACCGGTGTCAGTAGTCATTCATGTGTGCGTGTGGTGACCGTGTTAGTGTGCCTGCTTGGTAGCCGCGTGGTTTCCACGTGTGCAACCTGCGTGGTGTCTAGTGGAGTCCGTTTGTCGGCCACTCGTCTCGGTTGACACATAGGGTCCGCTTCCGTCGACCCGTGGACCGTCTCTGTGTACTCGGTCTACCGTGGTCCTTTAGGTTGACATGTGGGGTCCGCATGTCAACAGCGCAGCTTTCTTGTCTTTTCTAGGCTAGCACCTACACATGTTTTAGAGTTGCAAAACCTAATTACAATAATCCGTAAATCTCCATGTAACATCATTAAACTTCGGATGACCATATCTTGGTCATACGAACTCCGAATTGACCCGTTGAAGTCTTTTAATGTTCGTTATAATCTAAAGAACCCTGTGCTTTCTTTTTATGTATTGTTATTGCTTCTTAATAGGCTTGTAGCTTTGCTTGTGTGCTTCGCGTAGCTTCTGTCGTTCCGGTGGTTCCCGAAGCGTGGTTCGCGGTCGTCACCGAAGGTTCGGAAGGCCGTTCTCTCTGGGCAAGGCAAGTGTCACGCCCAGAAATTCCCGAAAAGAATTCCAAGCAGAATATACATTAAAACTCCCGTCCAGGACCGGCCGGGGTGCACAAACAACAAAGTTGACATACAGATCCATGTCTTACAAACATTATAAAAGTCTTACATAAATGCAGCGGAAAAATTAAAAGATAAATGGAGCTAAGCCTTGACTTGAACTGCAGCGGGAACACCACTCCACAGGCATCCTCGATGGCACGGACGAAGCCTACTCCTCGGAAAAGCCACCATCTGACGCATACTCAAACTCTGGGGTTTTTTTTTTTTGGGGGGGGGGGAATAGAGCAAGACTGAGTACAACCACCGTACTCAGCAAGTCATACCGGAATAGGGGTATGATGCAAGATATTACCAAAGGATAGCCGGAGAGGTTCTTTTGCATAAAGCGAGCATTTTTAAACAGTAGTTGAAAGCAGTAAAATAGATATAATAATTAATCAATATTATCCATCCACTGTCCAACGCTACACCACGTTGCAACAGGCCCAACCATCCACCTGAACTAATCAATTCCATTAGACTAAACTAGGGTGAGACTAATCACGGTGAATCTGGATGACCGCCCATAACCGCGGGCACAGCTATTCGAATAGTTTTACTCTGATCAGAGGTGTACAACTATACCCACAAGACACAGCCCCACGACACGTTCTCATGCGCCGACATGCCACCACGACATACCGGATAGAGGCCGTGACAGGACCCTTCGCATAACCCCCTCTAACCAAGCACACCACACCTCAGGTTTCACCCCCACTCCTTGCAAGGCAGCGGGCAGTCCCCTCTCGTGCCTAGGTGAATCTGGAAGCCGCATAGGCCGTCGCAGGGCCCATTCAAACTCCATTACGCCCACCCTTGCCTGGATGCGTCAGCTAGAGGAAAGCTACACTACAAGCCCAGCCGTTGCCCACGCTGGCTTGTGGCAAGTACGAGGAATTCTTTCAGGGTTTTCCGCGAACCGGTCCTTAAATACCATGGGCGCGACTATCAAAACCATGCACCCACAGCCCACCATATGGTTTATTTTAATTAACCAACACCGGAGCGGTGGCATTAACCAACATCATTACTAAAATCTGATATCTATGCATTAATGTAGTCCCCCATGATGTGCTAGTTGAACTAAGCATGACTAAGCAATCCCTAGTCCAATATCTAGTCATGTTAATCCCAAGCTAACAAAGGAGCATGGTACAAAAATAGCATGGCTGTACAGTAGGTAAACATCCCGTAGTAACATTATAAAACAATGCAGTATTTAAAGGAAAACAATAGGGCATTTGCAATATAGGCTCAATATGTTCAAGTGACAAGCATGACTTGCCTTGCTCTGCTACTGGAGGAACCTCGGCGACTATTTCAAAGTACACCGGAGTGTTGGGACAACCGGAATCTAAGCGACATACAAAGCAAACAATACAAACATGCTATAAGACTACTGAAACAGAGAACAAAACCATTTTTAATGGATTCTATGCATTTTTCTTGATTTACTGAGACTTGAATGGGCTTAAACGGAGCTCGAATGAATTAGATATGAATTTTAGAAGATTCACTGTGTTTTTACTATAAACAGAAAAATCCTTAATTGATTTATTGCGCAATAATTAAAATCCCGGGGAGAGAGAGGGCGGCGCCGACATGCGGGCCCCACAAGGCAGTGACTCGGGGGGGGGGGGGCGGTCCACGGTGGACCGGGTCCACGGACCGGGGAAGGAGCGACGCACCACGTGGTGCACACGTGGCGCCGACGCGGCGCTCACGTGGCGGCCACGTGGCAACCACGCGGGCGGCGGGGTTGGACGGCCCCGATCTATCGGGTAGATCGGACGGCGGCGGGGAGCGCGCGGCCGGCGCGCACAGGCGGCTCAAGCCGGCCCGGCGGCCATGGCGCACGGCGGCACTACCGCGGGGCGGCGGCGGCAGACGGCGGCGACCGACGACGAGCGGCGACGGCACGACGGCGCGGGCGGTGCTAGCGGCGGCTAAGCGACTAGGCGGCGGTGCGGCAACTAAGCGGCGCGGGAGAGAGAGAGAGGAAGGGGAGGAGGTGTCTCACCGACGGCGATTGACGACGGCGAGCGACGGAGGGCGATGACGGCAACGGGACGAGCTCTGGAACCACCTAGCGAACACGATGAAAGGGGTTAGAGAGAGAGAGAGAGGAAGATGAAAGAAGGCGAGGACGCCGGCTGAAGGCGGCGGCCATGGCGGTGCTCACCGGCGCACGGCGCGAAGTGGGTTCTGGCGGTGGAATCCGGTGGGAGAGGGGTGGACGGGGTGGCCCGCACGACGGCGAACGCGACGGCGTCGACAGCGCGGCTCGGCGCAGCGGCTAGCGGCGGCCGGAGCGGTGGCGGCGGCGGCGGCGGAAAGGGGGGCGACGGCGCTAGGGCGATGGAGGGCACGGGAACGGGCGATTGCAAAACGAAAAAGAGAAAGGAGGGAACGGGGAACCTTTATATAGACCCGCGGGGGTCGATTGTGGCCGGGGTGACCGCGATTTCGCCGGCGGAGTGGGGAGAGGTGGGGAGGAGAGAGAGGCGGGATTCAAAAATTGAATCCCGGCGTCTCAAGCGCGGGCGCGGGCGGGAGGGAGAGGGAGTGGGCGCGGGGAAGGCGGGCGTGGGCGGCGACGTGAGCCACGTGGCCCGGGAGACACGGGAGCGAGCGGGGAGGCGGCGGTTGCGGGATGCGCGGCGGCGGCTGGAGGTTGGGGGAGGACCCGACAGGTGGGCCCCACCTGTCGGCGACCCCGGGAGAGAAGAGGGGGCTTGGGCGGCCGGCTGGGCCGTGGCCTTCGGCCGGCCCAGCGGGAAGGGGGAGGAGGAAGAGAATGGGCCGGCGGCCCATTCGAAAAAGAGAAAGGGGAAAAAGAAAAGGAAGGAAATGAATTTTCCTAGGATTGAATATTGTTTATGCTCATTTTTAATTGGTTAAAATTAGCTCTAGAGCTCTGAAAATTGCACTAAAAATCTTGTTAGCATATTTCGACATGTAGAACTCACGAAAAATTCCACATGCCAATTCCGATTATTATTTGCATTAATTTATTAGGGTTTCTCTCTTGCTTTTACACCGATATTTTCTCTAGGTGATTTATAAATTCAATTTAGGCTTGGGAAGGAACTTCAGGGTGTGACAGCAAGTCGCATCATCCTTGAGCATATTAAATCCTAGTTTATAAAATTATTTTGATTTAAATTATTGCATTACCGCTTTGTTTAAATTCCCGCGTTATCACTGTTTTATTTAGCAATACCTATTAATCCTTGTTATAGCCTTATCATTGCTATTGTTTATTATCACCTTGCTTACCCTAGGAAAACAAAACCCCAACTAGTGGGTACTCTATTAATGGTTCCACTAGTATTAATTTAGGTAGATGCTTCGCTGATTAATTAGGCAACACTAGATGGTTTTATAACTTTAGACTTTGGGAGTTCTGGTATCATTTGGATATTATGGAATGGATGGCCTGTGATGGAATTGAACACACACCTTCCCTCTCTATTCAAAACTCCCAAAATGGTTTTAGGCTGGGCTCGAGGTGCATGGTTTTGCTAGGAGCACCTCGGCCACCATAAGGACCGGTCTTCGGGCCTCTGTTGCAAAGCACTACCGTACTAACCACATGTCTAATGGGTAAGGCTTAACTCGGTGCTCAGTCTAAGCCTGAACAAAAGGACATGGATAGAGATGGATGAAGTCGTTGCGACGATGGATATCTCTGAGGCAAATGAAGGCTACGCGAGCTGCGGCTCGGTAATCGAGATGTCTAGGCAAATGAAGGCTACACGGGTCGGTGCCCGTTAGTCGAGATGCCATGGCACTGGACTAGTACGCGGGTGGTCTCACCCCTATGTGTGTGGCGCACCCGGTCTAGATCCTGTTGCTAGGGGCTCAATCCTGGCCTGCCTGTCCGGGATACCGGCCGTAGGCAGGGTTGGGTCGGTACTTTTGTTCATGGCTAGGATGGGTGAAGGGTTATGTCACATGTTTATGACGGGTTCCAAGGCCATGGAATGCGGAGTAAAGATGTGTCTTGTGGGTAAAGATGTACACCTCTGATCAGAGTAAATCTATTCGAATAGCCGTGCCCTCGGTTATGGACAAGCCTAGCAATGTACCCAAGTTAGTGGTTTAATTCTTAAAACTTGCTTAATAACTAAAATGTGGAATGGTTGGCCTGGGTTGGCTTGGGACGAGCTGGGACCCAGGTCGGGTTGCCAGTTCGGTCTGAATCATCGTAGGCCTTGGGTTAAGGCAGGTTCGTGAGGGTTGACGGCCTTGATTAATAATATTGTGTAGCTCTAGGATCGTGTTACAAAATAGCTTTGAGCAACTAAGTGACTTTTAAATGATGTTTACTGTAAAACCTAGCCCCTATATTATTACTCCTTGTACCCCCTTGCATTAATCATGCATCCCCCGGTGTGACTTGCTGAGTACTGTGGTTGTACTCATTCTTGCTCTATCTTCCTCCCTTCAGTAAGGGAAGCTTTGGAGAAGAAGTCCTAGGTGGAGTCATGGCTTATACCCCAGTTGAGCGCCTGTGAAGATGGAGCCGTAGGCCCGCTAGTCCGCTGCTGTTTATTTTTGTTTGTCAGGCCTGAAGTGCCTTTGTAATAATGTAAATATTATCGATATAATAAAGATGTGTCTTTTGTGTCATGTTTGTGTGGTGTACCCCGGCTTTTCCTAGGACGGGGATTAATACACTAGCGTTCTGGAAAAGCTATTTTTTCGGGCGCGACAATGGTTTTTTATGAGTACTGCCAGAGAACATAGTTTAACCCGATTTTATAAGTTGGAAATGAGAATTTCTAGTATTATAGTTTGGGGATGTCAATTAAACTCGATAGAAAGATGAGGTACGACAAGTGGACTTATTCCCTACATGAACACTAAACACCATAATTGGGCCGGGTGATATTAGGGCCGAACATCCTCACAATTCCACATGCGAATCTCAAAAATATTGTGCCATCTGCGTTTTCCATGCAAAAACTCTTGATTCTTTCACCATTTTTAGTGAGCTATGAAATGCCATATTATTTTTATGGACTATATAGAGAGCTGTTTCTTTGAAAAGTTTTCTAGTTTTTACAGCAGACTGCACATAGCTGTCCATCGCCACCTTCTTTAGTTTCACTGCAGAGCATAAGTTTATATGGCCGGACACATCGGCATCAACCTTTCACATACAGTAAAATTGATATTCGCCAGTATCCCGTCTTCCATGGGTGAGCACAAAGCCACAAACCACAAGTCCACAACTGCGTTTTGATTGGTAAATGAAATGCTAAAAAGTGAGAAATACATTTTTGTCTTTCAACCCCACCCCACTGTAGCAAGTTGTTCTGTCAAAGCGCAAATACATTTCCCAATTGCACGATGACACAACCAGCCATGCGTCACCACGGATCGGGGTACCTTGTACGCCTCGATGCAAAACCATTTGCTAGCTTAATTTCAGCGAGAAACTTGTGCAGTTCGTATATGCATGGACTTTATGTAACACAGAATGGAAAATACATCACGATTGTGATGAGCACAATACCTCTCAGGTCATTCACAATGGAGTATAATACCACATAAGCTAAGCACATGGCTTAAATGGGCTCTTCTCACACTACAAAGTGGTTTAACCACCTAAGGGTGGCATCAATTTTTCATGCCACCTCAAAACACTTTCTATTTTAGTTCTCATATCTTTTCAATTAGGATAGAAGCCTTACATTAAACACAAGCTCTCTCCTCCCCTTCACTCTCCTCTCCTCGGACCTCACTTGTCCACTCTTCCCTTCCCATGGGCCAACTCTCCCTCCCCGGTGATGAGGTCCATCGCCTCCTCTCTACTCTTAGGCCATGAGGACGAGCTCGCGGTGGGCGTGGATCAAAAGCGGCGGTTACTGAACTTGTCCTATTTCAAATGATGCCATCATCTCACCCTCTTGAACGGCTTGGGCCTATGAGCTCCTCCATCGTCTAGATTTGCTCGTGCACCACTGCCGAGCCCCTCCAACAATGCAAATCAACATTGTGTAGTCATGGTGGGTGTCAATCTTCTTTTATCGATGTTGGATCCAAGCCAGCCATGCCCTTCTAGATCTGGCATAGAAGAAGCTCGGCAGGGTGGCATGTGGATCAGGGGTGGGTCTGGCCAGCGAGCTCACCCGCCAGTGATGGCGACAATAGGGGTCTTCCTGGTATGTTCCTTCTAGACCTGTCTCTCCGCTCTTCAGATCTACCTCCCATTGTCTAGATGCCTCACCAACAAATAACGTGAAGGGGGAGGGGAGGGTTGCACGCGTTGAACGAAAGACATGTCTCTCACGGCTGGCGACCATGGCTCCACCATCGAGTGACCTTAGGCTTGTCAGGGCACCTGTACCCTCTACAACGTGTGAGGAGCCCAGTGAGGTCACAACCTCAGTTGAGGTGGAGTTGCGAATCCAATGTGGTGAGCCGGAGCTAGTCCTACGATTACCATGAGCTCCTCCTCTGATGTTGGTTGCATGAGGTAGTGTCGTCACCACTTGCTTCAGATCCATCGCCCACGCAACCTCACCCTTTACTTGCTCGAACTCCTTTGCATGTGGATGTGAGCTTGCCTGGGCGTTGCCTTCTCAAGCTCGTGCCTCAAAGCTGGCGACGATGCCTAGATCGAGCATGGACAATGGTGTCTTGGCTGTCGCTCGAGTCCAAGCCAATGACACTAGTGCCAACCTCGTTCTTGTCGTCAGCCGCCGCTGTAGCTCCCTCCCCACCTCCCTCTCCTCTGCCACCACTCATGGAGAAGAGGATGGCAGTGGCAATGGCGCCACCAATGGAGAACAGAACAAAGGTGGCAAGGCAACATGGTCAGGTGGCACGTCAGCCCTATGATGTGGCGGCCTAAAATGGCATGGGAGAGCTCGTGTATGACTCATTGGCAAAAAAAAAACTAATTAAGTCCTTCATAGCTAGGGTGGTATTTAAAAGATGATGAGAAATAGTTGAATTTCCTTTAAATTTGAATTTAAGAATTCTTTATTCTAACGGTTGGTAGAAAAGGTAGCTAGGGCTATGAAATTCCATACAAACAAAAGGGAGGAACCTTTCGATAGAACTGTACACCACCTATGTACTGTAAGATAACTAATCGAAAGGGGTAGTAGCTTTCCGTGACCATGATTTGTATAGTGTAGAAGACTAATAAGAAAGTCAAAGATATAGTAAATATTACTTAACAATAATCAACTGTATACGTGCACACGGCACTATTATATTATTTCGCCATTTACCTACTAATCGAGCACCCAGCGTTTGCCTTAGGGGCTGTTTGGATGGTGACCGCGGTTTACCACACCAAACCTTAGGCACGCCATAATTTGTAGTGTTTAGTTGAGTCAAACCACACTTTATTAGTACATTGGCCCACACGCCATACCCTTATTTTCTAGCCAAAGTTTGCTATAGTTATGACCAACAATTTGTTCACTATATTTTGTGTGGCTTATCACAGTTATGATAAATGGAGTTATGACAAAGTTAGTCTCCATCCAAACAACACCTAAAATTGACAAATCGCCGCATATCGCACTTTGCCGGGCGAAAGCCACACTACAGGACTCAGCCGAATATGTCTGCAGCTATCGCACCGAAATATCACCCAAGATGCCCACGAAAAGGACCCCGCTGCGCGTAGCGGATGATGAGCGACGCGCTAGCTTTTGCCCCTCCCCTCCCCCTCTCTCTCCCCCATCGCTTGCTGTCCTCTCGTTTCCTGTGTCATTCTCCCGCGCCACCGAGGCCGGCCACCACCTCACCCCACGGACGCAGCGTCCGGGCTGGCACGTCGGATGCGCGGGGTCCCCTCCCCCCACCCGGGGCGCTCACCTGTCAGAGGCACGCGGCCGTGGGCCGCCACGCCCCGCGGCCGGGTGTGCTCGCCCGGGACGCGTGCCGCGGGACGTCATGCACGCCGACGCACGCTCCCGGCGCCTGCCGCCGCGTGCCGCCACATTGCCGCCCCGCCGGCCGCGCGCTATAAAGATCCCCGCACAGCACGCGGCTAAATCTCACACCAGTACCACCACACAGCTAGCTAGCTGGTATAGCAGTACAGCGCACTAGCTAGAGCGGTAGAGCCTCCAGAGTGCTAGCCCCATCAGCCACAGTAGTGTTTAGCGAGCTAAGCTAGCATACCTCCTGCTTAATTTCCATGGCGCCGGTGTCGGAGGCCAGCCCCCTCGTCCACCAAGACGGCGGCATTGCCTCCTTTGCGGTTTACGCCGGCGCACCGTGCTGCAGTGCGCGGGGTAGGATGGCCGAGACAGACGGCGACGACGATGACGACGACTATGACTGCGCGCCTGCCGCCTGAGTCGTCGTCGTCGTCGTCGTCGGGTGAAATAAGAGCTAGCTAATGTAGTAGCTAGTGTGCATGGTACCTGAAGATTAATTAGCAGCTACGAAGTCATGCTGACATGCTGTAGTACTGTCTTAATAGAGTTGCCACTGCATATATATGCTACTTATTTGGTCGCACGCAAGTAGGTACTCACTTATAATTAATTAAGTATCAGTTTATGGTTAGCTTCTACTAATATATATATGTACCTCCCCGAGTAACCGTAGTCTAAGCTATGAGGCAGTACAAAAGTGGTGTTTGTGAAGGAGAGAATCATAAAAACATAAGTCCCTATGGAAAGAACTAAAATTTTTGTGAGAGAGACTGTAGTCCCTTCTTCCCAAACACCCCAAAGTATGTGGTTTTTGTACCGAGAAGCTAGAGGTCATCGTGCCGATATAGGCAAACTGCGCTGCAAGCTATATATATGCACATAATACAGAAGCAGTTAGTCAAGTCGCTAGCAGGTAGCAGCCTAGCAGGGCGCATGTACTGTGGTTGTTGATCTCCATTGCAATAAATTAAACTGATATCTACGCCCTCGACTACTTATTTGTTTGCATGATATGCACCCTGGAGACCCAGGAGCTGGATCACGTACTGTACGCAACTACGCATGCTGCTAGCTATAGCTATGCTTTCAATCTGGTGCAATTCCCTTCTGTTTAGTTAATTTGAATCTGATACTGATAGAAATGCTACCACTCTAGGCTATCAGTTTCTCGTGTTGTATTTTTACTTAAAAGACATATTTGGATGATACACACGCACCCCATATGCATATCTAAACTTTGGTTTTTCTAATTAATGATGATACTAAACTTTGCCTAGTGGTTTTATAATGGTTCTTTTAGGCCAGCTTGATGTCAGTATAAGATTCTGCTGGTAGTGTGGACACTTTAGAAATAGCTATATATATATCATGCACTATGGTTTTCATGCCACTGTTTGCACATTAATTATATTGGCACGCCATACTGTTTTTGCATGCATGTTAACACACTTTTATGCAATCGTTCATATTTGCATCAGTTAAATGCAATTATATGAGTGGCAGATTTAATTGTAAATTAAGAGATGGTGCAATCGTATCAGGCAATTGTACATCAGAAGAACTGCATCCCCTTTTCTGATTCTAGCAGATGGAATAAAAAATCAACAAAACTGTAACAGAGATTGTGTGAGGGCTTGCATCAAAATGTGTATCTTGGGGGGGGGGGGGGGGGGGTCGGGTCATATAAATCAAATTCTATAGGAAATGCTTAGTATTTTTGGATAATTGAAGGACAACTCCAGCTTTCCATTAACGAGATCGAATGGACTTGGATGCATGCAAGTGCTTAATATAGACAAACCAACGGTAAGGTCGATCGCTATGCTTTTTGCAGTGACATTTTTATAATTTGGGTTGATGTTTTGAAGTGGATTGTATTGAAATTTCCCTCGATCTTTTGTGAGTACGTTCTTCATTTGGAGTTGTCATTGAGCTCTAAGCTCACATAGCGGGAGAGGATTCTAATCCCTCGAGGAGGCAGGGGATGTTCCCCTCGTCTAACTTTTTCCCTCAGTTTTAATGTGTGAGTGGATTCTAATCCCTTGAGGAGGGGATGTCCCCCTCGTCTAAGTTTTTCTCTCAATTTCAATGTAAGTAGTTTTTGAAGAACTCTAAAAAAATATTGATAATGTAGAGTTTAGTAACATCTATCACTCCGTCAAAGTTGAGTTTTGGCTTCTTCCTTTCTTTTGAGAAGTTTATATATGTGTTGTAAATGTTGTCATTTTCTTGAGATTTTTTAACAATCATTTAGATGGTGCTTGAACAAAAGAGGGGATATCTTCTCAAGAGTCTAAGACACGTTTCCCTCACATAGCGTCCTCACATTGATGCACCATCTATTGGTGCATGAGAGGAAGAGAAGGGTAAGAATGTCGTTGTAATATCAACTCTGTGATGGTAATAGTTCACTACGGTTATTAGGGCATGTATAACGATGTTTAGTAACAAGCTCTCTGTTATCATGCATGTAAATATTTTTGGTGATGTAGAAGAAAGAGAATAGAGGAAAAACAAATATCGCTACTATGCATGACATCGGCTCAAATTTGGCTCTTAACATTTATTAAAGAAATTTTATTACATGGAAGTAAAGAAAAAGAAAAAGAAAGTAATAAACAATTATTTTGGTACGATTAGATACCTTGTTGTCTCACTATTGTAAGGAGATAGTTTCCAGGTGACTGCAGCTTATGGGTAGGTGGGAGAGGATGATTTCAGCGAAAGACTTCGCCAACAAAAGGTGGGGGAAGAGGCCGACGAGATTGGGGCAAGTTGTTGAAGAATATCTCTGATTTCGAAGAAGCCCGGTCCACTCTCATCTTATCCCAATTTTTCACGTGAGTAGAGCTTCTTTTTTTGTACGCGCTTGGGGTTTTTCTATCAAAGGCGAGCCGAATCGGTTTTCCCTGACCAGCGAGATGTTTCTCACCTTGCAAGGCTAGCTCGCTCCTAAAAGCAAGTTTTTTTTACCAGTTCCAGACAACTAGCCTTGCTAGGTAAGGCTATGCTAGCCTTTGTTGATAAACCAAACGGGCCCTAATTGATCAGAGATGAAAAGTGACTTCTATAACTCCATTGCTACCCCAAATGTATCCTGCAAGAACTTTTAAGGTCCAATATCCAATCCAAGGAAATTTACTTGGGCTATTGGAAAATGGGATTAAATGGGCCTTTGTGGAGATGCATATGTAGTTGATGCACATATAAAGAAATGTAATAATGTGATGACAATAAATGTATATTTCAAAGACCAGCAAGATTTAGGTGTTAATATTTCAGCAGGTAGACAACATATACTTAAAAGGAAACTTCGAGCTACAAATATATATACATTTGGTGAAAGTCCAATTAGTAGCTTCTTTCTTTCTAAGGAACCGTATGCGTGAGAGACTTCCGTATCATACGATTTTATACCAAGTTTGTATTGCCGGCCCTTGTTATTAGACCAATATACATTCTGGTTTTTTATGCCTAAATTATAATCTCTGCTTCTCAGGCGCCTGGCTATCACGAAGAAACAACAAGAAATATTCTAATACATAAGATATATATATATATATATATATATATATATATAGGAATAAATATATTTTATCTTCATTTTCCAAAATAAAAAAGGATATATTATTTTGGCACAAGTTGAAAGGGTTCATATGACATATTGAAAACATATGATTTCTTACTGTCAAGTTGGTAAATGACATATTGAAAATTCTGGTTATCAAAAGAAAACATATTGAAAAGGTTTAATTGTACAAGATGAATATCAAGGTCATATGATTCTTACCGTCAAGTTGGTAAATGACATGATGGCATGCATTTCAATATTTTATTATTTTTAGGTTAATTACTTTGTTTATGATGATGTATATTAATTTCCCTTAATATATAAGTGTCTATTACTTACATAATTGGAATTTTGTCAACCTTGATTCACAAGTTCTTTTACCTTCCATGGTCAGTGTACACCGTTTGTCTGTTGTTTGGCTACCCAAGAACAAATAATCAATCAACTAACTACTCTTACTTTAAGATAAGTGCAAATGGGGGGATTTAACACCTATAAAACAAAATAATCCATGCATAACTAGTAGAAAACAAACTAAATCTAGGTAAGCCTTAATGCCTTATATACAATAAATGCAGAAAATAAAAAAAATATTTTTTTCTGTAAATCTTTGCAAGAAAAACCTGAGTATTGGAGAATTAATATGTTTTATTTTTTTTACTATATATGCACTTTTAAATGACTGATGAAAGCTAACAAAAAAAATATTTGGATGAAAAATGATCAAAAACTGCTTTAGCAAAATTTAACACGTTGCATAAAAGTAGGGTGGTTGGCAGGAAGGTCTGGAGAAGGATCTTGTGGGCAATGTCGAGTGGAATCAGAAACAGGTGAATCGGACAGGGAGCAACGCAGTCGTACTAGGCTATTTTGACTTGAAAAAAAACGAGCCCGTGTGGTCAAATACGTGAAGCGAATTAGAACGTTTTCTGAAAACGACGTACGCCTCAAAGGTCCAAAACAAGATCTCATGAGACGAGGAAACGGAAACCCCATGACTTGAATCTTAATTAATTTGTTCTGGTACTGTACTGCTACTTCTTGAGTTCTTATACTGCGTAGTAGCTCATCCGTTGAATGATTATGCGTGTACACCCTCTATTCCTCCGTTCCAAAAAAATATATTTTTTAAGGTATAAATTTATACAAGTATTTATTCAGATTTATCTTTAAAAGCTGGTTGGAGTAAGAGAGCAGTCAGCTACCGAAGGTTAGATTTAACTAGTACTGCTCCCTCCGTCCCACAATATAATGGTTTTTGAGTTTTTGTTTGCAACGTTTGACCACTCATCTTATTTAAATTTTTTTTACAAATATAAAAAACGAAAAGTTGTGCTTAAAATATTGTAGATAATAAAGTAAATCACAAATAAAATAAATAATAATTTCAAATTTTTTTGAATAAGACGAGTGGTCAAACGTTGCAAGCGAAAACTCAAAATCCGTGTCCCGTCATGGGCGGGTGTTGGCAGCGGCTTCTGTTTGGAGACTTCGCCTTGAAGGTCTTTCTCCTCTCTCGGTTACTTCTGTGGTTCGTAGTTTTGTCACAGATTTTTTTTTCTTTTATGTAAGGTTTTGCTGTTTTTACTTTAGCAAACCGTGCAGTTGTATGGTTTTCAGGCCCGGTTTCCCTTATAAACAGGGTCAACTCTCTTCTTCTAATATATCCGGTAGAACTCCTACCATATACTGTTAAAAAAACAAAACTATGGTTACTAGTGATTGTAGTAGTTTCATTTGATCTGGACTCAACAAAAAAAATATAATGATCTGGATTCAACAAATGATTCATGCATTGTTGATTCGTATGGACCAACAGACCGTCGGACCATGCATGTCACTCTCATTATGCATAATGAAATTAAATTTCATTATATTAGTTTTGGGCTAGTTGATCGATCAGAAAGCTAGATCACTTAATTAATGAATGATGTGCAATCAAATGCTGAGCAAGTTTCAGTCCTTTCGTAACTAGCATGGTGATCCGCGCAGATTACGCGGCTAGTACGGGTGGGCATTCGGTCTAACCGAAAATTTCGGTCTCGGTGTTCGGTCTTTCGGTCTTTTCGGTCTTTAAAAAGTGAAGACCGAATTTCAGCGTAAAAATATTAGGACCGACCGAAATTCAACAACATTTTCATATATGAAAAGAAATAATGAAATTTTCAACACAAAAATCACAAAAAAATTTCGTAAGCATTTATGAGTAAAGACTCTTGTTAGGTTGCATGCCTAGAAAAAGTAGGGATGTGAAAATTAGAGTTTAATCCTATTAAACATAGTGGATTGTAGGTTGCATTTAGACCTTTTTTTTAATAATTCGGTCTTTCCGATTAACCGAGGAGACTAACCGAATTGACCGAACAAAATTCGGTCTTTCACTACCTAGGACCGAATTGATGACCAAATTTCTCGGTGTCGGTCTTTTCGGTTCAGTCTTTTTCTGCCCACCCCTAGCGGCTAGTATCATTATATTTTCTATCATATAATAACATATATGTTTTCTCAATGTATTATTCAAATATATTAAGATGACAATATTATTTTAAATTTTGTACTACCTTTACAAAACTAGTGATGTATAATATTCATATTGTATTTTATATACGTGTTAGTTATTAATTATTTTTAATATCAAATTTTAGTTATTTATAAATTATATTCCTATATGGACTTTAGGCTCTTCTTCCAATATTATTTATTTTTAATTCTGAATTTTTATTATTTATAATTGTATTTCTATGTGGACTCTAAACTCATCTTTCAATATTCTTTAATTTTTAATTTCGAATTTAAGTTACTTTTAAATTGTATTCTTATATTGACTTTAGACTCTTCTTCCCATATTTTTTTAATTTCGAATTTTAGTTATTTGTAAATTGTATTTTTATACGAACTCTAAACTCTAATTTTAATTTTATTATATTTATTCCGAATTTTAGTCAGTTTTAAATTCTTATATGGACTATATACTCTACTTCTAATATTCCTTATTTTTAATTCCGAATGTCTATTATTTCTTAATTGTATTTCTATATGTACTATATACTCTACTTCTAATATTCCTTATTTTTAATACCTAATTTCTATTGTTTCTTAATTGTATTTCTATATGAACTCTATACTCTCCTTCTAACATTCCTTATTTTTAATTCCGAATTTCTATTGTTTCTCAATTGTATTTCTATATAGACTCTAGTCTTCTCTTCCAATATTCCTTATTTTTTAATTCCGAATTTCAACTATTTCTAAATTTTATTTCTATATGGACTCTGTTTTTTATCTCCGATTAATGTGGGAAATTCTAGGCCGTGAGAGTGAACGTGGAGGCTCTTTTTTCTATTCCTTTAATTAGTTAATAGATAGATATTATTACACTTATATGTCATTTCTCATGTATATGTGTAAATATACAATTTAGTGATCAAATTAATATACTACTAGTTATAAAAAAAGTCCTCCGGAAAGCAATAATTTTTTCCATTATTTTACGATCTGAGGAGTATAAAATGAAATGATTGTCCTATAGTCTATTATACTTTAAACACAATATCTCCACAAATGATACTTCAAAGGTTCATTGTATTACCCAGAATACTTTAAACACAAATACACAATATCTCCACAAATGATACTTCAAATGAGGGTATTTTGGGTAGTGAAGTTCATTGTACCTGTCCAAAATACCCTCATGCCATCAAACGTACCAACCACAGAAGGACAGAAGGGTGGTCTTCATTTGATTTAAAACCTCAGCTTTCGATTGAGACAAAATATGTTACCACTTCATGTTTTTCAAGTTTCAGGGCTCCTTTAAATTACAGGATTGAAGGAATAGGAAAAACGTAGGATTTTAATACGAGTGCAAGTATAAAACAGATGATTGCAAAACTCAGGAAAACATAGGAATGACCGTTTGATTGGACCGCAGGAAAAAGCATCAATTAGAGGAGAGATAAAGACTCATAGAAAAGTTTCCATGAGGTAGAACCTCATGCTAGATTTCCTCCAAACTTGTATGTGTTTAGACATTCCATAGGATTTCATAGGATTCATTCCTTTGATTTAAAGTGCTATATAGGAAAAATTTCGGTAGGAATGGAATCGTCTAAAATTTCAATGAATTTCAATCAAAGAGGCCTCAACCAAAATAAATAAAAATAGAGGAGATTTAATATGGAAGTTTGTAAACAAACTCCTCTGACGCACAGAAACAAAAAAGGGAATGAGTTACTCCTACAAAACACCCGGCGAGCCACGGCGCCGCTGACTGCGTAGGGCGGGGGCGGCTGTCTCGTTCCACGCACCCCCACCAACCCCAATACCCAAGCCAACGGCCAGGATCGTCGTCCGCCTCGCGAACCGACGGCCGATCCCGCCGGGGCTTGGTCAGTGCGCGATCTTTTATTACTCCCAAAGTTCCCCCCGACCTACTCCTCCTCCTCCTTTCCCTCCCTCCGCCTCCCCACCTCGCGTCTCGCGGAGCCCGGAGAGCAGCGGCGCCGCCCATGGAGTCGCTCGCGCTCCTCCACGCCAAGCCCGGCGGCCTCCCTCCCCGCGCGGGGCTCCGCCTCCCGCTCCCGCGCGCGCGATCCGCGCGCGTCTCCCTCTCCTCCTCCCCGGCGGCCCCCGTATCGCTCCAGTCCCCGCTCCTCCTCGCTTCGAGAAGCGGCCCTACCTCGCGGGACGCCGTCGTGGGATTGGGATTGGGGTGTGGGTTCTTGAGACGGAGGAGCGGCGCTAGTGGTGGTGGTGGTGGGGTCTCTTGCGGCGCGCAGCCTGCGGCGGCGGCGGCGGCGGCGGCGGCGGGGGCGGTGCCGGCGGCGCAGCCGGAGGGGAAGAAGTTCCTCGGCGTGGAGGTGAAGACGCTGAAGAAGATCGTGCCGCTCGGGTTGATGTTCTTCTGCATCCTGTTCAACTACACGATCCTGCGGGACACCAAGGACGTGCTGGTGGTCACCGCCAAGGGGAGCAGCGCGGAGATCATCCCGTTCCTCAAGACGTGGGTCAACCTGCCCATGGCCATCGGCTTCATGCTCCTTTACACCAAGCTCTCCAATGTGCTCTCCAGGGAGGCGCTCTTCTACACCGTCATCTTCCCTTTCATCGCCTTCTTCGGCGCCTTTGCCTTCGTGCTCTACCCTCTCAGGAATGTGATCCACCCCACCGCGCTCGCCGACAAGCTCCTTGCGGCGCTCGGCCCGAGCTTTCTTGGCCCCGTCGCCATTCTGAGGATCTGGAGCTTTTGCTTGTTCTATGTCATGGCCGAACTGTGGGGCAGCGTCGTCATCTCAGTCCTCTTCTGGGGCTTCGCTAACCAGGTGAGTCATGGGTTTGGATTTTTGTGGTCAATCTAGGCATGTGCAAATGTCAATTTATTTGTCTATTTTCAGTCAAAAATTGATGGCCATCTCATTAGCTAATGTTTAACCGGATGTTTGGCTGTGGAGAGCAAAACATGAAGGGGCAGAGTTTGTTCTTTGTCACTCCGTCAGAAATTAGGATGTGCTCTTGGGATAATGGGTAGTTACAGAAACGTTGGTTTGATTAGTATTTAGTAGTATTGCTCAGTGTATTGTCAAACCTGTTGGCTAAGTCTAGGTGCTTGTTGCTTTCTGGCATGAATACCTTCAACTTCATGATTGCTACTTTGCTAGCATTTGTTAATCTGAATTATATTTAGCTGGTTAAGTTGCATTTTTGTTGTGATATGCATTCTTTTACAACCACTTGCCTGGATATGCTTCACACTTTTTAACTGCTTTTGCAATAAGTAATGTTGATTGATGTGGGCCTGTTTGTTTTGAGGGCCAAAGTTGCAGATGAAACCCAAGCCAATTTTGGTACTACCAAACCAAACAAGCTGCAGCCTTTAACATAACACGTGACCATATTATGGCTACTTTTCTTCCCACAAAGGAATGCCTGAATGCTTATATTGGATAGTTTTATACATACATTTCATTTGTGCGAAACAGTAGGGAGGATCCTTGCTGGAAGTTCAAGAGGGGGAAGAAATAGTGAAATACTTAGGGCAAGATTTAAAATAAGAGAAAACAAAGACAGAAACAAGCTTTTCAGGAGATAGGGATACTCTACACAACCATGAGTAGCTAGCTGATAATAATTCAAGACAATCTAGGTGATAGAACGGCATTATTTCACAAGTACAAATGTTTGAACTTCTCTCTTATATCTATCTGAGAGAAGACGGTGGAATAGATTGTGTCAACTCTCTGACTGAATATTTCTGACGTTTGGTTGTATATACCTGTTTAATATTTTCTGAACTTCCCATCAAATGGTGACCCTTCAGGCTACAACTGATTTCATCCATCCTTCTGCAGATTACTACAGTTGAGGAAGCAAAAGAATTCTACCCTCTATTTGGTCTTGGGGCTAATATTGCGCTCATCTTTTCTGGGCGTACTGTGAAGTATTTCTCGAATCTGCGCAAGACATTGGGTCCAGGTATTGATGGATGGGAGGTGTCTTTGAAAGGAATGATGAGCTTAGTGGTGCTTCTTGGACTTGTCATCACTTCCATCTATTGGGGGGTGAACAAGTTTGTTTTGAATGATCCTTCTCTTCCGAAGTCTGACCGTAAGAAGAAAAAGGTCAGCCGAATAGTTAAATGTGCTTCTTTTTTTTTACTACTACTACTACAAATAATGCACTAACGTTTTTTTTCAACAGGATAAACCTAAGCTTGGAATGAAAGAGAGTCTTAAAGTTCTCCTCTCCTCAAGATATGTAAGGGACCTTGCTACTTTAGTGGTTGCATATGGCATCAGTATCAACCTTGTGGAGGTCACATGGAAATCGAAGCTCAAGGCACAGGTAACTTTCTCAGCTTTGTTTGTTTCATCTTCAGATTAATTTGTCAAACAGTTTTCTAATTAAGTATTTCTTTCTTCATCATGGCAGTTCCCTAGTCCAAATGAGTATTCATCTTTCATGGGTGATTTCTCAACCGCTACTGGCATTGCTACTTTCACAATGATGCTGTTAGGCCGGATCATACTCCGAAAATTCGGCTGGGGAGTGGCTGCAATGATCACCCCCACAGTTTTGTTGCTGACTGGCGTCGGTTTCTTCTCCCTGATTCTATTTGGGCAGCCTCTCACTCCTATGCTTGCCACAATGGGCATGACCCCTCTTCTTGCAGCAGTTTATGTGGGTGCACTTCAGAACATATTCAGCAAGAGTGCAAAGTATAGTTTATTTGATCCATGCAAAGAAATGGCCTACATTCCTTTGGATGAAGATATGAAGGTTTGCTTCTATACCAGATTGCATATTTATTCATGTGATTCGACGATGAACATTTAAAAATATTTTCGTGCATTATTCTGCTTTGTATACTCTCGTGATTCATTTAAGCAGTTTGTTGCTTCATATATGCATATCCCATGTGCATCATTTAGAAATTATCTAGCAATTCTTGATGAACTAGTATCTGTTAAGTAATTTAAAGCTTCTGTCTTGATCCTGTAGTTGTAAGATAACATTGCCTGTTTTTACCTGCTTCCATTCATTGCATCATATTTGCTTTAGTTACACCAATAAGTGCAATCCATTGGCATGAGCAATTGAGCAGTTTGAACTGAATGTCAGTTCTCTATCCATAAAGTTTGATGTTGTGGGCTTTGTACAAAGCACTAGGGCGAGTTTGCACCACCAAGTATGCTGCAGAAGCCAACTCTGCTTCCTCTGTTTGCAGGTGAAGGGAAAGGCAGCCATTGATGTTGTCTGCAACCCATTGGGGAAGTCTGGTGGAGCTCTTATTCAACAGTTCATGATCCTTACATTTGGCTCTTTAGCTAACTCCACCCCCTACCTTGGTGGCATACTGTTGGTGATTGTTCTAGCATGGCTAGGCGCAGCAAGTTCACTAGACAAGCAATTCTCTAGCTTGGCTAAGGAAGATCTCAAAAGGGATATGTCTGCAAAAGATAAGGTAGATCCTTCCCTGCTCAAGGCTCCTGAGGCTGATGTATTGGTGGAGCACACAAACGGCACTATAGAGAGCGAAGCTACTGCAACTGAGAGTTCACCATCAAACTCATCTCCAAGTAATTAGATTCATCTTTCTTTGACAAAGTCAATCGATAGGTAGGAGAATGGTTGCAGTGGGTAGAAATAATGGTGATGAAACAATTCACGGTTTCTCAAGTTTGTAACAGTGCGCAGAATCAAGCTGCCTGTTTATTTTGTTTGTAACGTATGCAAATTTTGACAAGTGCACTGAACGCCATTGTGGAAATTCAACCGTTCTGGCAGGGAGAATGAATGAATAGGTTTCCCACGACTAGCAAAATTTTCCTTGTGAATGGATTTTGTTTGCTTATTGAAGTGGGCCATGTCAATTGGTAAGCTCTTGTTATCCCATTGCTCTAATAAACTGAAATGATGTCATAACAGGCTAAAAATTATCCTGGCAGGATCAAACAAGCAATGGCTGAGAGCTCAAAGGGAATAAGATCACTATTCCAGCAAATATGACTTATATTGATTCCAGGGCTTATACTAATATTTTTTATGGTAATTCTCCAATCTTATTGCTAACCACACACCAAGTGATCTAGGGCGGATTCTGTGTCTGCCATTTCAAGTACCGGATCACATCAAACTTATCATCCATCCATTCTCACTTCCTTTCCTATTTGACTATGCATGATACATCAGTATCAATGTATAGCAATCCATCCATCGGTTGCTCGGCTGCAAGTCTGCAACACTTGCCGGACGGATTGGTTGATTTTGTCGCCAAATTCCTAGAGATACTCCGTACTGGTTAGATTTAGATTCTCATCGTTGCCTGCTGACTTTAGTACGATCCATGCCTTTTGTGAGCCCGCTTGCTCGTTCACTCCGTTGGAATTTTGCTATTCTGATGCTGAGCCTTGTTTTTAACGAGTGTTTGGTCCATCCGTTTGTGCATAAATCCGTGCGGATGAAGCCTAGCCGCCTAGTGTATCTTAGAAACTTTGTGAGCCATTCTTCTTTAGGGCAAAAGCTAGTAAAAGGTAAATGCAGTAACTCGACGTGGACAGATCACCTAAATTCAGGTCCAAAACTCTCCTATTCTACCTACGCTTTTCTCGTTCGCCAGTACAGAAGCATGTGATCAATTTTCTCCCATTAGTCCCTCTCAGTACTCTGCAACAGAAGCATCATAGACTTGACCAAAGCAATTAAGCGGACACGTCAACAAAACAGGCATCAAACTGTCCAGAAACCACCTTCCTCTGACATAAGAATGACGTGTTGTGAGAGAACAAGTATTCTACCCGATCTGCAACTGCGTTTAAGATAAGGTAATCCGTAATCTTTTACGGCTGCAAACTGTCACATAAAAGCCACACCTGGAGTTCTGCAACTAATCGAGAACAGAGTACCAAGCCTGCCCTTTTTACTTGGTTACGAGAAGATGAACACAAAACTACACTCACACGGCTTATGAACAATGAACAGTCTACTAAAAGAGAACGTAGAGAAGAGTGCTTGCACACGCACCAGTACACCCCCTCCTTATCTGAAGCACACTCCTCGCACTCGACGACTTGTCGCCATCGGAGAAGCCATTGTGCAAGATCATGTCGCATTATGCGACGGCCCCACGGGCAAGGGGGAGGAGGCCCACCACTTACACGGGTGCGGGGCCCATTGCCACATTGGGCCTACGGGGGAGGAGGCCCACCACTAACAATCCAATTCCCCACCGCTCGCCGTACGTATGCCGCACGGTTGACGCAGAGACGCCGGCGAGTTCGGTTCACTGGGAGGTGGTGGTGGTGCAGGACGAGGGGGCGGCCGGCGGCCAGAGGCGGGAGAAGGTGGAGGAGACGGCGATTCCGGCCATGTTGAGCCCCTTGGTGCCCCAGTCCGGCACGGGCACCCACCGCCACTCGCCGCGGGCGCGGTCGTACGACAGCCACACGATGTCCCAGGCGCCACGGCAGTTGGAGATGAGGACGAGCCGGACCACGCCCTCCCGCTCCGACAGCAGCCCGGTCATCACGGCGTACGGCTTCCGGAACCCCTCCACCAGCTCGCCCGGCACGGTGGAGACCAGCTGCCAGTCGCCGCCGACGACCGACCCGAACCCGTACAGGTCCACGCCGGCCACCACCTTCACCCGCGGCCGGCCCGGCTCGTCGATCACCGTCGACCGGACCACCGCGGCTCTCCCGTCGCCGTACACGTGGAGCCGGTCGCCGCCGCCGCCGCCGCCGTTCGGGTTGTGCGGGAACCGCGGCCGGAAGAAGACCGGCCGCTCCACGCCCGGCCCGGAGTACACCATCACGCAGTCCGGCCCGGCGTGCGCCGCGCACAGGAACGTCCCCTCCGGCCCGGCCGCCGTCGACGCCCCCTCCGCCTGGACCGCCTCCGATGACTGCCACGTGTCCGTCTCGGACTGGTACTCGAAGAGGAGTGGCGTGTTGTTCACCAGCTCAGCGAACAGAAACCTTAGAGGTAAAAGTAATCAACCAATTAACGATGAGTTTATAGTGGAGTGGAGTAATACGTAACAGTAATTAATTAATTACTATTTGGAAGATTTCCAGAATCCTCGGGGGAGAAAAAGACGGGTACCTAAACTGGCTCGACCCGGGGGGATCGGCGACGAGCTTGAGGCCGAAGCGGCGCCAGGAGGAGGTGCCGCGGGGGCCGAGCGGGGACGGCGGGAGGCGGCGGGCGGCGTGCGCCGAGAGGTCGACAACGACGAGCTCGCGGCGGCCGTTGGCGGCGAAGAGGAAGGAGCTGCCGGACGCGGCCAGGAAGTAGAGGTCCTCGCCGGGTGGCACCGCGGGCGCGAGGATGGCGGAGACGGGGATGCGGAACCAGCGGCCGGAGGGCCCGTGGAACCCCCGAAGCGCGGCGTCGCGGGGACGGAGCTTCTTGAAGACGAGGAGCCACGCGGCCGCGGGGCCTGGACCGGAGGCGGCGGAGGAGAGGTGGTACAGGCGGCGGAAGTCCGGGGACGAGATGACGTGGGAGAGCGGGCGCGCGACGGAGCGGACGCGGAGGAGCTCCGGGAGGGCGAGGCGGATGAGGATGTCGTGGAGGAGCTCCGACGGGAGGAGGAGCAGGGGACCTAGAGCGGTGGTGGCGGCGCTCGCCGGGGAGGGGTGGTGGTCGCCGGTGAGGTGGTGGTGGTCGGACATGGGTGGGGGCGGGGATGAGGTTTAGTTTCTTGGGGATGGGGTTGTTTGGGGGACAAGTTTCGTGGGGGTTTTGTGGGTGGCTTTTATACAGAGCAGAGGAGACGGTTTTTGGTTGTTGACCTGCTAAACTAAATTTGCGTTTCATGCGGTTTTAAGATTTATTTCCCCTCTAATTTTGTACTACGTCGTTTGTGGTTGAGATGAAAAGAATGTGTTCGTAGGGCTAGGGCCTGCTTTGGTATAGGTTGTGTTTTCCGTTTAGTGGGCGGTGGATGATCTACATATCTACCTAGAAAAAAAGTCTAAATTTGTTCTGTAGAGGTCTAGAGGGGGAAAATATACTTACAAATAAATTCAAAATAACAAACTAAAATTGCTTGTCTTGGGCTTGTGCAGATCGATTTTAAAATATTTAAAATGATAGATCGATTTTGTCAAATTATTTCATCAATTTTTAGGATCATTTGCACCATGTATTCGGAATGAGTGCACAAAAATGTGTCATGAACAGGAAGTGTGCTCAGTATTTATAATTGTGTGATCCAAGGGACCTAGAGTACGTGCTACTAGAATATGTTTTTTTTTAAAAAACATACTTCACTAGGATAAGTTTATGCAAACATATAAAAGGATATTATTTGTAACTAGTGTTTCTCTGTGGGGATACTGACATTTTGTCGCTGGTAAACCTTTTTTATTGCCAACATTTTATTAGTACCGTCCATGATAGAACAAATTTCTGAAATTAGTAATTTGATAAAACAAAAAGTTGCATGCATCTGCTCCTACAATTTGGATGCTCACGGCTTCTCTCCCAAGAATATTTAGTCTTCTTGTTCAAGTAAAGATTATAAATCTAGTAGAGCTGGCCTATCTCAACAAAACAGGGCGGGAAACCAACAGAATTTTCATGGCTCCATCCCAACAAAGAGATCATATATAAGGGCGAAAATAAATTTCCTGCATAGACGTCATCAAGCTTATCGTTGAGTTTCTTATTCGTTCTTGAGCAATTGGGAGTTTGGGACCAACATAATTAGCTGCATTAGGAAGGGTCCTTTTTTTTCCCTCTTAAAGTCAGAATCATGCACCTGTTATGCATATGCATATGATAGAAAATAAAACAGAAGGGGAAAGGCACAAAGGCACTCCAGGATGTTCTATCCAGAGAATAGCAGAATTGCCACTTGGATTATCACCACCAATTTCTCTTCTGCTCTCTCACAGGAAAATGTGTGACCTGTGTGAGCCGTGAGCCCGTGACACGCTAGGTCACTAGCGTACGTAGTTAGTCTGTGGCCCTTCAAAATTTTATTTTGTAGAGAGGACGCCAAGATTAGCCTGCATATCACCTTGATAGAGAAACTAGAAGTAAGATTCCCTTTTTTTTCTTTATTTTTCAATTATGTGTGTTGATTAAGGCTTGGAGTGCAGAGTGAAGAGTCTCTTCTGTGCAAGGAAGGAAGCTATAGCAGCAGAGCTATTAGTTTCTTATCGGAATAATAATTAGTTTTCCTTTTTTTTTCTTCTCGACTCGACGACTCTTATCCAGAGGTCGATCAATTGACCAACAATCGCTTGCTTGGATACTCAATTATTTGGAGTTATACAGCTCAATAATTGAAAAGATCATTAATTTGTGTTGCTTCGGCCTCGGCTTCACGGTGATGCAGAGTCAATTGGAAGTCCTGGTGCATCATTTCTCATCCCTAATAATAGTGTGCAAGTCCCTTTAGCAGATGACGGCAACACTTAACTGCCTACCCAAACCAACATAAACCAAGAAACCAGAGAAGAACAAAGCGAATATAGTTAGATTAAAATAACTTCATGAGTTGTAGGTTCGTGTCAGACTGAATATTTGAGGTTTGCATGCCTACATCTAAAACTCCTTTCTTCTTCTGCTCCACCAACAAATGATGAGACATCAACAGATTATGCCGACCTGGGTGGATGGTTTTGAGGCACAAGAATAATTATTCATAAACGGTTAAATCAAAACAAGCGAACGAAAGATTATGGCCAAAGATTAGGTGAAGATGTTGAAAGATGCTTGTTTTATGGGGTCCAAAGAATTTGCTTTCGTGAGTGGCAAGAACTCACGCATCCCTTGTGTGCAACCGAGATATTGTTCTCATGTGGAATAGGCCGGTGCAACCTCCTTTAAGTACGCCTACAAACCTGAGTTTAATTTGCTTTGCTTGAATTTCGTAATCTCAGGATATAATTATCATATTTTTAGATCCAAAATTTGATTTTACTTTCGAGGAACTGTACTAAGGTTAGTGCTAAAAGGAGATGTACTCCTATTGAATAGTTAATAGACGGCCGCCCTCTCCTCTACAAAAACTCTACCATTGGCGGAGCTTAACCATCAAACAACAACTAATCATAGATTCACAGGTCGCTCTTGGGCTACCTAGACAGCAGCTAATAATTAATTACTACTTGTTGGCGGATGGCATGAGACCCTGTGACCAAATCTGCCGAAACCCGTGGCGAAGACTATGGAACAAGAACGGCGAGAGGCGAGGGGTCGTGCGAGTACCTTGTCAAGCCAGAGGCGTCCCAGGCGAAGGGTGCAAGCCGAGGAGTATCTGCCGAAGGAAGACGACTTCGCCATGGCAAATTCGCCCACACGAGGGCCGAAGAAGCCTTTCCGGCCCATCAAGCCTAGGGGTTATAGGGCCGGCGATCGCCCGACGGCCCATTAGGGGCCCATGAGCCTCCATAACATTATGTACCCTGTAAATGTCCCTTTCGTAAGGGTAACCATGTAAATTCCCCTGTATAACCTAAACCCTAGTAGTAAGAACCTGTCATGGGGCTATAAATAGTCCTCTAGGGCCATGTAATAGGGGGATCCGAAAGAGAAAAACTTCTAAAATAATACACTTCGTTTCTTTTCAACCACTGTTAAGTAACCAAGTCTTTCAACGTACGCGGTTGTCGTTTCGACAACACTACTAATAAAGAACTCACCATCACGGTTGTTGTAAACAATCACCCGATTTTCATATGAGAAACATTTACACTGCAAGACATGGGAGACAACTAATCACCGGATTAGGGGCAAAACCACCCCAATAGTCAGAAACCATGGCCTCCGACTCCAAGAAAAGGGCCAGATTAACCCATACCTGATCTTTGGAGACAAATCATTTGTCTACCGAAAGAAAGAGGAACAAAAAGCGGAAGACCAATCGAACAAGACATAGTTATTGTCCTGTGGCTGTTATATTAGTAGTATACTCTGACGATTGAGACGGGAAGTTGATAAATTTCAGAAAATTTTGATGACAAAGCAAAGCACGCGCTGCGCAGCGCAACACAAAGTTTGGGATTATTCAATGGAGAGCATTTGCGGCCTGTGGCCGGCGTTGTGCGGTGAAAATGCCAATTTAATTGGAACATCGTGATGTCAAGGGAGCTAAGGAAGACCCCACCCCTAAAAACTTGTAATATTAAATCAGAGCCTTCTCCTACCCTCTAGCAAGTAGAAGACCTAACCTGCAGATTAAACCCTCTTGTAGTCTTGCAGATTAACCAAGTGGAATGCAAAGCTGATCTAAGAACTGCCTGAAAATCATTAGCGAAGTAAGGGTCACATGCATGCATCATGCCGTCCGTCACCGAATGAGAGCCAGAAACAGCAAGTTAAAAGTTAGTGGCATACTGTATAGGGTGTGGGCGAGTGCTCTATTAGTAGCAAATCGTTTGAAAGTGAAGGAGTCGTCTGGGCAATGTCGACTGCTCAAGTGGAATCTTGTTGCCGTACTGTTTATGCTTTAACCCCTCCCTGCTGCCAACAGATATGGTGCCAAAAGAGGGGCCTAATTTCATCCACCAAAGTTAGTGTTAGTGATCGCCTTTGTATTTTATTTTTCTTTGGTCGGCCTGTCCTTTTTGGTAGCCACATAGGATGAGTTGACACCTTTTGTTTTCTTGCCAGGGGGTTAGGTTTTGGTTAGGGGACCATGCGTTTTATCCGTGCGAGGAGAGGAAAGCATGCCTTTGCCAAGTCAGCTTATATACTAGTACTAGTCGATATGGGTTCAGATAATCTATTTTTCAATTGGAAAACTAATCTATACCGAGTTCTTCGCTTCAATATTCCACGCTTTGTCTCTCCGCTCCAGAACCTCAAATATGTTAATACGTTTTGTCGTCTCGTCTCGTCTTTTACCGTAACGCCGTCGCGGAGCGGCTCGGCAGCAGCCAGCAGGTGATCCTGCTTTGCTAGCAGGAAGACGCAGAATTACCGTACGTGCTCGGCTTCTCTGCGCTGCTCTCCGCTCATATGATTGGGGGTGTGGAATTCATCCCACAGCCGGAGAAGCCGGTGCACATGTACACACGGTGCCGTCGCACGCGCCGCGCTCACCCAGACAGGCTTGGAAGTTGGATATGGAGGTTGGGGGCAAGCCAGCAGTGCTAGGCAGCCGGTGGTGTTGGCGCCAGCGGCGACCGTGCGGAGGAGGCACGGCGTTTGCGGGTGGGGTGGCTTTGGCGCCGCGACGCTGTATCGATTTTCTTGGCACGACCCAAGTTGGCCTACGAGAATTGTGGGTCGGCCTCATGTGATTCTTGCCGGTGTCGTCGCTGGGTCGACGTCGGCACGACGTGCGAGGCTGCGGGCGACACGGGCTAACGCCTCGGCCCAGATCTTTCTTAGAGGATTCGGCCCAGTTCTGCGAGTGAAACAGCCAGTTTTATCCAGCAACCGGCCGAGGAAGAAGGAAGTTCATATGGCAACGTGGATATTTTTCTTTTGAAAAATTCCATTTTACCCCCGAACTATTTTCGTGGAGCACTTAGGCTCTCACTCTCCGGCACGAAAACAAAGCAGTGTTTGGCACGTGATTAATTAAGTTTTAGCTATTTTTTTTCAAAAATGGATCAATATGATTTTTTAAAGTAACTTTCGTATATAATCTTTTTGCAAAAAATATACTGTTTAGTAGTTTGAAAAACGTACGCGCGGAAAACGAGGTGGAGGAGTTGAGAACTACTCCTAACGAACGCAACCTTAACCCCTAAACAATTTCTCTGTTCATTTATCGACAGAATTATTGAAAACGATTCACGTTACTCCTTAACGGTATTTCTCTTTTTTCTCTATATATAAGTTGTGTTTTGCAATAAAATTTGGAGCTTTTGATAGATTCATTACAACCTACTCTCTCCATGTTAAAATAAATTAAGCTTATGTTTAGATTTGTAGCACTAGGATATATCTTATATTAGGTTAACTTATTTTTTGACAGAGGAAGTGCCTCCTAATATTTTTAGAATTTTATTAACATTGTTTACATAGGTTCGAAGCACTAGGACTGATTTAAACATCAGGGTTTTAAATTTCAAGCAAATAATCATGAGAAAATTAAAAATATTCTAAAACTTTAATAATGGTGTCATCTATGGCTACAAAATTTTAGCTTAAAATATGTCTCATATAAAGAAAAAAAGAAGAGAAATACAATTAAGTAGTAAAGTGGAACATTTTTAATATTTTAGGGGGTAAAATGAGTTAGGGTTTACGTAATCGGGTGAAAGAGTTTGGGGGAAGTAAAATGGATTTTCACTCTTTTTTTTCCTTGGATCTGCAAGGCAGATATTAATAGAGTTAATAACAGGGTAGGATGGGTCAGGTTGGAGAAAGACAGCTCCACCCCTCACCCTTGACCTCTCATTCCTCCCCCGTCGACCCTAGGGTCGGTGGGTCCTAACCCTCGACCGGACCCTGTCAGGGAAGATAAGGTGACGTCTGGGAGGCTACCGCGTTAGTGGAGCACTAGTAGCCAGTAGCCACCACATCGATATGGAGGGAGAAAATACCAAGGCTAGCTGCCATCGGGGCATTACTTTACCAAGAAAAAGGTCGAGACCGGTTGTCATATTGGGGGAGCGTCGACCGCCGCGACATTGGGATGGAAGAAGAGAAGATAAAGGCGGATATAATGTTGAAGGAGCACACACCAGCTGCTGATATTGCTACATCGGAATGGGGAGAGGATATCATGGGATAGAGGCCTCAAGAACATACCGACTGCGACTTGTGAGGGTACGAGGAAGCCAAGTAGTTAGTGATGTCCGATGACGAGTAGGGGATTTAGGCATAATGATACTGATAATAATAGCATGTTGGAATTCGTCTAATGGGTTGGTGGCCTTTTTTAATTGTCTTACATTATCTCCTGCCTTGAATAATTTTAGGGCCCATGAGTCACGTGTGGGTGGAACACACCATCCAACCCCATGTACCTGCAAGTGGGAAACTCACCCCACCCCATAAGAACGGGGACACGATGGGTATCTAATTTCAAAGGAAAATTGTCACCTTTGAATATTATCATCAATGTATCACTATTATACAGAAGAAATGTGTACGCGTGCACACACCATTATGCCCACACGTGTGAATACATCCTCTAAAACAAAAACAAACAGAAAGCCAACTATATATATAAAATTTTGTATTAAAAATGCATCCATGTGAGTGTATTATGGCCACTAGGATTTCAAGGCTGATGGATGGGGTGCATGCATACAATTTCATCTCCACAATCTGTTTAATTCCCAGGACTTTTTTGAATTATTTGTAAACAATGTTGTGTATGTGGTGTACGTTCTTTTTATGTAATCGAAAATGTGCAAGTATTGGTATATTATTGTTTTTCCCCATGAAGTTGGATATATGGAAATGTATTTTTCATGTTAAAAGGCATATGAATTGAAAACCATTTAATCTAATGTCCCAACCGTAGCCTTACCATGTCGCGACTCCATACTGTGCTATTACAGAACAGAATGGGGCGCGCATGGGGCAGCTGCTGGGCGCTGCTGGGTAGGATAGAAACAGCGTTAGGGTTGGAAATTTTACGAAAAAGTCCTCCGATGTATCTGTAATTTGATCTCGGTCCCTTATGAACTCAGTACCTCTGAGCTGATATTTTACGTGGAGGCCCTTAGTAAAAACGGATATTCCATACGAAGGAGAGAAAAATCGTGAATTTCAAAAAATTTAACAGACCACTGATTCCATGATCCGTCTCGTGACACTCTGCGTGAACCTCTGTTCAGATGCACGTCGTACTGAACTGTGCAACTGTGCGCGGCACAGCAGCTGCAGCAACCAACCGAAAGAGGTACCGAGGTGGTGTTTGGATCAGGGCCTTAACTTTAGTCTCTGTATTTAGACACTAATTTAGAATATTAAATATAGACTACTTACAAAACTAATTATATAAATAAAAACTAATTCGCGAGATAAATTTTTAAGTCTAATTAATCCATAATTAGAGAATGTTTACTGTAGCATCACATATGCTAATCATGGATTAATTAGGCTCAATAGATTCGTCTCGTGAATTAGTCCAAGATTATGGATGAGTTTTATTAATAATCTACATTTAATATTTATAATTAGTGTCAAACATCCGATGTGATAGGTACTTTCCATCTGACTCCCAGGAGTATGCCACTATGCGTCTATGCCAGTATGCCCCCCACATGTACACGACTCACGCAGCCCAGGTCGGTATCACTTCTGTAAGCCCATGCTTCTTGTGCATCACTCGGTACCTAGCCCAGGCCCATCTCCTTTGACCTCGGTCAGCCACAGACACAGTTGCAAGCGCAGTCTTGCGCGCGTTACCCGCGTACGGCCCGCAGCCCGCCTCGGCAGCCACCTCCCTGCTCCGCGGCCGCGAGCACCGCTAGGCCGGTAGGGCCCGTTTATCGTTGGGGCGCAGCTGTCGTGGGCGATCGTCTCACGTACCCTCGTACCCTCACCCTCACGTCGTCGGTGCTCGACTGCTCGCAGCCATGATGGCGTGGCTCGCGCTGTGCGCCTGTGCGGTCGTGACTCGTGCCGGACTGGGTGCCACCACGCGCGCGGCGCGCGGTACGCCTGTTCTGGACTCTGGTCTCTGGAGGAGTACGCACCAATGGTTTCATCTATGAGGACTGAGGTGATAGACCACATGTACGCCCTCCTGTAGTCCTGTTACATCTGCCTTCGGCCACATCAGCCCACATGCTGCTCTCACTTTCCTGGCATTCTTTCAGGCAGATGAACGAAATGAAACCATGAATGTGAAAACCAGCCGCTGATTCCGATCAGCCCTGCTGGACCTGATACCGCGGGCAGGGGCTTCTTTTCTTTCTTTCTTTTTTCTTGGGAGATCCATGCACGCACAACACAGGTTATTGTCATGGACAGTGCTAGTTTGCAGAGACATGTACCAGATGCTCTTGTGGAATGGTTCGATTCAGTGAACGTTGAGTAAAAGGTGCAATCAGCTCGATCGGTTTTTTTTTTTAACGACTCGAGACGGTGCGAAGTTCTATTGATAGAGCAGGAAAAAAAATTACAAGATTACAACCCTGGAGGGTCGTAACCAGGAAAAAAGGAAAAAATACCACCACCCACACACCGGCAGCGCCAACACACGACCAGGAGAAGGTTAGCACCGGACCTAGACCAACAAAGGAATACAGACGAGATCGCCCAACAAGGGGGTGCCAAAACGACGTCTTCAAGAAAAGAAGCGACGGAAAGCCGCCGCCGTCGTCCGTCAGGACTCAAAGGAGTCAAGACTGGGCTTTCGCCCGGCAACCACCCTTAAGGGGTGAGACAGCACGACAACGCCCTCAGGAGGGAGAATTAACCATTGTTGTCGGTCCGGCCAAGGCCGGACTGGGTTTTCACCCGCCGCTCACCACCTACGAATCCACGGCTAATGCACCGATGCTTCACCACCACTCAAACTCTGCCGACCTGTGGGGCCCCTGCACCGACGCCCCCCGCCGGCCAGTCTTCGTGCGCCGAAGACAGCGCCACACCCACCGGCAGCTTCACCACGCACCGAGGTCGCCTCTTCCTCCACCGGCCACACCTCTCGCGCCAAGCCGGCCTCCTCCACCGGACGCGCCTCTCGCACTAATCTGGCCTCCCTCCATCTGCCGCGCCTCTCGCGCCAAGCCGGCCTCCATCTCCGCCGCCCGCGCCTCTCGCACCGAACCGGCCTCCGCTGCCATCGGCTGCGCCTCTCTGCGCCAAGCCGGTCTCCGACCCCTCCTCCAAATGATGCTGCGCCGGTCCGATGCAGCCGTCTGCTACGCCCTTGACAAGCCGTCCGACGCCGCCATGCCTCCTCCCACCACCGTCACGGTCACGACCACCTTACTGTCGCCACCGTCACCTCACACCCGACACCTTTCCCGCCTCTAGTTCCGCAACCGCCAACGTCGCCGCCGCCTCCTCAGACACAGCCGCCGCAAGCCGGCTGCCGTTGCCGCTGCCGCTGTCACCAGCCACGGACGCCAACGGCCGCCGTCACAAACCACTGCCACCGCCAACGCAGCTGCCCCGACGCCACCACCGTCGCGACCGCCACCAGCTGCTGCGACCGCCACCAGCCGCCCAATGAGGCCGTCGCGAACCTCGCGCCGCTGCCGAGGGCCTCGTGTCACCGTCGCTCACCCACTACCGCCGACCCGTTGCTGCTATAGCTCGATCGTTGTTACTTTCTTCATTATTTTTCCGAAGACTACTTTCTCCTACTACGGTATGTTGTTAGATAGGTGCATTTTGGAATTATCACCGTTAAAATTCAACATCTTAACTCTAATGAAATATAATCTGATATGTAAAAAATAGTATTAGTAGATTTATCATAAAAATCCGTTACATCTTAACATTCTTATCAATATACAATTAAAAAATAACAACTAAATATTTGCGTTGGAGATTTGACCTTAGCATAGTTGAAAAAAAAACAATGCACTACCCGTGTCCAAGTCTGATATATTAACTTTAGTAATAAAACGATGATCCAAAATACAATTTACCTTTTTTCTGGACGCAGCCAACCTTGCCCTGAAATCAGAGCGGATGTGTATGGGCATTTATTTTGCCCATGGCTAATCTAAACCTGATTCTATATTAATTTGTACTAATTTTGGCCCATTTACTCACAGCTCATGTGAAAATGGAATTCTAGCTGGCTTTGCCCTCAATTATCCCCCCCCCCCCCTCCCCTAACCTATCTCTCTCCTTCCTTGACGGAGTTTGGCAGAGCAGACGACCACTTTCCGTTTTGAAACAAACACTTCGCCAAATTATTTTGAGTCCATCTAGAGTAATACCTTTTCGGTTCTTTTTTTTTCTGTGCCAGGAACCATATTTGAACGAGTGATAAAAGGATTTTCAGTTCTATACTCTACTAATTATTGAGCTATCCTGATCATCTATCGTGCATCATCCTAGTACAGTACTATCTATATCAATTAAAGGTGCAGGTAGTCTTGTGCTTCTTATGTGTTCTTAGATTCTTAGTCTCTATCCGCGTGTATATGAGCTAGTTTTGTGTTTCTAGCTTGTTATTAATCGTGTTCCTTTCTGTTTAATTATCTATAAAAATATAACTCATGTTATATAGAAGCTCACTAATTACCCATCGGCTGCCTGAATGTCGGGCATGGGCACTGATTTTGCCCCTCAAGAATATCAAACGTGGATTAAAGATGTTGGGTCTTTGATCAGCCGTGTTCGCCGTGTTCCTTTTATGCTCGTGTCCGATCCGATCCATTGCCATCCTAAATGGAGTAGCGTGTGCTCTTCCTTTTTTTTTTTCGTGGATGGCAAAAATGGATCGGATCGATCTGAATCGCTTCATCATTCCTCGGTCAAATAATGTATGGAGTACGTACTGGTAAGTCGGGGAGCATGAGCATCTGCAAGGCTGCACGAGCGCAAGCATTTTGGTCCCTGCCATGGCTGAAAGATACTGATTAGCTGTTAGCGATCTGGAGCTAGCTAGGTTACTGTGATAAATACAGTTTTTAGTACCGGATGGCAGAAACCTACCTGCAGACAAGATCACAGGGCAAATTGAACTTGACCAGGGAACTTAAAGCAAATTTTAAACTTTGAGATGGATAGCACGCATCCATGTGGTTTATTGGGTTCACCAAATCTGGACTCCAAGTGTCCAACTGATAAATAAAAGAATGGGGAAAAAGGGCTTCGTATGATTCCTGAAACGTAGCGCTTTGTACGTGCGGGCCGACAGTTTCCACATACTGCAGCGCATTGCACGGTACGACCAGCTACGAAACAAATGCATCACGCCACGGAATATGGATTGCATGATCAGTATTAATTATATGTGCATCAGACACCAAAGACCATATTTTGCACAGGTCTTCAGGGTGGTCAACAACCCATGCATCATTAACAAATAATCTTGGCCAGAGAATCTGCATCGACATCTCTACCTGAAAGCTGAAAAGTGTCAGGGGACAATGGCAAGTACACGTTCGGTCAGACAAGCAGAGATACGTACGTACAACCGATGCCTACTCTTCATCTAGTCCAATCCTTGCGAGCTGTCTCCCTCCGTCAATACCGATCTCTTGAACGGCTGGTCTCGGGATGCTGCTTCAACTTCATAATTAAAGCCCACGATTTTCTGTTTAATTAGTGATAGTGGGGATAAATTACATTGTCGATATACTTAGACAACGACCTATGCTTCTGATGGAGCTAAGTAGATTTCTCGCGATAAGACTAAGCTTAGCCTACAAAAAGTTGTTATAAAAGATTAGGTGGCAACTCACAGCTCGGGCTGTACACTGCGATGCTACTTGACACCTAATACATCTACCCATATATGATAGGATTTTTGCTGTCAACAAATCAAGCTGCTTCGGCTAGTTCACTTTTGCACGTCCTTGTTTATTCACTAATTGCGTGGTGCTTGCTGCATGCTGTGTTGCTGTAGCCTGTACTGTGTGCCAGCAGATTTTAGTTAAAACTTGCACAACACACGCCCCAATGGCGCTGTCCAGTTTAGGACGTTAGGCCAATTAACACCCGCGCGTGTTGCATCTGCTATATTTGAATGAGAGAAAATTGGATAGTTAGTTCTTGCAAAGAACTCCCTTTATTTTTAGATATAAGTAATTCTAGAATCAATAAGAGGTGAAATTAAATAAGAGATAATTATGATTGATTTCGGTGAGTAGGTAGATAAAGAAATTGAATAAAAGATGATTGTGATTTGTTGAGATCGGAGTAGTTCGAGAAAATTGTTATATTCTATGATATATTATGAACGCAGAAGTTGTTTTATTTTGAAACGGATTCAGTAGCAAGGAATTAGAAAATTTTCGTACATTTCAAGGAGGCCGAAAAGTATACGTTACAAACCACTGATTACTACTCATGTGATATATTTGGATTAAAAAATTAGTCCATTCAAAAAAACGGTGTTTTGAATTCCAAAAATAATGCTAAATTGCATTTTGCTTTTGCCAATAAGCTCAGCAGTCACTAGGGTCACTAGGGAAATGGGAAATTGACCGTACCGACCAAGACCAATGGCTATGCGGTTGAACCGGAACCAACTCTGGTTTGCTTTCGACGGTTCTAGCGAGCACATGGATTATGCTAGAAAGACTACTAGGCTCAAGTTAGACGTGCATCGATTTTACCAAATAAATGAAAAAGAAAGTGTGCGAGGGAATTGAATCATGGTTGCTTAGTTACCAGCTCACCGTCTAAGCGAGCTAAATGGCTTTTGCACCATGGCTAACAGTTTAACAAAGAATATTCACACCAAATGAATGCATCGGTTCTGCGGTCGAACCGTACGACCGGTGAGCTGGTGAACTATGAGCTCCACCGATTTTTATGGTAGCTATATCTACTCCTATCATATTGTTTTTTATGTTTTAGTGGATCCGTTTTCTTTGCATTTGACTAGATCATTGTCACGCCCAGAAATTTACTAGTAATTTCTGAACTAATTTGTGCATAAAATCCTCGTCCAGAAATCAGCCGAGATACATAAACTGACAATTTAATATACAGATTCATCATAATAATAACTTTACATACTTACAAAAGAAAAGAAAACAGCAGCGGAATAACGGTCTAGCGAAACTCCGGCTCCACTCCCACAGGCAGCTCAACTGGGGTATAAGCCAAACGTCTTCTCCTTTGCAACTTGTCTTCAACTGAGGTTTGATTGATTATTGCAAGGTGAGCATATGACATACTCAGCAAGCCACGCAGCAAATATGCAAGTGCACAAGGATACCAAAGAATGGCATAATATAGGCTCATTTGCAAAAGCAGCATTTAGCAAACAATTGAGAATTATAAAACAATAGAGTAATTAATCATCAATTTTAATCAACACTGAACAGCACACCCATGCTGCTCAGGCCCAACCATCCTGAACAACCATACCCGGCTGTACAGATCTATCTCCATACCAGGAATGTACCATTCCAAATCAGGAGCTAATCAAATTATTACCAGTTATAGCATCACTTATTATGGTGAGAAGTGTGAGACTAATCATGAAAGACATTGTTAGACCCGCCCATAACCGCGGGCACGGCTATTCGAATAGTTTTACTCTGGCCAGAGGTGTACCACTGTACCCACAAGACACAGCCCCACGACATGTCACCGTGTCCGCGCAGGCACGTCACCATGACGAGTGATTGTGACAAGACCCCTCGCATAACTCAACCCAAAGCAGTGCACCGTTCCTGGATTATAATCACCCCCTTATAAACAAGGCATGGACTCCCCAGCGACCCCCGTGGGCTTATCTCCGCCACTTCTCAGTCTGGTGCTCCGCAGTGAACCTTGTTATACAAAGTGTCCAGCCGTTGCCCATTCTGGCTTGTGGTTGGCACGGTTAATGTTTCACAACCGAAACTCGTGAACCGGTCCTTAATTGTCATGAGCACGACCATCAAAACCATGTGCTCACAACCCTCCATTATCAAGTTTTAGTAGGCATATTAATTAATTAACCAATCACGATTGACCATCGTGAGCTATCATTAAATATCCATCATAAAGTAATAGTGAAACATTAGTTATCCCAATTGTGTGCTAATGTTTCTAAGCATAGCTAAGCAATGATGTCTAACATCTAGCTGAACCAATATATAAAGCTCAAATAGTCAAATTATAATAACCCAAGGTATCAAGGAATAGAGTAATCAATGTAAACTGGCGTTAACAACGGAATAAGTTCACACCACCCAGTGACATTCAAAAATAAATGCACAGTTGAAATAAATAGAGAATTTAAATATAGGATCAACATGCTCAAAGGAACTGTGTTTGGGATCTGTATGACTTGCCTTGCAATATTCGGTCTTCAATAAATCTTCTTGAATACTTCTGACGCACTCACGAACCTTCGAAACGACGGAAACGACAAGCTAAAACGCAAAACGAGGAAAAAGACTATGAAACTCCAAATAAATAGTACATGTAGATCATGATTTTAGATGAATTTAGAGACTTGAACGGCCTCATTCTGACTTCATATGAATTAATTACGAATTTTACAAGATTTAATCTAATTAAAGCCCATTTAAAAAGAATTAAATAAATTTAATTCAATTTATGGATACTTTTAATATGTAGATCTTTATTTTATACAACTTTAGAGACTTGAACCAACTAAATCCGAGCTAAGATGAATTAGTTATGAATTTTCAAAGATTAAATCGGATTAAATCATTTATGTGGATTTTAATTGAATTATGACGCAATAATGAATTATTTTTGAAAAGAAAAAGGGATTTATTGCGTCATCAAGGACGGTCCACGGTAAACCGGGTGCACAGAGACGGTCTACGAAACCAACGGCCGAGATCTGATCTAAGCCAAACGGACGGCCGAGATCGATCCGGTCCACCACGGGTCTACGGCTGACGTGGCGCTGGCGTCGACGATGACGTCATCGCCGGCGGCGGCTCCGGCACCCCATGCTCGACGGCGAACGGCGGCGAGACGGCGCAAACGGAGGGTACCAACGAGTAGAGCTCGACTCGGCGAACTCACCAGTGGCTTGGACGGCGGCGGACGACGACGGATGACGACGGCGGCGAGGCTGAGGCGGCGGCGGCCTTCGGGTCGGCGGTGACGGCGATGCTCCGGTGGGAAACTGCGGCAACGGAGGGGTGGACGAGGTGCTGCTCCTCCTCGCGATCCCGGCGGTGGCGACGATGACCGAAGGCGGCGGCTGCAACGGCGGTGCGGCGTGGCTGGATCGACGGTGACGGCGGCGGCCCACGGAGTGACGCGGAGGCGGCGCTACACGCGACGGCGGGCTAAGGCGAAGGTGGCGGCGGATAGAGGAGGTCCCGGGGATGCTTATAAAGGGGCTAGCGAGCGGCGACGGAGGCCCACGACGATCGGCGGCGAGATGGAAAGCTAGGGTTGGAGGGAGAAAAGTCGATCCAAATCGAGCTCAAATCCGTCGGTTTCCAAACGAAATTGGCCGAAGTTTCCAAAAGAGAAAAGAAAGAGGAGATCTCGAGGATCATTTCTCCTCAATTAATTCGGCCGGAGGAGGAAAGGGGCGGCCGGATTTGGAAGGGGCGGCGGCGGCTTCGCGCGGCTAGGGCGCGGCTGCGGCGGCGCGAAGAGGAAGACGACTGACAGGTGGGCCCCACCTGTCAGCGGCACCGAGAGAGAGAGGAGGGAGGGCGCGGCGGTCTGGGCCGAACGGGCCGGGCGCGAGCAGGCCGAGGAGAGGGAGAGAGAGAGACTTGGGGCCGACTTTCGGCCCAAAGCCAAAAGAGGAATTAAAACATTTTTCTATTTAAATTATTCACGAAATGCAATTCCATTTATTAAAAATACTTCCTTGGCTCAAATAAATCCCAGAAAAATCTATGAACTAAAGAATCAAGAGAAGTATTTAACAAAATTTTATCTAGCCCACTTTTATATTGAGATTTAACAAATTAAAATTAGATCTTCTCTTTTAGGCTTTTAAGATCATTTCTAATAATTCCTTTTAAACAACAATTTATAATTTAAGGATTTTGAAACAAGAAAAACACTTAACACTTATAATTAGATCATTAATGATTAAATAATTACTGAACTGTTCTTTGTATCATTTAAGAATTGAGCTCTGAAAAATCTGAGAAAATTTCAGAGAGTATAATTAATCATGGAGAATTTAATAAAAATTAAATCCATCCATGTTTTAAATTTAGAAAATTTTATTTCCCACATTTAACTTCACTTGTAAATTAAAGAACATTTACTATAAATTCTATTAATAATTTATTAAATAATTTATAAATCCTAAAACGAAAATCAGGCTGTGACAATCATGGTGCACGTGGATTTATGCAATTTTTTAAAATAATTGCACACATGTGTAATTTATAGAAAACCATGATATCCAAGTATCCAACTCTAGTTTTGCCATTATAAAAAATTATAGTTTTGTCGCACCAATCACATATATCTCTTTTTCTATAAGTTGGTTCACATATTTCAAGTTCCAACCATGCCAAAAATACTGTAATTTTCCGTGGGTGACACGCTCAGTAGTTAGGGATGCAAGCGATGTGGGCAAGCGGGTTTTTTTAGCCCGCTTATCCTACTTCTAGTTTATTTTTTCTTTTAAATTTTATATTACCATATAAAAAATAAACTAGCAAACGAGTTTTTATACGGATAGCGAACTATTCACTTGCATCTCTATCAGTAGTACAGTTCTGATAGTTACTTCTCCTTTTTTTTTTCTCCTTTCTTTCTAACTCTTGTTTGGAGCACAATTCACAAGAAGTGATGGCTGGTTGTTTTAGTCAAATTGCAACTTGCAAGTGCTAAGTACAGTAATTGAGATCATCGGTATAGCAAAGGATTTTCTCCTCAAATTTTAAAACCAAGAGTTTTACAAAGTCAGTTGGCTTGCAATGATTGAAAATGAGAAGTATCTGGGTGAATTCAACCGGTTTAAAGAAAGCAAGCTGCAACTGACCAAGCCTGCTAGGACCATTTAATTGGCCGTGTAGCACGCAATTCCGGGACCATGTTTTGTACTATTGATGCAGACGGGAGCATCTTCCGACTCGCTATCCGAGTCCCAACTCTCTAGTATTTTTAGAAGATATAAATCGCACGGGAGAAGATGGGAAGAAAGAAATACCAAATACTGTTCGGCACATCACCCTACGCCTGATACTCCAACCAAAAAAAGAGTTTTTTAAAAAAAAAGAGAAAAGAAAAAGCGCCGCGTTCATAGTCCATTTCATTGCTTAGTCAATGTCTAAAAGAATTCCAGCAAGTGGCAAACGTACTCCTACACTGCATTACTGTAAAGCTCTGCTACCTGCTGCAGCCCGAAATTCGCCTACGATGCTCGTTCGCGAGGAGAAACGGCAACGGTTGGTGAGTACGCTGGTCGATGTCATGTGCCTCTGGGTGCGATATGGCAGATGACAAATCTGCAAGAGCTTAATTAGGTGAGGTGGCGCTTTCGCCGCCGCTGATTCGCTTGCGCATGGGCTAATCCGATCGAATCGGTCATACTAGGATGCAAAGGGTAAGTACGGGCGCGCGTCTCCCACCCAGCAAATTCTTGTTACGAACGTCGTGGTGGTACCGTGCAACCGCATGACGCATCAGGACCATCCGCCAGGTCGACGGGTCCAGCCCCGATTTCCGTTTTAATTTGTGTGCCCCTGCCTCTGTAGACTGTAGGGCCATGGCCGCAAGCATGCAACCGAGGTTGACGACTCGCTCGCACGTCACTTCGGTACACAGTTGCACACATGCTCTGCTGCGCATGTTCCAGTACACGGCACAAAGAGCCTCAAAATTGCCATGGTTAAGAGCAAACTCGGCTGTGAATTGTGAAATCAAGTTCAGCAGCTAGCTGAGACTAAGGTTTCCACAAGAACTTGTGTCAAATTTTGCAGAAAGCCCGTCGTCGTTTCAGCAACAAGTCTTGCTTGAAAGTTGATGCGTGCATGGATCCGAGGAAACTTTTCTTGTGACGAGCGCCGGGCGGCTGCCGGCTGGCTACAGAGCGGCGTGCGAGCGACGGTGGTGTGCCGCCGACGTACGATCGCCTGTTTTGGGGGGCACAACTGAAAACGACTTTTCGCCAAAGAGCAGCGGAATCTACAAAACGTCAGGCCTTATCCCCAGTTCTCCTACTCTTGTACACGCCGGCCCACCAAGCAATGCTCTGGGGGTAAATCTGGGTGCATTTCTCGTGGGCGCGACGCATTTACCCACTGATTTTGCTACAGAAGTTATCCGTGGGGGACCTCCCCCTATGTCACCGATGGGTGATAACACATGGCACGGCTTCGACCGTTACAGCAGCAAGGAAATTTCTCCGGGGTAGCAACCGTGGGGCACCCAGCAATTTTTGTCTGTGCTTAATGAGGTAAAACCATACTCTTTGCTTACATATCTCACTATCAACACAGGTGTGGGGGCTCCAGCAACTGCCTTGTGTAGTCTTCAAACTTCCATTTGAGGTTCGTAATGTTGCAGTCTTACTTTCGTTTTCTGAAATGATGTATTTATTACACAGAAAGATATGTGCACTCATCCAGCCAAAAGTAGGAGCATTTTATGACAACTTTGATCGCCGTTTTATATATATTATGGGACATCTGTAAAAGAAAAATATGGCACAATTAAAATGCGACGAAGTTATTTCGAAGAAATTGGCATATTATTATGTCATACGGGAAAGTACAAATGTCTAACTAGAAAAAAAAGGTTGGTAATGGGCCACAATTGACGAGGAAAGGTAAATTATTGTGTACTATGTATATACATATTTTTTCACAAAAGTTTTCGCCGGGCTGATATTTTTTTACAAATGTAGAGTGTGTGATTTCTTTTTTTAGTTAGTTGTCTGATAGAACTACGATCAAGTTGTTTGAGATGTCGATTATGTAGCATGAAAAGGACAACACATACAATTGAATTGATCAATCAGTTGCGTTTCCTATGGAAAGGTACATATTGTGTACAATTTAATCAGTGGACTGACAACTCCAAGCCAAAGTCTCATCACAAGAACAAAAATGTATAGTCCTAACAATCAGATATACTAGGTGTGTACTAATAACATCCTGTGACAAAAATATCTAAGCTTTATAAATAAATAATTTGAGGTTGAACACTTCTCCTTACACTTGTTAGCTATCCAAATATCCAGTTTATGATTCGCATGAGGCATATTCCAGCCCCATGGTGTAATTTCCTCATACAAGTATTTAGCACCATTTCTCTACAAATATGTAATCCCTCTATCCAAAAGTTTAAGGTATACTCCCTCCGTACTCATAAAGAAAGTCGTTTTGGACAGTGACACGGTCTCCAAAACATAACTTTAACATCTTTTTCCTATAAAAATATTTATTGAAAAGTGATATATGTATACCTTTTTGAAAGTATTTTTCAAGACAAATCTATTCATATAATTTTTACATTTTCAAACTCAACAATTTGAGAGTTATTCATGATTTATATCCCAAGGTTTGACTTAAACATTGTCCTAAACGACTTTCTTTACGAGTACGGAGGGAGTATTTCTTTTATAATCAAAATTAAGAAGAAATTAACTCATTCATCAATGTGACAAAACCAACGAACTATATACATGTAACCAATTAGATTTTGACTAACAATTTAATTCAGCACACAGAGTAAATATGTCCAATTTATTTAAAACCTAAAAAATGAAATATGTATTAAACTTTTAGATAGAGGGAGTACTAGTTTTTGTGGATCTCAGACAATTACCTACAGGCTACAGTATCGTTTGGTAGATTGACTAACATATTCTGTTGGATCGCTACCGCGCCATGAATAAGCTCCATGGCACGTAAAAATAAAAATAGCACTTCATTTGAAACACTCTCACGCTACCAAGAAATTAGTACTGCTAGCGATTGAACATTTCACGTCAGACATGGACATAGGATCCTGTTTGTAATTCTAGTAAAATTCGAGCGGTTTCACTACAAAATCTCAACAAAGTTCGTGCTTGAATGGCCTATTCCTGCCTCGCTCTCTCTCCGTCAAGAAGTTTTCTGTAGTTTTGTACAGGATTCCAAACTCCGAGATCCCCCCCACGGACAAAATCAGAAAACAGGAATTGACAGAAGGCGGGGGGCAGCATCCCCACACCACGGCGGTTCCTCGGGCCTCCCGCCCCGCCTCGCACCCGGAATCCTTCCTCCCCGAGGCCTACGTGTCCCCTCCCGCATCTCCACGTGTGCGCCCCCGCCAACGTCACTCGCCCTCAACCTCTTCCCCCTCCTCTCCCTCTCCGACCGACTCCTACTCCTTCCTAGCTGACGCTCCGCTCTATGCTCTTGCATCCACCGCTACAATTCCACCCGCTGCACACGCACCGCTCGCCGAGGGCGAAGCGGGTGAGACTAGACTACTCTTTTGAGTTAGTATGGCCATGGATACCTTCCCGTTCCAGTGGCCCATGGATCCAGCCGCGTCATCCGGCCTCGACGCTGGGTTTCTGCCGCCTCCAGCGGCTGTGGCGCCCGACGACGGCGTGGGGTACTACGACCCGCCTGCGGGGGTGGATGTGGACGCAGCTGCTCTGCCGGAGTTCGCCGCGGCCTTCCCGCCGTGCGCGCCTGATGCTGCCGCTGCTGTGTTGGCCATGCGGAGGGAGGAGGAGGAGGTCGCTGGCATCCGCTTGGTTCATCTTCTGATGAGCTGCGCGGGTGCCATCGAGGCTGGTGACCACGCGCTCGCGTCCGCGCAGCTCGCCGACTCGCACGCCGCGCTTGCGGCCGTCTCGGCCGCCTCCGGCATCGGCCGCGTTGCCGTCCACTTCACCACCGCGCTCTCCCGGAGATTGTTCCCTTCGCCCGTCGCTCCGCCTACCACCGACGCCGAGCACGCCTTCCTCTACCATCACTTCTACGAGGCGTGTCCCTACCTCAAGTTCGCGCACTTCACGGCGAACCAGGCCATCCTCGAGGCCTTCCATGGATGCGACCACGTCCATGTCATCGACTTCAGCCTCATGCAGGGCCTGCAGTGGCCGGCCTTGATCCAGGCCCTCGCCCTCCGACCAGGCGGCCCGCCGTTCCTCCGGATCACCGGCATTGGCCCGCCCTCCCCTACCGGCCGCGACGAGCTGCGCGATGTCGGCCTCCGACTCGCCGACCTCGCGCGCTCCGTCCGCGTCCGCTTCTCCTTCCGCGGGGTCGCTGCGAACAGCCTCGACGAGGTCCGCCCGTGGATGCTCCAGATCGCGCCCGGGGAGGCCGTCGCGTTCAACTCCGTGCTGCAGCTCCACCGCCTCCTCGGCGACCCGGCCGATCAGGCGCCCATCGACGCCGTTGTCGACTGTGTCGCCTCCGTCCGGCCCAAGATCTTCACGGTCATCGAGCAAGAGGCCGACCACAACAAGACGGGCTTCCTCGACAGGTTCACGGAGGCGCTGTTCTACTACTCCGCGGTGTTCGACTCGCTGGACGCGGCGAGCGCCAGCGGCGGCGCGGGCAACGCGATGGCGGAGGCATACCTCCAGAGGGAGATCTGCGACATCGTGTGCGGGGAGGGCGCCGCCCGGAGGGAACGGCACGAGCCGCTGTCTCGGTGGCGGGACAGGCTCACGCGCGCCGGGCTGAGCGCCGTGCCGCTCGGTTCGAACGCGCTGCGGCAGGCGAGGATGCTGGTCGGGCTGTTCTCCGGCGAGGGGCACAGCGTCGAGGAGGCCGACGGGTGCCTCACCCTCGGCTGGCACGGGCGGCCGCTGTTCTCGGCGTCCGCCTGGGAAGCCGCCGGGGACGGCGGCGGCGACAATAACAACAACAGTAACAGCAACGTTAGCGGTAGCAGCGGCAGTGACAGTAACAACAGCGGCAGCAGCAATGGTAAAAGCAGTGGGGCTCGGGATGGTAGCAGCGTGTGTTTGTAAATCGCGGGAGGGTTAGTTTGATTAAGGGGATCGATCGTAAATCGCAAATATGAAAATCTGAATGGCATGAAACTTTTGAACTTACCATCTGATGAAGAATTTCCTGTCCATCTATCTCTCTCGCCGATATGGGAGTATACTTGGCATATCTTTTTCAGATGCAATTTGGATATTCCAACTGATTAATTAATATACTTGGCATATCTTTGTTAATAGTAGGAGTACAATTGTACAAAGAGACATAAGAGAAGCGCCGTCAAAACCCTTGTTAATACTGCCACCATCCTCGATCTAATGACGCCCTTCCCAAGTTGCTAGTAGACCTGAGCAATTTCAGCGGGCGAAAATACTGATTTGTTTTGGGCCTAAATTCACACATAAGTCTTGGCTGGCAAAGGTATCGGGCTTGCTATTCTGATGCTGGGCCAGGACTGGGCGTAGGCCTCGTTAGTAGGAGGAAAAAGTACAACACAGGTCCCTCAACTTGTCATCGGGATAAAAAACGTCATCGAACCGCAAAACCAGATATGCTAGGTCCCTTAACTATACAAAACCAGTCACCTGAGATCCTTTGGTGGTTTTGACCCCGGTTTTGATTTACGTGGCTGTTGAGTTACCGTGCCCCCCCCCCCCACATGTCAGGTTTATCCACGCCAGCCTCCTCTCCCTCCCCTCTTCTCTCCCTTCCTCATCTCTCTCTCTCTCTCTCACTTCTCTAAGAGCTGGTCAGGCCGAGGCGGGAGAGAAGAAGGGCGGCGCCGCGAGGGCGGTCGGCGGAGGCGGTGTGCGAGCGCGGGGGCCGGCGAAGCGGAGTGGAGTGGAGGCGCGGAGCAGAGCGGCGGGGTGGCGGCAGGCGGGCGAGCGCGTGGCGGCCGGCGGATGGGGAGCAACGGCCAGTAGGCAGCGGTGGCGAAGGTGGAGGTTGTGGAGGTGGCAGCCCCCTAGCGGCGGGCATGGTGGTCGTCGGCGTCGGTGTTCCCCGCTTCTCCCGGTGGTCGTTGGCGTCGCCATGGTGGTCGTCGGCGTCGGTGTGCCTCGCGCCCATTCCTCCCGACAGGATCCTCTCCTTCTCGCCCCCCTCGTCCCCGCCGGATCCCGTCGCGTCGTGGTGGCTGGCGTCCTCCTCCTCCTCCTCCACCGCCGCATCGACGGAGTGCCCCGTTTCTCCCTCCCGGCCGCCTCCGCGGCGTCATCCATGCAGGGTCCACAAGCAGCCAGACCCCACTAGCGAGCTCCTGCATCAGCCCCTCCTCCCCCAGCCTCTTCGCCATCACCGGCAGCTTGCCGCTCTCAGCGAGCTTGGCGCACGCGTCGGCGCCGTCGAGGTAGCGGCCCATGACAAAGAGGTGCGGCGGCGCTGGGCGGGGAGGTCTGCGGCGAGCACGTCGTCGTGCTGGACCACGAGCCGGTGGAGGCTGCTGCGGGATTGGTTCTCGGTGCTCCCTCCCTGAGCCTGCGCGCCGCCTGGGGGAAGCTCGCGCCGCCCCAGGAGCCGCTGTCGCTGGCCGCACCATCCTCCGCCCGCGCGCGCCACCGTGGGCGCCCTAGCGCCGGCATCCCTATTCCCTGCGAGTGCGAGAGCAGAGAGCGAGAGGAAGTAAGGAAAGAAATAGAGAAAGAGAAAGGGGAAAGAGAGAGGGTGACGTGGTCACCTGACATGTGGGGCCCACGTGGTCCTACGCTGACTTAGCTGCCACGTAAATCAAAACCGAGGTTAAAACCACCAAAGGACTTCGGGTAACCGGTTTCACATAGTTAAAGGATCCCGCGTATTTGATTTTGTGTTTTAAGGATGTTTTTTATCCCGATAATAAGTTGAGGATCTTCTGTGTACTTTTTCCTTAGTAAGAAGAACAATTGAATACAAGCTTTAATTGGAGCTGTTGCTGCAGTTTGGCAAAAGATACTAGAGACATTTTGATTGTGTTTAGTTCACAAGTTTTGTTGAAATTGATACGATGTGTAGAAAAGTTGTGTGTGTATGAAATGTTTTGATGTGATGAAAAGTTAGAAGTTCGGAAAAAAAAAAACTTTGGAACTAAACAGGCTAACTTTCGCGGATACACAGTACGGGGGCTGTGGCGACGTGGCGTGGGGTTACGTGAAAAGGAATCGTATATTCCTCGGTGTATGGGTCTCCACTCCAAACTACTGTACCATTGGATGCACACTAGTCACAACCGTGTGGAGAGAGAGAGAGAGAGTCGTATAAAACCTGTCAGCGCAACTTGGCAAACCGACATGCACGTCTGCATTACCACGAGTCGACAACATCGCGACTTGCTCGTAGCAGCCTACCGACTACTATGCTGCAGTCCTGCAGCGAGGAGGCAAGCTAGTTGGCGTCGGCAGGAGTCAGCGGACGGACCACCAGTCCACCGCGGCGTACGAGTTCACGTGCCCGAGCGAGGGGGCGATCAGCGAGCTGCGCTCCCCGACCGGCAGGCGCATGGCGGATGGACGGGTGGCTTGGCTCGGCGCAGCGCGTGCGCATGTCAGCCGAGGCCGGTGTCCCTCACCCGCGCGCGCTCTCACGTCAGGTGCTCCGCCCGCGCGGAGTGCGGACCACCGGGCGGCACGTGCAGTGTCGCGCGGCCGGCCGCCCGTGTGATCGCGGGTACGTTGTTGAAGCGTGGCGCGCGTCCGCAGTCGCTGGTTCGCAGCGCGGATGGGATTGCTGCGCGAACCTTCGGGTAGGAAAAACGATTGCTTTTCGATAGTAGGTGTTGCGGTGGAATTGGAAACTCGCTCGACATGCTGAGAAGAGATCGGGAAAGTACGAAGTGGGTGATCCACCATTGTAAGTTTGTGGGTGATCCACCATTGTAAGTTTGTAGGTATCGAAACAAATCGGGGTGACCGCCGATCTCCTGCATTCAGGCTAGTAGTCCAGTATCACTAGTCGAATGAGCCCAGGCGGCAGGCGTGGCGGAGGCGACATTTTAGGCCATCATGAGGCATGCTAGAAATTAATTACATATTTGTATTTCTATTATGTTAAAGACTTTTTGGTCAGATGGCCTATTAGCTCAGCTGGTTAGAGCGTCGTGCTAATAACGCGAAGGTCGCAGGTTCGAGACCTGCATGGGCCACGCATTTTTTTCCCTTTTCCCCGTAACCACATTTCAGTTCTATTTTCTTTTTTTTTAACTAATATTTTCTTATTTTTCGTATGACTGCATTTAAAATCCATCTGAACCACATTTAAATTCTATTTTCTTTTTTAACTAATATTTTCTTATTTTTCGTATGACTGCATTTAAAATCCATCTGAATCGTATGGCTGCATTCAAACTCCATCTAAAAAGAATGTCAAAAGTAGGTTGTGAGCTAGTGCCCAGGACTATTGTCCAACGTTCTCAACATTGCTAAATTTCGCCTCATGCAGCGCTTTTCACTAAACAGATAAAAGTAGAATTATCACCATTCAACTACGATTATGTTTAGTTCATACTAAAATTAGAAGTTTAATTGAAATTGGAACGATGTGACGAAAAAGTTGGAAGTTTATGTGTGTATGAAAGTTTTGATGTGATGAAAAAGTTGAAAGTTTGAAGAATTATTTTGGAACTAAACACGGCGTACATCAAAGAAATTTGTCAGAACTGGGTTTGTGAGCCAGTGCCCAGTACAACGCCCCTACGTTCTAGGGTATGTTTGGTTGTTGCCTAACATTGCCACAACTCAATTTGCCATAGGTGTGGCATGAGAAATAAAGTGTGGTCAACTTTGGCCACAAGTGTGGTAATATTTGGCTAGAAAATGAGTATATAATATGTAGGCCATGGAACAAGAAAGTGTGGCTTGCCGCAATTGAAACAAGCAACCAAACACTGAACTAACAATCTGTGGCATGTCTAACATGTGGTGTGGCAATGTGTGGCACCTAACCAAACAGCCTCTTAAGACATTTTGGTTTTGTCATATAAATTCACCATTGACTATATTTTGATATTATATTTATTTTATTGTATGGAATGCTACTATATTTTGCTATAGAATTGATCAAAAAGTTTAACTTAGGACAAACCTAAAATGTTTTATACTTGTACTGACGAGCTATTATCCAATATTATGAACATTTCCTGTAATTTTGCCTTCAGCAGCACTTCTCACTCTAACAGGTAAAAGTAGAATTATGGCCAGTGTGCAAGATTAGAGAAAATGGATGCAGAAGGTAAATCCTGGCTTTGCTGTTGTTTCTCTACAGGTACACTTCAGTAATTACAGTTAATTAAATGGGCCATATTTTCTACAAAGTATGTTCTTTTGTTTCTTCGTATGACTCCATCTAGAAATTGCGAGTTCGCATTAAACTGCTTCGTTCAGTCATTCTTCAAATATTCCCTTTATTTTAAAATGTATGATGCCATTGACTTTTCGCATAACGTTTGTCCATTCGTCTTATTAGAATAATTGTATAAATATCATTTATGTTGTTGTGACTTATTTTATCATCAAATAAAGTATAATTATAACTTGTACTTTTACATATTTGTACTAGTCAAACGTTATGTGAAAAGTTAACGGCATCATACATTTCGAAAAGGAGGTAGTAATTAATAAGTTCTCTATGTAAAAACTGGGTTAGTGGCTAGTGCTGATTTACTATTGTCCAATATTCTGAACATTTGCTGAAATTTGCCTTCAACAGTTTTAAAAGCAGAACTATCACCAGTGTGCAAGAGTAGAGAAAATGTGATTATATGGATGCAGAAATTAAATACTGGCTTTGTTGTTGTCTCTCTCCCGATATACTTTAGTAACTACAGCTACTTAAATGCACATTTGTGCCTCTCTTTTTCACCTGTGGCTGGCTGGCTGGCCAAGGATTCAGCACGGAGATCAGCAGTCACGCAGCATACCCACATGTACTCCAATCTAGTACTGAATGTGACATATCCTAGAGATATGTCTAGATTCGTCGTACTATAATGTGTCATGTCCAGTCCTAAATTCATTTTTTTTGGGACGGAGGGAGCAGGCATTACTGTCTTACCTGCTACAGCCGTGGCCCTGGAAGGAATCTACCAGTTAGCCATTCAGTTAGAAATGGTAGCTAGGAAAAGACAATAGATGAGTTCGCAAACATATGAAGTATAAAGACTGATGAGTACCAGTTAGCACAATTTCATAAGCCTTCAGTGGGCAACTAAAATGTTGGTATGACCTTTGACGCCAGAACAGATAGTATCACACAGGGTTTGTAAAAGCACAGTTCAGTAATGCAACCAAACATTCTCTAGGCCAGGTTATAGACTATGCTCAACAGCAGAAGTTTACCTGAGAACTTTTAGATCCTGCTTTAGGCATTTGATATTGAGACAGAAATCATGTGCTGTAGATAGTGAAGTTTGGTCATGCCTGACATCTTGTAAAACTGAAACTGAATAGTTTACTTCTTTATTTATTTTTTTGAGGGTGAATAGCCAAAGTGGTCCTCCAAGTATCATCGGAGGCTCAATTTAGCCCTTGATGTTTCAATCTATCCATATTAGTCCTTCAAGTTTTCATTTTAGTTCAAACTTATTCTTGAACCCACTTAAAAACCACATGGCCAAACATAACCAACAACTCTCGGTAAATGACACTTTTACCCCCATATTCACATATATAAGAGAAAAAAATCGAATGCAATGAATTTTTTTTATAGATAATGCATAGTAATTTATGTAAAACGAAAATAATTATGTACTTGCAAGTGTATACGATAGACATTGCTTAAGTTTAATGTGCACATGTTGAAATAATGAGAAGTATTTATGCAATGTTATTTATTCATCTTGGTTTTCTCTTTTCTAGTGTATAGTTGAATACAAATTATGGGCAAAAGGAACATTTTCTAACAGAAATATTGACTAAAAATAGCCATATGGCATATTAAGTGGGCCTAAGGATGATTTTAAGACAAAACAAATACTTAGAGGATCTACGTGGACAAAATGAAACCTGAAGGATCTAATTGAGCCTTCGGTGAAACTTGAGGGATTAAATTAGCTATTCACCCTTTTTTTGAAGAAAGCTGAAACTGAATAATTACATACTTACATTTGCTCCTGAAAACTTTCTATATTTTACTCAATGGTAGATCATGTATTCAAGTGAAATTTACATAGTCTGAACTCTGAAGGTTTATACCTGGACAGAACTGTGTCCAGGTGTCTTCTCTATACCTCTGGTTCCCATTAGTCCTCTAACATGTTCGACATCATCCCATCGACTTTCTTCAGCATGTAAGTTTGAAACGAGCACATGCACTCCCACATCATTAGGAGCTACGTTAACGATATGCTGTCCAATTACCTTTCCTAGATCCATTCTGTGATGAATTCTACAAGCAGCAAGAAGTGATCCCCACATTACAGGATTGGGTTCTATTGGCATCTTCTTGATAAAGTGAAATGCCTCATCTAACATACCAGCTCTCCCCAGGAGGTCTACTATGCAACCATAGTGCTCAGCATCAGGGACAACACCAAGGCTTGACATCAAATAGAAGTAACGGAGACCTTCATCAACCATTCCTACATGTGCACAGGCACCAAGAACTGCCTTAAGAGTAATGCCGTCCGGTTTTGGATCCTGTAACTCCAGCATTTGATCAAAGAGCTCCACTGCTTCTTTTCCATATCCATTGCTTGCAAGACCTCCAATCATGGCATTCCATGAGAGGGTTTGCTTATGCTGCATTTTTCTAAATATTTCAGAAGCGGTGTCAATGCAGCCACATTTTGCATACATATCCACCAGGGCACTTTCTAGGCACAAATCTTTGGCTACATTCATCTCTTCTATATAAGAGTGTATCTCTCTTCCTTTATCAAGTGCTCCCAGCTGTGAACAAGCAGAAAGTAGACTAACCAGTGCCATTTCATGTGCCACGACTTCTGCAATTTTCATTTCTTCAAATAGGTTGAAGGCCATTGTAAATTGATGTCCCTTCACATAACCACAAACCATAACTGTCCAGGAAACAACATCCTTTTTTGTCATAGTTTGAAAAACCTTTTCAGCTGCAGCCATATCACCACATTTGGCATACATGTTGATCAAAGAATTTGTAAGGATATTGTCACAACAGATCCCATTATCTTTGATATAACTGTGAACATGCCTGCCTTTCCGCAACTCACCAAGTTGAGCACATGCTGATAAGACACTTACAAGCGTTATACCATCTGGAGTTACGCCATGCAACAGCATCTCTTCAAATATTCTTAGCGCTTCTTTATGCTCATGATTTTGCACAAACCCATCGATCAACGTATTCCATGATTTAGTATATCTTGCAGGCATGGCTTGAAATGCTTCTAAAGCATCAGACAAGCATCCACATTTCGTGTACATGCTTATGAGAGCATTCCTGATATCCACATCTGCCTCGATACCATATTTACCAACCTGATTGTACACCCACCGGCCTTTATGAACAGCCTGTGTTTGGCCACAAGCAGAAAGCAGGCTTATAATCGTGACCTTGTTAGGAATAATTCCTTCTGCTTGCATCTCAGAAAGCATCTTTAGCACTTTGTCCCAGTGACCACACTGTGCACAAGCTGATATCATTGACGTCCAAGACACCACGTCCCTCTCATACATTTCCTCGAAAACCTTGCTTGCTTCCTCAACACTTCTAAAGGCACCATAATAATTAACAAGACCTGACATGACGAACACATCGGATGTAAACCCAATCCTCTGAACCAGCGCATGAATTGCGTCCCCATTTGACCGCCACTTCAAGCCAGCAAAGGCAGCACTCGCCGACACGACCGCTGCCATAGTGTAATTATCAGGAGAGACTCCCCTCCGACGCATTTCCCTGAACACCGCCAATGCATCCCGGGGGGCTTCGCAGCTGCTGTACCCTCTAATCATGCAGTTCCACACGAACGCGTTCGGTTGGGCCATTCCGTCGAACACCTTGCGCGCGTACCGCATGTCATGCCTCGCCGCGGGGGACGCGAGGAGGGCGATGAGCCGGCCGGCGACGAAGCTGTCGAAGGTGAGGTGGGCCCGGACGAGCCGGCCGTGGAGCTCCGCCAGGTGGGCCCGCGAGGCGCAGGCGTCGAGGTAGGCGAGGAGGTGGTGGCGGATAGGCCGAGCCTGGCTTGCGTTGCCGTGGAAGTAGAGGTAACGCATGGCATGAGGATTGAGGAGCATACTAACAGCGGTTAGTTGACGTGACGGAGGTAGCAGCACGCGACTATTGGAAGCGATCAACTGATCAAGGACACTAACAACGGCTTGTGAGTTAGGATGGTGGGAGGACCGAAAGAGGATAACAGCGCGGAAAGGAGAGTTCGGCTGATCGTTTTGGTCTTTATAGGGGCTTTTTGCATCGATTCTGAAAAATCTTGTATTTCTTGTTCTACATATATAACCCCTTCTATTTCCATGTTATTAATTAAAGAAATATAATTTGCTAACCGAATTACTCCAGTTTCTGAACTTTTGGAGTAGTCTGATTTACCCCTTTAGCTCCAGTTACATCCAGTGACGGATCTTCTCGTGGCATTGCCAAGGCACTGTCCATAGCTATGCCACAACTAGATGGCAATGGGGCCCCGTTCACCGTTTTCCCACGGTGAATTCACCTATTAGGTGATGGGGATGGTTAATATCTATCCACCATGGTGAATGAAATGGTTCCAAAGTTATCACCATCGGGGATGACGGGGGCGGGGCACCATTCACCGTCCCCGCCCCCCGCGGTGACCCGACTTTTACTGTGTAGAGGACTAAATCTAGACTTTTTAGACGTTTTGGCCCATAATACTAGAGCCCAATTAACAGGTATATATAAAAGCTAACCCTAGTTTTGGTCAAACTCCTCCGGACCGAGCGTCTCTCACCCTCTCCTCCGGCGGCTCTCCACTGCAGCCACGCCGCCACGCGCGGTCGCCCGCACAGCTACCACCACCAAGCGCGCGGCGCGCCGCCGTGCACCACCACTCCACCACCGCCAGCCACCGTGCGCGCCGCCGGGAACGTCACCAGGAGCAGCCGGGGTCGCGCCGCCCGGCCAGCCACCGTGCACGCCGCCGCCTCCTCTCGCGGGCGCCGCCGCTGTCCCTCCCTCTCGGTCGACGCGCCGCCGAGAGCATCGCCGGGAGCAGCCGGTGTCGCGCCGCCCGGCGCCTGCAGCCGTCGCCGCGCCGCCGGGAGCTGCCATCGCTGCGCTGCCGGGAGCCGCCGTCGCCGATTTGTGTTTAACTGCTCAAGCACTGATTTGATTTGTGTTTCTTTAACCGGGGACGGGGTAACTACGGGGAAAAATTCACCGCGTGGTGATCGGGGCTGGTGAAAATGTAGCCCCATCGTGGTTGACAGGGGCGGGGACGGTGAAATTTTATCACCGTGGTGACGGGGACGTGGAGGTGACCCCCGACGGTGAATTCACCATTCCCATCTTTAGCCACAACCAAGGGCAAGGTGAGTATGCGACCTGGCATTGGACATTTGGGCGTTGATTTCAGATGCTAGTAATTTGATTAATAGGTTACTTGGCCACTAATAGTGCCTTTATCGGCCTAATTTTCTAACGTTCTAAACCAAAGGCACAGCCGGACTAAAGAAAATAATAGAAATACGAGCCAACACACCTGTATAACACTCTCATGAAAATTACTTTATTGGTAAAAATATTACATGCAAAATTTTCCATTATAGTTGTTGATGGTAGTACAATTATATGGCCGGTTTGGTTTGAGGTCTAAATTAGGTTTACCAATATTTGATAATTTTAATAGTGTTTAGTGTCTATTTGGTTTGAAGCCAAATTTTGGCATGCCTGAGAAAATAGGACATTTCAATAGTAAACTTAGGCTATTTTGGCTTCAATTCAAACACAACTTTACCTTACCAAAATTAGTCATGCCAAATTTTGCCACAAACCAAACCAACCCGTAGTTTGTGTATAAAAAAAATATTTCACCAATGGAAAGCACGATTGTAGTATAGTTTGCCCATTAAAAAATTATTTCACTAACTTAAATTATAATACGCTTCATCCTAGTATATAAATCCGTCATAGCTAAAATTTAGTGTTGGGTTTGCCATTGATAACAGGCTTCCACATTTCCGGAATCTTCAAACCGGATAAACAGATATTATTGAATGGACTATTGCTATAGATTACCTATTTCATTACAAGGATAAATTAAATATTTGGAGAAAGAAACTCAACAGATTACTTACAACAAGCAGTGTTAACAATATAGCAAGTTTTTAGATGCCAAGTTATTCCGCAATAGATATATTTTCATAACAAAATGGTACTGGATGCCGCGGAATCGTTTGAGATAAGCAGGTTTGTGAAAGATATTTTCACCGTGTCTACATCATTTCTTTACAAAAGCATTTGATTTGTATGGTAGTACAAAAGGTTTCTGAGTGACCACGCAAACAATGTTGTCCGCTGAAGTGTCCACCTTTATCATGGGCCGAAGAGGGAAATATCCTCCTACCCCGTCGTCACCCAGAAGGCCAGAATGTCACTTGACATCCTTGTCGCGGCCATTATTCTCGTTGGAAGCTATCCATCTTGCGAAGACGTACGTGCAGAATCCATCATCCATGATATTGTTTGTCCCGTCCCTACACCACTCCAAAAGTCACAACAAAAACACAGCAAAGATAGTTTGGAAAGAAAACAAAGTTATTCTCGATATAAAACTGGCAATATTTGGCTATGAGCGAGTGTAATTTCCGTCAACTAAAGCCCAATTGAATCAAGGTTCATAGTTTCAGAATATATTCAAAAATAATGGATAATATTTGATCATCATTATGTTTTTTGGTCAAGTAAAAGCCAAGCCATATGGTTCGCAGTTTCAAGAATATTTAAACACGGTAAATTACCCATCATGTTCTTTTGGTGTAGGTCCCTTTGTACAACCGAACACAATCTGAACTGAGATCTTTGGGTGGTATCTCGTGCAGTAGCTGGCCTCCATAATCTTTAAGCATATACCATCCCTGACAGTGACATCGACTATTTAAGGTTTGGTAGGAATTAACGCCCAACTACGGATAGTGTGGATCAAACTTGAGTTCACTGCACTCTGCCACTCTGGAAATCTGGATCGCATCTTGGGCTGTATTTATTTCAGCGCAATTTTAAATTTTGGTTAAAATTAAAAATGATGTGATTAAAAAGTTGTGTGTATATCTAGTTGATGTGATGGAAAAGAACTTCAAACTTGTATCTAAACACAGCCTAATTTAAGCCTCGAGAGAGACATTAGTATTTTTATTCGCTCATTCCACCGGTCAGAAACGTGTGCAAGCTAACAACATCGCTAGGCAAAAGGAAGTCGTTGCTTTCCAGTTTCCACCCATGGCATCCTCCGCCGGCGACCCGCTCCTCTCCGGCGAGGCCGGCGACGGCCGCCGCAGGTTCGTCCCGTCCACCATACGCCTCAAGACGTCGGTATGGTCGGAGCTGGGCGGCGCGGTGGGCGATCTGGGCACCTACATCCCCATCGTGCTGGCGCTGTCGCTCGCGTCCCACCTCGACCTCGGCACCACGCTCATCTTCACCGCGCTCTACAACTTCGCCACCGGGCTCCTCTTCGGCATCCCCATGCCCGTCCAGCCCATGAAGTCCATCGCTGCCGTCGCGCTCTCCTCCGCGCACCTCACCATCCCGCAGATCATGTCCGCCGGCCTCGCCGTCGCCGCCATCCTCCTCTTCCTCGGCGTCACCGGCCTCATGACCACCCTCTACCGCCTCCTCCCCCTCCCCGTCGTGCGCGGCGTCCAGCTCTCGCAGGGCCTCTCCTTCGCCTTCACCGCCGTCAAGTACATCCGCTACGTGCAGGACTTCTCCCGTTCCTCCTCTGCTTCCACCTCCGTGCCCCGCCCCCTCCTCGGCCTCGACGGCCTTGCCCTCGCCCTCGCCGCGCTACTGTTCATAATCCTCGCCACCGGCTCCGGCGACGACGAGGACGTCAACAGGGACGGCACGAACCGTCGCCGTCGCTCCTGCAGCCGCGTCCCGGCGGCGCTAATCGTGTTCGCGCTCGGCTTGGTGCTCTGCTTCGTTCGTTATCCGTCCATCCTGCAGGGTCTCCGCTTTGGGCCGGCGCCGTTGGGGCTGGTCAAGATAACCTGGGACGATTTCAAGATCGGGTTCTGGGAGGGAGCCGTGCCGCAGCTCCCGCTGTCCGTGCTGAACTCGGTGATCGCCGTGTGCAAGCTGTCGTCGGATCTGTTCCCGGAACGGGCCGAGCTCTCGCCGGCGCGGGTGTCGGTGAGCGTGGGGCTCATGAATTTCGTGGGGTGCTGGTTCGGCGCCATGCCGTGCTGCCACGGCGCGGGCGGGCTGGCGGGGCAGTACCGGTTCGGCGGCCGGAGCGGCGCGTCCGTGGTGTTCCTGGCCATCGGCAAGCTGGCGCTCGGGCTGGTGTTCGGCAACTCGTTCGTGACGATCCTGGGGCAGTTCCCGATCGGGATACTGGGCGTCATGCTGCTCTTCTCCGGGATCGAGCTCGCCATGGCGTCGCGCGACATGGGGAGCAAGGAGGAGTCGTTCGTCATGCTGGTCTGCGCCGGCGTGTCGCTCACAGGCTCGAGCGCCGCGCTGGGCTTCATCTCCGGAATCGTGCTGTACATGTTGCTACGCCTGAGGGATTTGGACTGGGACATCAGAGGACTGCTCGGTCGCTGGGGCGCGGGACGGCGGCAATCGACCAACAAGGCCAATGAAGATGGGGCTGGAGATGCTTGATCGAAATCTTGAGAACATCTGTTGATTTGGAATTTTGAGTGTGGTGTGAATTGTTCGAGTGAATATATAAGTATCAACATGCATAGCGGATAGCCACGAGTGATTGGATTTCTGAATGGAGTAACTCTACATAATCGCTCTAACTCTCAAACCAACTACTATTATACCAAAAAAACAAAAGGTATTTATACAAGTTGGAAATGGTTCACTTTGCACCTTAATATTTTTTTCTCTTTATTTTACTATTTATACAAGTTGTATTTTAATCTAAAACTTTATTTTTAACATCATTATCATTATCAAAGTTTAAAAATATTTTTAATTTTTATGACAGTTTGCAAGAACTTTAAAATTTTAATGTAAACAGTCCATTTTTTCTTTTAAAAAAAGTTGAAATCTCAAATTTTTAAAATGATGTTGAGCTGTCAATTGTAAACAAAGGATCACAATTTCTTCTTCTATGACAGGTGGGCCAAAAGGTAAGTTGAAATGCAATACGGGAGGCATTGTAGACTCAACTGAGGGAAAAAGCGCCAGTGAGCTCGGGAAGCTGGGCCGGTCCATCGACCTAGGCCTTAGAGCGAAGGGGAGAGGGAGAGGCCTCGGACTTGTGGGTTGATATTTCCCGTCCGTTAGGGAAGGATGAAAGGGCTGAAGCATGCCAGGCCACGGGGGCTGCCTACGGCCTGCCTAGCCCACCAACGCCGTGCCTCGGTGGCTCGGGGTTGGCCCGCCGGTCCGAGTTGGCAGCCACATGTTGGCCATGTCAGCTTTGGACTGTGACTTCCGAACTGTAACGTCATTCTCTCAAATTAGGGAAAATATCCTAGACAGATTATTTTGGATCATTAGATCAATCTATTTTAAAAAATATCCTATACCTCTCTCCATTCTTGCCCATATGCAGCATCCCCCGTTCGGAAATGCTAATCGGCGATCGACCACCTGGAGACAGGGGTAGCGATCAATCCCACTCCCCCTCTCCCTCCCTCCACCTGGTTTCTTTTTTTTTTGGCACCGCATTACTTTCCTATTTTAGTAAATTTATGCACCTAAAATTTATACACCTCAAGTTTACACATCTAAAGTTTAGAGACCCAAAGTTTACACATCTAAAGTTTATAGACCTAAAGTTTATAAGTCAAAAGTTTACATACCCGATTCAAATTTGAATTTGAATTCAAATATTTTATATATATAGTATTTCTATACATCTAAAGTTTATACACCTAAAGTTTATAGACCCAAAGTTTATAAGTCAAAAGTTTACATACCCGATTCAAATTTGAATTTGAATTATATCTGATTCGAATTTGAATTTGAATCAAATATTTTCTATATATAGTATTTTTATACATCTAAAGTTTATACACCTAAAGTTTATAAGTCAAAAGTTTACATAACCGATTCAAATTTGAATTTGAATTATATCCGATTCAAATTTGAATTCAAATATTTTCTATATATGGTATTTCTATACATCTAAAATTTATACACCTAAAGTTTATAGACCCAAAGTTTATAAGCCAAAAGTTTACATAGCCAATTCAAATTTGAATTTGAATTCAAATTTTTTATATATAGTATTTCTATACATAAATTTTTCTAAATTTTTGTTTTTTTTAAAAAAAAATTATGGCGTACTGTAGTAGGAAGAGAAGAAGGGGAGAAGGAAGGGGAGAGAGGAGGGAGAAGGAAGGGGAGAGAGGAGGGAGAAGTGTATCGAGTATAGGGGAGGGGGGGATCTGATCGCTTGGGCGATCGCCTGGCGATCGATCGCCCATTAGCCCCCCCCCCTCCGCTGTTCCTTTTCTCTTTTCTTTTCAACTCCATGACAATTAAAATTAACACTATATTTATGGGGAAAAAAGGAAGACCACAAATGGACCTCCGTATCACTTGTATGACATTAAATATCTGATAATTTTCTACCAACTTAATTAATTTCTCTCAACATGTATATGCTGCCATTTACCCATACAAATTGACCATTATACTTTTATAAATAAATAATCTTTTTAATAGATAAATAAATGATCTTAAGATGATGTCACTAAGAAATTAGAGAAAAATATTTAAATGATATATTTTTTCCATAACATGTATTCCTTATAGTGTTAATTTTTTATAGACAACTGGTTCAAAATAAAAGTGTGGTTAGTTGAACATCATACCGATCGTACCGAGCATGAGTTGCACCAAGGATCTTAGCAGTAAAACAACCATGAGGTGGCCTCATCAATCTATCAAGTCACATGGAATTTAATTAAAGACCATATCCATTTTTTTTTCATTTTGCTAGAACATGCTACAGTTAATTGTAAATTCCTGACATTTACCATAAAACAATTTAAAAACATGTATCTGTTATGAGCAACTACAATTTAGTGGTAATTTGCTAATGAAAAATACTATGGTAATTATTTTAATATTTCTTACTTGATTGGAGAGAGAAATTTAGACGGATGCTTTTGCCCCATGCCAGGTTGTATGTCCAACCCACTTATATTTTTGTGCCAAATTACAAAGATCATATCATTTCAAGGATGATTTATAGAGTGGAAGTCTCCAAAAGTTTTTACAGAAATGGACGTGACATAAATTGAAGATTAAACAAATGTTGTTGGATTTAAAAACCCTTTCTAAATAGAAACAATAAAAAAAAATTTAGAAGGACTTTCGGAACAAAAATATCTAAAATTTCAAATAGAATCAAACAAAGAATTTGACATTTTTGGCAAATTTTTGGGGTAAGATATTCTTTTGGGACTCGAAATAACCAAAATTTTCTAAGAGGTAACCCCATCCATTGTTTTGAATATTTTCTCGTAACTGCTAAATTCAAAACTCAAAATATCCAAAAAATATCTCATTAATCTTATTTAATGTGCTTTGAACACTGATAATTAGAAGAAATTCATGACCAACGTTCAAAGCACACTAAATGAGATTAATTTTAGTTTAAAATATAGTACAAATTTTTTAATAAAAATTCACCCACACATAAACATTCATAATAAAATTTTAATCACATTAAAGAAGAGGTCCGCGCATATACGCGGGTTACCTAGTTTTGAGATATAAATAGACAAATTCAACGTATTAATAGTAGCTAGTAGCGCATTGCTCATACCTGAATTTATCTTTTCTTTTTCTCTTTATGTGTAGGTTGAATTTTAACTTAATTTTTGGCAAACTGATAGATATGAATATACTCTACATTACCAATTTATTTAAGAATTTTTCACAATTATTTGCATCGGATTTTGAGAAAAAAAAGTTAAACGAGGGGACATCACATTGGGAAATTAGAATCCATTCTCATTAAAAATACTATCTCTATGCCGAAATGAGTACATCTTAAATTCTTTGGTTACAATGTGATTATGCCAAAGCTGATCAACTATAAAAACAAAAATGTGCATTGCATGGATGAGGCGTGCCAACCTCGCCATTGCTCAACTTGAGCGCGCACGAAATAAAACACGGCCGGGAGGCCTCCTCCGGACGTATCGGCTGTATCTCGAGGTCTAATTCTAGTTCCCTGACGTGCAAGTCCGCTGCCATCAAGTCGAGCAGCTGCCGAGACAAGAGGACGCCTTCGCGTGCTGACAAGGAGGCGTTGAACTTGCTTCTGGACCACCTCTCGAAGCACAAGGCAGGGACCTCTCCCCAGGCGATGTCGATGTTTTTGTACAAAACCGTCGCCGTGCTCTTGTCGACGCAGTACCGTCGTGTGATCTCTCGCCTGTTGTCGACCTCGAAAGTAAGGTTAAATGCCGGTGATACCACCGAGCTGCGTAGCGGATCGAGCCCATCAACTCCTGTGATCTGGACGGAGAAATCGGGATCCTCCCCATGAATCGCGTAGAGCACGCCAGCTAGTACCATGAGGGGGCCGAAGATCCCCAGGCATAACAAGGCTGCGATTCTGAGATTCTCCCACGCCGTGGGTTCCTTCCGGCAACCGTCCACCATGTCGACGACTGTCGTCTCAACGGACAAGTCCTGCGCGCGGCTCCGCTTTGGCTCACGTACGCCGCCCGGCGTTTTTATTTGCCATCGATTTTGCATGCATGGGAAGTTGGGGACAGATTCGGTTTCGGCTCGCACCACTTAAACTAACAGAATTCCGTTAGTAATCAGTTACAGCATGTTCAGGACGGATCCGATGATTCGATCGCGCGGCTACAACGTTCACACATCCATATCCAACTCGCAAACTACAACAGTCACCCCGCATATATAGACAGATTCATTGATCTACCAAGCTGCAGCCTGCACCGTCGTGGCCTTAATTCATCTTGCTGTCCCGAGGAAGAACGCGTACGCGTGCCGATCAAATTTAGCCCATGGAATCGGAAGAGCGTACGCGTCTCAGGGACTCGCAAATATGCGTGCTCCAGGTGATAGGCCTGCTGGCTTCCGTTGTGCTCTTCTGGTGGGCGATCAAATGGCAATTGCAAATTGACAGCGAGTACTTCAGCGTGGAGGTTACCGGCATCAGCGCATTGAATTTCACCAACCCACAGCTCGCGACGACGACGTCCTCGCCTTCCTTCGACCTCGCGATGCTCGTCGACAACCAGCACGGGGACACGCTATGCCTATCAGACTGGCAGTTCTCCTTCTGGCACGCAGGGACCCCGCTTGGCCGGGGTTCCATCCCCGGCAGCTTCTGCTTGAAGAAGATGACTCGTGAGACAGTAACAGGAGCCACGTCAAGCGAGCTGGTTGGGCTGGCACAGGACGTGCACGATCATATGGCAAATGGTGAATCTATGGCAGAGCTAGAGGTGCAGATCGACATGCGACTCGTCGCCGACTTGTTCATGAATGACGACGACGTTCCTTACAAAACCACCTACAGATGGCTCTGGTGTCCATCAAAATTGGGTGGCCATTCTGCATGCCAGATCCATAGGGTGACAAAGGCTGGTCTCTGGTTCTAAATTCTCTGAGTCACCGAGGCCGAGTGATCAGTATACAGTATCTAGCATTTCTATTTTTTTATGATGTACCACTGCACGGTTGCTGTAATTAGTACTCACTGTGTCTTCAAATAATTACGTATTGTATCCTAAATTTTTCACCGCTCATTTATTTAAGAAAATATATAAACACGCAATAAGAGTATAAAAGTATGGTGTTGCTAAAAATCTGACGACAGACTTTATGGCTGATTCAATCAAATTTTTATGTCGTCCGATTGGCATGGTGCTAGGCAACGTGCATATCCGCAACTCATGCCGTATTGGATATTTGTGCATGGGCCTTCCGTTCAGCTAAAGCGATGACCGATGATTGGCCCAACTTAAAAAACCTTCATTGTTGTCGGCTCATATGTGCTGGTTTTAAACCTTCTCCCACTTCCGCTGCAATGGAAAAATATAGACCCGATACCTTTAAACACTACAGGTATCGATTTTTAAAAGAACCGATACCAACACTATAGGTGTCAGTTTTTTAAAAATAAACGGCACCTATACTTACATTATATGTGTCGGTTCTAGATAAAAAATTGGGTGCCGGTTTGTAAAAAGAACCGACACCTATACTAGATATAGGTGCCGACTTTTAAAAATTCGGCACCTATTAAAAAAACCAACCAGAACCGAGACTGCCTTTTATCCATGGGGGTGCGGAAGTGAACTTATTCCCTATATTGTTAACCAGCTAAATGGGCTGAATCAGAGCCGCATTTGTCTACATAGGGTAGTTCAGCCCAAATATATGATGCTTCTCACCCGCCGACCATATGCCCGGATGTAGATTCGCTGTTAACAGCATTTTGTTAATTCTTGTCATAATAATAATTTGCCCAAGATGCTCAAAAAGCAATCCAAAGCAGAGCAAGATCTACCAGTCTTTGTTGAAAATGAAGATAGAACATGGTGTTATATGCACACAATACAGTATTCCTACTCAAAACACTGTACATTTCCAGTCAAATCAAAAGGAAGAGTTACTTATTTCAAGTACATTAATAGCAGATCGGTCCCTCTCTCTCCATTGGCAATGTATGTCTTTGGCGACGTTGAGGGCGTCCGATGACGTGCCGAGGAGCCCCCGCTGAGTGAATCCGACGGTGTAGAGTCCATTCCGCCCTCTCCAGCTGTTAGGGAAGGGGACCTTGGAAATGCCCTCCCTCGTGAACAAGTCACCGGCATCCTACAACACATAAAGCACACGTACATACAGGCATATAATTAACATCTTTGGGCTTGACAGTTGACCATATAATCCGTTTCATCTCGAGATATACATATTACTAGTAGTAGTATAGTGCAGTGCGGACAGAAAGAAAAATAGAACGAACAAGAGTGACTCATACTCTGCTTTACCTTGAGCCAAGATGGCACGTTGCTCCTGTAGCCTGTGGCGAGTATTACTGTGTCGAATTGCTCCTCCTTGCCATCCGTGAACCTGACCCCTTGCCTCGTCATCTCCTTCACTGCTCCCACTACCTAGTGATGCATGATTCCCATCAGCGCCTCATCAACAAAAGCTACTACCATGCATTCAAAGCACAGGAGAAAACCCACAGGGATAAAATAAATGAATCTCTACCATATGAGAACCATTTTCCACAAGAGAAATGTACATGCTGCATGTGCGAATAGCTGATGTGCCACATTAGGAAGTAGACGCCCAGCAGCTCACATGTACAGCTCGACAGTTTGACTGGTCTCAGTTTCTACTACTGGTACTTGAAAAGAGCTAGGCTAGCTGAATGGTAGGCACTAACCTTAATTTTGCCGGATTTGATGTGGTCTAGCGTCCCAACGTCCAGTACGGGTGTCCTGCCGGTGAGGTTCTTGAGCTCGATGGGCCCTGTTTTGGGCCGTCTTAGGCCGAACTGCCCCGTGTTACCGAGGATGAGGTGAGCCGCCGTGAGAAGGAACCGGTCGACGAGCTGAACCGGTAGCCATCGGAGCAGCGCCATGGCGATGCCGAACGTGGATAGACCGAACATTTCCCTTGGTAGGACATGCACCTGGACGAAACATCACCACGGCGCTTAGATTTGTGTAACCCGTCATCATAATAATGTAATGAAAATGACACGCGTAATTATCGGAGGGCAGGGGGAGGCAAAATGGAAGAAAGAAACGGCTGTTGATAGGACAAGACACCCGACATATAAAGCTGTGTGGAATGGAAGATGTTAACAGGTCTAATTTCTCCTGCCTGAATATGATCCAATACAGCCATGCACAATGAAAATGTCCAATGACAATAAGATGTGACACACAGAAAGATAAATCAAATACAGACAAAAAAAACAGGGGAAAAAACAGAGCATGATAGATAGGTTCTAAAGCATAAGCTCAGTTTAACTAGTTTCTTACCGTGTTGCGCACCACCATGGAGGGCTTCGCGCCATGCCGGCACAAATCCAAGCTCACTTCCATGCCAGAATTCCCGCATCCCACGACCAACACCTTCTTACCGGCAAACTGCTCGCCGGACTTGTACTCGGAAGTATGCATGGCACACCCGGCGAACTTCTGCATGCCGGGAAAGTCCGGCACCCGCGGCTCGGCGTTCTCCCCCGTCGCGACGACGAGCCACCGCGCCATGAGCACCTCCCCGCCGTCGAGACGCACCCTCCATGCGCCGACGGCCGCGTCGAACGCGGCCTCCTCGACGGTGGCGCCGAAGCGCGGCGCGACGCCCGCCGCCGCGGCGTACGCCTCCATGTACGCCACGAACTGGTCCTTGGACGGGTACGTCGGGTACTCCTCCGGGAACGGGAGGAGCGGCAGCTCGCAGAAGCGCTTGGGCAGGTGGAGCGCGAGGCGGTCGTACATGCGGTGGCGCCACGTGGACGCCAGCGAGTCGGACCGCTCGAGCACCGTCGCCGGAACGCCCCGCGCCGCGAGGCACGCCGCCGCGGCGAGCCCCGACGGGCCCGCGCCGACGATGACGGCGCCCGGGACCCACGTCTCGCGGCGTTCTTGCGCCGGCTTGTTGTCCATGGCCCCTTGTGCAGAGCGGTTGTGCGTGTAGGTAGCGGCGCTTTTTTTACTGCCAACTAGGTGGAGGTTTTACTGTGCGAAGCGGTGGTTTTATAGGGGTTTTTGGAGAGAAGGCTCGAGCGGCGCGCTTCGCCGGTGGCAGACTAGAGTAGAGGTGCAGCGCTAGCAATACTGCTGCTGTAGGATTTCGCTTGTTTTTTTTGGAGCCCTGCAATGCGAATTCATGGAGTAGTTTCGTACGAAGAATGAAACTTGGTGAGGGCCCGTGCCCCGTGGTAAGGGGTTTTGGTCCACACTAGTATACGCTTTTGTAGGTGGGAGCTAGGTCCTTGTCTTTGGGATGCAAATTTGGAAGACCTCTTGTGCCCTCTTAATCACGCAAGCCGAGCGGATTGAAAATCCAACATAATCCAGAGAGGGCCACTAGCCCAGCACCAAGAATGCCTTGCCACATACAGTATGCGCATTGGGATGCCTGTGTCACTTAGCGTTTGAATGTCCTGAAGATAGAGATGAAGATGAAAATTAAGTGTTTCACGCAAAATAAGGTTGTAATAACGTGTGATTAATTGAGTTTTAATTATTCCAAACTTGAAAAATAGATTAATATGATATTTTAGAACAACTTTTATATAGAAAGTTTTCGTACGAAACACACCGTTTAGCAGTTTGAAAAGCGTGCTACGAGTATCCAAAATTTAATCCAACTTTTGTTGGAGAAAAGAACAGGGCCTTACATATGGATTGGGATTGATCAATTACATCTCCATCTCATTTTAAATACAGTTGTGGGTTTTCGTGTTTAACATTTGACTATTCATCTTATTTAAAAAATTTATAAAAATAAAGAAAAATAGTACACATAAAGTATTGTTCATGTTTTATTAGCTGATAACAATAAAAATACTAATCATAAAAAATTTTCAAATAAGACAGACAGTCAAACGTTATATATATAAACAAAACCGTGATCTTCCTGTCACAGAGGTAGTAATAACTGTTTTCTCCCTCTTGATATGCTTGCACAAACCAAACAACACATGATTTGTATTCTCATCCGTTATAGTTAAATTTTGAATTTTAGTTTATTTTTAAAGCATAGGTAGTCGCTAAAAACATTTATATAATAGTTTTACCATAAATTATTTTTAGTCGCTAATAAGTGGCTAGGCTTATAATAAACCTTTTATATTAAACCTTTCATATTGTTCCAACATTATACTTTGATCATTAATCTCTTTCGTAATATATTACCATCTACTACAAAATCAACATCATAAAAAAAGTTTTCAAATACAAATACAAAAATGCTACTTGCATGGCACTAAACACATATTTTTATTTAATTATTAGTCCATTTTTTCAAATGTAGACTTTATGGAAAACAATAATGTGTTGTATATTAGAACATAGAGATTGTTCTGATTTCTATTAGAACATAGAAACCACTCCTTAATTAGCTTTATTTTTTCTTTTCGTTGAAACCATTGGAGAACTAGTGAGAACGGCTGGAATTAAAATAAAATATATTTTTAAAAAAATTCAAATTTACTATTATTTTTTAAAAAAATTGACTGATTGAACGAGCGATTTGTAACTCACATTTTAATTTACAAATAGTTTTGTAGGGGTGAAAACGGATCGGATTCAGATGGATAGTAGTTATACCATATTTTTTAATCCGATTCAAAGGCGGTGCGGATAATGTGCGGATGCGGATGCGGAGCGGATTATTTCGGATGTCGGAAATAGTGCGGAGTCAGTGCGGACTCGGCTCGGAAACGGATGAAAATAATCGGATGTGACATGTATATACAATTGATACAACATCTGATCATCTGTACAATGAGCAATAATGAGGTACTAATATCACAATTCATATGACTCACGAAAGCATCGATCACATCATAATATAATGTGAAGATATTAACGATTGACTTGTCTTCTGTTCAAAAGCATGTAATCGACACATATAGTATTGACATCACAATATATCGCAATCACATAACACGTAAGACATAGAAGTTTCACAAATGTTAGAAAAAATAGTATCACATGACATAGGTGATAGAACATTAGAGGTCCACAAATGATGTCCAATTCTCATATAAATGATGTCCAGGCTAGAGACGGTAGGGCGCGGCACTAGGTGGAGAAGTCAGGTGGCGGCATGGAAGGACTGGAAGAAGAGAAGTCTCGATGAAAAAATTGGTTGACGCGACGCTGACGAAGTCACGGACTGAACTCCTGGATAGATTGATGGATAAGGTAGACCTGGATGGGTTGAATCTTTACACGATGAAAATGCTCGTGTCAAATGGGCCAAATTAAGTGGTTATATGGGCTGTGAAATTCGGATTATTCGGCAAAACGTTTATCGGATAATCCGCTTAAAATAGCGGATAATCCGTATCCGCCGGATATTACCGATACCATATCCGCATCCGCATCCGCATCCGCATATAACTATCCGCATCCGCATCCGCATCTGGCTGGATATCTAAAAACCCTTACCATATCCTCACTTCGGACGGATTCGGAGCGGATCGGATCAGATAATATCCGCTCCGCTTTCACCCCTATGGTTTTGTGAACAATGGTTCTAGCTAGCTAGCTATACTTATTCTCAGTTTGCTCATGCAATGCACACTAAAAAAATTCTAAATAAATATACTACATGTAATGCATGCCATAAAATGTTTACATAGAAAGTATCTAAAAATAAAAAATGTACTAGAAAAAAATTGTCTTTGTTTTATTTAACTTTAATAACAACTCAGTATCTGCTTCTTTACATGTATACCATGTTTCTTATAATTTCCCAGAGAGCACAAGTTCAAATTTCAAAGTGGGTGTAGGCACACTAGGGTGTGGAATATGTATTGGAATAATTATTGCATCCATACCATATTACCACATTTCTCTACTCTATTGGAAGATACATATACAATCAAATTTTGAGTGCTTACGTGTCGATTTCCTTTTACATAATTCTGTTTTTTCATTGTTCATTTCGTTGCAATTTGAAGAAAAATGCAACTAAAACGAAAAATTGATTGTTGATTGCTGGAACAGATTGGGTATAGTATGGAATACCTCCATTGCTCTTCATAGCGTGATATTGGAAGCCAGAGCCATTTATAATCGAAGATGTTTCATGGAGCAATTTCTTATGGGTGCATGGAACATTTGGAAGCAAAGAAATTGATTTATTTTTTTTCCATAAACCTCTTTCATTATCTTCGTGGAGGCAACTCCTTAAGGAGACCTCATTCTTCTCTTGTTTAGGCTAAATGAAAGAAATAGAGATGTTGCTAAAGAGCTTTCGTTGTAATTTTTTTTTGACCTTTTAATTTTTTTAATAAAATCTCTTTAACGGTGAGGCCTCCCCTGTTGTGTTACTGTAAAAAAAAAAAAGAAAAATGCAAGAGTTTTGCCTTCTTCCTTCAAATTTCGTTGGGATTCGGGTTTGCTATGTGAATGGCAAATGATTTTATATAGGGACACAAATATAAATATATGAAACTAGGTTGTTTTTTGCACACCAAAATTTATATTTAGTAGTCCAAATCGTACAATTTCAGCTCCTCCTAAACCGTATCTGTTTTGAAAAGATGAGTAGTTGTGCTGTGCAGCAGGGGAAATGTGACGTGTACACAGAGACGCGAAGAGGTTAGAGGAGCCTAGGGGGATCGAATTAAATGGGCACAGAGACACGCAGCAGCGAGCGGCGAGCGGCGAGCCGTGCACTAGTGCTCTACTTGCGCCTTATTGCCGTGACGCGCTCTAGGCGCAGGTTGTAGCACAGATCCACTCTTCAATGGTGTGGATTAGAGGTCCAATTGCGAGAGAGCAATCAATGGTGTAACTGCGAAGACGTCGACGGACGGGTACGAGTCAACTCCAAATGATCGACCTGTACTGTACGTGTGAGGATCATCACCTTGAAAGCCACAGTCAAGGTTCTCGCTGGAAATATTATTTATGGTGATCAGCCTGGTGAGTGTGCAGGTGACAGCGAGTCCATCTTGCTACGTACTTGTACTTTACTATGGCTAGCTAGGACGAGGATTCACTGCACTGCCCGTACGAGCTACTCGCTCCGTTTTATATTTTATATTACAGTGTCTCCGTCTCATTTTAAATTCAGATATAAGTTTCCATATCCAATATTTAATTGTCCATCTTATTTAAAAAATATATTTTTTAAAAAAAGTTACACATAAAATATTATTCATGTTTTATTACCTAATAACAATAAAAATGTTAACCATAAAAAAATTCAAATAAAACAAACGGTCAAACGTTAGATATAAACAGTGCAAAACTACAGTTTTTTTTGGGACGGAGGTAGTACGTCATTTGACTTTTTCTAGTCAAACTTTATTAAATTTATTAAGTTTGATCAAGTTTGTAAAAAAAATTAGCAACATCTAAAATATATTAAATTTGTTTCATTAAATTTAACATTGAATATATTTGTTTGTGATAAAAAACACTATTATATTTTTTTAATAAACTTGGTTAAACTTAAAGAAATTTCATTAGAAAAAAGTCAAACGACTTATATTATAATATGAAACGAAGGGAGTAGTTACCGCGCATGGCCGCAGAGACGTGTGTGGCAGCTCGCAGGCCGTTGGATCAAGCACTGTAAGTGTAACTACTCCATCCATCTTAATAAAACAAATCTAGAATTGGATATGATATATTCTAATAGAACAAATCTGGATAAAAACATGTCCAGATTCGTTGTACTAGGATGTGATATATCCAGTAGTAGGATGTTGTTTTATAGGACGGATAGGGTAGATGTGTAATGCAGTTCTTTCTTCAAGCAGTCAAGCACAAAGTGCTCAATACAATATGGATGGCTTGCTTGCCACCTGAAAGAAACATGTATATTAGATAAGATCGGCTAAAACCCCGATACTACCCCTATTAGCGATCAAGAAACTTGCTATGGATCATGGTTCTAAACATGACTTACTAGGTCGAATGTCGAATGTATTGATGCAGCACTAAGTATGAAAAGAAACACAATATCTAGACAATCAAGCCGTTGACTGATTGTCAAGATGGTAGATGTCTAAATTAATCTAATCTAGCAAGTCGATTTAGCCGATACCAGCAGAAAACCTAAAGCGAGAAGCAGCCGATAGAACTAAATCGATATGCTAAGACTAGATTAACATCGACATGATAACGATGGTCATGATACGAGCCCCTTTAATCATGGATTGACACCTTATAAATCTTTGTACAGTTCCTTTTAAATTAATGAAAATTACCGTGGGGCTTCCCCCACTGTTTCCCGGTCAAAAAAATGGTCATTATACGAGGACTAAAATATCTAAAATGACATAATAGCCCCAATATCACAGGCCATCGAGACATGTTACCTCTTGCAAAGCGAACTCGTTGGAAAGTAAAGACGAAAAGGGTGGCGATGCGCCGAAGTTGAATTGACTCAAGTATCCAATTAATATATACAATTGCCTTAATCGAGCTCCATCTCTAATTGGCAACGACTGTTATTCCAATCTAGACCCAAACCAAGCCCAAATCATACCATATCGGCTGTATCAGCCATCAGCCTCATCAACCTTTATCAACTCGCACTTTGTTTCTAGCTGATACGGTATCCAGCCGATGTGCAGTCCGACTCCAAATCCAACTCGATTTCACACCAAATTCTCTTCAAACTTATACCTTCTTCTCCGAATCTGATGCAAAATTCCGTTGTTAACAACAACACTATAGCAGACGAGACATGTTTAGAGTCTTTTATTCTTTAATCTATCCGGTCCATAGCCGATTTGGTCTAACTTGTACATCAGCTTAGACCACTAACGATACGCTATCGGCCGATTGACTATCAGCTGACTAACTCTGCTTTTATCTTTCTTGCTGATTGCAGGATCAAATCAGCTGGCACGCTCTTGACACACACAAGGCTAGCCTTGGACCTGCACTGGAGTTAAGCAGATCTCCCATGCCGCCGTGTTTCACATCAACAGTATGGAAAGGTAACAAGATCACATTTCCAATGGATCTAGTATCATGTAAAGTTCCTTACAAGTCAATGGGAATCACGAAACAAGAAGATGTCCAGAATCTATTCGGGTATTGCATCATCATCTTTGGGCTCATTGGGTCATGTATCGTGTTGTGGTCCAATTGGGATGCGCTCAGGGGTCCAAGGTTGACTCTAAAACCTATATATATTCAATAGTCGTCATTGAGTTAAGGTCAGGTTTTGTTTAGATTATTTATGTCATAGCAGTTTCGCCGCTAGATCGATTTGTGAAACCCCAACTTTGTGTTCTTAATTAATCATTCATCTGTAATAAAGTTGTTATCTTTCTAGTTCTAATTTGTGTTCTTCGATTTGCATAGGGATTAGCCTTCTCGGCGAGATCCATCGGGTTTTGACACGGTTGATAACTAGAGGAGACATGATGCTGCGATTACAGAGTTTAGATCATTTCGATCGGAAGCCAAATTATATTTGTCAAGTTTCCACTAAATCAATAGTTTCTTCACCTAACGGAAGATCGGGTGTCCCAATGCAGTAAACATGGAATAGAAGTGATGCACTTGCTAGTGTGTATAGATGTGTATGTCTTGCCGTTACTGAATTGAAGTTATAACTCTAAATAGTTCTATGCTTGTTGATTTACCAGTTGCAGAAAAAAAAACCCCTTAATTTTAGAGTTCATTTTGAGCCGTTTTCATCATGGTTTATTTTCTAACATATATTTCAGAAAACATCGGTTAATATCATATAAAAATTGCATCCGTAAATTATTTTTAGTTGCTACATTCATTTTATTTTTCACGGCTAGCTTATCAGCCCCCGTTTAAAAGCAATAATCTTTTTATTGAGGTATAGTTTATACGATATATCTTATGATCCTCCCTCGTTGAATTTTCCTTTGTTTTTCCTCTGTTTTTATTTGCGGCAGCAAGTACTCCTAGCATGTGTTTGGTTTGGGGACAAAGTGGAATGGATTGGACTCATCCCTGTTATTAGTTTGGCATAAGGGATGGGATGATCCCACTTTTGAAGTAATGGCTCATGTGTCATGAGAAAAAAGTGGATTGGATTGGTTCGCCAATTTTTAAGGACTAAATTTCACAAAACTACATGTATTTTGCATAATTTATCACAAAACTATAGATTGAAAAGTTTGTTTCACAAAACTAAAGATTTAATCTTTAGTATGTCCGTTTATCACAAAACTACATGTACTTTGTACAATATATCACAACACTACAGATTAAAGAACTTGTTTCACAAAACTATAGATTTAGTGTATTCGTTTATCACAGAACTACGCATTTAGTGTCTTAATTTAATTATCACAAAATTACAATTTTAGTGTCTCCATTATCACAGGTTTAACAATGCCAAAACATGTAGTTTTGTGATAATGAAGACACTAAACCTGTAGTTTTGTGATAAATAAAGATATTAAATTTGTAGTTTTGTGAAACAAATCCTTAAATCAGTAGATATATTGTGCAAAGTACATGTAGTTTTGTGATAAACAAAGACATTGAATCTGTAGTTTCGTGAAATAAGTTCTTAAATCTGTAGTTTTGTGATAAATCGTGCAAAGTATATGTAGTTTTATGAAATTTACTCATTTTTAAGGGACCATACTAACCCGAATTTTAGGAGAATATTTCCTGTCAGAGACTATTCTATCCCACCTATTCTCAAATCAAAGACACTGAAAAATAGGTTTAACCCAACTTGACCCATCCCAACCCTTTAACCAAAAGCATGACTACAGGATGCATGCATACGTAACGTAGGAACCATACCTTCCATAAGCAGACAAGTGTAGGAATGTGGCCGGAGCGCAAGAGACAAAGCCGTGACCGTGAGCATGCACACTCCCTCCCAACTCGAAGAACGCATGCCTGCCGATCGATCGATCGATCATGGATAGATGGGTACGTGACCACCACAGTCTGGTGAGTCTGGTCACGTACGTACGTATATACGCACGCACGCTACGCTCGCTAGTTGAGCTCCATGCGCCGTGCCTTGGCAACAAGTTCCCTGGGTCTAGGGCAGCATATGCATGTGTACCAACAGCAGTACGCGCGTGGGCCCCGTCTCTCGATTTGCTCTCAATCATTGATGATTCTCTGCCCACTGCGCCGTGGGCCCCCCCCCCGGCGTGTACGTCCTAATCGCGCGGAGTGGCGTACGTGGACCACCCGGCCACGGCCACTGCCATCGATCGATCGATCACGCTCGGCTCGGCTTCTTCTCGGCGTACGTCTGCCACCAACACCGCGCCGTTATATGTCTCGTGCGCTCCGTTACGTTGTTCGATCGCCAAGTTATTTCCAAACCGTCGGATAAGAGTGCAACAAATGGCTGATCGATCGATGGTACGTGTTCAACGTACGGTGGTATATATATGGTCGTGTGGGTTGTGGCACAATGGGAGACAGGGCCACCATACAATAGGGGTGCTAACTGGTAAGGGCAGTCCCAACCCTCCACATAGGATGGTGTTTATAGCATTAACTATATTGCTATGTAGTACTTTTACCTTATGTGACACTATATTAATTAAGAGAGAGAGTGAAGAGATGAAGAAACTGGGTCTCATGCAAGACACAGCTTCAACACGAGAACCTATGCACTAGACACTATTAAGTTTTGTATTGGGAGATAACAGTGTCTTCATAATAGATGAAAAATAAATATGATTGGTGGAGAAGAGAGATGACGTATTTATTAATGGTCCACTTTAAGAAACCATGGGTTGTGGAGTGTAGTTTCTATTGTGATATCTTATTGACATGTCACTATAGACACTGCTTATGAATACTATGGATTGGGACTGCCCTAAGGGCCAAGTGAGATGCGAACGGTATGTCTCAATACCATGGTAGTGTGTACGATTTGAGCACTAATAACGGGTGGGGCTAGGATCGAGTCGTTGACCGTTATACAAAATGAAATGAGGATTGCCGCGACGATTGGAACAGCCACAAGAGAGATGGCTAACTTGGAGTTCCGTGAAAGTTTGGTCAATCTAATTGTGTCCTAGAAGGTGATGGTTTTTCAATTCGAAACAGTTATGGGTTTCTCTCCATTTTCATTCAAAAAACTCAATCCGTCCATTTTGTTTTTATATATTTTATCTGTCCCACCTTCATTTCACATAACAGTTTGCATATAATCCTACTTCCAATTAGTGAACTGGCCAGGAGGTGGTAGAATAATCCTACTGCAAAGAGTACCAAAATTAAGTGGGTGATTTGGGAGACCTCAAATCGAAAAAATAAAGTGAAAAATAAGTCAGACAAGTCAAAAAGAGGGTAACTGCATGCATGTGAACTTTTACATCGATTGGGTTTCGAGGTAGGGGCAATTAAAATTCCAAGCAAGTGATGCAGTGCCCGATAAGTAAAAACGTAGTATCAGATAAAGGCTAGCTGGCCTGGCACGTAGGGTGGTGTAGTATTGTTGGAGTAGTAACTCTGGTCCAGACCATCGAAGAGGTGTTACGCCAGCTTACCGCAAATGGAAGAAAAATCCAATGGAACGGTACCACCTCAGAAGCATTATATATATATCCAATGGTCTCTCGATCGCCACAAAGAGCTCTAGCTCGCTCTCTCTCTCTCTCTCTCTCTCTCTCTCTCTCTCTCTCTCTCTCTCTCTCTCGCCTTATTCTTTCACTCCCTAAATATGAAATTTTTTTGAGGCTCGATTAATATTGATCCCTGTATCGAGTATATTGTTTGTAGGCTTTAGGCTTGGACCATGTGGTAGTTGGAAGATGGATCAGCCTAGCTATTGAACTAGCTTTGGACCGTAGTGCGCGACTTTGTGCGCCACAGTGAAGCATTTGTTGAGCAACGAGCGATGCAAGAAGAGACCGGACTAAACAATGCAATGCAGTTGATGCTCCTGCGATAGATCATGCATGCATGCTCACAGTACAGGATCCCGAATCTTCTGGCAATTGAGATTGAGTGATTGCGATCGAGCAATCGTGGGGTGAGCCAGTCTCTACCACATGCATGCATGCAACAAAGGAGGTACTCTACGTAGGTCCAGGGTGAGTCCATCTTTGGCACTGTAGTTATGGAAGCGCCTCTCGCGCTGGGAGAAAATGGCACGTAGGGGTACTCTTTCTAAGCTGGGCATGCAAGTTTGTGTTTTGTTTGGTTCTCCTTCACCCAACATAAGACTGCTCACGACGCATTTGTTGCCACAGTTAAAATCCGATTCCGTGTTGTACACACACGTATGTATAACGTCATCCAGCAGGCTCCGTGCACCGGGGGGATTCCTAGAATCTGAAGGAGCGGAATCGTTCGGTGAAAAGGCTATTGGTCACTCAAGAGTCAAGAGACCCTCCACACTCAAGTGTAGTACTAGTACTTGCCAAGAACGGCAAAGGAGCGACGACCCTTCCTTACGCTGTTACGCACGCAATCTCCGTGCCCTGCTCTCCCCTGTTGCTAGCTACTCCACGGAGTATAGAGAAACGGAGAAGAAAAAGATATCATCATCGTCTCAATCATTCACCGTTCGTCTGGGACGTGACGGGGCGGACAGATGTAGGAGTACGACGTACACGCAGAGACGAGGTGCGTGGAGTGCAGAGACGAGGAAGGCGTGGCGTCAGCCGCAGGTCATCTCCACCGGCGGGGCGCGCGCGATGGTCCACGCTACATACGGGCATACGGCTAGCAGCTACTCCGGCCGCATGCGAGCACGCAAATTGCGAGGCACACAAAGCCGTAGTACTAGCTGCATGCGCTCGGTGGGGCCGGTGTCCTGCGCTTCGTCGCGTGGGGCGCCGCGGTGAGGTCACGTGACAGGCGGCCGGGCGGGGGCGTTTTTGCACCGTGCATTGCTGCACGTCGGTCGCAGCCTCGCAGGCGGGATGGCATGGCATGCACGCGCGTGACGACGGCAGTTGGCAGGCAGGCAGCATACTCATCTCGAGCGCCGAGGACGCGGCGCGAGAGAGCGCAGAACGGAGAACGGATGGATGGATCGACGGCTCCACACAATTACCGGGATATTCCATCGCATTCGCATCCTCTCTCTCTCCCCGCTCGCGTGACGAGACGAGCGTTTCCCGCCGAGGAACGCGTGACGGGAAAGGCGAGCCATCCATTCGTATGCGTCTAGCCGCTCTCTCTGCGTACGCACAGCTGGCAAAACGGATGGAACGCGCAGCAAGGTGCAGGGCGCCTGTGTACCTTTTTTTTTTTTTTTGTTTACTCAGTCACAGCAGTACTTACAGTTTACATTTGGGTTGTCTGAGGGAGCTTGGGACCGTTAACGTTCGCCACTGAGGGACCGATTAGTGTAGGGTCCGATCTAGCCGCATCAGTATCGATCGGTCGTTGCGATTTGCAAACTTGCATTGACAAATCCAAGTGATCAAGGCATCATATAGAGAGCCACCCCCCAACGTTGAGATCAACGGGAAATACGCTCCGGATATCTTTCTGCTTATATGCCTCCATGAGCCAGAGGCATGGGTACGTCGCAATCTGATATCGCCACTCTGCTAGCTGCTTCAACTTCCGTAGGGTGAAGGTCAGCAACGTGTCGATTTGACGTTGCGTGGACGCGGGCTTATGATGGCACCATGATAGGCGTGGCTCTCCCGTCGTCAAAACCGGAGTGAAAAAGAGAAAAGATGCCACATCCACGCTACTACAGCGAGGGTTCACAATTCCGATGAAAACAGGTCGAATTTCGTGAAATTTCGAGGTTTTGATGAGGCTCGAAAGTAGAAGTTGTCTGAGATTTCGATGAGTTTCATCTAAATTCAAATTTGAATTGATAAAAAAGGAAATAAATCAAATAAATTCTTATAAATAGTATGATATTCATAGAATCTATTGAAATATAAATTTTCGAAAAAAATGATGTATTCCATGTATGTACTGAAATTTACAGTAGGAAAGAAAAGAATAATGAATTAAAAAAGGAAAACAATTTCAGTTTACCTCTTTTCTAGTTACCGATTGAAATTTCGACGATTTCGCTCGAAATTTTGACAAAGTCAACCGGTTTTCGCAAGCTTATCGGTAAACTCAGAGAATTTGTATTCAAAGTTTGGTTTATGAAATTTGTTCGGAATCTACCGATTTTGCATCGGATTTCGCGAAAACCGCTATTCCGCCAGAGCCCGAAACGGAAGGCCATCTTGGAATCGTAGATCCTAACTACAGCTAGCTGCATGCCGTGCCACGCCGTTCATATGTGCATTGCATGCATGCACATATCACTCGCTAGACGCTAGCGGTCGCGTCGCGTGTGCTTCTCGAGTTGTCCGTCGTGCGATCGACGGGCGTACGTTCTTCGATCCCCGGAGATCCGGCCGATCCGGCCATGGAGCTGATCGAGATGAGGTGCATGCTGGCATTGCATTGACTGACATCGCGCGTTATGCCGAGGAGTACTGGAGTGTACTCCGTACGCGATCGTGCCAGTACCGTGGATATAATTTTTTATAGTTGCCAGTGACCTCACGTACGTCGTGCACAGTTGCCAGTGACATCATGTGCAAGATGCATGACGACGCTGCGCCGTGGCAGTTCTATTCAATTCATGCGTGCTTTGGCAGTACTAAGCAGCTACGAGGACGGCAGGAAGATACACAGGAGCTATGCCGATGCTGCAGGGTACATAAACGCTGTAGTTTTACATCGACTTCTCCCTGCCTTTAAATCGAAATGTGCCGCGTCCTCCGGAGTCCCGATCGAGCTCCGATTGGAGGAGTGTGACTGTAGGCTTAATTGTCTCCTAGTATTGTCTCCTGTCGCAAGTAGGAGTAGCATTTTATAACGACACAGTCACTAACTAAGATACTAATTTGATCATTAATACTTGTATGACACACATCGATTATATAGTAAAATTATAATATTCAAAAACTAATTTGAAGATAAATCTAGCTATCATTCTTAAAAAGTTGATACGAAATATTCATACCTATACTAATTGAATATTTCATAGCTCCCACATTAACCATAAATATTGATATAATTTATCGTATAAATATCGATACAGTTTATCATAAAAATATGGGCTTCTTAAGGTAACCTGAGGGCCTCTCTAAAAGCACATAGTATATATATATGTTATGACACATGTTAAAACGTATAGGTGCATGGTAGATTGGACAGAAGGTAGATGTCACAACGAATGTTGTTGGATGAGCTTTTAGAGAAGCTCTCTGTTTACCTCTAAGAAGCCCGTGATTTTATACGCAATGTACAAGTTTTACGCTCAATTAAATAAATGAACATATCTCTCTCTTATTAACTCCTGTAGTCTCTTTTGACATTGTGAATGATCTCAGTTCTGTATTTCGATCTTCAACTCTTCTAACAATATAATAATAGAGATTTGTTAGGTTTTAGACGTTTCAGTCACCTAAACTTGCATTGCTAAGCCTGAAATTGCAATGCTACACAATGTGCATTTTTTGTTTACTTTAACTGCAGTTTGCTACTATATATATGGTTTTACTTTATTTATATCTAAGTTTGAGCTTTTTTCATGTAATTTTGTATATCTTTATGAGCTATAGGTTTATTTCATATAATTTTTTACTTTTCTATTTGCTATAATTTATTATTCAACCATTAGGGACTGATAAGTATAAGTAATAAGGGAATGGTGAGAACCACTAGATTGTCATCAAGGGATGAGAAAAGTTATTGAAATTATTAAAAAATTCAGGCACCTGAAATCTTAGTCACTCCCAACATAATAAATCCGCAAAAAGCTACCGAATCATAATGTTTTTAATCATCCTTATTTTTCATATGAATCTATCATATTGTTACTTTCACATAGCAATAATTTTATGGAGTATTTGTGAATATATGTAGTGTCCAAACATTTCTAAGTTTAGTCGTATATATATTCGAAAACGACGTACAAAAGAGGAAATAATTAATAAAAGAAGGAAAGAAAAAGAACGACTAGGATTTGATTGGATAGCCTGATGACCTATCAGATCTTGAGCAAAGTAAACATGCAACTACCATAGAGATATATACTTCTAGGACTTCGGTTAATCATTAGGAGGAAGCAATTAGAGAAGATTGAGAGGGATTAACTTCAACCTAAATAAGAATGGAATTACTCCTGTTAAATCTCCTTCAATCTTCTTTGATTAACCGAACAAGGCCTACTTCAATCTTCTTATTAACCGAAAACAAGGCCAAGCATTCCTAAATCTTAGTGGATGCATATAATAAATAGTAAAGTTCACCACTGGTCTCTAAACTTATCACTTTATGTTATTCAGATCCTTATACTCTGAAAATACTGTTTTGGATCTCTAAACTTGCTGATCTGATCTAATCTGCATACTCTGATAAAAAGGGAAAAAGGGAAAAAAATGTGGGCCCACTTATGGGAGAGTGGGAAAGAAGAGAGATGAAGGGAGGTGGCAGCCACGTTGGCTCCACGTAAGATAACAAAGAGGACATGGCAACTTTGGTTCGGGATGACACATTTAAAATAAGAACTTAGATCTATATATTTTTAAAGTTAAGAGACCTAGATGACATATCATGACAAGTTTAAGAACTGATGGTGAACTTCACTCATTTCCTATTTTCTTAAAGGAAAAACTGCATTCAGCGAGAATAAGATACATACAAAGCTTATTGGCCTTTCAATAGATTGGAATAGCAATTCTTGGAAATCTATTTACTCACCGCGCATAATATTACAATGTATTCACTTGGCAACGGACTATAAATTGAGTGCTTTGCAGAGAAGCACCTGCAGCTTATTTGGAAGATAAGAGTGCAATACAACAGACCTACCAAGTAGGCAAGTCCTACTGATAATCAACTTGCTAAAATATGGGTAACAAGAAAAATGCTGTGATATCTCCACTGAACTAAAAAGCAACACTAGGTAATGACTAGAAACTGGAGGGTGTTGGTGTTTCATTCCTTGAAATCGTCTTTGTCATTTGCTGGAAGACCTCTGTTCCTCCAAAAAACTGCAAGAGCACTCCCTCCAAGCTGTTACAATAGAACGCCTTAAATTAGACATTCACGAACTCCAGCACTCATCATATAAATATGAGATGGTATTTGCTACTGATGTGCATGCTTGTAGCATTAGGAGAAAATAGAAATGAAACGTACCGCCATGCATACAACACTGACAGCAGATGGAACAGCTACGAGTGGATTCGTGAAGTGCTTTTGGGCAAGTAAAAATCCAAGTGCAGAACTCTGGAAACAGGAAGAGACATTGTTAAGCACAAATGTCATTAAAAATTACAGCGCTCTATTAAAAATTACTTTGCATACTACTAAACTACTAGTACTTATAATATCATCAAGATTCAAGCTTGTCAACAGCCTCGTTTCATTGTTCGAAGCCCAATAGTGTAAAACTAGACATATGCATCCTGTTATCTTGGGGCCTTCTAACATTCACCATAATTAAACAGAGCAAACATGTTAGCCTAATTAGGTAGCAACAGAATGCTGCAGAGTGCTGAAATTACTGCATAAGTAAATGAGAAACTACTTCTAAACAACACCAGCACAACGGACTGCATGAAACAGGCATGTTGACTTGATTATGCCTTTCTGGCATCCATAACAACGATAAGAACCATTAAATAACCAAAGACTGTACAAACCGCATGTTCTGGATAATAGTAACAGATTATATCTAAGACATTTCAACATTTATTTACCTGCATCCCGCATTCAATAGAGATAGTCCTAGAAGTTGATTCCCCAAAAGAGGAAACTTTTGATAACCAATACCCAAGTGCAAAGGCAGCAACATGCAGCAGAGCAACGGGAATTATAAGTTGACCACCTTGAGCTTTCAACACCTCCGAGACTTGTCCAATCTGGTAAGAAACAGTAAATTCAAGTAAACATTGCAACTAAGTTATGTTTCATCTAGCCATTTACAATATTCAAAATGAAAATGAAGATAGCAGCAATTTACTCAAAATAAAGAATGAACGATAATACATCATAATCAGATAAATTTGCAAAATTTGTGGAGAGCCTAAACAATCAGCAATGTATGGAAGGCTTGAAACAGAACACAAAGTTGTTTACAGACTTACAGGACTAGCACAAAGCAAAGTGGTGAGGAGAACCCCAATCAATGGTGTTATGGATATAATGCGCTCAGTAAACTTAGGAAAATACTCATGCGCTAAGACTGCAAAATAATGGAAATAAAGTCAGTAAAACTGTCAAAGATAAGATCCCAAAGTACAGCACAACAGGTATTCAATTGGGTTTCTTTAGTACCTCCGACAATAGTTGGCAGTAAAACAACCTGAAAAGTACTGATGGCCAATCCCTGGACAAATGGAATTTTCTTATACTGATGGACACTTGATAAATAAAAGTGGATTACTAGTTGGTTTTAAATATGAATCATGGTGCCCTTACTGCAGCATCGACAGGAACCAATTGACCAGCTAGGAGTTTAGTAAGGAGTGGTGTCATCACTATAGCACCAATAGTCGAACAACTAAAATGTAAAGATAATCACAATTAGTCAGAGTAGAATTGGGAGCATTACACTCAGGAAGAAAACAGAGTATCTAGGGTGTGTTCTATACACTTTCCCAACTTCCACTCCCTCTTTTTCCGCGCTCACGCTTCCCGAACTGCTAACGGTGCGTATTTTGCAAAAATTTTCTATAGAAAAGTTGCTTTAAGAAATCATGTTAATCCATTTTCAAGTTTTTTAAGCTAATACTTAATTAGGGTGTGTTCTGATACTCCCCTTTCCCAACTTCTTCTCTCTCGTTCTCCGTGCGCATGCTTCCAAACCTGCTAAACGATGTGTTTTTTCACAAAAAAATTGTATAGGAAAATAGCTTTCAAAAATCATATTAATCAATTTTCAAGTTTTTTAGCTAATACTTAATTAATTATGTGCTAATGAGTCATCCCGTTTTTCCATGCCGGAGAGAAGTTCCGAACCATCAGTGTCGAACGCAGCCTTAATAATGCACTAATGAGCTACCTCGTTTTCCATGCGGGGAGAATGAGTTACGAACCAGCACAATTGAACACATCCTAAGTGGTTTCTGTATTAAAATCAAATAGCACAACAAAATAGCAGAATAATAGCACATAAAATAGCACCGTATGCCCTCAATTCCAGCCCTTAAACTATACTTTGTCCAATCAAGCCATGCATATTAGGTTGTTTTGCTTACAAAACTAAACAAAATTGTGTCAACATTAGTTCAGATAATAATTACATCAAACTATAATAGTTTTGGAACATTGTCCTATCATCCAAAAAACGAGTTTATGTATGAAGCCTCCTATGAAAACCTACTAGAGAAGGTAGTAACATTCTTTAAACGCTTCATGGCTGGAAGCATGTCAAACTGAATTGGCACGCTAAAAGTAATCTGTGAGCTAAATCTTTGGAATCGTAAATAGTAGGTCCAAATTTGATGTCTCAATAGAAAGCTTGTTGAGTGTGTAACCATGATATGCAGATATTTTCTAGGCATGAGTACAGACACTCATCAAATAAATATGCTGGTTAAAACTTGTGAAACTGTTAACACATACAAACAATCTAAACCAATGTGTTCAATATTTTTAAGACTGGCTAGCATGAAAATGTGTCTTCCAAGAAAAAGTCGGTAATTTACCATGATAACAGAATGATAAGAGCACAACAGAAAACCAATTATGAAGGCTGTCACTCTAATTAGGGATAAAGAACCTCAGGAAGGATGATGGTACATGTATAACAAGTAGATCAGAACAATCACCAAAAAAATTTCTTCTCAAGCAAATCTGAAGCTTACGTGGTCATAAGAACTGAAAGTGCGACATTTCCTTTGGATATATAAGTTGCAACATTTGATGCTTGTCCACCAGGGCAACATGACACTAAAATAAGACCAGTTGCAAGAGGAGCAGATAACTTCAAGGTCTGTAAAATAAACATTAATATTAGGTTGCACCTAAATATAGACGTTAAATTAGATGGATTTGTGCAGATATCTTAGTGAAAAAAAAAAACATGCACCAGAAGGAATTTTAGGTTCAAACTTTTCTGCAATTGTACCACTGAAATTGTATTCTATGGATTCAAATAGACAGCAATGGAAAACAAAGAATGCAGATAACGGGTAGAGTTTACATTTGATATGATAAAATTGTATCAGCTACCCTACATAGATTGATTTTCTTCACATAAAAATTGCAATGAGCTGAGATATCACCTTACAAGGGAAAAAGGTAAAATTAAATGGAAAAACAAAAGAAACTTGAGAAACGTGACATGCTCAAAGTATCCAAAACACAGGAAATGAAAGGAAAAGGTCCTAAAAATGAAACCAGGGAACAATCCTGAACCTTTAAATCCTTAAGGTTGCTTTGTCAGATCAGTTTATTGATTATTGATTTAATCAAGACATCAACCTTTTTAATTTAATTACAATTAACATTTGCATGAAAAATGTCATGAAAAGAAACCGTAGCATAATGGCATGCGCATCTTTTCAGGGAAGGGCTTGTCAAATCAATTATTTCTTTGAGCAAGGCACCAACCTTTCAATTTAATATTTCCCAGAGTTTACATGAGAATCTTTAATAAGCCTGTTTCGCATGAAAGGAAAGCCTAGCATAGCAGCATATCCAAACAAAGGAATAACAGATTGTATTCATTTCATTTTTTTTTTGTTCTTTCATTAGAAATAATAGGAAGGCATGGCCTAGCATTACCATGGCAATAGCAAATCCTAGCATAGGTTTGATCAAATACTGTGCAAGAAATCCCACACCCACCTGCAACAGGCAATTGCATTAGTAAACCTATATCAAGTTGGAGGCCTCAAGTACAGAAAAATAATCACTATTTCTTTAAGAGAAGGTGTTCAGGAGCAGAAACATACAGTCCATGGATTCCTCATACATCTCCTGAAATCTTCAAAGGTCAATGTTAGTCCCATTGATAGCATTAGGAATCCTAGGCCCACAGTGAAAAGATCAGTCTCCAACCAGGTAACCTGAAAGTTTTCCAAGAAAACTATAAAGTCAGTTTCTATGGCATTTGCTGTTGATTACAGAAAGTAATGGGTATTGTCAAATCAGAAATTTTACCATCGATGGCTTGTAGATGCCAATAATGGTACCTAATATGACCTGCAAAAGGTGAGCTCTGCCTTAGTACATTTTTTTAATATTTGCTTTACAAACCACCAAATGTGACAGAATTAGAAGCTAAAAAAGGGCAGATAAAATCCTCAAATGCTCCCAAATCAACTTACCCAGACAGGGAAAAGAGTGGTAAGCAGCTCAACTATTTTCTCATACTGGTTTGCTTCACTAGGAATGCTCTCTGGCAGATTACTGGATATGTTAGCTTCAGCCTTGCACAATAGTTGACAGCTTCTGAGGAAACAACAGATCATTTTATCATTACCGTAAGTAATTAAAATTGGAGCAACGAGTGTTTAATAATGAGATTATTCAAGAAAGGCCAGCAATATAGTTTTGCTGATCTGTAGGATCATTAATCATTTGGATGAACTTGCACTATTTAAAAATGTAACTATGTGGCATGTAAGGAAAGCAAGTCTGCTAGCTATCACGCCTTGAAATTTTTGGTGTAATTTAGTAGAAAATTTAATTGCAAAAGGTACTGGTTTTTTTTTCTCAAATAAAAACTACTGAACTACAGATTAGAAATGCCATAACACTAAAACATAAGGTGCGGCAGAAAAATGGTCAAAACAATCAGATTAGGGGATTGAAGAACGGGTCATGATTGCACTAAACAGAACAGCAAATACTTCGACTGACTACAGAGACAGAACATAATACTATGAGAAGTTCCAATCAATTCACTTTCTATCTTGTTCTGAGGCATGCAAATATAGTCCAGGAGATACTCAAAACATAAAAAGTAATGATGAATTTTCCCTTAAACGTTGAAATGCAAAGCCTAGAAGGATAGGCACACATGCCACCTTGCTGAAAAGCATACAATGAAGTTCAACAGATTGCATGACTAAAGTAAACACAAGTCACGCAACTAATCCACTGAGTTCATCTTGTTGGGACAGCTGAAAATGGTAGAGCAAGAACTTTTGGCACCGTGATTACTTACAAAGACACTCTTTTAAAAGTTTTTTTCCTTTTTTTTTGCATCTATAGCAATGTTTAGAGGAAATTTGATAATTAATCAGTTGCTAGCGTATACCATGTACTTCAAATTCACCACATGCAGCATACCCATTCTATATGGTTATTGAATAGTTCATCAATTTCATCCCTTCTAGTTTACATTTTACTTCCTTCAAAAGCATTACTCATACTAAATGACTAAAGCCAGTATTTTAGAGTTGTTACTGTGTTTTCATAATAACATTAAGATACCTATACTTCCAAAGGGAAGTGTCCATAATGAAAAAAAAAAAAGTTCTGTGACCACATGGGACCTTGGTTGGAGCACATCACCAGAAAGATATTCAGGATTCTCCTTTTACAATAAGCTGCAGTTGTTGAACCCCCAATCAGCAGCCTTTGCAGTTTCAGATGGGACTTTTGGTTAAAGTAGCAGAGAAAGGTTGCAGCACCTACTTCCAATTAGCACAACGTGACTAGTGAACACTCAACAAACGTAGTTTGTGTTGACCAAGTCAAATTGACTCCTGATCTCTTCTGTAATTGGGTTATCCACGACCTAAGCAAAGCAATTCCCCGGACCCAATCAACATCGACGAGGCGCTCATACGGCACGTACCTCAGAACCGGAGCAGCAGTGGTCGCCGGTGCGGACGCAATGGTCAATCCCCATTCTTCCTTCTCCTTCCTACCATAGCTTGGCATCGAACAAACGATCCCCAATCCGCCCCCTGCGTACAAGCCAACATCCAGCTCAGAGGGATGGAATGGGAAAAAAAAAAAAGAGAGGCAAAAATCTCCTTCAAACAGGCTCCAACGAGCGCCGTACCGAGACGAGCAGCCGTGCGGACGGCGGCGGAGGAGATAGCGGCGTGCGGCCGCGGGCGGAGGGCTCGGGCGACGGACGCCATGGAGCGAGCAGGGCAGGTGGTGGACGCCGCCATGTGGAGGACGCGGGGCGAGAGAGAGAGAGACGTGCGTGACTGCTGCTGGTGGAGTTCCGGAGGTCGCGGAAGGGGGGGGAAGAAGGGTTTAAGGCTCGGGGTCGGAGCGAGCGGCGGAGAAGCGGCGGTGCTACTGGTCGTTGTCGCGTCGAGGACCGAGGTGGGGGCGAGGAAATCGGGGTGCGCCGGGAGAGCCACACATCGGGGGCGGCTTGGCCGCGGCGCTCCTGTGGATCAGGTGGCTCCCTCCTTCCTTGCTCCGCTCCTCCGCCGCCGTGCTGCTGACACCCCTGGCCCGCAGGAGGAGTGCGGGCGTCGTCTCGGTCTCAGTTCCGACGGAATCACTGGAATGCTGGATCCAAAGGAAATTCCCAAAGTTCCTGGTCCTGCGGGGGCAGGCCGGCAGCTAGGATGGGCCGGGCCGGACCGTGACGGAAGTGCATAAAACTAATTAAGCGATGTACAACCGTGTCTAATAAAGGGCTCTCTTTATTATCATCCAAGTAAATTTGATGACGTGGAAAAAAGAGAGGAAAGTATAGAGAAATGTGTTGCTACGTATGACAACGGCTCAGAGTTAACTCTTAACATTTATTAACGGAAAGTTTGTTGTATGAGGGTGTAGAAAAAGAAAGAAGTATAATAAAAAAATATTTATGCATTAGTGGTTTAGATATCTTATTGTCTCTATATTGTAGGATGATAGCTTTTAGTAATATTAATTAATATAGAAAGTTGCTTGTAGTCGTGTTTATACTTTTTACTTTTTTTAAGAAACACACATGTTGAGCACTAAGGGCAGTCAACCCTCCACTTAGGATGGTGTCTATGGCATTAACTATATTGCCATGTAGGACTTTTAACTTATGTGGTACTATATTAATTAAGAGAGAGAGTGAAGAGAGGAAGAAACTGGGTCTCATGCAAGACACAACTTCAACACGAGAACCTATGCACTGGACACTATCAAGTTTTACATTAGGAGAGAATAGTGTCTTCATAATAGATGAAGAATAAATATGATTGGTGGAGAAGAGAGATGGTGTATTTATTAATGGCCCACTTTAAAAAATCATGGGTTGTGGAGTGTAGTTTCTATTGTGATGTCTTATTGACATGACACCATAGACACTGTTTATAGACATTATGGGTTGGGACTGTCCTAATAAGATTTTTTTTACTCTTTTTACCCTGTGAGCACATCGACTAGTTGGCTTGGTATATCTCGAGAAACTGGAAATATTTCGTATCGTTTTCATCCCTACTCTCTTGTAAACAAACAAAAAGAAAAAAATATCTTGGAACTCCTATATATGGAGTAGGCCAATCCATAAGCATTTGAAAAACAAAATCTAGCGTGAGCCTCAATTTCTTGGAATTTCTTTTAGCCGTTCACTCTTCAAGTAAATGTGCAATTTTCATACGAAACATCCAAAAATGCAATCGAGTAATCCTATGTTTTATGGATTGGTTTTGTTGACTAATCCTGTATGGTTTTTTTTACTCCTATATTATCGGACTAAACAAGTTACAAACTTAAAAGTACTGCGCATATTCAGTGATAGTAGCTTTCAAACATTCTCAGAAGTCAATACTATGTTTACTTAATAATGTTACAACTCGTAAGTACGAATAGTAAATGTTTCTTTATCAATGTATGCGTTGCACTTCTTAATATTAACTCTACTGTTTTGTTTAGGCAAAGGTTTGAGATATATGTGCAGCTTCCTGATTTTTCATGTTGGAGAGCATTGATTGAGGATAAAGTTAGAAGATTTGTGGTATGTGTCTTGAGTAATCATGTTTTTTTTTTCGAGGAACCGACGGCAGGAGTTTCTCCTGTCGGAATTTATAAAAGAAGAGAATTGGCCCAGTTAATAAGAGAAACCGGGCCCAAAAACTGAACAAGCACGGTTAATTAAAAGTACCAACCATTATTTTAATTCACATCGTATATTTTGGTTGTCTTCTTCAAAAGTACCAACCAATGTTAACTTGGATGAAATTGCTTAAAAAACATACGGTTGTAGTAGAGGTTCCCGACTGAGTTTGGGGAGAGGGGGATTGAGAAGATACGCAAAACAAGATAAGCCATTAGCGCATAATTAATTAAGTATTAACTATTATAAATTTCAAAAATAGATTAATATGATTTTTAAAGCAACTTTCCTATAAAAATTTTTTGCAAAAAAAAAGCACCATTTAGAACATGATCAATAATACCGCCCGTTGCTGGCTATAAATTTGCCATGTCATTTAGGCTATATAGCATATAGATGTAGTAGCTTGCTTTTTCTTCCTTAGGCAGGCCAAAAGCTGCATGCACAGACCGTTTTATATCCAATCTCCATTTATCCTGAACAGCTATTACCCAATCACTATGCGCAAGCAAGGATATGGCCAATTGCAGTAAATTCACCTAGTCTTGGAGGCTGAGTGCAGCCGGCGCTAATATAGTCGCATGCTTAAGTTCTCTGTCTTTGTTTCCCTCCGCCAGCTCAGCTTTTTTTGCCATGATGGACATATTATAGCCGGCTTAATTCTCCTATTGTACTTGCTCTTAGCAAGGTTTGCGACAAAGCTATGAACAATGCTTGGAAACGGAGCTTTGCTCAAAAGTGAAGAGAACTAGAAGTTTCAGGTTGCTACATGCGACTTTTTGAAACCATGCCATTATAACTTTGTAAAATCTCATATATGCCATCCTGACTCATGTGGGTTCTATATGTCATTGAGATACCGATAGCATATCTCAAACTTTACAAAATTATAATGGCATGGTTCCAAATTACCATTAATTAATTTGCGAAGGCCTAGCCTGGCAAAAAAAAAGATATGTGGATATGTAAATACAATTTTTTTTGTGGTAATTCGTAATTGAACTGTTGTCTGCTCATTGCGCACCGGCCTCACACGACCTGATTTCTAAGATAGTTTTGGGTGCCTATCTCTTTTGTTAGTTCTCGGCCAAGTGTTCCATTGGCGAACTAGGGCTATCCTATAGTCCGTGATAACTGTCCTTCGCTAATATACGTATTATCCATTTACACATGTGATACCTATCAGCCTCTATTCGACTACTCATGGGAGAATCTCGTGAACCCCTTCAGGATCTACACACTTTGGGATCGTGCATTACATATGCGCGCATTAGGCGCATTACATCCCACGTGAATGCAACAACATTTCTCTGTCAGTTAAGGTTTGACCAAGTATTCGTTTCCTTTTTAATCACCAATTTTGTTTTGGCTAGAGCACATGTGTGATTTTTATTTTAATTTCTTTTCTTTCCATTTGCTACGCTAACACTCGCCCGTGAGATGCAGGGTAGTTCTCCCTTCACAACAGAACCATTCTTTTATTAAAAATATTTTTTTTCAAACATTCACAACTTTATACCTCTCCCGTCCTCTACGAGTCCATTCTTTACAAAAGAAAAATATTCTCTAGAAGGGTGTTTTTTTATAACGTGGTAAACATCCGCTGACATGAGCTAAGGGCTGCCATCGAGAGGTGGGCATGGCCATTTTACAAGCTGCTCCCTTGCAAGTTGCAGCCTTTTTAAAGGGATACAATGGAAAACTGTCCATTTTAAAGGCCTCCTAGAGGGCTTAAAGGGGGCACCTTGGAAAACTGTCGCTTGTCGAGATGGGGTGCCATTTTGCAGGCGGGTTTGACTGCAAAGTGCCTAGCCCCCGATGATCATTTGATAGCACGCGCCAATGATCGTCTTCCACATAGTAAAAAAAAAAGCTTTTTTTTTTCAAAATACAACCCTATGGGGTTTTTTAAAAAGTCCTCGCAGAGAACGTGAGGTGTGGTATAGATTTGTTAAAGTTTGAAAAAAAAACATCTTATAAATATTTTAATATAAAAATTCTTTTGCAACACATATAGAGCTCCTAATGGTTGTGGTTCAATTTTTTCTAGAAGATGATGGCATGAACGAAGCTGGGTGGCCGGAGCAGCATCAAAAAGAGTAGGAAGGTGGTGGCTAGCGAGACATAAGAACTATAAATATTTGAACCTAACAATGATAAGGATTGAATTTTGAAGGTATCTACCACAATAAAGAGAAGGGATTTTAACCAAATAAGTGAAGGGGAGGCAATTGGTGAGACTTCTAAAATCTATCAAAAGGAACCCCATTTTCATGGTCATGATGACAATGAAGAGGATGATTGTAATGACACGCATACGAGCGGGAATGGGTGGACTGGTGGATAACATGGTAGGGTTAACGAACAGCAAGTGTCATAGGGGCTCACTAAATTTGAGGAAGATCAAGATAAGAATAAGGAATCCTATAAAAGATATTTTTTTAAAAAAAAATATATAAATTCGTTGCGGCGCTAGCCACATAATTGTGCGAGAGTTACCCTGCTAATTTTATATTATACTCATCACAGCTAATATGATTTTTTTTAATCTATATTTATGGTTTGCCATGCCATAATTTACGCCATATCCTTCCATGCGAATTGTCCTTGTTAATCTTAAGTACAGGCACACATTCCAACCTGCGAATGGTGAAGATGTAGATACACGTAAAACAAAAATGTCATGAGCACATAATTAATTAAGTTTTAATTATTTTAAACTTAAAAATAGATTTATCTTATATTTAAAAGCATCTTTTCACATATAATACATCATTTACTAGATTGAGAAACATGTTAATAGAAATCAATGTAAAATCTATAGGCCTCTTTGACACAACTCTAGCTCCAGCTCCAGCTCCACCTCTCCTGAAGCTGGAGTTCAGCCAAACAGTTTCAGCTCCACCTAAAATGGGAATGGAGCTGGGTAGAGCTATCTCACAAAATGAACTAGAGAGGTGGGGCTGGATTTAGGCAGCTCCACAACTCCACTCCAGACTCAACTCCTAAAACTAAATTGAGAAGTTAGAGCTCTACCAAACAGACCCATAGGGTTTGGTGGAGGGGCGAACTGGATTGCCACGACGAATGGAACAGAATCCAGAGATCGCATATCAGCATCCATTTCTGGTCCAAGCGGCACATCAGCCCCGTCGCGTCGTGGTGCATGCCTTCATTCGCACGAACCGTCGCCATCTACCGCACAGTGCATAACAAACCCTGATGGCAACCGGCGAGCACAAATCCATCCTACCGGCATCGCCAAACGGGAAAAGCACCCACCTAAAAGTCCACCCGGTTCGTTTGGCCGTCGCGGCAGCGGGAAGAAAAGAAACAATCTCGCGCACGCACCCACATACATAAGTGTTTTTCTCGTTTCCTCTCCTCTAGCTAACTCTCTCCCCCGGCCACGCCTGCCGGTCTCCAATCTCCAGGAATGATTCCGACGTGCCGCACAATACGACGCTCCTGCCTGCGGTAGGCGAGGCGATATTCCGAATTCCCGGTCGAGTTAGTTAAAGCTGTATGCAGGAAGCAACACATGATTGCATCTATCAGGTGTTGCTGTGTGTGTGGTGTGACTGGTGAGGTGTGGTGTGGTTTTCCTAAGGAAAAGACGCCGCTGGGATACAGATCGATCGATCGATCGACGCGGGGTTTGTTAGCTGAGCAACCTGAGCTCGCGGACAGGGACTGACCCGTAAAAGCAAAGCAAGCTAAGTTTCGCTAGCTTGGATCGATCCTCTTTGCGCTGTGGTGATCGAGTCTGGTTACTAGCCCTTCCAGGTCAGTGACAGAAGGCCAGGCGCACCTCACCTCAGTCCGGTGCAGGGGCTCCTCGTGTAGGGTGGTCCCACCATGGTTCATTAGTTGTTAAGCAAGTAGTAATAACTAATCTGATAGTCACTTATCTGTTTGTCTTGTGCCACTAGTGACCAGCGACGTAGCTGCAATTGGTCCATGGACCTTCCCTGCGTGGATATATATGAACGTGTTTAATGGCTTTCTTTTTTTTCTTTTGTGAACGGCTTCCTGAATAATGGCTTTATTGTAAGCAAAGAATTAATATGGGCGCATATCTACCAGTACAGTGTAACCGCTAATTACTCCGTACAACTATACAAGGAAGAGTGCCTTTTGTACCGTTGTACCGAGTACTTCGCATGTAGGAGTACGATTAGTTGCCACGATAGAGCGTTCCTGAGTCAGCTGAGGTGTGGACTTGTCATCTTTGTCGACGTGACGACACATGGCACAAAGGTAGCCAAGGCATGTTGGTCCGCATCAAGGGGATCGATGAAGTATAGTTGAAGGAATTAATGTTAGAGCGTACTTCCCGTACGTGATCTTGGCAGGATTAACGTTTCCAGAATCAGATGGGAATTGGTACCAAATATCTTGATCTGAAAATGTTCCGCGCGTCGAATTCCACAACAGGACAATACTAGACGAGCGCCGTCGCAGCATACACACAGACACGTACACTACTCTGCCTTTCTACACATACACCGGACATCTTTCTGAAATCTAAACTGTAGTTTCTGCAAATTAAGCATGCATTGCTTGTGCTTTAGCAAAAACCAAACGGCTCTCCGCCATGCCAGATAAGCAAAGCTTGAGGTTGAGGTGAACATAATGTTTACATAGTTATAAAAATTCCAAAATTATAAAAGCACAAATCGTTTGTGGTATATCCCTCTATCAACATGAAAAATTAAGCTTAATCCACACATGAAAAAAAATGAAAAGAAGGAAAAAACAATAAATTTAATGATAACCCCGCAAAAAAAATAAATTTAGTGATAAATGTTTTGTTTCCTTCTGCTGTTGTGCATATTCCCTCCGTCCCATAATATAAGGGATTTTAAGTTTGGGACCACCTACATATTTGTCGATAAATTTTCTTCTAAAAATTTGACAGATGTAATTATATTATAATCGTAGTATAATTACAGTGTAATTTGTATGTAATTACACTGTAATTTGCATGTAACTACAGTGTAACTTATATGTAAGTTTCACGTAATTTTGAATCGTTAGATCTATTACAAGATTTGTTTTGGTGAGGAAGAAAAAAAAATCACAGCACATATATATGTGAAAGAATTTGTTCCCACAACCTCCATTTTACCGAAATAACATGTTACGGAAAGATTTTTGAAAGTTACATACAAGTTACATTATAGTTACAGTGTAATTACATGCAAGTTATAGTGTAATTACACTACGATTGTACTGTAATTACATCTGTTAAATTTTTGGGGGAAAATTTGTCGACAAATATATATCAAAATTGATAAGTTTTTGCTTGCACTGTTTAACCATTCGTCTTATTAAAAAAATTTAGAATTTTTATTTATTTTCTTTGTGACTTACTTTATTATCCAAAGTAGTTTAAGCACAACTTTTTGTTTTTTATATTTGCACAAATATTTTGAATAAGACGAGTGGTCAAACATTATAAGTAAAAACTTAAAATCCTTTATATTATGGGATGGAGGGAGTATCAAATTTTGTTCCCTCCATAAAAGAAAACGTTCAATCCTGATATGTATCTGAACATGCACGTTGTCTACATATATCCTCATGATTGGTTTTTAATTTCTTCTTTTGATAGGAGAGTATGTATGAATACATGACACAATCATCTATACATTACATATTTGCATATCCTTTTTTGAAAAATATTTTAACAGTCTAAACCCTAGACAAAAAAGTTTACAATGCTAGATTTGATGGGAGTTGAGGTAGTCACGGAATTCCCTACTATACGCTGCAGCAGCGCTAACGAACCCGGCCGTGTTGGGGACTTCGGGTACGGGCGCGGCTAATTCCCTGTTACACCTGCCGCCCCGCTCTCGCAGACGCGCGGGCCCCACGGTCTCCCCTTGTACAGTTTACGCTCCCCCGCTATATAACTCAGCCCGCGCGATCCCCGCACCAACCTCCTCCGTCGTCCTCTCCCCCGAATCAGCTGGTCTCTAGCTTCGATCGGCACTGCCCCGAGAGGTAATTGCATCGAATTACTCCTCCACTTGATCAGGTCCAACATTACAAGCTCGATCAATACAGCAGCTAGGAATTTCACGCGTGCACTTGTTCGTACCAAGTTGTGTGAAATTTTTCACGTTTGTGACATTTCCGTCCGTTTGTTCGCAGAGCATATTTGTTCGCGGCGGAAGTCAATTGGTGTCCGTCGGCAATGCAGGAAGCGCTTGTCTCCCCGGTGCGCTCGGCATTGGAGCTCAAGCCGTTCGCCTTCGGAGACCAGCGGCTCGCGTCCTCGCCGCGCTATCTCCCCAGCGGCGACGACGCCCTGTACCGCTGCTCCTCGCCCTTCAGCCCCAGCTTCGGGTTCTCCTCGCCGTCGCCGCTAGCCACCTCCGTCTCGCTCTCGCCGTCCTCCTCCGCCTCCCTCATCGATGACGGCGACGACGGAGGAGCGGCCGCCGACGCCACGGGGCAGCGGCTCCAGCTCGCGCGCCTCGCGCTGCAGTACCAGGAGGTGGCCGACCGCTACGAGCTTTGCCTCTCCCACCTCGCCGAGGCCGCCGAAGAGGCGGCGGCGCTCCGTCGTGAGAACGCCGAGCTCCGCGTCACCAACAGCGACCTCGCCCGCCGTCTCGCGCTGCTCAGCGGGAAGCATACCGCCGCCGTCGCCGTCGCCGACGAGATCCGTCGGCTCCGCCTCGGCGAGCAGAATGTCGCGGCCGCCACCAAGGAGCGCACGCCCGAGAAGCTCGCCGTGCTGCCGAAGAGCATCTCCGTGCGGTCCACAAGCTACCTCAAGATGAACCAGCAATCCCAGGCCGCCACCGCCACGCCGGCGGCCCCCAACCGCAAGCCCCGCACGTCGTCGAACCCAACCAACCCCCCCAGCTCGGTGAGTCCCCCGCTCTCGCCTCGCGAACACCACGGCTCAGCCCGTTTGATCGGCATTTGACATTGTTGCGCACCACTATCAAATCATGCAGCAGCGCGCGTACGACGGCGGCAAGAAAGGCGACGAGCAGAAGGCGCAACCCGCGGACGGCGGTGCCGAGCTGGAGGTGTACAACCAGGGCATGTTCAAGACGGAGCTGTGCAACAAGTGGGAGGAGACGGGAGACTGCCCCTACGGCGACCAGTGCCAGTTCGCGCACGGCGTCGCCGAGCTCCGCCCCGTCATCCGCCACCCTCGCTACAAGACCGCGGTGTGCCGCATGGTGCTCGCCGGCGACGTCTGCCCCTACGGCCACCGCTGCCACTTCCGCCACTCGCTCAGCCCCGCCGAACGCCTCCTCCTTCGATCCTAGCTAAATTAAGGCAGTGCGCGGCCAGTCTTTTGCACCACCTGGACGGTTTGTTGCTTCCGCATGTATACTATAATACTGTATACGATTATACACACGAAAATGTACAAAAATACGAACATCGTAAATAACACATAAGAGGTACGTACAGGGTACAGGAAGCCATATGGTAGAGCTAGTAGCGCCAATATTGTAATGTGAATATCCACAAACAGGTTCCCTCAAAAAAAATATCCACAAACAGGATTAGTGTTTTCGTCAGCTCGATCGGGTTCAGGGACTTCAGATTCGTCAGTTTGTTCATATTCTGTTCAGAAGACGTGGTACTATAAGGCCCGTAAGAGCGTTACCAACAGTGTATTTATTCCATCCCCAATCCTGTTAGGATTTTGGTTAAAAAAACTGGTTCAATAGATTCCTAAAAGAGCTCCAGACGTTTTGGAGTTCCCATCTCCAGTTTTCTCGGTACGTGTATTTGAGGACGAGAGACCGACTCCCAATCCTCTTTCCCGCGCGTTTCTCCTCTCCTTCCCCGCGCTCCTTCTGCGCACGGGAAAGAAAAAAACTAGAATTTCTGTTCGTAGTTTAACAGAAGGGCCCACTTTTAGTTTTTTGGGAATTGAATTTAGGCTATCTCTTGGAGGGAGGGGTTTTTTCACCATTTATTTTCAGTTTAGGAAACCCAAAAATCAATTTTTTGGATAGATTATGTGGACTGTTGGTGATGCTCTACAGACATGGATTCGCAAGTACTACTTCAAAAGTGCAGGTGTGAAATACCCAGAAAGAAATGTGGCTGACGACTGTCATTTTGTTGGTGTCATGAGGCTTTTTATTAGTGGTATGTAGAGGCTCTTTGATAGTTTGATTTCTTCATACTCGATCCATTGTTGTTACTGCAATTTTCCGTTGAAATGAACAGTGATTTTTGCGGTATATACGTCGGCATGTTGCTCACTTGCTCACAGCACCGTTCCCTTGTAAAAAAACTGTATAAGAATTAGCGATTCTATACCTTTGTGCATATTGCCTCATGACTTAATTTTCTGTTTAAAGTAACATATTTTAATATCTTAATTCCAAACTTGATTGAGGTGGTGTGTGCGTGACCGGCCGCGAGTGGTAGTGGTTGTGGTGGTTAGTTGGCCAAGGCGCTACGGGATATCGCCGTCAACAAGTACAATCACTCGAGGTGATCCTTCTCTGTGTTGTTTCCCCAACTTTTCCAATTCACATCCCTCGTATTTAGCGCACGTTTTTCAAACTGCTAAACGATGTGTTTTTTTCAAAAAAATTTTAAATAAAAGTTAGTTTAAAAAAATCATATTCCTTTTTTTTAAAAAAAACACCTAATGCTTAATTAATAATGCGCTAATGAACCGTTCCAGTTTCCGTGTGCTAAGAAGCAACGAACACAGCCCGTTCTCTGTTGTTGGGAGCTAATACCTCTAACACGTAAAACGGAACGACTTATTAGCGTATGATTAATTAAATATTAGCTAATTTTTTTTAAAATAGATTAATATGATTTTCTAAAGCAACTTGTATAGAAATTTTTTTACAAGAAACATATCATTTAACAATTTAAAAAATGTACGCGTGAAAAATAAGGAACGTGGGTTGTGAAAGGAAGAAAACGAACTCAGCCTAAATGTTGGCGTGGGCTTCCAATTAGCAACTTGGATTTTTTTTGGGGGGGGAATAATAGCAACCTGGATTTATTGGCCACTATGAAGATTGAAGAGCAAACCAAAATTTCAGCGCAAATTCACCTCTAGAAAGAAAGATCAATTCAACTCACGTTATGTAGGTGGCACGGCAGCGCCAACCATGCTTAAAATTGGATATACAGACAAGAAGGGATCCTGGACATATATAGATGAAGCAGAAGCAACTTAAAAAGCAACAGAAGGGAACACGGATTTTCTTTTCTAGAGATGAAAGGGAATCCAAGGGTTATGAGCGTCTAATAAGTGTCTTCTAGCCGGTCTGGCCATGCATATTGTGCAACAAACATATGTACATCTCCTTATGTACAGCCGTTAGTTCACGTTAAGCTTGCGCGGATGCATCACTTTTGCACGATGTAGGGTTGCATGCTATTGCGCCCTTGATGCCTGGAGCATGCTGGAGAGGTCCCTCGACGCGAGGACGGACTTGTACATCTCCATGACCAGCCTCTGCCCGAGCTCGTCCGCCTTCTGCCGCAGCTGCTTCTTGCTCTGCCCGCGCGACCGTCGCACCGGCACGCGCTTCTGCCACAGCGCCTCCGTCGTCCCGGCTCCCGGCTGCGACAGCGCCGCGGCCGCCTGCTTCTTGGCCACGCCGACCATGGCGTCCACGTACGCGTCCCGTACCCGCCCCAGCACGCGCGCGGGTACCTTCGCCACGGCGGTCGTCGTCGTCGCGGGCGCCGCCGCCTTGACGCGCGTGCGGAACATGCCTCCCAGCCGCACGGCCCACGCCCCGCCGTCGCTGCCGCTGCCGCTTCCGCCCCCGAGACTGACCAGGTTGCTCGTGCCGCGGCCCGCCGCGCTGCCGTCCACGCGATGGTACTTGCGGCTTCGCCAGTAGGACCGTATCCCCTTCGTGAACCCGATCGGGAAGGCCTCCTCTACGGCTGCCGCCATCTCACGTTCGTCGGGTTGGCCCGGTTGCTTGCTGCTTGCGTGTGTGTTAGGTGATGATGAAACTTGAGAGGGTTTGAGCACTTGAGCTGATCGATCACCAGCCCTCCTTTTATACGCTCCACGAGAGCTGCTTCCGTCACGTGTGGACACGTATAATAAATCGTCAGTTTATAACTAGTAGCGGTTCCCGGAAGGCGCGAGGGCGTAGGTAAAGAACAAGTGTCTGGTGAGGTGTTGTATTGTGTCAAGTTGCAGAGAAGCGATAGGTGCAACGTAACGTACGTAACACCCGGTTACTATATATTAATCCAAGTTGACATTACGGGCGGGAACGAGTCCTTGGGAGTTTGTCATAATAAAGTAATAAACTGAGGCTGCGTGGCATGGTCACAGAGAAGGGTCCTGAAAATTTAAATACTCTGCAAATTGATATGGTTTTATAACAAGATGACGTGGTTATAGTGAGGACCGCGTATGTTTGACTCAGCTGCCTGGCTTGGCGCTTGGGTGTTAGGGATTCAGTCAGGTCGATCCGGTCCACCAAAATGGCTTCTGACATGTGCAAAACATGTGGTTAACGAGTCGGAGTCGACCATAATTAATTTCAGTTTCCTTGTTGGAAGAAGTTACTCCCTCCATCTTAAAATATAAGTATTTTTAGACTTTAATCTGGTCTTCGGGATGCTATTTTGACTAATAATATCTATAAAAGTAAGATGTTTTAAATAAAAAGGTTATATATTATGACAGTTTTTTAATAATAAATCTAGCAACATCAATTTTATATAATTGATCATTTTTATTTTTCTATTAATAGTCAAAGTTAAAAATATTTGACTTGTTAATATACTAAAAATGTTTATATTTTGGGACGGAGGGAGTACACCACTACATCATTTCATCGGCAAATTTGTGTGGGAACTGACATTAATCATGATTCATATGCACAATAACAAGAACAATCATGATGAAAACGGCGTTGTTTCTCTAAGGAACAAAAATTGGTCAAATGATTAATATATATATTTTTTATCCACTAGTCAAGTTCTGGATATGTTCAGACTTCCTCTTTCTACTCCAAATGACGATACTAGTAGTATACAGAGTTGTTAAAAAAAAGTTCTAAAAAGAAAGTACTCACCCTCGTCCCACTATAAGTGCAGTTGTGATTTTCTGTATTCAACGCTTAAACATCAGTTTTTTTAAAAAAAATGATTAGTATTTTTGTTGTTATTAGATAATAAAAGATGAATAGTCCTTTATGACTAACTTATTTTTTAATTTTTTTTATAAATTTTTTTAATAAGACGGACGGTCAAACGTTGGACACGAAAACCACAACAACACTTATAATAAAATAGAGGGTATGGTATACAAGAGTCAATATGTGGGGAAAATGCTCCATATAACCTAGGAGGTACTAGTCCCATGTGTGGCGCAGCGCGTTGGCTGATGCTTAGGCGGGTCGTACTCTTCACGGATTTTCTATCATCCTATCATATATGAGCTTCTAGTAGTAAGTTAAAAAACGTTTTCTTGCTTTTCTGTTCTTCCACGACGTCATCTTAATTAGGAGTTATACATCTAAAAGTAGATATTAGGAAGAGATAGCTTCATCCTTCCCATATCTTTTATTTAGAAAGTCTCTTCGCTCTTAAAAAAGTTAAAATACTACTTGTGTCGTTTGGTTCAACTACATTTTCATTGGACAAAAATAAGAGCCGAAGCCTTTATTATGATGCGTTTGAATCTCAGTTATTTGATCGGATTACAAACATGCCAATAACATCTGAACTCTTTTCCTGCTCCAAGTAGCACCTATCTGACAAAAATGCTCTAGTTCGGACACCCAATAGGAAAGAAAATATCAGGTGCTCACGCCCCAGTCGTCCACGCTTCATCGTCCTTTTCTCTCCTTCTCTCTTGATCTTATCCATTTCCCTTCTCTCTCTACACTGTTTCTATTCACGCGAGGCGCTTCTCCTCCAGCTCTTTCTCCGTATGGCAACACTCCTCCTTCCGTTCCTCCTTCGCAACGGCGACATCACCGAATGCCGCCACCTCATTCCCCGCCTAGCCGTAGTCCGCCAGTGGTTGCAGCGACGGTGACAACAGCCAGATCCCTAGCCCTGACCCTGCAGCCACTGCAGCGACCGCGGCCTCCGCCCTCACGACATGGCTCGGGGCCTTGCCACCGACGTTGTGTTGTCGCCGATGATCTAGCCAACCACCAGAGAGAATGAAGAAGTGGATCTAGTTAGTATTTAGGGTGATTTTTCGATGTTTCAGTCTCTATATGTGGATGTTTCATTAGTTCAACCGAAGTGTTTCAGTAGGGTTTTTTTATGGTGTTTCATTTTTTTGTCTTCAATTTCACTCAGATCTTGTTGATGTTTCAGTGGTCGTTTGTTTCATGTGTTGATGTAAATTGTTTTATCTGACGATCTGATTGTGTTTCACTATTTTCAAGAACCAAAATATTCTTTTACTAAGGGCTGAAACAACGTTCGATTTTTTAGAAAAATCAGGTGCCCGATTTGTAGTTCTTTCGCAGCGGCACATAACCTACTTCTACAGTTCTACCAGCCCAATTACTCAAGTGCCTAATCATCTTCCCCATCAGCTCGACTCACCATGTCCACGCTCTGGTGCTGTTCTCCAATGCTGCTTCCCCTCCAGTGTAATTGCAACATTCTCTACTCATTTCTCATAAGTTGCTCCATTGTGGTTTACATGTATGGCACCTTTGTTTCGGGCCTATAGCTAAATACAAGCTCAAAGGCGTAATTATCACTAAATATGTTATTTCATACATGACGTTAAAATAATAAACTAATTTATTTTCATTACAGAAATGAATGAAAGGTAAAATCGTTTTTCATAGGCTCCACCAGGACCGGGATTAACCATTGTATTGAGTCTATTTTGCCTCCTACATCTCTTGCTCATGATTGAATCACCTCCCTCAATAACCAAACCAGGTATAACACCTCCCCATCTTTCAAAAATATGTAAATTAACTCATTCAGTGGATTGAGAAGCCATTTTTTGCTGATATGACATGTTGACCACGGTTTATTCGCTTAGTCGGCGAGTCTCTTAGCAGAAAAACTAATAAATTTGTAGTGGGACCCATGTGTCATCCCTTCTTTCTTTCCACTCCTCTTCTCTCTCCACTTTCTCTCTCGGGTAGAGCATGGCGAGAGGTCAGCAACGCCCTGGTCGTAAGGAGCAAAGGTTGGAGAGGACGCTGGCGATGGGTGCTTGTCTCCACAATCGTCGGCGAGAGGGTGCGACAAAGGTGGAGGATGGAACATGGACGACAGGTCTGACACACAGGCAAGGAAACTGGCGGAGAGGAGGTATCAACGACGGTCATTAAACGAAGCTGGGGTGGTGTGGTGGTGGAGGTGAGGCGGCGGCTGTGTTGGACGGTGCGCTGGAGTCTTGTCAGCAATCATGGCCTTGCGGTGTGGTGGACACATCCCCCAACCATAGATTGGAGGGGTGGCAGGGCCCAGATCTACGAGGCTAGGTGTCAGAACACGATGAAGACGTGCGCTCGGGGAGAGTGGCAATTTTGTAGAGGAGGTCAGATCTGGGCAGTGGTAACATGCTGTTGTGCTAGTGGCATCAGGCATGCCATCAGGCTGGTAGCTCTGTTGTTCGCCTACTTTAGGCAATCGCCGATCCCCTGCAACATCACGACGAGGAGCTCGTTGCCACTAGCCTTGTTGCCAAGCGCCGCTGCCGTCATGATGCATGGCCATGCCGCGGTGATGATGACGACATTGCTAGGGAAGGCTCGCCAGGGATGATGGTGGACGGGCGAGCGATCTTCGCTGCTAATCGCAACGCTATCTTCTTCACCAATCGCAACGCCATCTGCGTCGCCGCACATTGCGGATCGCTTTGACAGCTCCTTCTCGATAATGTCATCAAACTTCTTTCCACTGCTGCTTGCGAGGAAAGAGGGGAAGAGAGGAGAGAAATGGGGAAGGAGAAAAGTGATGTAACTAACATATGGTGCCCATCACATGTGTTTGCCACATTTCACTAACATTTGGGGGCCACATGCTGAATCAGCAAAAACCATATATTTGCACTGCTTTTCGAAGTGAGGGAGGGGGGGGGGGGGGCGTCATACCCGCTTTTGTGGTTGATAGATGCAATTTGATTAGGGTAAGAAACAAAGGAAGTAAAATAGACTTATTTCATAACCTTTCACCGATGAGTTTTGCGGCTTCGAGCCTTGCCTTTGAACAAGCCCAATAATGAGTTGCCTTAAAGTTTCAATGTTCTAAAATGAGACAATATGCAAGGGCAAAAGGACACGCTATATACCTTGTTTAGTTAGCCCATGTTTTCCGGTCCACTCCACGTTAGTGGGCCACAATTTTGAACTAGATTTCGGGCCCATCCACGGGAACGGGTTGGGATCATGGACTACCAAACTAATGAAGATGAGGTCACAGATGGAATTTGCTAGGAATAAGAACAGACTACAGACTACTAGTTGCCAAAATCAAAGAAGCATCAAGCATCCATGCTACGGTAGTAAACTATTTATGTCGGATATTGTCGAAAATGCTGTCTACGTGCCACTGCATGCATGGAGAGAATATTTTCTCCCATACTCTCGTCTTTCATTCATTTAAAAGATTTTTTTCTTAAAAACTATTTATCTAATCTACGATCTGATTGCACCACTAAATTTATTATATTAAATCTTTACAACAAGACCACACATGATTATATTTCGACAAAAAAATATTTTAGTTTTTTATTGATTTTTTAATGTTGCATATGGTCTCTTTTAATGTTTCAACCAGTAGTTTTACAATGTTTCAGCTAGTGTACTCATGATGTTTTACTATATACGGATCAAATGTTGCAGTAGATTTTGATATTATGGAACACGCCGTTGCAACAAATCACCCGCATATTTTGGAAACCCTCTATTAAGGGAATTTGGTTTATTTTTTGTTTCACCAAAAATGTTTCATCTAGTGCATTCACAATGTTTCACTATGTATAGATCTAATGTTGCAGTAAACTGAAATACTCCATTGCAATAAATCACTCACATATTTTAGAAACCACCTATTAAGTGAATTTGGTTTATTTTTTGTTCCACCAAAAATATTTCACCTAGTGTACTCACAATGTTTTACTATGTATAGATCTAACGTTGCAGTGAACTAAAACATTATTTTGCTATTTGCTGAAACATCGTTTTTATATAAGGTGAAACAACGCCCGATTTAAACGATTGAAACATTTTCGATCTACTTACTGAAACAATTACTATATACTTGGTGGAACATTGTGCAACATTTAAAAAAAATTCAATAATAAGCTAAATTTTTTTTCGTCAGAATATATACATGTGTGGTCTTGTTTTAAAAATTTAATCGCAACTAATTTAATGGTGCAATCGGATCATGATTTGGGTAAATAATTTAAAAGAAAAATCAGTTTAAAATAGCTTTACACGTAAATCGGGCGCTCCCCCGCTCCCCGTCGGTCATCGGATGACCGACGCGTAGTCGCGTCCCGGATATTGTACTGTGGATTGAATGGTGCACACGATTAATACACCTACGTACTGTGCACAATCCACTATTTCCATCACAGATCGCAGGGTGGGTTCCCATCGGTAAAAATGGCTCCCATTAAAAAGTGTAAATTTAGCTCATGCGCATCACACTTGGGTTATATTTGCCATAACCGTCCAAATTAACTATTCAGTTAATGGACACTACATTATTGCGTATATTTGATAACTAATCAAAGCTGTATTTATGGTGCAATTGTATGGATCTAGACTATAATTGTTTCAAAGTAAATTTGGATTTAATATATAAAATGTAATTCTCTTAAATCCATTCCGAGCATATATACATTTAGTTATTATTGTGCTCCAATATATACTCAATCGGTCTACACTGCATATCCTAACCTAACCACAGAGTGTGCAAAAGTGCGTGTGCGTGCAGGATGTTTTGGGGTAGGTGGGGGAAGGCCAAAGTCCGCCGCCTTGACCCACAAATATTTTCTATTTCGTACCTTTGTATTTTTAATATTGTACATATATAAGTTTCCTATACCCGTATTTAATTTCGACCAAATATCGGACATTACAATATGGGAGATTTACAATATATATTTAGTTTTCAGTGAAAAGTATATCTCTATATGCGTGCAACTGATATAGAAAAATGATATTGAGTTCTTTTAGTAATAGTGAAATAATAAAGTCCGGACAATGATAATAAAAATGATTATAATTAAACTATATCTTGAACCTTAGGTAATGAGTGGGAATTGATATTGCCGTATTATTTTGAAGTGTGTATTCTAACATTTATCAAGTACAATGAGTAGCAGCCAATTTTTCGACAAAAAGGATGCATGATATATATTGCGGTCTCTTGTTGTACCCAACACATAATCCCCCACTCACCCTAAAAAAAATGTAAACAAACTACAGTAGAATATCTATTCATGTATTTATTGGTGAGTCACATGGACGTCCTTTGTAAAATATTGAAAAAAAAAGTCTAAAAATATACTCCTAGGCTCTGTTTGTAAGCGCGCGCGCTTCCCAAACTAGATCACCGACGGACGAACACAATTCCATACCCATCACGAGCTCGTGACATTGACTTGACAATATGAAATGAACTGCTACAGTACACTCTGCTTTGCAATTAATTTCTTACAAGTGACTGTGAATGATCTAAACACAGGAGAGTAAAGAGAAACAAAGCAAAAAGAAAAGAAAACTTGATATATTGGCAGAAGAACTATACGGATCATATGACCAGAGTAATAGAGAGTGCAGATCCCTGGAACGCCGGCGTGACTCCGTCACGACGTACCGGAGATGTCCGCCACCTTGCAATTGCTGCCGATCGATCACCATAGGAACCATAGGCTCGCGAACGCAGCACACGCCGTGAACAGAACGGCGCGGCTCCCGTGCGACGACGGTGCGCTCGACGGCATGAACCCAGGGTCCTGCGGGTACAGAGGCCCTCTGCCGGACTGCGCGCCCCCGCCGAACTGGACGTACGCCGCTGGCGGCGGCGGGCAGTATGACCCGGGGTAATACGCCGGAGGCGGAGGGCTGTAGTAGTAGTACGGCGGCGGTGGAGGGAGCGCCGGCGGGGGCGGCGACGGGTACAGCACCGGGCAGTCAGCGCCGCCGCACGGCGAGCACCCACCGCACTTGACCTCTCCCTCGATCGCCGCGGCCGCCGTCGACGCCGCGACGGCAAGGATCGCCAGCACGAGCACCGGCGCCGGACGCCGCATCATGTCGCCGGTGATCGACTCGGGTAGCTAGCCTAGCACGCTACGTTATGTTACGAGAAAGCCGGTCTGCCTACCTAGCTAAGGTAACAAGAAGAGAAGTGCCCTACGGTATGGCCGGGCGTGCAGCCTGCTGCCCCTCTCTTATGATGCGCCCACAACTCACTAAGTATATCTCCTAGAGTCATAGTACGCATTATTTGGAGGAATATTAGTTGGGGGTTCGTTACAAAAAAACAGCGGCCAGTAAGCAGTAGAACCCAAAAGGGATATGCATAATTGTAGTGCTGGTGGCAGTGGCCATCGAGGGGAGGAGTTGCTGGGCCGGGACAGTGTGTGGCTTCCTGAGGCCGGCACCACCACCACGCACGGCACGTTCCAGCGTGGCTCGAAAGTGACGACCATGTGGCGGCGCCTAAATCGGTGGGCCACATGCGCGAGCTACGAGGCTATCTACTACGACGACTACTATCTATTACGACGACTACTATAGTCGTGCTGCATTATGGGCGGGCAAACCGACCGATCGGAGCTCGGTTTGGTGCGCGCGCTGGCGGTGGATGCGTCCGGGAGGGAGCACCGACGCGGCTGGTGCGGGCCGTTACATGTGCGTGTGCGTGCCTGTCCGGGCCAAGTTGCGGTAGGAGTATTCTCTATTCCGCGACGCGTCCAGGGGAGGGAGTGGGCAACGTGAGTTCATCATTGGGGTAGAGGATCGTGGAGCTGGGAGTAGCTTCAAGCTGGGTTCACCTGCGTCTGCGTGTGACGAAGTTTTATTAATGAAGTGGGAATTCAGAAGCTTCCGATCTGGTCTCCGATTCGTCCTTTTGCGTGAGCCATGTGACTGAATGCCGCTGATCCTGCTTTGGGAATGGATTGATTTTTCCCGTGCATTTCGGTGTGCAAGGTCCCCAAATGCAACTGAACAAGGACTACATCCGTTCTTTTACTATACACAGGTTAGTTGCACATACTCGCGTGAATCCTCTGCGCACTGCAGTTGTCCGTCTGTATGATCACTTTTTTTTTTTTGAAATGGTCTGTATGATCACTTTGATTACCTGCACCTACACATTTACCGCTTAACATGGAAAAAAATTATTTCACTACTACTGCCAAGTGACCATCTTTGACTCTTTATCTCCAACGGTTTTCTCATTCTTTGTTGGTCACCTTTCACGGTCTTACCTTTTGCGCGGTGTTCTATACCCTTTTTCTTCAACTAGGATTTTTTTTCCTATTTATTGTCCCTTCAAATTAATAATACTTGTCGTTTTGGATAAAAGCACGGTCTTCAAAAAATAACTTTGACCATTATTTTTCATTATAATATGTATAGAATTGTTAACAAATATATGATTTAATTTTATTAAAGTATTTTTTAAAACTAATCTATACATGTAGTCACCATATTTGAAAGATAAATATTTTAAAAATGATTCATAATCAAAGATTTTAATGTTTGACCTCATACTTGTCTAAAACGAAGTATTATTAGCCCGGAGGGAGTACTACCTCCGTCCTATAATATAAAAAATTTTAGAGGGATGTGATACTTCATAGTACTATAATCTAGATAAAGAGTATGTCTAGATTTATAGAACTAGAAAGTGTCTCATCCATTTAAAATCTCTTACGTTTTGGAACGGAGGGAGTAGTAACATACATAGGGGCAAAACTAGAATAGGAATTACCATGTGTCCCATTTAATATCACACACTTAATACTCCAATTACGTGTGCAATAAAAAAACATGCTTTGGTGAAAATTTTATGGACATGTGTGGCTGTGTCCCATGCACTACGGAAGCGCAACGTGGCTTCGCTCTGGCAGCTACATTATAATGGACAGACCTATATAATTAGTAATATACCATGATAATAATTAAAGGTAAAATATTAGATTCGGTGGTTACACACGTTAAACGGCACTGCGTACGGTGAAATATGGAAGGAGGATGACTCCACTTTTACAATAGAAGAGAAATGTAGTGATGTGCAAATGTTTTGCATAATCCTATAAAGATTAGTAACTGCTGGATAAAATATAAAAATTATCTATATGTGTTTTTCACAGTGCCAATTACTCAGTAATATTTATTGACAAATATATTTAAGAACTTTTTTCTAGAGAATATACAAGTTGCCAGTAATATTTATTGATAAATCAGATGTGTGGGGGTAAAGTGGGTTGGCGTGTCCAGGCTCGATTATTAACTCATTTATTTTTCAAGGAGAAAGGATTCCATAATTAATTAGACATGTAGGGTAAGCTCAGCCAGCTAATTAATCCGCATGTGAACAAACAGGAGACCCTTCAGTTTATAACAAAAGAACAAAGCAGACAGAGAGAGAACCTTCGATTGCCAACCACCCTTTATTTGCAAAAAGCTGAAGTGCGATGCTTCAACCAAAAGTTTTGGTGCATGTCAACCATATGATACATGCGTGTCTTTTAGTTAATAAACTCTGCCTTTGATCAAAGGGTAGGACGATCTTTTTCTTACTGATGCACTTGGAAAGTTACAATCCTCTGTTCTATCTTTATTTAGGTTGAATAGGCACTCCTAGCCATTCTCCTATCCCACACATTTTTCGAATATGTGTTACCATCAACCTTCCCTATAGACATAGCGTATCTAAATAAGTGAAATAAGGATCCTTTTTTAGAACAATGCATCTATATCGATAGCAAAACCTGGACCATTCGATCTAGTATTTTAAAACTTTAGCCGTTAGATTATCTATGCAAAATATCATAAAGTTCCCATCGAGAAAGATCTATTGCAGAAAGGTTCTTCCATATCCCTATGAAAAATTCTTTCTTTTTTTTTTGTTTTAATCCTTCGTTCTTCTCCTCTTTACTATCTGGTCCTCCCGCCTCATCTAGCTGCTAGCTAAGGAGTTAGAGAACAAAAGCAAGACATATTTGAATAACAAAAATCTTCAATTTCCTACTACATTTGCATAGTAATTTTCCTATAACAACATGGATATAGTAAATTTGCTAAGATTTTTATGTGGCATAGACACTGTAAACTTTGTAAATATGCCTTAACATTGACATACATGGCCAACACTAAGAATTCGAGACCCCTATGCGAAACACAAATTCATGCCTATATTTATAAAGTGCCAAGAAGCAAAGAATAAATTAGTGGTGACACTCTACCTAAGTTGGAAGAAGATTTTTTTTTAAATGAAGGTGGAAAAATAATTATGTCATTGTTCAATCTAGTTTTATGTATTGTTTTTTTGCCTCTTAATTGCACCAGTTTAGATGGCAATGGCACGTAGAAACACAGTGGACTAGACCAATTTCAGTGGCAAATTTACAATTCGGGTTTCTTTAATGGCTATTTCAAATTAAGAGTGAAATGTAGTGGTATATTTGCAATTTTCCCTAATATTAAATACTCCTCACCTTTTTATTTAATATGATTAACTTAAATAATATTATTTTTTATAAAATTATTGTTAAAATTATTTTTATAAAACTATTGTTAAAATATACGTTATCATGTACTAGAGCTGAGCTCACAAGACTAACTAAGATCAAGCCAAGTCGTGCTAGAAAGCTGAATGGTGAAATAGGCTTGGGCCGTGTTTAGTTTTTCTCATATTCCGAACTTTCCATCACATCATATTACATTAAAAACTTTTTCTACATATATAAACTTTTAATTTTTTCTTCAAACTCCTAACTTTCTTCAAACTTTCAATTTTTTTCAGGAACTAAACACACCCTTGGCTCACCATTCTGACTCGCTTAAGATTTGACTTGTTAACTGACGTACTTTACATAGGCCAATCATTATCGATTTACATGGTTATGGTAGAGCTAACACTCGCACACACATGAGATGATCACTGTCGATTACGTTGCTAGACTGGATGATTTGTTGGCACCGATATATTGGAGGAGGCTATAATGGTACTGTCAACCAGCCCCTCAGTACTGTCTAACATGTAGTGTTGTTTTACTTGGTCGGCACCAAGCTCCCAACAATAACTACCAAAAGAAACTTCCAATCCTAATATAACCCAACATTGGTTGCCGAAACCTTTAATTAGCCATATATCTGATAAACGAATTACAAGATGTTCAACTAATTTATATCTTGTCAGCACCAAATTACCCTTATATATTATTGTTAGTGTCGGGGTATAGACTCAAGTCAGATGAAGTAGGAGCAAGGAAGAAAATCTTCTGTTCTCAAAAAAAAAAGGAAGGAAATCTTCTCGGTGGCTATAGTGGTGGTTCACCTTTATAGGGCAGGGGAGAGAAAGGAAAAGATTTGCATACCTTCAGGATTTTATCCTATTACATCCGAACTATTGTCACTAATCTAAATTGGTTGCTTAGTGAGGGGTTGAGTCCTCTAGTGAGCTTAAGCTAATCAAAATGGTGAGCCAAGCCACCAATTTGGCTCAGTGAAAATAGGAAGGCATTCTAGTTAGGGGTGAAAACAGATCGGATAATATCTGATCCGATCTACTCTAAATCCGTCCGAAACGAGGATATGGTATGGGTTTTTAGAAATCCGGCGAATATGGATGCGGATAGTATGATGCGGATGCGGATATGGTATCTCTAAAATCCGGCGGATATAGATTTATGTCGGATAATACGAAATTATCAACACATGTAACCACTCTATCTATTACATATAATATAAGTTGGTCCATCCAATAGCCTAATTCATCAATTAACCTAGATTTCTTTATATGAGGCTTTCACCGTTTCATGTTACACTTGCCTAGCTGTATTTTTACATTATGGAAATAATGTATTCATGTTGTTTAGCACTTAAGCATATAATTATTATGATGGGTTATTTATTGATTATTGTATTATTGTTTCTTTCATTGCTAACTCGATATTGTATTGATTGCATACACACGTAATATTCGATAAATTTATTCCGTTTCCAAACCGATTCCGCACTATTTCCGACATCCAAAACAATCCGCTCCGCATCCGTATCCGCATCCACATCCATACACTAACCCACTCCAAATCCGTTTAAAAAATATGGTTTAGGATATGTATGATCACTATTCATCCGAATCCACTCTGTTTTCACTTTTAGGGCTGGCCTGAATTGGTATAATTGGATGTCATTTAAGGGTCTAGTCAGTTTGAAGGAACTGAACTGTGAAAATCCTATCAAATTTCCATATCTCAAGTGAAAACCACGATTTCAAGCGATTCTCGATTATTCAACGAGAGCCGAATAACAATCACTTTGTGTTTGTAAGCCATTCGAAAGAAATTGGAATAAGAAAGGAATAATCTTTCAAACAATAATTAGTCAAGAGGACATTTCTAACAAAAGTCTGAACTTGCGATGACGCGAGGGCCTGAGGGTTGGCTACGGAGACAAGGTGTACGTTCGATATGATAAGCGACGAAAAGCAATGCTTTAAAGCCGACCACTATCCCTAATTTATCTATAACTAATCTAATAGTTTATTTATATAACGGTTACATACTATACTATTAATATATGGTCCCATTTATCATACACACACCATGTGTTAGAGCGCATGCCACAGCTGGCTATAAATCTGTAGCCCGCTGCTCTTCTCTCTTCTTATTTATCTCTTAAAAATATGTTTTGTAGTTGGCTTATAGCTTGTTATTGTAACTTGCTCTTAAAATAGTAGCAGCACTACGGTACCGTTTCTCTTGCTCTGAAACGGGAATCCGTGTTCCAGAAAGCTCCATTACGAACAGTGCACGTGTCGACTCAAGATTTGGGCTCTGCCTTTCCCAAGCAAACGTGGCAATCTTCTACGGACGACTCATCGCCTCCCTTTACACCAAACTCACCAAGACGGACACTAGCAGCGCCCCACGTAGCCCCCTTCCACCCCGCCACGCGTCCCTGATGGCTGATGCGAAGCTTTCTTAGGCCCTGCTTATTTAAGCCCGCACTCCGTGGAGGCGTGTATCTGCAATCTCCTGCTCACTCGATCCATCAACACAGGCATTCCAAGCAGAGGCGCTAGTAGAGCTCGTCGGCAAGCAAGCGGCGAGGCGGAGGACTTCGGTTTCGTGCAGCGGCGGCAGCGAGGAGATGGCTTACGTGCCGGTGTGCGTGCAGTGCGGGACGCACAGCAACCCGTGCAGGTGCAAGGTGCTCGGCCCGACGCTGGGTTTCGTGGCGTTCGTGGTGGCCGGCGTCGTGGAGTGGCCGCTCGGCGCGTTCGTGTACCTGTTCCGCCACCGCAAGGGTCGCCGCATCATGGGGCACCCGGCCAACGTCGTCTACCCGCGGATCACCAGCGCGATCCCCATCTAATCGACCCGGCGTCCGCTGAAAAGGTGGGAAAAAAAATACTTGACCGGCGCGATCAATATATAGGCAGCCGGTGGGAATGTGCCGTAATTAAATGTTTTATAAACGCTTTCGACATGTTCAATAAAAACCCTGGTTCATGCTGTAACTTCTAAGCATCGACGTGGATGTATGTATATATACGTAATATTTCTCATCAATGTAAATGGTTATTCCAGCATGGCTACTCAGGTGCAGAGAGATCGTGACTTCGTTGTGTTGAACAATTAGTTGTGGCCTGTGGGCTTGTTTCTGCTAGAGTACATATGACCTACGTTGAGCGTTAAAGCCCAACAAATCAGCACAATGAGGCTGCCATATGGCCCCAAATCATTGACCAGCGCACGGCCGGCCTACCGGTAAGCAGAATCAACTGCTAAAACGCCGCGCAGGGAGGGCGAGAGAGCCCCGCCGCTGCCGTCCTTGCAGCCGCGCCCGGCTTTCCGGCGACCGCTCGGGCGGGGGGCGGCGGCGAGGCGGAGGGAAGGATGGAGGGGGTGGCGTCGGTGGGCGGTCGAGGCCTCGAGGGTGTTCGTGTTGCCCCAGCGACGGGAGAGACAGGGACGGGGGAAAAGAATCATACGGGGAAAATATATAAAAAATTATATAAATTATATGCATGTAATTTAAACAATTATATAAAAAATTTATAAAATTTGATAAGATATGGTGATATAAGACACTGTATAAACATGCAAGTCTAAATTCGATCGACATATGAAGAAACAAAAATAACAAATTTTATCTGTGATGTATATAGATCAAATTTAGTCATGTATGTTTATGTAGTCTTATATCATCACAATCGATGTTATTAATTTTTTTTAATTTTTTTATAACTATTTAAGTTGCATGCTACCATGGTATCTAGGTGTAGAAAATCCTTGTCCCACAGCATAAGCGTTATTAGAGCAGGTATAATAGCATACTTCCATAGTTTCATTAGGGCATCACCAATATATATATGGTAAAGTGATCCATATGGATGGGACCCACATAAATAGTTTATCCCTATGGTAATCTCCACAATGTATATAGATACAAGGTATTATTAGGAGAAGAGAGAGGGGTAGAGATAGATAATATAATTTATTTTATATGAGTAGTCCATATGCATATGGGTATTTTTTGCTATTTTTTCTATATGAACTAGTTGCACAATAATAATAGATGGCTGAATGAAATATTCTATTGCTTATAGATTATTTTTACTCCACATTATGGATGCCCATATGACTGACATACCTGACCGTATGGAGCTTCCCATACCAAATCGTCCGTAGTGCATATATAGTAGTAGTAATAACTTAACATAACTGCTCACATGTTACCTGTACGGATGTACATGCATCCGAATCCTATTGTTCACAGGAACCGTAAACAAACCGAATGTGTGTATATATATCCACGTACATCGGTACAAGATCGAGTCTACCTCGCTCGATCGTGGTGCGTCACGTACTCGATATGGATATGGATATGGAGATCGAACCGCACCAAATTCTTCCCGACGATCTTGTCCTCGAGATCATCGCGAGAAGCAGTCCTGCTACGATCATCCGCTGCGGTGCCATCTCAAAACCCCTGCGCCGCCGCATCCTCCATCCGGCCTTCCTCCGTCGCCTTCGCGTTGTCAATGCTGGGGACGACACCGGCAATTCCCGATGCGGATTCGTCCCATCTCTCCTCCTCGGCTTGTACCGCCGAGCAAAAGACCTGTGCAGCCCGCTGGCTTTGGTGCCACCTGATACAGCCGGCGCCGCGAGCATTGCCACATCGCTGGCCCTCGTCCCGCCCGCCGACACCGATCAACCATGGCGCCAACCACAGCGCGTGCGTCTTTGGTCCCTACCTGCCCCTGTCATCGCGCAGGTCCCTCATAGTCCTCCGCCGGCGGTGCAGGGTCATCGGTCACCAAGACTATCTCCACAGCGGGCTCACCGTGTGCAACTCAGTGTCAGGCGAGCGTTGGGTGCTCCCGCCCCACGAGGTGTCCGACGAGATCGTCGTCCTCCTCGATGTCAACCACAACGACCAGGCGATTGGAACCCACTCGTTCAAGTTGCTCGCCGCGCAGCTGCTAGTGAGCCCTGCCAGGACGCTCGTCTTCCAAGTCTTCTCCTCCGACGAGCGCGAGTGGGGCACTCCCGTTGCCTGCCCCATCTCCCGGATTTGCTTATCCGACGGCGACTCCAATGTTGTCGTCCTGCGCGGCGCCGTCTACTGGTTGTGCTGCGAATACTCGGGTTACAGCATCCTCAGCCTAAAGCGACGAGGCGACGGCGCGGAGCCGAAGGCGTCACTAGTGAACCTCCCGGAGTCGTGCAAATCCGGGATGCACAACATGTGCCTCGCGCTATCGCCGGCCGCGGCGGCGGACGACGGCACGAGCAACGCAGTATTGCTGAGCGTGGTCGTCCACGGAAGCGACGGCATTCTCGTGTGGGTCCGCAGACTCCGCGCCACGGCGCGAGGGAGGTCACGCCCTGCGTGACGTTATCCGCGACGACGGATGGTTGAGAGGAAGGTGGCTCGTGCCGTTCTGCGAGGGGAGTGGCGCCCTCGTTTTGGAGGGGATGAGGGCGACAGTCCTCTGCTGCTCGACCTACAACGCAGGGTGTTGAATAAGCTTTGCCTGTACGAGTTAGATCTGATCTCCTACATGCTGTTCGTAATGAAAACTTTCTGATTCTTGTTTTATACTTTTAAATTCATTCATGTATTGGACGGTTTCGAATTCTATTTATTCAAATGCCGGTTGCTGATCTTTTCTCAGTGTTGTACTCTTTCAGTGAAAACACACTTGTAAGTGTTGTTTTCCATGTGTTTGATCGCTATCTGGTGTAATGCAGTACCAATGTTTTAAGATGTGAACGAATTGGGTGCTCTACTACGTCACATAAGACACGGGGACGAGTCAAGATATAGAAAAGGCATAATTTAATTTGGATTGAGATCCCAACTAGTATCATATTTCATACACGAGTGATGGCGAGTTGGCAACAACAGTTCAGAGGAGCACCATATATTCAGACTTCCATATTATTGTTCCTTAACGTCTGAATATAAGTTCACATCGATACAATAGCTTTTCAAATGGTAGCCTCGACCAATTTAGGAGGAATCAACAAGTTCGCCAAAGATTCCTTCTTACGGATGGCTCCATTTTTATCATCTGGGCCTAGTGCCTTCTCCCGGAGCTTCTCCAGCTTCTCCCTTACTTTTCTCTTGTTCTCTTGCCTGGAGGTTCTTGCTTCTGCAGGACCAGCCACCAGAAGCGTTGCTATGAACGCAGACGACGTGTATGACAGTGCATCTCTACGGGATAAACTGCTTGTTAGCCTTGATTCATGTACAGTGGTTGCCTGCAGGAAACAAATTGCTAATTAACAGGGGAGCGGTTTATGCCAGAACTGAAGAAGAATCCACATAACACGATAATTTAGATTACAAGAAGCAGAGGAGTATAGCTTCAAGAGGTCACTGTTTCTGAAGATATGGAAGACAAAGTTAATCAAATAGGGCCTACATTTTTTTTGAAGGAAGGCAAAAGCTTTGCCTTGTATATTAATAAAGCAGGAAAAAATTATACAGTGTTAGTCGACAAAAAACGACAAACCCAATTGACACAGGGTTAATCAAATAGGGCCTATATAACCAAAGATTGACATGCATGGATATTCTCTATGATGGAGGATTTCGTTATCAAACTTGGATTTAATCATCCAAGTATGCACTGTCCAACTTTCATCTATTAATTAATTTTCACCACACACCACCAAGGGGATGGACATATATAGTAGAATAACTGAATATGCATAGATGTAGTGCAATACACACATAAAAAAAAGTTAAACCTGTCAGCATAAAAATACAGCAGAATTTTGCACATAATAATCCATTCAACACCTGAATGTTCCGAATCAATCTAATAAAACATATTGTATGCACCTATAGCTTTGACATATTTTTCTAGAAAAAAATTAACAGCTTTTGACATATTTGTAGGAATGTAGGCACCAAAGTACTGCTTAAAAATCCAAGAAATGACAAGAGAAACTGGTCATCAATTGGTGATGAAACATAGCAGGCATAGCATATTTCAATATAACATCACTGAACCACCCGGCTCTACTTCTGATTAGTACTATTTCCGAAGTGAAGCGTGTTCATCTGACATTCTTGTGCATATAAAATCTGCAATTGATTCTTGCAAGTTGCATTAATACAAAGTACTTCTGCAAGCAGCAGCAGTTCATCCAGGCCCCAGCGCATACAGGGGAGATCTATCTCTTCCATCCTCATGAGAGATGATCTCCAGTCCCCTGTTTCCCCAATCTATCAACCTATCCTACTCGTTCTAGGTCTCTAGCTAATAAAAGAAACATTTCGTGGTTCAGCTCATGCATATTGGATCCCAGCATCCCACGATTTTATTCCGGAGAACGGAAGCAGTTCATCCCAAACGAAACAGGGGAAACTGGAAAGGGAATTTCAGAGATCCGGGCAAAGCCAAGATACTCGGTACCTGGTTGTGCCTGCAGCAAGTCACAGTCATCATCCGTGGCCTTCTGCCGGCGTAGCCATTTCTCGCCGTCGCCGGAAGGCCAAGGATTGGAGGGGGAAGCTGCAGAGCCGTGATTACCATTATCGCGGCTAGTTGGGACTTGGGAGCTGGGATGGTGGCGCTGGTGATGGAGTGGGGTGGTGCCGTAGAAGACAAGTGCTACACTGCTTCGTGACTGCTTGTTTTCTTCACACTTCTGCATAGTTCCACTTGTGGACAAAACCACTAGGAAACGGAAGCACGGAAGTACGGTTTGGCATTCAGGCTCTGTTTAGTTCAGCGTTTAAATTTTGATTAAAATTAAAGATAATATGACTGAAAAATTATATGTGTATGAAAGGTTAATGTGATGAAAAAGGACTGAAGTTTGAATCCAAACTTTAAATCTAAACACAGCCTTATGACCTTGCACCAGGAACAACGAACAAGGATGAAGTACTGTAATTTTGCTTTGATTTACGAACGCTAATAATTCCTCTTTGAAAAATAATACACCTTCCGTTTCATATTATTTTTTCTTAGTCAAAGTTCATTAGATTTGATCAATATTATAAAAATATTAGCAACATCCATAACACTAAATTAGTTTCATTAAATTTAGTTTAATAGATTTTGATAATATATTTATTTTGTATTAAAAATATTAATATATTATTTTAACTTTAACCAGTTTGATTAAGAAAAAAAAGTGGAGTAGTAAATATCTTAGGTAGGCCTATTCAGGTCGGCGTGCTATATTCCAAACTTAGGCCGAAAACAGCCCACCGGCCTTAATGGGCCGAAACTTCACCAGGCTTTAAACTAGCAGGCAGCAGCCGCCTGGTGCTGTCAAGTGTTAACAAGTAGTACAGGACACAGATGCGACCGAACACAGGTTACGCTCGCTGCTTTCCCTGCATGTAATTAACCCGTCGAGTCTGGCACGGTGTCGGTCACCTGCCGCCGCGGGACACCAAATATATATGCTGGTAATTAACCAGACCCGAACAGGTCAAAAGGATCATCCCCAACCGATCGAGACCGCGCCAATCTAACCAGCCACATCACGCCACGTTATACTTGCAAACTTGCAATGTATAGAGCGCCTCAAGACGACACTACAAAACATATGGCATGGAGACACGCACGGCGACACCGATCGAGAGTACGTCCACGAGACGCCACACGCGGCAAGGAGAGCCGCGTGCAGCCTACGCCCCGGGAGCGGCGTCCTTCACGCGGACGCGGGGGCGCGCGTCGTACTCCCGCGCGTAGTAGCCCATCCAGCCGCTCGCGGTCGCGGTGCCCGCGTCGACGTCGTAGTCCACCCGGTGCGCGCCCACGGGTCGACGATGCCGCCCCGTGAAGTACCGGTACGCCCACGTGCCGGCCGCCACCGCGCCCACGGCGAGGCACCAGCCGATGATCGAGGCGGCCCCGGAGACGAAGACCGCGGCGGCCATCGGCACCCAGAGAGGGCTGGTGAGGAGCAGGAGCGGGCTGAGGACGACGAGCGCGACGAAGGCGACGGTGAGCGTGACACCCGCGAGGACAAGGAGCGCCGCGAGGGTGACAGCCAGGGCGAGGAAACCGACGAGCCTCGCGGAGTCGTACGCGTGGTGCTGGATGAGCCGGCGGAGCGGGAGGTCCGTGTGCGCTTGGCCGCGCAGCGGCCGGGGCGGACGGGGTAAGGCTGCGCGCGCGGCGGGTGGTCGGTCTGCCATAGCAAGAAAGATGGACCAGGACTCTAGGACTAGGAGAGTGAATCGGTGATCTTGGGATGACGATGGGAGGTTAAAGGTGCGTGTTCGTAGTGACCGGCGACGTGTGGCAGCTCCGGGGTATTGCAACGGCATGCACCGCGACGTGTGGCGCCGATGAGCACAGTACAACTGCAGAAGAAGCCTTCGAATGTTTTCACAGGCCTAACAGGGCCGCGTACTGGGCTCAGCCAGTCTCTTGCCCATTAGATTCACTTGCTAGCCCAAATCAGGAGCCTTCCCTTGCCGTGCACCCGGCACGCCCACATCCCCTCTTTCCCCGTGACGGTCGCGAAGGCGAGCACACCCACGCCATGGGACCTTCCCTTCTCCCCCTTCGCCCGCGCCCCGCGCGCCCGCGGTGATCGGGCGTCCACTGCCAGTGCGCGCTCCCGTTCCGCCGCTCCCTTCGCCGGTTCGCCCGCCACGACGCATATGGCTCCTCATGCCCGCTCCCATCGCGCCTCCCCCTCTGCCCCCTCGCCTTATCCGCATCCCCAACCGCCACTACCGGCAGCGGCGCAGCACCAGAGAGCGGAGGCGGCGGGAGGAGCGGGATTCGGAGGGGGAGCGCGGCCACGCAGGGGCACACGGGGGCGCAACAGGGTCGGGCGCTCGGCGCCATGGATGCTAAGAAGGTGCGCGGGCTTAGGACCCCACCGTGCCCCCCCAAATCGCTGCGATTTTGTGGTTGTTCGGGACGCGGGTCTGATCGGTTCGCTCCGTCGTGCGCGCACAGGGCTCGGGGGAGCCGGAGTTCTTCACCGAGTACGGCGATGCGAGCCGGTACGAGGTCACCGAGGTGGTCGGCAAGGGCAGCTACGGCGTGGTGGCCGCCGCCGTCGACACTCACACCGGCGGGCGCGTCGCCATCAAGAAGATCAACGACGTCTTCGAGCACATCTCCGACGCCACCCGCATCCTCCGCGAGATCAAGCTACTCCGCCTCCTGCGCCACCCGGACATCGTCGAGATCAAGCACATCATGCTCCCACCCTCCCGCCGCGAGTTTCGCGACATCTACATTATCTTCGAACTCATGGAGTCCGATCTCCACCAGGTCATCAAGGCCAACGACGACCTCACCCCCGAGCACCACCAGTTCTTCCTCTACCAGCTGCTTCGTGGGATGATGTACATTCATGCCGCCAGCGTCTTCCACCGGGACCTCAAGCCCAAGAACATTCTTGCCAATGCTGATTGCAAGGTCAAGATTTGTGACTTCGGCCTTGCTCGAGTGTCCTTCAACGACACTCCGTCCGCGATATTCTGGACGGTAAAAGAACAATCCTAGTAGTAGTACAGTCGGATTTGTTGAGAATTGTGTTAGCCCTTAAGCACCCATCATAGTTTGGATTTTAATTCGTTTTGTGGTCCTTTTGTCGTAGGATTACGTGGCAACAAGATGGTATCGCGCTCCAGAGTTGTGCGGCTCTTTCTTTTCAAAGGTCTGCAAATTTTCATCATGCTAAAGCCTGAATTTTCTGCTCAATTTTACACAGCCTGGTTTCGTTTCAGAGCTACTTTATCCCCATCCGAGATTATTGAGTTAATGCCGTACATTAAATCCTTTATGTTACAAAATAATGCCATGCTCTTGAACTATCGATACATATGCTTAGCATACCAATTTGGATAATTTCAAATGCACTTGCACCATACTAAACTCAAAAATTTGTTTTTTGCAGTACACTCCTGCAATTGATATTTGGAGCGTCGGTTGTATATTTGCTGAAATGCTTATGGGAAAGCCACTTTTTCCTGGAAAGAATGTGGTACATCAATTGGATCTCATGACCGACTTACTTGGCTCTCCTTCAGGAGAAACTATTTCCAGGGTGGGGTTCACTTTCCCAGTCTCCCTGCAAATCTGCAATTAGTTGGAGCCTGTCTTCTATGCAATTTCATTTAACCTTTTTCCTTCTGATGGTCATTATCATTTCTTATACCCGGACATTTTTAGGAGTGGGCTGCGGGCATTTCTGTTATATTTAAACCTACAATTTATATAAATATCAGCAAAATTACTTTCTATCATGACAGCCTAAAATATGATTACTTCAATGCAAGTTGTGTAGAGAATTCTGAACAATGTTTTAGCCAATTAGTTCATAGGTGAATCAGTCTGTGGTCCTAGAAAATTTCTACTCACGCTGTATGGAACACATGAGGTTCGTGAGACACATCAAACAGTTCACTCATCACATATTTATTGGAAATAACTTGAGTTATACTCAGGCTGCATAAGTAGTTTCAAAAATGCTGAGAATGGCTTGGCTCTTGTCTCTAGGATAATGTAGTAATGGCTTGGCTCTTGTCTCTAGGATAATGTAGTGATGGAGTTTTCTTGTACTGGTGTTATTATACACAAACTATCTGCACCCCTATCAATATTGAAATACTCATAAGGTGAAACATCTACCTTTATATAAAGTATAAATGTAAACCAGCCACTGTAAATTCGAGGTGAAGCGTTTACTTAGTTTATAATGAATTATCTTCAATATTTTAAGACATGTTTGTCCATGGTTGGCTTCTCTAATACTTAAGTTTATTTGAGGCTTTAGCTTATAAGCCTTTTCCACTGCTTCGGTTTATTTGGAGATTATACTAGAAAACTGGCTCAGGGTTGATGTTAAGCTCTCCAAAACTACATATCTATTTTCAAGAACACAAATGGTGAAGATGAAGCTTGGAAGAACAAATCCGAAATTTATATTGCATTTACATTTTGAATACATTAGCCTTGATTTTTAATATTAATCAGCCTATCAATTAATTGTAGGATGAGTTCGATGATGGGGATACAACCTCTATATTTAAATATATGACATTGTTGACTTTATTCGGTATTTGGTGTTCAAACGGCCATGTTTGGGGGAGCTTAAGGTTCTAAGAATTTGCTGGTTAGTAGCCAGCTTCTGAGAATCTGGGGAAGCTGCTAAACCCAACTTATGGCTTCTAATTCATTTTTTGAATTCTACAACTACAGATTCTTAGAATCTGAGTGACAATCTATACTGTTTAGGGAGCTCTTAATTCTAGGAGAAATTGCGGCTGCTAAAAGCTCCCTCAATAGGTCCTTTGACCACTATTTCTCTATTAGAATGTAATTATAATATCTAACAAAATTATAATATTGTTAAAAGTACTTATAAAGAAAAATCTACCCATATGATTTTTATGTTTTCAAACTAAATATTTTGAGAGCTGTTGATGGTCAAAGTTCTAAAACATTGACCGAATAAAGTCAATAGAACACATTATGTGTCCACTATTTTCTTCCGACAATCATTTTTACAATTGAAGAAGTACCTTTAGAAATTATACTTCAAATTTTGATACTATTTGTAGATTCGGAATGAGAAAGCTCGACAATATTTGGGCAACATGAGAAAAAAGCCTCGAGTGCCTTTTTCTCAGAAATTTCCTGGTGCAGACCCAATGGCTCTCCATTTGCTTGAACGGTTACTTGCTTTTGATCCCAAGGATCGGCCAACTGCTGCAGAGGTAGGAATGTAGCTACTAGCCAGCATAGAGCAATTGCTCGAAAATGTTATTCTAATATTCGTTATCCCTGACTGATATTATAGTTATGTATCAAGGCCTTAACAGATCCATACTTTACTGGATTGGCAAATTCGGAACGTGAACCCATAGCACAACCCATCTCAAAACTCGAGTTTGAGTTTGAGAGAAGGAAGCTAGCAAGAGATGATGTCCAGGAATTAATTTACAGAGAGGTACTGCTAATCTTTTCTACCATGAGGATTTTGGTAATAGTCTTTTCTTATGCATGGTGTCTCTCTCTCTCTCTCTATCTTTAGATATTAGAGTACCATCCTCAGATGATGCAGAAATATCTTCGTGGTGGGGATCAGTCAAACTTTTTGTACCCCAGGTCGGATGCACTATATAATGTTACCAACAGTTTCCACTATCTTTGTAAACTGTATGCAGTTCATTTATTCATTTTAATCATAGCGATACACACTGCAATCAATTGTGACTTATCATACTTCATTTTTTCATTCACACACACTATTGATTGTGGACATGTTGCAAATAAACTGATGGCTATGCTGTTGACAGTGGGGTGGATCGTTTTAAGAGGCAATTTGCTCATCTAGAAGAAGGTGTTGCTCAGGGTGACAAGACTAGCCCGCAGCTAAGGCAGCATGTTTCTTTACCAAGGCAATAGTTCTGTCTCATATTTCTACTGAAGACAATTTTCTTTTCTGAAGTAGAAAAAACCTATTGTGCCCCATTTCACTAAAGTGAAATTCCACAGTTCATTGGTTTATACTTTTCTATATGAACAAGACGTAGTCTGCATGCCTATGAGGTGGATCAAACACAAACACTTTTGACGTTATATATTAATGTCATTAAGCACTATAGCAACAAAAGGGAGTATTAAGAGTGCTTCCCTTGTTGAGACATCAACTAAAATTCACTGCCTTCAATAATACAATTTTTATAGGTAGTGAAAATGGTTTACATTCCCGGCCTTTTCCATCTTTCAGTCTTTTTTCTCTTGATCTAATTTGTTTCACATATCGTTTCAGGGAAAGAGTTGTTAGGAATGGTGATGAACCTGATCCAACTGCAGATTACTGCATAAAGTTGCATGTAGGTGAGCAACCGGGGCACTCATCAGTGACAGATGGACTGAACAAGCCACTCTTAAGTGCTCGTAACTTCCTGAAGAGCGAAAGCATTGGTGCTTCCCAGTGTGTTGTCATAAAAGAAAAGCGAGAAAAAGATGTAAGTGATTTCATGCAGCAAATAATCGTAAGCATAATTATGTACATTGTCAGTTACTAAGCCAAAAGGTTTGATTATGTACCACTTTTTAAATCACAAGGTTATAAAAGGAATGTGCCTGTCTGAAGTGCAGTTGAAGGTTATAAAAGCAGATACCCATCTAGAACTTTATAGCCGACTCTGTTAAAACTTACAGAATCCCATGCTCATTACATCAAAACTTTCATTCATGAATTTGCACAGTTTTTGTTGGCTGCCTTGCTTAGAACAAATTGTTTGTTCAGTGGAGCCAATTTACCATCCCAATGGCCTACTGGCTCCTAACTTTCAGAAAAATGCTTCTAGGTTCACTGAATGTTTAGGTGTCTTTTATGATTATGGCCACCGGATTATCATGGCTTCCCAAACTCCTAAACAATGTGATGTTTGCAAAAACTTTCTTATCAACATTTCTTAGAGACCTTTCTAAAATCAACTTATCAACCTTTTAATTTTTAACTCATTCATTTGTGCCCTCAAATAATTGTCATAAACTCGCTTTTATCCATCATCCATCAGCACATTCAAATCCTTCGGAGTTTCATATTTATAACTCGTGTTAATTCCTTAATTTCTCCCCTGATGCGGTAACAAATGTTCTAACTTCAGCTTCTTTCCCTGATGTATGCAGGAAGAATCTATGTCAGAATATATGAATGAAGCAGCTGATGGGGTGCCGCATAAGATTGCTCAATTGAAAACATAAGTATGTCTTACTGTACAGGTGATCAATCTATATAGCAGCACGTGGATATAGTCTAAACTTAAGAAGGGCAGATAAATGAATTAGATATTTAAGTAGCCACAGTTTTTCTCTCCCCTGATTTTTTCGAGGAGCTAAGATATGTTTGACTTCAGCTCCTGATTTTAGTCGATGGATTTCACTGTCACTCTGATACTTTATTCTTAGCCGAGCATAGGAGATTTAGTCACTGATTAGATCATGTAACTAGTGATAACAATGTATCAACATATGCATGAATTAACTCATTAATCTTGTCTATTTCCCAGTCTGAGAATAGTGAGCATGAAGCTGTTTTGCTCTTTAGGTCTCGGTATCAATTATCAAATAGCAGAAAATTAGTTGTGTATGGTAGTGAAGTCTCTAAATTTACGCTACCTGTTTAGTGATATGTAGCAATCAAGGTCCTTGATTATTGAATTTCAAAATTTATCCAGTACTTTTAGCACAGTTGCTTTATCAAGTTCAATACAGCTGTTAGCAAGAATCTCTCACTGCAATGCGCGGGTTCATATATAGTACTTTTACCATTGTTGCACACCATGTTGTCCTAACGCGGTGCCCATCACTACCATGTGTACAAGTTCGTTGTGTACCGTCACAGGTCGCCGTACTGTTTGGTTGTGGCACTGTTGAACTTCAGTTCTAACACGACGCTGATGAGGTCACGAGTCACCCGGTAGGATGTTGGCGCTGCAGAAAGATGGCGTACATTGTCCAGAATTATTTCAGGATTATTTGTATACCATTTTGAAAATGTTATATAGGGATGTACCTAAAGTTGGGATATGTATTCTAATCCCAAATATGGTGAATATGGCCATGCATGAAAAGTTTCAAAAACAAAACGAGAACATTCAGAAGATCAGAGAAATTAATCATGCCAAAAAAAATGTAAAATACATTCTATACACGAAACAAATGGAAACCATTGAGCCATGTGGCCGATATGTTGTCTCATGTCATCTAATGTGCCTTCATTGAATTGTAAACATTTTAAAGTAGTCAAGGACTCAAATGAACGAAGTATAGAAACATAAATAGAAAAAGTAGAATGATCCAGTTATCCTATTCAATGAATATGAAGTGGAGGTGACTATGGAGCTATACACGGAAGTCTTCTTGTGCACGTACTGTTTGCACCAACTAACAAATATCACATAAAATTTTAGAAAAAAATATACATATATTGTCAATAATATTATATTTATGTGTAAAATCCCATCTTCAAATTCATCATACCTAGGAAGAAACAAATCTTACAAATTTTGATTTATAGTCTTAAAACTATCGAAATTTTTGTTTGTTATGGCTAAATATAATGAATTTGAGGTTAAAACTTTACACGTAGATGTAACTTATATGTATAATTTTTTTCTTGATTTTTTTTATATTTGTTAGTTGATGTGCACATAAAGGTTGTGTGTATATATGTTCCCCAGGAAGTCCTTGTTGTGATGGAGTTGTTGATGCCTTATTCCATGCACCAGGCTTGAAATTCGTTTGCCCACAATGGGGTACATCTTGCTACACTTTTAATAGGGGTTTAGCGAGGGATCAGGAATTTATCAACAATGTCTTTCTCTTTGAGCGGCCCGGGGGTGTGCTTCTTCCATAGGTAAAAATCAATGGACTATCTTAAAAAAAATGCTACAAGTTTCTTAATAAAAAACTTTCAAATATAACTATATTATATATTATAATATAATTACATCATAATTATACTATAAGTGCCTTATAACTTTTATACAACGTGTATATAAGAATTAAAAAATTATATGAAACCTTATATATAACTTGTATAGAAGTTACAGTACAATTTGAATTATAATTATACTAGTTATAATATAATTACGCTCTAGTTACACTATAACATACTATAGATACATCTAAAAGTTTTTTATTCAAAAATCTTGCAACAATCTTTTAGCAATTCCCAAAATGAATTTAGGCCTTCCATATTTTTCTCCAATGCATGGATCATATTGTTCATAATGTATACCTGATAATACAATAAATCAAATATGTATATATGTATCTACTGGAAGTAGAACTTATAAATTAATGACCATACTAGTAATAATATTGATAGTTAAATACTAGCAATAGATATCACCGTGGTAAAACTATCCGAAACAAGGAGGGTCCCTTTTTTTTTCTAATTAAGATACATATTTGTAGTAGTGATTACGATACATATTTTTCTGATTAAGATACATATGGGTCTTTTAAGAAGCCGTATACGGAAATGCTGGCCGATTTTTTGCAGGCACGACTAGTTACGGACTTACGGTCCACCTGCAAGCCACAGGGGCTCTTGTCCGGAAAAATCTTTTTTTATTAGTGAATGGTACATTTTGTGTGAAAACTTTCTATATATAAGTTGCTTAAAAATATCAAATAAATCCATATTTAAATTTATAATAATTAAACTTAATTAATTATGTGCTAATGAGTTTTTTTTTCTGTCCTAACTTTATCTTCATCACCTTTAGTAAAAACGAACGTACATCACCAAAGTAGAGGTACCTAATTAGAAAATAAACAAACATAACAGTTTCGGCTCCTGTATTGAATTTCACCAAAATCCTATGGTGGATCGAGATGATGGCACTGTTCACGTGCAACGCGTAGTTAGAAGCACGAGCCACGAAGCACACATGCATGCTTGCAATGCGGGCAAAGAAAGGATCATGATCATCATAGTGTTAAGAGCACATGCACTCGATCGATGCGGTCAGGAATCATAACGAGCCATGTAGATGCATGGCCGATCCTCGACCATCAAGGTTTGCATGGATTACATGTAAACTCGTGTGTACATGCACGCATATCCTTTTTGACCAAACGGGAAATCTGCACTAGCTAGCTGCATGCCCACTAGCAAGACGGCACGGGACATGTATTACGAAACGAAAAAACAAACCAAAGCGGCTTTGAGGTCTCTGCAGAACAGTAGAACACACGCACGCGTGAAGTGTCGAGTTCTTTTACACTCTAGGCCTCGAGAGGCCATCACCCATTCATCCACTTCAGTGTTCGCTGACCAGGGTTGAGGCCAACTGTGTAGAAGTACATATTTCTTCCTACAAATCAATAATCGAAGGTACTCACGTACGGTAATTTTTCTGCTATATACCCAGCATGGTTTATCACCATTATTTCTCAGTTTAATTTTGTTTGCTGAGAGAAAATGGCTTTGCAATGAGCTAGACGGTAGACGATTAAAAGGGAAACAAGGTTCGTTTGGCTGAAGGCCAGAAATAGTGGACTGCAGTAAACCTATGGAGTATCTCTGTAATTGTTGGTTTAGATCAATCTAATTGATGGTTATTTTTCAAAAAGATATTAGCTCTATTTTAAAATAGATGATATCATTGACTTTTTAATCATATGTTTGACAATTCATATTATTCAGAAAAATTTACGTAATTATAATTTATTTTGTTGTGAGTTTTTTATCACTCATATTACTTGAAGTATGATTTATATCTTATACATTTATATAGAATTTTTAAATAAGATGAATGGTCAAACATATATTTAAAAATTAATAGTGTTATCTATCTAAACAACGGATGGAGTAATATAATTGATGGTTCTCCGAATGTGGATTTGGTCCACAGAATCGACAAGTTCTTGCACACGTACAACTGCAATTTACAGGGACCCGCAAATGGTGTACTCTATGCTATGCATGGGCTTGGGCCTCCTGCAATGATTAACGTGTATACTCCTACTCCGTATGTTTTGTTGCGTGAGGAGGCAATGATTTCTCAAGTAGGAGTAGCCATTTGCGCCTATCAAGTTTCAAGGCGTGCATGACATCAAATTCAGTACTGTGTTGAAAAGCACATGAAGTAGGGGCCACCTGCTGCCATGCCATGCCGATTGACATGCATGCATGAACACAAAACTGTTGGCCACGAGCCCACGACCTTGCCCTAGGTTTCCCTATTGACTGAAAACAGAGACATAAATTTGCTAGTACTCCCCCAATTAATTGGGTTTCTTATTGCTAAAGATAAATATAATTGGTTTTCTTATGGGAGTACAACAACATAGCATTTGTGAAGATTACGCCCGACTAATTTAAGTAGTATATCTACCTTGTTGAATGCATTATATGCATATATATAGATCGGATTTGTATTGATTCCGTTGTGCAAATGTACATCTGATTCTGTTCTTTACAACAAGCTGTACTACAGTGTACAGTACGGACGATTTGTCCTCTGTACAGTATCTCGCCAAAATCATCAATAGTATCTTCTATAAATTATGAAAAAGCAAAGCATGTACCTCCTTTGGCCAACATTTGTTAAAATTTCCTAAAAGAGCCATCCAGTATGGTTCATTTCTTCCACTTCCTTTTCAGAACAAAAAAAGAAAGAACAGTTTTTTTAGTTTTTTCTTCTTTTTTTTTTTGGGCGGGGCAAGCAAGCATGCTTCTTGACCAAGAGTCCAACGGAAAAGAGCAAGACCGGTCATGTTCAGCATCAGTCATGCATTAGACGACAGAAGTCCTTATTAATTATGGACAGGATGAAATAGAAAGAGAAGAGAGAAAGACGAAGGGAGAGAGCTAGAGTAACGAGGGACGGGAGGGGCGACAAGGACGGACGTGAGTGACCGGTTACATCAGAAGATATATGCATGCAGATGCAGGCCGGGGCATTCAATCAAGTGGGGAGGCAAGCGCATGCTTGCATGTGGATGTGGCTGTGGTGTACTCTCGCCCAGCAGCAGCAGCTGAAGCAGGAGGAGGAGGCACTGCAGACAGGCGTGCATTATTGTTCAAGCAGTGAGATAGCACTTCATGCAGCTAGCAGACCGGCCGACGAAAGCAACAAGCAGCATGGAAGGCCGCTGCAGCACAGCACGCAGCAGCGCGCGCAGGAGGGGATGCATGCAGCAAACAGCCCATGGCCATGGCCATGGGTCGGAGTGGCCACTTCCCGGCCAGGCCACCATGGGCAGCCAGGTACGTAGAAAACCGTAAAGGCACCCGCAAGCAGCAGCGGCAGCGCGCGAGAATACATGCAAGCGGGAGCGGGGCACGCACCAGCAGTCACCCGGCGGGAGCCGACCACGGCCACTCGCCCAGGCGCTAGGTCAGTGCATGCACTAGCAGTAACTAGTACTAGCAGTGCCACAGCTACGCCGCCGTAGGCCTGACTTTCCGGCCGGTCCATGTAGGTCCGCGTGCAATGCAAGCCTTGGGCCACTCGAATACTCGATGATGCTGAGGTTTAAGAAAAAGGTGCAGTGGAGTTGCGTTTCCTGCAGTACTCCTCCATCCAGATTATCCTAAATGGTGGGTTTAGTTCACGTTAAAATTTAGAGATGATCCTTTTGTTCTGTGTTGATCGATTTGGAGATTTCATAATTTAGGGATGTAGTGAAATCAATATTCAATGTTAAAAACAATGAAAAAAGAAAAAGAAAAAGAAAAACCTACCATCCTGGCCTGGCTTCATCTTTAGTCGTAACAACAACCGGACTAAAAATAGATTTTTAATCTCGGTTATTTCAACTGGAATTAAAGATGGGTATTTTTAGTTCTGAATTCGTAGTCCCGGTTGCATAACCGGGACTAAAGGGTTACAAACCGGGGTTAAAAACTCTTTCTCCAGCAGTGTAAAGTGATGATCTTCTAGTTTTTTTACTTTTATTTTATATATGTGAGACGGCTGAAATTTGCCTTGGGATGGGGGAGTAAATTTTATGAAACAGCATATCGTTTAATCAAATTATTGTAAAACTATAGGTGTAGCGAAGCTCGTCACCAATATAGGCAAAGGAGAGGGGAGACTCTCAGGAGAGGCCGACGTTGTCGCAAATGCGGGGGAGAGCTGAAGATAAGGAGATAGTGTGGGGAATAGGGCGGGGAAGGGAATTTATAGTTCTTATGAGATTTTAGGGTGTAAATTTAGGATTTCCACGTGAATTGAAAAAAAAAGGAACTAAAGCAAAAAATATTAAGAGCTAGCATGCAAAATTGAGGCCACACAAAGAGGCACTATGCATTATTAAAAAAAACAAATTTAAGCTTGTGGTATTGGTTGCGTTTGTTCCGCTAGGTTTGGGAGAGATTTTCAGCATACGCAAAATAAGAAAGCTTATTAGCACATAAATAATTATATATTAACTATTATAAATTTTAAAAAATATATTTATCTGATTTTTTATAAAGGTTTCTATATTATTTTTTTTTACAAAAGATGCACTAGTTAACAGTTTAAAAAACATGCTTAAAAATAGAGAAAGTTGAAGTCTAGAATTGAAGGAAAGAACATGCTGTTAGCTTACACGACAATTGAACGCCCAAGCCAGCTATACTAGCAGCTAGCATCGATGACTTCACAAGATTGCGTCTCACTAATGAAAGCAGCGATGGTCATACAGTTCCTAAAACTAGTGATGTTCAGCTGTTTTCTTCACAGGCATGCTGGTACTGAAAGTAAGAAAAAGAGCAGGGTACCATTTTAATCTTAATGTACTACTACTATTATTACTAGAAGAAAATGCCATGCCTGTATCATGGACAATGGCACCTCTGTTTGACCTGGACTAGTAGTCCAGCGCTGATGAAAAAGCCAACGTTGGCCCCACCGCGAAGGCTGCAACCAACAGAGAGGTGGCACATTTGTAGTTCTGTACAAGCCGCCACCGTTGCGTACAGAAATTGCATGTTACAGCGTCCGTCTCATATTAGTTGTCATTCTAGATTGCTTAGCATGATTTAAGGTTTGTAAAAACATTACTGAGGAAACCATTTTTACTTTTGGTTGGGAACCCTATATAGTTCCGGTTTTCCAACCGAAACTACGAATCTGGGACTAAAGATGGATATCTTTAGTCCCGGGTGAAATAACCGAGAGTAAAGTTGAATTTTTAGTGTTATCAACAGGGACTAAAGAGAAGGTAGGGGCAGTCTCGGTTGGTCCCCTTTTCTTTTTTTTCATTGTTTCTTTGCTAATTGATAGAGCCCTGTATTTTCTTCCAAATCAAGTGCCATGCATATCCTCAAATCAAACCCCAAATCCCTAAATCAAAGTAACATCCCAAATCATTCATATCACAAATCCTAAGTTACTTATACACATAAATCAAATACATCCCAAACCATAAAAAAATTACACACAAATCAAATACATCTCAGATCCATGCAATGAATCACAAATTCTAAAAAAAGAAATTATACATCTCAGATGAATCACAAATTGTCAAAAAAAAAAGAAAGGACGTTGCCGCCCGCCACGGCCGCTGCCGCTCGCCATGCCTGTGCGCTCTGCTGGCTGCCTGCCCCGGTTGCCTACGACCACCGGATGGGAGGGGAAGAGGGGAGGAGAGGGGAGGAGGACGAAGGGGAGGATGGGAGAGGAGGAGATGGGAGGGGAGGAGGAGGAAGAGGATTTGAGGGGTTAGGAGGAGAGGGAATGAGATCGATCCAATCTTATCGTCTGGGACTTAACCGATCAGAGATGGGAGAGAAATATTTACTCCCGGTTGGTAACTCCAATCGGGACAAAAGATATATCTTTAGTCCCGGTTGGTACTACCAAACAGGAGTAAAGATCCTCGGCGCTCTGACAGGCCTCTAACAGGGGAGTTACCAACCGGGAGTAAAGATCAATTTTTTTCTAACCGGAACTAAAAAAATCAGGCCTATTGTGGAGATCAACCGACCCAGCAAAGATCATTTCTCTAGTAGTGAAAAGGACTATAATACCCTTTATTAAATGATGTAAGGTTGGATATCGAAGGATGGTTGAGGATAGAAAAGAGACAAATTTGGATTAAAAGTAACTGATGGGACAAGTAGTACCCTATTGTGACAACTATTTTCGGACAAAGTTTGAATCCTAGAAAGACAACTAATTTGGAACGGAGGGAGTAATTCGTTGTGGTTAGGTCTATGGAGTATGGGCATGTTCAATGTGTACCCCTGGGTTGTGCCCCGATCAACTATAGCGTCCGCCGCCCGTCCGCGCGCCGTGCCCCTGGAGAGAGGCGTGACCCCCACGAGGGGGACGAGTGGCTCTGGCTCCTCAGCTCACTTTTCCTGAGCCACTTGATCGGGGCTATGTGTTGGGGCGACCCGGTGCCCCGTCCCCCACCTCCTCCCCCTTTTTTTCCCCTTCTTACCCCTCACCGGCGGCATGGCGATGAGAGAGAGAGGAGAGGAGAGAGAGGCGACGGCGACGACAGATCTACGATGGCGGCGACCAGATCTAGCCACCGCGCGCCCTGGCAGCCGTCGGCCACCAGCCACGACGGCGGGAGAGAGAGGTGGGCGGTGGTGGGAGAGAGCGGCCGACCAGATCTGGACTCCTGACGTGCCGCTCGCCGTTGACCACCAGATCCGCCACCGCGCCTCGCACGCTGCTCGCCACGGGCACCGCCTCTTGCCGTGCGGAGGGAGAGAGGAGGGCGTCGGTGGCGGCTGCTGGGGAGGGAGAGGAGGGAGGTGGCGGCACCGGCTGCGGCTGAGGATGAAGAGGAGGGAGGTGGAGGCGCCGACTGCTGCTGCTTCGGTGGCGGGAGAAAGTGGCGGCGGGACGCGGCTGGCGGAGGGAGCAGGAAGGTGGCAGCGGCGGCTGCTGAGGAGGGCGATGAGGGAGGCGACGGCGGCTGCTAGAGAGGGCGAGGAGGGAGGCGCGGCGGCAGGAGAGAGAGGATGAGCGACGAGAGAGCCGCGTCGCGTGAGGAGGGAGAGAGAGGAGTAGCTGAGGGTAGTTGAGGAAATTTAATGCCGTGACTTTTTGGTAGGGATATCCACGAATTTTGAGAAACCCATCTAGCTGTGGTCTCCATTGAGAGAGGAGTGTTCATACGAGTGTCTTCAGTTAATGAAGACAATTTATAGGTATCTTCTATTGTACATGTCTATAGGAAAAGAAGGTGCAGGTTGAAATAGAATCTTGGACTGGTAAAAAGGCTTGCCCCTTTCTAGGGATCAGACAGGCAGACACGATGTGGATTCTGAAAGGGGCAGGCAGGCACACTCCGCACTCCCGGTCCCGGCCACCCCAAGCCCCGGCGAAAGAAAGGAAGCCGATGCATGCAGAGGAGGACAAAAAATGACAAACGACATGATTTGATGCGTGCGCTGAACGCGACAAAACGCGCGCCTCATCTGTCTCCATCCGCTGCCGCCTCCCCCCCGCGTGAACCCGTCTTTCGCCTCGCCACCCATTTCCGTTACGCACGACTAGTAGCGCTTACCCCGCCGCTTGGCCTCCGTCTCCGTCTCGCTCGCTCCACGCGACGCAGAGACAAGAAGGCGGCCAGTGGCCACCACGACGACGACTACTCCGTTTGCATCTGCGCCTACCCACCGTTGCTTTCCCCCGGATCCGTCCATTATTCGGCGTGGGACGCGAGCGGCGCGATGAGGAGGCGATCGGAGACGGAGCCCGGTCCGGCTGTGCCACCGTCTATATGGCGATGTGACGGTACTGGCCTAGTACCGCTAGCTTACGGGCGCCGGCCGGCTGGAAAGATCCGTACTACACTACAGGAATTCAGATCGGTCGTATCGTATCGATCGTTTCAGCGCTAGCGGCGTACTGTACGTGTACGTTGGTCCTGTACTGGCAGCGCGACACGCACTGTTACGGTGGCGCGGCAGGTGCGCTGCGTTCTTGCATCATCTCCTGGGATGCACAGCAAGAATGCTGTTCGTCGTACGACGTATGTGGTCCTGATCTGCGCTGCGCTAGCTTGCACGTACGTACACGGAGGGTGACATTACGTATCAACGAAGAGTCGGAACTGCATGATTGAAGAACAACCTTTTGGATCGTTGCTACACAGGGAGAGCATGTCTCGAGCCGATGAAATTTCGAGTAGCATTTTCGTGCACTGTAGACGAGTAAAATGCTATCTGTATATTCTGTATTTAAAACGTGCAGTATATACGACGTACTACAATGTCGGATTGGAGCATACACCTACTTTCTTTGCCAGAATTGAAGCATACTAGTACTAAAGATTAACTTTAAGGACGTGCTAACCTTAGTGTCCTTTTTACTTGACACAATGACACAGACATACGGTCACTACTCGCATAAACTTTGGAGAACAAACACGTACCCACACAATTATTTCCATGTCCTCTCTGAAGGAAAAAAAGATGCCCTTGCACAGCTTTATCCGTTGTGTGATGCGCTGCTGTCATTATGGGCGCCTTCATCATCGAAGTGGTTCCCTTAACACAAAACCAGCAGACTAAACGGTCAAGTCATTGCAGTACAGGCCTATTACATCCTCCTCCGAAAGTTGGCCGTCGTGAAGTGATTTCTTGGAATGCAGGCATTCTGTAAGAAGAAAGTTAGTGACACATGACTGCAAACAACTCCATTTGACCATTTCACATCGAAATCAGCCACGATTCTCTTGTTTTATCTGGACTACGACCTGCGATTGGCTATGAACGTACTCCTCCTATAGCTAGCCTCCTATATCCATCAATCTTTGTGACAACTGAGGATCAGTTCTTTTAAAACCGTGATACTCAAAGCTTTGCTACGGAATTTAAATATTATAAAAATAATGTAAGAAAAAAATATTTGATATATTTGTATGTTGAGTTTTACAATATTATATTCTAAGGTTGTGCGTTTTTCGCTAAAAAAATCTATACAAAAGTTGCTTTCGAAAATCATATTAATCTTTTTTAAAGAAATAGTTAATACTTAATTAGTTATGTCCTAATGAGTCTCCGTTGTACGGGTCAGAGGGATTAGTTTCCAACTCCAGGAAATGGACACAGCCTAACTGATATGTCATCCTTGTATAAGATTTAAGATGCTCTATAATATTAGTAACTGCTAGTAGAGTGATGATGTTGCATCATTTCATGTTGAGTTTTAGTTTCTACTAATTGTTAGTGGGTACCAACTATATATAGAAAGTTAGATTGTGGCCACCACTAAATACCATGGATATGTTTCTAAACTGTTAAATAATATGATTCTTTACAAATATTTTTTATATAAAAGTCTTGGAAAGAAACTATTAAAAATATTTTTACCAACTTTATAAGTTACTAAGTTTATTCGTGCTCTATTCATATTTCTCAGCGATGGTGTCTTCTCCTATGATTATGTGATGTTGACGGTGATGCTGGGATTAGGGTTACAAGGTAGGGGTGGGGATTAGGGACGATGAAAGAGGGAAGATAAGATTTCTCTAAGTTTAGAAGATCAAATAGAGAGACGGTAGATCGATGATAGGTGATGGACATGAGAGGGCAGTGAGGTGGTGTTGGCAATGCCAAAGGACCCTAGGTGGGGCTAGTGGCGGGGGTGTTATCTGAATTAGTTAGAAGGGGTGATTGGTGGCATCTCCGATGGCGCAAGCCATCCGGCCGAACATAGGAAAAAAGGGCAGGAAAGGAGCATGTCACTGCTGTTCATCTTAGAGTAGAGGAGGGGGAGGGAAAGGAGGCATTATTAGTATGACCTTTTCGGTGCTAGAGGCGATGCCACAGAAGGTGTATGGGAGAAAAGGAATAAACACGATACGATAGTCCGATCGATTTGGTGTACGCGTTGTTGGTAATGTGGGGAGAAAGAGAGAGAGAGAGGTGGGAGAAGAATATGTTGCCTGCACGAATGTGATATGTACTATCCAAAGTACCTAAAATAAGATTTTTCGGGTAACTAAACAATAACTCAAAGTATCAACAGTCTAGCACTAGCGACTCTAAGGGCGAATCTATCATATAGAAAGTGGGGCCTTTCCCTAGTTATTCTTTTTCATATTAGGATACCTCAAGCCCTAAGCTACCATTACCAACAATGAGAACCATAACCAAGAAATGATGATGGTTGTGGTTTTGCCTATATAGTGATAGAGGTCACATGCAGGGGAATGACATGTCACTAGGGTAGAGCTAGGACTACGGCTATGGTTATAACAGCTCGACATCCATCCAGTGTTTGTGACACTTTTTGCCATTGGATGTGCCGCAGCCCAACCCAAGTTGTTGAACAGGTCCACTTTTAACATGGAAGCACATCAATAAAAAAGTGGCCCATGCAATGGTGGAACTAGTGTGCCATGCCTAATCCAAAACTATGGTGGTAAAAAATGAACTTAGGGCACTTTGGACGGACTTTTTGAATTGTCTTAGTTAATCGGTCTTGGAACTTTTCATCATAGATTTGAGCAATACTACGTGCATATAGAAATTTCAAATAAAACGTGCAATGTTTATATAAAAAAATGTTATGTTGAACACAATTTTAGCCCACATTGATTGACGAGTATTAATTGATTGTTTGTTTGGACGGGTAACCCCATTCTTCTCCCAAACGAACATTCACCAAGTTCTAAAAATCATCCATACATTTCTAACATGGACAGTTTTAAACCGACGAGTTTTATCATAAGGGGGTGTACGATATAGTACTTCCTCTGTTCCTAAATGTTTGACGCCGTTGTCTTTTTTAAACATGTTTAACCGTTCGTCTTATTCAAAAAAATTTAAGTAATTATTAATTATTTTCCTATCATTTGATTCATTGTTAAATATATTTTTATGTATACATATAGTTTTATATATTTCGCAAAAGTTTTTGAATAAGACGAACGGTCAAACATGTTTAAAAAAGATAATGGCATCAAATATTTAGGGACGGAGGGAGTACATAAAGAATATCAGCACTCCTTTAGAAATAAGGGATTCATGAAGGATTTTAATCCCATAAAAAAATTTCTATGTTGTCATTTGGATAAAAAATAATAGCTATAAAAATCATATATGAAATTCCTTTAGATTGTCTTAAAATATACTCCATCCGTCCCATAAAAAAAAACCAAATTCTGGGGATGAATTTGGACGTAGTGTATGTCCAAATTCATCCGCACGATTTGATTTTTTTTATGAGACGGAGGGAGTATAAATTTTGAAGGAATTAATCCTGTATTTTTCTGATCAATGTGTTTCAAAAATTTTGCGTTTCAAATGAAGTCCTTAACCAGCATTAAGAGAGGAAAAAAAGCTACATCGTGCTAATTTTTTTTTCTTGATATGTTTCGACTCCCTTTATATCAAAATAAACAAAACAAACTTAATATGGGATAATTAGCTTCATGTGTACAACGCATCCAGCCATGTTTCCCCTAAGCCCCTGACGGTCGTCTGACTATTTTTTTGTGACAAAGGAATAATGTGCAGCAGAGCTTAGACGTGTACTCACATACAGTACCGAGCACAAACAATACGCGCGCACAAACAAGTCGAGGTTAAGCCGGTGGCGACTGGCGAGGGAAGAGTAGACGAGGTCGATCGACGAGAGTAGGTGGTGGACTGGTGGCGCAATGATTACGGCGGCCGTCCCGCGGGCCGACAGGCCGGCTCGCCTACCCCCGAAGCGGGGGACCTGCCGGCGATCCTCCTGCACCCGCCCATGCGCCCCGACGCGTGGCGTGCCCACCGTCACCCCTCCGCCCGCGAGCGCGGCCCGTCCATCCATCCCCACCCACCGGTCCACCGTCGCCAGGCTCGCCGTGACCGGCTGCGGCGGCTGCGCGAGCGCGACCGAACGAGGCGGCGAGGCGATTGGCCCGGCCCGGCCCGGGAAAAGCCTGCGTCCGACGTGACGGGTCAGGTCAAAGCTTGTGTGGGGCTGGCACTCCGTCATGACGGAGTACTACATCCCTTCCCCGATGTGATGCCTACACTTGGCACTCCGTTGGCAGGGTAGCTAACACCGTTCGTACCTGGAGATCATGAAATGCTATGGTTTCAAGTTCATGGATCAAAAGGTCTTGGAACTAGGCAAGATTCTACAAATTCCGATCATCTTATCCAAGTTCAGCACACCTAAATCATGGAGATTGATGAAAAACAAATCCAACTCAATGATGGGTAGTACTCCTATGTGGGAAAATTCTCGATATCTGTAGGATTAAGTCCATTATTAGGCCATCAGAACTAATCATACACATAATCTTGTTGGTTCAAATCAGGAGCCAAGGATCCACCATTCCCAACAAGTTGTAATCCCAGTCAAAGAACAAAAAAACCACATCATGTCTCAAACAGTGTGAGCCTAATAATTTCGTGACAGACAAAGTACACGCCCTACTACTAGTAGTAGCAGCAGCAATATTATTTCCACACACAATATACAATATTTTTTTCTTTGTCTAAGGGGGGCACTGCCACTGTTAAAAGTTCTAACGTGTCCATGCCTCTACCCTGGCAGCCTCGCCCTGGAAACGCCCCTTATATAACGCCTCCCCAGGCTTCTACTCCTTTTCAACCTGTCTTTGTCTCCCTCCGCCTTTGCCCCGCCTTCCCTGCCCTTTTCTCTTGCTGAGCCGCTTCTGCATTGGCTTGTGATGATGGGGGCCACTTCTCCGTCAGGCCTGGAGCTCACCATGGCTGTCCCCGGCCTCAGCTCCTCCTCTGGTTCAGGTAAGCTCGGGAGACAACCAATCTCCTAGCTATGTCTCCATCCTACAAACGTGCGTGCCTTGATCTTTTTTTCGTCGGAACATGCCCATATGTGAGAGCACCTCCCACCTTTTAAAGTTGGAGTTACCACCAACACATATATGCATGGTCTTCAGAATGTTTTTCTCGGCATGGAGACTGAACTTGTCATTGACGTTTGCTTCTGGTTTGGAGACTGATCAACATGAGACCATTCAACTTTCATGGCAATCTAACAAGGAGTATTGTTGTTTGCAGAAGGGGCTGGTTGCAACAACAACAACAACGCCGGTGGCGGCTGCAGCATGAGGGACCTGGACATCAACCAGCCGGCGAGCGGCGGTGAGGAGGAGGAGTTCCCGATGGGCAGCGTGGAAGAGGACGAGGAGGAGAGGGGCGTCGGTGGGCCCCACCGCCCCAAGAAGCTCCGCCTCTCCAAGGAGCAGTCCCGCCTCCTCGAGGAGAGCTTCCGCCTCAACCACACCCTCACGCCGGTCAGTGTGCACTGCACCCTCACATCGTACACCTCCCTCCCCGCCCTGCCATTCTCCTTGCGGCATTTCAAGTTCTCAGCTCTAGCATACTACTCCATGCATATGAGACTCACAGTCTGGTACATGTACCTGCATCAGAATCTAGTTCTTGATAGAATTAGTGCTTCGTGTTCCTCGATCATAATCACAGATCGAGCTCACTAGTTCGTACTAACTGGCGTGTGGATTTGGGTCTTGAAGTGGAGCACTCCTGCTGACGGACTGTTGGACATTGAAAGGGCGTGGTATATGAATTGATTCCGAGTAAATGGATTCGGAGGACCATCGATCATTGGATGGTACTCCTCCATAATTGCTCGGTGCTTGATGATATGGTCCTTGCACGGGAGATATACTAGTACTTGGTGTCTGTGTGCACAGCCGCACAGCTATAAAAGGAGAGGAGGCACCTCAACACCCTCTCTCTCTCTCTCTCGCACACGTCACACCACTTCAGGGTTCTGCTAGTAATTGTTTGCATTATATGCTTTATAAAAAACGTCTACTGAGTACTAGCAGCACTATGCAGTACTATAATGTTTGTTCTGTGCAATGGTTTACTGGTATTTACGTGTTGTACAGCTGATAGTATAATGAACTATATATAGTGCTTTAGACTCTTCATAACAACGTCTACTGAAGTAGTATATCCTAGCAGCACTATGCAGTATAAAGTTGGCTTTATGCAGCTATACTGGTATATTTACGTACAGTAAAGCACAGTAGAGAGTAATGCAGGAGTATGTGATAAACTAGTGCCTGGTAATGCAGTTAAGGCTCGTTTGACTAGCAGGGGTGTTACTGCGATTTACTACTATACTACGACCCTTGCAATATGGAGTATACTGAGATACTCTGAACCTGAAGGCCTGCATGTGTAATGGCAAGCAATTTAATGCGTTGGAAAATGTAACCTCTGCAGAAGCAAAAGGAGGCCTTGGCGATCAAACTGAAGCTGCGGCCGAGGCAGGTGGAGGTCTGGTTTCAGAACCGTAGGGCAAGGTAAAAAATCCCCCATCTTGATGCCCACTAATAAGTTCACAAGCTTCTTTATTTATCATTTCAGTAGAATCTACTCCTCAGTCCTCGTTACACTATCATATACTAGAGTATTTTCTCCGCTATAAATAGCTATGTTCTGTACATACCAAGGCAAAGACTTGTACGCGAGAATGTGACGAAGAAGCATACTTGATCCTATATATGTTAGCCATACATAGAAGTATTAGCATTTGAAATGGTTCACGTGACAAAACTTCACAGAAGACAAAAGGCATTAGAGTACAGTCAATCCGGCTTATGCTAAATGATGATCTTGAAAGCGACCACTATATGGCATTTCTTTACAAATTTGCATTAGAGCCTACGTAAAAGCTAGATTGATTACTACACTTATTAGTGTTGGTGCAACTCAAGTTATAGTAGCAGGACCACAATGAACCCATCATTCCAACAAAATTATGCAATCTTTTCCCTCACAAAGGTGACAAGGATCCTTAGGTATCCATCTTGAAACTAGTAGTGCATCCAAGATGTGAGACAACAAACAATTAGCTAGATTCTCTAGCCTGATAAAGTGTAGGCAGTTCCATCATCACTTATGAATTGCTGCTAGATGGCGTAGATTACTCCATGATACTCGTTCGGTTTGATTCCAGAATTAAAAAAACCGAGTTGCTTGTTCCAATGGCGCCGGCACGTGGACTAATCGGCACGTGCTACAGCTCTCTGTAACTTTGACCCTAGCTACCTAATGCGAAATCTTAGTTTAACACGTCCCGTGAAGATGGCGTACAACTTGTAACCTGAACGCCAATCCATTTCAATTGATCCCTACAAAGGCCATTGCCTTCACTCTACGTCGCCGTCGAGGTGACAATGATATCGGAATGGACGCCTAAGGTCAAATTGAGTAACTACTCTAGTTCATGCCGCTATTTTAATCTGCAATCACGCACTACTGAGCTACTAATAATAGTAATGTCGCGCAGTTAACATCTTTGCATTTGTTAACGCTCAAAATCGATCGCTGCCCTATTGTTACTGATCGTAACGTACGTGGCAGAACAGAAAGTTATGGGAGCTGGTGGCTGTGTGCAGGACGAAGCTGAAGCAGACGGAGATGGAGTGCGAGTACCTGAAGCGCTGCTTTGGGTCGCTGACGGAGGAGAACCGCCGGCTGCAGCGGGAGGTAGAGGAGCTGCGGGCGATGCGGGTGGCCCCGCCCACGGTGCTCTCGCCGCACACCAGGCAGCCGCTCCCGGCGTCCGCGCTCACCATGTGCCCCCGCTGCGAGCGCATCACCGCCGCCACCGGCCCGCCTACTGTGCGCCCGCCGCCGTCGTCAGCCGCCGCCGCCGCCCCCTCGCCCTTCCACCCTCGCCGCCCCTCTGCGGCCTTCTAGGCCCAAGATCTCGCATCCTAAAGGCCACAAAAAGATGGGCCTCGCCGTCCCGTGTAAATTGAAGGAGACGACGCAGCGGTAGAGGGCCCCGTGTTGGCGTTGTTGCGTCGGGTCCAGTCGTCTCAGAGGAGTCAGAGGCGTGGACAAAATGTTTGTTGCGGTGTTTGTGTTCCATTGGTCGTTGATCTTAGCTTGATGATCTGTGATTCGCGCCTTGCTCGTCTAGGTTTCACTTGGGCCGACGCATGATCTGTTTTCCCCCGTGTCGGACCGTATTGGGCCTTTTGAGATCGATGTGCCCCCTCCTTGTTTCTCATGTGGACATGTTATTTCGTCCTTTTGGGCCAACAATTCAGCACGGTGGCCAACGGTGCGTAGTTTGTCGTCGTTTTCTTTCCTCGGGAGAGCAACTGCCAGTTCTGTTGGCATATCCGCAAAGGCTTCAGGATCCACTTTTTACTGATTGCAGCAACTGTATCCATGTATAGCACGTTAATATCATCCGATGTTCACGAGGCTGCATTATTATGAGCTGAAAAAGCGAAGCCCCGAACCACATGGATGACATAGTGTGATCCAAGCGAGACCATCGTTCATGCATGCATGGTCCATGGCTCCATGCAATTATCGATCCTCTGTCCACACAACACCTTCACCGCGAACCCGTGGGCCTCTTTGCAATGGACCAAGGTTTGGTTGGTCACAAGGTACTGGCCTATATATGTGGACCTTAGTAAGGGCTCAGGCTGTTCGTCCGTGTATTACGCTGTCTTGGGCCAAGGATTAACGATCCGTGCCTAACAAATGTCTTGATGTATGAGCGGAACACACAAGACGACGTAGTTACGTATTATGACCGGAGACCCACCATTTCTGTCCTACTCATACGTACCTGGAGAATCCATCTGGTCAAGAATATGGCCCCGAACCCGAATATGGTGCCGCCTGATGGCGACGAACCACAAGATGTGGGTACGCGTATTTATGTCCTGCTGGAGCTGACAGCCTAACAGGTGCACATGCTCTTTTGTCTCGTCCACTAATTAAGCTCTGCTTTTGTGTCTTCGCGAAAAGAACTATAAGGCGTACTATCAATCCTTTCTTACGGTATGTTCAAAGAAAAAAATTCCTTTCCTACGGAACAATGGTTACATGCTGCTGTAAAAGGTGAACATCCAGAAACAATATACTAATACATTTTATACCACTATAATATTGGCTAGGCCATATGTACTTTATCATTATCACACAAACTTATTACTCCCTCCGTTTCATCATATTATAAATCATTTAACTTAAACTTCTTTAAATTTGGTCAAACTTAATTATAGAAAAATATAGTAGTATTTTCAATATAAAAAATATATTATCAAAATATATTCATTGTTAAATTTTATGAAACTAATTTACTATTGTAGATTTTGCTATTTTTTTCTATAAATTTGGTCAAACCTAAATAATTTTAACAAGAAAAAAAAGTAAAAAGACTTATTATATGAAACAGGGGAAGTAGTATTTTTTCAACCATTTCTCCCCTTAGGAGCACAAAAATGTCAATTATGGTTTTTATCCCTCCTCATTGAGCTCAAGATTTTGCCCGATGCCAGGCCCACTCTATCGTATCACCATTTATGAGAAGGCCAATTTCTTTGGAAAAATGAACTGCTAACTAATATTTAACAAGAAAAAAAAGGGAGGAGAGTCTTACAGATTTTAGACCATTAAATCGTGTCGTGATTCGTACAGGCTCCTCCTCTAGCTTCGACGGTACGAGATTTGGTGGTGGCCCGACCTAGTAGGATTCGGGGTTGGGGGTGGAGAAATTTATTGGCTTAGAGGGAGGCCAACAATGTGATGGCCCTGGCCCGTGAACATGGGAGGCAACGATGAAGCAACGGGACGGGACGTAGGGTCAACGACTAGGGTAAAACGAAACGAAGAGGTTAGGAGGAGGAGGGTGGGATGGGCCACCTCGTCGAAGCTCGGAAATAAGCCATGGCGGGTGGACAGAGGGCTCACCAGCAAGGCGAGTGACAGCGCGTGCACACAGGTGGCCTTGGTGGTCCCGGGGCCACGCAAAAATATCTAGCCCAATGTATATATATACATATATGAAAAAACTCTTGGGAAAAGTAAAAATAAATAACTCCATGCTTAATATATTATAATGTACATTTGATCAATTTATACTCCAAACTTTATTATGTTTAGGGTATTTTTTTTTAATAAAAATATTGGTTGGACCACCCATATAAAAATCCTAAATACGCCATTGCGTATGCACGTTGCCTAGCGTATAGCTCACGGGATAGGGCAAGATGGAGAAAATAAGGTGGAGGGGAGGGCTATGTAGATTGGATTTTAATCCACGGTCAAGAATTCGTGAGATTAGGAGTAGGATTTTTCTATCAAAGGTGATATATATATATATATATATATATATATATATATATATATATATATATATATATTCCAAAAGAAAATTTAGATTTGAGAAATATTCCATGTGTCTTGATATAAGGCCCTAGCTCCACAGCAGCTTCTCACAAATATCATGGTATTTTGTAATTGACATATTTTTAAGATCCGATGCTCGAGATAATTAATTTTCTTCTTTTTTAAGCGCCTCCTAATAAAGTCAACGTGCTTAGAGCAGATACAATAGCAGATTATAAGCCAGCTATAACCACATATCGAGAAGAAAAGATAAGAGAGAAGAAAACAGACTTTAAGACGTTATGTGTGTATTAGAGATGGGACCGGGTATTAATGATATAGCATATTTTTATAGTTAATTATTGTATGAATGGACTATTAGATTAGCTATACATGATTTGAATTCAGTTATTGGCTATACTAATAAACTTGCTCTTAGATAGGGACAGTTAGTCACTCGTGAAGCCCCAAACGAACTGTCCCCCACATTAGTCGTACGGAATTATCAATGAAGCAACTGGGTCTGGATCAACTAGCTAGCAAATGGCACCATGAGCGTCAAGAAAACCTTCGCGCTAGTTAATTAGCTAACTGTAGTAATATGTAGCGGACGGCCGGCCACATCGATCTGGCGCTTGCTCGGGCAAGGCGTCGATGTCGCCCACTGTTTCGCCCCTGACTCTGTACGTACGTGTGCCTCTCGCGAACGCGTCAGCATCCGAAACGTGTCGGCAGCAAGCGGGCGGGCGCACGCGTGCGTGCGTTGAGTGGGCTCAGCCAAGCACCGCACAGTTCGTTCGTTCGTCCGGCGCATATGACGACGGATGTGACCGTGCGTCGTCGCCCTAGGGACAGGTGACAAACATGAGACAGCCCGGCTGGCTGGCTGGCATGTAGTAGCAGCCGACTAGCGTGAGCTATCAGCTGAGGGCAGTTTGGACGTTGGACCTTGGCGTTGCATCCGATCCGAGTTCTAGCCGTTTACCGATCAGGGCATGGGTGTGTTTCGTCCTTGGCATGCAGTCGACACGCGTGGGGGCCGTGGTCCCTGAGGTGATACAGATTCTGTTTCCTGTTAATGCATTCCATCGCTACTTACGCGCGTGCAGAAATAACAATCATGTTCTAGAGATTGTGCACGACACGAGCAATATTTCTGGTCGAATTTGTTTACGATTCTTGGGGGTTGCATACTTCAATTCCGCGTACACCAAATCGTCAAAAAGTTCAGTGATGCCAAGATGCATGTTCGGAATATAACAAGCTTTGATCACGACCGAGTCAAAACTCGACGCCTCCATCTCGTGTGTATCAGTTCGAAGGTGATGCCTCTTTTGCTAATTTTCAAAAGATGAACCAAACAAATGTGTACCTTCTGCGGGGATCGAATCTCGCAAAGAAAGCAGCTAGGCTTTTCCCCTCTCCTCCCTGCGCTACTACTGGCCAAGCATGAGGACCAAGAAAAACACATCAAATCGATCCTGATTCCCGGCCGGCCAGCGAGAGAGACTCAGGGCGCCGGGGGAATTTCGCCGGCCGGTTGGGCGGCTGTTCCAGGATGCCTCCGCGCGGTTCCGCCGGCCAAAGGGCACGCACGGACGCGGTGGTCGCAAAGCCCAGCGCCCCGCGCGCGGCTGGCGTCTCGACAGCTCACGATCTCACGCTGCCTTTCCCATCCAACCATCGTCCTCTGGCCGGCAGGCCGGTGCAGAGGCGGGTACGAGCTAGTTACCTACCTACCTAGGCATGCATGCACGGTTAGCTCTAGCCCCAGCAAGGGGGACACTGAACTTTCCCTGTTGTCGGCACGACGGCCGGCTTAGGTCGGCCAAACGCAAAGCATGGGCGCCAAGTTGCGCCGAGCTTTATCACCGATCCTACCTGCTGGAATTTTACTACTAGTAGTGCTCCACTGGCTAGCAAGCAGCGATCGATCTCGGCTGATTGCGATTGACGCTAATGAATGACTGTTCTGAGATTCTGATGCAAGCAAGTTAGTTAAGCCAGCCTCGACCGACTCGACCGATCGGTATGTGGAATGAATCTGATGCGATTTGTTCTTGATTTATTAGTGCATGGACATGACTTACGAATTGTTGGTGGCAGCATTTATACACGTACGAAATCCTAGCAAGCTAGGCCGGGTTATAAAACGCAACTACTCTCGGAAAAAAAATGCGCGCTTCTGCTGATCTGAAATCCTGATCACAGTATAAACGCTAGCTTCTTACGTACGGTTTGCATTTGTGTTGGCGTCGATTAAGTTCGTCTTGTCGTCATCTCATCACGGATATCTATAGCTAGCTAGCTAGAGATCGACGGATCGGCCGATGATTGTTCGCGTGTCACGGTTCCCGACAGGCAAAGTACCTGAAATCGAGCCCGGAACCATGACATTTTGGTCGCTCCTCCGGTTGCCATGTATGGACTTTTCCTGGCTCGGCCGCCGACAGATGGAGACGAGGCAGTCATAGGTTGCCCAAGCTCGACGTAACATCCATCTAAAATACATGGGGTTACGATGCAAGAGCAAGTTTAATAGTATAGCCAAAGGTTGGCTCTAAACCATCTATATTAATTTAATAGCCAATTCATACAATAGTTATATATAAACATATACTACACAGTCAATATATGGTCCTATCTGTCATACACATATGCGTCTAGAAAGTTCGTGCTGTAGCCGGCTATAAATCTGTAGCCCGCTGCTTTTACTTCTTCTATTTTATACATGCTCTGATAGGTCGTGGTCAGTGCAGGTTTAATACCTGTGAGAGTAACATGCGAGATCGTTGCCGATTAATCGATCAACTACCCACGTTCAGGAAACGTAAATCGGCTGTAGATGAAACAGTAGTCGCGCGTCGATCGATCAGTTGGTCCACGCAGCAGAAATCAATAAGACAATTGCTATAGCTGGTTTGATCACAGGATCACAGGAGTAGGCGGAGTTTATAGTTGCACGTGCCTAGCTAGCTAGGTCTACTCGAAGGTAACCTCAGAATTCGGACACCTAGCTAGCTCATTAATGGAAGAAATCCAGCTATTCCTAAATCCTGCATTCCTGACGTCGTTCCAATACTATTGCAGTATTGCTGCATGCGCCGCGTCCCAAGGCTGTTTAACAACACTGGACCCATACCCTTTGGTCACAAATACAGGTCTCGTTTGCCACAACGCTATTTTCTGCTATCTTCGTCCCATTTTAAACCTAGTGATATATTTTTTATCCACATTTAACCGTCCATATTATTTAAAAAGTTTATAACAAAATTTTAAAAAATAAGTCAAGTATAAAGTACTATTTATATTAATTTTCTCATATAATAACAATAAAAACACTAATCATAAATAATTTTAAATAAAAAATGTTAGAAAAACTCACAACTACACTTAAAACGGAACGGATAGAGTATGAGTCATTTTACAATTTTTAGGAGGTATTAGAAGATACCGTAAATTTGGTACTCCTTCCGTCCTAAAATATAAGGGATTTTAGAGAGATGTGACATATTCTAGTACGATGAATTTGGACAGGCTCTATATCTGGATTCATCGTATTAGAATATGCCACATCCCTCCAAAATCCCTTATATTATGGGATGGAGGGAGTATCTCTCAGTGAAAATTCAATTTTGATCGTTAGCGTAAGTCTACTAGTATTATTGCCATATACTACTGACGTACCAATTCACATCCTTGGTCCTCCATTAATTTAGGGCCTGTTCACTTTGATACCATTTTCAACCATACCATTTTTTCAAAAGTTGCTTAAAAAATATCTATGTTTAGTTTATTGTTAAATTTAGTAAATACATAAAGAAAATCATGCCAAAATTTTACCAATATTGTTATCTTGCTAAAATTTTAACAATGATTTATTTTGGCTACAATGTAAACAGGTCCTTAACTTCCTCAACCATAGCTGTAGTTCCTGGAAGCAACAGAAGGACTTTTTTTCTTTAACGACAAACCCAATAAGCATGCCAATTTCATTGAATATAACAGAGACTGCAAACAGGGTTGCAAACAAGGTTGTCACAGTTACCTGACATATAATGACAAACATGATCAGTATGTTCTACTCTAACTCGAGTTGTAAACAATCAAGTTCACCAGATATGGAATTTTATTGGGTGCTTTTAGTAAGATCTGAAAATAACTTATTCGCGCCGTCTGCGAAAAAGTTGCACTATTTTTTAGCATGCCCAAGTAGTCCAACAGCAGAGTATCTTACTGAAGTGCAAGGATTTATTTGATATTGCATGGTCCCATTCAACAACAGAGTCGCAATTCAATGACGACAGAGCATCTTACAGAATTTTCATCGATCTCTCTTAACACTTCCGTGCTTGTTCTTTCATTTCACTTATGTTGATTTTTTTTCTGCAAAACCATTTCACGTATATTATATTGATCATTTCTAAGAAAAATCGAATGGTCAACTAATGCAGTGGACGAGTATACGATCAAATTAAAATTCAGTGGCATATATGAAAAATGAGATGGAAAAAAATTAAGAATATAGAAAAGACTAAGGGAAGCAAAATTTTCTCGTCCAAATTTTAGGAAATACTAGGTTGTATTATTATATCAAGGTGCCTAGGCATGGTGACTTGTTTGAGTAAAAATTTTGAGCAATCTTGCTAATGTATGTACCGAGGTAGAGGATCATATATATAACATATATAACAGGGTGGGCCGGCTAGCCCAATGTAGCTTACCTTTCCCCACCTGCCCTATCCACTTGAGCATGACTCCACGAAGGCACGTATGAACCCCTTATCCCAACGCCACCACCTTCCGTCATGCTACGATATGAGCTCATGACCCGCTCAAGTTTTACGAATGGCTCCGATGGTTGATTTCTTGCAGGTTCCATGGCGGAGGAGGAGGGAGAATGGGAGAGACAAGGTTGCAGGCTGGGCGATGGCAGTTCATTAGTGGCATCACTAGTAACTCCTATATATGGACTGTGCTAATACCCAAATTTGGCTCCTAGGGTATGAAATAGAAAAACAATAGCCAAACTTGGGAAAAAAAAACCCATACTTGCCGCGCGAGGCCGATCTGACCATAGCCATCAGGCCTATCAGACCGATGACAGGGGGATGGTCTAACCGGTGGCATGTGGCCGGTCAGATCGGCATAATCCGACTCCGAGTCCGATTTGTCGGTTCTCAGGTTTTCTTGCTAAGGCCTAAGATTTTAGAGTCCTAATTGGTTTCTAGACCTAACCAGACATGGAAAATACCCTGTAAAGCAAGTCCACCACTCCTATAAATATAAGAGGGCTAAGGCCGATTGAAACAACAACAAACCAATCGTCAAAATCAATTTAGTATCCAAAGTCCAAACACTCTATATTCTACATCTCCCTCCTTCTTGCTACCTATCCCAAGCATATTCTCCTCAAATCTCCCAATTGCCCGTCGTCTCTCGTCTCTATGACGTTAGAGGACGTCCTAGTTGGCATGCCGAGGCTAGGACAAACCGGCGCGTGTTCTTCATGACGGGGTCTCTCCCGGGTGTTTGTTCGGTGGCATCTACCCACTCCTTACGGCGGCGCGTCTCTGAGTACCGCTGTGGGTTGCACATAACGTGCTAAAGGTGTGCCGGCGTGATTCTACGTCAACAGACTGAATCACCATAAGCTTTTTCCATTGTCTTTCTTTGGTGCTACATTTACTTGGTTTATTTCACTTGCACCCAATTCTATACAGGATTGGTTTCAGTTACAACAAAAAATTCATGATTACTTCTTTAGTTTTTTTTTGAGAAACTTCTATAGTGGTGATATCAAATTAAACTTGATGCACATAACATCGGTTAAACAAAAGTATAATGAGTCTGTTTTAGAATACATTAGAAAATTTAGATACACAAGAAACCAATGTTATAGTTTAACACTTTCTAATAAGGACTTGGTATATTTGACTTATTCCGGTTTACTTTAGTATTTAAAGAAAATCTAGATGGTCATAGTTTCTTAGATGTAAGCCAATTACTTCAGAAATCTCTGGCTCAAGAAAGCCGAGTTAGAGAAGCCAAAATCTCACAGAAAGTTCGGTCTAATCGTCCCATGTGAATACAGTCAATGAAGTCAAATCTTCGGACGATGAGACAACCGATATATATATGCAGCTGAATGGGCTTGGTCCTCTAAGTCCAAACCATTCGTTTGCTCTACTCTTAAACCGATTGGGCACAATAATTAGCAAGAGGAAGTAAAGTTCAAGTTTGATGTGGCCAAATGCGATAGGATCTTCGACTACGTGTTAGAGAACAAGCAAATCAAATTGTCATAAGGCTATGTCAGACCATCACTTGAGGAATTAAAGCGGCGAGCAATTTGCAAGTGGCACAACGCTTATTCTCATGCCACCAATGATTGCAATGTATTTTGTAGACAAGTTCAATCAGTCATTAACAAAAGACTATTAGTATTTAGAAATATGCAAGTAGATGAGTCATGTTTTCATATGCACAACATTGAATTTCAAGAGGACAATATCTCCAATGACAAAGAGAAGGCCACTTCAAAAACATCAATGCTTGGGGGGGGGGGGGGGAGGGGCAAGATGACAAGCCAGAGATTCCAAAAGATGATAAGTGATCTAGGAGATCAAGTTCACCTACCAAGCGAGATGGGAGACGAGCGAGAACGGACCACCGGCAGCCTACTTCTCCTTCTTCATGGTATTACCCTTCATATGCACCATAAAAGTTTCAATGGGACGTGGATGGTGCCTACTTTTATACTGTATTATTATGCATTATGGACATTGCCACAAAGACCGATTTTGTATAATCAGTCGTTCTCTTCTCATAGCCGGTTGAGAGAAAAAAAATCGGTTACAAAGGAATCAACGCAAAAAAAGTGGTGAGGCAAGAGTGGAGGCCAAAGAAAAACAAAACACAATCTAAACTAGAGGGGGTCTCTCCTAGTATTCTTGTATCATCATTGAACACATAAGCCTTAGAGGCATGTATGGCCGATATTAGTGGATATTGTCCTTACATAACCCCGTGCTTAGTGCTTTTCGGACCACAAGTTCACTAAAAGGCAGGGGTCATGTGTTAATACCCAAATTTGGCTCATAGAGTATGAAATAGGAAACTATAGCCAAATTTGAAAAGAACCCAGACGCACGTGAGGCCGGTCTGACCAGCGGCATGTGGCCAGTCAAACCAGCAAAGTCCAACTCCGAGTCTGATTTGTCGATTCTTAGATTTCTTTGTTAAGTTCTAATATTTTTAGAGTCCTAATTGGTTTATACACCCAATTGGGCGTGAAAAAGACTCTACGAAGCAAGTCCACCCCTCCTATAAATATAAGGGGGCTAAGACCGATTAAAACAAGAACTAATCAATCGTCAGAATCAATTTAGTATCCAAACACTCTATATTCTACATCTCCCTCCCTCTTGCTACCTATTCCAAGTCTATTCTCCTCAAATCCCCCAATTGCTCGTCGTCTCTCATCTCTACGGCGTTAGAGGATGTCCTAGCTGGCCTGCCGAGCCTAGGACAAACCGACACATGTTCACCCTGACGGGGTCCCTCCCGGGCGTTCGTTAGGCGGCATTTACCCACCCCCTATGGCGATGCGTCTTCGGGTGCTGTCGTGGGTTGCACATAGCGTTCTCAAGGTGTGGCGGTGCGATTCTACGTCAACAAATTAAATCATCATAGGTCTGTCCCATTTTTATAGGTGTGCTCCGCCATTGGTAATGCAAGTGTACATATGATTTGGGTTAATTATAGTTCAATCACTGCTTGGAGATGCATAAGTTCTCCAATAAATTAATACCACCTATTTTTTTTGTGTGTGATATAACTTATGTGCTACATATTTTCAACCAATTGTGTGCGGACAAAAGCATACCAAGTTGCCCACTTTGTGCAGTCCAATTGATTTCATTTGGAACCAAATTCTTGATATTTTGTGAGGATAAAAAACCGACAAGAAAAATACAGTCCCTTGTTACGAATTATTTTTCTAATGTTGTCTCGCTAGCCATGTACCTACAGGAAAATGAGCACATGGAAATTGGTGACCTAGACAGAAAATTTTGGAACCACCCTAAAAGATTGTATTTCTAGTAGTATGTGTTTTACATGATGGCCGATCGTTCCAGTGTTATATTGGGGGAACAAACCATATCAAGTCAATTTCTACCTACTTTGTGCGCGAGACAGTAGCATACAGACCGTGATAAAAAGAGTTTTACTACTATCTCCATCCCAAATATAACTATTGTGGGCTATGTATCTCGATATATAATTGTCTAGATGCATAATTAGAAATCGTTATATTTTAGAATGGAAGTAATGTCTCAGTAAGATCAAACTACTACCACTTCTTTCTTTTGTTTTTTTCTTCATTTACCAACGTGTCATCACTATTGCTGTTCTGAACATTGTCACAATCTCATCAAAGGGTTGAGAGTATAGGGAGTGTTGAGATCTTTAACAGAACACATATCTAACATCGGTTATATTTGAGTACATTCTGTCGTTATCTCTTGTACAAATGTCGCAGAGATATATAGCTCTGTAACAACTTCGTTGTCTTGTCATCATGGGCAATGTCCGACAACAGGCTATACATATAAGCATACGCTGTTTGAGATGGACAGGATCGCTTTTTTTTTTTCTCTCTCTCTTTGCCCCCATTTCTTCCGTTTTATGTGAGAACGTCCATAAGCTTTCTTGATCATAGTCCAAGAAGGATGTAGTACAGCAATGTGATTGGAAGAGCTATTAGCATGCCAAAAATTACCCTGTAAAAAGTGACAATTGCCCAGAATAAATATAAACACCATCCAAAAAAAAATATCAGCAAGCTAAACAATCAAAGGAAATTGCTTACGCTGTGCTCAGGATTGCCGGGTGGACATTGTATTCTTTTGCAAAAACAAAAGGCACAATCCCTTGTGGTAGAGCTGCCTATCAAATCGAATTCCCAGATATATATCAATGCGCATTAGCTTCACATATGCTACTCCCTCCGTCCCACAATATAAGAGATTTTGAGTTTTTGTTTGCAACGTCTGTCCACTCGTTTTATTTAATTTTTTTTGCAAATATAAAAAATGAAAAGTTGTGCTTAAAGTACTATAAATAATAAAGTAAGTCACAAATAAAATAAATAATAATTTCAAAAAAATTTGAATAAGACAAGTGGTCAAACGTTACAAGTAAAAACTCAAAATTCCTTATATTAAGGGACGGAGGGAGTAGTATATAATACCCAGGGAAATAAATTGCTTGAATGATTGATACTAGTAAGTACAAATGTTCCAGTAAAGAAGCTGATGGAATCATATATACGGAGTATATAAGCCAGGGTCTGACAGATCAGAGCCCCGACCCTGTACACGCTGCTGGCAAAGCCAAACGCCCCCACACATAATAAGCTTGTCTACCAAATTTTATAATTGGCAAAAGGGAGAAATTAAATTATCACTTTGCACGGGTTGCTTACTGTACTAACTTCTTTTAGATGCATGCATATAGTTACCTGAACAATGGCGACGTGCAGGAGCGTCCCGCGGAGTCCGATGGCGATTGACGCGGCGGCCATGACGGCAGGGCCCGCGAGGAAGCGGACGGCCATGGAGACGACGGCGGCTGATTTGCCACACGCGATGATGCTGGGCTGCAGCGCCATAAACAATCCTGGCCACGAGACAGTTTGACAGCGTTAGCTCGAGCGCGGGCCAGTGGGCACCAGTGCGTGGGAAGAGGGATTAATTGCGGAGCAATGCGGTGTAGGGCTACGGGAAGACATGAGCACAAGGGGCGTGGGCACCCACCCAGGCTAAACATGGCCATCCCCAGGCCTGCGTCCGAGAGAATGGAGATGGACTTCTCGACGATTGCTGGCATGGAGACGTGCCACCTGTGACCCATGAACACATTGCCCGTTGGTTAGCTCCCGGAACAGTAAAATATCAACAACATTAGCCACTAGAGATGATAAAATAACAACAGGTGCTCTTATATGATGATTAGTAGTAGTAGTAGATGCAGGCTACTCCAAAGGAAACGGGGCCAATCGTTCATGGTTCCTTGCTGCGAAACGCTATTGTGTGACTGTGTTTGGTAGACTGGCTCGACGCGCCGTGCAAATTCTGCCTTTTTCAGCTCCTACAGTTCGCGATTGGTGCCGGCTGGGCCCGCGGCGGTGGTCCGTGCCGGCGGGAAACTCACTCACCTCGTCGGCCCACCACCGCCGTTTGGGGATTCGTAAAAAAGCTGCTTTTCGGTTATTCCCACCGCCACGGCACGTACGCCCCCGGGCAGTTTCGGTGCTTCCTAGCCTACTCGCTACCCACCCCCCCTCTGGCTTCGCTAGGTTTCGCCGAGAATAATATCGCTCTCGCGCTTATCATCACCAACACCATCGCGGTCCTCGATCCTCGCCGAACTTGTCGTCTCTGTCGAGTGAAATCACCTTATCACCCGAACTAACTTAGGCAGTACAAAAAATGAGTAAATTGCACAGGTCATGTGAAAAAGCTAGATTAATCTTCGGAGAGAGGGAAAAAGAAAAAACGGCGTACCGGAAGGCGACGAGGGACCAGGCGAGGCCGAGGAGGCTGGAGTAAGTGTTGGGGTTGCGGATGAGCTTGCGCCACACCATTATGAGGATGAGGCGTGTCATCACGCTCGCCGGCGGCATTTGGTGCTGCCCCGCGCCCTCCACGCCGCCGCCGGCGTTCGGTCCGTCGACGTCGACGACCTTCGGGTGCAGCTCCGCCGTCGAGCTCGACCCCATCTTCGTCAGCCCGTCAGGCAAGGCCGCCTCCTCGTCTGCTGCCTCGGCGTCGTCCACCGTCTTGCCGCCTCCGAAGCTGAAGTTCTCTCCGCCGCCGCCGCCCAATGCCACTGCGCCGTACTCCTCGTGCTCTGAAAATGTAGAAAATTTGGGAAGGTCTATGTTTAGAGTTGCACATGGAGCCCGTGATTAAGTGACAGTACTACTACCGCGGCATTAATGTCGGGACGGACCTTTGCCTGAGCCGTTGTTCTGCGGCAGGTCGGCGGGGATGACCATGTGGATTTCCTTGGCGCCGACGTCGAGAGCGCCGCCGCCGCCGCCGCCACTGAACACAGGCAGGCCGCTGACTTCTGAGACGGGAGACGCGCTCGAGCTCCACACGAACATGTGGAGCTCCTTGGCGTCGTGGTTGAGTGCCCCCGTGGTCGTTGCCGGTGGTTTCGGCGGCCGTGCCGAGTGCTCGTCGAAGTTGGACTGCCTCGGGGTTGGGCCCCGCGACGACTGCAGCGAGTAGAGCTCGGAGGCGCCGAAGCTCGAGCCGCGCACCGCAGCGGGCGTCGGGGGCGGTGGCCCGCCGCCGACCATGGCGAAGAAGTCGGCGTGGTTGAAGTTGGAGCCCCGCGGGGTTGGGTTCCGCGACGAGCTAAGCGAGTAGATCTCCGCTCCCGTCAGGTTCGACGGCCGCGGCGTGACCAGCAGCGACCGCCGGGACACCGAGGACCGGCGCACGGTGACGTGCAGCAGCCCGTCCGCCGCCACCTCGGCCTCCGTCTCCGCGTGGCCGCCCTCCAGCGACACCACGTCCGGGTCGACGTGCAGGGACACGATGGACGCCGCGGTGTCCGGGAACTGGTCGGCGATAAGCATCCGCGCGGCGCGGAACTCGAAGAGGAAGAGCATTAGCGTGTACCAGATGATGCACTGGAGCACGACGATCTGGACCATGAGCGAGCCGGAGTATGGCCCGTACATGGCGATCAGCAGCGGGATCCCCATGACGAGCGTGTTGGGCAGCGTAGAGAGGGAGAAGAGCGTGATGGACCAGTCCAGCCGCGGCGCGCCGGTCCGCGAGGGGAGGCGCGACCACGCGGCGAGCCCCGCCAGGACGAGCAGCTTCTGCAGCGTGTCCGCCGCCAGGAAGCGGAGGTTCATGGCGTACGGGTCGTTGGTGGAGATGAAGTGGAAGGACAGGAGCGGCACGGCGAAGATGGCGACGAAGCGGTTGATGCCGGAGCACTGGTCCGGCGTGAAGATGCCCCACCACCGCACCGACCCGTACGCCAGGAACATCGCCACGTACAACGGCACCACCGCCGCCATCACCGTGTAGAAGTCGTGCCCGGATATCATCTCCTCGGCCTATCTCAATCCAACGCGCCCGGCGGTGGATCGAGTGCCTGAGCGAGCTAGAGCTAGCTAGTTATACATGCAGGAGCGCCCGAGTGGAGTGGCTTCTTGCTAACTCGGAGAACTCGGGGTCAGCCACTTATAGGCTGCGTCCAAGTCCAACGAGCACAGAGTTGAGGAGCGGTCTACATTCTCCCGTCATCCAGGCTCCAGGGTGGATTTTACTGTAAAAACATGAGAGATTTTGAATGCGCGATCGTGACTGACCCACCAGTGGGCGTGTGCTTGATAAGAAACGATCAATGTTTCGCTCGGAGGTGCAAATTAAGCCCGTAGTTCATGCGCGCACATGTACAAGCTAGCGTTATATTGTTGTGATACACAATGCAATGGGTACCGGGGGTATATAGATTGCATCTTGGCGATGGATTTGCATCACTGGATGCGAATAGAGTTATAGAGGCATTGCTGCTCTGAAGATAGATTGCATTGCTCCGTGAAACCGATCGATTGATCTTATCGGTTATGTACGTGGTGGGCTTTTTCCGTGACTATGCAAGCTGATGATCTAGCGCGCGTACGGGATATTGCAGAAGTTGTACTGTTGGTTTGGTACCACTGTCTGCACTTATCCGGCTCTCACGGTGCCCCGACCGTCCATGAATGTTTGGACTCGAGAACACTAGCTACTCCAGCTAGTAGCTACTCCCTCCGTACTATATTTTGGGACGGAGACAGTACAACAATACGTGTGAAAGACCAGTGTTACAATATGCAAATAACAGTAGCTCGGTATTGTTGAAATACTATAGCAACAAATCAACAAAGATTGAATTAGTTAAACTGTTGAAATTGCGCATTTTAGTGTCTTCTTGGTTTATACATGAACAAGTGCTATACAACCGAATGGCGAATGGTAAACTAGTGCAAGATCGAGGGGATGTTCCCTCGTATATATTTTTCTTTTAAATTCGATATAAATAGTTATGAAAGATTCTAAAAAGAATTGACAATATAAAGTATAATGATATCTATCAGTCCAACAAAAAACAAGTTTAAATTCGACATACACATCGAGAAAAAAGTGACAAATTCATATATGAACATTATATTATGCTACTATTCATATGTTGGATTTGTCTCTTTTTTTTAATATCTCGATGTGTGAGTTGAGTTTAGACCAACAATTTTATGGAGTTGTATAGATATGTTGTATGAGTGTTATCATATTTTTTTTAAAAGAAATTCATAACCGTTTGGATGGTTTTTAATTAAACGAACAAGGCAATATCCTCTTGAGGCATCAAAATAGTCTCCCACAAGATTATAGAGGTTTGTCTATGGATCGCCTTCTTGAGAGGGCCAACGAGGTACATTATTTTGTGTTGAATGGCTGAACGGTTAAATAGCTGAATGGTTTGCGAATTACTTTAGGGCACAAATGGATATATTTAGTACTATAAAGCTGAATACTGGATTTAGAACTTTTTTATGAAATATATGTATGAAATTTTTTTACAAAAATTGTAATGTTTAAGAGCCTGATCGAGAAGCGTGGAGTGTGGACATCCATCCCTCATTCCATTCCTTGAAAAAAGAACAAGGCAGGCTGGTTGCTAGCTTGCATGAAAGAGAATGTGGCCGATTGACTCGGGGAAGAACTCTATATTAATGTATTGCAAAAGATTGCGCTTGGCTAGTGATGATTGCTTAATCATATGCTAAGATGTACTTATCTCCGTTTTCGTGGGACAAAACTTTAAAATCTTAATAATTCATTAGTATACACAACTTTTTATATTAAAAATATCAATAGAATTGTCATGAAAAATATTTTCACATTGATATAGTTTTATTTCAAATAAATACCTAATTAACAAAAAAATGTATTAAAAACTATTTGATGTCCAAAATACCAAGGAAAAAGGAATATAGGGACAAGGGAGCGAGTATGTAGGCGGTGCATTGTCACACCCAAATTATGCACTGCCGTACAACAACACATGACAAGGGCATGCTGTAGGAAAACGGCGTGAACCGCTCCCTACGAGACCAAGATACCAATACCAATCACATGACACAACATTGGTACTCACAGAAACACTTATGAATCATTGTGATCCTTAATTTAAGTGGAAGGAAGCAGCAACAACAGCTGGGACCCAAGGACTAACTCCCAACACCACATGCAAGCAACGGTTGTGAACCAAGATGAAACCTAATTTTCATTTCACTTCAACTTTACCTTTAGAGCAGAGAGAACTATATATGCATAGAGCAAGGGTGGGTATTTACGTACTTAACAAGCCTGGGAAACTTAGGTGTTTTATGCAAACTTTTAAGGGATGCTGGCTATTTTGCAATTGGGTTTGCTTTAAGGGTTAATTGGGTCCATACCACTACAAATATGACACTTTAGATAAATGTCACTATTATTCACGATATCGGCTATGTGCCACTGCAATTTGGGGAAATTGTAAACTTGGCACTCCGTCACGTTTTCCATCAGACCCCTCGATGTGGGATCCACATATCAGTTCCATGTTCCTCCATCCCGCCTCTTCTTTTTTCCGCACGTCCGGTTGAGGCTAACGAAGATTTTTGATGGAAAACGCGACAGAGTGGCACGGTTCCAATTTCCCCAAATTCCAGTGGCACGTATCCGATATCGTGAATAGTAATGGTATTTATCTAAAATGGCATATTTGTAGTGGCATGGATACAATTAACCCTTGTTTTAAAGCTTTGAATAATATAAGTGTTTGCTTTTCCATAACAGAGAAAGACAAAGTCTATTGACTTTCCATGTTTGCACAAGTAGCAGAGTTGGCCTCAAAGCGAGTTTCATGAGCCATTCCATTTCAGTACTCCTAGAGTCCCATAGTTCAAGACATCCATTTACTTTCATGGACTTCCCAAGTCCCTTGTCTCCCTGATAGCCATTTGTTTCCAACCCAAGCATCACGTTTCCCAAACCACAACAACGTTTCACAAAGCACAATATAAACAAAAACTATGCTAAGGAATCACTTCACATCCGCCCATGACCCTTCGGCATAGAGCTGGGACTTGGGCCATGCTTTATCAGGCCGACCCAAGGCACGATGGCCCGGCACGATAGAAAGCATGGTCCGACACGGCCCGTACGTGGGCCATGCCTGGGCCTGGACAACAGGCACGACGGGCGGCACGGCACGGCACGACCACTAGGTCGTGCTTGGGCCGGCACGGTACGCGAATGGTTGCTGCAGCACGAGGTCATCAGTCATCACCCATCCACGGTCAAATTTCCTATGCAGCTAGCAGCCAGTAGGTAGCAACAAGTAGCAGCTCGTTTTCTTCATCGGCTCATCGGTAGCACATAGCAGCAACCAGCAAGGCCAGCAGCCCAGCAGGTCAGCACTAGCATTTGGCAAGATTGTTGGCTGACTCACGCCGCCGCGCCGGTGGGCTGCGTCGCCGCAATGAGCCGACGAGGAGGAGCATGATGGGCGTGGCTGTCACTGCCGCGTCGCCGCGACGGGACGACGAAGCCGCAAGTCACCGCTGCCGCGTCGCCGCCAGAGTTCAGCGCAGCCGGCCTGCTCCCATCTTTTGGGCCGTGCTTGTGCCGGCCCGGCACGAATAGGCCCGTCGGGCCATTGGGCCGTGCTTGGGCTGTGTCCTGAAGAGGCCGTGCTAGCACGGCATGGCACGACGAGTGGGCCGTGCTGGGCCGGCACGGTCCAATTTGGCACGAAGCACGTTGGGCCGTGCCGTGCTAGCCCGGCATGGCCCAAGTCCCAGCTCTACTTCGGCACGGTCGTTTGAACAACTAGTTAACTCTGTAGAGGGGTACACTTTACCCCCAAGCTGACGCTACTAACTGGGTCACACAACCTGTGCAGAACATCCACATATGATGACTTTGAGGCTTTCATGATAAGGCATTTTGAAAGATGACACAAGGTTACCTCATGCCAACTAAAGGGGTCCTTGGACCAACAACAGGCTAGATCCCAGACCATGCTAGCAAGGAATCCCTAGGGTTCTCCTCGACACCACCTCGACGATGCAGTCCATTGGTATTCAAGGCTTCCCTGGCCTAGCTAGTTCCTTAGCCAGGAGTGTTCCACTTAACCCATGTGGTCGTACTTACATGTTCGGATGTAATTTAAAGGATAGTCCTTACGAGCAACCACCAATGCATCTCGCCCAATAATGACCCTGTGTCGCGAGTTTTCTCATAAACTCATATTCTTTCGCAGGCACTAACCCACGTGTCGGATTTTTCAAAGCTTTTTAGAAACAAGTTTCACCCAAGTTGTTCTCAGATTTAAAGATTGAGGGCTACCGTCAATATTCTTACAAGGTTGCACAAATACCAACATACAACAAAGGTGGTTACAAGGGAACATGATATAGCTATTATGAAGGAAAGATCAAATGCAACAGGGTTAGGTAGGCATATTATTCCATCTTGTAGACGAGGCGAAACATTTGCAAGTGCACGCCAATTGACGCATAATCAATTTACAAACAACAAACTAAAGTTCAAATATGGGCACAATATGTTCAAAGGTGATTTGCGTTGCTGAGGGGCTTCACAAATCTTCTCGAAACCACTTCCAAACGATTTTTCGACGGCCCAAATTATTCGCAAACCGTTGAAACCTACACAAAGATCAAGAAAAAGACATACTTTGGACTAGTAATAGTGACATTTTGATATGTTACAATTTTAGAGAACTACGGGAGGTGGAAGGAGTCAACCGGAGCTAGAGATATGAATTTTGAAAGTTTAATTCATTTTCTGGAACATTGGAAATAATTTATTGGATTTTCATAAATGAATATTCTAGACAGTTCACTTACAAGTGGGGCCCACATAACCAGTGAGAGGGATGCCTAGAAGCATATCCACGAGCTTCATTTTTTAAGAAAAATAAATTAAATCTAGCCTTTAGCTCGTGTTCTTCCATGAAAAAATATTACAAAAGATCAGCATTAGCATTACACATCATGATAGTGTAAAAGTTAACATTGTTTAGATGGAAAAATATTTAAAGCATTTTTTTCTAAATCTCCATCCGTAGTTAGCAATATTTGCATCACTGTAGTATCACGACTGCAATATGCCATGCACAATATTTCTTTGTTCTATCACTCTTTTGCATGTATATGGCTAGAAACAGAGCCAGTATGTCTCCTAAATAGGACCTGCATGTAGTTGTTAGAAGGTAATTTATCAAAACAATATCATTTTCCGCTAAACCATAAAACAAAGCATATTCTTCTACCAACATTTTCCATGCACTTCATGTTAAGGCAGTCAAAAAACTTTTAAATTTGTTCAACGAGCTATGGCAGAAATCAGACACATGAGACACATGATTATCTTTACAATTGCATGGTTTTTGCAGCATACATCCCTCCTTAGCGAAAAGTAGACTTATACTTTAAATGTGTAATTCTCATATTTCAGCTTTCAGTTCAATTCCTAACTATACAACCGATGATAACCATTTCTTCATGTTGTTTCCCCCCCCCCCTCTCTCTCTCTCCCTCCCTCCCTCCCTCCCTCTTTCACAAAACGGTTAATTAAGTTTTGTTGTAACATTGCACTCTGGTACCTACCCTTAATCGTAATGGAATTTTTTGTTTTGTCACAGCTTAGCTAGCTATCATGCTTATCCTGGCCACCACACACATTTTCCACTCTTGTTAGCTTGGGGCAAAATCAAGTGTAAACCACAATACCCTCTCATTTTCCAAAACTTTGTTGACAAAACCAGAGGAAACTCAAGTGGAAACCACAAATTCATTAAGGCATGAAAACTACGTTTGCAATTTTCAAGAGAATTACTACCAATTACCATATATAGGGCTAGTGCTATAATACGAACATCTAAAAATTCTAAGATCTACATTGGTTTCATGTGGAAGAAACACGAAATTCATAAAAAGAGTAAAGTACACTAGCAGTATCACAATTTGTTTGGTGGGTGCAATTAAGTTACTCATCTTGCAAATTGCTCAAACAAGACATCTATCTTGTTTCCAAGGTGCAAATCACAGAAAACATATGTCAAGTGGGATGTTCGTGTGCTAAGTTAGATGTCATATTAATTTCATTCATGTACGTTAACACAAATAGACCAATGGTCTAATAGTATTGACAACATAATCTAATTTAAGAATATTTTTGTTTTTTTATTGCTAAGCACTATGCAATTGTGTTGACTGAAAGCATATGCATGTAGCAGCGCATGTAAGAATACAAAGGTTAATTTGCATTTTTATTGCTTAACTTCAAACTTGTAACCTTGCCTTGCCCATATGGATCACAAGCGCATCATCTTATACCAATAGGGTTTTTAATTTAGCAACAAACACTTCATGTGACATGTATTCTATAATATTTGCACCCATGAAACAAGTTGAGTGGCTTGTTTGAGTAATTTATAAGATTAGTGACTAGAGTGCACGCACCCACCTTACAAGTTTTAGTACCCACGGTGCATTTTACTCTTCATAAAAGGTGCAATGAAGAGGTTGAAAACAACATTTTTCACTCTTTCTATGAAATTAACTAAAACGAATTTATTTTTGAAATTTTACATCAACGTGCAACATAACCTCTCATGCATATGGTGTTTTTTAGAACCTTTTTAACTGTAATATATACTGTTTGTTTGTTGCATGGTTTTCATGATTACACCAGAATAAGGTGCTTTTCTACTTGATACTTTCCTCAACAACACCATTATGAACTGAAGAATAAATCTTTTCATCCTTCTAGTTTGAGCTTTCAACCGCAACTGTGACCAACCTTCAAGTGTTATTTCAACCCTTGGAACTGCAAAATCTTAACTTCCACGTTTAATTTGAAGTGTGAGACTGAGCACATGAGTTAGCTATGTGTGTGGGATTGAAATAATCATAAAATTTATCAATATCTATACTAAATAGGCATTGGGAAAGCACCAAGACTATTAGAAATACTTTTATGCTGATTAGGTCGATCTAAATATCATGATTGCAGATCTTATTAAGAGTTTGTTTTAAATTGTTGGGACCCAAGGTCACGAACAAAATGGGGATAGGTGGGGAAATACACTTTTCCCCTAACTATCCTCAAGGTGACATGAACTTGAGATATATTGGTTGACTTATGTTGCCATTGTTCCAATCCAATGTCACATGTCTTGCTACAAGGTTAGGCTGGCTTATATTGCCTTGGGAGGTATACATGAAGTTACATTAGTGCCCCCAAAGGTACATGCAAAGTTACGGTAATACCCTCGAGGAGCTGTAAACCCTAGGGGTGTTCCTGTACACTTGGATGACTCTCTGGACCACTAGCGCCATCTTGCAAGGGCGGTTGGAGTGGTCACCCAATATTTTCTAATGGAATACTCTTGCCGGGTTGTATAATCAAGCCTTCTCCTCAGCATGGCGTGTACTACATGCCCCTCTTGTAACAAGCTCGAATAATATTTGATGGGTAAAACAACTTTCCTTGAACTAGACACGAATAGTATTTGATGGGTAAACACAACTTTCCCATGAACATACTTGTTAGGCGTTCGAGGCCATATCTTGGTTAAATAGGAGGCCAACCCTTTGTTCCGGGTGTCTGCTACAACATAAATAAAATATGCCAATGGAAATTGTCATGGTTATGAATAAGGCATAGCTCCTATCCTATGAGTTACGAAATATACGGATATGGTATACCTTCGCATATACGATATATTCCCGTATACGATAAGGAAAACTAGAAGATATTATGGAAAATATCCTCATGGGCTGGTGATTAACAGAGTCCTACTCGGAGAGGATTGGGTTTATTCTATATCATGTAGGTTCATTGTCTCCGAATTCTACTTGGAGACTAAGATAATTCACGGTATAAAAGGCACACCCCCTGAGGAGCTCAGATCATCGAATCATAGCGCCAACACACCCACCATAGTTTACGAAGCCGGAGGATGCGAAGCCTACTCGCCGGGAGATCTTGTCGAATCATCTCGACAAGGGTCTCGCCGGTAACGCCAGATTCATCTGTTCTCTGTGTACTCCGTGGTTTTCTATATCAATCTCATATAAACTGTATTAGGGCTATTTTCTTACAAGGGGCCTGAACCAGTATAATTTTTGTCTCTCTGTTCGTCTTGATGTCGTATCGTGTAGATCCTCGTACCAACGTACCCCAATACCCTATTTATCCGGTGTACGGGTATCCTCCGTCGACAGAAATGTTATGTACTTTTTAGGTATAGTTTTTCCCCCAAAATTTGATAATTCTAAAATTCGGAATTAATAAATATAAAGTTCTACCTATCTTGGACTCTTAGTTTAATATGCTATTAATTTAATTCATAAACTCAAATCATGTTGTAAGTGATGTGGACTCATCTTAAAAAATATATATAATTAGGAATTTGAAATGATAATTAGCAAGTTGTATTTTACTCAAACTCTTATAAGCAATCGTTTTAATTTAGATAACAATCATTAAAACGTCTCTTGTCCGGTCGTTTTACCAAATGGCTTGCTTAATTAGAAACTACTCTAGTTTCTTCAAGCTTGCTACAGGGTTGGAAATTTCGGACACCTCCGATACAATATGATTTCGGCCGAAATTTTTCAATTTTTTCACGAATTTGGGTAATATTTGTTCAAATTCAACTAAATTTTGCTTAAAATTTTGGAAATTTCGGATTGAAATTTCGGGATTTCGGTGACCCCGATACAAAAGCCTCAACCGATAGAGTGAACCCTGCTTGCTACTGATTCTACTGAACTAGGATTAGTCCAAAAACGTCCCTTGTCAAGTTGTCCTGGCTTCTAGCTTGTATCGCGAAATAAAGCTTTTGTTGTGCTAGTAGCAGTGTGTAATAGTGAGATTGCCGTCGTTTTACAATTGATACCTATGCTGCCAACATTTGGTAGCTGCAGCGATGGGCACACACCATGCATATAGTATGGATAGGGATGGAAACGGTTAGAAGAATGCTCAAACCATTTTCATAATCATAATTTTTTTCCCAAAAACTGAATCGGAATGATTGTGTGAAATGATAACGACATTAATACTACTACAACACTAGAAAATATCATAAACAAAATTACCGAAATAGAGTCTCAGAGATAACGTACCACAAGAACAAGAAGGTCATAGTCATATCTATACTACAAAGTAACGTCATGTACAAAGCAATTAGTGTAGATTTAAAGAAGTAAATAATTAATTTAAATACTTTATAATGATACTATAGCATCGAGACCGACAACACATTTAGGTTAAGGTAGCATTTTTCTAATTCTAATGGGTTGCCGATACTTTACACTTATTTGTTTCGGATGAAAATGGTGCACCGTCCGTTTTCCATCTTGATTTCCAGATAAGATAATACAGAGTCGAAATAAAATGGCTAGTACAGAACACAATGATAGAAAACTCCGAGCCGTTTTTATCCTTAACTATACATATCAGGTCAAGTCCGGCCAACTCCTACAGAATCCAGGACGGGTTGGATTGACACACATATAAAAGGCTGGTCTTAGAATTGCCGTCCAGAGTTCCGGTCTTCCTGACCGGCCGGCTGGCGAGTTCGGTGCTTTGATCTCGTGCTCACTTCGATCCAAATTTTGCGCGTCTCGTCAAGTCACCGCTTCGACCCCGTCACTGCTACCCAATTCTCGCACGGCTGAACCTAGCTTGTAGCTGTCCATCCGACGCCTAACTTAGTTAACTGTCACGCAGCAATGCAGCATCGGTAGTCGCCGGCCGGTAGCCTGGTAGGCTACTGTGGTTGATCAACGGATCGAGCTGAGATGATATCCATCCCCTGGTACAGACTACAGAGGCCGCGTGACCAATGTGCCAGTTCAGGGGACAAGAAGGAAACGTAGGCCATAAGTGAAGGAGGCGAAGCGGGTAGCGTCCATCAAGAACAGGGCAATGGATTGCGGGGCCACTGGACTGGACACCGGTCCGGGACCAAAGAAAAACCACGCCCACACGATGGCACGAGCCGTGCAGCCGCGCATGCCTTGATGCGTCGCGTGGTCCGTCCGTCCGGCCGCCGAGGCGAGGCGAGGAGAGGCTTGGCGGTAGGGATGGTAATGGGGACCCGAACCCCGACGGGGAATTACTCTATTAGGGTATATAAATGGGCTAAAGCCATCACCCGTGGGGCTGAAATCGGCAAAATATTGCCCCCGTCGGGTGGGTCGGGTGCGGGGCCGTTCAACAGGCCCCCGGCCCCGATTCCCCATGGGTCCCCGTGAAGTATAGGCATATGTATTACCTAAGCCCACAGCCCATGTAGCAACTGGCAAGTAGCAGCCCATTAGGAGGCCCAATTCGTAGGTCCATATATACAAAGAAAACCCTAGGTTAGTCCCCACACCTCAGTCGTCATTCCTCAATCCTCCTCCCCTATCCCCTTCCTCTCAGATCCACCGCCGCCATCGACGCGCGTGTAGGCCTCTGCGGACAGGCGGTGCGGTTGAGGGCGCCAGCCGCTGCCCCGCCGATGTGCACGGAGGCCAGCACATCGTTGCCTCGTCCGCGCCACGCCATCACCGTCTCCATACTCGTCAACGCCGCCGCCGCCCGTCGTGCCTCCGCTGTCCCCTTGCCGTTTGCGCTACTGCTGCCCTCGCAGCACCAGGCCAACGCCGCCTACTCCAGGCCACAGTCATCTACTCCAACCTGTAACACTTGTGCAAATATGCAATAGTTATTGTTGCTGCTAAATATGACGTGCTCAGTGTTTGGCTAGAATCGTTGATGGTTGAATGGTTAATCAATCATTCTTGCTGCATATTAAGTAATCAAAATGGAATATTAGTGTATTTCTGGTTGCTACCTTCATTTGCTGCCTCCTGTCTTTCAGTTTGACTTTGCGGGGACGGTCACCTGACGGGTGCCCGGTATCTGCATGGGGACGGGGACGGGGGGAATCCCTCCCCCGCGTGCGGGGATGGGGATGAGGACGGGAGGTTTCTTTCACTACGGGGACGGGGACGGGGACGGGAAAGTGAAACCCGGCGGGTGCAGCCCCGTTGCCATCCCTACTTGGCGGTGGCGGGCGTCGTCAAAAAGGTTCTCGGGAAAAGTCCGCGGGGGTGATTTGTCGCGCGCGCCCACGAAAATCGCATCACGTGGCATGCTTTGCCGTCCGTCTGATCGTGTGTAGCGGCAGGCCCACCCGGGGTCTTTTCTGCGCTTTCGTGCCATGATGTCATGTGGTCTCGCTAGCTCCTCTCTCTGTCTCTCTGGTCTTCGATCTCTTTAGCTACGCCACCATGCCATCCATGGTACGTACGCTACATGCATCGCGTCTCAGGCATCGCAGGCATAGGCCCAAGTGCTGGCACGCATCACAGTTACTTACTTGGATGTGATACGACCAAAACGTTGAAACAGCAATGTGGCAGCTCACCACGGCAGCGGCCAGCGGGTCGTACCGAGAGTAGCTCGCGCGCGGCCGTGGAGCGAGCTGGCACTCCAACAAGTCCACGGCACGGGGCGGGAGGGAACTGTATTCTCAGACAATGGCACGAGAGGCAGCTGCAGAAGATGTCCCTGCATGCCTGGGGCTATGATATGAGCTGTGGCTGTCTCTGAGATCTCACTGGCCTGATGAAACTCTACATGGTGCAATGCATATGCTGATTTGCGTTTGGCGAATAGCGGAATAGGGAATCGCGTGCGTAGTATATTAATCGGCCGGTCACTAACCTAAACTCCAAAAGGTGATCGTCGTGCGTACGTACGTACAGCGCTCCGGTCTGTTCGGTCGGCCCTCGCGAAGCTTCACGGAAACAAAGAAGGCCTCATGATCGGGAGATCAGAAGGGAGGAAAAAGAATAACGAGGAAACTGTTTCGCTTTGTCCTCACGCACACACGCCTCATGCGTCCGTGTTGATCGATCATGCCACTGCGCTGCTGATGAACAAGTTCTTCAAGCAAGTTACGGTGATATGCGCGCCCACCCTGCAAGGAGCAGGGAAGTATTGGCGGCACATGGAGCAGCGGAAGAAAAGCATCTCTTTGAACCGGATCGTTTCAGCTAATCTATCGCCCATCACCGCATCCGACGCATGGTTGGATGGAATGGAATGGAATTACATTTACACGTCCACGGCGTGGTTGAAACCGAAAAACTGGATCGCGTGTCACAAAACTCATATTGATTGGACTAACTGACAACGTCGATTTCCTAGCGCAATGATTCATCAATAATGCCTGGAAATTGGCTCCGAAAGTCTGAATAGGAAAATGATGGCTTGGTGGGACTCTCCATACATACGTCGATAAAAAGATCTTCTAAAACCTTATCAAATGTAAATATATTATGATTGTAGTACAATTATATTGTAACTTCTATGCAACAATAGTATTACTTGTATATAACTTTTAAAAATCCGACCCCACGGTCACGAGGTCAAATTCCCTCACCTGTGCGTGCATTGTGTTTTTTTTCCTTTTCTGCTTGCACTAATCCCTTCTTTCTATAAAGTTAAGGCCAAAAGCTCAAACCTGATGTTTCCACGTCATCATCAAATTGTGAATCGTTGGATGAAAGCATTAGATCGCTTCTGAGACGTTGGATGGAATGCAGCATAGAGCCCAATCCATCAATTACCGGGTGAGTCTCTTCGCCTCCTCAGTGTCAAATATAGCCCACATAAACACATTGGCCCATCTTCACAGTGAGTCTCTTCGTCTCCTCAGTGCCAAATATAGCCCACATGAACACATTGGCCCATCTCCACACACATCTACATGTATCCAACCCGTCACTCCGTATAAAAGAGCTTTATAGCTAAACGCCCCTTCAGTTGGCATGTGCTATCTAAATTATCTACAAATTTTGGATAGGGCTGCTAAAAAGAATTTCTCCAAGAAAGCTATTTGTTTCTTCCATTTCTTCTTGAGATTGCACCTCCTTTCTAACAAATTGATGTTAACTAAGCCCCGCAGCAACGTGCGGGGCATCCTCTAGTTGTTAAAGATCTTGTGAAAATTACAAACAAGCTACACCACAATGTACCATATTTACGTCAGACAATTTTTTTTTCAAGAAAATTTATGGACATATTTATAGCAAAACCGGGCCGGATCATCAAGAAAGGCTCTCAACGTAGAAATGGAGGCCCAAACTTGCATCATCGTCGGCCCTTCCGGCAAACGGCCCATATCTTGCTATATCGGCCCAAAGAACCCTCGAACACGTGAAAGCTAGGGCTTTGCGGAGGGTTTAGCGGCGACCAGTCAACCGTCATTCCTCCCCTTGCTCTCAAGCGCCGCGCAACCATGGCGGCCACGGCCTCCTCCTTCCTCGCCCGCCGCCTCCTCCTCACCCGCCGCTTCCTTTCCTCCCCTCTCCGCCCCTTCTCCACCACTGACTCCTCCTCATCCTCCTCCTCTTCCTCTTCCTCCGACGACTCCCGTGCGGGATCTGATGCGGGACCCGACCCCGAGCAGCAGCAGCAGCCACCCGCAGGCCAGGATCAGCAGGCCGCCGCCCGCCCGCGCGCCGGCGACACCCGCCCCCTCGAGAACGGCCTCGACCCCGGAATCTACAAGGTTGGAACTCCTTGATCCCCTCTGGGTTTGGATTCGGTGAGAGCTGACAGCCTGATTGGGGATTTTATTTTGTGTGTGTGTGTGGGTGAGAATCGCGAAGGCGATAATGGTGGGGAAAGTGGGGCAGGAGCCGATACAGAAGCGGCTGAGGAGCGGGAGAACGGTCGTGTTGTTCTCGCTCGGCACCGGCGGCATCCGCAACAACCGCCGCCCGCTGGACCGCGAGGAGCCGCACCAGTACGCTGAACGATGCTCCGTGCAGTGGCACCGCGTCTGCATCTACCCAGAACGGCTCGGCAGCCTCGCGCTCAAGCACGTCAAGACCGGGTGAGCCCTCTGTTGCCTCTGCAGACGAGCTGTCGCGTAAACGTAGTGAAGGGCCAATTCCTGATGTTTGAGCGTGACAACCTCTGATTTTGTATGTTGGATTAGATTCTTAACTACAATGGTTCAACTGCATAGCTCTGTTGCAATTGATTTGTTGGTGAGTAAAGCATCTGTTATGATTATACTTGATATGATTGGTACTTGGTTTCCTTGGGGTAGAATTTGGTATATTCCTTTAGCTCTGCATGAGTGGGGATTGGTAGATGCCTTTTTCTTTTGTGTCGATCTATTGACTTGAACTTACTCTACCTCTCATTTGTGATTACATCACTGTTCTACTGTATTACTCAATTAGTAAGAAGCTAAATATATTAGTCTATCTTTCGCAGTTGTCAATTTGCATATAAGTGACATGGCAATAATGTTTTAAGGTTTTAGCTTTGTACAGTTCCTTTTTTTAATTCTTTGGTTGATTAACTCCACTAACACAAGTAAATTGTACCATTTCAACATTTCAGTTCTGTTCTTTATCTTGAAGGGAATCTTGAGACGAAAGTGTTTTCTGATCCTATAACTGGACTGGTTCGGCGCATAAGAGAAATAGCTGTGCGCTCAAATGGTATGTTTATTGCACCATTGATTTTGACTTGTGGCAAATATTTTCTTGAAAACATGTACTAGTGCGTTGCCCATACCTCATGTTCTTTTAACAAGTTCTGTCTAGTTTTCAAAAAGCAATGCTCATACCACTACAGTACGTTAAGTAGACTTTTCGCTGTTTCCTTTTATTTTTCACGTACAAACTACAAAGTAGTGTCATGTTGCATATGAGCATTCAGCGATACTGTTCAATATTTCTATCGATGTTGTTTAGTCAGAGTATGATACTTTTTTTTCCATACGAACAGGCCGTCTCTTGTTTCTTGGGAATGACTGTAATGCGCCCAAGTTAGGTGAAGCCAAGGGCGTTGGCTACTTCTGAAACTGAGGTCCACTCGACATCAAGGTATATCAGTTGATAAAATTGATTTAAATTAGAGGTATCTCAACTGTGCTTAGCTTTAAGCCTTCAACGTATGGCGAAGATCTCAGTAGTGGACCAGCTTTATGGAACAAATACAGTTGGACATCATTGTCGAAACCCTCTAATAATTGAACAACTGATTGTACTGTATAACTTGATTTTGACAAAACAACATATGTGGCTGTGCTATTTATTTTAGTTCTCCCAAAATTTCTTTTGACCTTTTGGGTCAGAGAAGTTTGTGAATTTGAGCTTTTCTACAATAAAATGGATCTGTTTACTCAGTAGTTGTTCTATGATGCTTCCAGTCTAATCTGATAACCCCCTTAATACCTAATGCGGATGATAAAGCCTATCACTTTTTTTTTGGCATCTGACAGTAAACAAAAATATTTGAACAACTACGGGAGTTACCACATATCTTTCTGAAGTCTGCTTTTTTCTTGTCTTATCTCACGTGTCCATCGTAAGATCTGTAGAGTTTGAGGGATAAACAAGTTATCAAACCTGCATGCTAACACCCCAAAACTTCACTTTCTCACCTGCTGAACACGCCTTTTCTGTCTCACCATCGCATATCCAGATATCATCTGCTTTGCACATCAGTTAAATGTAATATAAGCTCGAAGGGTATATATAGTTACTTTGTGAGCTAAAAGTTTTAGGGCAATGCAACTGATTCTGAAGATCAAACCGGACATTCTAAGATAGACAAAAAGCCCACCAGCCATTCTAAAAGATAAACAGAAGACGAACACATTATGCTTGAACAGAACAATATTCTTATGTCTGTCTAATAAACAAAAGGTGAATACACTATGCTCGAAACAGCCAATTCTCACTGAAGATGAGCACATTATTCTTGTAATAGAGCAATCTTCTCAGACCTGCCTATGTGACGTTTCCTCGGTGGAGAAGTTGGAGCGCTGGGCAAGAACATGTAGATACCAAGGGACAGGAGGAAAGCTGACATCGACCAATCCTTCTAGAATCTGGACAATCTCTCCCATCGTTGGCCTTGTGTTCTCATCATCTTGTATGCACCAGCAAGCCACCTTGCAAGCCCTCTCCACCTCTTCTAAGTTAGCATCTGCACTTAGTTCTGAACCTAGCAAGTCTTGAATCTTCCCTTCAGGGAGTCTCGTCGCCACTAGCACTGGGAAGAATGTCCCTGCACCTTGCTCACCTTGCCGATGCCAATCTGCATTTCTGTTTCCTGATATGATCTCGAAAAGCATCATCCCATAGCTGAAAACATCTGCCTTTGTGGTGATAGCTGTGCCGCTTATCCATTCTGGGGCAAGATACCCTATAGTGCCTCTCATGGTTGTCAAAACTCTGCTGAAATCCCTTCCGAGGAGCTTGGCAAGTCCAAAATCCGCGATCTTTGGCATGAAATCAGCACCTAGGAGTACATTCTCTGGCTTTATATCACAGTGTATGATGAGGCTCCTGCATTTCTCATGCAAGTAAGCTAATCCCTTGGCAATTCCAAGAGCAATCTGATATCTTGTCTTCCAGCTCAAACTCAATGGAGTGCTTCCAAATAGGTAACGATCCAACGACCCATTTGGCATGAACTCATAGACTAGCATCTTCATGGACCTCTCTGAGCAAAATCCCAGCAACCGGATTAAATTCACATGCTGAATTGTGCCAATTGTGCTAACTTCAGCTCGGAACTGCTTTTCTCCCTGAGAAACACCATCAAGTTTCTTTACAGCAATTAATGTCCCATCAGGTAACGTTCCCTTAAATACAGGACCAAAAGAACCTTTGCCCAACCTCTCAGAGAAGTTTTTTGTCACATGCTGTAGGAACCTATACCTGAATACGACCAACGAACCCTCCACTTTGTTCGCTTCACTCAAATTCCTCTCCCTGAGAATCAGAAGTATGCCAATGATCACAATGAGGGTGACAAGGATAGCTCCAGCAGTTGAAGCCCCAATAACAGTTGCCTTCCAGCGAGCCGGATATGGATGCTATGCCCCACTGAACCATCAGCAGGAGCCACTAGATTGATTACATCCCCATACCACAAAGAACAACCACCAGCGTAGGAATAAGCGGTACAAGAGCAATTGTTCAGACAAGCCTGCTTACATCCATCTGTACCAGTTGCCAAACCCCAGGCTTTGTCAGGCAACTTAGCAACAGCTAGTGCATAGAATTCATCAGCTGTTGTCTTGCTAGAGCTATTCCCATCACATTGTAGCTTAGTGTTTCTCATGCAACCTCCACTGGGATTACCGTATCGCCACTCGCCGTTGTACTGCTTGCTGAAACCCCTGAGACAACTGCAGAAAGTGACGGCGTTCTCAGTGCACATGGCAAAAGAACCGCAAAGGAAGTACACGGCGCACTGTGCTTTTGGCAGTGCCAAGAAGGGCACCCAGTCTTTTTTGCTCTCCATCCATACTACTGTTTTTACCTGGCCTGAAATTTCCATAATAAACATCGCTGTGGCAATGGATGCATTAGTTCGGTACACAAAGTAGCTCTCTTGGTTGTTAACGGTAAATTTGTAGCTTAAAACTTCTTTAGGATACAATGCCATCTCAGGAATTCCAGTGAACATATTACCAATCCATTTGCCCGTTTCCCAGTAGATGGCAGAATTGTTCCATAGATGGATGAACTGGTCGCCACCATTCGGGTCAATCTCAAGCGTATAATACCCAGGTGATGGATCGACAGAGCTTTTCCATGAGATAAATCTTGTGATTTGGCCAGTAATTTTGTTCCGTCCAAGCTTGGCCCCAGGGAGCCACACATTGGTCGGTTCATCAAAACTCTGCCATAGGAAATTGGAGGTATTGGACGCAGGAGCTAACACTAAGTTGCCTGAATCAAGGATAACTCCAACTGTGGAGTTGACGTTATTAGTGATGTTTGTGGCCCAGATCAAAGACCTGGCCTGATCGAACAATGCCAAATTGCCATCTTCTGATGCTGTCAACTGTGATAAGTTTGGATCAGAGATTGGAGTCGCCCGATTTGCTATCCAGACGGGTGTGGTCTTTGAGATCTTGTTGTACCAAATAGCAAGGTACCATCTGTTAGGCGCTCTATCATCTGAATTGTTAACCACTGAGATTATAATAATCTTAAATGGATTTAGTTTTCAAGAATGCACTAGACAAAGACTTCTAGAGCTTAGAGACTAGTATGTGTATCTAGAAAGAAATAAAGAAAATAGGGCTTGCTTCACATCTTCAACAAATGCTAACTGCTGCATGATTCATTTGTTGTACATGGAAATATCTTCTTCTACAAATTATAATATTTTCTCTCTTATATTTCCATCTTTCATATAAGTTAAAATTTAAAGCTTGTGGGAAAGTAACAAAAAGAAGGAAAAGAATTATGCCATGAAACGAGCATATTTCGGAAGCCTTCCTTTGTGGATTTCAACAACTCACCTATTTCTTTCTCACAAAAATATGCCTACTAGGGTACTAGCTAGATATTCACCTCCAACCTGAAAGTATCAAGTAAAATAAAGTGGCTTGTAGTTTCTTTTGGCTATAGTTTTATACTATTATTTTTCTATTATATCAATATAAAATATTTCCTCCATCCCATAATATAAGGGATTTTGGAGGGATGTAATACAACATAGTACTATAAATCTGGACATAGAGTTTTGAAGGGATGTAACACAATATTGTAATACTAGGGTCACATCCCTCCAAAATCATTTATATTTTGGGACGGAGGGAGTATGATACTATCTTGTGGTGCAATAAGCTTTGCACATAACATGTTCAAAACATCAATTTGGTTTGTAATTACTATTGCAATACAAGGATGGCACACTGTAAAACTATAAAATTGCCATGAAAAGTACTTTTGAAAAAAAACATATATTAATCGTTAAGTCTGTAAAACATTATACAAGATATATGCTAACGACAGAATGGAATATCATCCTTACGATATCCCATCTTGTATCCCCTATAAAACATTACCCCATGAAATCTTGTACGGAACTTGCATAAAACATTTTTTCGATAGTAGAAGTCAATCTAGCCTCTACATCCAGGATATATAGGCATATAGCCAAAACATGCATGGAAATTGATTGAGCTATTTAAATTAAGACTCACTGAAACATGCATACGCCTAACAAAACTATATGTACCTCGTTTTCTTTTTTGTTTTGTTTTTTGATCAAACCATATCGTCCTTACTGCAATTATACATATAAAATTTTGGTATTTCCGGGGAAAAAAGGTTTCTTGAAGGACTGGAAGAAGCATAGAACTATGACGAAACATGCAGAAATGTTGATGAAAGCTTTCTGAAACCTTTTGTACTTAATGAAACCCGATGAGAATTGGAATATACAGCAGAGGCAAGATAAACTAATAGCTGAAGTTTACAATATGTCTCTAATCTCTATATCACTTGTTACTTGCTACAGTAGTTGCTATAAAAAATACAAACGAAATAAGCTGAAGTTTTTGAAGTGGATGATAGGGCTGAATTATTAGCCCATGTATATCCACGTACCAGGCTGGAAGAACCCCAGCGCGAAAAGTCCGCCCGACGAGATAAGCCTTTGGCCGCCGGAGAGCGGCCGATTCCGGGAGACGGTGTCGTCTGCCCGCGCGCATATCAGCAGAAGAAAACACGGAAATATCAACGCGCCCAAGGAGGCCTCCATTAGTGATTGGCTTCTTTGCTGGGAGGAATGCAATTATATAGTTCAGCCTTGACTGGTGCTACTGTGCCAGAATAGTAAAAGGCGAGACTACGGTGGTGTTTGCTATGGATAGATGGCACATCGGACGTTACCACACTAATTAAAAGTGTTAAACAGAGATTAATAATAAAAACCATTTCATAACCCTAGACTAATTCACGATGATTAGCCCATGTGATGCTACAGTAAACATGTGCTAATTATAGATTAATTAGGCTTAAAAAATTTATCTCAAAAATTAGTTCTCATTATGCAATTAATTTTATTATTAGTCTATGTTTAATACTCCTAATTAGCGCATATGACAAGGACTAAAATTAGTCTCCTCGTATCCAAACACCACCTACAAAAGAGTATTCGCTGTTTAGTTGCTCGTGTAGTTATGGACTTTGAGGTTTTTTTTTTAGATACCCTAGATATATATATAGGCCGTCCATTTAGTTTGATCCAACGCGTCGGAATTCGTCATACGCAAACTTCAGTTGCTCATAAAGTCATAATCCACGCACTTCTTGGCTTAATTATCTCTTGATTATTGTTTCTTATTTGGAGAGAAGATATCCAAATTATTGCACCGGCAGATAGCCATGAACAGCATCTTCGTTTTTTTTTTCCTTCTTCTCGATTCGATTGAACAGGATTTTGCAAAAGCACGTACAATCTATGATCAGTAATTAATCCTCAAATTAAACAAGAAGGTTGCATGCATGCCTGTTCATTCTTTCATGCTTGCATGCAAACCCGGGCTCTAATAAGGACTTTTTATGCTGCAAGCTAGGTTTTTTTTTTCTTTTTTTGAGAACAAGCTAGGCTGTTACTGTTGTTAATTTGAGAGAGAGGGCGGCTGGCGGCGACAGTGGCAGCGCTCGTTAAGTTGGGGGCCGTGCGAGATGGAAAGAGAGATCCTCACGGAATTATTAGATTTAAAAAATAAATTAATTATTACTTTAACCAAAGATCTAAAATACCTATATAAATCAATGGTACTACATCCGTTTCACAATATAAATCATTCTAACATTTCTCATATTCATATTGATTTTATATATATATATATATATATATATATATATATATATATATATATATATATATATATATATATATATATATATATATTAACATCAATATAAATGTGAAAAATGCTAGAATGACTTACATTGTGAAACGGGTGGAGTATGATTTAACACTATTACCATTAGTAGTAAAAGTGTGCTGTAAAAAGCCTCCGGACTCCGGAGTTTGGAGTTCCTCTGCTCTGTACCTCTGGAAGAACTCGGTAATACAAAAATAGGATCATTCGACAAAATTTCAAATGGGAATACGAATATCATTGTTTTCTTATTCAACGCAGAAAAAATATATATCAAGGAGATAAAAAAAGCTTAACTAAATTAATTAAACCAGAATTTATTGCAGCTGTTGTTTCTTCTTTTGGATCATTGTGTTTCCTACGAGGTGGGTCGTCGCCGGCAGAGACTTCTAGTGTCGTACATGTACATTTTGTTAGTGGCGGTCAGTTTTCAGTTTTCACCGTAGCGGGCCGGGCACCTTTTGTCAACTCCGGCAATATAAGTTGGACTGGTTGTTTGGTGACTATCACAGATTCAGAGGCTCGCAGCCATGATTCTCTCAACCATGACGGCATGACGCACTCTCGCTTCCGGATCATCCAAAGAAAAACTCTAGGGGGCATGTACTATCCCCTAGCAGCAGATTGATAGCTTGACAAAGAACCAACGGTGCAACGATTCATTAATTAACATGTTATTATTATTTTCTACGTATATCTATCTCTACTTATTATAAAAATTAAAGATGATTCCATACTCATCCTTATTTTCGTCCATAGTCCGACTTTAGAGCTGGGATGTCGTGCGTGAACGGGTCACGCGATGGAGGGAGTATATACGACTGAAATAAATTTAAATGGTATAATTTTTATATTATGGAATGGAGGGAATGGAGGGAGTATATACGACTGAAGTGCAGAAGTATTCTCTCCTTAAGGGGCTCTTTAGTTCAAAAAACTTTTCCCAAAAACATCACATCGAATCTTTGAACACATGCATGGAGCATTAAAATATAGATTAAAAAAACTAACTGTACAGTTAGGGAGGAAATCACGAGACAAATCTTTTGAGACTAATTCCATGATTTAGCCATAAGTGCTACAGTAACCCACATGTGCTAATGACGGATTAATTAGGCTCAAAAGATTCGTCTCGCGGTTTCCATGCGAGTTATAAAATTAGTTTTTTCATTCGTAAGCGAAAACCCCTTCCAACATCTGGTCAAACGTCCGATGTGACACTCAAAAATTTTTATTTCACCAACTAAACATGCCCTAAGCCGCCTCCAAGAAAATAAATGACTTCTTGATTACCCTGAGAAACCCAAAAACAGAATCAAGGCCCTCTTTGTTTAGGCGTATAAGCCAACTTATAAATTAAAAAGTCTAAACCTAAACGAACAAGCACCTTTTTCGTTTGGTTTTTTTTAACATAAGCCGCTCTAATACTATTAAGCCAAAAGCTAAGTTGGAGAAGCTTTTTTGACTTATATGAGATATATGTATGACTCCAACACTAGACTTAGGTCATTAAATCCACTAGCTTATAAATTACTCCCTCCATTCTAAATTGATCTATATATAGTTGTGTTTATTCATTAAGTCTATTCGTTATTTGTGCATTGGAGTAAATGGACATTAATACATGCATCCATGCACACAAGTATTTATAACCCACATGCAATATCTTGATTTGCTATTTGGCTAGGAAATAGTGAGGATGGTGCATGCATTGAGTTTGTTGCTAGAGTAAATATAGTATGAGAAAGTTATTAGCTTTTTTTGGTCTTGGTATACCTATGAAATATGTAGATCAATTTAAAATGGAGAGAGTATTATGCCAATAAAGTGACTTAAAAGTGTAAGCCAATAAGTATAAGACTAAATAAAGAGGGCGTAAACCCGTAGTACTGTGCACTGTGACGTGCGTATAGCTTCTGGGATATTTAAGAGAAAAGAAATTCTCTCTCTGTCCGTCCTATTTTAAGTAGAGTTGTGGGTTTTCGTACCAAACACTTAACCGTTCTTATCTAAAAAATTATAAAAAAATTAAAAACTTGATTCATGCATAAGTACTATTTATGTTTTATCATCTAATAACAATAAAAATAATAATTATAAAATAATTCAAATAAGACGGACAAACATTAGGTCCCCATCGTTTGGCTTATTTTCTAATAAGCCAAAACGGCTTTTTAGGAAATAAAAATGAATTTGTAGGTAAAACTTTTATAAATGTGTTCTTGGTGACTTAAAAACCAATGTTGAAAAAGAAACTACATTGAAAAAAAATCTCAAAATCAATATCAAAATTAAGCTTGAAAATTCAAAATTTGACTTTTTCTTTGGCTGATTAGGCCATCCGATGAGAGCATTAAACACTAAAACTCACAACTACACTTAAATGGGACAGAGGTAGTATTCAAGCAGTTCTGACGTCATTGTACCGCACCACTCAGTTTATGTACACTGAACATGCGGAGAATTGGCTAGAGCCTGTGCTGCTGCTGATGCCGCGCGAGGTTACCGTGGCCGCACGGTCGTGGTGACGAGCAGGAGCCCGGAGCTGACATGGTGAGCGCGAGCAGCTGCCTCCTCGCCGGTGGCGGGGCACCAACCGCTGGTCTCACTGGTCGTCGTTGTTATCATCGCCGTAAGATCGAGCTCAACGGAGAGAGAGGATAAAGAATATCCGTGTTCGGGAGGTGAGGTTGGAACTCACCTTCCGCGCACATAAAAAAGAGTGACATATTTTCTTATGATTAATTAGATACTTATTAATATTTTTAGAAAATAGATTAATATGATTTTTAACGTAACTTTCATATAGAAATTTTTGTAAAAAATAACACCATTTAGCAATTTGAAAAGCGTACGCCGGAACATGAGAGATGTGAGTTGGGAAAGGTGGGGAAGAGAGAAGAGTGAAAGAGGAATATTATATAGTCGTCGAGTTCTTACATAGTACTACAGTCCTTTTCCCTAAAATAAGTTTATTCTTACCCATTTCACATATATTACTATGAAATCGAAAAAACTATAATACCTCTGTTTTACCAAACCTCAATGTAGTTATTTTCTATTTTATCTACTCGCAGAGTATTTATTTTCTAATTTCACAAATTCCGATACAGTGATTACTTAAAAAAATATTTGTGTGTAGGTCCTTCCTATTTTTAATTGTTTTCTTTATTTTTGGAACTAAAATGCCTTGTAAGTGTTACATCACCTAAAAGACCACGTCAAACTGCCACAACTGATCCAAATCGCACTGATATTATTAGTTGAGGATGAGATGCTCTGTATTCGTAAAATGATGTGAATGAAACCCAATTGAAGGGATGTGTAGTGAATCTTATCCCTTTACTTTATATTCTATTCATCCTAAAATAAGTTTAGCCTTCATCTATCCTACACATACCGATACAAATTTAAAAAGACTAGAATATCCCTATTTTATCAACTCCCGATATAATGATTTCTCATTTTCATTTACACTTCATATAATTATTCTCTATTTTCATAAACTCTGATGTGATGATTACTTAAAAATAAACTTATTTGGAATATATAAGGAGCTAAAATGAACTTATTATAGGACGGAGAGAGAGCTTCTTTGTAACTTGATGTTGATTTTTTCAGGATTTTTATTGTCCTAACAAAATAAATCACGAGAGTAGTTTTATTGTCCTGTTTGGAACAAGGGAATTTCATTTGATCCCCCCCCCCCCCCCCCCGCCCCCCCGGGAGGCCACGGTAAACCTCGCCCGTCCTTTAGCTAACTGCACTCAATTTCCTAACTTAGTTTAACTTAGTACCAAACGATCCCATTGTACCGCAACTGCACCAACAATTTAATCCTGCCATACCTAGTAGTAGTACTGTAGTATTGTGGTATGTGGGTATCGCACGATACGCCTCCCGTCTCCGATGAATCCCCCGTTGATGTACCTATACTTGCTTCTGTGTTCGTGAGGATGAGGTCAAGGTGAGAGCGCAGATTACACAACGGGCAAAGACTTGCTTCCTCAATGGCTCCGGCCTCCGGCTCCCAGGAAGCAGCCATCAGCCGTCATATCAGTGCTACACCTGCTACAGTATACTACTCCAGTGGGCAGAGTGACAGAGGAGCAGTGGGCTAGGGAGTAGGGAGACCTCCACTAGCAATGCAGCAATAGTAGATGGTTACTGGTACAGCTTGTTGAGTCATCGCCTCCTCTCCCAAACCAGGAAATTAACCTCCGGTGCCTCCATGGTCAAAGCTCCAACTTTAGCTTTGTTTACCCTCGCGTCCTATACTGTCCATCGTACCAATCCCGAGGGTTGAAAATCACACCGGCCTCTGTCCCTCTCCTTGCCTAACTTCATTCTCCATCCTTATCATCGTCGTCTACGTGGTTCTTCCTTCTCATTCTACTCCAATCTCTACCCAACAGGGTGTCCCAAGCAATCCATGTTTTTCATGGCTTTTTACGCCTTTACCTGTGCAAAATTGTGCTAGCAATCGACGTCAGCTGCCTTGCAATCACAATTTGATCGTCAATTCGTCATTGTGGGGACAAAAGCTCTGTCCTATTGTACTTTCCCTGCTTATCCTATTCTCAAGACTATCAAGGTATTCAAGGTCTCAAGGAGGCAGCTTGGAGGCATTTGGGCCTTGAGACACGGGTAGGTAGAACTCAGCATGAATGCGCATGCCTTTGAAATTCCAAGGGGGATCACTTTAGTTTAAGCCTTTGCTGAGAACGATATTTGGTAGGAGTATCTGGTAGAGTATTATAGTTTCAGTCCACTTCAAGACACCACATGCAGAATTAGCTACCGGTGAGAAGCAACTATTCTAATCGAAGTCAGCAGTGATCCACCCAACTAATTGAGTTTAGTCACTCGATGCTCACCTGGAATTCACCTAAATTCTTGCCCGGTTCATTGGTTGTTGCCATGTTTCGTGTGTGGTGTCCACAGATTAACGAGCAGTCAACCTGGCGACACGGTACTCACAAATCACAATCTGTAGCATTCGCTCACTACTCATCACTAACTTAATATATTACTCGTCACTGACGACGTTACTGTAATAAAATTATAGCATGCTAACATAATATTTAAGATATAATAATTGTTAATGCATGATAATGTGATATTTTTATATACTAAGCTTTAGAATTTATACTACGGAGTATGTTGTAACTTATTAAAGTAAAGTAGGATAAACATATGCAAAAAAAACTCTTTCTGCAGAAGGGGACAGCAGTACAGCACGAGTGCGCGATACAGGAAAAAAAAAACAGCCTATTCAGATTCAACACTCCAACTAAAATAGTGGGTCCGATTAGTCAAATCAATTATGCGAGGCAAATGAACTATCTGGAGCTCAAAGATTTTACGGTTATTCCCATTCGTAGCCCCGGGCACTAGGCATTTTCACTTCATTAGTTCATCCCATGACATTAGGCAACATATATGCTCACGACAAAATCGATCCGTTAATACCTTCCATGGGATGTCCGTTTATATACATCATCGAAATGCCAACTTAGCACTTCGACTCATAATATATTATTCTCTCCAGTCATAAATATTTTATGTTATAGCAATATCTATACAACTTCAAAAACTATGGTGACAGTAAATCTAACATCTTATTATTTACGGGGCATCAACCCTTTTGCCCTCTTTTTTTTTAAAAAAAAGTAAATCTAACATCCCATCCACCATTGTGCGGCTTTACAGTTTTTACAAATTGGTCATACTATTCTCTAATATTTAGAGAATGCTTCACTATTTGATTCAAACAAGTTAAATCAATATCATATAATTAAATAAACAAACACGTGATTAAACATTTTACAGAAACTAAATATTTTTTGGGCATTTAGCAACTCAATCTGTCTCAAATATAACAACTTGTAGATTTTAAATTTGGTCCTAAATATACCAAGCTAGTACTCATAAAAGGTGAGTTTTACCACTATAAACTACCCATATTCCTCTACTACTCCTTTCGTCCCCTAATATAAGGGATTTTGACATTTTAATTTACTTGCACTGTTTGACCACTCGTCTTATTTAAAAAAAAATTAAAATTATTATTATTTTATTTGTGACTTACTTTATTATCCAACGTACTTTAAGCACAATTTTTCGATTTTTATATTTGCACAATTTTTTAATAAGACGAGTGGTCAAACAGTGCAAGCAAAATGTTAAAATCACTTGCATTATGGGACAGAGGGAGTATCATTTAGCTTTATTATAGCCCCAGCTAGTCCAAGCATGCACCTCATACACTCCGAGGGAATAACAAAGTTTTTTTTTACCTCTCTCCTTAATAATCGTGTCAAAGGCTAAAACTTACTATATTTCGAAATGGAGGGAGTAATATTTAGTAAAAAAAAATCTATTATCGGTCTCATCTCCCAAGTGGATACCCCCAAGCTTCCATGGTCAGCTTATTGAGAAATAGATATAGGATGGATGTTCAATAATGACGGGTCATCGCAAAGAAAAACTACTACCGCCTCCCTCCCAAAGTAATTGTAATTCTAGGTTGTTTAGCATCCCTCGTAAGGTTTGAAAAGAAAGACTATGATGCCCCTCATTAAATGGTGTATAAGTAAGAGTGGAAGAGTGGTTGAGGGTAGAATAGAAAGAAATTTGAATGAGAAGTAATTGATGGGACAATTAATACTCTATTGTGATAACTATTTTGGGATAAATTTGAAACGTAGAAATACAATTATTATGGTAGTAAGAGATAAGTGAGCCTGCAACTAGGGGTGAAAAAGGTACGGAATTTTTCTGGATTCCGGACCTATTTTCGAAAACGGAATCTATCGGTTGGAATTTTTCGGAAACAGAAACGAATTCGGAAATATTTTCTCGGAAACGGAATCGAAAATGATAAGGGAAGTTTCCGTCGGAACTCGGAATCGGTCGGAAACTTTTCGGAAATTTTCTCGGAATTTCCGGAAATTTTCTTGGAATTACCAGAAATTTTGTGATTGAAATACCCCGGATTCTTTTTTTAAGCACTGAATAGTGAATACCTTGGTGTTTGGCTGTTATTTTTTAAAAAATATTTGTTATGCAAATCTAAAATTGCATAAGAATATTTTCTTCCTACATTGGGATTTATCAACAGCATTACTCTCTTAAACATAGATAATTTATTCCATAAATTGTGTTTTGTGATGTACTATTGATACTTAACAATTGGACTTATATAATTATGTTTTATAATGAATTGTTGATCGTTGAGACTTGAGAGTTGGATTTATTAGTTTGAGGGTTTTTTTATTCCGATAAATTTTCGTTACCGTATTCGCGCCGATTTGTTTTCGTTCCGTTTTCGGTTTTGATAATATTTGATTCCGTTTTCGTATCCGGGGTTTCCGATTCTGAAAAAAAAATGAAAACAAAAACGATAAAGATGGTTTCCGTCCGTTTCCGTATCGTTTTCACCCCTACCTACGACTACCAATTCCATCGGACTTATCAAATACTCGGTTTAAAAAGAATTATGTGCATATATTTGCCTCAAAAAGTAACATAATAGCAAAATTTACTAGATTTCATAAACTTATTATTGCAAAATATAATAGTATGTTTTATATAATGTCACAACTATATTAAAAAAATATGTGAAATTAAATGGGAAATGGTTATGATTGGTTGAGAAGAGAGAATAAGTGAAGAAATTGAACATGCGATGATTGCGATTGCTTGAAAGGATGAAGTAGATGTAAAAATTGATATATAAAAATTGGTGACTCTAAATTCAAAAGCTTACTGAAGGAGTAATACTTACGAATTTAAATATACAAGTTATTGACTTTTGGTCATGATGTTACTATTCATCTTTTTTAAAAAAAATGAGTAAGTTATTTATTTTGTTGTGGTTTGTTTTATAGTTAAAGGTACTTCATGCCTGATCTATTTTTTCCCATATTAATGAAAAACATTATATCCAAAATTAAGTCACTTGGCAACCATCAGGCCATGGCGCCAAGCACGCCATCCTATATCCTACCACCTCCATTTTGAAACATAAATATTTCTTGACTATTACTTTTTGATCTTAAAATGAACAAATCTATTACTGTTTACGACAGACTAAACCTATTCGGTTGTATAGCAAAAGAATTTTCATAGGTGTATTTTGGGATGAAGGTATAGCTAGCACCCTAGCAGTGACCAACTGACTGAACATTTATCAAATGGAATTGTACAGAAGTTGAAAATAAAACAAAGAATGGAGAGCCACATTTCTCCTGCACGACTGCCTGGCCCATGCCCACTCTGCAATAAGCTGCACCCTGTCTTCCATTTCCTCATCAAAACACAACAAAACAGAACAGAAGCAGACCAGGTACCAGACAAAGCCAAGAGTTTCTCACACTCCTCCCATCGCTTCGCTTCTCTTCTCTCCTCTCCTGTCTGCTCAGTTTGGTGGGTTCTGCTCACCAGTCTCCCCCCGCAGTACAAAACCCCCATTCCTCGCCGCCTCCTCTTCCACTCGGAAACGCGTAGTAGAAAAGAACACACCACGGGGGCACCCACACTCTCTTCAGCAACAAACGATGAGGACCATCATGGCGAGGAGCCCTCACGAGTCATCCTTCTCCTTCTCCAGGAGGCACTTCAAGTGGCCAGTTCTTGGCAAGAGCAGCAGCCATGGCGCCAGCAATGCAGGGGAGGACGACTTCATCAAGGCAGAGGACGACGAGGAGGCCACCATGGCCTTCTCCTCCACCTGCCCGTCGTTCCACTCCGAGGACTTCGTGTCCCCTCCGCCCTGCAAGCCGCTCAAACAGCAGCAGCAGCAGCAGCAGCAGCAGCCGCCGCAGCAGCGCAGGAAGGGACGCACGGCCGTGTCCCGCCTGCGCACGGCGCTGGCCGCGGCCCTCGCCGGCCGGCACCGCCAGGTCGGGCTCGGCGCCCGGCTCACCGGCACGCTCTACGGGCACCGCCGCGGCCACGTCCACCTCGCGTTCCAGGTGGACCCGCGCGCGTGCCCCGCGCTGCTCCTGGAGCTGGCCGCGCCCACGGCGTCGCTGGTGCGCGAGATGGCCTCGGGCCTCGTGCGCATCGCGCTCGAGTGCGAGCGCGCCAAGGGCGGCGGCGCCTGCGCGTTCCCCACCGCCGCCGCCGCCTCCTCCTCCTCCAGCGCCGGCGGCAGGAAGCTGGTGGAGGAGACGGTGTGGCGCGCGTACTGCAACGGCAGGAGCTGCGGGTACGCGGTGCGGCGCGAGTGCGGCGCCGCGGACTGGCGCGTGCTGCGCGCGCTGGAGCCCGTGTCCATGGGCGCGGGTGTCATACCGGCGGCGTGCGGCGGCGGGGAGGGCGACGTCATGTACATGCGCGCGCGGTTCGAGCGCGTCGTTGGCTCCCGCGACTCCGAGGCGTTCTACATGATGAACCCGGACTGCGGCGGCAGCGGCAGCAACAACAATGGCGGCCCGGAGCTCAGCGTCTACCTCCTTAGAGTTTGATCACTCGAGCGTCTCAATTCTCACGTTTTCTTGTATCGTGTCAGTTCTTGCATGCTTTGTTGTTTCCTGTTGTAGGCTACTTTAGTAGGTAGTGTGACGCAGTGACGGTACGAGTGGTTCCGGAATAATATGCATATTGAAACTGGGATTGAAATGGAATTAATTTTTCTTTCTTTTATGTTTTTTTTGGCACTTTGTTAGGTGCCTAGGAGATATTGGACTGAGGTGTTCAACCTTAAGTCATGTGAGTTTAGTGTCCCTGGCATATGGGTATATAGCAAAGAGGATTTACACGTTAGTAACTCAAAGTCATATAACTTAAGTCGAACGATCTTAATCGAAAGATATCACTCCTATATACAGAGAAAGTATGGTAATGTCTTTAATAAACAATACTCAACAAAGATCTAGGACGTCATTTTCTAATGCAGTGGTGGGTGATCTCAATTGGTATTGTACTAGCGAAAGATGATTAAGATCTTTTAACTTAAGTTATGTGATTTTTAGTTACTACATATAGGTTCTTTTTGCTACAAACCTAGAGTCAGTGAACCTAGAGTCAGGTGACTTTAGAGGCAGATGGTCCTTCTTCTCCAGGCTCCAGTGAAAGAAGGGAGATCCAGATATCACGAAGGAGCAGGGATGACCGGTGAACAGTGTTGTATTATCCAGAAAGATTATGTGATAGTAATGATTATTATCGAACTGCATCAATTGTCTGTTCTCATGCATTTGTCTCTGCCATAATGTGGGACCGACAGAATGCCGGACTGCCGGAGTACATCTGTTTTCCGAAGTTGTTTTTCTAATCACTTTATTTATTTATTATGTAAATCACTTTATTTATCCGTAAGCTTAATTTTCCTGTATTTTACTGTCAAAATTGGGGGTATAAATATGAAACCTGTGGAGTGTTAAAACAAGATAGAGTAAGGAAAGACTAAATTCATAAAGAAACACCTAATGTGCTATATATTCCATTTTAAATGGGTGCACCAAACAACTCAATTACACCCGGTCAATAAAAAATTATGTTTATGAATCTGAATATGGGTCTGTCTATATAGGTATATACCTAGTAAATATTGAGAGCTACTATACATACTATATGTCACGTACGAAGCTAGTACGATGCAACGTTTTCAACAGAAGCCACTGGTGGACAAACCCTTTTTAGTCCCGGTTCACAACCCCCTATAGTCTCGGTTATGCAACCGGGACTACGAATCCGGGACTAAAGATCTAGTCAGTTAACAACCGGAACTAATGTTCTTTTTTTTCTTTTTTTTTCCTGCTGCTTCCATGACTTCAAGCCCCACAAATCATTCATATTATCCACAAATCATTCGAACACCACAGATCATTCAAAAAATCCCCAAATACATCAAGCTGCATTTTCTATCTCCAAATACATCACAAATCATTCACAAAACCATCTCCACAAATTCACATACATTACACATCACACAAATCAGAAAAAGAAATCACATCGCACAGATCGGCCGCACAGATCAGAAAAAGAAATCCACATCGCACAGATCGGCCGCACACATCGCACAGATCAGGAAAAAACCACATCGCAGAGATCGGGTGCCGGCCGTCCGGCGCCTCGCCGTCCTCCCGCCCGGCCGCCACGGGCTCCGCCGCCGCCTGGGGAGCGTCGCCGCTCGCCACCCGCCGCCTCGGCGGCCGGTGCCCGCCCGCTGCCGCCTCGGGCTCCATCGCCCGCCCGGGGAGCGCCGCCGCCTCGCTGGCCGCCTGCTCGGCTACCCGCCGCCGGCCTCGCCAGCCGCCCGCCTCGCCTGCCTCGCGGGCCACCGCGTCGGCCGCCCGCCTCGCCTGCCTCGCGGGCCGCCGCCTCGGCCGCCTGCCCGGCCGCCCGCTGCTCCGCGCCCTCCCTACCGCCGCGCGCCGCCCAGCCTCACGTGGTAGGAGGAGGAGGAGGAAGAGAAGAGAAGGGAGAGGAATGGGAGATGAGAAGGGATGGAGGAGGATAAGGATGGAGAAGGGATGGATGAGGCTGTTTAATTAATGAGAGGGGAGGGGAAAGAAAGGGGGAGAGACCGAGGCGGCCGGGTGGGGGCAGTGGCGCCAGCTCGGTTGATTTTTTTTTTGTCCCGGTTGATATAAACAACCGGGACTAAAGATCCATTTTTAGTCCCGGTTCTTTATACCAACCGGGACTAAAAAAGAATTGGGGTCTAACTCGGTCCAATAACTTTTTGAACCGGGACTAAAAATGATATTTAGTCACCAACCGGGGCTAAAGATCAAAATTTTTTAACCGGGACTAAAAATAATCTTTAGTCCCAATTCCTATTTGAACCGGGACTATTGTGAATTTTGAGCGACCGAGCAAAGATGATTTCTCCACCAGTGAGCCAGTCATGTTGTCCAGCCGTTTCCTAGCGATGCAACAAGTAAGGTTCACCGACCGTCAGTAATATCTTACGAGAATCGTACATAACAATCGTATGCACAACATTTTCGCAACTCAAGTTTGTTTAATTTGTGTTTTGTTGAGTTGTGATCAGTGACCGCTTGAGGTTGCGGCGCAGGTAGTCAATGGCCGCCAATGCCCAATGCTAATGAACAAGTTAATTAATACTTCCTTCATTTCATATTATAAGACTTTCTAGCACCGTCCACATTCATATAGATTGACATCTATATGAATGTGGACGGTGCTAGAAAGTCTTATAATATGAAACGGATAGAGTAGAACTTTTATAATAAAATCATAGTACATATTATTTTTTTTCTATTTTATTGATTTTTTAACATGACATTTAATAATTCATGTTATTACAAATTTAGTGCAAATATGCAGGAATATAGGTCATGTTCAAAATATCTTTAATAATTAATAAAACACGTCACAATAAAACAAATGTTTATTAGTTTGATTGACAACTATATGAATGTGGGCGGTGCTAGAAAGTCTTATAATATGAAACGGATGGAGTAGAACTTTTATAATAAAATCATAGTACATATTATTTTTTTCTATTTTGTTGATTTTTTAACATGACATTTAATAATTCATGTTATTACAAATTTAGTGCAAATATGCAGGAATATAGGTCATGTTCAAAATATCTTTAATAATTAATAAAACACGTCACAATAAAACAAATGGTTATTAGTATTTATTGTATTTTTAAATAATATGAGTGGTTAAGTGTCATGTGTAAAAGTTAACAATGTTATATATTTAAAAATATATTGTACTCCAATCATCTAAGTTTGGTATCTTCTTTATTCTGTGATAGTAGCTAGTCAAATTGGTCCAAATTGTTTAGTGGTATACTGGTATGTTTTGATCATAATGCTCAGGGTTAAGGGGAAGCACCGGTACGATGGTGGACTCATGCAGTCATGCTTACATGACTCCATATACTTAGGATATACTCCCTCCATTTCACAGTGTAAGACTTTCTAGCATTGCCCACATATATATAGATGTTAATAAATCCAAACACATACATATATCTAGATTCATTAACATCTAAATAAATGTGGATAATGGTAAAAAGTCTTATACTGTGAAACGGAGGAAAGTATATTTGAAATATATTAGTAACAAAAATTTAACCCCCAAACTAAAAAAAACTAGTATAATACACCCCCAACTATCGATGTTGAACACTCTGTGTTTGCTAGAATAGGTTGGAAACCCAACTTTGTGTTTGCTAGAATGGGTTGGAAACCCATCTCCTGTGCACGGAAAATAGCGTGATCTATTAGCACGTGATTAATTAAATATTAGCTAATTTTTTTTAAAAAATGGATCAATATGATTTTTTTAAACAACTTTCGTATAGAAACTTTTTTTAAAAAAAATGCACCCTTTAATAGTTTAGGAAGCGTGCGCGGAAAAAGAGGCGGAGGGAGTTGGGAACTCCTGCTTACGAACAGAGCTAACCCTCTTTGAGTTGTTTTGCTATGTTTTTTACATGTGGGATGCCATGTTAGCCCTTCGCAACATTGGATGAAATATAATAATACATTATTAGTTTAATACAGCGTGTAGGCCTGCCTTCCCTCTCACACCATCACATGCATTCGCTCTTTCTCTCTCCCTGTTTATGGTTATGTAAAGTGGACAAGGAGAGTTCTCGCCATCGGCATAGGTTGTGGCTGAGACCGGCGCAGCTGAAAAGAGGCCTCCCTGTTCTACCAACTTATCTAAGCTCTTACACATGTTAGGTATTTCCAAGTGGATTATTCACACTACGAAATCCATCTTCCCGCCTTTCTACCACACTCACATATAACACCTAGAGAATAATCAAATGTGCCCTCTCTGTATCGAATTGGAGGTGGCTTGCTTCTACGTTGTCTGGAGAACTACGATGCAGATCGTAAAGTCCTTCCCGTGCTGCCATTTCCAAAGCTGGTCATGTCCCTCGATCTACTTGTTCCGTCGTTCACAGATTCCGCCTGCTTGTCCTTGTTTCCTCCCTGTGTGGAGATTCTTGTTATGTGCTCAGCCCTCTCTATCGGCGACCACATACAGCTGCTTCGGTTGGCGACCGTGCGCAGCGTCTTTGATCTGCCGACTACCGCCACAGCTTCTTCCCCATGACAACTCCTCTGCCGACTACCGCCACAACCTGTTGGAGATGCTCCTTCCCCGCCGCCGTGCACCGTTTCCAGTAGGCCTCCTGCTATCCCTGCGTTCACAGCGCCGATGCCTTCGAAGCTCCATGCCGCCGCTGCTGCTGCTCGTGAAAAAGCTAGGTCAAAACGAACCAACCAAACAATATGGGCTTGGCCTATATTTTCCTATGCACTAAAGTGACGAAGGGTGACGCGGCATCCCACGTGTACAAAAACCACAGCATTCAACATTAAAAGTTGAGAGGTGTATTATGCCTGGGTTTGTAGTTGGGGAGTGTATTTTTGACAAATATAAGAATTTAGGGGTGCAAAATGTACTTTGCTCACATTCTATAACTACAAAATCTGAGGGGTTGTTCAGATCGATATCATTTTAAACCATACCATCTTTTGGTAAAGTTGCCAAAATTGTGCATCCATTTAGTTCCTTTTTTTTTGACAATTTGGTTCTTTTAAAAAACTTATTTTGAAACTAACCCTCGCCAAAAACTTTAATAAAAAATAGACCGTGGGCTCAAGGCCAGTGCCTTTGGCGTTGAACCCTTGCCCACGTGGATCCATAGGTGGCGTGGAGTCAACACCAATGCATTTGGCGCTGACCCCGTATACCTGTTAAGTACGTGAAGCATATTTTGATATCATGTAGTGCAGTGGTGATTGGTGAAGCCCATCCCTTGACTTGATGACCTGGGTTCGAACCTTGAGCTTGCACATTTTTTTTTCACTTTTCTATGGGCAACAGAGAAAAACCAAAAAAGCGGTTAAACCGCTGCACTATGAAGAAATCATGACAAAGAATAGCACAATGTCTACTTATTACGTACATGAGGTCAACGCCAAACACTCTAGCGCTAACCCATGCCACGTCCACAACCAACTATGCTAGCGTGGTAAATTTTAGCACCGTATTATTTGGCGCTGAGACGTTAGACCTTAGCGTCAATATGATTGGTGCTGAGTCCACAGTCTATTTTTAGTTGAAGTTTTCGGTGAGGGTTAGTTTTAAAATAAGTTTTTAAAAAGGACCAAACTACTAAAAAAAAAGGCATTTAGTTTCTTACCAAACTCTTATAAACAATAAGAAATCTAACCAAAACTTAACAATATTATTAAATTTGGTCAGATTTATTTGGCTACAATCCTAACAGGGCTGAATATCTGGTGAGAAATCTGGAAGCTGCGTGGCTAGAACTAGAAGCCCCTTAAACTATTGGTGCAATACCTGTAGTGCATATTGGCGCATGGAACAGTCGGAAGGGGTGTGACTTGTGAGAGGTGACCGGGGTCGTCGTCTCCGAAGGATCAAGTTCCTGCTTCTCTGCTCTGGTAAGACCCGATGGGTCGAATCATGGCGCATGGAAGGACAGCTCTCTTTAAAACCTGATTGGTACTCTGGTGTGACCTGCTTGCGCTTGGAGAGATCTCTTTTTCCTCGGCCTCCTCCCCTTTCTGCCTCTCTCAAGGTGATTAATGTCTTCATGAATGTCAGATGGTGGATTCGGCACAAGCGACTCCACAGATATGGATTCCCTTCTCGTTTATCGGGCCGGTACTTCGTGCTGTATATCATCAGATCCTCACTGTTTACCTCTTCTCTCCACGTACGTTGGCTTATCCTTCTCTTTTCACTGTAATCACGTTTTGTTCCGACGGGTCATGCAAAGCAGTTTTACACAACAAAGCAAGACGCTTGATTTCAGAATGCATCTCAATTCTCAAGCTTCCAGCTACTGCTCCCAGAATCGTTGCAGTTGCAGAGCTGCCGCTAAACTCAACTTCTGAACAGCAACACCCACTAACAGTTTGGAACTTCTGACAGTATGGTTTTCTATTCTTCTCTGTCAGTCTAACAGGGCACAGTGCCTGCTTCTTCTTCCTCGCGTGGATTCGTGCTAAAGCTAATCTCTTGGTCTTTTTCGGCTAGGTAAGACAAGGCGACATTCCCTGCAGCTTATACCCACTAAAAGCGATTAAGCCTCTATTAACTAAGCACGCAAGTGATGATGGCCTCATGCTATCATTCGATGGGGGCTCGCCCAGGACAGCATGCGGCGCCTGCCCATGAACTCCTGCCCGGCTCGGCTCGACAGGCTGCATCTCAATCCATTCAATCAGCACAAAGCAAGAGAGGAATATTATCAGATAGGACAGAGCTAATTAGCGCCTTTTCAACGGAAAAGCTCGGGGGGTTTGTTCGCACGAAACAGCAGCAGTAATCATGTAAAGAGCACCACGCCAACTCTAGTAGGAGTATTAGCACTGCGTGGCTCACACGTGCTGAATGTACGAGAGTCTGAATTGAATTGTGCGCCGATGAACCTGGTGCTCTGATTACAGGCCGGGCAACAAATTGGAAAGGGAGAAACGATGTAGCAAAGCTCATTGTAAGCTTTTTACGGTGTTCACGAGTTGATCCCCACCTCAATGCACTCGAATCATTGGCACATTGGGCCTGAACCTACTCGTCGATGGCATGAGAAGAAAAAAAGGGTATTGCATAATAGTATCTGATCTGAAAGATGCTACAACTTTGAATCATGAAATGGTCCAGTACCAATGCTTTACGATCAAAATTTGACATTTTTTTAGCAGAAAGTGATTAATTCATATTTGACACGAGCATTATATCGACTAATCTAAATGCAATCACTCACCATTTTCCTCCCGGAACTTAACTGAATGCCAACTGCCAAGTTGCCAGTTTGTCAGCCGTCAGCCCGTCACAATTCATTTGCCGTGACAGCAGCTTGCTCGGGCTCCAGTCTGCCGGGCCGGTTTGGCCATGGCCCAATGTGAGCTCGGGAAACCACGACCAGGCAGCAAAGCAGCAGCAGGTCAGGTCACTGCGCAAGTCAAGAAACAGGGAGCAAATTTCTACAGCAGCCACGCCCACGCCCAGCCACGCAAATTTCTACTAGTACTCCTGATGACTGTAGTAAAAATTTATACTGCAGCCATGGAGTGGAGCTGTGCTGTCTGTCACTTGCTTTTTTGGGGGACGGAGATGCAGAAATTGATGGACCCGTCATGATTATAGTATTATTATTGCAGTCACTTGTGTCCTGTGAGTCGAGCGGCACGATTGATGTGATGGCCAATGTACACATGACTACTCGCCTCTATTTCGGCCTTTTGTTCGTCGGGCCGGAGAGGAGAGGAGAGAAGATAATAGCACGCACGGCCCTCGATAAAGAGCATACTCTCTCAATCTCAAACAATCTCTTCAAATCGAGCTCTCTAAACACTCAAACACTCGTATAGACAACTCTCCATCTGATTTAGCTAGTCAAACTAGCAGTTCACTCTAACAGCCTCTTCATCTACCCTCTCTACTTTGACTCTATGACACCGGGACCCATATGTTAGCCTCTCCCTTATTCTTTCTCCCCTTCCTTCCCCTCTTCCTCTTTTCTTCTCTAGCGTTGGCAAGAAGCAGACGGCGGCAGCAAGCGGGGAGGGGACGGCGGCGTCGGCAGGAGGCGGCGCTACGCGGAGGCGGCGGGCGGTGCTGTGCGGGGGCCGGCAGGCTGCGCGGGGAACGGCGGCGCGGAGGCGGTGGGCGGCGCGGCGGGAGGCGGGCGCCGCGCGGAGGCGGCAGGCGGCGCTGCGCGGGGGCCGGCGGCGGCGGCAAGCGGAGGACGGCGGTCGCGGCGAGCTTGTGCCGCGCGGAGGCGGCGGGCGGCGCCACGCGGGGCCGGCGGCCGCGGCGAGTGGAGGCGGAGGACGGCAGCCGCGCGGGGGCGAGCGGAGGACGGCAGCTGCCGTGCTCGAGTTCCTCCCCATGCCTCGTCAGGCTCCTATGCTTGGTTGTCGTGTGGGGATGAGGAAGATGGGCTCTGTGAGGCCCACCGTTGGGCAGCCAAATAGAGTTGCCAAATTTAGCTAGTTGGAGGAAGGGTTTTGGCCCGGTTGGAGAGGCTGTTGGAGCTTTTTTTTTTTTTTGCTAGAACAGCTAAAATTTGGCTTTAAGAGTAGGATAGAGAGACTGTTGGAGATTCTCTTAGTTATCATTCTAGGTTGTCTAATACTCTCTTCGTACTCATAAAGAAGTCGTTTAGGACAATGTTTAAGTCAAACATTAGGAATATAAATCATAAATAACTCTCAAGTTGTTGAGTTTGAAAATGTAAAAATTATATGAATAGATTTGTATTGAAAAATACTTTCATAAAAGTATACCTATATCATTTTTTAATAAATATTTTTATAGAAACAAGAAGTAGTTAAAGTTGTGTTTTGGAGACCGTGTCGCTGTCCTAAACGATTTCCTTTATGAGTATGGAGGGAGTATGAATTAAGGTTTGTGAAAAAAAAACTAAAGTGCTCTTTATTAAATGATGTATGATTAGATATGGAAGGATGATTAAGGGTAGAAAAGAGACAAATTTGAATTAGAAGTGATTGATAAGACAAGTAGTACTCTATTGTGACAACTACTATTTTAAAATAAAGTTTGAATCCTAAAAAGATAATTAATTTAGGACGGAGGTAGTAGTACTAGTGCCCGATACGAGATCTACTCTTCTGTGTACGTACTCCAGTACTCAATCCGTCTTAAAATAAACTAGCCTTATAAAGAATGTAATATATTCTAGTATTAAAAATCTACACAAGTGTATATCCAACGTATGTCTAAATTTAAATTCATAATAGAATGTTATTTTATTTTGGGACGGATGAAGTACTCCTTAATGGCGCGAGGCACAAGCATCGTGTGAGGTTTCATCGCCGTAACTTGGAAAAGGTCAGGGGCACTAATCCTTTGCCTCGCTGGATTTTCGGGAATAACCCAGATCCAACAAATGGCACTCTGCTCAGCAGATGGATGGGTGCTGTAAGTTTTTGTGAAATGGTATAGTTATATTGTACACACTGCTGGAGTGCTACTGTTCATACGATGAAAAAACAGCTCGGTAGCACAGCCACAAATGATGCTCTTGTTGTAGGCTAACCTATACCCGTGGCCGGACGAAACCGAGCAGCAATGCGGAGTAACGTCGGGCAACGGCCCATAAACTACTATCGTCGCGGAGGCATACGAGCCGAAATATTGGGGAGGCGCTGTATTCACGTAAGGAAAAAGTACACCAAAGGTCCCTCAGCTTGTCATCGAGTTACAAAATTATCCCCCACCCTAAAACCAGATACACGCACCTCCAAACTTATAAAAACCAGTGTAAACTGATCGCTCGAAAGTTTTAACTCCGGTTTTAACCGACACGGCAGCTGACTCAGCGTGAACCCCACGCATCAGCCTCTTCTTCCCCTCTCCCTCTCCACCTCTCTTACTCCTCTCCTCTCCTCTCCACAGGCAGCCGGCGGGGGAGTAGCTGTGCGTGGGCGGCGGCCAGCGGCGGAGCAGCTCCTTCCCCCGCCGCCCGCGCCCAGCTGCTCCCCGCCCCTCGCGCGCCGCTCCTCCCTCACTGCCCAGCCCAGCTGCTCCCCGCTGCCCGCCGCTCGCATGCATCTAAGGCGTTCTACACGCCAAGAACGCCCACGTCGCCTGCTGCCGCCATGCAGCTCCTCTCCCGGCCGCTCGCGCCTAGCTGCTCTCCGCCAAGCGCCACCCATGGAGAGGGGAGGAAAGAGGAAGAAAGATGGAGAGGAGAGGGGAAGAAGAGGCGCGACAGGGGAACACGGGGGCTGGGAAGGGCCTTGCGGTGGCGGCGACGATGCAGGAGCAGGCGTCGTTGGCGACCACACGAGCCGCCGCATGTGCAGATGTGCTCGAGGGCGTTGAGCCGGAGCAGCAGCTGCATGAGCGCCTCGCCAACGACGCTCCCCATCACAACTCTGCCTCGGCCTCCACCTTCCTTGCCGTCGCCTGCACCACTTCCCCAACGAGGTCACCATCGACGTCGCCCTATCCCTGCCGCCATCGCCACCGCTGGACGAAGCAAGAGGGTGAGGTCGGAGGAGCAGCGCATCAGACGATGGCGGCCGCCCACGGCGAGGTCCCCGTGGAGGCGGTGGTGGCCGATGCGTGGAGGAAGCGGGGCAGAGTCCAAGCCATCTGGCTCGCGGAGGATGGCTGGCGCGCCGGTTGGCGACGGGCGCGAGCACCCGGCTCCAGCGGCAAGGCCCTCCAGGGCGCCGGTCGGCGATGACGACGTTCAGTGCGGCGTCCAACGGCAAAGAGCCCCTCTGTCTCCACACTCGCCCACGCTGTCGCCTTTGGCTTCCGCTTCTGGGTCGGTGCCGGCCTCCCCTCCCGCGTCGCAACTGCCGCCGCCTCTCCGCCACTGCGCTCGCCTGCCAATGCCGCCTTGCGCTACCGCCGCCCTCCCCTTCTCCCGTGTCTCCGCCGCCGCGTCGCTGCCGTCGTATCGCCGACCGGCCGTCGACCTCCTCGCCCCGGCGACCTCCTCCCAATCGTCGGCCGACCTGCCCAGTCCAGAGAGAAGAGTGAGAGAGAGAGAGGGGGAGGAAAGGAGAGGAAGGGAGAGGCTGGCCTGCTGACGTGGCATGACATGTGGAGCTCACGTGGGTCCCATGCTAACTCAGCCGTCACGTTGGACAAAACCGGGGTCAAAATCACCGAGGGACCTAGTTTGAACTGGTTTTGTAGGTTGAGGGATGTGTGTTGTATCCGATTTCACTGTTAGGGGACGATTTTGTAACTCTGGGCTGTGTTTAGTTTCTAAAATTGGGGAGAAGTTTGGGAAAAGTTGATAGTTTGAAAAAAGAGTTTATGTAAGTATGAAAGTTTTTATGTAATGTGATGTGATGGAAAGTTGGGAGTTTGGGAAAAGTTTAATGTGAACTAAACATGGCCTCGATGACAAGTTGACAGATCTTCGGTGGACTTTTTCCATCCCGCGAGCTGGTGGAAGTGGAACCGTGGAAGTGAGATAGCAACGGATGTACACCTATCGGAATCATGAAATAGCTATGGTCATAGCCGTTATTTTGCACTAAATCTTGAAACGGGAATTGTGCTGTTATAACTTGTGTTTTTATTTGAAAAAAGGGTGCCATTCTTTACATAATTAACCTTAACAATAATTCCTCAAAATCTAGGGTTTTGTGAAATTCACTCTAAATATTATGGAGTATGTAAGAATTTAATTCCATAGATAGAATCGACTAACTTGTGCGTGCTCTCTAAATATTACGGAGTATGCACGCTCTCTTTCTAAGTTTGCTCGCCTTTCTCGTTGCGTGCAAGTTTTGCATCAACACGTAGAACGACAGTGAGCTAAACTAGCTTGCCTCGGCAGCTTGCATAGAATTTGAATTAGTTTTGTGCTATCGATCAAAATCACCATAAATCACCAACGTAAATCACCAATTTCGACTAACGCGTGAACGGAATCGAATCTCGACAGTACGTTCCAAGTTCCTAGACAAGCTGGAGAGTCTCCACTTTGTGTTCATATATATGGACTCTCCACTTTGTGTTCATTGGACTCTTGCTCAAAACACGTAAGACAAATCGAACCAGAAAGCAATTTGTTCGTTTTGTGTGGACGGCATCTGAATCTCACGGAAGTTAATTAGGAATATATAATTCGATCAGGAAGTTGCATCTAGGGTGAATAAGGATATATTATTATTCTGTTCGATGCTCGTGTGCGCCAAAATTTCCGAAGTGGACTGGAAGGCTCCAAATCAAACTCTCAATGTGTAACTACAATTTTATTCCGAGTAATTTTCCTTTTTCCCCCCTCTCAGATGTACAAGAAATCTGCGTATCATTATAGTCATCTCATAAACACCCACTAAAGCAAAGTTAAAAACATGAGAACTTGTCAAAGAAAATAAGGTACTACGACCAGCAACCTGTACAAGGTCAAATACTAGTAAGGCCTTTGGTCTACCATTCTTCGAGTACTTTTGATTTCAGCTAACTTCAATATTATGATCAAGTACTACAAAACTACCAATATTTTAACACATGGCAAATAAGCGTATTATGGTCCTAAAATTTTTACAAACTACACCGTATAATCAAATGTTTTTCTTATCCCACCATGCTTATGATTTATGAAATTAATCCAAAACATATACAATATGAGAGTTATAATCATCTAACTTAAGTGTTTTAATTTTTTTTTCAATAGTAGTAGTTAAATTGATTAATGGTGTGGTTAATTTTTACAAACTACACCGTATAATCAAATGTTTTTCTTATCCCACCATGCTTATGATTTATGAAATTAATCCAAAACATATACAATATGAGAGTTATAATCATCTAACTTAAGTGTTTTAATTTTTTTTTCAATAGTAGTAGTTAAATTGATTAATGGTGTGGTTTTGTGTAACTCAGTGCTAAACATATGTGGATTTGTACAACGCCGAACTACGATACTCCCCCGTCCCAAATTATAAGACGTTCCTTTTTTTAGAAAAATCAAACTCGGTATTTTTTTTACTAATGATTATACTAACCATATATCTATGTTAAGTATTATACATGATATTACTAGATTCAAATTTTAAAGTATTTTCACGTGATGGTAATTTCATATTCATTGAAAATATAAAATAGAATAAATTAATGGTTAAAGTATATCATTGAAAAACCGTGTAAAAAATTATAGTTCTTATAATTTGGGACAGAGAAAGTAGATTAGTTTTTGTGAAGTTCTACTCATTTCTTTCACTTGATCATAATCTTATGGCACGCAAAGCTATATAGATAAGAGGTTCCAACCCAAGAAATCTGAAACCACATTATGCACACGCAGCTTGTTATATATAGGAATAAAAGCGACACCAATTTTGTTACAACTGGCACAGCCCACCTTAATCGTATAAGAAAATGGGCTGCAGTTGGGCTTGTCCTGATGAGCTGCTTTGCCGTGGTTTGGCCCTGTTGTTCACCAGGAAATACTTCATGCAGGCATGAAGCAACCACTACGAAAAAACAAGATCATCTGCCGCAAAACGCACTCATATTCGCATGGTTTTCTCATGTGTTAGCATCCATATCCTCCGAAGTGTGCGTATCTGACTCGACGAATAATGGAACTCAACTATTTCCAATAGCAAACTCACGTCCGGTAACTCTGCAAACCTAGCAAGCATCCAATTCTGTAAAAGCTCCCCCGTTGCATCGTGCCATCACTTGCCTGGACAAGCAACAATAATACAGGGCGCCTTTATTCCTGCACATCTAGGATTTGTACTCTGCACACTTGAGAGAGATCTTGCATATCTAGCACGAAGGCCTATAAATACCTTGTTGCCATCCGTTTCCAGTTCATCATCAACAACACAGCTGCTTAAGAGCTTCTGAGCCTTATCCCAGGGTCAGGACAGAACAGAGCAGAGAAGCATCAGAAGAATGGCTTCTCTGAAGGCCGTGAAACCTGCCGGACTTGCCAAGGAGCCGGCTGCCAAGCTCAGTGAGACGGCGACGAAGCCGGCGGCAGCCAAGGGCGGCGTCAAGAAGGCTGAGCAGAAGCCCCGGGAGCCCAAGAAGAAGGTATAGTACTGCAGCTGATCCAAATCCAACTTGATGTTGGTAATCTTGCTGTTGTTTTCTTGGCAGCGTCTCTTCTTCGTGTTGATTTAGAACATTTGGCTATTTTCATGTGAAATCAGGTGAAGAGCAGCAAGCCGGCGGCAGCCAAAAACTGATAGTGGCAACAGGAGAGATGGAGATAGTACGAGGGTCTCCATCTTATGCTATGCTATGGGATTATGAATCCCGTCTGTCCCTTCCTCTCGTCACCCCGTGATGTCTTGATCATGTAGCAGCAACCTTAGTCAAGCTGGTCTTGACGGTGTGTGCAGCCCATGTGATGAATATTACAAATAAGATGGTACAGTTGTGACATCCGCTTCATCATTTTTCACTTGGTGTTAATTCTGTTTGGATTCCATCACTGAGAGTTCCGTCGTCTCCATGGTCTCGCCTGAAAAAAAAAACTCGAGAAAATAAACCCATCATGTAAGAAAGAGCAACTATGAACAAACACATATGGGGAAAAAATAGTAAAGATCAAGCAAAAAGCACAACTGGCCAAGCTAACAGCAAAACTGAAAATTCACTACAAAAAGAACTACAAAAGAAATCGGGGTCATCCATCACAAACAATCAACCAAAGACTGGCAGCATATATGCGAGTACAAAAGAAATGCACTTTGGGTAACTTGGAACAGAACTTAAGGACTGGGCAGTTGCTACAATATACCGATTGCTGTCGGGAACACTGCAAAAGTGTGTTGCTATATCAATCTAAGTACAGCATGAGCTTCTAGATTAGCTAGATAGTAATATCCTAACCTTCTGCTTTACTAAAATTACCCATGATTACAAGGTTCTACAGTAGAATATAAGCATGGTTACAAGCCTTGAGTGATATACTGATATAATATACAACACTATGTACAAGAAGAGAAAAAAGATGTGGTTTCCAATCATGTAGCTTCCACTTCTATTCGATACCATCTACAAGTTCCGCAGAGTTCTAAAGTGCCAAATGCCCATGAAAGGAGGTTTAGCTTGCCTGATCCCATCTACAATGGCTTCGCCAATAATCCTTTCCTCATTAAGGCAGAAAATGCACATATGTACTTTGCATTAGTTAGATATTTAATGTACAAATTCCTCTGCAAAAATCTGCATCCAAACATTTCCAAATAAGTATAAATTTCATTAATATGCAAATAATCCAATAGTTGGCATAAATACTTCAACGAATTAATGGACAAACGAGTAGTGAACATAGAAATTGCAAACTTTTACTAAAACAGTTTGGACTAGCAAATAGTGTACTTTAAATATAATATTCACAAACAAATGTAGAACCAACCTCAAATCCCTCAACAACTAAATTCTCAAACTGTCATTGCACATATGGTGGTCTTTTAAATAAGTTCACCATAATATCACCATTCAGATAGGGAAAAAAAACATCTGGCCTGTTTGATTACACAGAAGGCGGCACAAAGACTTTTCTAAGCATATCGTGGAAAATGATATTCCAGTTCTAATGGCCTGTTTGATTTGAGGAATGAGGAGATCGATTGACCACTTGACAATGGGTTGTTTGGTTTAACGAATGAAATTGGATCATCATCTCATCCCCAAAAGTACAAATTTAGGCCCTGTTTGGCACAACACCAGATCTTAGATCCTTTCTGGATTTAGAGTTTGTTAGTTAAACAATAGTGGTTTGAAATTTTATATTTCCTATAAAATACGAACAAAATGATTCATCCAAATGCTAATATAATCACAGATCCAGACCCATGGATTTCTATCCAGCTCTAAAAATTGATGGATCTGGAACTGTGCCAAATATATAGGACCTATGTGGAATAAATGAGAGAGTAATTGCACCAAACTTGTAGGATAATCCCATGATGGATGACCCATCCTAGATGGTCTGATTCCTCAAACCAAACAGCCATAGTCGCACAGGATCATAGTTTCAGATTTCAACTCTACATACAAGTTCGGTTTCTATTTTAGATAAGTAATAAATAGCCAATGGTTTACAAGTCGGTTGTATTGTCATTGAGAATAGTTCTGTCTTTTAAAACAAAATATCTTATCAGAGTCCCTTAACAGAAGATATACAACTTAGAAACACCAAAATACTGACATTTGAAACTTAAGCGCCACTTATACCTTATAATCTGACATTTGAAACTTAAGCGCCACTTATACCTTATAATTTTATTAGAATAAATGCAAAATCACAACTACACAAAAAATAATAGTGATTACCTACTAGAATGGACTAATTCGACGGGCCAGCTGTAATTGCCACTCAAACACCAGGCGCCTTGGAGCTGGTGCCAGAGCAATCTTTTCTTGTGTAATTTCATCATCAACATGAATAATAGACAATACATCTTCAACCAATGGATCTCTTCCACCCCGAAGAGGATCCTATGGAAAGATGTAAAGAAACAGGTTATAATTAAAGGAAGTTTAATTGAACAACTATAAGAACTCATAATTAAATGATATTATAGTCCCACAGCAAAAAAAAAAAATTCTATATACTTTCAAAAGACTGTATTATTAAAAAAGGTTTTAGACAAAAAAAGATAGCAACATGCTTTTATTATATATCAAAAAAGAACGCGGCAATATAATAACTAAGTATATCTTTTGCAAAGATCTTAACATCTAACTCAAACCAGATTCCAAATGATTGGTCAATACCAATTCCTCGTTAGTGTGTGATAATCCAGGACAGCTGGGATACACCAACACTGGTAGTTCAAAATGGTCAGCAATCAACTGGAAACTGGTAACTTCATTAAAATTTCCCTGATGCTTTTTTCATTGTAACTATTTTAAAATCTCCTAACAGTGGTAACGTGAGTACAAAACTTAACACTACTTAGCCTAATTCAGTTAGAACTTAGTATTAGTAAGTCAGAAATCGGTGAGATACGGCAAAAAAGATCATGACCCTTGCCATAAAACATTGCACGTAACTTTAACTTTACACATCTAAGTGCTGCCGATACTAATAGAGCTTGAGACCAGAAAAAATAAATTCATTATAGCCATTCCGCGTATATTACCTGTATAAATATATCTGTATGTGTTTTGCCTTCGTACAACTGTAACTTGGCTTGAGCACCAGCTTGTTGAAGGACGTCAGCAAAAGTTTGACTGCATACAAAAAAACAGAGTAACTGGTATCATGAAAATGGAAAACATTATGCCAGTTCAACAAGGGGTCAATCAACAAATGATCCATCCACTACACAGAACAATCTTACAGTACATGGCAACAAGAACCAATATAGCTGAAAGCATGTTTATAATAGAAAAACAAGTAGCACAACACAGTAATATTTGTTCTAACAGTTTAACTCAGAACTATTTTGTACTAGTGTTGAATATGGAAAGACAAATAATGTTCTCAATAAACTTGGCATTCTATACAATCAATCTCCTATTTACAAGTACTTTGATAAATCTACTGTCCTTTGAACTCCAGATTTAATGAAAAATGCAATATAAGAACTTATGCTCCGGTTCTATCTAGAAAAACTGCAAATGCTTTTCTTCAATTCTCTGCTCTGTATATCCACATTTAGGCTTGTAATAGCCAAGATGTAAAAAGACTTCATATTCATGATATGCTACATTTAAGCTTCTAATAGACAACACTGGAAAAGGATGGAGAGTATAAGGGAAGAATTGGGGCATTAGAGATGTTAGGCATGCTACATCTTGGTTTATGCCTTCATCAATCCAGCTTTTTTTCAACTTAGATTGGCATTGCTTCCTAAATTCAAGTGAAACTGGACTTAGTAAATAAAATTTCCTTTAGTAACAACTGCATGTCATGCCATAAAAAAAATGGAGGGTAGATAGGTATAGGTGAAGTGTGCATTTGCTCGAGTTTGTCTTGTGTCATCTTAAATGGACATCTGCAGAAGGCATAAGAAGAAACCTGGCAGATGATGGTATTGAATAATCTTCAGTTCCATGCATAAGAACAATGGGAGGCAGAAGAGCTATTGTCTGGGAACTTGACTGCTTGACAACAATTTCTGGAGAATAACGTGACAATGACTCCTCTCCTTCCATTATGCTGAAACAGTTATTCAAAAATTTTCCTTAACTGTTGTTTAAACAAAACAAACCACTTTCCAAGCATAGACATATTACTACCTGAAAAATATTGAACGATTAAGACCACGTTCATGAAAATGGTCAACCAAACTATGCATGTTGTATCTGCTCCCCAAAAAAAATTGTTGTCAGTGCTTCCAAATTCCAATGTATGCTTAGTATTCTATCAGAATAATCCGAAATAAAAAATAAAACAATTGAATATTGGAGGCTGGTGCTTATTCGTAATATGGTGATAACAATCATCATAATTCATCTTCAGGAGATAACTTTTGAAGTGTCTATCAAACTCCACAGCACATTGAGAAACGATTTATTTGTTTGACTAGGAGAAACAATTTACTCCATTAGAGATTTATATGTAATTACACTGAATTGATGGTCAACTAAAATCAGGGTAAAAGGAGGTTGATATAATAATAAATCATAAATATGCACAATGAATCATTGATAGTTTTATTTACAAATCCTGAATGTCAAATTGAAACTGAGTTAAGCAGTTTGGTCGAACCACTTCCATATTGGCACACATGGAAGCACCAGCAAATGAAGAGAATGGGACAAAGAATAACTTGGGGGAGAATTCATAGGGTTTCTATTTACATGTTAGTAACAAATACAACTCACCCAGATGATGTGAAATGATGAAGACTATTAATTTATTTCTTATTTAAGATTAGTTCCCATTTGGATGCACTCCCATTGATTCACGTGCCAAAACAAATAAATGCAATTACTTGTTTGCAGATTGGAAGAAAACAACATGCTTCCAGTGTTTGATCAAATATGCCGAGGACAATATCTTCCAGAGAAAACGGCCAATATGCCCAGAAAAACAGAATATCTGACATCCAAGTGTGAATTTTAAGGATAGCTAAAATTAAATAAGAAGTTGGCAGACTTTTTGTTGCTTGCTGCCAACTCAATACATATACCAGTGTTGCAGTAATAGGAATATTCACGCAAAAAAAAAGCTAATAAAAACGAACTGCAAGCTCACCCTCCAGATAAACCAAAATATGCTTTGATTTGTGTAACACTCCAAGAAATGGACTGCCCACTAGATTCTTTCACTGCCTGCTCGATGAGGGCACATGCAGCAATATGTGCTCCTGCTGACTGACCCACCAAGTAGATCCTACAGGTTTAACATAAATCCAATAAGTATGTCATGAAGGAGCTAAAATTTGCTGTTTTTATATAGCAAAAGGTTATTCTGGACGAAGTTACTTATGAAGGACTAATGAATTGAAGGAGCAAGGACAGATAATAAACAGAATTATATCAATATATGGCTTGACAATATCTACACAAATATGAAGAAAGAAAATATCTACATGAACATGTGATATTTGCTACTTTACCTAGCATGAAGAGTTTAAGGGTAAGCAACCAATGCCATAAATCAACTTTCTTTTTCTAATAATAATTCTAGGGATTTCAAGGAGGCTATCAACAGACATTGCTATGTAAATGCCAAAAAATTCACATGCAAACTTGACTTGAAAATTTTAATAACAGTTCTGTAAGAACCTTTCATAATAACCTTAATAGAAACTGAAATAGTTGTTATCTTACCGATTAGGATCACCTCCATAACTAGCAATGTTGTTGCACACATAAGAAATACCCTGGGAAGCATCGCTAACCATGTCACCTATTGTTCCTTGAGGGAAATTTCTGATATAAATGTACAACGTTGTATTAAACAAATAAATATTGCCAACAGTACAATTCCTCATTAGTAATAAAATAATATAGTATTGATTCAGTGAAGTCATCAGCACCTGTAATCAATGCAAGCAACTATGATTCCTCTCTCAGCCAACCGCCTCCCAAGAAGGGAACCCCATGCCTTGTAACTAAAATATTTTGTGCAAGGTCATCAACAAAGAAAAGCCAATGAATATCGTGGAGCCTTGTTGCAAACTTAGCACTTACCCAATAATCCAAGCCCCACCAGTTACGAAGGCCACCACTGGGCAGGGTCTGTTGATATCTTTGGGTATGTACAAATCTAGCCTGTTCAATGTAATATTTATCAGTTTCAATAACATACAGGAAACAGTGTTCTTATTTTATTTTATTGATGATGATGTTACCTGTTTCTTGGTTGTTCTCCATAGACTATACTTCTACGAACCTGACTTGAGAAGAAATAGTAATATCCAACTGTGAACCAAGAAAGGACTGTTTTAGAACGTTGTAGGGTAATTAGGAAGAGAAATCAGACGTACCATATTCTTTTCTGAAACTGTGTTAGGGTCAGGTTTGAAATTTCTGAAAAAAAATTTTATTTGCCAGTTGGTAAGTGTCTCCAGTAAAAATAGGTCAAAAGTCCCTTTTACCCTTTCCTGTTCCTCTCATCTGAACTCTTCCTTCCCCTTATGCTAGACAATATTGCCCCGAACCACGCTCAAACCAAGCAAAAATTTTGTAAACAAAGTTCTGAATATTTGGAACTATGTCCATCCGTCTCTCCCCCCCCCCCCCCCCCCCCCCCTCCTCTCTCCTGCAGGCATCACCACCATAATTTTCTTCCCTTTTTTTTTTGCATAAAACCCTAAGGCATCATACTCTTCATGCGCAACACAACTGACTTGCACAATTGAGTCGATAGAACTACATGTTATCTTCAGCATACCTTGCAAAAAACCTGGCATAAGTAAAATTGCATAGATTGTCAGGGCAAGTAGTTGTGACATCCACCGGTAACCTAACCTGCAAAACAATTAAGATAGTAAGGAATATGTGAAAAAACGAACACAATTATATTCATCGAGATATTTTTTGGCGAAAGGATGAAAATTGTCACTAATGTAATGTTACGCTAGCTGGATAGAATCTTTTGCTACATTGAATGCAGAGTTGGAATTAAATACTGGCACTTGAAAATGCAAGGCCCAGGCCTGAATATAGCGCTCAAAGATTCCAATATTAAAGCTTCTCAAACATTATATACTTGTGAACTTAGCTGTCTTACAAGTATCTTAAAAGCATATTTATGCTTTGGTACAAGTGTGCTTATGAGAACATCTATAGCTGTATACATGTCTTGTAAACAATCTTAACTGCAGCAGCTGTTCGATTCTAAACAAGATGTAGAACAGAATTTCTGAGGCAACAAGAAAGAATCACATCAACAAAATTCATAACTAATAAGCCAGGTAAAATAGAAGCAGCCGTGCATCATGCTGCCACACTGTTCCATGGTGCTACTACTTTATATACATACTGGTCAGTTAATACAGCGGTACAGTACAGAGTAATACAGAATGACTGAATCTGCATGTACACCAATAGTCCAATACACTAATTTAATTTATAAAACGGACAAAATACGTGTTAGCAACAACAAAAGTCTGCACGCCAGGGAAACCTCTAAACGTTAAAACACTCGTGTGGACCCCGTAGCTTAATTCCCAGTACGTCTCAACTCTCACCTGTCCTCGAAGTTCCACACGCAATTGCATCAGCAACCTAGTCAAAACACTCCCTACTTCCCTAGTGGATTATCGACTTATCGTTAGCTTCTCCATGAAAGCTGCGTTCGAATCCACCACACGGAAGGAACTCCAAGAAAACAGAAGCTTCGCCATCGGAAATAGCATGGAAACAAATCGCCAGCTCACGTATCGCATCGAGGCGTCCGCGATTGGCTCGTGAGCTAGTCCATGATCGATTCGGGCAAACGCAACGCAAGGGCTAACAAGGGTAGAGGGGAAAAAAACAAACTAAACAGCGAATAATTACCCGAGGTACTGCAGGAGGCTGAAGGTGAGGCGCGTGACGAGGTACGTCTCGGAGGCCGCGTGCCCGACATCGTCGCGGAACGAGGACTGCCGCCTCGGGCCGCCGCAGCCGCATCCGACGGGTCGAGGGGACGCGGACTGCACCGGCGACGAGCGGCGGCGGCGGCCGGAGGAGTCGCTCCGCGAGAGGAGCGCGCCGACTTCCTCGGCGCTGGAGACGGGCCGCATTGCGGGCGGCGCGCGGCGCTGGGGCGGTGTGGGGGATATTCGAATCGGTTCGGGTGGGTGGGTGGGTCGTAACTCGCAACGGTGCGGGAGGTGGTCGGGTGGTGGACGCCGTCGGAGGGGGAGAGTTGGGTGGTGGTGGTGGTGGGGCCTAAATAGGCGGAGTACTCGGGTAGTGCGTGGCAACAAGGGACGCGTGGGCGGAGGCGGGCAAAACATGGCGAAATCTTCCGTTTCCTCCTCGCCTCGGCATCCTTCCTTCCGCGCGTAGTAGTATCGCAGCTTGCCTCTTTCGGCGCTTGCGTACGCCTAAAGAGAGAGAAAGAGAGGATTTTGTCGGATTGTTCCGAGTAAAATTTGATATTGCAGTACAGACAGTGATGTCAGCGTTTTCCTCCTGAAAAAAATAACTCCTATTTTACTCCCAACTCACGCTACGGGGCAAACGTTAAATCTGTATCGTGCAGACACATGGCAGGCAGAGGAGCATGAGATTTCATCGGCGTCTGTCGTGTTTCACCGGCCATAAAAAATATATAGCGGAACCAGATTCTATTTTCATTTTTAGAAAAAAAAAAGTGATGGACCAAGCTCGACCGCAAGTGCACGCAATGACAACGGCGCTCAACCGGTGCCACAATTCCGATACACTTCTTTAACCTCAAAATAAATTCATCTTTTACTCATCCCAACATTAAAATACATTTATTTTATCAAATTTTAATATAACAATTTCTCATTTTATCTATTTTTAATACAATTATTTATTACTTTTATAAACTAAAAGACGCGAATATTAGAGGAGAACTTAATATCAAATAATTAGAAGGAGTGAGATTTTAAACTTAGATCATCTAGCCCACCACCTTGCAGAGCTAGCTGGAAAACCCCTAAGCATTTCTCACTTTTATAAACTCCAATACAATAATTATTTAAAAAAAATTAAATATAAATAGGATGAGTTAAAACGAACATATTATAAAGAGGGAGTATTCCGAACCTGTCTACGAAATAGGGAATTTCATGGACGGAACTCGAAAGAGTGTAACAGCCTAATCGTCTCGGTGACGGAGTATGGGCATAAATGGGTTGGTGGTGGCGGGGCCGCACACCAGCCGCAGACGTGCCGCCAAAGCTGCGTGCGGTGCGAGAGAATCTTGCAGGTTCTAGAGCCGGCAGCCTGCGCTGTGCGGCGTAGCTGGCTCTCGGGCTCTAGCTGCTGGTGGCCTGTGGCCGGCCACTGGCCAGCCTACCGCATGCGGGTGGCCGCGACGCGCGCCTTCCTGCCCCGTGCCGCCGCGCCACGCGGCAGAAGAAGGCCACCGAGGCGTTTGCGGCTGTCGGGCCATGGGAAAAAAAACGTTCCGAGGGGCGACGCGCAGAGCTCGCCGAGCCGGGCTGGCCTGAACAGCCCGTGCCAGCTTGGATGGGCTGGCCTCGTACCCTCACCACCAGGCCGAGCTAGGCTGGACTGGGGGCAAGTTGTTACGCTGCTCTTTTTCGTTTTTTATATATACTTCGGCTGTTCCGCTCTGGATCGTAATGTGCCAAAGGCATATGCTAAGATCACATAACGTGCATATTAGCTGTTGTCAACCTTTCAAAATGTGTGCTATTCAGAATGCTAGTGTTTCCTTTTTATACATAAACAATTTCAAATTGGACACGGTGGATTCAAAACGTGGTCTTGAAAAAACTCAACGTGAGTGCTAGCTCTCACGAGTAGAGTAGGAAGGCAAAGCAAAAATTACAGAAAGTGTCCGTGCACGTAATAAACTCTCTGCTTTTTTGCCAGTTGCAACTAGTTTACCATCACCGTTTCGCGAGTTGCCGGAATTCCCCTATCGCCGTCCTCGTCCTCGGCCGCGGACTCCACGCCGTCCCTGTCCGTGCGAGATCTCCATCCCAATTTCATCGCCGAACACGCCCCGCCTCGTCGTCGTCGCAACCACGGCGCCTCCTCCTCGACGAGACGCCCGCGGGTGCCTACGCCCCGTGCCCGCGTGAAGCTTCTGGCTGACGTACCCGCCGCCATCCTCCTCGGTCCCGGCCTTCCTATCCCTGAGAAGCTTCGCGACCATCTCGATGGCGGCGCCGGCGTCGTCGGTCATCAGCAGCCTCTCCGCGACCTCGGCCGGCGCCACCTCCACCTCCCGCAGCAGCGCCTCGATCTCCGGAAAGAGCGGGTGGTCGCCGGCGACGCCGTGGTAGGTGGCGGCGAGCTCCCTGAACGCGCCGAAGCCGAGGTAGCCCATGTGCACGTGCATGTCCATCCGGCCTGGGCGGAGCAGCGCCTGGTCGAGCCGGTCCACGTGCGTCGTCGTGAAGATGAGGATCCGCTCGTGGCCGCTGCTGGACCAGAGGCCGTCCACCATGTTGAGCAGCCCAGACAGAGTCACCTGCGACGTCGCGCGGTACATGGCAACACCAAAAATAAATAAAAAAAAACGCACAGCTTTGTAAGCGACACGGTAGCATACCCGTTTTAGGACATGGATTTTTTACATCTAGTTAACATGGCACCCATCATTTACATATGACTCAATAGTTATAGAAAAAATTAAAAAAAATTAGTAACATCATTTGTGATGATACAAGTCTATACACAAACATGCAGGACTAAATTTGATTTACAACTAGAGAAACAAAAATAATAAAATTAAACAGTGAATAGTACGCTTACAGTGAAGATTAAATTTGTTATTTTTGTTTCTTCATATATTGATCGGATTTAGACTTGCATATTTATATAGTGTCTTATATTATCATGGTCTATCTTATCAAATTTTATAAAATTTTTATACAACTATTTAAATTACATGAATATACTTAGGTGCAATGATATTTAGGTGTAGAAAATACTTTCCGACCAGTTCTGCTAACTAAGTTTGAGATTGAGTTGATGGTTAGACAGCTGGACTTCTCTTTTTGGATGTTTCTTAATCTGATCTTCCTTTGCAAATTGCAATGGGGCTGAGACTGTGAAAAGGATTGAGCTTATCACCAAATTTGTTTGTTTTCAAGACGTGATTGATGCGTGTGTGTTCATTTTTAGTACATGTGCGGGGTCATGGCCGATAGTGTACGTATGATTGTATCCTTGTTGTACCTCACAAAATGGCAAAGTTGACAACGCACGCGAGACAAACCAAATAAAAATTATGCGCTCTCTTAAAGTTGTGAAACAGTAATGCAACTAGTAGTAAGAAACTATGAGAACGGGTATAAAATTTGAGTGCTTTTTAGAAAGGAAGATTTGTATAATCTACAAGTGCATGTGCATGTGCATGTGGACGCACTAGATTTTAGAAAAGCTTTAGTTATTACATCTTTAATCTAAGTTTTAACCATGATTGTTTTCCCGAACAAAGATTTTACCCTGCTAGCCTGTCCTGATTTAGAATCAGGAATTTCCGCTTTGAATCTCACAAGAACAAGGAATTTAGCCTGTCGCTTGGCTAGTTTAAAGTTTAAACCTTTTGTTTCGCTTACCATGCACAATTTACAGAGCTAACGAGGTGTATTAATTAGTACTAAGCACTACTAATACTGACCTTACGATTCACGGAAGGCGTGTTGCTTCCGTCAGGGCCTCCACGCGCTTCCCTCCGCGGCGCCGCGACGACGGCGCAGTCGACATCCTCGATCAACAATATGGACCTGTTCTTCATCCGGATCAGCAGCTTCCGCAGCTCGGTGTTGGAGCGGACGCCGCCGAGCTCGAGGTCGTAGACGTCGAAGCGGAGGTGGTTGGAGATCGCGGCGACCAGGCTGGACTTGCCGGTGCCGGGGGGGCCGTGGATGAGGTACCCCCTCTTCCACGCCCTCCCCGTCCGCTCGTAGTACTCCTTCCTGCCCAGGAACCTGTCCAGGTCGTCCACCACCGCCTCCCGCAGCGCGGCGTCCATGGCCAGCGTCGCGAACGTCGAGGCGTTGCGGAGCCTCACGGGCCGCCACTTGCCCCACTCGTTGCTGTACAGCTTCGCCTGCCTCTGCCCCTGGGACATGGCCGCGACGCGGGCCATGACGGCCGGGAGGTACGCGCCGAGCACCATGTCCTTGTGCCGCCCGTCGAAGCTCAGCTTGAACACCTCCCGCGCGTCGTCCCCGCCCCGGCGCCTGCCGCCGCCGCCGCCGCCGCCGTGGCTGCTCAGGCGCCACGTCAGCTCCGCCCCGTCGAACACGTCCACGACCGCCGTGCCGGGGCGCATGGCGAGCGTGATCTGCTCCGCGCCGGCGCCGCGCGGCAGGCTCGCCTTCATCAGCGGCACGGGCGACGCGGCGAGGAGGGTGGAGACGTACGCCTTGGCCGCGAGGAAGACGCGGTTGTAGAAGGCGCCGTCGAACTCCTCGATGACCACGCAGTGCCGCCGGGACGAGGGTGGCGGCAGGAGGAGCAGCGCGCCCAGGGCTGTGTCCGGGAGGACGTCGGCGACGAACCGGCGCAGCAGCATGGCGGCGCCCACGACGGAGGAGGCCGCCGTGATGGCGTTCTTGTACCGTTCCAGAGCTTCGCTGTTCGGAGACGCCATGGCTGTCCTCGCTGCAGCTGCAGGGGGAGGCTCTGATTAAGGTTTTCGATCTAATCAAGTGTTTGAGTGGTTTCCATAACAGAGATTAGCATTCAGCAGGTGAGGAGAGCTTTTGGAGTGGTTGCCGAAAGGGAATACCTTATTATAAACATTGTAAAGGTCGGTTTAATTGGTTGGTGTTTGATCACTCTGTCATGTAATTAACCACCGTATCCTAATGTTTGTTGTGTAGGTTGTGATTAATGTTTGCTTAGGATTTAGGAAGGAGATTAGTGGGTGCTGACTAGCTAACAGTTCGGTCTACCGTGTAAAGCACTTCAGTCAGTCAACAGGTGCCCTGTGAGTTTGCGAAGGAAAACACTCGGAAATTTCGAACGTACATTTCAAAAACTACGATTTAATTGGTTGTGCGGCTTGGGGTCTTTCTTTAACGTTTGGTAATCACTCTGAGATAGCCTTTTGCCCACACAGTACATTGATTTATATGTGAAATTTGAAATAAATCTATCTTATACCCCCTCTAAATTACTTGTGTTGGCAGTTTTCATACTGTAACTAACACTCCATGTTACACTTTACACCCATAAAAACTATCCATATCGGTCAAATCATGGGTTGTTTAGTTCCCAAATTTCTTTTGCTAAAAACATCGCATCGAAGCTTTGAACACATGTATGAAGCATTAAATATAAATAAATAGAAAAACTAATTGCACAGTTTGTGTAGAAATAGCGAGACAAATCTTTTGAGCCTAATTAGTCCATGATTAGCCATACGTGCTACAGTAACCCACATGTGCTAATGATGGATTAGTTATGCTTAATAATCTCATCTCGCGGTTTCCAGGCAAGTTATGAAATTAGTTTTTTTACTCGTGTCCAAAAACCACTTTAACAAGTTCTGAAATTAGTTTTTTTATTCGTGTCCGAAAACCTTTTTTAACATCCGGTCAAACGTCCAATATAACACCTAAAATTTTCTTTCCACAAACTAATCAGGGCCTTATATTACCCCCTCCTAAACTAGCAAAAGTTGATCTAGCTAGTGGCTTGACCACCACATCACTTTTCATTGCACATAGGTATTGCCAGTCAGTCCAATCAACAACAAAGACGCACCACAAATCCACGATCGTTCTCGCCTCGTTTCTCTGTTTTTGTCTCTACCTCCGGTGTCGGCAATGTTGAGCCATCCTGACCGGTAGCACAGTCTTCTGACCAGTAGAGCCCACCCACTAGAACCCTAACACATGGAGGCAAATGGAGCAGAGGTGTATCGTAGGATGCATTTGAGGTCTGGTTTAATTCTAAATTTTTTCTTTAAACTTTTAATTTTTTTATCACATCGAAACATTACTACACACGTAAACTTTTAACTTTTTCGTTAATTTTAATTAAGTTTTAATTTTATCATGAACTAATCACACGCTGAGCTCGAGGAGGGAAGTGGCCTAGCATAGCGGGTGACAGACTGACAGGCATGGTGGCAGTAGAATGAGAAGATCTCTATAGTGCACGTTGAAAATGACACAAAAGCTGACAGCAGCCAGCAGGGGAAGTTGATTTCCATCACAACGCACATTTTTAAGTGAGGCATGTTTTTTCTGCTCAACTTTAATAAATTTAAAAACATATGTCACGAATAAAGTAATATTCATGTTTTATTATCTCATAAGAGCAAGTTTATTAGTATAGTCAACTACTAGCTCAAATTTATCTATAGCCAATCTAATAGCTCATCTATACAATAGTTACATACTACACTATTAATACCTGGTCCCACCTGTTATACACACACTGCGTCTTGGAGTCCGTGCTATAACTGGCTACAAATCTGTAGCCCACTGCTCTTCTCTCTCCTTATTTATCTCTTTAAAATATGTTTGCAGCTGACTTATAGCCTGCTATTGTACCTGCTCTAACAACAAAAATACTAATTACTCCATCCGTTCTATTTTAAATGCAGTTATGATTTTCTGTGTCTAATTTTAATAGTCCGTCTTATTTAAAAACTTTGATCGTCCCGTTTTAAGGAGCATTTTGTGAATGTATAGTCCAAGAATGATTTGACGCGGTTAGTAAAACCACAGTGGCGTTTTTATGACTTCTGTATGAAATTAATGGCATTAAAGTAATTGAATGAAAATAAGTGGCAGGTGTACGAACAATTGAATCAAAATAAGTGGCAGGTGTACAAATATAGGTGAACATTGTCTGGCAAACTGCAAGAAGAATCACTAGAGACATGATGGTGGAACAAGTGAAGACTTGGACACATCATCGCAGCCCACTACCTCCGTACTAATACAAGTGCAGTTGTAGGTTTTATCTAACTTTTAACCGTCCGTCTTATTTAAAAAAATTATAAAAAATAAAATAAATCAAGTACTATTCATATTTTATCATCTAATAATATAAAAAATACTAATCATATTTTTTTTAAATAACACAGATGGTCAAACGGAAAAACCCACAACTACACTTATATTGGGACGAAGGTAGTAATACTTACCACTATGCTCATACAAATACATTTACACTTTTAATGGAATTTTGGTGGAACCAGCCCACCAAAATTTAAATTTAGACTTAACACGGTACTTGAATTTACGGTTATTTACTCTTTCGATGGTAGATGGCGTACATGTTCACAGCGAGGCGTCTGTGGTGAATAGGGGTCTTCTTAATAGGGGTAAGATGTGAGTGTGTGCGCTTTGTGAACTCCTGTGTTTGTACTATATTCTTAAAAAAAGGGGCTTGTTTGGTTGTCACTTTGAACTCAACACAAAGCTAGTTTATATGAAGCTGAGAGAACTTAGATAAATAAAGAGTGTTGACTCCTATACAAAAGCTAGCTCCTTATATAATTCAAGATAAATATATTAAATGTACCGGTGAAAAAAATATAAGAAAAAAATAGAGACAATTTTATAGCTCATCTATTATACATATTAGCTCTAATACAAAATTATAACTAATAGCTGGCTCTACTATTATATTTGGTTGTTGATCATAGCCTGAGGATAGATTACATTAAATGTCACCAGCGGCTCCCGGCTAGTATAGGCAGCTTCACAGGCTTGCCGGTGAAAACTCCATTTAATTTTAATATTTATGCGTGAATTGTTATGAAATTTGTACAGTAAATATTAGTTACATTGAAGTTTGTCTGGCTGAAAAAATTTTTTTTGGTTCCGCCACTTAGGGCCAATTTGTGGGAGCTTCTGGTTGCTACAGTTTCTCTCAGAATCAAAAGCTCTTCTAAGCATACCAACTTTTGGTTAAATTATTTGTAGAATCCATAAAATAAACTTGAAGTTAGAAGTCAGAAGCTGAAAAACTTAACTTATCTAGATTCCCAGCTACTTCTCAAAACAGTAAGCTTTCCAAACAGGCACTTAGTGCACTGATGGTAGGTCATCAGTAGAGATGGCAACGGGGAATTCACCGTCGGGGGTCACGTCCGCGTCCCTGTCCTCGCGGTGCTAAAAATTTCACCATCCCCATCCCCGTCAATCACCACGGGGCAACATTTCACCCACCCCCGTCACCACACGGTGAATTAATCCCCGTACCCCTGTAGAGAGAATCAGAGAAGGGACGGCGGACGGCGTATTGGCGAGTGGCGACGGCGTGTACGGCGCGAGGACAGCAGGAGGCGGCATACACTGCGAGAGACGGCTCAGGCCATGTTCCCATCGATCGATCGATCTCGCAGGGAGGCCGAAGCCATGGTTGGCAGATGGCTGGAGGCACGACGACGACTAGGGGCGGCGGGCGGCGCGATGTGGGCTGGAGGCGACGGGCGGCGCGACGAGGGCTGGAGGGGGCCACGCGAGGAGTTGAGGATGGCTGGAGGCTGCACGCTCGTTGATGGATGATGGCTGGAGGCGGCGGACGTCGTGACGATGGCCGGAGGCGATGGGACCTCGCCCGCGCGAGGAAACGCCGCGGCGGCGCGCACGCGTCTCGAGCAGCGGCGGCGCTGTGGAGTGGAGAGGGAGATGGCTTGTGCTCTGCGGTGGAGAGGGGAAAGGAAGGATTAGGGTTAGAATATATATATATATATATATTTATATATACACATACACGTGGTTATTGGGCTTTAATTTTATAGGCTAAAACGAATATAAAGTCCAAAATAGGTCCCTAGCTACAATGGATGCGGGTCACCGCGGGAGACGGGGATGATGAATGGTGCACCGTCCCCGCCCTCGTCATCCCCGGTGGTGATGGGTTTTGGACCATTAGATCCCCCATAGAGGGTAGATATCAAACATCCCCATCCCCTAATGTATGAATTCACCTTGGGGAATCGGTGATCGGGTCCCCATTATCATCTCTAGTCATCAGTCATCACGTATTCACGTGGGTAAACTTCGAAGTACCGGGACCGGGTTATACAGGAGAACAAATATATCTCTTCAAGTACTCCAGTTACTTACTAAGAGCTCGTTTCTTGTTTTGCCCGGAGGATTAACACATTAATCATGTTTGGATTAGATGCGATTGCTTTCGTCGCCTGGAGCTCAGGCGACCGTGGGTCCGCTCCATGCCACCAGCCCAGGCGAGCGGAAGAGCGCGTATCAGGCAGTTAGTCAAACAAGGTTCAGGTTTGCGGGTGCCATCGTTTGGTATATCGGTGGAATAAGCCAAACGGCATATTAGCAAATGAAAAGTAATTTATAAATAAAATTTTTATATATGTGTTTTTAATGATCTAAAAGTAAAGGCTGAAAAATAAACTTCGATGAAAAAAAACCCCAAAATCAACTCTAAATTTAACGTTGACCATTCAAATTTTGGCTGATAAGCATATGAATATGACAAAACGATGGGGACCTTATAGTTTTATATATTTCACAAAAGTTTTTGAATAAGACGAACGATAAAATAAATCATTGGTTATATAATTTTACATATTTCATAAAGTTTTTAATAAGATGAATGATAAAAAAAATCAACGGTTTAGAGCATCTCCAGCAAAAGCCCTCATTTTATAGCCCCTAAAGGTTAAATAAGGGCCATCCCTATTTCCTAAGGACCCTATAAATGCTTCCCGCTTCAGCAGAAGCCTCTATTTCCCAGCCCTCAATTCTTTTCTCTTCTATTTTAATATCTTAAAATCACAGTAATTCTAACATATCCAAATTCACTAGCAACTAAAGAAATACGAAGAGGTGCCGAAGCAGGTATGAAGAACGGTAAAGCACGCGCTCTATCTAGCTAGTCATGAATTCCGACGAGAGCTCGGCCAGTGGCAATGGCCCGATGAGCAGCATCAGTGCCACTAGTAGTAGTAGATCTCCAAGAATCATTGCTCAAAAATATATTTTATAGTATTGGGCACAAAAATAGAAATTCATATCAAAGTTCAGAACTCAGCGGCGTCCTCCAAGGATCCAATGACTAAGAAACAGAAATTTAAGTTGATTTCTGAACAATGTAGCTACTTGAAAGATCAATGTTCAGACACAATATTCAGACAAGACAGATATACATTAATGTAACCATGCGAAGTGAATCAATGCAAACTTAAAAAGTGAATGTAAAATGCAAATTTGGTTCATATGCACTGCAGCGGCACTGCAAATCAATACAAATAGGCACTGGAGTGGCGTTGCGGCGCTAAGCTAGAGGCCAGCAAGGAGGTGGAGGCAATCAGCGTTGTCATCGCTGGCACGAGAGCGGAGTGATGCAGCGTCCGCAGGTATGATGATTTTTCCGTCATGTAGACAACGTCCGGATGGGGGCTGCGGGGAGAGCCCCTTGAACTAGGGGTCAGGGGGAGATTTCTAAGAGCCTTTCTACCATAGGGGCTATGGTAGGGACTCTATTAGAGATGATTTTTTAGCCTTAGTCCTCAAAAATTGTTTAGGGTCGGATTTAGGTGCCTGCTGGAGATGCTCGGACGGAGGGACTACCAAACAGCCCCAAAAAAATGCTCCGTTGCACTTGCAGGCTGCAGCAGAATAGGCGCGCGAGGCGCCATCGTCGTCACCAGCCGCGGCGCACGACCACGACCATCGTCGTCGTAACCGCGTAGCTCCGCCGTGCCGCCTCACCTCGCCCTCCCTCCCACCCCGCCGTACGTCCCGAGCGCCCACCTCCAAGGCAGCTCCTCCTACCTCCGCTTCGCCGTACGCATTTTTAATCTCATCACCAGCATTTTTCACCGCTTAAATAAATTTTCGAGCTCAGACGGCGCCACCGGCCGGCTGCGTCGTCGCCATAGCCCCATGCTCTCGCATACCTCGAGATCCGGCCGCGGTTGCTTTCGCTCTCCCTGATCTGATCATCCCCCACTCGAATTCTCCCCCTCCCTTTTTTCTCAGCCGCGGAAAAGAAAAAACAGATAAAAAGAAAAAAGGGGAATCTTGGAGCCCGCGGCCCGTTTTGCAGCCTCACCCCTCAACTGTCCGTCGTTAATCGCGGGGCCCTCCCCTCCCCGTCGCTGCTGTGGTTGCTGTCGTGCCGTGTGGGCGTCACAACGAATAATCAATGGCCTCTCCTGCATCACCAAGAAGAGAAGAGGAAGGGAAAAAAAAATCAGAGAGAGGGAGAGGAGTAAAAAAAAAAAGAAGAAGAAGAAGAAAAGGAGAAGGGAGACAGGGGAGTCAGTCTTCTCCCTCTGCCTCCGTGCCTGCGCCTTTGCTTCGGAGTCCGCCAAGTTTAGATTCGAGGAAGAGGAGGAGAAGAGAAGAGAAGAGAAGAGCTCTCCCCTCCCTCTGCGGCGTGTCGTAGCAGGCGATTGGCTCCGTTCCAACAGTCCAAGACGAGGATTATTTTACAAAGGTTAGGTCTTGCCGCCGCCCCGCTGCCGCTTGTCTGTCTCCCTTCTCAAGTGTGCCTCATTTGTTGACTTTGCTAATCCCCAAATCTGATTTGGCTCCCCGCATTGCGCGCGGCCGCAACCTCTTCCTGGTGCGCTTGCCACATCAGCCCGGTCATGAACAAAGTTTTCGTTTTCTTTTATGCGGGAGAGATGGGGATGATTATGCTTGAGGGGGGGATCTTGAGCGTGAGTGTAGGATCGAGTGTTTTGAACCTGATTTCTGAAAGCGCCTTGTTTGCGAGGCTCAAGAGTCTCTGCTTTTTGCCGGTTTGAGCTTTTAACGAAGGAGGCGATGGGCTCTGTTCTGCTGAATTAGCCATCTCGAGGATGGGAAGGTTGAAGGATTGAAGCTCTCTTTTCCTTTCGCAGTAGTAATCGCCTGTGTTCTGGCTTCTCTGTGGATATGTTTCAGAGCTTACCTCTAGCGTCGAGTTTGTCTGCAACGAAAACTGGTGGTGAATGTTTCAGGTGTTATATATTCCATCCATTTGAGATTCTCAAAATTGGTTTTGGCTCTGTTTAGGATGTTTAATGCCTCAAGTTCCTAGTTGGTCCACCTATTTGATTAACTCCACACATAGAAGAGCAGAAGTTGGTACATCCTTGCTATGCATTGTTGAAACTATTTGCCCGTTCTGTAGTGATCTGAAAGATGTCACATTCTGCGTGTGATCCCTTCTGTAATGCGGTCAGTGGTCGTTTTGGGAAAGCAAGCATTTCAGCAACAGAGTGGGATATTTGATATCTACAGGCCTTAGTAATGCTCATTTTACAGACTTTTCAGCACAATAGGTTGTGTCTGTTTCCTTGCATTGTTAAAGTTAGAAGGTTCCCTATATATATTGAAAAAAATGCAATGCGGAAGAAAGGAACAGAGTAACATATTTGAATCGTAAACAGTGAGCTGGGTCAAATAATTTATAGCTATCAAGAAATTGTCTTGTTTGTCTTTCGGGCTGTAAAACAATGTGTGAACTCCTCGTTTTGGAAGAAAAACTCTGACATGAAATTACTATACTGTTTTCTATGTACACCGTTTTCCATTGAACCGTTGAGTTTGTTTGTTGTTTACAGAAGCTGCCTTTTATAATGCGATTGTTAAATGACTTGATGTATAGCTTTATATTTTCTGTGTATCTATTTGTATTTGGATATGTGAACATTGTTGGATATGAACTTAGGCTCTTTCTTGATTGACTTAGGGTGTAGGATCCTGATTTTGTTCTTGAGGTATGTCCTCAACCAGTTCTTCACAGCCACCAGCATCGTCAGATAGAGAATCTACACCAGCCAGTGATAATGCAACATCTCCTGATTCAGATGGTAAGCAGCATATCATTTTCTTATATGATCTCTCATTCTCTCTACATGACTGCACTACATACATTATTATTCCCTTTCTTATCTTCCAATTTATCCTTCATGGATTTTGCAGGCACGAATTCTGCTGGACCCGCAAGAAGCAGAATTGCACTGCAGTTGGATCAGCGGTCATTGCATTTTTCTGTTACTGCTTGGGTAAATGGCTTAAGCACAACAACTAGAACTTTCAGCAATTATTACATTGCACATAATTTTCTATTCTCTGAAATCAATTCAATGCTGAAGATCACGCTCTTGTCTCAAAATCCCATTGGTGTCTATATAAGAATACTTTTTTCTAGGGCACCCTCATTGGCCTAAAAAAGGTCAGTTTTAGAATTCTTCACAAGTGAGTTAATGTTCAGAATTCATTAGATATATTATCACATAATAGACTGATGAGCATATATTATATAAGAATACCAGATGAAATTGGTGTAGCCATTTATTTATTTCCCTCCTTAATGATTATTTTCTCTTTAGTTCCATAGGAACAATATTTAGTATACTTTTTAACTGCTCGCCAGTACAAAATTTCAACTTTAGTTTGGGGATTAATTTGTATGCCTTGTTTTAGCTTCCATGTATTAATCATGAGCACAAATTTACACAGCTTTTAGTTAACATGTTTAAATTACTTTAGCTGATTGTCAGATTATCTTTATCACACACACAACACATTTATTTCCTCTGTTTTTTATAGGTTCTTATTGTTGCATTGATTGGAATCCTTCCACTGACACCACGACAACTGCAATACAAGGGATATCGTTTGTCACTTCTCGGCACAACCTGCACCACAGGCTATGCTTTGCTTGCTTTTTATCGGGTTAGTAACATGTCATCTGTTTTATTCTTCCCTTCTTAGATACCTTGCACAACTTTTACCATTTTTCCTTTTGTTCAGCTACCAAGAGCAGGAAACATGCATGCCGCTCAGATCTTTCACCATGTAGCTTCGTCAAAGGATTTTATACCATTCATGTACTGTCTTATGTTTGTCATGTCTAAACTGCACTTGAAGCGTAAGCATGGCTTGTTTACTGACATAATGTATTCTTCATATTTCCACCTAAACACCTTTCCTAGTACTTGACACGATAATATTTTTTGACAGTTGTTTTGGTACCAGTGATTTGCTGGGCACTTGAACATGTGGCCAGATTTCTACGGCGCCATTTTACTAATTCCTCTCTATACAGGTAAATGAACTCAACAGATTATAAGCACAAAATCGATGAAGAGTATGTTTGTCTTGCCTTCTATGCATATGCTGTTGTGCTATCATTCACATATTTATGATAAGGCAGTTGAGGCATTATCTTCCCATTCTTGGTTTATGCTGCTATATTGACTAAACATTTTGATTACATGGCTTTTACTACTTCATCTCTCTGGGTGTGCAATACCTGTAAAACCATCACAATGCAATGAAGAAAACAATATGGCTGTACATGCCCTAGTCCATCAGTTGTAAATCAATATGTGCAGGAAACTGTCATAAATGTTGAATAGTATAGGAAGAAGGGAAGATATACTACGAATATTGGACATTCTATATTGAGCCTCGTAGGGTCAGTATATATAGGAGTACATAGTGAGGAGATAAGGAATGATTACAGATAAGGAAGGAACCATACAAACCAATCCTATCCTAATATGACTCTAACTACCATATAAACAAAAAAACATAAATACTTTATGTGCAGGAAATCTGCATGGCAATAAGTTGATAAAAAACAAAACAACCCTGCAATACTTTGCCTGCCAAACATACTGGTAAATGTGTTATAACATTTGAACGCATTGTGAATTTGTAGGACATATCTGGAGAAACCTTGCACATGGGTTGAGACAAACACAACTGCAGTCAAATTCCTGAGTTCAAATGCGGAGATTTTGTTGGGATTTCTTTTGATTTTGTCTCTGTTCTCGTCAGTAGAGTCCTACCCTTCAGTTTTAATTCCCCCATTCCCATTAACCATTCATCTTAATCTCTTATTACTTTTTACTTCTGTTGTGTAGGCGACAACGCAATCCTATGCAAACATTCATGTACTGGCAGGTTAGTTTTTTACATAAACACTGATTAATTTCTCCAAATGACATATTTCTCTTTTTTTTTTTCTGTTGACTACAATGCTGCAACAAGACTTATCTTTCAGGTTTTTCTATAATATCATTTGTCATCACAATTAGGAATTTGGAGTGTTCTTTTTATATCTAGTATAATATACTTTTATTTTTCTTGCGTGGATATCATCTTATCCACTATAAACAAGTGCTTGTTTAGTTGTACATCAAACAGAATAAGTACCAAATGACGCTTAATTTTGCACCGCACATGTTGGCTAAAATGCTGGTGACGAGCTCGTCCAAATGCGGATAGCTATATTTCAATAATCTCAGGATGCCAGCCAAGGGAAAAGGTGCTCCCATGGCTGAACAAAATTACCAATTAAGTGTATGCAATATTTGCATTTAAAAGATAATTTGGGCAATTTTAGTTACTTCTGCTCTCAGTTGTAAACCGCAAACCGCGCCCCTACATTTAAATGAATGCTTGTCGGGTTGTAGAGAAAATTTATTATTTATTAATGTTATAGTCACAGAAAATTTCTAGCAAATCACTATCTCACTCTGTTTACCCGCTATTGCAGTTACTGAAGCTCATGTATCACTCTCCTTTCACTGCCGGTTATCACAGAGCTATCTGGCTTAAAATTGGCCGTACAGTTAATCCCTATATCCATCGCTACACTCCTTTTCTTCATGACCCGATAAATGCTGGCATGAGATGGTGGTTCAGGTAGCATGGATATGGCTCAATTAATCATGTAAAGGTGATTTTGGTTACAGTTCACAGTTAACACATGGAGGATCTTTTCAGTAAGTTGTAGTTTGCGAGCGACATGTTTAGTACCTTTTCTTTTTGCGATGTTGCGCTGATATTACTTTTAGTTACTGACAAGTAATTCTTGTAACTTTACCTTGACTGTAGAACTAGTTTAGACCTTAGTAATATGGCCAATACCATGAAGTGAAAAATGGAAAAGCAATTTATTACTATGATGCAACTGGATTCTGCGCCTGATTTGTATCAGACCACTTCATGTACCATCCCAAAATATAAGTTTTGGGTAGGATATGGGCATTAAGAAGGTTACTCGAAATTAAATGGAAAAATGTATGTGGATAAATTGTTATATCTTATAACTTTTAAATTCTATAAGTTATTAAATTTTGGGACGAAGAGATTAGCTGGTTTCAGGCCCTGGGCCATGTAAATTTTCGGTCTTGACAAGTCAACATTTAGCCCAACCTAAGATGCTAAACTAGTGCATATTCCAGGGGCAATTTGTGCAACAGTACATGAAAATGCAGTGCTGCAATACATCAAGAATTGTTGCCAACACTCTATTCGAAGCAGGACTATTAAAAAAAATCAGTAAATCAGTACTATTACAAAGAAAATTGAAATGAGATAATATTTATTTCATGAAACTCCCAGGCTCCAATGAAAAAGTTTATGCGAACACCATCCCTAGCCCCTGAGATTGAGTGTGAGGTGGAGCACGGATCCGGCCTCGATATTGTACTCGTGGGCCGCCTTGTCGTCGGTGACCTATTTGCCTGGACGGGGTGCCCTCCTCCTCCTCGATGCGCGCCCTGATCATGGCCCCAATGTCCGCCGGCTCGATGCCCAGGCCAAACACCTTGCCGCTGAGAGGCTTCACCTTGATGTTCATGCTGCCTGGAAGGAGGTGGAGATAGAGGCTCAGCGTCGAGCCGTCCTGGATGTTGTAGTCAGCCACCGTGCAGCCGTTCTCCAGCAACTTGTGGTCAAAGAAGAGCAACTGCTGGTCCGGCGGGATCGGGATCCCCTCCTTCTCCTGGACCTTCTCCTTGACCTTCTCGATCGTGTCGCTGCTCTCCACCTCGAGCGTGATGAACTTCCCCATCTGGGTCTCCACGACGATCTGCATCTTCGTGTCTCGACGGACGTCGATCGACGACGGATTCGGCTGCTAGTTGTGGAAGATTGAAGCTGGGAGAAGAGAAACCGCCGATGTTGTGAGCGTTGGCTTTGCGTCGAGACTTGGAATCGATCGATGTGGTGGTTATGCGTCTCGGCCCTGTGGTTTTATTGGTGGTAGAGGTAAGCGTGCTAGCGTTCGCCGTTCGGGTTGGTTTCCAGCTCCGATACGGCCGCGACGCCCAGCGTTCGTGTTGGGATCCATCTCCGGTTCGGCGGATTATCCCACTCGGGCCTGTATCTGGAATCTGAAGATACAAAAGACGTACTGTTGCCGGTTGGGATTTTTCCTTGAGTTCATGTAGTTCTCGGAATGGGACTCGTCATCGTGTACGTTTCTACGACTACGATGCTGGAGTACACGGCTTTGTCGGGTACGATTATACGATGTGCCGAAAAGATGCAGCCCGATCTAACTCAGGACTAGTGTTTGGAACTCCAAGTTTCCAACCCCTCTCCACGCGCACGCTTTTCAAACTGCTAAACGGTGCGTTTTTACAAAAAGTTTATATACGAAAGTTGTTTAAAAAATTCAAATTAATCTATTTATTTTAAAAAAATTTAGCAAATACTTAATTAATCACGTGCTAATGGACCGCTCCGTTTTCAGTGCGGGGAGATTGGGTTCCCATCCCTACTATCTGAACACAGATTCTTGTATTGTAAGCGACGAAGTGCATCCCAGTCGGGTATGACTTTGATGTTGAAAGGGCGTAAAAGTTCTGTCATTGCGGATACGAGAAAAATGTGTGTTCGCAACCCCTGGATCCACTATGTACCCGCACAGAAAACGGAGCAGCGATTAGCGGGTGATTAATTAAATATTTGCTATTTTTTTTTAAAAAATAGATTAATTTGATTTTTAAAGCAACTTTTATACAGAAACTTTTTTAAAAAAACGTACCGTTTAGCAGTTTGAAAAGCGTGCGCACGAAAAACGAGGGTGATGGATTGAGAAGGGGGCTGCCGAACACACCAGAGTCTCACACGGTAATTTGAAGCTGGCCGGCGTGCCAGGACCAGACGAAAAAAAAAATTGGTGGAGACCGGGTGTAAACCGGCTCTCGTGCAGCCCCGACCCCGATGATTGCCGCGTGGACAATCGCAAAATCGGACGTCTAGCTCGTTGCGGCTTAAGGCACAGCGCAAATATGGCAGAGGAGCCTCGCTCGACTCGGCTCCCGCGCCCATCGGGTCGCGGGCTCATATCCCTCTCCTATCGGCCTCATTCATCCGCAGCCGCCGCCGCCACCGTTGGCCAGCGGCGTCTCTCTCATCTACTGTCTCTCGTCCGCCACCGCTCCCTCTCTTGGACATCGTCCACTCGGCGGTGATGGCGAGGGCAACCGGCTCGCTGGCCACTCCATCACAATAGCCGACACCCACTGCGGCAACTCCATGCATGGTTGGTCATTCGGCAAGAAACTTAATTACCGGTAAGGAGATTGAGGTTGAGGATGATAACGCGGAGGCTGTACACATCGGTCTTGTCTTGACATTATGCCATCAGAAAATGTTAGTGGCACTATCAGTATTAGGTATATAGATGCAGATTCTCAGTTTATATAGATGAAGCCCAAGAAATGTAGCGTGAATTTGGAGCAAATTTTTTCAGAGACAGAAAGGTAGTAGATAATGTTAGTAAAGCACTGTTGTTAAACAAAAGTCGATCTGCCATTTACTATGGCCGGAAAACAGTATGATATACTCCCTCCATCTACTTTTAATAGTCATATTTGCAAATCTGAAAAATTTATTTTCGATAGTCATATTTCAATCCAACAACCTATCATCTTAATGACTTTCTCGGATTTAATGCATGACTCTCTATTCTTCCACACAAGATTGGCTGCATGGGCATCGAGAAATGTAAATATTAATGAATTGCTTGTTTACGAGGAATAAGCATGTTTAAATGGATGATAAGTAAAATTACTTATATTTAGTCTGTATGCCAAGATGAAATATGATGATCAAAAGTAGATGGAGGGAGTATATGTTAATTTGTTCAACTGAACTTGACACTCTTTTACTGAAATATATGCACTGACCAAGTGACCATGAAGAAATGAAATGCTCAAATCTCCAAAATCTTCGGTATGTATCAAATCTAAATGGTAAAGGACCAAAATGAATATTAGTACTTTATCAAATCTAATTAACGTTCAGACTACATACACTGAAATGTAGCAATTAACAACTATATTAAAGTTTAAATGCAGAAGCCCAGATCAAACTAACTAATCAAATCAATCCTACACCATGGTAAGAAAGAAGCCCGTGAGCCCGATCAAGAGATAGCAGCTACTGCCCACGGGAAGATGAAGTACATCTCTGCGCTAGCCGCTGGCAAACAGGGCGAACTCGTCGTTAACGTTGCGGTCGACGAGAGGGATGGGCTGTTGGGGGCGGGGCCACTCGCTATCGCCGCCCCGCCATGCGGACGACGGATGAGATAGGCTGCGTCGGCGGCAGTGGCTGCTGCTGAGAAGAGATGTCGATGCGATGTGAGCCAGTGAGGCAGTGAGCCGATGGGCCCGGAGCCATCGAGCGAGTCGGCTCCTCCGTCCTGTTTGCGCTGCGCCTGGAGCCATACACAGCGAGACGTTCGATCCTACGGTTATTAACGAGGCAATCATCAGGGTCGGGGCTGCACGGGAACCGGTTTACACCCGGTCTCCACCAATTTCTTTTTTCCGGATGAGACTATCCTGCTTCTCTTTGTCCAATAGGGCTCATCATCGTGTACGTTCATACGACTACGCTGCCGGCCGGAGAACACGGCTTTGTCAGGTATGACTACTATGCAATGGTTCGAACTGATTTAGATATTATCATAAAAAATGATCTTTCATTTATAGAAACGCATAGATCAATAGTAGCTACGGACCAGCAAAATGTATGAATGGTGCATACGGTTGTTGATGAACATAGGTCAAATTAAATGTGATAAAGGTTATAATTGGTTGAGAATAGAAAGTAGTTAGAGAAATTAAATAGTGTGAGGTTGTAATTACTCTTATTGGTTTCATTATTCTTAATATTTTGGTTAAGGTTGAAATCAATTTTTTTATAACTTTGCTTATCATTAACTTTTAAAATATTAGTTTAAAGGCACTAGAACAACATATGTAGATTTATCTTATAGAGTAATAAAAATAAAAATATATTTATTTATTGTACATATTATAATAGAAAAATATAGTCAAAGATATATTTTGAAGACTATGTCATTGTATAAAACATCAAGAATTATGAAAGTAGAGGTAGTAGTTGAGAAGAGAATATGGGTGATAAAATTGATATATTTTACAATAACTTTTAAATAACAGAAGTTATATTTTAGGATGGAGGCAATAACTGACTTTAGACCATGGATCAAGTACCAACAATTTCCGGTCCTATAAGTCAATATTAAGCCCAATCAGATGGACATGACTCTCGGTCGGGCGCCCGATCGGGAGTGGGTAAAATCGGGCGCTGACGCCAGCATGACGTCAGCGCTCGATTTACGTTAAACTGATTTCTCTCTTAAATTACTTATCCAAATTATGATCCAATTGCACCATTAAATTCGTTGGAATTAAATCTTCAAAACAAGACCACACATGGATATATTCCGATGAAAAAAAATTAGCTTATTATTGAATTATTTTTAAATATTGCACGATGTTCCACCAGGTATATCGGAATTGTTTCTCTAAGTAGATCGAAAATGTTTCACTCGTTTAAATCGGGTGTTGTTTCACCCTATATAAAAACAATGTTTCAGCGAATAGCGAAAGAATGTTTCAGTTCACTGCAACATTATATCTATACATAGTGAAATATTGTGAGTACACTATGTGAAATATTTTTCGGTGGAACAAACAAATAAACCAAATTTCCTTAATAGGGGGTTTCCAAAATATGTGGGTTTTTTGTTGCAATGTAATGTTTCGTTCATTGCAACATTAGATCTATATATAGTGAAACATTGTGACTACACTAGGTGAAACATTTTTGGTGAACAAAAAATAAACCAAATTCCCTTAATAGAGAGTTTTCAAAATATGTGGGTTTTTTGTTGCAAAAAAATATTTTAATTCACTGCAACATTAGATCTATAAATAGTGAAACATTATAAATATACTAGATGAAACATCTTTTGTTTAAAAAAGAGAGGGAGAAGTATGTGGATCTAGCAGATACGCACGTGGGGGGAGGGTGTTGCGCGGGGGAGCGCCCGATCCGGCTCCCCCCGCGCCAGTCACCCGGAGTAGAGCATTATCCCAATCATATGCTATATATACTAGTGTATATTCAAAGCCAAGTTTCACAACATTATAGAAAAATGCATTGCTGCAGTATATCAACAATTGTTGTCAATACTCCCTCCTAAGCAGGGCTATTAAAAACCGGCAAAATAATATACTTAAATGAGCACTGTTAAAAAAAATCGAATTGCAACAATATCATATATATCATGAAACCCGCGGGCTCTAACGAGTCATCTCTAGCACCTGAGAGCAAGGACGATCGAGGAGGAGAACGGATCCGGCCTCGATATCGTACTCGTGCACTGTCTTATCGTCGGCAAGTTGCTTCCCGCCGTAGACGAGCCTCTGTTGCATGGGCGGGATGCCCTCCCTCTCATCGATGCGCTCCTTGATCCTGCCCATAGTGTCCGTCGGCTCGATGTCCACGTCAATCTCCTTGCCAGTGAGCATCTTAACCTTGATGTCGTTCATGCCGCGGCGGAGGCGGAGCACGAGGTGCAGCGTCGACTCCTTCTGGATGTTGTAGTCGGCCAGCGTGCGGCCGTCCTCCAGCTGCTTGCCGGCGAAGATGAGCCGCTGCTGGTGCGGCGGGACGCCCTCCCTGTCGTGGATCCTCGCCTTGACGTTCTCGACCGAGGCGTAGCTGTCGACCACGAGCGTGATGGTCCTCCCGTTCAGGGTCTTCACGAATATCTGCATCTTTCGTTGACGGTCTCAGCTGGTGATGCCTACGGCGATTTGCTGTGCGACTACCGGAAAACTGGGACAAGAGAAGACCGCGCGGCGAGGCCTTAGTTTGTTTCGTTTGCTTCTCTCGTGGAAGTTGGTTTGCGTCGTGAAGCCTTGGGGATCGATCAGCATTGCAGTTGCAGCTCTCATCGTGCCGTTTTATCGTGCGATCGGCGGGCTTGGGTCGCGTTCGAATCGGCTTCATTTTCCGATACCGGCAGGGGCAGAACATCGTTGTCCGATACGTATTGCTCGGAGTAAACCGTACCGGAACCAGCCCGCACAACACAGGCTGGCTCGGACGCACCAAGGGCCAAGGCGGGCAGCTACCATGGCCAACGAAGTTTGGTACTGACGGCACTGCTCTCTCTCCCGAGTCCCGGTTGGGGTTGGCTAGCATGATTGGGGCCGACCGCCGGATCGAGAACTTTTTTTTTTTGAAACATGTTTACACTCACAATGCGTGTATATTCATTTCTATTAATACATACACGTATACTCTATCTCTATAAGTACTTTTGAAATCCTAGATAGACCAATATATTTTGAGGTGGACGAAGTCACCAATCATGGATGCCTCGCTGTCGATGAGTATGTCACCTACCACTAAAAGAATAAATAGTTGTAAATATGAGCACCTATATCAAATCTAAAATTTGAAATCGTACCAATTGAGCTACATCCGAATAAAAATGACTTTTGTCAATGTAATAAGACAAGGAAAAGTTGTTAGATTTGACCGTCTGAATATTCTGAACATCAGCCTAAAAGGAGTGACATACCTATTTCTAAACTTTCATCCGTAGTTGATGAAAATACATAACCATTGTTTTTGACTAGGTTTGGAATTTTTCCGTTGGTTTTATAGGCAAAATGGATCCGACCCTTACAATAGCACTCTCACCTTCCAAAAAATTAGACCTATTACTCACTCCGTCCCACTTACTAAGACATTGTCAAACTTAATACAATCTTCAAGAATAACCTTTGGTTTTAAATTTTTCATAGACTATAATATTTGTAGCAACAAAATCATAATCTATTAAAGTAAATTTAAGTGATAATACAATGATATTATTTTCATCAAATAAAAATTAATTTATAATAAACTATTAATTGATCAAATATTTAAAGAGTTGAATATTAAAATGTGTGTGCGCCTTAATGAGTGGAATGGAGGGAATACTTTTTATCACCAAAACTAGAAGAAATTAATTCATCTTGCATATAAAAAAGATCAACAAGTATATGTACGCATGTAACCAATGAATATTAAGATGACTAATCAGGTTCTTATCAAGCATTTAATTTACCTATCCATTTAAGTTTGGGATGTATAGACACTGTAAATAACAATAACTTATTTGAAAGAAAATATGAAATATGTCTAATTAAGGATGGAGGGAGTACGTTCTACATATGTTGATTTATTTGTCTGGTCACGCGGTAGTAGTGATTTGCACCCTCGATGACACGCAACTTGACGTTCGGTATATGATTTGCAAATTTGTATGCATCTTCCACAAGCACAAGGATGAACGCATCAGTTAACCGACATTGTCACTCATGCTTCTTGAAAAGAGGAATCGATCGAAAGGGTTGGTATTTGTTTGAGCGAGTGAAATAAAGTTAGGAACAGGTAATGATATTAGTAATCAATTCAGTCTTTCAGAAAATTTTTGATAACCATTTAGATGGCATACAATAAACGGGTGGATGTCCACCCTAGTGTTTAAAATAGTTTCCCGTCCTCGTTGCTTGCGCTGTGGCTGGACCTAGACGAGCTCCGCATTGAGGCGCGGCTTTCCACTGTTCCAGCCAAGACGACGCGGGTAGCCTCATGGTGTTGGCAGATGTGAGCAGGTACAATAGTGAGCTGTAAATGGTCCACCCCTACTAAGATTAGAAATTTCCCAATAAAGATGCTAGTGCCGGGTAAACTTATATTGGCTAAAGTGAAAAAGAAGAAGTTAAGATTTTTTGATGAGCTGGAGAAGAGAGAGGAGAAGCGGATGACTAAGGGCCTTCGCAACGTGGGGACGTGTCATTCATCCTGGTCGTAGCAAAATGGATATTCTGTGCCACGTCGCCGAAACGAGGAGCCGGGCGAAGTCCACGGAGCCTGTTTTGACTCCGTGTTCTTCACATCTGTCGAGGGCGCGCGGCGTAGGTCTACCGCACGGCCTTGCGTTGTGGATGTCACAGCCTGAGAGCCTGATGCCACATGCACTGTGAATATTGTATTCTATTGCGCGTTGAGTCTACATGGCGCTCGAGGCTTGCCTAGCCCATAAATCGCACTGCTACCGCCCTAATTAGCTGCCCGGTTGCACGCTCGGCCCGAGGTCACGGGGCCAACCAGGAGCGATGGGTTCTTCATCCATGTCTGCTCCGCTGTTGACCGCGTCCACCACCGTTGCCATCGCTCTCCATCGCCGTCGTCGTCTCGCGTTCCACCGGGTCATCGCCCTCGTCCGTCGTCACCGCCGCTGGCCTTGTCCACCATGGCCGCCGTTGCACTCCACTAAGTCGTTGTCCTCGTCCGTCGCCGCCGCCGTCGGCAGCCTAGTCCGCCGTTACACTCCACTGGGTCACCGCCCTCGTCTGTCACCGTCGCCACCGCCATCCTCATCCACCATGGCCATTGTCTTCGTCGCGCTCCACTAGGTTGCCGCCCTTGTCTGCCATAGCCGTCGTCGCCTACATCCACCGTGGCCGCCGCCGCCCTAGTCCCTTGCCGTCGCCGTCGCCCTCTTCTGCCGCCACTGCATTCCTCGTCCACCCCGGGCGCCTATGTCTGCCTCGACCGCGGCCTTCATCCACCACGGCCGTCCACCGCAGCTCGTCCACCGCAGACACACCACCGTCGTCGTCCTCTTCCACCGCAACTACCGCCGTCGTTGTCCACTGCATCCAATCCCGATCGGAAGAAGAGGTGAGAGGAAGGAGAGAGGAAGAGACATGGAAAGATGGTGGGTCCCATTAAAGATAAAATATTTGTGTTACAATATTTCCTATTGTACAAAACATTAGCTAACGTTCATATTATAGATGACATGGCTATTTTTTTGGAGCCAACGGTGAGCTGTATTATTGACTTTGCTATAAGGGAGTAGGTGGCTCCATTTATTGTGACCCATAAATAGATTCGTGAATTAGCCATTATATTTTCAGTGGCAAATCATTCTCAATCGACGCTGAAGTGCTATGCCCATGAAGAGTGATGCATGATGATAACGAGCTAGCGCCTAATGGGGATATGAGAGATTGTGATAAGGAACGAAGCGATTGGAGACAGACAACCATGATCTGTACATATGCTGTGGAGGTCGGGAGGTAAGAGCACCATGGACCATGGTATGCCTATGGAAAGAGTATATCGGTGTAGGGATGATGAAAAGATGGTGCAGTACATAAGCAACTTTAATTTTTTTAAATGGGTAATGATTAATTTTTTTAAAAATAATATAATTGAGATTTGAAACTAATTGATATTTATTACTACCTCCATATTTATATTTTAATGTATGACGCCGTTGACTTTTTATCTAACGTTTGACCATTCGTATTATTCAAAAATTTTATGTAATTATTATTTATTTTATTGTGACTTGATTCATCATCAAATATTTTTTAAGCATGATATAAATATTTTCATATTTACAAAAAAAATTGAATAAAACAAAGGGTCAAACATTGGTCAAAAAGTTAACATTAAAATACGGAGGGAGTAATTGTGAATCGGCAAAAAATACGTCTATTATTACAAAAGAAACTTCATAATATCTCTGTAGATAATGCAAAGAAACTTCTTACAAATAAATACTATTAGCTAAAAATAACCTAAAGCCTGCCCAGGTAGCTAGAGTCAGTAACTCGATGCCTCCATCTACTAGTTGGAGGCTTGGAGCGCGCTCAGAAGTTCCCGCCTCTGAGAGCGAGGACGAGGTGGAGGACGGAGCCAGCCTCGATCTTGTAGTCGTGCGCCGTCTTGTCATCGGCAAGCTGCTTCCCGCCGTAGATGAGCCTCTGCTGCACGGGCGGGATGCCCTCCCTCTCCTCGACGCGCTCCTTGATCCTGTCCACCGTGTCCGTCATCTCGATGTCGATGTCGATCTCCTTGCCGGTGAGCGTCCTCACCTTGACGTTCAGGCCGCCGCGGAGGCGGAGCACCAGGTGCAGCGTCGACTCCTTCTGGATGTTGTAGTCGGCCAGCGTGCGCCCGTCCTCCAGCTGCTTGCCGGCGAAGATGAGCCGCTGCTGGTCCGGCGGGATCCCCTCCTTGTCCTGCACCTTCGCCTTGACGTTCTGGATCGTGTCGCTGCTCTCCCCCTCCAGCGTGATGGTCTTCCCCGTCAGGGTCTTCACGAAGATCTGCATCTCGACGGATTCGGCTTGCTTGTGGAAGGTTTACGACGGCTGCCGGAAGCTGGAGAAGCACGTAAACTGCGGGGCTTTGCTTCGATGTCGTGGGCGTTGGGCTTGTGTCGAGACTTGGATCGATCGATGTGGCTATGCGGCTATCCGGGCGTGTGGTTTTATTGGTGGTAGAGGGTAGCGGCGTACTAGTGTTCGGGGTCGGCTTCCAGCTCCGATCCGGCCGCGATGCCAAAGTACAGTTCGTCTCGGCTTCCAGCTCCAGGCCGGCCCCGACGCCCAGTATCAGTATGTCTAGTATACGGACGTACTGACTACCGTACTGTGTGATCTACAGACTACTGCTGTGCATACGTATTCAAAATAGGACTTGCGTCGTATAGGCCGGATACGTGGCTTATCGGGTACGACTACGATGCCCAGAAGACGTAACCGATTGCAATGGTCCAGATGAACAGATACAGCACGGAGCTAGTTCTGATGAGACCATCAGCTCATAGCGATTCCCATCATTGATTTCTATAGCAATATTTTTAGCTAACGATGAAAACCAATAGCAAAAAGGAATGACAACGTAATACAAGTGGCTCGTGCAGCCTTTTTATGCAATAGAGAAAACAATAAATGGTTGAACATGCTCCAGTCCATCAAATGTAAAACGTAAAACAGAAAATGTTACTATTATTTTATTATTACCTGAGTTCATGAAAACGCATGTCTCCTTAGATCCCTAACTATTAGGAGTATATAGCAATTGCTCAGTACGTACTGCGAGCCTGAGCGCAGCCCAAGAACTCTGGACGGGCTCAGATCCTGAGTTTTGGACAACACTATTTCCTACCAAGTCTCCAACAAGTCAAGTTTATATTGAAGTTGGCTCTGGACCTTGCAACTCGTCAGACCACCCCGTCATGACAGCACATTTCAGCAAGGCTAAAGCAATCAAACGTGGAGCTAGCCACTTCTACTTCTGTTTTCCGCATCTCTGTTCTCTCCTCGCATTCACTTCAGCAGCCCAGCTCTTGCCAATCTCTGTCTGGAACTTGCCTGCAGTAACAAGATTTACAGATATGTTTAACAACAGAGGACACAATTACAAATTTTTAAATAGCCTGCAACAATGACATTACCAGCGGTAGAGAGGAAGAACTCATCTAACACTTTGCCATGCTCTGTAGAACAAGATGGGAAAAGTCAGTGTTGCAAACGGATTATAATCCACAATGAACATCAGATATGTACTACTTGAGTAGGATGACAACATAGGCAGGCAGCTGGAATTATATTGTACAGTGCCCGGAACAAACAAAAGAAGAAGATGGTGGCATGGAGCAAGCAGTTTGGTATGATTGTCAACATGGCAGCAGACTATTCAAAGTTCTTGCTTTGTAAAGCCAAGCATCAATGCACACATCAGAATGGTGCAATAAAAAACATGATGTATCCTGCATATTACTGTAACAGCAATTTCAGAGGAAGGACCCAATCTACCGCCTGGTAGAGTGTTAAAATGAGTAAGCAGCTAGTTGAATGTACACAAATTTAAAATTACAGAAAAGTAATACCTTTCTCATATTCTAGTGCTTGAAGTATCATTTCCACCTGCAAAGAAATGGTAAAATCCCCTGAACCATAGTGACCAAATAGAAGATGAAAACAAAGAAAAGGACAATATGAGATATGCCCCAGAGTGAAACTGCAAATGACCAATATGTGCCACAACACACCAAAATACAATATAAATATTACACCTTGAGAATACAAATGAACAATATGTTGCATGACACCCCCCCTTATGTAATAAAGAATATTCTTACAAGCAAACATGCATGCGCTAAAGTATTGTAAATTAAAAATATTTTGCATTTTGCACAAGCCCAAAAAGTTCAATGAACTACTAAAACCATTCATCAAAACAAATGTTATATTCTTGTTTATTTTGTCTATGTTAATGAAGAAAAGCAAGAATTTTCCAGTTCATATGAACTACATATAAAATATTTATCTATGAGTGAATTGTTTCAGGAACTTGGACATGGTTTCATAAAGGGTTACTCTAGCAAGCTTGAAAATTGTAGAATTGTGCTGAATTTGTACCAATTCCAAACAAAAGGAAAGCTAGTATATTAACGAAAATGATAATTCTGGTATACATTTCAAATTAGACTCCAGGTTGAGAAAATTAAAATCAACATTATAAAAGGCACAAGTTAAGAACTAAGAAAAAAAAAGGAATAAGTAGATAGTTCAAAAAATAAAAGGCGTGCTTACTTTATCAAAATCCTTTACAAGGTTGGCTTCAATGGATGAATTATTTTCATATTCTTCCCAGAGCTCCTTGATCTCATCAGCTACAAAAACAGAACACTAAAATTAGTGATGATTGATGCCGAACATCATCCTTCATGAACTCGGATGTCACATCCCAAATGGACACAAACCTATTGGTCCTCCACCGAGAACTTCACACATTTCATTTAGAGCCTTTTGTTCACGGCGGCTTTTTTCCGCTTTAGGTATACCGTCGGATGGAGTAATGTCACCAACAATAGCTGTCAAACAAAAAGGATAAAAACCTGAATATAAAAGGATGCTAAGAAAAGTGGGAACATACAGATTATACAGTCCTAGAATACGGATGATAATATTGGCAGATGAAGTGCAATAACATACTATCAACAAGTGCATACAATAGAAAATTAAGCTAACAACAGCTGATAGGGTGTTCTTTGGCATACCTTCAGCAATATCATGCACGATAGCAATTTTGATGCATCTGTTTCAGGTAAAATAAATATGTCATCACAAACAAGTAAATAACTAATGACTAATTTAGAAAGGAAGCCTGAAATATCTGGTATTTTGTTGTAATCAATTAACTGGATGAACAAAGAACAGACGAAAGGGCATTTTTTTAATGCTATGGAAATTTGAATAAGAAAAACACAGACCTTTCTCGATCTACAGCAGGTAGGTCACCTGCGATCAAAGCCATAAGGGCCATACGGTACATGTGATCAGCAATAGACTCAGGACCCTTTATGCTATGGTTTATCCATCCTTTCCTTTTAGTGGTCTGTATAAAAGAACAGAAACAAGCACAACTCAATAGATCGCAGAATAATAACGAGTATAATAGACCTAGGCAACACATGCATGATGCATGGAGAGATGAACAATTGAACAGGATCCAGACGCTTGTTCATATGCTTGTTGCTGGTCACACATCCACTACTTATGACATTGTAAGCGAGGTACCCATGATGTGAGACTTCATGGAATCATTGGTAATCAATTCACAATGCAAATGGCGATTATGAAACCCCTCATAGCTGTTCCACATTCCCCGAGCTGTTACTCTAGAAATTAAGGGGGTATCACCAGCCCGGTTGTACACACGCGGTCAGCGAAGGACAGGCATAAGCCTTCGGAGCGACGTATCCAAAGGCGATCGGATCACGAGGAACACCCCGTGGCGTACCTTAAGGCGATGGCAGAGGGTGAGGAAATCGATGGCTGAGGAGGCAGACGACGCCGCGGAGGGCGGCGCCGCGGCGGCCGCGTCGGCCGACGCAGGCGTCGTCCGCCTCGGGACGGGCGATCCGCCGGGTCCAGGGATCCCGGAGGCGGCGCGGACGCCGGGCGCGAGGCGGCGCCGCGCCGGGCGCTCCACGGGGAGCGAGGCCGGGAGGATGCCCCGCGGCGCGCGGCGCTGGAGGCCGCCCCCTGGAGGGGCCGGCAGCCGCGTGGTCACGCCCATCGGAGGTAGGGCTCGAGGGGCGCTGTGGATCGGAGCTTGTGGTGGCGGAGGCGGAAGGCTACGGATCAATGGGATGGGATCGCCGGAGGAATAGGCGGCGGCGGCGGGTCTCCTCTCCTCTCCTTTGCCTCGGCTCGGGGTAGGTAGGATCACGACCGCACGAGACGAAGGCGTCGGATCGGACGGCCATGGGGGCATCCGCTCGAACATGCCGTAACGCCTCGTGATCATCCGCCCGTCCATTCCGTCCATTTTAATCGTTCGCCGTTCATTACGCAGGAGCAGCACATGGTGCTAGTGCTATAGGGACAAGCCAATTTTGCGTGCGCATCCTCTTGATTCGTGCTCTAAACAGCATCTGGAATCGAGTACTCGGAATTATACATCCTGATTTTGTTCTTTTATTAACATTCTGCAAAGATATCGATTACACTGCAATAGTACAGTGGGTCTACTTCATGACCATATATGATGAGATTGTAAACTTCGTGGGCAGCTCCGTCACAATAATCTCTTCTAAGCTCGATCTTATCATAGGCCAAGCATTAGGATTCGCAGCGATCATACGACGATGAAGCTGGGGTGCTGGACCGTTAACGCATTTACATCAAACACACAGCTCCTCAAATTAGCCATAGCGAATGCGATTAGATTACACTGAGATATAGCGATAACAAATTATCAGTGACGCCATCAGATCAAGTTCGTCAGGGGCCTCGGTGCCGACCGAAGCACGAGAAGCATCCCTGTGGCTGGTCGGTCGGGATCATGCCACCGCCCTTGGACGTGTCGATCGCCTCCAGCATGGACACCACCTCCGCCATCTCCGGCCGCTTGTCCGGGTTCGCGTCCCAGCAGCGCTTCATCACGTTGGCCAAGGAGCTAGGGCAGCAGCGCGGTATCTCAGGCCTCAAGTTCTGTAGTACATCATCAATCAAGGATGGCGATTTTCTTTTCAGTGCTTCAGAGTTCAGGAATCAGAGAGGTGAAGTGGGGAAAACGGGATAGGACGGCGTTTTTTTTTTTTTTTACCTGACGAACAACAGCTGAAGTGACCTCTGAGAAACTCAGATCAGGATACGGCATATCGCAGCAGTATATCTCCCATAGGCAGATTCCAAAGCTATATACATCACACTTCCTGTTGTAAGGATGGCCGTTGAGAACCTGCACAATGATGCCAACGTATGACAGTAAGGACAATAACAGTAGACTAGAATTACGAAAGAATGGTACGTGCAATTTTGGAAGATCGAAGAAACACAACAGGACAATGAATAAGATGATTGAGGGGATGCAGAGTTAAGATTTTCAATTCGCCAAGCAAGAAGTTTTTTGAGCGATACCAGCAAGGAAATTTTCAGTGACATATAGTCAGTTTTCCCATATTAATTCGATAGTTTGGTATAAGTAAAGACCTATCAGCATAAATGATACATGATCAGCATAAGATTTCTGTATGGTTGAAGGAAAATACCTCGGGTGCCATGTAACCAAGTGTGCCTGTTTCACCCGTCATATCACTAGGATTTGAAGCCTCAACTCGTGCAACACCAAAATCAGCGATTTTCACTGTTCTTGTTTTGTCAAGGAGCATATTTTCAGTCTTCACATCACGATGAACTATCTTCTTTGAGTGAAGATAGCTTAATCTGTCAGTGCAAATCCCACAACAAAATCTTCTGAGATTAAAAGGGAATAATAGATGTAAATCCAGAAAAAGGACCAAGAGAAACTTATATTATTACTTACCCCCTAGCAAGGTCAAGAGCCAATTGGACCACAACTTTATAGGCTAGCTTCCTTCTCCTGTTCTTTATCAGAAAATTTTTCAGTGCACCTCCCGCAAGGTACTCGACAACAACGCAGCAAATATTACTTGGCATGCCAAAATGTCCATGTTCTGTCTGTATATTTAAATCTCTTGCACCCATTATAGCCCCAATAAACTGTCAGTTAAATTTCAAGATATTGTCAGGACCCAGTTGAGAAGCAGAAGACAACTAGGTTCACCAAGTGAATGAAAAAAATAATGATAATTGTTGATAGCTCAAAATGAACTGTGTAGATGGCAGATACTAAATATTTATTGCTTGGTAAATTCGGCACCATGTTCTAAGATCAATTTCATTGTATAGTACGCACCTTCGCTACTATTATCAGAAAAAAATATTGTCCAATTATACAAGATTCTAATGCTCTTTAGCAGTGCATGGCTAAACACCTTAATAACTATTTTATACAGAAGAGGAAAACATGGAATCCAATTTTAGACACGATACTGGGTGTATTATATAGCTAGCATCACTGAGTGTGAACATGACTGCCAGTCCTCCTACTGTCATATCTGATATCTCTAGCCATGAAAATATTATTGCACCACAACCAATGGTTTCCTTAATAGATTATAATGCCAGAGATACATCATGATAAAACAAGTTTGCCCATGTGGTTGTGCCGGACAATATTGAATACAAATTGGTTTTGTAAACCAGGGCTAATAAATGTAAATTTCCCAAGTGTTCTGTAAACCAGAGATAATGTAAATTGGTTTCTATATATTTATCAGTGAAATGATTTAACCTATGAAATTTGAAGGGATGAAAAAAAAATGTCTTCTCCAGTCAAAGATTACCTTGGTAACATTTGGATGATCAAGCTTATGCCAGACAGCGACCTCTTGTGCAAATGCTGCTCTTAGTGAAGAAATTTCTTGTTCTGATCTATGGCCATCCTCCCCCCAGTCAAGCATTTTGACTGGATGATAGAGAACAAATATCAGTTACTTCGACAATGAAACTACAAGTAGAAATAAAAAGTCTTTTTTGCATTTAGCAATTGATTCGAAGACAAAGTTATATTGAAGTAGTAATGCTGCATATTACTACATCAATACACATTCTTTTTTTAATGTAAATCAATAGCACATTCTTGATGAGGGTAACAAAATCTTGGTGAACTGTGCATGTCTCTGTTTTCCTAAAAGTGTATTTAGCAATTAGCTGTTAATTGCCAGGTTTGAATCTATCTGGGGGAATATAATGTGACAAGTGATGAATTATTCATGCAAAAGCAGTGAGGAAGCTGGTTTTGTCATACAAACTAAAGTGGTAGGGAAAGGCAAGCCAATAAAAAACTCCAGTGAGTTAGCAAATACTTTGAAAAATAGAACTTGCGTTCGTTACAAAAAAAAAAAGAACATGCTGGAGGAACACTGCCATTTAAAGGAAGCTGATGGGGACTTGAACCCTGACTAAAACCACCGCTACCTTGTGCTACCAGGTTACATGAGTATCACAAAGTGATTTAGGATTATAATGACCTCTCATGAATCTAACTGATACTTTCCATTTCAAGACATTGTACTCAATTTCCTGGTGAACCAATATATTGAAAGGACGGCATGCAATAGGTGATAAAGTTCTGGTCAGAAAAAACCACTGCATCTGCTTTTGCCTTCTGCCATGTGATTATAGCTGGTGATACAGTGCAAAATTGCTAATCCATATCCTTTACCGGACCTTTTATCAACCCGAATTTGGTTCAGATGCTTTTGAATTTTCCTGGTCCCTGAAAAGTACTGTGCCTAGTTGCAACTTGCAACTTTTTGATCTGAAATATCCGCTGCTTTAATATGTAATCTTCAACTTCCAGGTGCTCATCATAAGACAAAACACATGAATCATGCCTATTAAAACTTTTAACTGTTGGTTGGTTCGATCACATGAGAGGGGTTGCACGCCAAAAGCAGGCTTATCTACCCAGAAGTCACGGAATACACCATGGAATCAAGAAAAGCAGAGGTATCACCTTTAGCAATTTGCTGACAAGGAAAAGCACTAATGACACGACGAGCGAAAACAATTTCCAAAAGCACCCGAAACAACTGCACCTATGGTAAATGACGTTTGCCATCTATCAATCGATCGGCTCTACTCCATAATCCATATCCTAATCCAGGAAGAAGAACATACCGATGAAAATAATTAAATCACGCATCAAACTTTCCTAAAAACTTGGAGAGGAATCGATCGGAACCAGAAGCTAACGCAGGCAGAAGAAGCCACTAACGAGTACCAGTAAGCAACAGGGCCATTTCATCGAATAGCTCATGGTCATGGACAGCAAAAAACTTGGTCAGCGCCGAGTGGACGAATATATCTGCAAAGCAATCAGCTGTTTATAGCAGGGGCGAAAGAAAAAAAATATACCAGCGACGTCCTGGCCGTCGTAGACGCCGCGGTGGACGGTGCCGAACGTGCCGCGGGCGATGACGCCTCTGATGACGAGCTTGGCGGGGTCGATCTCCCAGTCCTCCCGGCGCCGCTGGTGGTGCTGCGCCTGCGGCGGCTCCTCCCCGAGCCTGGCGGACTCGCCGCGGCGGCTCCCGCTCATCCCCCCGTGCTGCGACGCGGCCCGCTCCGCGGGGCGGCCGAGGTGGCGCTCCAGCTGCTCGTCGAGGCTCTTGAGGTCGATCTGGTCCGCCCGGACGAACCCGGCGTCCCCACTCCCGCCGCCCGCGCCGGAATGCCTCATCGCGCTCAAACCTGTCGTCGGAAGCTAGCGATCGATCGAGCGAGCTGGGGGGGTTGGGTTCGGTGGCCCGGGGTGGGTGGAACGTCTCTGTACTATGGTGGTGTTGTGGATGCCGCGGCGTGGTGGTGGTGGTGGTGGTCGCGGTGGCTACAGGGGAAGGGGACGGGTTGGCGAGGCGGGGACGGAGGCGGTTCGAGGTCGTCGTGTTTGGGGAGACGACGACGACTCCATGTGAGAGCGCATTGGGGTGTGGGGGGAAGGCGAAGTACTAGGCGCACTAGGAGTAGGCCAGTGATGATGACAACTTGACAAGTGGTGACCGAAGGAGACTCGTGTCGCGGGGGTGGGGCCCAACTGGAGGGGGGTCGTCAGGGAGTCCGAAAGTCAGAGCTCAGGAGGTTTCGTTTGTGTCATTGGGCCCGTTGGCATCTTTTTCGGCCGGGCCATTGGCCCATTGGCATCTGATTTCGCATACCGTGTGAACTGTGAGGAAAAGGGACTACCTGCACACATTTATCGACAAATTTTCTTCTAAAAATTTAGCAGATATAATTATAATACAATTATAGTGTAATTATATTGTAACTTATATATAATTACACTGTAACTTGTATGTAACTGCAGTGTAACTTATATGTAAGTTTCACATAATTTTGAATCGTTAGATCTATTACAAGATTTGTTTTTGGTAAGGAGAAAACAAATCATACCACACACATATGTGAAAAAATTTGTTCCCACGACCTCCAATTTACCGAAATAACATGTTACGGAGAGATTTTTGAAAGTTACATACAAGTTACACTATAGTTACAGTGTAATTACAACTATGATTGTACTGTAATTACATCTGTCAAATTTTTGGGGAAAAATTTGTCGACAAATATATAGCAAAATCGGAGGAAAAAGTACACCGAAGGTCCCTCAACTTGTCATCGAGTTACAAAATCATCCCCAAACCGCAAAACCAGATATCCGGCGTCTCTTAACTAATCAAAACTGGTCACAATAGGTCCTTCGGTGGTTTTGACCCGGTTCTGTCCTCGGTGGCTGAGTCAGCGAGGGACCCACGTGGGCCCCACATGCCAGGCTGAGTATATATCCCCCTCTTCTCTTCTTCGATTCCTCGTCTCTCTCTCTCTGCCTGTAGACCGGTCGGCGGGGTGAGGCAGGAGAGGAGGAGGGCGGCGCCATGACGGCGCCAGCGGCAGCCCGGTGAAGCTCCGCGGTGGCCGTGCGAGGGCCACGACGTTGGTAGGGGAAGCGACGGGGGGCGGCGCGGTGGCCGCCAGTGGCAGAGCTGGAACTAAATTGAGGGTGGTGCACTACTTTACTATATAGATAATAGCAATTACTCTAAATAATTAGGATTTGACTATTTATAGATAACTATTGACACCAAATCATTGATTAGCAAGTAAAAGAGCTTACCGAAATATAAGACGAAAGAAACCGCGAAGAGAAACATCAGAAAAATACATAAAAGAACATCAATCTATGCAAAATATATCCTTTGCGTCAAAGCTGCCAATCTCAATGACATCGATAGTTAATAGCCTACAATTAACTAGAAAAGAAATAAAAAAACATCTTAATTTTCAACTAGAAATTTATATCCAATGAACATGTAAAAACATAAAAAATAAATACGTTACTTGTCCATAACCTGCCAAAGTGTTAATCAAATAGTTTTATTATGTTAGACTATAAGTGCATTGCACAATAGAACAATGTACACCCAAAAACAATGATAGTTTCACGGTGTGCTTACAATTTTACTAGTGATGATCTAATGGATTAATGGCTGCAAGACTGCAGGAGTCCGGGTCCTTCAAGAGAGGATCAGTTCAAACTTCCAATTCTTCAAACTTTAAACCCTAGCTTATATAAATATGCATAATTGAAAAGGCAGTATCAACACATTACAAATCAAACTAATAGGATTAAAAGGAAGACTAGAACTACAACAGAGAGTCTAGAACTAATCAAGATTCAAGAGAAAGAAATTCTATGCACTTACTGCGCTTCTTGTCCCCTCTGCTGACTGCTGCCCTGCCCATGTAGACTCGTGGAGTCGTGGTCCAGCTGCTGGCCTGCTGCTGCGCCCTGCGCTGCTGCCGGCGGCCGCCAGCCGGCTAGGGCGACCAAAGGCAAGGACGGCGCGGCGAGCCAGCGACGCTGATCACGCTGCGACCGTTCGACGGCCGTCATCCAAGCCCCAAAGCGAAGATGGATGATGAACAGACGCGTCGCGATGGGGAATAAGAAAGAAAAAGAAAAGGATAAAACGGGAGTCGAAGAGATTTGCGGCGTGTGCGCGCGGCTGTGATCAAAGTGCGAAGCGTCAATGTCTCTCCCTTGCTCATGGGCTTGGCATTCGGTAGCTTATGGGCCAGGGGTGGTGCACAGTCATGGGCTAGAGGGGGTTCCCATGTGGTAAAATGAGGGGGTTAAATACTAAATTTGAGAATTGGGCCGGGTGCCTGTGAACCCCTAGGCTCATTGGGCTCCGCCCCTGGTGGCCGCGAGGCGGAGAAGCGAGACGGCGGCGAAGAAGACGTGTAAGCCGCAGCGGCGGTGGTGGCAGAGGAGGACGCGATAGCAACACTCGACCTGGTTTTGCTCTCGGGCCTCGCGAAGGCGAAGAAGCCTCCTCGACCTCGACGCTCGTCGTGAAGACGACGTGCTTCAGGTGCGCCCTGTTGTTGGATGCGTCCGCCGGAGTGATGATCGTCGTCTCGTGCCACCGCCGCGTCACACGCAGGAGCTCGCCGCGCGGCGTGACTGCGAGGCACAGAGGAGTGATGCGGCTGCGGCAGCGAGCGCAAGATGGTTCGCGCTACCGGAGACGGAGACGACGGCGACGACGCCGCCGCCACCTGCGGTGAGGTGAGAAGATGGAGCCGCAATAGCGTATGTTAGAAATAATCTAGACTTAGTATTTGCTTTTGCATGTTTTCTTATGTATGCATAACTTGGGCTGCTAGCTGGTCTATTTAAGCATGTACTTTGAGGTTGATTATGTGCATTGAAAAAAAACACTGCGGTGGGCAGTGCCAGAAAAGGTTGCGGTTGTGCAGCACAAATACCTTGTGTTCTTTGCCTACTCTCCTGCATGTGTATTCACCAGGTGTGAGTACGTCTTGTGTGCTAACAGCGTAGCAGGTAGAAGAGCCTGTTCTTGTGGTTGTGGACGATGCTGAGCCAGTATTGGCAGCGACGAGCGCGCAGAGAGCGGGCGGCCAGCGGAGCGGAGCGCCGGCAAGCGAGCGGCCGGAGCAGGCCCGCGAGCGCGCGGCGGCAGGCGGAGTGGAGCGGAGCGGCGGCGGGGCGAGTCAGCCGCCGGACCTTCTCCTCTCCCTCCTCGCCCCGCCGACCTCCTCCCGACCCGCTGGTCGCCGCCGTATCCGCCGCCGCGTCGCCCGTCGCCGGCCGCCGACGCCCGTTCGTCTCCGCGTTCATCGTCGGGGCCATCGCGCTCATCGCCGTGCCGTTCGCCGTCCCTCCCGCGTCGTCGTTCGCCCGCGACGTCGGTACGTCGTTGCCGAGCGCGAGGAGCGTGACGGCGGCCATGGACGGGGAGAGGCGGAGGCGGGCCGCGAGGTGGGAGACCGCAAGGGAGAAGTGGGACCCCGCGACGGCGGCGAGGACGCGGAAGTTGAGGAGCGCGAGCACCGGGAGGGAGGCGCGGCGGTCCTGGGCAGAAGAGGGGAGAGAGAGAGAGAGGGTGGTGACGTAGACACCGGGACATTGTGGGGCCCACGTGGGTCCTATGCGGGTCTCACGCTGACTCAGCTACCGCGTAGGATAAAACTGGGGTCAAAACCATTTAAGGACCTATTGTGATTAGTTAAGAGACGCCGGATATTTTGTTTTGCGGTTTGGGGATGATTTTATAACTCGACGACAAGTTGAGGGACCTTTGGTGTACTTTTTCCGAACTGTGAAGTAGTATCACGTGTGAGTTGTGATGGCGTGAGTCTCGCGCCTGCGCGCAAAACGGTGTGGCCGTTTTTTCCGAATGTTTTGCTCCCTTTCAAATCTTTTTCCAGTCTACACAGAATATAGGAGTATTTTGTTGAACTAGTAGCAGGTGTACTACTATTGCAATATTATCGTTACGTAGCTGTTTTAGTACTGTTAAAACCTGCAGAAAATTGCCTCGCAAAAAAATCTACAGAAAACTGAAATGACAGTAGAAAAATTGGAAAAAAAGAGGAAATTTTTTTTATTAAAACAATCGCTTGAAAGTGGGTCCTAGAACCGTAGTTTTCTTCTAAAACGTTCCAAAGAGAAAACGTCAGGTTTTCTAGGGCTGTAACAACTTTCTTCGTAAAATTAGAGCCCACGAAGGCCACAATCCTGGCCCGTTACCGCGCCTGCAGAACAGAAGGCCTAGACAGCAGTATTGGGCCGCATCGAGCCATACAAGCCCAGGAAATAAAGCAGCCCAGTTCAATTCTATCCTGTTACTACTAATTTACTCGCGAGAAAAATCCCCAGCCGCGAGAGCTCACGAACTGTCCCCTTCCTATGGCGGCGCTGCCTCTCCTCCGGTGGGGCGCTTCCTCCCTCCGAGGAGGCGGCCACTCCTCCGCTCCGCCTTCGAGCCGCCTCTTCTCCGCGCTCCGCCGACCTCCCGCCGCCGCCCGCTGCGAGCCCGGCTCGAGGGTCATGCTCAAGGGGATGGACTACCCTGAGCTCGAGGTAAGAGTACTCCTCTCGGCGTACGAGTTCCGTGGATCCGTTTGCGAGTTGTTGGTCGGAGGTTTCCGTTAAGCTTATCTGGCGCGCTCTTCCGCAGAATTGGGTGCGGTCGCAGGGCTTCCGGCCAGGGCAGGCCATGATGCTGTGGAAATGCCTCTACGGGAACAACGTATGGGCGCATTGCTATGACGAGCTGGCTGGTAGGTTTCAGTGTTTAGTTGTTATGCCACGGACTATATTCGCTATATTTTTGCAGTATCCAGGTTAATTCCTCTATTAGTAACCTTGAGAGCACATATATACTACAAATCTACAATGGTGTCTATCCTGAAGGAAATGAATGCCAAATTGTCAACTGCCAAGGAGATAAAATCTACTCATAGGATTTCTGAAGTTTTGATGTGTCAGCAAAGTTGTTTATACGTGAAAACTGCTAAATTAGAAGTAGGTTAGTGGTTCTATTCCGAAGTAAAAAAACATGCTACTCCTTTTAGTCTGCATGTACTTGTTGCATTATGTTCAGATGTGCATTTTCTGCAACCTTACTACCTTTGTTACAGATTAGTCCAGCATATATACTTTATCTCTTGCTACATTATGTAAGCAGTAAAATCTAAAAATTCGTCATAGTTCATAACAGTAGTATTTTTAGGGGCGGATTGAAAACCAGCGGCATTTGATCTAACTTAACAATGGTATTAGCGTTTCAGAAAGTCATGTTCCATTAGTGTTATTTTCTGAATCCCCACATAAATGTAGATTGATTTTGCTATCAAATATCAAGTAGAATTTATTTTCGACAAGCAAAACCAGTAACTTTACCAAAGCTTTACAAGTTTTAAGATTAGCTGTGATGGATTTATATTGCACCATTTTGTCTTTCTTGTTTTTGTGTAAGGGTGTATTCCAGTGATCCAGCCAATTGGAACCTACAAGTGGATTTAGCAATTATCTTGTGTTTCTTTTTCCCTTTGTAATTTTGGTTGAAGGAATCTGATCGTTTGCATCTAATTTCATCCAGGTTTAAACAAGGACTTCAGGAAAATGCTAACAGATCATGCTGATCTTAAGGCATTAACTGTGAAAGACATTCTTAACGCGTCAGATGGGACGCGAAAGGTAGTTTCTTCTGTGTTACTTATATCTTCTGTACTATCTTCAGATGATTGATTATGGAACACAGAATGCTACAGATACTGTTCTCTCTTGAAGATGGATCAGTGATTGAAACAGTTGTCATTCCTTGCACTAGTGGCAGGACAACTGTCTGTGTTTCAAGTCAAGTGGGTTGTGCCATGAATTGTCAGTTTTGCTTCACTGGAAGGTTCGTTTACTTCTTTTGAATAACACTTACCTTTTCAATGATTGTGTTGGTGCTAATTTTACAACGTTGCTTATATTTTCATGCGATATCTGTAGGATGGGCTTGAGAAAGCATTTGTCTACAGCTGAGATTGTTGAGCAGGCTGTGTTTGCTCGTAGACTGTTTTCCGATGAATTTGGATCCATCACAAATGTTGTATTTATGGTAAGCATCCTCCTCATGGTAACTAATGGCTCTAGCTTTTATAGTCGTTGACTGAGCAGCTGACTGTATAGTTAATTAACATAATTCACTTTGTAGTTTACATCTTGAATCCGTATATATCTATCTTTAACATGCCAATATTTTTGAACTGTCGAACATATCCTTAATGTGATATCTTATACCACAACTGTCAAGATAATCATATAAATATGTTTTTATGCACTCTGTTTTCTTACAACATCCCCCTGCTTCTGTCTGTATTTCATCTCAATGGTATCAATATTAACTGTTGTTAAAATTCAATTTTTGTTAACTTGTTACATCGTTTTGGGGAACTGTGTTAGTTTAACTATTAGTCTCATCATGGACTCATGGGTGTGTAGGTTTGTAATATTCACTGCCTTGCATTTATTCATACGATGCTTGCAGATACCTCTACAACCTTTCATTAATATCAAACTTTTACAGGGCATGGGTGAGCCGTTGCACAACATTGACAATGTACTAAAAGCCTCAGCTATAATGGTTGATGAGCAGGGCCTTCAGTTTAGTCCTCGCAAGGTCACTGTCTCCACAAGCGGTCTTGTCCCACAGATAAAACGCTTCCTACAGGAATCCAATTGTGCCCTGGCTGTGAGTCTTAATGCAACAACTGATGAGGTGAAATCCAGTTTTGGTTGTTGTGTTGCAAAAGTGGTTTGGCATTGTTCTGTTGTTTCTATAAGTCTATACTATTTTTTTTCTTCTCAGGTGAGAAACTGGATAATGCCTATTAATAGAAAATACAATCTCAGCTTGCTTCTTGGCACATTAAGGGAGGAAATTCGTTTGAAAAAGAAGTACAAAGTGTTCTTTGAATACGTCATGCTTGCTGGAGTGAACGACAGGTCAGGAACCTTTGGATTAAACAAAAATAAGTTACCCCTTGTATGATTGTATCATTAATATTTCTGTGGATTACTATGCTTACAGTGTGGATGACGCAAAGAGACTAGTAGATTTAGTTCGTGGGATCCCTTGCAAGATCAACCTCATCTCTTTCAATCCCCATAGCGGGTCACAATTCAAGCCCACTCCTGATGAGAAAATTATTGAGTTTCGTAACATTTTAATTCAAGATGGCCTTGTTGTATTTGTTCGGCTCAGCAGAGGGGATGATCAGATGGCTGCCTGTGGACAGCTAGGACAGCCTGGGGACTACCAGCTACCCCTGCTCCGTGTACCTGAGAAATTCCAGGTCGCTTTGTGACTCTAAACAGCAAGTACGGTACTACAATCCTCATAGATATTGTAGAATAGCTTGACAAAAGACATGTAAGTAACTTTATGCGGTTCTTAGAGGTCATGCTTCTCTGGGCCAACCTGAAGACTGACGGAATATTTTTGTTACTTTCTTTAAGGAAAATTTTTGTTGTTACTACAAGACAGTGTCTTCAGCTGACTTATGGCATGTAAAAGAACATTTAAGCATAGTGCTGCTAATCTGCTAAGTACCAAAATCCAGTATTTTCCATCGATGTGTGACACTTAATCTCTCCCTATCCGAATTGCCATTGGATTTTAGCAATATATGTCTGCATTAATGCTTCCACTGTGCAATACAAGGAGATAAACCTAAATCATGTAACTTTCAAGTTCATGACATTTAGGCACATTGCATAGTTCCTGATTCGGCCTAAGTCGTCAAAGTTAATTCTTTGGTTAGTGCAGGTATGACAGGCATCTCCAAAAGGTTTTACAAGATTGTGCCTTGCTTGAGATACCTTAACCATTAAGGTGTACATGCCATTGCCACGACCTGACCACCATACGGAAGGAAAGGAAAAGCCAATCTAGCGCAAACCCCACCAGTAAAAGTCCCTTCTTTCCAAAAGCAACTCTATTATGCTGCACATATTGGGCGTCTTTAGCACTAATCTGCTGCCGAACTGGCAGTCTACACGTCTACTCGTTGCTTTAGCAGAGGCATAGATTTTGACAGTTGCTGATTTTGTAGATGTCTATTCTCTTCTGCGAGTTACTCTTCTTTCAAGTATATTTTCGGCACTGGATCCTTGATTCTTGATATTTGTTCATCTCCTCACCTGCTCACCAGTTTTAGCAGGACCGAGATCTGCTGGGGAGCCTTGGCGACAGGGTTGTGACATTTGCTGTTGTCAAGTCCACTTTGAACTAATTCTTTTCTTCCATGTTAAATAAAAGCATAACCTTTTCATGGGCCCCCCTTGTGAAACATCCTCTATTAAATTCTGGTTTCAGCTGCTCAAGGCACCTAGCTAGGAATACTTCAGATATGCCCTCCAGGAATCCCTCCCTCTGTCTAAAAAGGAATCATTCTACATGCCATCACTAAAACACTATCTGTTGTTGTTTATAGCGGAGGCCATTATTAAAGAGTGGTCCTGTTCGATCTGCTGCATTTGTTTTACAGCGATTATACATCCTCAGAGATCATTTCTTTGGACAAATATGGTTTTCGACTTCCATGACGTACATGTCAAGGTAGCAAAACATAAAAACTGACAGCAACTCATGTTCACTACAGGGCCCACAAAATCATCTCAAACCGGATGGATTAGCGGCCTCTTGTGCGAACTACTACTGCCAATCGCACGTCTTCACGATGTCTGTCTCTAATAGGGAGTATACTGGTCTTTTCCTGGGCAGAAATAACTCCCTGTCCATTTCGCTCCTAATATCATACAATCGTGTTGACCCTTAATTTGTAGCCGTCAAAGACGGCTCCAATTCGCCTACCACGACGATGACATGGCAATTATTTACGGGTAATAATTCCATCATGCCAGCAAATCCAAACTTAAATAAGAGTATAGATTAAGCTTGCGTTCTGTCGCCACCTAGATCCGATCATGAATCATGATCCGATTAACTTGCATCACACGCGTATCCTAATTCTATCAAGAATCCTCGCAAACTGAAAAAAATGGAAAAAAATCTGACAAGAAAAGAAGAACATGAAAATGCCGGGGATTAGGCGCCCGATCAGTGCCAGAAAAATCAGGCGCCCGCTGCTTCCCGCGCCTCCACGTGCACCTCCCGGGCCTCAGCGCCGTTCCCACCACGTGCCCCACCACATGCGCCGTTGCATTAAATTAACCACATATTATGAACCGTTTCAATTTTTGTTCCACCAACCATGTTTCTGTAAATGCACTCGTGATGTTTCATTATGTATAGATCAAATGTTGCAGTAAATTGAAACATCATTTCCTATTTGCTCAAACATTATTTTTATATATGGTAAAACAACATCCGATCTTTTCAAAACCGTTTGTTTCATACGTTGTAGTAAACTGCTCCATGATATGATTTAGTTGTGTTTCAACTTTTTAAGCGATTGAAATATTTTTGATCTATTTAGCGAAACGATTTCGATTTATTTGGTGGAACAGCGTTCGGGCGAGTCGCCTCGAGAAGAACAAGAAGTTGTACACGCCCAAAGATCTGTGACGTTACAAAGAAATAACCGTGATAATCTCAAATCCAACGGCAAAATCTTGGATGGGGGGAGGAAAAGCGAAGTGCGGTGCAACGTGGAAAGCAACACGTAACCTCTCCACCCCGTGCTTAACACGGGCGCCCATCCCTCCCGTCGGATCCGCCTCCCTCCCGTGTTTGCGCCATGGGCGAGACCCCGCGTACCCCGGCGCCGGATAGGCCGCCGCCGCCCGTGCCGGTGCGCGTTCCCGTGCCAGAGCCCGAGTCCGAGCCCGAGACGCCGCTGGCGTCGCCGTCGCCGCCTCCCGCGCCCGATCCGCCGCCGCCGCTGCTGTTTCCGGAGTCGGCGCCTTCGACGCCGCGCGAGGAGTACCACACGCCGCCGCCGTCGCTGGACGAGGCGCGTGACGAGGCGCTGGTGCCTCATCAGGAGGGCGTCGTCAACGGGGGATCGGAGGCCGCCGCCAAGAGCCCGCAGCTCTCGCCGGTGCGGCTCCACCTGTCGCCCTCGTCCCACCGGTTGCTCCCGCCTGCGCCGGGCTCTCCCGCAGTCAACGGCGAAGATGGCGCCGCCGGGACGGCGGCACCGGCGCAAGGCCGCCGTCAGGGACGCCCGCAGCTTCACCTCGCGACGGGCCGCCTCTTCCGGACGCCGTCGCAGGGGTCCCTCGCCATGTCGTCGCCCTCGCCGTCGCCTACGCCGCCGTCACCGCTGACTCCAGCGCCCGCCACCACCGCGCCCACACCCACGCCCACGGCCAAAAGCAAGAGCGGGCAGAACACGCCGAAGCACAAGGAGGCGTTGAAGCCGCCGGCCACGCCCGTCGCGACGGCGATCGCGATACCGTTCAACCCGGCCGAGGAGGCGATGACGTCGCCTCTTCGGATCGGCAACGGCAAGGCCGCGCGGCTCGACCACCAGCACGGGCCCGTGGCAGGGGCGGCGGAGAACGGAGGGGACGTGCCGCCAGAGGTGGCGGCCGTGGCCGCCGTCGGGGAGAGGAGGACGACGTCGGTGGCGCTGCGAGTGGCCACGGCGGTGCTCAGCCTGGTGTCCTTCGCGCTCATGGTCAGCGCGCGGACGTCCGGGTGGGCCGGCGACCACTACGGCCGCTACGTGCAGTACAGGTTAGCGACCACTTTTGCCTAGATGCTCCTTGTTTTTGTTTTTCTTTTGTTTGTCACGTTTTAGTCGGATTTGTCCGGGTTTTGACGGTTACGGGAGTTGGTACTTATAGGAGCAGTTAGTATCTGACTTCTTGGGAGTTGGATTTATTTTTCTGACTTGCAATTACTCTTGGGAGTATGGGGGTTAATTGAATTTCTAGTCGTTCTTACTAATTTGATTGTTCGAGAATTTTTTTTGTCTGGTAATAGCTTGTTTAACGCAATTCGTTACTGTTCCCCATTGGTTTTTGTCATTTTGTTGTATACAAACGTGGATACTGGTTCTGGGAAGCTATATTCTGTACTCTTGTTCAATAGTACAGAGTAGTATTTCACGTGCTCTGCTTGAAATTCAGATTTTATCGTGGTTGATCCGTTGATGTTACGTATGTTATGCACCGATTTTCGAAAAAAAAAATATTGTTGTACAAATAGAACTTGCGAGTGAAGATTAAGAAAATTTAAACACCTCGTGAATGCAGAGATACTTGTTTTGATTCAGGTCGCTTAGAGGTAGAACACAATTTCAGTTTTAGGTTAAGACAATAATCAAACGGTTTTCTCTGAATTCCTAAACTAGCTCAACTCTACACTAGACAGAGGTACAGAGCTTCATCTTTTGGTGGTTTAATAACTTTCTCTTCTCCCCATTGCACAACACTGAAAATTGCAGGTACGCCGTCGGAGTGAACATCGTCGTCTGCATCTACTCGATCGCGCAAGCGTTCGGCGAGATTCGCCGCCTGGTTTCGCCTAGGTTTATTTTCCGGAGCACCTCGAGCTACTACTTCAGCCTCTTCCTGGATCAGGCAAAGCCCCAGCCTCTCATCCTTCACCTGAAATGCGCCATTCCAAAGCAGGGAAAGCAGAGGTGTTTCCGGTGTCTGACCATCTGATCTTCCTGGCCTCGTTGCAGGTGTTGGCGTATCTCCTCATGTCGGCCTCGTCGGCGGCAGCGTCCCGCAACGATCTGTGGATGTCGAGCTTCGGCAAGGATCCCTTCAACAAGAAGATCAACAGCGCGGTGTGGTTTTCCTTCATCGCGTTCATCGGACTCGCCACCAACTCTCTCATCTCGACGGCCAATCTCTTCAGCATGATATGATACGTACGGCCATCTCTCAAGCTGATTTGGGGATGTGGAGTACTTAGTTTCCATCGTGTAAATTTTTGTGGCACATATACACATATGTTCTCTGTCTAGGGTCATGATCAGGAATTCATTTGCACACACACGACTAATAAAATATAGGATAAAATATGTTACACTGTTTCATGATTAAAATATAGGACTGTTTCATGATAGCTTGATGTGTCTCAAAGTACTTTCTTTGCATAACATTGCTAGGTCCTTCCTTAGCGTTGCAAATCAATCGCTGTTGAGATGCTACAAATTTATTATCTGTAAAGATGTGATTAAATGTAACATCTAGGATAGCACAGTATCTGAGAGTACACGGTACGGTACACCTTACTCTGTTCATATCTGGAGACTGTAGCTGTTGGAATTGGATACTATTCCCCGTCCGGCAACAGGAACAAAAGCGATGGTGACGCTACTATATCTGACACCACTATAGTGTACTGTTCTCTGTTGATTTCGTACAACCTAAAACTTCTTTAATGGATGCATGCATAATTGCATATCGTTTAAGATTCTGGTCAGTCTTCTCCAAAACTTACAGAGAATCTTGCGCTGAACCAAGAACGTACATTTCTCTGACCGAACACAAGACGCGGTCTCTACTCGTGGAGCTCGATTTGGTCCACTCTGCTCAGCCAGATGGAGTGCAGGATCATGTGGAAGAGGTCGTACCGGAGGGGCCTCGCGTGCCACAGGAAATGCCTCTGCAGCCGCTTGACGCAGCCGTGCATGTCCACGTACTTCCGGAGCGTGATCCCCTGCAGTATCTTCTTCAGGTCCGGTACGTCCTTCTCGGCGACGACCACCGCGAAGGCGCTCCAGTCCAGCACGTCGCTCAGCGGCAGCACGAAGTTGTCGGCGATGATCACCGGAACGCACTCGTAGTAGAGCGCCTCCACGATCCGGGGGCTGTTCACCTCGTACCCCATGGGGCAGAGGCAGAAGCGGCTGTTCTTCATGTGCTGGATGTAGCTCATCCGCCGGGACACCCTCGCCGGGAGCGGCCCGTACACCCGCATGTCGTCGTCGCGCCCGTCCCCCCAGTGCTCGAGGAGCACCGGTCTCACCCTGCCGTGCACGTTGCCGGCGAAGAAGGCGAGGATGCCCCGCCGCGACACCGGCAGCCCGCCGACGTACCGGAGCGGCCGCCTCGGCGTCCGGATCGTCGTCTCCGGGAGTGACACGTCCCTGCCCGGGGTGAAGATCCCCTCCGAGCTGTCCGCGTTGCACAGCGCCTTGACGGTGTTCCGGCGCAGGTCGCCATGCGCCGTCGTCGTGTAAGATCCCTGCCATTGCCAAGAACCAAAACCAAACACGATCAAAACTGCAACACAAAAAGAGAATGAAAAAAAAAATCAAGATGTTGGTTTACCCAATCATGGCAGGCGACGAGGAAATGGTCGGCGCCTCTGGTGCGATTCCAGAACGGGTACTTGGCGGCGAGGCCTTTGACGAAGTCGCGGAGGTAGGCGGCCAGCGGCCTGAGGTTGTGGGAGTCGGGCACGTAGAGCGAGATCCTGAGCTGCTGGGAGCTGTAGGGAAGGTAGAAGAGGTGCGCCTTGGCAGGGTCGGCGACGGCGAACCTCCGGCTCTCCTTGAGGAGCTTCATGAACCAGCCCTCGGACGCGTAGATGCCGCTGAGGGGAGGCGTGTGGAAGATGGGCCTCCGGCCGTCCTGGTAAATGTAAACTTTGAGTATCCGTTCCATCAGTTCATAGCTCCTGGATGATCACATTTTCGCTACAATTATGACAAGCTTAGCCACCATACTGAATTATCAGTGGTACAAAAATCTGTACAAAATGCAGAAATGTTATGGTAAATACTACCTCATTTTCGTAATGTACGATGCCGCTGACTTTTTCAATTAACGTTTTATCATTCGTCTTATCTAACGAAACAGAGAAATTACACGCTTCTACATGTCCGGAATTCCAGAGAAATAGAAAAAAAAACGGCAACTCGATCATCCTGTATATCAAAACATGCTAAAACGAGACGAACTTTAATTTGGTAACTGGTGCGTGAAACGAGGAACGGAAGAAGAAGCGATGCATGCACCAATAATATTATACCTCTTGAACTGGGATACGTTCTTGAAGAGAGGCGCGTACAGGTCGGGGTCGTCGATCACCGGCCCGGCGGCCATTATCTCCTTCTTGGCGTACCGCAGTGCCTCCTCCGGCGCCATCCTCCAATACGACGGCTGATCACCAGTTCGACGCAGGAATTAACAAACTCGATCGATCACTATGCTAACACGAATAAATAATAATTAGATTTGGATCAGCCTCTGCTCGATCGATCGCGTACCTCTCTTCGTCGCGGCCTTGCAGCAGGTGGCGGTGGCGCGGGAGGAGGAGGAGGCGGCGTCGCCGGTGCTGGAGGAGGCGACGAGGGCGGTGGCGGTGGGGAGATCGCGGCGGACAGTTTCCCGGTGAAGTCTGTGGCGGGCACGTGGGGTGAGGATGGGAGGGAGAAGTTGAGGAGCACAGTGGTGGCCGCGGCCGCCGCGACGAGTGAGGCGATGGCCCCGATGCGCCAGCAGGAGACGGAGAACATCGCGCCGCGGCGGTGGTGGAGCCGGCGGCGGGACGGGCCGGCGGGGTGGTGCGCGGTGGCGGTGGCGAGGCGCGGTGGCGGCATTGGGTGGAGGAGGAAGCGGGAGGCGTGGAGCGGGTGGAAGAGCGCGCGCACGCGCGGGCTGGCGGGCGTAGGCTTGCGCGTGGCCGAGTTTGTAGAGAAACCCGAGGCGCATACGGAACAGGCGCTCGATTTTTTCTGAGAAAAATCGCGCCCACCTTATTATATGTCATGCAAAACTTCCTAAACAAACTTTAAAACTATTTTTCCTCTTAAATTATTTACCCAAATCATAATCCGATGGCACCCTTTAATTCGTTGCAATTAATTTTTTAAAACAAGACCATACATGAATATAATCCGATAAAAAATATTTAGCTTATTATTGAATTATTATTAAATATTGCATGTTGTTACACCAAGTACTCCCTCCGGGTGATAATACCTGTCGTTTTGGATAATGACACGGTCTCCGTAAAACAACTTTGACTGTTATTTTTCATTATAACATGTATAAAAGTGTTAAAAAATACATAAAACCTAGACAACGGTATCCCGTTGGAACGGATACCCTTGTATGAGATATTATCTGATAACTGATACCTGTTGTGGTGCCAGCTGTATGGTACCCGGTACCTGTGATACATGTTACCCGGCACCTGTGATACCTAGGACCTGATATCTATGATACTCGTGTAAGACAATAGTTAATATGTCTATCCCGTTGCAACGAGATCCCCTTTTGTAGCAGCTCTCTAAAAAATATATGATTTTATTAAAGTACTTTTTAAGACTAATCTATACATGTAGTCACCATATTTAAAAGATAAATATTTTAAAAATAATTCATAATCAAAGTTTCTAAAGTTTGACCTCACCCTTGTCTAAAACGACAAGTATTTATCAGCCCGAAGGAAGTAGATCGGAATTGTTTCACTAAGTAGATCGAAAATGTTTCAATTTTTTAAAAAACTGAAACACAACTAAATCATCTCATGAAACATTTTCTTACAACGTATGAAACAACGGTTTCTCAAAAATGGGGTTGTTTCACCCTGCGTAAAAGCAATGTTCAGCAAATAGCGAAAGAATATTTCAATTCACTGCAACATTTGATCCATACATAGTGAAACATTATGAGTACAATAGGTGAAATATTTTTGGTGGAACAGAAAATGAAACGGATTCCCTTAATAGAGAGTTTTCATAATATGTGGGTGATTTGTTGCAAAAGAATATACCAATTCACTGCAACACTTGATCCATACATAGTGAAACATTATAAGTATACTAGGTGAATCATTTTTGGTGAAAAAAATGAAACGGATTCTCTTAACAGAGGGTTTCCATAATATGTGTGGGATTTGTTGCAACGGTGTGTGTGGTGGGGACACATGGCGGGGGCGGCACGCACGGGGCCGCAGGGGAGCGCGGGCGCCCGATGCATCCGCGCCAGCATCGGGCGCCCAATTTGAGGCATTTTCCAGAGAAACCGCCGTGACGCGCGGCCGCCACTGTATTTTTCTCTTCGGATGGGCCGTGTGTGGGCTGTGGCACGGGGTGGGAGGATTCTGGGCTTCTGGCCGGTTTGGTCCGAGAGAACGAGACTAACTGGAATCATATAATATGATGATATAATGTCATACACAAATATTTTTCTACACCTGGAGAATCAAAATGACAAAATCTAACAGTGAATAGTTCATGCACAATCCAACCAGAATTTTTTATCCCCTCCATTTCATATTAGAAGGCGCTTTGACTTTTTTTCTAGTAAAACTTTTTTTTAGTTTGACCAAATTTATAAAAAAGTATAGTAAAATTTTTAACACAAAATAAATACGTTATTAAAATATATTTAATGAAATATTTAATAAAACTAATCTGGTGTTGTAGATCTTATTAATTTTTTCGTAAACTTAGTCAAATATAAAAAAGTTTGACTAGAAAGAATATCAGAATGACTTATAATATGAAGTGGGGGAGTAGTATTTTTTTTTCTCGGTGTAGATCAAATTTGGTTATGCATGTTTGTTTAGTGTTCGACATTTTTTTTTAAAAAAAAGAAATGGATAATTATCCCTACCCTCGGTAGCTTACGAGTTTATGCCCATCCTTCTTTAATTTTATCCCATCTCGATCACCATTCTATGATTTTATTTTCATCAATTTTTTAGAGTTGAATTGTAAAAGAGTAGAATGTTATAATAATGGTGTCTTTCTCCTCTTAAAAGTGTTCATTTTCCTTCTTTTGGACATATAAACCTATCTGTATTCCCTCAAATGAAGCAGTCAACTATCGATGAAGCAGTCAACTATCATTTGGTACACCCTTATTCAGCTAGGCAAACACATATGCGAATAATTTTCAATGTTATTGAATACTAGAAATACAAGTTGTCTTAGTGGTGCGATCTGTCGGTGAGCCTGGGTTGCCTAGGGTCGTCGGGCCTTGGATCCGCCCCTGCATATATACTTATGTTGACACTCTCTTAAAACACAACCATTGCCATCTCTATTTGTGTCTAACTAGAACCTTGAAATGTCTACCTTGCTTGAGATATCTTAACCATTAATATTCGAATGCTTGTCATTTGTAACCACTTGAACACCTAGAGAGAGAAAAGTGGCCTAGGGCTAACGTGAGAAAAGTGAGTCCCAGCAAAATAACTACCGTGTTGAGAAAGGCCAGATGACGTAGCTTGAAGGAGATTAGGGTTCTAGAAAAGAGAAATAGACATAGACTAGGGCACAGATCATTGGAAGGGAAATCGATCGATTATTCTTGCTTCATTAACGAAGATATATATAGTACCAAACCTTTTAAAGGGGTGCCTCGATTTGTCCCTAAGATAAGTACTAATTTCTATTACTACATAAAGTAATCAATCTAATTTTATCAATGAGGAAACTAATCTGACCAAATTGCATTGTTGGTGCCTTGTGAATAAATAATGAGAGAACAATCAATTTGGTTCCTCAACATCGCTTTAGGGTGGCCTTGATCTCTAACATGTCTTTAGGTGAATGTGGTCGTTGAACTCACCTGACACGCCATGCTAACAAAATAACTCAAGAAAAGGTTAATGTTGATCTCAATCTCAATGTTAAGAATACATTATTTTTCATCCTTTTGTGTCTTCATTCAAGATAAATAAAGCCCACTACTTTTTCCATTTCAAATTATTGTCATTCTAGGTTTTGAGTCAAATATTTTTAATTTTTTAGCATTAATTTCTAAAAATCCGTGTACTTTAATAACATAATAACATGTGAATTATATATTATGGTTTGCCAACAAAGTTTCGAAGAGTTGTTTTCTACATATGACATATCGGATGGGCTCAAGGGCAGATCCAGGAGTACTTTGCATGGGTTCATCTTTTTCCTCCTCCAGCCCCCCTACCTTCTTCCTCTTCCTCTTCTGATTTTTCTGAACTTTTCTATTTTTAACTTTAAACATGAACCCTTTCAAAAACTTATTTCTAAGATCTTATCCTTTACCACGTCAGCCGAACTGGCGTGGTAAAACAACACCATCAGGCTAGTTTGATTGGCGTGACAATGTTATTTGTTTACGTTGGTTTGGCTGGTGCGGCAGCATTATTTGACTATGCCACCCTCGCTGACATGATAGGATAAAACAATCACGCCTATTGTGTGTGGCGTGTTAGTATTGTTTTGTTACACCCAGCGGGCTGGCGTGATCAAAAGGTTCATATTCTACAAATAAGTTTTTAAATGGTTTATTTTTAAAATTTAAAAATAAAAAAAATAATCTGCTCTTCTTCCCCCTCCCCTGTCTCCCTTCTCTCTATACGGAACCAACAGGGTGGGGCGGCCCCCCAACAACCACCTTTTGGATCCGCCCCTCGGCGGGCTCAAAGACTAAGAGCATTCAGATTGTAGCCAAAATAAACTTTACCAAATTTTAGCATTGTCAAAATTTTGACAAAATGGCAATATTATCAAATTAGTAGGATTTTTTAAAATTTTAGTAGGATTTTTTATGTATTTACTAAATTTGGCAACAAACTAAACGCATATATTTTTTTTGGCAACTTTGCTAAAAAAGGGTATGATTGAAAATGTCATCAATCTGAATAGACCCTAAGATAAAAGAAACATCCGGAATCAAAGTGACTTCAGGCGCTGGTTTGGACAAAGAAACATCGGAATCAAAAGTGACGTACGTCAAGACCAAACTTTCAAGGACGAAATTGACTATGTTACCAACAATAACGAATGTAACTTTGTCATTGCACTCTAAAAAGAGTGGCACGGCGGAGCCAACGGACTCCTCTCGGGCCGTCCACATGATGCATAAAGGCAACCAGCTGTAAAAGTATGCATGCAATGCTTGTTTCTGAAGGAAAATCCATTGTACTGCTACACATATACGGGCCTGGGAGTCTACACATCTCCACACACCTTGCTTTAGTGGGGACACAGATTTGGACACATTTCAGATTTTATAGATGCATGATGATCTGATCAGCAGTTTTAGCAGTAGCAAAAGACTTTCTGGTTTGCTAGAAAGATGTCGACATTTTGTTAATCTCAGACAGTTTCCTGTCCGTGTCCGCTTGCTCCACACGTATAGGTATAGATCTTTAGTTGTTTGCCTATTTTGGTCTGCCTGATTTTTTTTTTCCGTGGCGGCATATTATACCTTTTAACTTTACATTAAAACCTTCTCCGGGAATATTAAGCATACTTCATCCGTTTCACAATGTAAATCATTTTAGCATTTCTCATATTTATATTGATGTTAATGAATCTAGACATCCATATGAATATAGCAAATGATAGAATAACTTACATTGTGAAACGGAGGAAGTAGTTCATAGCAGCGCTTGCTATTTTAAGATATTTTTTTTTTACATGTGATTTGGTTGGGATGTTATTTGTTACTATCATGTGGAGGTTCTGCAGGCCCGTTTTAAGGTGTGAATGGGCTTGTTTTTTACAATATATATTCGTTAGATTGTACTTAAATCTACTTATATTCACTTACATATATAATTTTAGGGATTTACAATATAAATATATGCTGACTATTTTTTATAAAAATACGACGACATATATAGAGTCCCTAAAATTTTGCTCTGCATGGTGATCATGAGCGACAGATCTTGTTGCATGTCAAGTCTACTCTAGACCAATTCTTTTCTTCCTTAACAAATAACCGTACAATACATAGAAAGTACTAATTAAGTGCATCCTAGCTTCATTTAATTCTCATTCAAGGCACCCACTCTTCTCACATACTCTTCTTGTCCTAAAATATACTGTCTCTATTCCAATATGTAGCAATCTAGGATAGGAGAACTACGAATGTGGACATATGGATCTAATCCCATCATATCCTAGGTTGTAGTATATTGGACCGAAGGGAGTAGTAACTTAAGAAAAGATATATTGGACATAACCTAGTACAATATATCAAGATATCCTTATTATACTAGGTTATGTCTAATCCCCTCCTAGATTTTTATATTTTGGGATAGGAAAGTAATATAACTGAGGTGAACTATTGTCTCCCCTAGTGATTTGTACATGTCATCCAAAATGCAACTAATTTTTTTTAAAAAATAACAAGATAGATAAATATAAAATATATCTTTACAAATATACAACTTTAAATTTGACATTTACGAGGAGAAAAAACATATTTGAATGCGAATATATAGTGCATTATTCACAAGCAAATTGTTGTTTTTATTTTTAGTTGTGTATGTCGAATTCAAACTTGCATATTTAATATGGAAGAACACGTTTTCAAAAAGTTATATGACTATATAGGAGATATAATTGTCTACAAGGATGAAAATACTTTCACCTAATATAACGAATAATTCACTTGATGGGCATGTCATCGCTTATTAATACACTTGTGACATTTTGTGCTCTTTAATTTATGGAGAATATGGTTTGTGCTCATGGTTGGGATTTTCTTGAAACAAAGCCAAAATTTATTGTATTATCGGTAGAGAGTATCTAAAAAACCGCCGTAAGTTTTTCTAGTAAAAAAAACTTTCAGATGTAACTATAGTATAATTGAAGTGTAATTACACTATAGCTGCACTATAACCAGGGTTTGAAATTTTAGTTCGAAATTTCTGAAATCTCGCCCGAAATTTCGGTAATCTCACCCCCCACCGGCATGCTCAAATCTCATCCGAAATTTTTGGCTTTTTGCAAATTTTTGTGAATTTGGTCAAATTTTATTCAAATTCATTCAAAATCAATCAAAATTTCAAATAATTTTGTTCCAAAATTTTGGTAACCCTTGGCATAAAGTCCAAATTCGAAATTGTCAACCTTGATTATAACTACATTGTAATTACAGTATAACTTACATAAAACTTATATTCAACTGTGGTTTGTGGTTTGGTTAGTTAGTACTGAAATCTTATGCGTAACATGTATAAAAATTTCTTTCCAGCAATATTTTTCCTTCATGTATAAATCTCAAGATGATCCGATGGTCAAAAATCCGAAAGTTTTAGGGGGGGAAAAACTTGTGGAAGTTTTCTGGCAAATCCGCTGTAAAAGTTACACGCTCGTGATGAGTGCCGTCGAGTGCTGTATATATAGAGATCGCGCAGAGCTAGCTGCTTTTGCCAACAACCAAGAAGCTAGTGATCGCGAAGAGATGGCGTACAACGACGACGAACAGACTGCTCCGACGAGCACCGCCACCGAGCCGGCGAGGCCGACGGTGGGGATCACGGGCCAACTGGTGAAGCAAGTGCGTCTCAACAAGTACCACAACGACGTCGCGTCCATGGCACCCCATGACCAGGAGCTGCTGCTCGAGCTCAGGGGCTCCTCCTCGTCCACCGACAGGGCGGGCCTGGACCTCGTCGCCGTCATCGACGTCAGCGGCAGCATGGACGGGGACGGGATCGACAAGGCGAAGACCGCCCTGCAGTTCGTCATCCGCAAGCTCAGCGACCTCGACCGCCTCTGCATCGTCACCTTCTCCACCAACGCCACCCGGCTCTGCCCGCTGCGCTTCGTCACGGCGGCCGCGCAGGCCGAGCTCAAGGCCCGAGTCGACGGCCTCAAGGCCTACGGCGTCACCAACATGAAGGGCGGCCTCGAGACCGGCATGAGCGTTGTCGACGGCCGCAGGCTGGCCGCCGGCCGCGCCGTCAGCGTCATGCTCATGTCCGACGGCTACCAGAACCACGGCGGCGACGCCAGGGACGTCCATCTCAAGAACGTCCCCGTCTACACCTTCGGCTTCGGCGCGAGCCACGACTCCAACCTGCTGGAAGCGATAGCGCGCAAGAGCCTTGGCGGGACGTTCAACTACGTCGCCGACAGCGCCAACCTCACGGGGCCCTTCTCCCAGCTCCTTGGCGGCCTCCTCACCATCATCGCCCAGGACCTCGAGCTCACCGTCATGCGGTTCCATGGCGAGGCCACCATCAAGAGGGTGGTCTGGGTGGACGCGGGGACCTACCCGCAGACCACCGCCAGCGACGGCTCCTCCGTCACCGTCAGCTTCGGCACCCTCTACAGCGCAGAGGCGCGCAGGGTCATCGTCTACCTCGCGCTTGCTGACAAGACCGCCTCCCCTCCGTACGACGCCAATGTCTGCTTGGCACAGTACAGATTCACCTTCCAGGCCCAGCAGGTGACCTCCAACCCCGATCTCATCACCATAAAACGCAGACCGAGTGCCGCACCAGGCACGGCGAGGAAGCCACAGCCGGTGGAGAACGAGCTGGCCCGGCGGCAGCACGCCGACATGATCAGGGCAGCCAGGGACATGGCCGAGGCCAACAAGATGGAGGATGCGCGGAACAAGCTGGAGGAGGCGCGGAAAGCACTGGAGGAGAATTTCAACCAGGCGGCGAACCCGACGGTGGCCATGCTCCTGGAGGAGCTGCGGCAGCTGCGGGGGCTCATGGAGAGGCAGGACCTCTACAACAAGGAGGGCCGCCCCTACGCCGCCTCCTCGCTCGCCTCCCACGACCGCCAGCGCGTCGCCACCAGGGGCCAAGCCGACGGCGTCCGGCTCTACACCACGCCGCACATGGACACCTACCTCAAGCAGGCCGAGCAGTTCGAGAAGAACCCCGACGAGGCGCCGCCGCCCGCCACGAAACACGTCCCGGAGCCGGATCAGGTGGTCGATCAAGAGCCGCCGGCGCCGCCCGCCGAGGCCGACGTCGTCCCGGAGGTGCCACGAGACGTGGCGGCGGGGGACAGGAGGACGCTGTCGGCGGCGCTGCGGGTGGCGGCGGCGGTGCTGAGCCTGGCGGCGTTCGTGCTCATGGCCAGCGTCCGGACGTCCGGGTGGGACAGCGACCGCTACGACCTCTACGAACAGTACTACAGGTTAATGCATGATCACTTGCCTGTTGCGTCTAAACATCATGCATTCTTAACATGCAACAAGTATAGATGCTAGCAATACTCCCTTGTATAGTTGTATGTAGATTTATCTCAAAATTAAGTACTTCCTCTATATTATAGCCTGGGATGGAAACGGTCAAAAATCAACCATTGCCATAATCATATTTTTTTTCTCGGAAATGGGATAAAACATGATAAAAATTAAATTTAAAATTGTATCCGAAATATCGGGAAAATTGAAAAATGGAACTGTACGAACGGAAACATGTTATAATTGATCGGAAACTAGTAATAACGTCAAAAACATTAATTTGTAAAATCATATTTTTACAAATTGTCTCTCTTTTAGCCTTGCACCCAAGTTTGGAATTTCATTGAGAAATTGATGGTACTCTAAAATTTGGATTAAATAGATACCTTGGGTATTTAAAATACAGTAATTACTATATTATAAAAAGAATAATTTCCTCAATAATAAGGTAAAATTTGGAACTAGCAAAATCTTTTCCATTTTTTATTTATATTTTTTACTGTTTTAATTTTCATCTATGTTTGTTACGACCGGTAGAACTTGGAAATGAGAGTCGGTAGTCAGGAGTTTCCTTGACCAAGCATTGTTAGTAGGTTTTGTAAATATTCTATAATAAAAGTTAGGGGGTGTTTAGATCGCACCCTAAAATTTTATACCGTGTCAAATCAAACGTTTGAACACATGTATGAAGTATTAAATATAGGCTAAAAAATAACTAATTGCACATATTACAACTAATTTGCGAGACAAATCTTTTAAGACTAATTGCTCCATGATTTGATAATGTGGTGCTATAGTAAATATTTGCTAATGATGGATTAATTAGGCTTAATAAATTTATCTCGCGGTTTACTGACGGATTCTGTAATTAGTTTTTTTTATTAGTCTAAGTTTAGTATTTCAAATGTGTGTTCGTATATCTGATGTGACACGCCAAAACTTTTCATCCCTAGATCTAAACACAGCCTTAGTGATCGGAGGTGCTATGACCCAAATGTTTTCCTGGCCATCACATCCATTAATGACTAAGGTCTAGGGGGTTGAGAGTCTTCTTCAACCTCTAGATAGAATAGATGAAGAAGCAGAAGAGCAAGTAGAAGAACTCATCGACAACTTGTTCCGGCGATGGTGCAACAACAGTGATGGTCCGAAATCCAGCAAACATAACGGAATAGATTTATCAGGGTTAGAAGTTGATGTGTAAGGGTGGTCAATGGAGGGGCAGCTTTAGAGGATGACCATGGAAGGCAAGGCACCGCTGCCATTGACCACAGTAGAGAGAGAAGTAGATTGGTTAGGAGTCGAATAACGGTGGATCTAGCGGTGTGATCACCAAAGGAACTAGCCAGCTCCTACCTTCACTACAAAGTGATCAGCTTCTCCTTTTTTATTTGGAATCTAGTTCTTCAAGTTTCACCAAATGTTTAGTTTGGTTCTTCAAGTTTTATTTTATCCACGTAGATTATCTAAGTAGTTTTAAAAATCAAACTGAGCCTTGGATGAAACTTAAAGTGTCACTTTGGCTATTCACCCTTTTCATTTCATCTATTATCCATTTTAGTTAAAAATATTCTCTCTTCTCCGCCAATGTAGGTATGCCCTCGGTGTGAATCTGATAGTCTGCATCTACTCGACCGCGCAAGCAGTGGTCGAAATCGGGCGCCTCATTTCGCCGAGGTTTGCTGCTTCTCTGAACCCGATAACCTACTGCGTCAGCCTCTTCCTGGATCAGGCAAGCCCAATACACACAATACATCGGTTCTTCATTTTTCTTTTGAAACATCTATCGACCCATCAATTCTTCTGCTCAAAATGCGCCATTGCAAGGCTACGGCCGTATTTATATTCAATTTTTTTTAAAACTTTTAACTTTTACGTCACATCAAATGTTTGGACACATGCATGTAATATTAAATGTGGATGAAAAAAAAATCAATTGCACAGTTTGCATGTAAATCGCGAGACGAATCTTTTGAGCCTAATTACGCCATGATTTGACAATATGGTGCTACAGTAAACATTTGCTAATGACAGATTAATTAAGCTTAATAGATTCGTCTCGCAGTTTACACGTGGAATATGTAATTTATTTTATTATTAGTCTACGTTTAATATTTTAAATGTGTGTCCGTATATTTTTAAAAAAAATTGGCACACGAAACTCAACACAGCGTACGTGTTGGAGAAGCAGAAGTTTTTCAGCGCACACGCGCGCGCGGCTGATTGGTTTCATTTGGCTGCAGGTGTTGGCGTACCTCCTAATGTCAGCCTCGTCGACGGCCGCGTTCGGCAAGGAGCCACTCAACACAAAAATCAACAACGCAGTGTGGCTCTCGTTCCTTGGGTTCCTTGCGCTGGCCGCCAGCGCGCTCATCTCCATGGACAATCTCTTCCGCCGCATGCTCTGATTGACCAGGCCGTCGACAATCTACTCACATGCTTCTCCGATCCTCATGCAAACTTTTAATTACATATATTTGTGCAAATAAGTGGGACGCGTATGAGATATACGTTGTTCTTGTCGTAAAAAAAAACATTCTTTCTTTTCTAATTAGGAGTACACATTGGGGCATTTGTAGGGTATATATGCAGATGCCCACGTCATGAGGGCATTTGATACTTCAGGCGTCTGTAGAGGATACACACGTATATGATGGTGTGAGTATGGCATGTCTTAGTTGTGGGCCCAATTGCACTCTCTTAAAAGCACATTTCTAGTTTGTAAGGCTAGAGTGGCTATATATCATATATGTGTCTCAAAGGCTAGAATGGCTAATTGTTTCAGGAAACATCTGCGATCATTTAGCCTCATCTCATCGACGCTCTCCTGATCCTACATAATATGCTTCCATTAATAAATTATACTATTTTGTATACAATTGTTGCTTCTATTTTCATAAATATAATTTCTATATTTTTGGCAGACAACTCTATTTATGAATCTTAAGAACCATAGTTTAGACCCACCATGATCAAATGATGCATATATATTTCATTTTCTTCAATTAACTTGGTAATAATTTCTAGATCGTTAGACGCACGGCGAATGTGATGACTCCATTCCAACCACTCTTCATATACTCAGTAATTTCTAGTTCTTTAGAGGCAAATGTGATTACTCTGTTTCAACCCTCAGTAAGTTAGTATAATAGATAGCTCCCGATAGGATATTAATAAAGTATTCTTTTATCATTAGAAATCTAATCATAACACATAATTAGATATTTATAAAAAAAATTGTCGGTTCGATCTTGATCGCTCATAGTCAAATTTTAGTTTTTTATTAAGACGAATAAGGTGTGTATTATTATTAATATATAGTAAATTGCATATTGGGTTATGTTATTTTACCTTAGATTTACATTGAACCATTCTTCCCTTAATGTTTCCATTTTACACCATACTTTGTTGCCAAAAGGTTACACTTTGGACTAATGACCCACCTGTCAGTGAGGTTAATTAGGGACTAAAAACGAAACATCGTGATGGGAGCTTGAGAGAGCATATCGACCTCCTCTTCTATCAGTCCGGTGAGTCATCTCCTCATGATCCCAAGGCGGGCGTGCGGGAGTACACGAGCCCAAGGATTGCACAAGCAGAAGTCAAGGTCAAGCTTGGGGCCAATGCTGGCGGAGAGGAATCGAGTCTAGGGATGGCGTGCGAGGAGATCGAGGGTGAGCTAGAGAGGAGGAGAGGGAGACAATGTTGGAGAGGATCGCGAGCCAGGAGACGGCGGGGCGAAAGTCGGGGTGACGGGCGAAGAGGATCTCAAGCCCAGGGACTGCGTGGATGGAGGTCGTGACTGAGCCCATGCCAGCGTGACGATGACGAAGGTCAAGCTTGCGTGACACGGTGTGGATGTAGGTCGAGCTCAAGGTCCCCTTCCACTCAAGCTTCATTGACATCAACCTTGCGCTCAAGGTTCTGCTCCCGTGCACCGGGCGTCAGCTTGACCTCGACCTTGATCACGAGCTATCAATGGAGACCAGAGAGAGAGATATAGAGATGAGAGAGAGGCAATATTGACAAGTGGGCCACTGGTCCTAACTGCAATCTTTTGGTAAGAAAATCTGGTTTAATGCGAAAGCATTGGATTAAGGGTGGTCCAATCTAAAATCATGATAAAAAATAAATAGCCCAATATACAATTCACTTTATTAATATTTAGCATGCTAATATTCAACTTAAAAATATATTGTCACTCTGTAGCTCACCCACACACTTATTGGATGTGTTGCTATCGACAAACGCGGAACACCCGAAAATGTAAACCATTTCCATTATTTTAAAAAAGTTACATCCACACAGTAAAGCTCAGTTCCATGGGAGTTAACTTGCAAACCTAACATTATTCAGATAAGCAAATATCGGCGTGAGGGAATTTTAGTCCGCTTTGCTCAATGTCCGTCCTTGAGGATTGGGCCGATAGCGTATATATAGATATGTACATTCCGATCCTAATTCTTGGTTACTCAAAGGCCCAAAAGCATAAACACTTGGAACGTTTTTGTGCGGCTAATATAACTATGCGTAGGAAAGTATGAAAGTACAAACGCCCACTTCAGAGATCCCACATCTCGAAGCTGCCGTAGACAAAGTCATAGCGGGCACCGAGCAACTTCAGTGTTCCCTTCTGTAGTCTTTCCTTGACAAACGGATAGGACTGCAGATTTCTGAGGGACACATTGACGGCTTCCTGCACACCATTCAGAAATGCAAAAAATGTTAGATGAGTGCTATATTGGTTACAATTAATTAACCACATATGAAAAGTTTCAAAAGGTGGTACCAATAGGGCAATCAGCCAGTGGGTCAAAGCAGTGAACCCTTAGTCCAAGACTCACAATTCAATTCTACTAGAAATAATATAATGTTGTTCCAAGCAATAATACCTTTTCCAGCACGGTGCATTGGTCGTCAAAAGGCAATAACATGTTTTCTCTCTCGACCTTCTTCTTCGCAGCCAGACCAATCTTGACCCAGTCATCAACGAAGTGGCTAGGTAATCAAACAAAAATGAGATTGCAAAAAGGGAATTGGTGAAAGAAGCGTATCTATACAACAGTAATTTTATTTTAAATTTTTAAATGTTTCTTCCTTCTTGGCCTTGTTTGGGTGGGACAGATTCGTCCTGGACATGTAAGTATGGTCTTATCTGAATCCTTCGACTGCTTTCAGCATATAAAAAACTTGAACCGAGTATGGATATGTACACTTACAAGGTGTTAGGTCTATCTTCCTTCAGAGAGAGGAGTTCCTTGATTCCACCACAGCAGCTGTGACCAATCACAATGATACACTCAACCTGCCAAATGGATGTCTGTCAACATGTGCCTTTCATGGAGAATAATAAGATCCTTGTTAACTGTTGAAGGGGCGAATGTGTGAGTTCACCAAATTTATTCTAGAGTGGAATTCTTCCATATCCATTTGGGCACTTTAAATGAGAAAAAATACAGCTAACGGAGTTCAGCTATAGTGCTCTACAGAACTCCGAATTACAGCTATAATCTGAAAGCTAACTCGTCCGTGCTAGAATCATTTAACACATGATGAATTTTAGACTCTATTATTCATAATATGGAAGTAAGTGGACTGTACGATGGCTGTCGCACAAATATCTAGCACTGCTATGTGTATGCACATTCTTTCTAAAACTTGCAAAGAACATACAGTTTCGAAATGCAAAACAGAAGTTCACTCCCTAAATCATACCAGGGGTACTTGATTTGTGTATACATTGCCCCGACAAAACCTAATGGTAAACCCATTTGCATTTGACAGGATGCTTTCCAAATGAAAGAGATAGCCTACACATGCCCTTGAAGGGACGCAAGATTCTTCTTTACTTCTATGGGATAATTTCTAGAACAAATTAGAGAAGGGTAAGTGAAACAGGAATTAATCTCCTTTTCCAAACAAAGGTCTTATGTATGATGTCATCACGAAATTGGGTAATAATTTATCCACTTATCACATTACAAGTGCACCAGTTAGGTTTATGACTTCGACATAATGGGGATGTGCCTTTATTGCAGGTGATACTACGATATCCACTGCTCTCCTTTTCTATAACTAATACAAGTTAACTGCAAAATATCATGAGGCCGTTCTATTCCCAAACCAAAAAAAAACATGCGACTTAGATTAGAAGGACATTAAAAATTCGCAAGGAAGATGTGACCTTGAGGACAACCACAGCATACTCAATGGCTGACCCAATGCTGCACTGCCCTCTCTGCAATCAACATGAAAACACAGGGCTTAGTAATTTACACCTGGAATACACAGGCCAAAGTTACTGACTAGTACATGAAGAAAGACAAGATATAATGTACATAAACATGAACCTTGTCATAGGCTGGAACCATGCCGGCAATATTACGGACAGTGAAGGCCTCACCAGGTTGTAGACCGAAGGTCAGTGTTGGGCACACACGTGAGTCAGCACACGAGAAAACCATGTACTGCAAGAAAGAACAATTAATCCAGGCCAAATCAAAACGGAGACAATCATACCAAATAAATCATGGATCGGCAAATCACTCAGTTATGAGGAAACATTTCTCAAAAAATGTGTTGCCGATTTTGGGCCTTTTTTTTGTGGAGACCTACTCTACAGCACTAGAAATCACATCTCTAGCCCTTCTCACGCAAGTCATAAAGGAAAAAACTTAGAACCTAAGCAAGCTAATAGAATAAGAAAACAAAAATATTCATTTATTTAGACGGGTCTGTCCTTCAAAAAAAAAAAGTTAACATATGCAGGAACCATGTCATTGGTCATCTATATTAAGCCGCTCTGTGCTTTTGTTCATGTTAGTTCCTCTAATGTAGAAAAGAAATTCCACTAGTACTTTGTCAACTATTTTTGTCAACTATTTTGTCAACTATTTTTTTTATCAATATATATTGCTCAACGGTCACAATGGTAATGAGCTGTTCCCATCAGAATTCCTTAGTCGAGTTTGACTTCAGTCCACAAACAAACCAAAAGAGCGTAATGTGAGGCATGCACCCTCCAAATGGCATAATTCTTAGTAGAGACAGCAAATTACGCCGGCGCATTCTATGTGTGCTGGAAAGAACAAATTATAGGTTTCATAATCTATGTATAAAACTATTAATCTGATGGCAGCACTATACCTTTGGTGACTGGCCAGTCTTGAGCCGCTCAAACAGCTCCGGCCTCTTGCTGAAAACCGACAAAAACAAATAGATTCGATTTAGCACAAAATCGTACTAAACACACCAACGAACTCTCAGGGCATCAGAAAAATACTCGTATATAGTATTCCTGAAATTCTCGAACCCAGTCTTGAAGCGCTCGACAGCGTTCATTCCCTGCAAGAATCAAGCAGCCAACACGACATAAGGGCGGCCCATCAGCCACAACAACAGGAGTATATATCATACCGACAATGAGAAAGAGAAATCGACCTTGTCAGTGTAGGTGATAAACGGGGGTGCTGGTGGATGGTACGGCGTGGTAGGCCTCGGCTTGTGCTGGATGAGTGACTCTCTGGTCGACCGCATCGGGTTCTCCCTCGCGGGTTTGTAGACCGGGAAGCAGCAGCAGCAGGCACCCATCTTCGATGCGTCCCCGCGAGTCGCCACACGAACAAAAACGATCGGCGACAAACGAAGAAGAAGCGCGCACTAATGAGGAGGTAACCTCTGAATTATTTGCCTACTAGCAAGCCATGAAACAGGTAAGCCCGTGGGTGAAATCAGAAAATCACTTGGACTCTACCTCTTCGTTTGCAATTGCAACAGATACGTTAACTTGACTTAATTTACGGTATTTATAACGAAAACCGTATAGGTTTCAGAGGATTTATTTAAATAAGTTGCGGCTAAATTTCAGGATCAAAAGCTGCAGGATTACGAAAAAAATCGAGTACCTTACTTCGTCGTACGGGTATGTGGCGCAGCTTTCGCCGCCGCCGCCGTGGCTGCGGGGTGGAGACGGTCAGGGAGTCGGTGGCGGCCATCGTCGACATCAATCGAGAACACATTCCCAACCCACTGGCTCCCAAAGAGGTTGGGGCTTCTCCTATTTGGCTATTCCCCCCCCCCCCCCCCCCCCCCCCCCAAAATGTAGTTCCGGCATACGGGGAGTCTGGAGGTGGACGGCGCCGCGGCGGCCAGGGAGTGGGAGGAGATCAGTTTCCGAAGGGAAGTGGGGTTGAGGGCTGGTACCGCAGAGGCGCAGAGCTACGGACGTCGGCGGCCGAGGTAGAGTGACGAGGTGCCGGGATAGGGTTGGCTGGGGCGGCGGGCGGCGGCGGCAGCCGGACATGGCAACAGGTGCTACTGTGGATTCCGGCGGAGAAACGTAAGTGCGGAACGGGAATCGGACAGCGGTATTGCCGTTCGGTTAATCCACAGTAGCCCCTCCAATCCCCACGAGGGAGAGATCGGAGCTGGAGCCCCTCCAATCTTCTTTAATCCCTTCTAAAACCGAATAAGATCTTACGGCATATAAAATCAGTAAATTGTTATGGCAAAAGAGGCATAAGTGATTTTGTTGCCACTATTAACCCTACCAGAATATAGTAATATTAAATTTTGGCACATTTTGGTAAGTTGACAGTATTACCAAAATTTTGGTAGGATTTCTTATGTATTTATCAAAGATTGTAAAATTGAAATGTAGAGTATATTCAGCTTGTAACCAAAATAAACCTTACCAAATTTGTCAGTGCTAAAATTTTGACAATTTGGCAATATTACCAAGTTTTGGCAGGATTTCCTATGTATTTACCAGAGTAATATTTGACAAAGGTTTATTTTAGCTACAATCTAAACATGCTTGTAGGCACATCTTTAGCAACTTTACCAAATAATGATATGGTTGAAAATGACATCAATCTAAATAGCCCCTAAGTTTTGCACTCTTTTTATTACCAAATTGTGCTAGTTTTAGGATACTTTTGTTTTGAAGTCTTAGTAGTGTTTAAAAGAGAGCCTCTATAATTATGAAACTATGTGTGGATGGCATTGGCTATATATTTATGGTTTGTTACTCTAAATTGGTAGAAAGAACTCATATGCAAATGACTATATATTATCCTTTTATTAGAAAAACTTGGTGTTCTAGTTCTAATTGGCACTTGTAGGTGATGCCTTTTCATATTCAATTTAATTATTTAATTTTAAGGATTTTGAAGTAAACGCATGAGACCTTTGATGTGGTAGCCCAGAGTATATGAAGGAAAAGGCATACATAGCACTCTATCTGAAATTGCAGCTCTCCCATTCCCTAAATTTAGCCAGCATAGCACAATGCTATCTATGTTCTCACATATATACTTGTTACCGGCTACTATTTATATTTAAACTTTAATCATTTTATATTTCTAAAAGAAAAATTATATACCTAAAGAGATACCGTACGTGTCATATGGTGTATGTTGCATTTTAAATATATATAAGCAGTAAACTTTATGTTTATCTTAGAACATTTAAAAACTGTTAGGAACGAGGTAGTACCATCGTGCAATTCAATGTGTTTCAACTAGGCACTTGTATAAGACCCACTTAGTTCCTACCAACAAGCCAACGTGGGAGAATTAGTATATGCTATATATAGACCATTTTAGATGACTGGTGACATGCGACAACTAAAGCACGTCAATAATTGTAGATTAATATTGTTTCACGATTCAGCATAGTTGGGCAGAAGCCTAATTTATATATTAAATGTTGAAGGTGTCAAATTGTTTTGACCGAAATATTCTTTGATTAGTAGAAAGATGATATTGAGCTATAAACCGTGTATATATTCCGATTACAACCAGAACTATATAGTCAAATAATCAGTTAGTATTAGCCTGCAACAGCAATGAACCTTATGTTCTGAATTAAGCATTCATACAATTTTGGTAGCTATTAAAGCATGACCCAGGGGTGGATGCTAATTTGCTTTTGGAATACAATGCACCTCATGTTAGGGGTGACGACATAGAAGCACCATTTTAGTTATTATTCTCTTCTTTATATGCATTTATCATCACTTCTTATAGCATGTACTTATCATCACTTCTTATTGTACATGTGGATGATGGTTCGTATTATGTTTTGATGAGGAAGAAATAAATTTGCACAATATCTAGCTTTTTGACAATTTTGCACACCGAAAGAAAAGGCTGGCGCTAGCGAGAAAGACCAGAGTAAAAGGTATTAAAAAGGTAAACTCTTCATAATAATATTATTAAGACATTATAGCTGATGTCTTTTGATCACACAGCGATCAAATTATGCATCATATGCAGTACAACTCCGCGTCAGGAAAAAGTAGAGGAGATATATTTCTTGTTATTACTTAATACAGCATTCACATATATCGAACCATCCGGTACGTACGTAGTAGTACTCCACGCGTTCACATCGATGATCGGGGACGATATCCTCAGGTAGTACTTATGCAAAAGCGTAGGCGTAAACTGACGAACTGAACGGACGGACGGTCGGATTTAGGGCTCCCATAAGTCCAAGTTGCCGGAGACGAAGTCGTAGTGGCCGCCGACGAGCTTGAGGGTGCCGTTGGCGATCCCCTCCTTGACGAACGGGTAGGTCTTGAGGTTCTCCAGGGATTGGTTCACGGCCTCCTGCAGATCATCAGATCAATTGCTTTGATCAGGGACAAAGAAATTACTGTATTTCTGAAAATTCAGTCAGTGCTGAATTGAATTGACTGCGAATTTCAGACAGTTATATTGTCCGTCCTCTGAATGTAATTAATTCTGATGTTCCAATTTCATTTAACATTTTGATTTATGCATAGTGGTTGTCATGCTACTAGTACGTGCGTTACCTTCTCCAAGATGGCGCATTGGTCATCGAAAGGCAGCGAGGCGTGCTCGGTCTGAACCTTCTTCTTGGCGGGGAAACCGGTCCTGACCCAGTCCTCGACGAAGTGGCTGAACCAATCAAAGTGCAAACCCGAGTCAGAAACAATCAATAATGATCAAGACAAGCTAACATTTTTAATTCTTCAACCTTTCGTCTGCATACAGTTATGCCCAAGTTGCCAATACTATAGTACTATCACTAAGTTTTCTTTTGTTCAGCAACTTACAAGGAGTCTGGTGCTCCATCCTTGAGTGAGAGGAGGGCCTTGATTCCACCGCAGCGGCTGTGGCCAATCACCACGATGAGTTCGACCTGCAGATTATTCGATCCAGGTCAATACCTCACAATCAAATCGTGCACGTACACTTTACGCATAAATGTGCTGTATGAACATAAAATAGATTTCACCAAAGTACAGTGCTTTCCTACTAACACCGTCCAAATATACTAAACAAAGGCGCTAATTATGCTCCCTGCTTGATTTGACAAGATTCATATGTAACGCAAGTACCACCTTCACCGTGAATGTTACACACCCTACATAAACCTAAGCTGGATGCACTATGTGGGGAAGGGAAGATTCTTCTTGATCAATAAAATAAATCAAACACCATCTGGCGTCAGACACAACCCATTTTTCTCAGCCTGTACGAAAATATTTTTCTCTGAACCGGTGTGTGAAGTTGCCGGCACAATTAGAGCAACGGGTACTATATAGTTGACATAATAGAGCACTATCTGAGAGAGAGAGAGAGAGTTGACCTTGAGGGCGCAGACGGCGTACTCGATGGCCGACCCGACGCCAGCGTGCTTGATCTGCAGTTGACGCACACACACGAGGGGGGTCAAATCGATGCAAACCGCGGCGACCGACCGGAATAGCTAGCTTACCAATCGACCGGCCGGCGACGAAAACGCGTACTTAGGACGGTGTTGATTGCTTACCTTGCAGTAGGCCGGGACCATGTTGGCGATGTTGCGGACGGTGAAGGCCTCGCCGGGCTCCAGGCCCATGGTCACCGACGGGCACACGCGAGAGTCGGCGCACGAGAACACCATGTACTGCATTTGTCCCAACAACCATCTCAGTTCATTACTCCACACTAACTAGTAGTAGTAATTTTGCAATTACACAGCCATATCAGGAGATCAATAAGCATATTAGGATTAGGCGATTAGCATCTGTTCTACTAGTACTACTACCACTACTGCTCTTATCGATAAGGAGGCAGCAGATGCTGATAGGCGTATCCGAGTGCCCACACCCCCCACAGGAATCTGACAATTTTTTTCCAGTTCTCTTGCCCCAAAAGCTGCCAGCTTTTGACCTGTCTGCTCTGTTTTCCCTGACCACTTTTTCCACCCAGAAAACCGAACTGATACGCAAGGATAACCCACGACACGGACGAGTATGATGAGTTCATGGGGGCATATAACTGTTGCGCTGATTAATACTAATCCTAATGAACTAACGATCCCACTGGCGACAACGCCGACTGAGACAAAAACGGCCAAATAACCGAGCATTAGATTAAGACGCGAGCTGACGCATCCAAAGCATGCTCATGGCGATCAGGCCCCACCCTTTAGCAAATTGCCGGGGCCGATAGATTACGGGCTTACGGCAGCAGCAGCAGCAGCAGGCAGTCAGTTGCGGCGTAGATTAATGTTTTTGGATGGGGGCCATCATTTTCCGGGAGAGGCAATTGGGAAAAAAGATGAGATCGGATATTAATAAAGTATATATGTACGCATGTTGTAATGCAAACTGCTGGACTTTTGCACCTGCTCATCAATGCGTGTGGCTAGCCAATCCAAGTTAGAGTACTGTATAGCGAGGCAGATGCCAAAATGCTAGTGTAAGCAAAAGGTTGGATATTCGCCTAAACTTTCGTTAAAGGCTGTAGAGTTAGACGTGCAAACAAATGCGTGATTGCTGGGCCCACAATTATGTGATGTCCTCGAGGCCATGTCGTACAGGAAATGCTTTTGCTTAGCTACAGCTACATATATCAAGCTGCAAGGCTTTATCCACTGTTTCTTTCTTCTCCGTTGCTATAAACAAAAGAAACTTGTGGTTCACGGTACGTTCTGGCTTGTGTGGGGTCAGCAAAGACGATGATATCGCCCAAATTAAACTGGGCATCATTGCAGTATCCCCATGAGAATGGCCGTGTCCAAATGAACTTTGAAATTCATCAACACGTACAGCGAGGTTGCCGGCCGGTCCAAATTTTTGTACCCAAATGTTAGGACGACGTACGCCAATTTAGACCTAGGCGCTGCCAGGGGAACCTAGCCTCGATCAACGACCTAATTATTAGCTTATTATACTACAATTAAGCTGGACGCAACGAAGAAATCAAAAGGAAAACAGTAGTGATGATGGATGCTAAACCCTATACGAGGAAGGCGACATCTCGGCGGAAACACAACATGGGCAAGCACATGGGGGACGGTGAAGAAATCCTGCATGTTACTAGGTGCGAGCCTCGTCTTCTTCGTTGGTGGGTGCGTGCATTATGAGGGGATTTCCACTACTACAGCAGCTTCTTTGCCTGGCCTACCAATACCCGAGCTACTAATTAAGATTGCGCTGCGTACGCCTGCCAAATGGAGCATTCCAATCTAATCTAATCTCCCTCTCTCTTTTTATAATCTTGGTTGTACTTATCATATCCTCGTATATAACTGATCAGCCAGCCGGTCTAACAGGCCGGTGACAAGCTGTTCTTCCTCTTATAATTTTGGCCAGGCAACTTGGACAGGCCAGTTGCTGCTAACTTTTGTCCACTTTGGCCTTGATGGCCATATATGCTGCGGGCACCGTAACAGTGTACACCGGATGGGCAAACAAACACAAGGCTATGCTTTGCCTGGTTGCCTTGCTTGCAGGTTGCAAGCATGCGTGTACTTTCTACCTGGGAGTAGCAGTAGTATCAGTAGACCGGTAGGAATCTGTGGGCCAAGGTGTGTTCACGAATCCCCAAATCAACCGCAGAGATCGGGGGTAAAAGGTTGAGGCTTTTCTTTTGCTGACGAGGTTTGCGAGCTGAGGGATGGACGGTGTAGCGGCCATGGAGGAGTAACCGTAAAACTCCAGCTGGCTGGGTTGGCTCACTAGTAGACAAAGAAGAACAAATTTAGAGCAGGAAATGGACGGAGCAGCGTACCTTGGGTGCCTGGCCGGCCTTGAGCGGCTCGAAGAGCTCCGGCTTCTTGCTGCGGAGGAGACAAAAAGACAAACAGCAAGGTGATCATGTCAGTTTCATCTCACGCCGCGCGCGCGGCTACCCAAATTCTTCTGATCAAATTAATCATCTATAGGCAAGGGGGGCTTACTCATAGAACTCGGTCTTGAACTTGGCGAACCCATCCTTGAGGCGGTCGACGGCGGCGTCCATCTGCAAGCAAAATAATCACACCGATCAGCTCTCATGCCATCCCAATCCCAAACCAAGAACACACGCACACAAAAACGCGTGAAAATTTTTATACACCCATATGCATCATGAAAATATGCGAGAGAGAGGAGGATATCGCCGTCGTTGTGGGTTCCCTGTGCCCACGCGAGCCATGCACAAAAGGCGATCTAAAGCGGATGCAAAGGATCTCCCTTTTTTTTCTCTTTGCCCAACAAAAAAGGAAGCCACGCCCGCGCGAATCGATCGACGGATGAATCAAGAAAGGGAGAGAGAGAGAGGAGAAGAGGATGGATGGATGATGATGAGAGCAGTAAGTAGTAACTGTATTGACGGATGGTGCGGGAGGAGGAGGAGACAGGGGGACGGACCTTGGAGGGTGGGGGATGGTTGTTGGTGAGGAGTGACGGGGAGGAAGAAGAATCTATGGACGGCTTCGTCGCCGCCGCTGCTGCTGCTTCCGCTTCGGCCGCTGCTGGTGGTGGTGGTGGCGATGGCGTCCCGTTTGGGGCCTTTTTATAGCGGGGGAGGCAGAGGCATCCACTCATCTTCCCTATATCGAATGGATCAAACGATCGGCTCTAGTTTTTGACTTTTTTTTTTCCTTCCGTTCGCTGGCAGTCGTCGCGGCCTCCCGGATCACTAGCAAACATGCATGCGCCACGTGGAACGCGGTGAGTTGGAGCAGCAAAGAGGAAAAATATAGCAGCGATGGATGGATGGAGGGGCTGGTTTTGTGGCCAAAATAAATGGCCGATCGGAATGGCAAGAGCCCTCCCCCTGTTTTGGTATGCTGTTCAGCCAAACATAATTTTGGGGGTTTTGTTTAATTTCCTTCCTTTGGCAGAGCAAGTAAGAAATGGGGTTGCATGATGCAGGATTATGATTACAAAATTGGAGATCGATTAATTAAGGGAGTATGATTAGTCACACGAAATGGTCATATGCCTTTTTCCTTAAGTCGATGCATCCAGATGATCAACAACTCCTAGCTAGTGTATACACATATAAACGGTCGTCTGGATTGTCCTTTATTTTTCTTTTTGAATTTGACTCGTGACGGCTATACTATTGATCCCAGAAATGGAACTACTATAGCTAACTAGCATGTGTGCGTGCACGGCTTTCTTATTGTGGAAGAATGGCAGTTGTTTTGATTAAATCATGTGCGCGCTAAGGAAAAAGGTTCAGGTTGATCTAGTGTTTGTGTGTGCAGTAGGGTTGCCTCGTTAGGCACTTCTTTTGTGGAGTATCTGATTGTTGATAGTTGAAGTTAAAGCTGAAGCAACTTCACGACCTCACAAAATTCTGATTCGATCATCAGCTCTCCTCCTCTCTTACTTTGCAGACATTGACAACCTCTTACTACTATACTTATGTCACGCATCAGACAAATCTTGAAAGTGGATTTGTTTGCAAGACAAATACAAGATTATCTAAATCAGATGCAGATTTCACCATGCATGAACCCAGCAGCAAGATTTATCTGGGGTGATCCAAGTGCTACAAGTTGTTTGCGCTGTTTGGGCCTCGGAAGCGTCAGCAGGATGCCTGCCAGGTTGAGCAGTTTTCTACTGCATCCTCACATCTCAAGAGCCGTTTTGCCTGGTGCATCAGGTGACCAAAGTACATGGAACAGCCACTGGCTCCGTGATCCAAGAAACAATAGCTCCAAACGAGACCAAGAACCATTTCATAGTATCCCATATGCCTGAATAACTACTATATCAGTACCAGACTACCAGTAGTACGGGAACAAGCTACACAATCTATGCTGGATTTGCGCAATCTGGCGCGTTAATCCGGAACTGATCTTGTCACTACTCAGCAGTCAGTCTTTCTGTTTATCCATCTATCTGCAGTACTTAGACAAAAACAACTGCTAACTACTCTGCATGCATCAGCATGCAGCCATCCCAGTTAACGGGAGAGTTAGGCACTTAGGCTGATCTGAAAAGGAACAGTAAGTTTTCGGCAAGGCGAGAGGTCGCTTTGCAAGCTGGAAGAGCCAATCGGCCAACTATTCTTTCGCGGAATCTTCCTTATCTTTGCGCCCATATTACTTGACCAAACACAAATGGCATAGAGGTCCCCTACTAGTAGTACATCATGCAAGGTACAAATAGCTTTTCGCCACAAGATGGGAAGGTTTTGGTCCCTAATCCGTTAACTGCAACCACAGGCATATTCCTACATAGTAGGTGTTTCTTTCGGATATGCGTCTGTATGACTGTATAGGTTGACAAATCAGTATCGCAAGCTAGTTTTAATGTTGGGGCTTGTCTTGTATACATGAACCAGGAATTTCAGTACTGTTAGGCAAATTTTGGTAGAGCTTAATTGATGGAAATTAATTCCCAATATGACTCTTTAAATAAAAAATTTATTTTCATGTTGGATGTACCCTCGCCGGTATTGATTAATGAAAGCTCAATTTCCCTAAATATTAAGGAAACATTTCAAACCGGTTTTGATAACCGGTGGATTTTCTTGTTGACATCTCATCTGTGCATCTAACATCAGTTAATGGTCTTGAATGGTTTTGTACCACTCAATTTTTGGTGAGGGTCAACGTCAAGCTGAGCATTGCATCAGCCTGACCTTGACTGCAACAAAAATCAGGGCTTGTACTGGTTACCCCAACAAGTCAGATCACCACGTACGAAGTAAACTTAATATAAAAAATTATTTTGAGCTCAACCATTTACAGTGAAATTCCCTTTTTAATGTTTGGAGAAATAAAAAATTGTCTAGAAAAACAGCAAACTTGACCTTTCTAGCATTTCTGTATATATTAGATACTATGATCTTTATATGGCTTGAGAAACTAAAGACAATACTCCGTATCATTTTTCAAAATAAAATGGAAAATATATAATTGTTAAAATAACGAAGTTGATAGTGACTCGACAGTCCATTACTAAAGCTAAATCATGGACGCTTCTCCTCAAGCGAAAAAGAAACAAAGTAGAAAACGAACACTATCTGTCCCTGCTAGAACCTTACCTTATCGTTTGAGGGAAAAGCCGCCTAGATGTTTGATTTCTTAATGTACTTGGAGCTTTGTTCATTCCACTCAAGACTTTTGGGGGTATCTTTTATATCCAAAGCGCTTTCTTATCTCTAATGAACAATATAATTGGCCAACTGTTTGGGAACCTTTTCTCCTCCCGAATATTCTATTTAGAGTTTGTTGACGTGCACGTTGATTGACAGAAAACAAATTGGGAAAAATGCATAAGAAGGGCAATATGCAATATATACTCCTTTATATTGTCAGAGTGTTGATTAAAAATTGAACATACATTTTCTTTTGCTGTACACTGTTCAATGATTGCTTAAAAAAGTAAGAGAGTCGGTGGTCACGGAACAGTGATTAGGTGGACAATTTGCCGAGTTGCAGGGTGTGTGATATGATGGTACCTGGGATTGACGCATAAACAATTATGTTTCGGGGTATGGACAATTAGACACACAGTATTAGAATATTAGTCTTAGATATAACACTGTAGTGCATGCATGCATGTAGCCATGCTTGCACAGTTTGCAGGTATGGATGAAACTAAATGACATGTTGTGCGTAGAGCTAGAGAGAGAGCTGCAGGAATGTTAGCTACGTAAGACCAGTGCATGTGTCGGGCCAAATGCAGCACGGAGGCGCGTGCATGCACGTATCGTGTATGTATATGCAACCTAGCTTGTTATAGCTAAATTAGCTTGAGATCGAAGGTGCCGGGCGGCGTGTATATATGCATGAAGTTGCAGGGGTGGCGTGACCATGCATAATGCACGTACCGCGGCGGGGGCGACGGGGGCGGCGAAGACGGGGGTGTTGCGGATGAGGCGGGGGCGGAAGGGGGCCGGGAGGTTGCTGCTGTTGGAAGAGGAGGAGGAGGAGGACGGTGATGGGGAGGCGAGGCTTGCGACGACGGTGGCGCGGGAGCGCGGAGTGACAGTGGCGAAGCACCAGCTCTGGGCAGCGGCGGCGGCGGCGGCGGTCGACATTGTGAGAGGCTGTGCACGGCGCGCTCCTTATAGCAGTAGCTACACACGCGTCTCGCCGCCGCGCCGCGCGCGCAACAAATAGACGCCCGCGCGCCCGCGTGCCGACAACCAGCGCCCCCGGACAGCGGGAGGGAGGGTGGCGGCTAGCGGTGCGCGTACGTGACTGGTGATGGGTCGTTCGCGGCGCCGGGTGGCTGGGGCGAGGGGGGGCGTGCGGCCCGGCTGGGCGGGTGGATCCGGGCCACTCGGCGCCTCACCCACCCAGCGCGCCACACGCGCGCGGATAGGCTCGCGATAACGCGCCGCGGCGCCGTGGCCAACGGTTCCCCGCCCGCGCGTCCTGGTCCACACGCGCGCGGATGATGGGCCGCCGCGGGGCGGAAAACGAAGGCAACCTTCTCGGGTTTCAATGCGAGCGGCTTTGCGGTTGGGTCGCGCCGTTGCAGGTTGTGGGTGGATCGCTCGATGGCGATGTGGATGTGGATTTGATATTGCGATGACGATGCCACCGCTCGCGGCCTCTGGAGTCTCTCACGGGGGGGTTGGGCCGGTCGGCTCGGATGTGGTGGCACTGCGAGGTGTGGAACGTGTGATCAGGGCTTTGCTTAGCCACGGTAAATATCTTTCGTTTAGCGAAGCCGTCAAAGCAACGAGAATGCAGTGCCGCGTAATTGTGGGTTTGTGGCTGTGTTGGCGACGGATTGGTCGTGATTAGGTGCAGCCGATCGGAGCGGGCACACGATCTTGGGGTGGAATCTACTGATGATACACGTTGGCTGTAGTTTGATTTGGGTGCTAGATTACCTTGCGGAAGTATGTATAGGAGGAACTCTAATTTCATAACCCTTTTTCAGTAGTAGGATTTAATTAATTGGGCCGGGAAGAAATGTCAAGGCCTTGGTTTTGTGCCTTATGTTGCAGATAGAAACGAGCTGGGCAGCTGGCCCATTAGCTTAAGATGGGCACCTAGTTTCTGGACTGTTAACGCTGACATATGGACTCTAAACCCCTTTTTCAATATTTCTTATTTTTTTAATTTTAAATTTCAGTTATTCCTAAATTTTATTACTGTATGGAATCTAGACTTTTCTTCCAATATTACTTACTTTTTAATTTTGAGTTTTACGTATTTAAAAATTGTATTTTTGATGGATTCTAACCTCTGCTTTTATTTTTATTTTACTATTTCAGAATTTTTATTAGTTCTAAATTGTATACCTACATGGACTTTAGTCTCCTCTTCCAATATTCTTTATTTTTCATTTCAAATTTCAATCATTTGTAAAATATACTTGTTTAAGGATTCTAAACTCATCTTTTAATATTTTTAATATTTCGAATTTCAGCCATTTTAATTTTTTTTCTATATGGACTCTAGACTCTTCTTCCAATACTAATTATTTTTAATTTTGAATTTAGATATCTACAAATCGTATTTCTTTATAGACCCTAAACTCTACTTTTAATTTCTTATTTTTAATTCTGAATTCTAATTAGTTCTAAATCGTATACCTACATGGACTATAGTCTTCTCTTCCAATATTTCTTATTTTTTAATTCTAAATTTTAATTATTTATAAAATGTATTTTAATATGGACTCTATTTTTTCTTTTTCTCTAATTAATTTCAGGATTTCTAAGTCATGAGAGCGAACTTGGAGCCTCCTTTTTTTACTACTTTAATAGGTTAATAGATTTGGGCCACCCTCTACCACTGCACCAATTTTACGTACGGCAGCAGAGGTGTGTTCTATACTCCCTCTTCCCAAGTTCTATCCTCACTATTTGCGCGCACGTTTTTTGAATAGTTAAACGATGCGTTTTGTAAAAAAATAATTCTATAAGATAGTTGTTTAAGACTCCAAGGTACTCCCTTCGTTTCAGTTTACTTGTTGTTCTAGCATTGAAAATTTTTGTTAGAATATTTATCGTTCTCACAATGCAAGGTACTCTTGGAGATGTTTTTTTTTCCTTTGCACCTTTTATCAATGCATTTTAAAGTAGCGACCATTTTAAAATTTTGTCCAAGTTTGATACCTATAAAATGGTTGCTACCATGATATCCACCTTTTATCAATGCATTTTAAAGCTTGAACATCTGATTTCCAAGAACATGGGTTCTTGGAATACCTCAGCTGATTTTAAAATTTCAGATGAAACTACTGCAGAGCCTATGTTATGCCTACTCCTCGAAAGGAGAAAGGAGCGCCAATTCGCGTCTGATGCGTTTAGTGGCATGGACTGAGTTTTTCCTCATTCTGACAGTAATCTGTTTCTAATATGAACCGACACAATTTTTCCAGTCAACATATTTTCCAGTCATCGTTAGTACGATGGCGTGTTAGTACCAAAGGCCCTTTCTGGTTCTTTAGCCCTTGGGCTAATTTGAGGGCTAAAGTTTAGCCATCCATTTAGCCCTCTAAACTTTAGCCCCTTTGTGTAGTTTGGATCCCTGGGCTAATTTGTCTTTCATGCATATTCCCTAATTATTGGCTCCAACTTTTTAGTGGGGCCCACCTGACCTTTTGGAGGGGAAAGTAATTTTTTTTTTGGACCCATGTGAAATTAGCTCAAATAAGCATCTCTTGGAAGGGCTAAAAATTTGAGGGGACCAATTCCCTTTACTCCAAAATTAAACCATCTGTTTTGATTTCTAGCTAGGGGTTAATTCAGGCTAAAGTGAGGAGCTTAATTCAGGCTAAAGTGAGGAGCTTATATTTAGCTCATAGAACCATACATGACCTTTGTATAGTCGGCCTCAAGCTAGCAAATGAGCTAGCCACAACGGCTAATGATGGGTTTGGAAAAGCAATTTGGCATGAGTTACGATGGCACGTAAAACAAGGTAAACAATTAGCAAACAATTAGTCGAGTATTAATCAGTACAAACTTGAAAAAGTTATTTATTATATTTTTATAAGAGCTTCTATGTAAAATTTTTTTTAAAAAACATATCATTTAAATTTGGAAAACGTGTTTATAATGAACAAGGAATTTTTTCGGTCCACACTCACTTAAGAACTAATATTTAATTCTTCTCTACAAGTAAGTACATAATTAATCATATAATGTAAAAAAGTTCTACCTAACTAAAGTGAACAGTTCACATGGAATACATAGCATTTTAACTCATCTAAGAAACTGCTTGCAAGAACGAGATAGAATACATAGTATAGCACATTTATCAGCAGCTACAGCTACATACGGGGAAAAAAATAGAACAGAAGAAGAAGGCAGAACAATCGAAACGAGTGTGTACCATTTGCCATAGCAGAGTATTGATTTCGCTGTGAGTATCCTGTCGAAATTCCGAGCCCAACCTTCGCGCAGATACGCGTACGCTCGCTGGCGATCTGTGGGATACAGATGTCGAAGGACGCAATTGCCATGGCGAAAAACCTTCAGCTGCCTCTCTCCATTCGACAAATTTATATACGCGCTACACTCGTGCTCACAGTGGAGCCCGCCTGGCGGTCGCACAGCGACTTGTATGCGGCGAGATGTCGACAAGGTGACATGGTGAGCTCATTGTGGCGAATGGCGACACCGTAACCTCACAGTGTCGCGATGTCTTGGTCTGGACGGCGTCATCCAAACAGGGACAAGAGTAGAGCGGAGAAGCCATGGGAAATAGGCAAATAGCCAAAGATGGCATCACCGTAACTCGGCCATCTCATTAAATGTAACCCTTATTCTGAACTGCAGCAGGTCCACATGGATATAGCCGAAATCCGTTGAATACACTGGGAGTGATAACAATTCGCTAAAGTCTTTTCTTTTTTAAAACATAATTTTACAATCCTTAATAAGTATCTAGTTGTACCAAAATTTTAATGCAAATTTTAAAACTTATAGTATCGAAGATATCGTGAGGTCCCAAATTTTACTCTACAAGAAAGATGTTGTACCTCTTGTATCTCCTCAAGCACGGTAAAATACTCTTTTAAAATACATTTCTTCTTTTTTTAAAGAAAAAGAACAATTTTTTCTTGTTGTTTTCTTGGTTTGGTACACAACGGCCTACTACGATGGAGTAGCTTATCAACAACTGGGCCTTATTCTATTATGGAATAAGTTCACTTCACGACTCTAAAAAGTGATCGAAGTATAATCCATGACCCTAAACCACAAAACCGGATATACCGACCCCCAAACTCTTAAAACCGATGCAATTTGACTCCCTGAGCGGTTTTGGAAGGCGGTTTCGCTGACGTGGCAGTACTGACTCGGTCTTCTTTCCACGTGGCGTTGACGTGGCACTTAGGTGGCATTAGAAATAAAAAATATGCATGGGACCCATATGTCATTCACACACAAAGTAAAAAATTGTGGGGCCCACTAACATGTGGGCCCCACACGTCATCCTCTCTCTCTTCCTTTCTTCTTCTTCCTCCCTTCTCTCTTTCTCTCTTTCTCTTCTCTCCCCTTTGGCCGGCCGCGGGGAGCACGGGCGGCTGGAGCTAGAGCGGGGGCGGCGGCGGAAGCTGAAGCGGCGGCGGCGGCCTCGCCAAGTAGAGAGAGGAGAGGAGAGCAGGTATGGGAGGAACGGAGGATGGCGGAGATAGCTGACGACGGGGCCTAAAGCGGCGGGGGCGCGTCCCATGGGTGGTGGCTGTGGCCGCAGCCGAGGAGGTCGGACGGGGGCCAGCGGCGGCGGCAGCGGCGCGCGGGAGCCACCGGCGGCGGCGGCGGGAGGGCAGGCGGGCGAGGGCGGGTGGAGGCGTAGGAGGGCACCCTGGTGACGATGTCGTCGGCGTTGCGGGCGTACGAGGGGCGGCAGGCGGGCGAAATATCTGGCGGCGCCGCCTCTCCTCCCTCCCTTCCAGCCCTCGCCCGCCGCCGTCGCCGCTCCGGCCCTCGCCCGCCACCGACGCCGCTCCAGCCCTTGTCCGTCGTCGCCGACGCTGCACCGGCCTTGCCCGCCGCTCCAGCGCAGCAAAGGGGGAGAGGAAGGGGAGAGAGAGAGAGAGAGAGAGAGAGAGAGAGAAGGGAAGGACCGGAGATGGACGGAGAGCGGCAGAGGCAGGCTCGGCCCCTTCCGCCCCGGCGACGGCGGCGTCGAGCGACGAGATCCCGACGATTTCTCTTCCCCTTCGGCAGGCGGCGGCGGCGGCAGCGGCAGGCGCAGCTGCCGCCCCTCCAGCTCCCGCCCGTCGTCGTCGATGGCTTCCGCATCTACCGCCCTCGCCGGTCCTCGCCCGCCCGATCGCCGATGGTCGCCGCCGGCGTCCCCACTGCCCGCCGATGGTTGCCGCCGCCGTCCAGTACGAGCCCGTCGATGGCCGCCGCATCTACCGCCCTTGCCGTCCCCGCCGCCACTCCAGCTCCCGCCCGGCGATGCCGCCGCCATCCCCATTGCCGCTCCGGTGGTGAAGAGAGGCTGGGGGAGAGAATGAGAGAAGGGAGAGAGGGAGGAGGAAGAAGGGGATGAGAGATGTCACGCCCAGGAATTCCCGAATAGAATTCCAAGCAGAATGTGCATTAAAATCCCCGTCCAGGACCAGCCGGGGTACACAAACGACAATGTTGACATACAGATCCACGTCTTACAAACATCATAAAGTCTTACATAAATGCAGCGGAAAACAAAAGAAACTGGAGCTAAGCCTTGACTAAACTGCAGCGGGAACACCACTCCACAGGCATCCTCGACGGCACGGACGAAGCCTACTCCTCAGAGAAACCTTCATCTGACCCGAACTCGAACACTGAGGTTGGGAAAAGTAGAGCAAGACTGAGTACTACCCACTGTACTCAGCAAGTCATACCGGAATAGAGGTATGATGCAGGGAATCATCAAAGAAGAGCTAAAGTGGCTCATTTGCATAAAGCGAGCATTTATAAACAGAAGTTGAAAGATTTAAACAGTTGTAATAATTAAGCAGTATTAGTCATCCACTGTCCAACGCTACACCACGTTGTAACAGGCCCAACCATCCACCTAAACTATCCAAATTAAAGGATTACACCGAAGTGAAACTAATCACGGTGAATCTGGTTGACCGCCCATAACCGCGGGCACGGCTATTCGAATAGTTTTACTCTGATCAGAGGTGTACAACTGTACCCACAAGACACAGCCCCACGACACGTTTCCGTGCGCCGACATGCCACCACGACATACCGGAAAGAGGCCGTGACAGGACCCTTCGCATAACCCCCTCTAGCCAAGCACACCACACCTCAGGTTTCACCCCCGTCCCCAGCGGGCAACGGGCAGTCCCCTCTCGTGCCTAGGTGAATCCGGAAGCGACAGAGGCCGTCGCAGGGCCCGCCCCGCTCCATCACGCCCACCCTTGCCTGGATGCGTCGACTAGAGGAAAGCTACACTACAAGCCCAGCCGTTGCCCACGCTGGCTTGTGGTAAGTACGATAAATTCTTCCAGGGCATCCCGCGAACCGGTCCTTAACTGCCATGGGTGCGACCAGCAAAACCATGCACCCACAGCCCACCATGTGGTTCATTTTATTTAACCAACACCAGAGCGGTGGTATTAAACCAACATTATCATATAAACCTATAGTCTAGGTTTTAAATGAGATTCCCCATTATGTGCTAGTTGAACTAAGCATGGCTAAGCAATTCCTAGTCCAAACTCTAATCATGTTATGACCCAAGCTAACAAAGGAGCATGGTTCAACGATAGCATGGCTATGACAATAGGTAAACATCCCATAGTAACATTAGAAAACGATGCAGCATTTGAAGGAAAACAATAGAGCATTTGCAATATAGGATCAACATGTTCAAGTGACAAGCATGACTTGCCTTGCTCTGCTGCTGGAGGAACCTCGGCGACTATTTCGAAGTACACCGGAGCGTCGGAGGGATCGGAATCTAGCGACATACAAAGCAAACATTGCAAACAGGCTATAAGACTACTGAAACAGGAAACAAAACCATTTTTAATGGATTCTACACATTTTTCTTGATTTACTGAGACTTGAATGGGCTTAAACGGAGCTCGGATGAATTAGATATGAATTTTAGAAGATTCACTGTGTTTATTACTATAACAAAAATCCTTAAATCATTTATTGCGCAATATTTTCCAGGGCTGACGTCATCAAGGGGGATGCGGCGCCGACATGCGGGGCCCACCGGTCAGCGGCTCGGGAGAGAGAGAAGGGCGCCGGCACGCGGGCCCCACTCGGCAGCGACTCAAGGGGGGGCGGTCCACCGTGGACCGGGACCACGCGGGTGGTCCACCGCCGGTCCACGGGACCGACGGCCCGGATCGGCTCGGGCCGATCGGACGGCGCGGAGGCGGCCGGGCTCGGCTCGACTCGGCACAAGGCCGGCCGAGCGGCCGAGGGGTGCGGCGGCGGCGCACACGACCACCGGCGGCGGCAAGCGGCGGCGCGAGCGGTGGCGGCGGACAGCGCATAGGCCGACGGCGGCGACCGGCCGGCGGCGGCGGCGGCGGCGCGGGCGGCGCGAGCGGCGCTAGCGGCGGCGCGGCGGCTAAGCGGCGCGGGAGAGAGAGGGAGAAAGGGGAGGGGATGCCTCACCGACGGCGATCAGCGACGGCGAGCGACGGAGCGGGATGACAGCGGCGGGACGAGCTCCGGAACCACCTAGCGAAAACAAGGAGAGGGGTTAGAGGGAGAGAGGAAAATGCGAGAGGGCGGGGACGCCGGCCGAAGGCGGCGGCCATGGCGATGCTCACCGACGCACGGTGCGGAGGGGGCACGGCGATGGAATCCGACGGAGGAGGGGTGGACGGGGCGGCCCGCACGACGGCGAACGCGACGGTGCGACGGCGCGGTGCGGCGGCGAACCTAGCGGCGGCTAGCGGCGGCCGGAGCGGCGGGAGAAACGGCGGCGGGAGAAGGCACGGCGCGGGAGCGATAGGGAGCACGAGGGAGATCGGCGAAATGAGGAAAAAGAGAGGGAGGGCGACGGCGACGCTTAAATAGAGCGAGAGGGGGCCGGACGTGGCCGAGAAAGGCGGCGAATCGCCGGCGACGTGGGGAGTGGGGAGGAGAGAGAGGCGGGATTCGAAAACCGAATCCTGGCCATCTCGGGGCGCGGGCGAGCGGGAGAGAGGGGGAAAGTGGGCGCGGGAGATGCGGGCGCGACGCGACGCGGGCGGCGCGGCCCGGGAGACGCGGAGGAGGTGGGCGCGGCGGCGGCGGTTTCGGGAGGTGGCCGGCGCGGGCGGCGGGAGGTTGGGGGAGGACCCGACAGGTGGGCCCCACCTGTCGGCGACCCCGGGAGAGAGGAGGCGGGCGCGAGGAGCTGGGCTGGGCTGGGCCTCGGCCTTCGGCCGGCCCAGCGGGAGAGAGGGGGAAAAAAAGAAAATGGGCCGACGGCCCATTGAGAGGAAAAAGGAGGAAAAAGAAGAAGAAAAAGAAAGAAAAGGATTTTCCCTGGAATTAAATATTGCATGCTCAATTTTAATTGGTTAAAATTATTTCTAGGGCTTTGAAAATTCCACTAAAAGTCCTGTTAGTGAATTTCGACATGTAGAACTCAAGAAAAATTCCACATGCCGGATTCGATTATTATTTGCATTAATTTATTAGGGTTTACTCTTGCTTTTCACGGGTATTTTCTTGAGACCATTTAAAATTTCGATTTAGGCTTGGGAAAGAACTTCAGGGTGCGACAAGAGAGGATGACATGTGGGTCCCACATGTCATCCTCTGTGTGAATGATAAATGAATTATTTTTTAATTCTAATGCCACCTGAGCGCCACGTCAAACGCCACGTATAAAGGAGACCCGGTCAATACCGCCGCGTAGACGCCACGTCAACAAAACCGCCTAGGGAGTCAAATTGCACCGGTTTTAAGAGTTTGGGGGTCAAGATATCTGGTTTTGTGGTTTAGGGTCACGGATTAGATTTCGATCACTTTTGAGGGTCACGAAGTGAACTTATTCCTTCCATTATCAATGTGTGTACGAACCTGGCCCAACTTATGCCTCGTTTTGGTGCCAATACAGGCCCAATCCCTACCAGCTGTCCGCCACTATTGCATTTCGGCGGAGAAAAAGTCCACTTTGACTCCCTTAAAAGTACGCCGAATCTAATTCATACCCCTCAACAAGAAAACCAGATAAGACGACTCCCCGAACTATTAAAACCAGTGCAATTTGACTCCCTTAGTGGCTTGGAAGGGTGGTTTTGTTGATGTTACGCTGACGTGGTGGTGTTGACCTAGTCTTCGTCCCACGTGGCGCTGAGGCGGCATTAGAACATAAAAAAGTCTATGTGGGACCCACTTGTCATTTACACAAAATAAATCATGGGACCCACTGCCATGTGGGGCCCACATGTCATCCTTTTCTCTCTCCAACCCTTCTTCCTCCCCCTCTCTCTCTCCCCTATCTCTCACTTTTCTTTCCCCTTCAACCCTGGCAACGGCGGGCGGGGCGACAGGTGCGGCTGCAGGAGGAGGCGAAGGACGACGTGGGCTGCGGGCAAGAAGGCCATGGCGCTCGCCGAGGCCATGCCGCTGCCGCTAGGGCTGAACGGGAAAGAAAAGCGAGAGATAGGGTAGAGAGAGAGAGGGAGGAGGAAGAAGGGTTGGAGTTGGAGAGAGAAAATGATGACATGTGGACCCCACATGGCAGTGGGTCCCACGATTTATTTTGTGCGAGTGATAAGTGGGTCCCACATATACTTTTTTAGTTCTAATGCCACCTAAGCGCCACGTGGGACAAAGAGCAGGTCAACACCGCCACATCAGCAAAACCACACTTCAAAACTGCTGAGGGAATCAAATTGTACTGGTTTCAATAGTTGGGGAGTCGTCTTATCTGGTTTTCTAGTTGAGGGGTACGTATTAGATTCGGCCGACTAATAAGGGAGTCAAAGTAGACTTTTTCCTTTCGGCGGGGATATGGGTCGAAAGGTCCTAGTTCAGTCGTCATTTCGATTCATTTGCAGCCCAGATATTGTCAAGAAACATTGATTATTTATCATATGTAATTGGATATGCACAGCATGGTTTTAACCGCAAAATTTTAAGGTAGAGGCAGGAAGAAGGTTAATGCCGAATAAAATTTAGATTGGTTTCGAGAATTCAAATTTAAAACAATGCAATTTGACCAAAATTGGATCAAGATTTGGCACAAAATGTCATATTGCTGTGGTCGGAATCCATCGAACCTGATTTAAGAAAGAACAATTAACCTTTCCAACGAGATTTAGAGGATAGACATCCCTCCAAATAATTTTTAAGAAGAAATTGCCATTGTCTCAGGAGTTAAATACGGGATGTTGGAGTTGAAACTTACACCCATTTCCGTTGCACTATCTAGTACATCTCAAAGAAAGTAGGTAAAATCACACTTGCTCTGCTTTTTATTTAACACGAAATGCAAATGTCCATCACGTCAAATATTTGAAGAGTTGGCAGCGTAATTTATTTACTCCGACGACTCTAGCAGTTTGCCTTTCCCCGGCAATTTTAGTAGGCGCTGTTTCCATTTCCGTGTCATCACAAGCTTCTTAACCAATAAGAATGGTTTGACATTGATCCATCAAACCCAAAACTGACCAATTAATTTCTACTTTTACATCAAGTTGTAGTGCATACTGACCTACATAGGACATTGACAATTAATCACCACCAAACAAAGAACAGTCATGCTAAAAAGGAAAAGAAAAAAAAAACATGTCTGAACTCTCTCCGGATGCTGAACATTTCTCACCTCTGATATCACGCACGTACTTACGCAAAACGCACTGCACCAGAACAAAATTGTCCATGGATTATAATAACATTCTTTTTCGTGTTCATTTACGTGCGGCTCCATGTAATAATCGCACGAGATGACGATGCTTTCCTCCTCTCCCGTGGGATAATCACTATTCGCAGTGTGCGAACGCATGGATCACACGGCTCTCTGTAGTTAATCTGCCGTTGAATTTATCCGCGAGATCGATCAAGATCTCGAGCGCGTAGATCGCAAGAAACCCGCTGCTGTCGTTGTAATCCGGTAGTTACTAGTTTCCAGCTGTTCACTTTGACAGGTTCTTTCTTGCAATATCTTGTGAGAAATATATGTGTTAGCACATGTCCTTTTCTGCCTTTTCATGAAGCTCTGATCTATATTAGCCACAAAACTAGCGTAAGCTAGTACGTACTACTAGTACTTACCAATAACCAACCTAACCTGGATCACACCTACCACAATCTAGCTAGTGAGCTAAGGCATGCATTATCGGCGTGTCAATAAACTGACCGGTCCAAGATGACGTACGTGCATATATCCACTGAATCCACATGTCCGCATATATGTATATCCGTAAGCAAACAGGCATGCTTAATTTCGGGATAAATGAACTGAAGAAAAAGAATGACGCTGATCCGGCAACGGATACTCATTGACATTTCATACCAGCTAGTCACTGCTCTCTGTTCGAGCAGCTCAGGTCAGGAGCAGTTTCAGAGGTAATGAGATGGTGCTTTCTTGCAGCAGTTGATTTCGTGAGCTTGGGATGAGGCGAGGATTACGGCTAACGTGTGTCATCTCCTCGGGTTAAACAAGCTAGCTGCAGGGTCAGTGTATATGCGCCTAACTGTTAGGTGTTTGGGTGTTAGGCAAACCCTGAATTACACATGACGATGGAGAGTAATTATCAGAGCATGTGATTGCGAGAGATTTACATTGAACCCGTGCATAATCGCTTTCGGAATTAATTTGGCTGCCGCTGATGTAGTGATGTACCACCTTTCGGACACAGGTGATGGAAAATACCTGCCTGAACACCCTGATCACTGAACGTAGACAGACGCACACCTGACCTGAAAACTGAACTGACAAATACGTTTGACACCCATCAATTCTCACTGATCATGTCGTCGTGGAGATGGCATTGATCAGTTCGGACTCTACAGCTGAGCGTTACTAGCACTACACTGATCAAACAACTCGTGATTGAGTGCAGGTTGCGTCCGGTTTGGGGAAAACTGCACGAGTATCCACTTCTCTGTTTTTCTTTCTTCAGGCTGTAACATCGGGACGCTCTGTTTTTCCTCCCTGGATTGAGAGGTTGTTTGCATCATCTGGATGATGCCGTAGCAGCCGTGGAACCTGCTTGACCAGGCGCTCAGATATGCATCGACGCATGCCGCGATGAAGCAGCGCTCGTTTTGCAGCAGAAGTCGGGAGCAAGCAACAAGAGCCCGACTGAAGCCGGCGACGGATTAGAGTCCGGCCTGTGTCCAGGCTCCGTCTGATAGGACGACTGGACGAGGGGCTCCGCTTTTCCGGGGAGGTCAGGTGTCCCGTCTCCCCGTAGTAATGGAGAGTTGGAAACGAGGGTGCCCAATCAAGTGGTTAATTCACATGCCACGAAATGTGAAATATTTTGGTACAACATTCACATGCTTAGAACCCAACTTTTCAAATTAATCATGCGCCTAGATTAATGGAACTGTTAGGAATAGATAGGACTCATAGTTTGTGATCTGTAAGCATCACAAACTGCCGTACTCTTTGTTGCTTTTTCCTAGAGGTGGATTGTACTTGAAGGTTGAACAAAAGAGGCTCCTCTGGTCATTTCTGAAAAGCTAATGAAGGTATGGGTTATCGGTGACATGTTTTAAGTAACTTTTTTTCAAGCTAGCATTTGCTAGTTTTTAAGTAACTCCAGGAGTTGTTGTTTGACTCTCCACGTCAAAATTTGGCAAACATATAGACAGGGGCGGTACCACCCATTAGGCGGGGTTGGGCGGCCGGCCCAACTACCGCCTGTGCCGCCCCAACCCTCCATATCCTTTTTGGGCCGCCTACCACAACATCCAATTCACAATTGGCCCATAAATAAGCAGCCCAAGTGTCCAATTTTAATCCTACGTATGTGATGTTTTTCTGAGTCAATTCCTCGACACTGCTCACCCCCGTCCCCTACTATAGTTAGGTGCCTAATGTTTTTCTCTCTCTCCCTTCTAAGCAAAATAATAATCATCTTATTCTGGATATGCAATATCTTCTCATATATTTATTTTTTAAAAGATATCTATCAACCATTCTTTATGAATTGACTCATATTTGCAAATTGATATGTTTACTAGTATCTTTTTGAGAGAATCCATTATATGCCACTGACTTTGTCACGCGTCTACGATTTTAATATCTATATTTTTATGTATGATGAATTATGTATGGCGCAAAAAATTATTACTTTATTTTAATATCATTTTTGTTTTTTTGTTTGTCTTAATTTATTGATTATACTATATGTTTATATAATTACAACATAAATATGGTATTTTTTGTGTTTAATTGTTATTATTGAGACGAGCATTTTCGCCCCATCTTTATTTTAATCATGCGTCCGCCACTGCATATAGAGAAACATGTCTCCAAGCAACATGCTATTTTGATAGCCAAACCACTCCCCCTAGCTTGCTATCTATTCCGGCTTTGCCAAAAGGTGGGTACCACGTCCTGAGGTAGCTTCAGTTCCTCGCCAACGCTTTTTTATCCGGCCTTTCACCCATCTGTCAAGCACCGCCGTCAACATGGGCCTCATCCTTTGCCTTATGGCTTATAAGCCAAAGCCAAAATTTAAATTTTAAAACTTGAATTTGATTTTGATTTTTTTTTCGACGTAGTTTTTTTTTTCAACTTTGGCTTTTCAATCACTAAAAATATATATACAAAAATTTTAATCATATATCATTTTGTAATCGCTAAGAAGCCTTATAACTTATAATAAGACTAGACCAACCGTTGGGACCATGATCTGCAGCATATCCTTGCAATGATGCCATCAGCATCGCGGCCGTCGGCCTTCGATCCGGCGTACGTCTCACTAGTGAGGCTGGGTGGAGTGGTTGGCGAGGGGAAAGATCTAGATGGAGAGAGAGGAAGAAGAAATAAAGAGAGTCTAACAAATGGGATCCGCTGTTCGATTGAACAGTTTAATGTATAGATTATAGTGACTGTTGTAGTGAAACACAAATATGGCTATGTAATTTGTACATTCTGAGAGAAAAATAGCCACTCTTGAAGATCCACTTATATTAGAATTATACTATATAACGTTCAAAACTTACTCTGCAATTACATGGTAAGTTTCAAAATTTACATTGTATTTTCTTCTTTACGAAAAAATATATTATTTTTCTAATATGCAATGTATAAGAGAATCAAGATAAAAAATAATTTATTATCTACATGAAAGAGAAGATAAGGAAATGTTGAAGCATATTTACATCTGGAGAGAGAGCAATTACACTCGGGGAAAACAACTGGCTGTGTTTAGTTCCACGCCAAAATTAGAATTTTGACTAAAATTAGAAGTTTGAAGAAAAAAGTTAAAAGTTTATATGCGTAGAAAAGTTTTGATGTAATGGAAAAGTTGAAAGTTTGAAGAAAAAGTTGGCAACTAAACCAGGCCTAAAAATTGAGCCAAAGATGTGGTGCAGACTGCAGAGTATCGGTATATAATTGAATGACAGTTACTTTAAGTGGGTTCTTTGAAAAGAGCAAAAATAGAAAAAAAAATAAAATAAAAGTACGTGCCTGTTGAATCTTAGCAAACTAAATATCGCCTGATTTTTTTAGTTCTGTCAATTCTAAAGGGAAAAAGGTCAATGTTCTAGATGATCACGAGAAGATAGAAACAATTGGTGGCATGAATGCGGTTCACCTTCCATGCAATCAATTACTCGTATAGTCGCATGTAGCTCTTCATACCATTTCATTAGGCGAAAATTCACAAGTTATTCTAATCGCACGCCCAATCATTGTCGGAAACCCAACAGAGAAAGAAATATAGGGCAAACAAAGTATGCAGAAGAAGCAACACTACTAGCAGTTAGATTGTGCAAACAAAGGGAAAAAACGACTCCTGTCAATCTACATATCCAATAATACACATACACATATGTACAAGTACAAATAATCACATGGAAGCTCTTCTTTTTTTTTTTCTCTCACAACTTCCCCGTGTGTGATTCCCTACCACGTTCACAACTTCACAAGTCGTTCGCAATAAACCGACTTGCAGAGCTGTATTCCTCAGCGAATCCCCCACATTTCGCCTGTTCTGACTTCACGCCTCCAATTTTGACTTCGTGCAATAGCAGAACTATAGATTACGCTAATCACACAAACTTCGAATTGCAGTAGGCTTCAAGTCAAAGGTTCGAAACTTCAAATCCCGGAGAATTCAAACTCGAAAATCTCTCTCTCACTTTTTTTGAGTTGAAGTGGTCATTCGCCCTGACGGTGACGGCTTGTGTCCGGCGATCAGAAGGGGCGGTGGTGAGTCCGGCTGAGGCCGTTCACGTTGGCGAAGATGCCCATGAGATCCTGGCGGTACGGCAGGAACGTCCGCCGCGTCGCGCCGCCGTGCGCCTTGTGGTTGGGGGAGTAGGACAGCCGGTGGCCGGCGGCGATGGTGTCGAGCTCGGTGTGGAGCTTGGTGGCGGCGGCGGCGCCGCCCTTCGTCGTGGGCTTCGGTTTGGGGTGATCCCTGGCCGGGGACGACGGCGCGGAGAGGAAGCGGAACTTCTCCTTGCCGTCGCTGTGGCTGCGGCCGACGACGAGCTCGCTGATGCGGCGCCACCGCGCGATGGACCCCGTCGACCCGCTCTTCCGCGGGGGGCGCGACGGCGAGGACGCCGGCGACGACCCGGGCACCCAGACGCAGTAGCTGTCGGGCGACACGCCGTCCAGCTCGGCGATGTCCGTGGACGACGACGACGACGACGTCGACCCGACGGACGAGTTCCGCCCCTCCTCGAGGAACAGCCTCCCGAGCGGCGGCCTCCGCTCCTCCGCAACCACCGCCGCCGCCGCCGCCGCAGGCGTCACCGCCACGTCGTCGAGCACGCGGCCAAACACCGGGTAGAACGCCCTGATGCGGCCGTCCGCGAAGAGCTCGTCGGCCACGCCCCCGGCGTCCGTCTCCCTGCTCACGAACGGGAACTCGAATTCCCCATCGGACTCATCGCCGGAGAACGCCGCGGCCTCCTCGACGGTGCGATCGCGAGGTCTCTCTTCCATGGCCACCGTCTCCTCTGTGATGTGACGATGCGTCGTGGTTGGCTCTCGTGTCGTGTGGTTGTGAGGTTTGGGGGATTTTGGGATGGAAGGAAGGAAGGTGCCCCAAGCGATCACCAACTAACTAGTCAGCCAACGGTGCGTGGCGTTTATATAGGCGATCGATCGAGGGGGGGACGCGACCTTCTCGAAGGTCGCCTTCAATTCGCTGCTTTTTATCTCGATCCCCTGCGCTGCGCTGTTTGGGCTTCGAGGTGGCGACGGAACACGTCACTCGTGAGGCACGCGGTGTGCCGTTGGCAAGAGGTTCCCGTTCCCGTGTGAGCCCATCGGGGGCGGGCGCGGGGTGATTTGTTTTTTCGGTTTTACACATGTTTTCCTACTGGAGTACGATATTTCTGGAAGAGGCTTGGCGGTTGCCTACAACGAGACGTGACGACGGACGGTCGATCGACGTGGTTGCTTGTCAAGCAAGCTGGAAGCTGCTGGGGAGTTAATTCGGTCGGTTCGTAGGATCACACAGGGCGGCAGGCCGGCGGCTGTACGGTTTCAGAATACGCATCTCGTGGGGCCGTGGGGGATTATTTGGTTTCGTGGCCAGCAGGAAATCGGACGTGGCGAGGGACGCGTGGCCAATCTCCGAATCGGGGCAAAAGAATTCTGCGAGTAAGCTATGGTCATGATCATTTCAAGTTCAAATTCCATTCGGCCCGCGTCTCGAAATTCTGGAACAACTCCAAAATGCAATCATCCTCGATGCCTCTAAGGCCCAGTTTGGAGAATATTATAAGAATCTCCTGGTTGGTAACTAACTTATGAGAATATAGAAAGCTGGGTTTTTCAGCTTCTGGACTCTAGTTCACTTTCTGGATTTTACAACTACAGATTCTCAAAATCTGGGTGGTAATCTGGACTGTTTTGGGAGCTGGAGATTCTGGGAGAATGTGCAGCAGCTAGAAGCTCTCCAAACTGACCCTAAATCTCGCTTAGGGGGTGGATTAACGAGCCAGCTTGACTTGTTCAAGCTCGTTTTTTTAATGTTAACGAGCTAAAAAGCTATCTTGCTTGGCTCAAAAGCTGGCTCGCTAGACTCGTTACCGAGCTATTTATCTTGCTTATTATATATTGATACTTTCAAATTTATCATTTTATTACATATTACCATAATAATAAACATCAAATAATAAAGAATTCACTAAATATAAATAGTTTTAATATAATTACTAGACTAAGCTCTAGCCCATTTTCATATAGATGTTAATGGATATAGGTATACATATATTAGAAAGTATTTTCTATACCTAGGTGCCATGGCACCTAGGTGTATGCATGTAATTTAAACAGTTATATAAAAAATTCATAAAATTTGATAAGATAGTCCATGATAATATAAGGCACTATGCAAACATGCAAGTCTAAATTCGATCGATATATGAAGAAACAAAAATAATAAATTTTATCTGCACTGTATGGGTACTATTGACTGTCTGATTTTATTATTTTTGTTTCTCTAGTTGTAGATCAAATTTAGTCCTGAATGTTTGTGTAGACTTGTATCATCACAAACGATGTTTTTAAATTTTTTAAATTTTTTTATAACTATTTGAGTCACATGCAAATGATAGGTGCCACTTAGGTGTAGAAAATCCTTATCCATACATATATATCTAGATTCATTAATATATATATGAATGTGGGTAATGCTAGAAAGTCTTATAATATGAAACGGAGAAAGTATTAAGTATATAAAGATATGATGATATCTTGTACTAACGAGCTAAACGAGCAGCTTGCGAGGTAGCTCGTTAAGCTTAAGAGCTAAAAGGCTAACTAATTAAAACTATGACTCCAAGCCAATTCATCCGATCCAAGCTGACTACAAGCCTATCCAAGTCACGAGTTTTGAGGCTTTTTGTCTACCCCTAATACTAGCTGCCTAAGCCGACCTCTTCTAGCATGCTTCATCAGAATCACTTTCGGCAATTGTGTGATGAAGTTGATGGTGACAACGACATTTACAGATGTGGGGCTGAAGTAGCGTTGTTCGTTCATTTGGCTCACGCCTAATTGGGCGTAGTGAGGGTGTGTCTCACCCTCTTGTTGTCGTCTGCATGAGTGGTAGCACTGAATCCTGTACACCCATTTCGTAAAACTTAATTCGATGTAATCGATTGAAAGAGGAACGAGTCGACGAGAGCTCCGTTCAATTGCTAGATGATTCCTCCGTCCTAAAATATTACTCCCTCTGTTTCATATTAATTATAAGACTTTCTAGCATTGCTCATATTTATACAGATGTTAATGAATTTAGACATATATGTTTATAAATTCATTAACATCTATATAAACGTGGATAATGCTAGAAAATCTCATAATATAAAATGTAGAGAGTATAATCTAGAATGAGACCAGACAACTGCCTAAGATGAGTCTAATTTCATCGTTTTAGGATGAAAGGAGTATATATCAAAGTCTCACCGCGTTAAAGCCCCAGCTAAGCTATCTATCACATCTGCACATCACTGTACAGTAGAAACAAAACTTGGAAAAGACTCTTAATTAGAAATGGTTCAGTTTCATTGGAAGGCTATTAAATGAGGAAATCACGCCTCTGATCTCGCTTTATTTGAGGGTTAAGCCGCGTAAATCTGTAGAAAGCTTCTGAGAGAAGGGAGCGCGTTCTGCTTCGGCGCCTCTACATCGTGCCGCTTCCTGTGGCTTGCCGTGACGGTCGCGTCGATGTTTTGTCAATCGTGTGTTCTTTTATAGATAATGAAAGAGCAAATGTATAGATATAGCTCCTGTCTCTGCATATGTAACAATCAATTCATCTTAGGGTGTGTTTAGTTCACGCTAAAATGGAAGTTTGGTTGAAATTGGAACAATGTGATGAAAAAGTTAGAAATTTATGTGTGTAGGAAAGTTTTGATATGATGGAAAAGTTGGATGTTTGAAGAAAAAGTTTGGAACTAAACAAGGCCTTATTAATCTACTACTCCCTCCGTCCATAATAAATTTATTTTTTTCTCTTTTGTTTGTCCTTAAATAATTTTATTTTTAGTGAGAATTATTTTATTTTTAGTAATCGCTGTATCGAAGTTTATAAATATATAGGATAAATACATTGAAAATAGATAAAGAGAGAAATAATTGCATTGGATTTTGATCAAATAAGAACATTTTAATTTTTTTAGTTTTGTAATGTTACGTGTGAAGTAGATAAAATTAATTTTATTTTGAGACGGAGAGAGTGCTGTAGCATTCAAATTTACGTGTTGGCGTTATGCGGGTTGACAGGTATAGCTTCCCGTATATATATGTCGCTCGATCGGTAGCTATTATGTCAGGTACGTCTCCTGGCTATCATCGTGTTATGATTGTACATGTATCTCGGTGCAAAACAGTAGTATCACTTTCATGTTGTTAAATTTGTACACTGACCACTGATTAATTAATTTGGTAACGCATTGCAATCCAATTAAAATATTGAATCTTGTCCTAATCCCCCGATCCAGCAAATCCTTTACGTGATACTACTACATGTGGGCTTCGCATTCTAGATCTGTCTGTATACTTCATGTTCCATACATAGGTGTGGTCCTTATTTTGTAAATAAAACAGTTTAATATGCAGCGAGAGGGATTTGTATCAGCACTAATATTGAACTGTAAGGCAAATTCTGCCTCTCACGCTCTAGCAGTCTAGCATCCAAATTCACGTGCTGGAAGGTTCCCTAGCTATCGCCGTGTCATTCAGATTGGTGTTACTGTTATGTCAAAGTACACCTCCCAGCTATTAGTATTGCTTTCATGTTAAATCTTATACATTGACTATGTACCAGCTTGATTAATTTGGTAACATGCTACATATCTTAAATATTGACTATTGTCCCAATCCTCCAATCAGAGCAGATCCTTATAATTAATTAACTCAAAGATAGTAGTACTAGACTAGTCAGTATAATCCCTTTGTTTAACAGTCCTTATTTCATAATCTAAGTGGTTAATATGTCTTACATTATATTGATCTAATCCTCTCTCTCTCTCTGTGTGTGTGTGTGTTTTACATTAGACCAAAGGAAAAAAATATGAATGAATGTTATGGATCAAGATATGGCTAGATCAGGCGTGTAATCAGCGTTCTTTTCTTTACCGCTGGTTCCGCACAGCAATCTGGCTTACTGGGGTGCGATAATGATAAGTGCTCAGTAATCCCACCAAGTTCAGATAAATTAAAAAAATGATTTTTAAGTAATTTTTGTTTTTTTAACTATTAACTACCATGGATACCAGGATTATCAAATATATGCCGGCACTGGACGTGGCGATTTTGGCGCGTGTTGAGCGTCTGGCCTCTCCTCGGACAAGACCCGGTCCCTCCACCGGACTAGGGGCAAGGGCATCGTGCTTCGGTGGACGTTCCAGTGCCACGACGTTTTGGACGGCGGGAGCACTGTGACGGAGGGGGTCATCGGCACGGTGCGGAGGGTGACAAGGCACCGGCGAAACGGTCTAGTGGCCCGAAGTGATGCGGGCAACGGGATCATAGCGGAGTCAGCGGTTGTTATGTTAGGGGGGAGCCGCGGTCCTTCATGGCCCCAATCCAGGCTTTTGTCCTGTTGTGATGGCGCCTTTGCCGACAAAAGATGGCCGCGTCGGGAAGACTAGTGTGGGGGAGATGGGATCCATTCTTCTCTCTCACCCTCTCCCCATCCAACCCAACTGCGTGGATGGAGTTAGAGCGTGTCAAGAGTCAGTCGGCCGGCATCGTGGCGCCGATGCGGTAGCCGTGCGTCTAAGGTTTTCAATGGTGGTGGCTGCGGAGTGTGCAAGAGTTTAGTTCTTGGGAGGGACGAAAATTTGGGCGAAAGCTCTGCTTTCAGGCTGGCAACAATGATGCTGCAGATGCTACTTTTCTCTTGGGGTATTGTTGCATTTTCTTGTTGCTCTCATTTACTTTGTTCAGGTGAAAACCTTGTCCTGGCCCCCTGGGACAGGCAACAAGGACACTTTTGGTGTCGTTCCCTTCTTAGAGGTGTCGTCTCGAAGACCTCCAGTTTTACTCTCGTAGTGGGTGTTGTTATAGACGTGCGGTATGGTTGTTCTTTTCTCTTTTTTTCTTGTCTATGGTCTTCCAGAATGACAGATTTGTATTTTTCTCATGCTATATCAATACATGAAACTCGAACTATCTTGTGCGGTTCATTTCAAAGAAAAAAGTTGATAACCGGAAGGTTGGAATAACAAAGAATGCCAAGGATTTCTGTTCTGTTATGGTGTCCTTTTTTATTTTTGAAAAGATCGGGAAAAGAAGGCTCAGCTCCTTGTAGGAGGTGTTCTCAACTATAGTATGTTCTGTTTGTTGTGGTATGTCTTTTTTTTTTTAAGATAATAGAATAGAAATCCATTCGGACCTTGTCTGTTGTTCTTTTCTTCTTGGAGTTGTGGTTTTAGATGATACTCTGGGTATTTCTCTTAATGGTGTGTGTAAGAGGATTGACACTCCGCTGAGACAACAACATACAAAATCTCAATGCTGTTATGAAAACAAAATGGTTTGTAGAAATCAAAATGTGTAAAAAACTTTGTCCCAGGACTACATTTCTAGTAATGAAAAGAAAAAAAACAATATTTGACGTCTCTAAACTTCAATGAAAGTCCTAAGTTAAATTCATCCACAAACTTGAAAGACCGGACGTATTCAGCCCTAGGCCCCTAAACATTCCACGCCATTCAATTTCATTGTATGACCAAATTCAAAGCAGTTTTGAGTGACATGGCATTGAGGTTTAATTAAGACTGAAAATATTTTCAATTTTTAAAAGATATACTTCAATAAAAAGTCTTAAAAATTATCACTTATTCTATACAGATTGGACAACCTAGCTTATTTTTGTGAGCTATATATTGAATATAATTGGCTCACGATCTATTTTTATAATATGTGGGTGGAAAGATTTTTATTAGCAATAACATTGAATATATGAGGGCATATATAAAAGCATAGTCAACTAGTTATATATATAAAATGTAAATCCCTTCTCTAGTTAAAACAAATGTGGTCAATATGTGGGTGGAAAGTTTCTTTTAGCAATAACATTGAATATATGAGGGCACATATAGAAACAGAGTCAACTATTCTCTCTACAATTTGTCCATATCAACAAGGGACTCTCCGAAACACTATTACAAGTTTGGAACAACAAATTTAATATAAGCATAAATTTCTCTAACTTCATCTATAGCCAATCAAGAACTCTGACACAATGCTGATTATTGTTATCTTATGTTCCTACAATCCTACTAACTAAATACCCATGTGTTTAAGGAGCAGGTTGAATATGATTCCACCCATCCTCCACAGCTTTGGAAATGGATGCTGCATTATTTAGTGGATCCTAAATGTCAACTCATATGGGAAGCACAGGCAATGTGAAGGTGGGATTATGGGTACATTGATTCCATCTATTAGAGTTTAAATCTTGATGTCTATAAACATAACACAAGTGAGTATGTTTTTTTATAAAAATTTAGTGAGGTCAAGATATGCCGTTGTTTTACGTCTCTTTAAGCATGTGTTATCAGATGTACGAGTGTGACGTGCTTGTGTGGTGGTGGTCCTTTTGCTCTTATATCTTGTGTGCAATTAAAAAAAAAGTCAACTCATGGTAGGAATAGGTGGTAGCACGTTCACAAACTTCGTGATCCCCATGTTAATTAGTGAGTAGTAATTAACAGATCCGCTACTCATTAATTTTCACTACCAATTTAATCTTCTAGAGTAATATAGATAATCGAGATATGTGACCTCCCCTTCCTCTCCAAACCGTTTTACACGCATAACTTGGGGTGTATTTAGTTGTTTAGGTGTAAAACTTTTGAAGTATACGGACATATTTAAAGTAATTTGGAGTATTAAACATAGATTAATAATAAAAACAAATTAGAGATTCCGCCTGTAAACTGCGAGACGAATTTATTAAGCCTAATTAATCCGTCATTAGCAAATGTTTACTGTACCATCACATTTCAAATCGTAGCGTAATTAGGCTTAAAAGATTCGCCTCGCAATTTACATGTAAACTGTGTAAATGGTTTTTTTTTTCTTCCCACATTTAATGTTCCATGCATATGTCTAAATATTTGATGTGAAATTTATTGTCACAATTTTTTAGATCTAAACAAGGCCTTGTTCAAACAATATTGTACAATATAAATTCGTCACCTACTATAGCATATCAATTCAGAAAGGCATATCAATTCAGAAAGGAAGCACATCACCAAATCTATTATATTATTAAAACAGCTTTGAAAGTAGGCACCACATTCACTGTGGGGGCTATAAATTCTCACATTAATCGGAGAAAAAGAAAAAAAAGAAAAGGAGAATCCAAGTAGAAATACGATTTAAAAATAGCTGAAATTCGGAATTAAAAATAAGCAATATTAAAAGAAAATTTCCATATAAGAACCCAATATAAGATTAATCAAAATTCAAAAAAAATAAAATCCAAAATTAGAAAAGGAAAGGAGAGTCCAAGTAGAAATACGATTTAAAAATAGCTAAAATTCGGAATTAAAAATAAGCAATATTGAAAGAAATTTCCATATAAGAACCCAATACGAGATTATTCAAAATTCGAAATAAAAATAAAATAAAATCCAAAATTAGAAAATAAAAGGAGAGTCTAAGTAGGAATACAATTTAAAAATAGCTGAAATACGGAATTAAAAATAGGGAATATTAAAAGAAGAGTCCATATAAGAACCCAATACGAGATTAATTAAATTTCAGAATAAAAATAAAAATAAATCCGAAATAAGAAAAAGAAAATAAAAGAAGAGTTCAAGTAGGAATACAATTTAAAATTAGCTGAAATTCGGAATTAAAAATAAGCAATATTGAAAGAAGAATTCATATAAGAACCCAATACGAGATTAATTAAAATTTCGAATAAAAAATAAAATAATATCCAAAATTAGAAAAATTAAAAGAGAGTTCAAGTAGGAATACAATTTTGAAACAACTGAAATTAAAAATAAAAAATAAAAATATTAAAAGAACACAATATGGTATTAACTATTTTTTTTTAAAAAATAAATTCTGAAATTAGAAAAAAGAAAAATAAGATTTTAATTAGGAATACAATTTATAAATAAATAAAAATTGTGATAAAAATAAAGACTATTGAAAGAAAATACCATCTAAAACACATGATGAGATAAAATTAACTAACGGGCCTATAAAGGAGTAAAGTGGTGGCGGTTGATACGACATATAAAAATTGTTAATAAAACACCAAATAGAATCCTAATGACGATTAAAAGGAGGGACGTCAGGCATGCCGTAAAGCAAACAAGTAAGGCGGTTGCCGGGACTTCTAAAAAGTAAAAAAAAAACCATTGATAATCATATTCGATTTTTGAAATCTCAGTGACAATAAAAAGGAGAAGCAGCGGGCGGGGTGCATAAGAGTATAGTTGCAGAGCCGCCGACGGTTGATGGGACTTCTAGAAAATAAAAAATGAATTTCAATGATAGTTATGTTCGATTTTTAGAATCACAGTGACAATAAAGAGTAGGCAGCTGACGGGCTGTAGAGGGGCATAGTGGCATTGTTTGATGGGACTTCTGAAAATTATAAAAAATAAAACTACAAGTCCAATTTTTAAAGGTTCAGAACTTTTAAAAAGTAAAAAAAAACAACGATAATCATGTTCGATTTTAAAATCTCAATGATAATAAAGAAGGGAGGCAGTGAGCGAGCCGTAGAGGAGTACAATGGCAAAGCTGCTGACGGTTTGGCGGTACTTTTAGAAAGTAAAAATGAACCCAAATGATAATTATATTTGATTTTGAAAATCTCAATGACAATAAAGAGAAGAGACATTGGACAAGCCATAGAGGAGTATAATGGCAATGTTCGACAGGATATCTAGAAATTATGAAAACGAAACCCAACGTGAAATAAACTATAAAAACTATAAAATCCAATATAAAATCCAATTTTTAAAGGTTCCAAGAAAAATGAATAGAAATAGTGATAGATCGAGTAAGCAAATAAAGAAGGAGATAATATAAGGGGTAGCAACTGGTGTGACTTTTAAAAACTATATAATTAGAAACACGAGAATAATAAGGTTTGATCTTTCAAAGTCTTAAGACAATGAGATAGCTATTTAATAAATTTTAAGTAAAATCATACTAAAAGAATATATGATTTTGTTTAGGTGCTAGCTGCGCTATTACGTGGGCCAACCGGCTAGTTGCACAAAAAGTACCCCGTTGTCGCTTCTGTTTGTCCAACCAAACCAAGCGATTCTGATGCACCAGTCCAAACCAATCACACAAACCTGATTAATGGATTCGGCATGTATCTCTTGTCACAGATCAATCGATCGCCATCAGTCCACATGGGTTAGGCCATCATATCGCCGCCGGATAGTCGCTTGCACGGTTACACCACCCCACTCGCACCCACCACTCACCCCTCCGGCGCCGGTCTGTCGCGGCGGCGGAGGTGGTGGATAACTCCCTGCTTTTCTCGCCGATTCCGTTTATCAGGTGACTGATGCTCCGGTAAGCACGGGGCGGTTTAGAAGTTAGGCCGTATCATAAACCTGTCACGCGTGCGAGCGTGCATGGAATGTCTTGCGCCAGTTCGTCTCAGATGCAATGCATTTGACTACCCGACTAGTAATAACTAGGAAGTTGGAATTCTAGACCCGACCAGGCAATAATGTCACGATCGTCTCAGGAAGAAAAAAAGGGCAGCAATCCAGAAGCGTTGGTGGTTGTGCGTTTTTGCGGATGGGCGAGTACACCCAATTGGTCAGTGGAGACCTAGCAAGGATAGACATGTTACTAGCTAGAAGTTGAAACTAATAAGAAAACGAATTTGGTTTTAAAAAATGAGACTAAAATCGAGACAAATTCCCCTGCCACGTGATTAGATACAGCAATTAGTGAACTAGAAGTGGTAGTAATGTTTTATGGGGGAGAAACTAACCTACCGCGTGCGGCCTAAGAGCAAGTTTAATAGTATAGCCAACTACTAGCTCTAATTCATTTATAGCCAATCTAATAGCTTATTCATACAATAGTTATATACTACACTATTAATACCTGGTCCAACTTATCATACACACAGTGTGTTTTGGAGTCCGTGCTACAGCTCTATAGTCCGCTGCTCTTCTCTCTCTTTATTTATCTTCTTAAAATATATTTACAGCTGGCTTATAGCTTGCTATTGTACCTGCTCTAACTAGTAGATTCTGGTTGATATATAATTGATTAGAATTGATGCACCTGGTATTTTGCCTCCCATTTGATCTGTGCGAGTTGCATCCATCTACCATCCTACCTAACAGTCCGTGCCAAACAGCCAAAGACGAGGAGCATGGATCGTTGTTGCGCCAGGACTGACGCTAGAATTTTTCGCATTGACCTGTTTAGCCAGCAAAACTCCGGCAAATCCGACAAACTGAAATATTCTATAGGAGCAGCTGGCTCAACTGAGTGGATAAAGTAGTAGGCGAGCTTTGACAAAACGGAGAGGGTCCCACCTCGCCATACTAGAGCAGAACCTTCCATGGGTCGTACTCCTACCAGTAGAAATACGGGAAACACATCACAATCTTCAATTTTCTTTTCCTTCTCTGAAGACTACACCACAATCTTTTAATTATATTACCCGTTCTTAGTTTGTCAATGGAGTAATAGTATATTCCGGGGATGTGTTTCATGTCACGCAAGTAGTTTTCCTTCTAGACGTAGACGAAGACCTAGACCGAGCGCCTTGCGGATCAAGAAGCGCACTGCAGCGGCAGCCGGCAGGAGGAAGTTGCTTCACATTCCGTAGCACTGCGGCTTCTAGTTCAGCTGGTGGACGCCAGCTAGCCAGTGTCAACTGAGTAAATAATGGCTCATGGGGGTTTTTCTTGCTGATCGGTGCTCGCACTGCTTCGTCCTAAAGTAAACGGGTTATTACTTATTAGACCTTCTAGGTGGTGTTTGAATTCAGAATCTTAACTTTAGTCTCTATATTTAGACACTAATTTAGAGTATTAAATATAGGCTACTTACAAAACTAATTATATAAATGAAAACTAATTCACGAGACAAATTTTTTAAGCCTAATTAATTCATAATTAGAGAATGTTTACTGTAGCATCACATAGGCTAATTATGGATTAATTAGGCTCAATAGATTTATCTCGCGAATTAGTCCAAGATTATGGATATGTTTTATTAATAGTCTATGTTTAATATTTATAATTAGTATCCAAACATCCGATGTGAGAGGGATTTAAAAGTTTCACTCCCAACTAAATAGGGTATAGTCGATCTCTCTTGGTTGGGTTTATCTCTTTTTTTTTACCGATCTAGTTCTAGTTGTTCTAGATAGCTAGCGTTCCCTTCTAGTTCTAGCAAGGCGAAGCGAAAAGCAGAGTAAGAACACGTGAGAATATGATCGATGGAAAGGTGTGTCATCCAGAAGCAATTGAAACACCATGGCGTGGTTGATCAGTTGGAGCTGATTATATGCCCTTTTTTCTAGAATTTTCTAAGAACCGGATATTCAGAACTCTCTTTCACCAGGATCCAGAGAAATATGAACGGAGGATATACAGATAGCAATTTTGGGATGAACTGCGCTTTTTAATTTTTTTTTTCAGTAGAGTCATGTATAATGAATAAGAGAAGGCCGTACTATTTTTTTCAGTAGAAACACAATTATTGGGCAATCGTTATTTCTTTTTCTGAAAATGATTTATTGTAGTCCCTTTCAAATTAATGCATGTATAAACTATAAAGGCGAAACACATCGACACGACATTCGAACAAAAAAGATAAATAAATTTGGGTATATATACCAGTGATCGTAAAAATATCTTTAGGCATACATCAGGTCAAATTTTCGAGATTACATTCATTAATTATATTTTTTTTCAAAAAAAAAAAGAGAGAAGAAGATTAGATTGGATACATGAATATTGTGCGGTTTTTTCTTAAATAAAATATATTCTTCCTCCATTTCATATTATAAGTTGTTTTTATTTTTTCCCTAGTTAAACTTACTTAAATTTAATTAAACTTATAGAAAAATATAGTAGCTTTTCCAACGCAAAACAAATATATTGTTAAAATACATTCAATGCTAAATTTAATGAAACTAATTTGATATTTTAAATGTTGCTAAACTTAGAAAAATATAAAACGGAGAGAGTAACATATTTATGACGGTAGCAATTGTTACCTGAAATTATTGAGATTGCAAGTCTGAAAGTTCTGATGGGCATGGCAAACTTCAGTGTTTCTAGAGAAGTAATAAAAAGACGACTAATTAAACAGGTGACTCGTTTAAGTAATTTGCAAAACGAATTGAATAAATTACACCAAGTTGCAAGTTTTGGTAGTATCAGTTATCAACAGTGTATTTTCACTCTAATTTTAAAGTATTTATATTTTTTTCATTTTTTTATTATATGACAATGGGATCAATTTGTATTTTGGATAATATCTCTATCCATAAAAGCATTTTTCACCGAAAAGCAATTTTGACATGAAAAAATTATTGAAATTGCAAGTCTGAATTCTTGGGTTACGTGTCTGAGTAACAGCCCAGCATAACTTTTACATATGGGCTTCCCCTAATGATGACCTCTTTACATGATTTCCGAATGGAATAAGTTCACATTAAGTCCCTCAATACAGATGCAATCTGATTTATATCCTTGAACCAAAATATCAAATAGGTTCTCCAACTTTTAAAACCTGTAAAGTAGCTCCCTTAGTAGTTTTTGTGGTGGTTTTTCGCTGACGTGGATCATTGACCTAGTCTAACCGAGTGAGTTGGCGTGTGGGTCCATATGTCATCCTCCTCTTTCCATCATCACCCCTTCCTCTCTAGTGGGTAGGCGATGGCGTCGGCGCCGATGATATTCTACGCGATCAAATGCTGCGGGCCCCGTCAGAGGAAGGACACCATGCCCCTCCTGAACGGCAAACGCAGACGTGCTTCTCTCTGGGGCATAGTCGAGGCACGCGATGTATCGAGTTGCATGCACTAACCAGTTCAAATCAAAAGCTCAAGCTGATGGGGAAAGGCGGATAATTCACTTTATATTCCAACACCCCCCCTTACGCGAGGCTCCCTCAAGCCTCTAGCGTGGAATAGAAGTGAGCTGCAATTTTTATTTAATTGCATGCCAGTCAGGATTCGAACTCAAGTTTTCTGGCTCTGATACTATATTAAGTTTCATGCACTAACCAGTTAAAACCCAAAAGCTTAATTTGATGAAAAAATATGGACAATTCACTTTATATTCTAACACAATATTGACGAGTTCGTGAGGAGGGCCTTCAATGCCGCCAAGCCGGCTCACCACAGGCAGATATGTTCGACTTTGTCCCATCCTCCTGCTTCCTTCGTTTTGTCTGTGCGTTAGCTTTCGAGATGTTGAAGTGACCGAGCTGCTTGTCTTTGGCATTTGGTTTCTCCAGATGCACGCGAGTGGTGCGGCACTGCTTGCGGAGGTCGGCGCGGGCCTTGTTGTCATCGTCGCAGGGCTGTTGCACGGCACGGTCGACGACGCAGACCTGGGTTATGGCTCCCGCTCCGTTCAATTTGGTGCCGGTGTCGCCGACCTGGTGAAGTGGGTGATGATTTTGATCTCCTAAGCTACACCGCTTATTTGGCCGCGCTCCACCTCTAGGCCACGCCGCCACCGCTTTGCCTAAAGTCGCCGTGTGATTTTGTAGGGACAAGGAGACGGAAGAAAGAAAGACAGAAGACGCTGAAGTGGGTCTCATATGTTGAGTCAGCGAAAAAACACACTCAAAACTATAGATGGCTATCTGGGTGGCACGGTCTAGGCACGGCCGTGATCAGGCCAGAATTTATTGGGCCGACACGGCCCGACCAACACATCGGACCATGCCATGCCGGCCCACGTGCTGAAGCATCGCCCAGGCACGTCCCAATACGACTCGGGCCGTGTCGGGCCGGCCTGGTCCATCGTGCTTCTTCAAAAAAAGTCTAATTTCCATCCCTCATTCTTTGAGGGATGTCCGAATGATTGTAATAAGTCTATTTTGCATTCCTTCTCTCTTGGGCTATGGATTATATGCTGCATTAAGTCTAATTTTACTCCCTAAACTATTTTTCTTCCCTTCTTATTGGATCGGGCCATGCTAGGCCGGCTCACTGTGCCAAGGCATCGGCCCAGGCACGGCCCAGCTGTCGGGTCGGCCTGGCCCAAGCATGACCCCAATCAGGCCATGCTGTGCCTGGGCCACGCCATCGGGCCTCGGGCCTTATGGCTATCTATACTCAAAACCACTCAGGGAGTCAATTTTCACCACTTCTCATAGTAAGAGGGTCAAGGTATCTGGTATTTCAGTTGAGGATACAAATCAGATTGGTACTATAATTAAGTGAGTCAAAGTGAACTTATTCCTTTCCGGGTTGACTTTTGGGCCTTCGTTGTGTTTCTTGGGAAAAGTACACCCAAGGTCCCTCAACTTGTCATCGAGTTACAAAATCGTCCCCCAACCACAAAACCAGATATCGGAGATCCCTCAACTAACAAAACCGTTCGCTTGAGGTCCTCTGGTGGTTTTGGATCCGGTTTTGTCTGACGTGGCAGGTGAGTCAGCGTGGGCCCCACGTGTTAGGCTGCCACATCATCTCCCTCCCCCCTCTCTCTCTCACTCTTCTCTCCTCGCTCACGCCTCACTCGCTGCAGGGCGCGCACGGCCGCCGGGGGGCGTCGGCGAGGTGGGCGGTGGTGGCGACAGGGGTGGGGATGAGAACGGCGGGGGAAGGGGAGGTGAGCGAGTCAAGGGCGGTGGGGGAGACCTCGTCGGCGGCAAGGCGGCGGAGGGGCGACGGCGAGGAGAAGAGGGCGTCGGCGGCCCCCACACACGCAACCACCCAGCACGCGCCGCCGATGCCCGGCGGTCCCTCGCGCGCCGCCATTGCGGATGACGACGACGAACTCTCGCGCCTCCTCTCCCTGGCCGAGGCCGACCTCGACGCCAGCCACTTCTGCGTCGCGCCGCCTGCCTCGACCTGGACTTCTCTGGGCCCTTCCCCCTCTCTCTCTCACTCACTTTTCTCCTCTCGACGAGCACAGCCGGTATGGGAGGAGGGCTGTTACGGCGGGCGCGCCGCCGGCTGGCGGCGGAGGAGGGCCGGCGCTGCGGGCACGTCCGGCGGCCAGCAGGGGAGGAGGGCCAACGCCGCGGGCGCGTCTGGCGGCCAACAGGGGAGGAGGGCCGGCATGGCTGGCGCGGTCGGCAACCGATAGGAGGGAGCGCGGCAGAGAGGAGGGCCGGCTCGACGGGCGGCGGTCGGCGGCCGACGAGGGAGGAGCACAACTGAGAGGACGCCTCTCTGCTCCGCCCGCACCCGGAGCCGCCGGCGACGATGAGGACGAGTGGCGCGGAGTCGTCAGCGCCGCCGCTCCCTATCCGCCGCCGCCGCTCCCTACGAGGCATTGTCCTTATAGAGCATGGAGGAACAGGAGCTGCGACGGGGACAGCGAGGAGGCCGCCATCGTCATCCACGGTAGCGGGTGGAGAGGCGACGGAGGCCGGCGGAGTGGGAGGGCGGGCGCAGGAGGACGAGGTGGAGGCGGACGGCGCCGATAGGGAACGCGACGGGAGAGCGAGGAGGCCGCCGCCATGGATGCACATCTGTCGCCCGCGCCGTCGGTGGCTGCGGTGGCAGCGTGGGGGGCAGCCCTCCTACTCCCACGTCGTCGCTGCTGCTGCGTCGCCCGTCGCCCATTGCCGGCCGCCTGACCTCCTCCTCTCCCACCTCGCTGGCCGGCTTGCCGAGACAGGTCGAGAATGGCGAGGGCGGCGCGGAGATGGGGCGGGGGTCGTTGGTTGTGACCCCAGCGCGGTGGCCTGCTCACGTGTCGCAGCTGCCGTCGCTACCTCGTCGGCCGCCGCCCTCAGCCCCGTCACGCCGCTCGTGGCCGACCCCTTCAACCAGTCACTGGCGTCGGCGTCACCGGAGGAGGAGGCCACGGCCATCGCACTCGCGCAGAGAAGAGAAGAGTGAGAGAGAGAGAGGAGGAAGGGAAAGATGATGTGGCAGCCTGACACGTGGGACCCACGTGGGGCCCACGCTGACTCACCCGCCACGTCAGACAAAACCGGGTCCAAAACCACCAGAGGACCTCAAGCGAACAGTTTTATTAGTTGAGGGACTTCCGATATCTGGTTTTGCGGTTGGGGGACGATTTTGTAACTCGATGACAAGTTGAGGGACCTTGGGTGTACTTTTCCCTTTTGCAAACTTGCTTCCTGGCTGGGCTGGGCTTTTCTGACACAAGCCCAGCCGTTACTCCGCCGTCCCCGCCTCTGCGGCCTCCCTTCCTCCCCGCTCAATCTGCTCGCTAGCGCTACAGTCCTCTCCTGCGACTGTGCGACAGTCAAGTAGCCAACCCACGACCACTGTTTTTATTCCTCTAGTGACAACCTGCGTATATAACACCACTACTCCACCTGCCTACCTATAACCTATTACCGGAGTCATTCCGGCCTGCTCCTAATAACAGCCATGGTTACTAGTTGCCACCGCGGCCGATTTTGCTACAAATCTGTCGTGTGATTCTTTGCTTGATATTTGACGTTTTTTCTGGCCACTGGATCACTCGCCAAGATTTGTGCAGCAGATAGACTTGGAAGATGCTTTTGGATGGGCCCGCGTCAGATTTTCACTGTACAAATTTTCGATTTCCGCGCCCTGTCCGTAGCGCTAGCCATTTTCCCCTTTGTTTTCTCCGTCTCCTCCTTTCTCTCTCGCTCTCAATTTCTTCTCTTCTTTTCTCGTTCTCTTCGACGAGGTCGAAGGGGTGAGCTCGCCGGAGAGGTTGGTCGCCATTTTCCCTTTCACCCTTCCCCTTCCTCTCCTCCTTCCCCTTCTCCTTCCCGCCGGCGGGGAGGACGTGGTTCGCTCGGTCGTCGCCTCAGGTGTCGTCTTCGCCTCGCGTTGCTGACGTTTGTTGGCTCCTCCTCTGGCTCTGCCGCCACCGACCCGTCCTGCTGCGTCAGGCGGAGCAGCGCGCAGGCAGCGTTCTCGCGTGCCGCCGGGGACGCGGTTGACTTCCGCGCGCACCAGTGGGCCGACCGCGCTGTTTGTTTTTGTTTTGTTGTGTTCGATTTGAATCAGTCTAGTTCAGATCTGATGCGGGTTATTTGTAGTGTTCTAACTCGAATAGGTTTAGGTCCCGATTTATTGTGGTTGCTTAGCGATTTATTTGTAGTGTTCTAACTCGAATAGGTTTAGGTCCCGATTTATTGTGGTTGCTCAGCGATTTATTTCTGGCGATTTTTTCTCTCAAGTTTGAATCGAAGGTGGTCTCGATTTGTTGGTGTAGTAGTTTTGAATATGTGTAGTGTGGATGTATAGCTTAACGTAGAGGTTGCTTACTGATTTATTTTTGGCGATTTGTGGGGGTTGGTTTCTTCTCTGACCACTGCCTCAGAGTGGATCAGCAGAATCCTTTTGCTGATGAAAGCAAATGCAGATGTGTCCTTGAACAATGCGTTTAGGTGTCCAATATTCAGGGAATATTCTTGCTCATGCTTGGTAGTCCAACTTGGATTTGGATAGGTCAAATCGTAGAGTCAAAGGCAAGAAGGGGAGCAGGATAATGGCCGAGTGATTTTAAGGTGGTTTTACTGATTGATTTTAAGGTGGTTTTACTGATTTTGATTCAGATGTAGAATGCCATATTGCTGTATGGATTTGAATCATGCTAGGGATGCAGTGTGTTTTGATATGCTCCCTCATGTGTTCTTTTTTTTACTTTTCATTCATTTCTGTTTATGCATTGATAATATGTTCATTAATATGTGTAGGTCTGTGCTGTCCATTTTGGGTGTGATTCGGGACTTATTTAGTACGTTCTGACCATTTTGGTCATGCAGCACACCACTTTATATGCTTTCCTTCTGTTTATGCATTCATGTTGATGATGTTGATAATATGTTCATTAATATGTGTAGGTTAGTGTATTGGTTGCCAATATGGTTTTTGGGTGTAATGCTTTCTACAACATTAGTTTGATTGTGCTTCTTTTACATTTTTTTGTTTAGATGCCTCCTATTCTTAAATCAAGGCTTGCGAAAAACGCTATTGAAGTTGTTTCAGACGAGGATGAAGATGTTAATATTGATGCTGAAATTGGTACTGATTCTTCTAGTGATGTGAGTTATATATATTCTTTTTAAATTGATTTGTTGTATTGTTTAAGTTTAACTTTTACTGATTTATTTTTTTAATGGTTTTTTATGTAGTCTGATGATATGGATGACTTTCTTTATGGTATACACAGGAAGGTACGTGTCTATGTTTTTGGTGCTCTTTTGTTATACTTTTTGTAAGTTTTTAATTCTAATGTTCAGTTTTTGTTTCTCGTAGATTGTTCGAGAAATGAAAAAGAAATTGATTAATCAGAATGTAGGTTGTTTTATTTATTTTTTAGTTTTTTTTGTTGTACTGCCTATTTTACCATCATTATTAAACTTTTGTAAACTTATGAATGCACTTATCAATGTGTGAATTCTAAAATTCTTTAGGTTGTTCTGCAGTGGAGGATATTTTTGGTTGTAGTATTGCGTACCGTTGTGTGATTATGACTGTTAGGATATGGAGCACTTGATGTTCCTATTTAGCCGGGGCCATTTTTATATTTGTTAGTTATACTTGTACCATTTTAACTGCTAGCAACTACCTATAGTATGATAAGTCTATTTTTTTAGTTACTGTTTTTTTTCTTGTCCGTTATATCACTTAAACCATCACATTTTCATATGCAATACTCGTTCCGTCACTAAATATAAGGGATTTTGGTTGGAAGTGACACATCCTAGTCCAACGAATCTAGACGGATGGCTGTCCAGATTCGTTGCACTGGGATATGTCACATCCCACCAAAATCCTTTATATTTAGGGACGGAGGGAGAATGTATTAATAAAAGTTAGTTTATAATTTTGTTTTTAGTGTCTAGTTTATATACATTTATGACTTAGATTATGTGTTACCACTGTATGTACTATTGTTCAATTAATAATTTTTGTTCTCTGTACCTTTGTCTGAATATTAATAAGTTGTCATGGATTATCTTTTTAAATTGGATAATCAACATTTTCTTTGAACCAGAAATATTATCTACTAAAATTGTCTTTCTTTGGATTATGAAAAAAATAACAAATAAAAGATATCAAAATTTTTTGTTGTATATATATATGTGATAGAGTGAGGTTTATCTTTTTTTTTTACTCTAGAGTGGATTTGGAATTTAAATATGCCCTTTTAATTGTACAATTAGTTTATGATTAATAGTGGAATGAACTTGCTAATCAGGTACTTTATTGTGTGGAATGAACTTGTTTTTAATGTTCTGATCTAAACTACATTAAGCTCATGATGTTTGTTATTTTCACCTTTTGTTAAATAATTTTCATTTAAGTAATGATAGTTTTATCTAACTTTTTGAAAAAAAATGATTTGTTCAGCATTATCAAACAAAGATATCTCCTATTCTGAAATCTGATATGTTGTATATGAAATCTGATGTACATTGCCATGGATTCACATTCTAATATACTACATGAAATAATGAATGATTTTTTGTTGTAGACTTTGTGCAGTTGGTCCATAAGTAAAATAAATTCTCTGACATTTTTTTTTTGAAATATGATATACTTTGTGCAGTTTGTAGATACATGCCTAAATATAAATTCTCTGAAATGCTCTGACATTTTTTCTGTAGACTTTGGCCGTAATATAAATTCTCAAAAATTTGTCAAATCTTGATTCTTAATTTGCTGTGATAAATTCTTCTTTTCTAGGAAGTATAGTACTGAATTGTGGATTGTACAGTACTTAAATTCTAAAATCAGCCCTAGTATATTTTTGAATTAATTCTAAAATTAGTTTCTGAACTTGTTTTTCATTATTTATCCCTTGTGCAATCTTAGTATTGGAGTAAAGATTTTATGTAGATATATTGGGTTGATGTGTGGCTAGAATATGTGTTCATGTTTTTTTTTTTTTTCCTAGCATGGTTGTGGATGTGGATAGATTTTTAAAGCTGCATGCCATCTTTTTATGGTTTGGAGATGAAGTTGCTTTCTCATTGTACTTCAGGTTGCCCCTGATTTTTTGCTCTGATATGTCATTTTTTATCCTCTAAAATGTCATTTATGATTTGTGCATGCTGTATAGCAAAATTGTTGTGCATGATCTATTTCTTCTTTTTTTTTCTCCATCTTGTACTAATTTATGAACTGGGAGTAGAGGGAATTGAAGTGTATGGGAACATGCGACAAATTAATCTTTATAGCACGTATTGTGTTTTCAGATATGTTTGGTTACTTCTTTGAAAGCTTAGCAGCTTTTATGTTGAGTGTGGTTTTTGCCTTTTTTGTGTCAAACATGACTACATTTTTTGTTACATTGCCATTGCACCAAAATTACAGTGTACTTACATGCCTTATCAACTAAATTTACGTATGTAATTTTAGTTATATAGCATTGTAATTTTCTAGTATAACTTAGTAGGTTATTTTCAAGTTCAATTTATATAAATGCCAATTTGATGCTTCTATAGAAGGCACATGGTTTATGTTTTTTTTGCACCCTTGATGCGATTGTTTTTTCCATGGTGTTAACTGTGTCTACAATAAAATTGACTGCTTATTTTTTTAATGATAGTATTAAAGAAAATGCAAGTAGTATTGATTCTGAAACCAGTTTTAGGACAGTTAGAGATGGTTTATGAGTTATGTTTTTTTCTATATGCTGCTACTATGGTCTGTGAGGTATGTTTCATATCTGTATGTAGCATTTTGCCAATGCTTCTTTCACCTTCCTGACTCTGCAAGTTGTACATAGCACTTCCTGTATATGGAAGCTTTCCTGCAAAATATAATTAAATCATTAGAGCATATGGTTTTTGCTACTTTTTGTACTTGTGAAAATGAGTTCAAATGGAAGATAAAAATCAGTTTCCTAAATGATATATCATGATACCATGTGTTACAACCAACCAATATAATTATATTGCTATTTTTTTTAACTGGAGCAGTGTTGTCGTTACTTTTGCATCTATCAATCTGCATCGCCTTAATTTTGCTCTTATCTAACTGCTGTCTACTTTTTTCTCCATCTTGTACTAATTCATGAGTTGCGAGCAGAGGGAATTGAAGTGTATGAGTACAGGCGGCAAATTAATCTTTATAGCATGTATTGTGTTTTCAGATTTTTTTTGTTGCTTCTCTAATAGTTTAGCAGCTTTTATGTTGAGTGTGGCTTTTGCCTATGTTGTGTCAAACATGACTACATTTTTTAGTTACATTGCCATTGCACCAAAATTACAATGTACTTAAATTACAATGTACTTACATGCCTTATCAACTAAATTTACATATGTAATTTTAGTTATATAGCACTGTAATTTTCTAGTATAACTTATGAATGTGTACTTAGTACATTATTTTCAAGTTCAATTTATATAAATGCCAATTTGATGCTCCTAAATGATGATTTTTAGTTACAGGGCATTTGTGCCAAAATTACAATGCACTTACATGTCATATTAACCGAACTTACAAGTGTAATTTTAGTTTTATATCAATGTAATTTTAAGTAAATACCTAATTTTATATTTTTTTTCTGTCATGTCTATACAGTTTTCTTGTTCTGTGTGTTGCTAATCTGAATAGCTTCTGCATATGACTTCATTTGTGCAAAATTTCCTTGAATATATTACAATACATGAATACATGTTTTGTTGAATATAGGAATACAACATATTTGTTCCTTGTATTTCTGAATTTTGTTAGTTGTACAGTACTGAACTTTTATGTGTACCGAACTGATGTTACATATAGGAAGCTCTTTGCATCTTTAGTAGTAGGTTATTTTCTGTTCGTTGTATAAGATTGTACATTAGCATCATTTGTTGACATGTATGTTTTATTTGGGGCTGGATTATGCTTTATAGCAGTGTCTAGCTGTTTTGTTGTTTTGTCTATATTTGTACTAAAAATTACAGTGCACTTACATGCCATTTGTACTGTTTTTACAACTGTAATTTTAGTTTTAAAGCAATGTAATTTTTACTATCAGTGTATGATCTGTCCTGTATTTTGTTTAAAACACTGCCTATGCATATGGGATGGGGTCATGTATGGTGCTAGCAAATTTGGGTTCTATATATAACTTAGCTAGATTCTAGTACAATGTTTTGAACAAAGTCAATTTTAACCTAATTTAATTTGTTCTATCTTACAGAATGAGTTGAAATTTGGGTAGATATTGAGGAGAAGGCTAGATCTGAGATTTTGTAGTCATTTTTGAGGATGAGCACAGGTTTCTGGAAAACACCTGGTATGAATTTCTTCTTTTTGGATGTGTTATGTCAAACCGGATTATTTTTCAGTTACACTAGAATTGTACCAATATTATAGTGCATTTACATGCTAAATGTATTGTTTTTACAAATGTAATTTTAGTTATATAGCACTGTAATTTTCTACTTTCAGCTCTAAATCTATCTGCATGCCATATTTTTTACGGTTGGGGATGAAGGTGTTGCTCACTGTACATCAGGCTACCCCTGTTGTTGCTCTGATATGTCATTTCCGACCCTCTAAAGTGTTATTTTACTGTCTGGACACACGGCTTTGCTGCAGCCTGCTAGTAGGTTTATGTGGTGGGCACCGATTTAATATCTGTAATTTGGCCTCTTGGGTTAGATAATTCTGGAGACATTGATTTGGCTACGGTGTTTATGTTTGCTAACCTTTTTTTTTCTGGGAAGGCCAATTGAATTGGGCTGTTTTGCTGGTTGTTACTTTTGCTCTTGTGCAGGTTGTATGATTGAGTTGGGAGTGGTATGCGATAACGGTTTCCCAACCTTTTTTTTTTGTTGTTGTTGGTTAATGCTACGTGCGGTAATTGATCGCGTTGAGCTATACTGCTATATTGGTTATGTCCTATTGCTTTGAGGGGAAGTGCCACTGTATTAATTGGATTGATGCATGTCTTCTCTGCAATGATTTCTGACAGATGCTTTCTTCTTGAATGAGCTTGTAAAATTCTTTGCCCATTTTTGTGAATTTGCATTTTGTTCTTTCTGTGCACACATGGCACAATGCATAATTTTAATGAAGTTCTGAGTTATGGTTTACCTCAAAGCATAAGACCATATGTGCCACCCTTCTAGGAGGATGCCTTGTTTCTAAGGCTGCAAGTGATGTCATTTTGTTTCAAAGTGCTTAGATTTGTGCCAGATGTATAGCCTCATAGCTTCAATGGAAGTAAGAGTAGCACTGATTGAATTGTGCCTGATCTGTGCCCTATTCTCCTATTCTGTTGAATTTAATTTCTGTATATGCTTTTGACTGTTGATAGAGAGACTATGAGTTAACATGTTGAAGTTATGAAATTTTACAGTATTTTTACATGTCATATGTATTGAATTTACAAATGTAATTTCAGTTTCAAATCACTGTAATTTCTACCTTCCAATGTATGATTTGTGAAATTTTGAAGGTGATTTTAAGTTTCGATTTTTTTTTGAGGTATGGAATTTGCCCATGGATGGGGGTATGGATGGTGCTTTATATAGCTTAGCTAAATTCTACTACAGTGTGTTGAACAAAGTTAGTTTAGCCTAATTTGGTTTGCTCTCACATGCAGAAATAGTTGCAATGGGGTGGAAATTTATTTGAAGGCCAGATCTCAAATATGTAATCAATTTTGAGGATGAGCACAAGTTTTTGGAACATACCTGGTATGGATTTCCTCTTTTCTTCTTGTTTCTCCCCTGTGATTTCACTTTGGTTTGAAGAAATTTGTTTTGGTTGAAGCTTTTTTCTCTTCTCTCCTGCTCATTCTCCATGGTGTGCGTGTTCTTTGTGTCTTGACTTGCTTTCAGATCTGGGTGTTTTGTTCGATCTGGGTTTGTCCTCTTCTTTAGCTTTCTTGGCTGCCAAGTTGATGCTTTTAGACTGGGTTGAGTTTATTTTAGGCTTCCCAGATCTGATTGTTGTTTGATAGATTTTTCTGATTTTGATGTTTTGGACCAGATTGTAGCCCATATTAAATTTGTTTTATTAGTCTGTGTTGGCCTAGTCAGATTTTTGCTTTTTTTTTCTATCTATTCGGTATTTTTTAGTCCATTGGATGCAAATCCAAGGGAAGAAAAAATCTAGGTGATTTTTGAATCACCTAAGTGATACATAGGTCGTCCCACCGAGGCTGTTTTAGCGTGAAAATAGGTTGTTGCAAATTTGTTGTCGTAACAAGCATGCGTGTATGTAAGACGGAGGCAGAATCGATATATACCGAGGCTTTAATTTGGGGAACATTTTCTTCTCTTCTATAAGGTTGGTACGTACAGTGTCGATAACTCGCTATGTCGTTGTTGTGTGCGACTGTGCATTGACAGTGCTAGCCTTCCCGTTGACAAATATTTATCCATCGGTTTCATACTTTTACTGCGCGCCAGATCGATCCTTTCTCAGGCCGTGACGTGTGATCGTTGAGAGTATGAAAGCAGTGTACGTACGTAGTAACGTTTGCATGCTTGCTCTGAATATTAAGGCCATTTACAATGCTTCCTATGTGGCATTCAGCCTCAACCTAGAAACAGAATATTCGTCTCCACGTCGGTAATCCGCGTGCCTTGGCGGCTTGCCCAAGACCGCGGAGCCAACTTTGGCTCCCCGTTCCTCCTCTGTTTTGCAGGTGGGGTCCACACACTCGTCCGTCGCATCATCCTACTGCCCCCAACCCCACCTCGCTTCCACCGCTAGACGCCGCCGGGAAGAGGAGAGCATTGCCGGAGAGGGCATGGCCCCGTGCAAGGGGGCGGTGGTCGTTGCCGGCGAGGCCACCACCCGAGCTCGCCGAAGAGAAGGGAGGAAGGAAAGATGGACCACTACCGTCTCGTCGTTGCTGCCGACCGATGGTGGATCTAGCGAGCTAGGCGCCACCGCCGACCGAGGACGGATCTGGCGAGCTCGGCGCCGCTACCACCGTCGTCCGCCGGGGAGAGGAGAGGGTGAGGCCCGTGCCGCCGGGGAGCTGAGGGAGGTGGCCAGAGCGGGAATGGAGGGGGTGGTTGTGGTGGGAGGCGGCTCGATCTGCGCCGCCGGGGGCTCCTAGACCGCCGCTGCTCCAGCTGCCCTGCCTCCGCCGCCACTGTTCGGGCCGCCCCCCCCCCCGCCGTCCGCCGCCGCCGCTCGGGCCACCCCGCCCCCGCCGCCGCCGCCGCTCGGGCCGCCCTGCCGGCCGCCGCCGCCGCAGCTGGAGATGGAGACGCGCCGCGCGCGGGTGGTTTGGGTGGGAGCGGGCTGGATAAGGTTGAGAGAAATTATTTTTTATTTGTGTGGACCTTGTTTAAGGTTACGTAGCACTGTGAGACTTGTGGCAAAGTATTATTCTCCTTATGTTTTCGTCTTACCTGGCAGACCCAGTCTCCACAAAATGGGTGACGCATTGCTAATGCCCTAAGACGTACAGCAATTTGGCCGCATGGTCCGTCCTTCACCCGAAGTACGTCCATGTTGACGAAAAAATCAAACACACCGACCTGGGAGATCTGCTTAGCTCCTGGGCAGGTCCAAATCTTGATGAGATGCGGGCGTGCCAGTCAGTTTGATCCTGCAACTGACAAGATATGCAAATAGTAGATCAAAACAGCCGATCGGCTGACAAGCCGATGGAGTAGTTCCAGCCGATAGCCGATAATAGCCGATGCCGATACCTGCCGATAGCGATAGGGTTTAAGCGATCGGCTATATGTCCAATGTAGATAATGATATAAAGGCAATCGGCTGATGATGATATAATAAAATAACAATATAATCCAGTATAAACCAATCGGCTAGCAATGATATGATAAATAAGCATCGATCTAAAGGTTAAAGCACACATCGGTTGGAGGTCCGATGTCATGAAATCCACAAGATTAGATTAAACAGTAAAACCTTTGTTGTCATCGGCTAAATCCAACTTATATGTATATGCAATCCTTATGAGCCGATGCAACGTCCAGATAACTCACGGCTAAAACCCCGATGAAACCCTTATTGGCAATCAAGAAGCAGGCTAGAGATTATGGTTCTAAGCACGACCTAGTAGATCAAACTTAACTGATGCAGCACTAAGTATGAAAAGAAACATAATATCTAGACAATCAAGCTGTTGACTGAGTTTTAGGGTGGTAGATGCCTAAGCTAATCTAATCTAGCAAGGCGATTTAGCCGATACCGGCAGAAACCCTAAAGCGAAAGACAACCGATAGAGCTAAATTGATATGCTAGGACTAGATTAACATAGACATATGATAAATAGCCAGGCAAATATATTATCCAAACCAGAGTAATCCAAGAGGCCGAATGTCCTGATGCATCTTTGAACGACGCCGACGTAGACGATACAATTGCCTGGACCGGCGGAGCATTGGACTTATCCCTTCACCGGAGATCGAAGACGATGCAGCCCCGCGTCGGGTGCCAAGTTCCGCCGGAACGTAGAAACAAAAGTAGAAGTAAAAAGGGTGGCGACGCACCGAATTGTATTGATCGTAGCGATAGATTACATAGACCCCGGGTGTACATATTTATACCCATGGGTTGATACAAGTTCTTGTTGGACAAGAAAGAAATTTTCCTAAAGATAAAAGGAAACTACCAAACTATTCCTAATTAATAGATAACTTGCCATGCCGTATTCTCTTTGAACTCGGTCTCCTCTGGATAAGCTTCCTTTAGTAGATCAATTTCCTTAACCGAATATAGCAAGAATCCGACAACTGATGACTTGACAACTCTCATCGGCTAATATCAGAACTTCGAGGCCGATGCTGACTCTAAGCCGATGACTACTTCGGGCTTACCAAATTTCACTATTAACAGTCCAGCCAAATAAAACGTGACGCATACAAAAATAGAGCATGGTCACATGCCACGCATGTGTGGTAGAGATGAAGCAGACATCCACATATGCGGTGTACCCGAGTAACCCGACGTGTTAGAGCGTTTACAGTGGGCGGACGTGGCATTCAACCTCCCTCTAAAAAAAACAAATATTTCTTGCCACATCATCCAAATGCTCAACTTCCTCAGCTTCCCGTAGCCAACTTTGGCTACGCGTTTTTCGTCTCGAGCAGGACCCATAGGCGGGCTAGTGGAGAGAGGGGAGAGGGGAGATGGGCGAGGCAGCAGACGGGGAGAGAGGAGCAGCGGTGCCGCCGCTCGGCGTCATCGTCGCTGCTTGGCCCGCCCGGCGTCGCCTCCTTGCCGACGAGCCGCCTAACCCGCCATCGCCGTGTGCAGCCGGCCAGATCCGGCGAGCATGGTGGGCATGGCGGCCGGAAGAGGAGGGGACGCGTGACGGCCGTGGGAGGGAGGCGCGGTGGCTGGAAAAGGAGGGGAGGAGATGCGGCGGCCGGAAGAGGAGGAGGGGAAGACGCCGCGGTTGGAGTCGGAGCGCGCGGCTTCGCCCAGTGCCGCGGTCACTCCGCCCAGCACCGCCTCCTCTCCGCCCAGCGCCGCCGCCTCTCCGCGGTGCTAGCGCCGCCGTCGCCTCTCCGTCCCCGCCCAGTACCGCCGCCGCTCGAGCCGCCACGCCGGCTGCCGCCGCTCGACATCCGCGCCGGCCGCCGCTACTCAGCCCCGGCGTGGAGCCGTGGAGAGCTACTAGTACTACTCATTTGGATGAGAACGAGAAGTTGAGAGAGATGAAAAGTGAAAAGTTTTTCACCGGTGGGATCCACAACTAGAGATTCTTCATCTATATGGCATATGAGGAACAGTAAAAACCGGTGACGCACTGTGAACGCCCTTAGCCATTCTACTCTCTGGTGGCGTCGCGGACACGTACGCTGTGGTGGTCCAGGCTAGCCAGTTACGATGTAGGAATTCAGTGTTTCACGTATACCAGCGCTAAGCTCACGCCGTCGCCGACCATGCATGGACTTGGGAGATCGATCGATTACCTATTTGGACGTTGGAGGCTTGGAGCTATGTACTGGGAGGGGTAAACTAGCTAGCGGATTCTGGCGATTGCCGGTCTGGAGTAAGATTTCTTCAGGCCGACCGGTAGTACGTAGGGCTGTCAAAAAAAGCTCGACGCTCACGAGCTACTCGAGCTTGTCTCGTTCTAGACTAGAGCCCGAACTCGAGCTTGTTTTCAAGCTCGCGAGCTCTGTCGAACGAGCTCGAGCTATTCGTCGAGCCTAGTGTTTTTAAGCTGCCCACATGTGTTTTTATCTCTCCTTGCCCATTTCAAACCTGGCTCTAGTAGTACTAGTACGTGGTCGCGGTGGAGGGCAGGCTTGAACAACTAAATAATCAATTGGCCTGTACTCTACTCCCCAAGTCCCCATAAAAGCTACTCCTACTACTAGTACAGTACTAGTACTACTAGTAGCATGCATGCAGCATGTGTGTAGCAGTATGCATGTCACCTCTTGACTTCTGAAACTTCTTTTGGCAAGCTCGACAAGAGGCTCGAAGCTCGAACGAGCCGAGCCGAGCTTAACTGTAAACTCGAAGACTAATGAGGCTCGGCTCGAGTCTCTACCGAGCTAGGTCGGCTCGCTCGAGCTCGGCTCGTTGACAGCCCTAGTAGCACGGCTGTATCGGTGTCTAGAGGTTGTTTGGGGAGATTCGTTACAGTTTCTTCCAGAATCAGAAACTCTTTCGAATAGTTCAACTTTGGTCTAGATTCTAAGAAGTTATAATTGTAGAATTCAAAAAATGAATTAGAAGCCAGAAGCTGGGAAACCCAATTTTTTTAGATTCTTAGAAGTTAGCTAACTACCAACCATCTGCTTCTCGGAATCTTAAGATCCATAAACAGACCGCCCCTAGTATAAGGCCATTCCCAACCCAAGAAACTAGACATAGTTTCCATAAACTCCACATCATCAAGAAACTAAAGTACTAGACACTATTCTTCCAATGAAAACACTACTAATCCATACTTAAATTTAATGCTACTTATCTCACATGATGTCTTGGATGTTGTGTAGAAACTATGTCTCAGGTCGTCTCCCTCCAATGGGCAGCTCTTAGCTAGCTCATAGAGTTTTTTAAGCGATGAACAGGACGCGCTAGCTCTTCTTCAAGCGCTAGCTTGCACGCTCACCGAGGCGGTGCCCTCTCACAGGCACGCTCGCCCAGGCAGTGGCCGGCACTGTACCGAGCGCGTATGAGCTAGCAGCCGACTCATACCGCTGGAGAAGGCCTCATGCAAGACATGGTTTTCTTCTCTTTCCTCATTCATTCATTTGCCACATCATTTTTCATCCTAGTTGGCAGCTTATTTAATGCTATGGACACCATCCTATTTATTGGGTTGGGAATGACCTTATTTAATTACATGATGGCCTCAAGCTGTCCGACAGTTTAGTTAGGACTAAATTAACACGCATTCCTCATGCAGGAATACTTAATGTGGGCCATCAATCCGAGTAGTCCATATATATCTATCAGGGATATTTGCATGATGTGCCTAATCCTTGCTAAGTATATTTAAAGTTATTTTACTTTCCTCTGGTTTATGCAACAGCCCAATAATTTTGGGAAAAAGTATGAATTACCCTACCCCCAAATTATTGTGGGGTAGTACGATTTACCCCCTTAAACTATAATACCGGACATTTGACACCCCAAACTCTTAAAACCGGATAAATTACTACCCTAACTCGATTCGAAGCGGTTTTTAGCCTACGTGGCACACACGTGGCGATACAATCAGTAAAAACAAATAAAAACCGATGGGTCCACCTGTCAGCGCATTTTTTTCTCTCCTTCTCTCCCCTCCCCCCTCTCTCTCTGTGTGAACAGAGGCTGCGGCTGGCGGGTGCGAAGGCGAGGCCGGTGGCGGGCGACGGGAGAGGAGCCAAGGCCGGTGGCGGCGGGGGTGGAGGCGGCTGCTGGTGGCGGGCGTAGAGGCGGAGGCGGCTGCGGGCAGTTGGGTCGTTGTCCACGACCCGATCTTCTATAAGATGTAGTTTGGCCTCGTCGACTGATCACCGACGACCTCCTCTCGACCTGCGCAGGCAGCCAACGATGCCTGTGAGAGAGAGAGAGGGGAAGAGGAGGCGGAACCCGGCGGCGCACGTCTCCTCTTCTGGCTTCAGCGAGGCGGGATCTAGCGCACGACACGGCTCCGGCAAGGCGGGCCGCTCGCCGCCGACCGAAGCTTCCTCCCCGTCACCGCCTAGAGCATACTCCCAGCCGCGTCCCTCCCCGCCGCTCCCGCCACCGACTGGTTCCCCCTCCCATTCGCCCCCGCCGCCGAATGGAGCCACCCAGCCATAGCCGATGTCGCTCGGTGCCGACCGGTTCCCCCTCCCGCCTGCGCGTGCCGCTGGCCGCATCCACCTAGCCGAGCCACACATATTCCCTTGATATATATATGTGTGTATGTATATGTATAAGATTCGTGGTTTTATTGTGATTACAATGGGTCCGATTTCAAGGAAATCCAAACAACAGTTAAACGGTGTGCTAGACTGGCAGTATATATCTAGGGAATGCTTAGTTGATTACCAAACATTACTGGTCTACTTCTCCAAATTTTGGATATGGTATGGCCGAAAATTTGTTTTCACCCACATTAGGTATTGTTAGAAAAAAAAAGTTTGACATGGAGGGTTCTTGGCCAAAATTTGTGGTATGTACAGCTGTAGCAACAAAAGCAAACAACTGCATTAAAAAGTGTGGCCTTTTTGGCAAATTATGGTAATTGCACCATGTGTCACATGTACAGTTAAACTGTTTGAGTTCATTTTCTTGCACGCATTTTTATCATGTCTACAAACATTGGTAACTACACCATGTATCACCATCAATTTAGGGTTATTCACGCTCACCTTTGGAATTGGGCAAAGGCTTACTCAATTCATTTTGACCCTTTTGCACCATCCACTTGTCCTCTTCTCTCTACACACTTCATTAGTACCAAACTATAGTTACAATCAGTTGCTTTCTAAGAGCACGTACAATAGCGGGTTATTAGCCAGCTATAAACATATTTTAATGAGATAAAATATGATAGAGAAAAGCAGCGGGCTACAGATCTGTAGCCAGCTGTAACACGGACTCCAAGACGCAATGTGTGTATGACAGGTGGGACCATATGTTTAGTATAGTAAGCAACTATTGTATAAATTAGCTATTAAATTGGCTATAGTTAAATTGAAGCTAGTAGTGGGCTATACTATTGAACTTGCTCTAATCTCCATATCAAAGATTGGCATCCACCAGTGCTCCTATGACTTTTCGAGTGTTATTAATTTCTTGTTCCTAACCAAAGCATAACTGCTACCCTCGTGCTTGGCACCACACAAATTGCACCTTTTTTTTCATTGCTGCCCTCGAGAAAGATATCGCTCATCGGTGTGAAAATTTGAAAATGGTTGTAGTTGAAAATTTCAAAATAGTACATAAATGAAAAATAAATTGTGCATATGAAAGATTGAAAATCAAATTACAATTTTTAGGAAGTCGACCTGTGGAGTTTCAATCTTTCAGATCTAATTATCGCTAAGAATTTCAATGGGAATTCAAATTTTTTTTTGTTGCCACAAATTTTGTCCAACACACGAAGGTGTAAGAGATTTGCTAAACTCTAGCGCAGGTCATAAAAATTGGGCTCAAAACATGTTAGTTTTATCATGCAACTAACCAGGATGATATGAATAATTGAACCAATGAACCAATCGACCAATATTGATATAGTGTAGTATGATAGATGCAGGCCCAATGGTTTAATCATACATCAGCTTAACGTATGATACATGTAGATTTAAATGTATATTGACTAACTAAGCCGATATGCCTGATAATTGAAGCTTAGAACAATGATAACTCATCGGCTAAAACTCCAACGAATATTACATAAAAACTTATTGACTTAGTAGAATTAAACTTATTAGCAACAATGTAATAGATAGATCTATATAAACGTGATGGATATACCATATCAGATCAAGAGATCGAAGCAATGCAGCCTTAGCAAAAGTCGGTATATCAAGATAAACCGACGACCATAAAGACTAGTCAGAATATCAAGCGAAATACGTGAAAGTTATAATTGTACTGATACGATTATCAGGATGACAGGGCTTACCCGTTTGCTGAAGATCAAACTTAACCGATGCAGTCCCGCTCGAGGGTAAGAACCCATCGAAACTATGGTAGGGTGACGATGCGCCAAATATGATTGTATTGATCTCATGACAAAGACTTCGGGTGTACATATTTATACTCTCGGGTTTGTACGAGTCCAAATCAGACAAGAGATAATTTCCTAACGATAATAGAAAAATAACTAATCCTACAAATTTAAGAGATATATACTTAAAAAATTACAAAACTAATTTGCCGTGGTCTCATAATTCCTCTTTGAACTCGGCCTTATCTAATAAACTTTTATCTACCAAACGTTTTCTTTTTCTTAACTGAAACGTACCAAATTTTGATGTTAACCCTATCAATGAACTTTTGGTAACCCGTTTTTCTATAAAGAAAATCGAATTGAGAAAGCAGTTGAAGTTAGCGGAAATTTTAAATGGTACTACTGGAAAGGGTAACCACATCAGTTGTACTGTCAGTTTGGGATCGTGCACATTATAAAAGTCCTCCGGATTAAGGCTTGTACTACGCGATTAAATGGCTGGACTGACCGACATATCACATATCCCATCTTTCCACTGCGTATGATATTGCTTTCGGTACGTGCAGACTTCAGGCTTCCACTCCTCCGCCCGGTTCACCGTGCAGACGTGCACCGATACGGTACACCGCCGCAGTTGGGTGGAGAGCTCCGTGGCCTCGTTCGCGAAACCACTCCCGTCGTCCGACCGATGCGTGCGTGCCACCGACACAGCGCCCCGCGGTGGTGCATCGTGGTAGGTCGTTTTTTACCCCCCAAAAGCTAGGATGCACATGCATTGCGCGATCTGGCGTGCAAGTCAGTCACAGAGCCGATGAGACCGCACTGCCACGATTCGTTGATCTGCTCCGACAACGATAGAACGGTCCCCTTGCCCCGCGAGAGCTTAGCTCTCTGTCGCTGTTCGGAGTGCGCATTCTGTTTGCCGATCGCGGTGACTCGAAAGTCAGTACTCCAACTACTGCTGGATCGGTGAGTACCAGTGATCGCCTCCTATCCGCTACAATGCGTCCGTGCGGCTATTCCCAGAGCCAACAACCGAGGAGGCGCGCCGCAACGATCCAGGCTTACCAGTCGCGTATACAGGGCCACGAGGGGAGTACAACAGAAGAAGGGAATTGGTCGGGAGAGGAGATCAGTGATTTGGTTGACTTCCCTTCACTTGACTTTCCTAGGATGTGTTCTTTTATCTAAGTTCCTAACTATCTTCTTCATTTTCCGCGCGCACAATTTTCAAACTGCTAAACGGTGCGTGTTTTATAAAAAGTTTGTGTAGAAAAGTTGATTTAAAAATCATATTAATCTAAATTATAAGTTTTTTATAGCTAAAATTTAATTAATTATGTGTTAATCTATCGCTCCATTTTACGTGTAGAGGTCTTCCCATCTAAAATAACACAGCCAAGGGTAGACGGAGACCGTCGGATCGGGACGGCCACGCGATCCCTGCCGCGCAGCTTACCTACTACCGCGCGGCGGCCTCGCCCTCGCGACTAGCGAGCCCCAGCTTCGCGGCCCCGCTTGACCAGTAGATACACGCAAAACCCCCCAAAATCCGTCGCCCGAGCCAAGCACCGTGACTGCGCGACCACATACATGGCCACGCCTCCACCCGTCACTTCGCTGCATCGCTGACCGCGCGCGACGCCAAGTTGCCAACCGGTTTGCTAGCTAGCGCAGCCGCGCGCGTCCGTTCCCCCCACCTATCCTATATATCCACGTCTCCCCGCGCGCACCCACCCCACCGAAGGGGAGGCAGGCAGGGCGCGCGCGCGCTCTCACTCGATCACGCACACGCGGGCGCGGATTGGGGATTCCGGGAGAGAGAGAGAGAGAGAGAGAGAGAGAGAGATCATATTGGTTGATAGGGATCGGTGGCGGCTGCAGCAGCGGTGGCGGCGTCATGGGCGTCCTGAGGAGCACGCAGAGCATGCAGGCGGAGGTGGAGGAGATGCGGGCGGCGCTGCTGCACGGCCACGGGTGCGGGGCGGCGGCCGGGTGGCGCCCCTCGGCCGGCGACGCGGACGTCAAGCGCGCCGCGGGCGGCGACGGTGGCGCGGCGGGGCCGCGCACCGTCTGCGTCACGGGCGGCATCTCCTTCGTCGGGTTCGCCGTCGTCGACCGCCTGCTCCGGCACGGCTACACCGTGCGCCTCGCCCTCGAGACCCAAGGTCAGCTCCAAATCCAGCTCACCCCCTCATCTTTTACCGTTTACCTGTTCGATTACCTCCTTTGCCTTGTTTGGCTGTTTCGCTTCTGTGTCACCGACATGTGGGCCCCGGTCGCCACATGTATCTCAAAGCCCCGGCCACTTGTGCCGGTACATTCCACGTATTTTTATTATTTTATATACCTCGGCAAAAAACAAACATGAAAAAACAAAAATGCTCGTGCCTAGCATGACGTACCCCTTCGCTAGTTCGCTGTATCCAATTTCTGGACTTTATCTCGCAGCAGTAGATTTTACTTCTACTAGCTTATTGAGCCGATCAGTGTTCCAATCCATCTTAATTACCACTCGTTTTTGGACAAAAGGCAGCGACTTCCCAACATAAACCAAGCTTAGTTTCTGTTCAAGCCGGATTAGCAGATACTCTGCGTCTCCTCCCGAAGTGTTGTTGGCAGCGGGTTTGGTGTGCTACCTGCAGTCCGGTCACCATTTCGTCACATCGCCATAGACCGGTTGCTAGCTTGGAGTAGCTAGGAACTACTACGCTGCATCTTCCCGTCGAGTAGAATTTGCTTTCGTTGGATAATGGCGTAACGCTCTTTGACGGTGTATATCCATTTGCGAATAGAGACCGAACTAAAAAAAAAAAATGGCATAATGCTCTGCTCGGGCTGGTGGGTGGTATGGCAGCCACTTTCCTATGCACAGTGTGCATGTAGCCGTGAGAGTCTACCTAATGATGATTGTTTTTATGCTTTGGTGAATATAACCAACTTAATTACCTACTTGGAAATGACAGACCGAAAGAAACGTGCGAAAGCTAAAGAGAGGAACATATACGTTTATGTCTAATTCGCCACACACAAGGAAAAACGGAAGAAAAAAACAAATGCTAACAAGGAGTAGGATTGATGGGAGGTAGTAGCTAGACTGAATTAGTTTAAGACGTACGCAACCATCTCTATGATCGATCAGCGTTGAACATTTGACTACTCGTATATATAATTAAAAGCTACCGGGCGTATGATTTCCTCGTGTAGTAGTTATTCTCGCATTTGTTTTTTCCTCGTGCTATATGCACAATCTTTGGGTGCATTCAAAACATTCTGATTGTGACTTTCTCCATATACCAATGGGCTCATGCTTATGGCCTTCCATTAAACTTTTCGCCGGTTTTTATTCTTGTTCTGGTGGTCAGCCGGTTTCTTGGAAAGAGGAAATTGATCGTAGTTTCAAAGTCTCCTATACGACTCGTCCAGTTGGGGATGAAACAATCTACAAATCAAACACTAGCAGAGACGTACGCAGAATTTTTTTTTTCCACTGGCAGCACCATTTTTCTTTGACCCGAGGTAGAAATCTTCAGGTCTACCCATCATGATTAGATTTCAACTAACCAGTGCTCCAATTCGGATACCCATTTTAACATTGCGCCACTAATTAGTCAGCTTTGTGTTGCTTAGTTGAGCCATACTTTACGCGTTCTGATCCTTCACATCAGCTAACAAATCCAATCCTTCGCCTGAACCAAAATCTTTCAGTACTGCTCCCTTCAATTCCCTAGCAAGAAAGCAGAGAACCTTTCGACAAACAAATAGTGTTGGTACTAATAAGTGGGTGCTGGACTTCTGATAGCTTCATTTCAACAGTCTACACCCAAGGGCCATTAGGAAAATTTATTTGATGATAGCTTAGCTCCAATCTTAATCTGGAAGAACACGTCTGGTCCATTAGGCCTCCACTGGAATAGAGGAATATCACGGGAATTCTTGTGAAAATCCTGTAGAAGTCACGCCTTTATCTTTATGCTATCACTACCATTCTCTAAGTCATCGCGGATAAGAAACCATGGGCAAGAAAATTTTCAGAATATCAAAAAGATAAAATCCTCTCTCCGGTTTCCCAGCCAGCTACGAATAGTTGGAAACACACCTGCTGCTTGGCTATGCTTATAATAGTGGAACATGGTTCATATTTCTGGTTTTCAAATGGAGTCAGGTGAGAAGGATGGAACGAGATTATTGGTGAAGTACCGTTCCAAAAACGTTCTTATCCTTATCGGACAATTATCAATGATAGATAACATAAAGTAAAATCACAGGGCATCATCGCTGTTACTCCCTCCGTTTCACAATAAAAGACTTTCTAGCATTGCACATATACATATAGATGTTAATAAATCTAAACACATATATATGTCTAGATTTATTAACATCTAAATGAATATGAGTAATGCTAGAAAGTCTTACATTGTACGGAGGAAGTATTTTATTAAAGCAAAACATGGCTTCTTCTTCTTTTTTTTTTGAGTATTCATGCAACCATCGTAATCTTGACGTGTAATAATTTGGCTTGTTGCTACTTGCTACATCGCAGAGGACCTGGACAAGCTGAGGGAGATGGAGATGTTCGGCGAGGACGGCCGGGATGGTGTGTGGACGGTGATGGCGAACGTGACGGACCCGGAGAGCCTGCACCGGGCGTTCGACGGATGCGCCGGCGTGTTTCACACCTCGGCGTTCGTGGATCCGGGGGGCATGTCCGGCTACACGGTGAGTGCACCAAACTCGGTCCCTAACCTTAAGATCCTCGCAACTACTACACCTACCTATGTTATTATGTCATGTGTTCTCTAATGCTGTCAGTCTGTCACATAGAATTGTTCTTATGTGATGAAGTGGGCTTTCTGCCAGGATAGAAGTCACTAAATAAGTTAGGTTAGTAAAATATAGAAGAAATCATACAAACAAAACAGAGTGAACTTGAACAGAATGCTCCATCTAACATTCTAACTCAAGACGCAACAGAGTGACACAATTGATATTGAATGGTTGGTGTACTATATAAAGAGCAATACTATTATTTATGGTCGTTAAGAAGGTATCAAAGAGTACTACATTTTTTTACTATGTAAAATTTGGTAGTTCTTGGTACTCCCCCCATACTTATATTAGAAGTTGTTTAGAACAATATTTAAGTCAAACCTTGGGAATATAAATCATGAATAACTCTCAAGTTGTTGAGTTTGAAAATGCAAAAATTATATGAATAGATTTGTCTTGAAAAATATTTTTAATAAAAGTATACATATATTATTTTTCAATAAATATTTTTATAGAAATAAGAAGTCAAAGTTGTGTTTTGAAGACCGTGTCGCTGTCCAAAACGACTTCCTTTACGAGTACGGAGGGAGTATTGTACTAGAAGACACTAAATTTTACAATTAAAGATAAGATACCTCCTGATACTCATAAGGACCATAAAATCACTCGTAAAAGAAACATTGTTGAGGACCCAGTAACAGTCTGAACTTCTGGAAATTAAGCAATTAATTGATACAAAACGGCGTTCGGGAATATTTGAAGCCAATGGACATAGTAGATCATTTTCGTAATTAATGGCATGCACATCACAGAGCTTCAGACATCTGAATTTGTACAGTTGAGCTGTAGAGTTTGCATCTACATGTACATGGCCTTTGGTACTGCACGTGGAGGCACACATGCCTCAGAATTCAGAAAGATTTTGTAAGACCGAGTGACGAGAGTCTGTAGTTCGTGTACCACACGGAGAAGATTCTGCTCATTCTTGGCTTCTCCTCCCAAGAGACACGAAATAGTTTATGGTACCCCTTATCTAGAAACGTTGGGCGATGCGGTGTCCATCACAGATGTTAACGGTTATACCTTCCATGGTTACTTAAAATTTCAGAAATGACAAGCCAGTACTATTGACTTTGAGATGTGAAGAGCGGCAGATGCCATAAAACTAGCCTTATTTCGAGCAGACCTAATAAAAAAAAGGGTTTATAGAAAAAGGCTCAATCACCAACTCGTACCTTCAAGGATTATTTTGTTTACGAGGCAATGTCTTGTTTGTTGCCAAAGGCAGGGTGGGAGAGGATCTTGAGGCTGGACAGTCCTCCTTGTCGCCCTTTCGTTGACATTTTGCCAAACCTGAAGTCCTCCTGATGGGAGCAGGTGGTAACTGGTAGTCCTGCCTATGCAGATGGTTTTGCACCTATCTGATCCATGAAGTAGAGCTTCCGGAGCACAGCATTGGTGGGCGCACGCCTGTCAACTCCGTCACCTAATTCATTGACAGAAAATCACTTGTCAGTAGCAGGGGACCGAGTTTATTATCTGATAAGAACGGGTAATCAGGTAGGATTAGTATCTGAGTGTGATGAGAGTCCGCATTGCAGAAAGAGTTGGACAATACAACCACCGAATCCACTTCGGTTAGGTACTTCCAAGCAGCCGTCAGAATCATGACGACCTTAGTGTAACCAAGGCAATTAAAGAACAGAGATGCCATCCAGTTGCGTCCTACTCTGCAATAATATATACTCCCTCCGTTTTATAATGTAAGACTTTCTAGTGTTGCTTAGATTCATTAACATCTATATAAATGTGAGCAATGCTAGAAAATCTTATATTGTGAAATGGAAGGAGTATGCTAGTATTTATTTTACTGTACTTGAATACCTTTTTTTTTTTACCATTCTTGTTCCACACAATATAACCTCTTTTGAATGGAAGAAATTTGCTGCAATTTGGAGGAAATGAACTGGTTCAATGAAAATCCTGTAAAATTTATGCGTTTCAAAGTAGCCCTACGTTTGGTATCTCAATCACACTAGTGTTTGTCATTTATCTGCAGTAAATAAGCACTTCGGTTCTTGATTTTCGCTAGTGGACCGTTCGCTCTCACCCATCATTCCTGGGAGTCAATTCTTGTGTAGTCATGGTAATTTGTTGTTTAGTAGCGATTGGGCATACGATTGAGGCGGTGTAATTAACTTTTTCCCTGTCAATGTCCAACTCTCGAACAGAAACATATGGCAAGCTTGGAGGCGAAAGCAGCAGAGCAGGTGATCGAGGCGTGCGTGAGGACAGAGTCCGTTAGAAAATGCGTCTTCACCTCGTCGCTGCTAGCATGTGTATGGAGGCAAAATTACCCTCATGACCGACGGTTTCCTACCATCATCGACGAGAACTGCTGGAGCGATGAGAGCTTCTGCCGTGACAACAAGGTGAGTTTGTTACTGTATTAAAAAAAAAGGAGGGTTTGTTCAGTGACACGGAAGCGCACTTGCAATGGTGGATGCATAAGCATATTTTATCAGCCACCAACTGAATCTTTTTTTTTCTTGTGGAAAATTTGTGCAATCTAATGACTTTCTGGATAAACTTTTCAGCTGTGGTTTGCACTGGGCAAGACGGCAGCGGAGAAGGCGGCGTGGAGGGCAGCCAGGGGGAGGGACCTGAAGCTTGTCACCGTCTGCCCGGCGCTGGTCACCGGTCCGGGATTCCGCCGCCGCAACTCCACCGCCTCCATCGCCTACCTCAAAGGTACACTACAGGCTTTGATACGAGCATGTAAACTATGATCGGAGAAAGAAACATGGTGGTTTGTCCGCTTGTGCAGTACACTGACATGGCTCGCGTGTCAACAGGGGCTCGCGCCATGCTCGCCGACGGCCTGCTCGCGACGGCGAGCGTGGAGACGGTGGCGGAGGCGCACGTCCGGGTGTACGAGGCGATGGGCGACAACACGGCCGGCGGGAGGTACATCTGCTACGACCACGTGGTGAAGAGGCCCGAGGAGTTCGCGGAGCTGGAGCGCCAGCTGGGGATCCCGCGCAGAGCGGCGGCGGCGGCGGCCGCGCAGGACTCCGGCGACCGGCCGGCGAGGTTCGAGCTGTGCAGGCAGAAGCTGGCGAGGCTCATGTCCACCCGGAGGCGGTGCACGTACGACGACTACTACTCCGTCGCATTCGACTAGATATCTAGCTAGGCTAGGCAAACTGGCGAACACCACCGTGCAATGGCTTGCAGCACTGCACCAATGATGGATCATCTGGGTTGGGTTTTGCCTGAAGGGTGCAGGAGGACAAAGTCGTAGTGGATGGATGGAAGAAGAGTGTGTGACATCATGTACATAGTGCGATCTTGTAGGCTGTTTGATGCATCAATAAAGCTTGATCGAGCCCCATTTTTTGGCTATCTAATGATTCATACAAAAGCTCGTAAAAACGCATAATAATGTTTACTTACTTCAACGAATACCTACCTACCTACCGGTGCAAATGTGCAATAAACCCATTTACCAGTATAATCGCAACATCGAGCATGACATTACAAAGCTTTCAAGAACTGGAGCAAATGAAACACTTTGACAAAAACAGTTGAGATCACAACACACAGATCTAAATACCACCACACCTTCAACGAGAAAATCATAATCAAATCCTTGTGGCAATAAATATAACGAACAAGTCTCATGTTCTGAGCAGAAATGCAATCATAATGTTACATGAGCTGGCACTAAAATTATATACAGATCATGTCACAAGAGGGGAACGAAACCAATCACTAGTATTAGACTCGCAACCCTTTAAAGTCCATAGCAATACAGTCACGGCAAAGCATGTCAACCAAAATCACAACAAACAAGCTCAGTTGTTGCCAGACCAGATGATCAAACATGGTGGCGCCACTCCAGCACTCAAATTAGATCAGCAACATTCATTGGCATTTCATCAATCTGCGTGCTGTAGTACTGCTCAATATCTCTCAGGATACGGATGTCTTCCTTTTTGACAAAATTGATGGCCACACCCTACATCATGCAAGGAAAATGTTTTTGGTCTTCAGCATCAGCCCAATCAAATGATTTCTAATGCCAGGACATGGATCTGTCTCGAAATCATTATCCTCAATCTCACGGAACATTTGGAATTCAGAGTAAATATTGTTTAGTTGTTTCTAGAATCTAGATAAATGTGGTCAGCTGTTCGGTTTACTGGAGTACACAGGTGTTTGGTTGGTAGCCACACTTTACCACATCTTTGGCAAGGAGGTTTACCAACTTAGCCTAGTGTTTGGCTTGTTATCACACGATTGGCTTGCCACAAAAAACTAACATAATGCATCGCATGTCATAGGCCAAAAATTTTTTAACCACGTGCCATTCTTTAGCAAAAAAAAAAAAAAAGTGTAGCAGCTCCTCAATATTTCATTCTGTGTGAACAGTATGAAATCAGAATTCTTGTTCTCTGATTTGTCATATACTGCCAAAACAAAATGTGCAAGCATTTGATTCATTATTATCAACATGATTATTGGTGAATGTGCAATTGTGTTGAGCAAAACCATGGTACATATGTGTTAGTACCAACAAAACTTGAACCAAAATTCCCTTGTTATGAATAACTCGCAAACAAAGTAGAGGATGTAGTTAGAATAAAGAGTTGCAAGTTGTGCAGCATGAAAGTGCAGCATTACCTTGCGACCAAAACGTCCAGAGCGACCAATGCGATGGATGTAAAGTTCACGATTATTTGGGAGATCATAATTTATGACAAGAGAGACCTGAAAATAAATGAAATAATAATCACTTAATCAGTACTCCACACACGATAAAATCAATAGTCTTCAAACAAAACATTACAATAAACTTGCCTGCTGAACATCGAGGCCTCGAGCCCACACATCTGTCGTGATTAGAACACGGGTTGCACCAGACCTGAATTCACCCATAATGGCATCCCTTTCCTTTTGAGGCATGTCGCCATGCATAGCTGATACTGTGAAGTTATTGCTGCGCATTCTTTCTGTAAGCCAATCAACCTGACCAAAGTAAACCCCAGGATATCGAGCAAAACATCAGTAATGACAAGTCAGCATAGTTAGAAAACATTGCAATTCAGCATAGTAAGGAAATAGCAAACAGAAAATATCAACTCATGTGCTTGCATGAACAAGTATTCTAACCATAATCAACAAGTTCAGAAAGACAAGGACAAGGAGTAATGCCCACTGCCTAGATGGCACAAAAAAGAGGTGTTTGAAAGAGCTACAAAGAAGCTATGACCATAGGATAGCAAAATAATTTGGTGTAGACAAATAACAGAGGGAGCAGACTTTATAAAACAATATTAGAGTACCAGTGAAACGACCATAACAAAAAAGAAAACTATATATCACCTTTCTCTTCGTGTTGCAGAAAATGACAGCTTGGGTGATTGTCAGTGTATCATAAAGATCACAAAGCGTGTCAAACTTCCATTCTTCTTTCTCAACAGCAACAAAGAATTGTTTGATGCCCTACAAACATGATATGGAAAGACGAATATATTTAAAGATCAATAGAACCAACAAAGTAAAATACATATTGAAGATCATCAAACTGATAACAAAAACAAGTGATGATATTTACCTCTAGAGTCAATTCATCACGCTTCACAAGGATCCGAACTGGATCAGTCATGAACTTGCTGGTCATTTCCAAGATCTCGTGAGGCAGAGTTGCGGAGATCAAGCAAACCTGTGCAGACAAAAAAGATATGCTTGCACATTAGCATTGGGATTCGGGACCTCACTGCCCAAGATTGCCATCATTTATTGTCATCAAGTTCATGCATTGCGCTCATGTGAAGCCAGAGGTGGCATTACAATAAGCAAATCTGCATATGCATATCAGCATATAATAAAGCATGCATTGCTGAATCCAAACAGAGACAAGATAGCTAGTCTGTTGGTATGATGATATGTTACAAGGATCAAAACATGGATGGAACAGTGTAAGGAAAAATGCACCAGAGATGAAAAATAGATTACAATACACTTCAGGAGCTGAATTCTTATTAAAATAATCAACTAGCTGATAGAACACTGAAACACAAGACAAACTATAAGTTTATGACAGGTTTAATATGAGATTGACCTGGAGTTCTGGAGGGAGGTATCTGTACACATCATATATCTGATCCTTAAAGCCTCTGCCCAACATTTCATCAGCTTCATCCTGTCATGGAAGAATGTTATTCTCATACCATTTGATCAAACCAAAGGTGGTTTCAAAAACAACATGAAAAGTAAACCAACCAGAATTAGAAGCTTAATGGCTCTTGTACGCAAGGTCCTTCTCTTGATCATATCACATACTCTGCCAGGTGTTCCTGACACCACATGCACTCCGTGCTCAAGCTTTCTAATATCCTCACCAATACTTTTGCCACCAATACAAGCATGCACTTGGATATTGATGAAGTCACCGATAGCCAGCATAACTCTTTCTGTTTGTGCAGCAAGTTCTCTAGTTGGTGACAGTATTAAAGCCTGCACCCTACATAATGAGAAACAATATTAGGATTACGGGAACATAGACAACAACAGGGAACAATAATCAGTACCAAAACAGGCATGGAAAGTATTTGTGTACAGCAGTACAGCTCTAATAAATTTGGAAGCCATCACCTATAACATTATGCTAAACCCTAGTAAAATAGATCGCACAGTACCAGCACGATACTGCAATGAAAGTTAATCTAGCAAAATATATCGCACTGTAGGGGGAAAAAGTGGAAATACTGAAGTAAAATGTCAGATTGGTGGGTAAGAGGCGTACTCACGGACGGCGGTGTCTACGATCTGGCAGACGGAGAGCGAGATCATGGAGGTCTTGCCGGTCCCGGACTGGGCCTGGGCGATGACGTCGCGGCCGCTGATGATGGGGAGGACGGCGCGCTGCTGGATGGCGGAGGGCTTCTCGAAGCCATAGGCGTAGATGCCGCGGAGGAGGTCGTCGCGGATCCCCATCTGGTCGAAGCTGCTGATGACCTCGACCCCCGGGGAGGTCTCGAAGGTGAGGTTCTCGTCGTCCATGGCGCCCGGGCCGCGCCGCGACGTGGTGGCCGCCGCCATTGGGGGAGACGAAACCCTAGAAAGAGAAAAGAAGAGATTGGGGAAGGAGGTGAGGAGTGGACGGTTGGTCGGAAGAGGATCTTTTGACTAAAGACACGGCCGTGCAGTTTCAATACGTAATATCCACCGTCCACTGCCATCCAACGGTTCTCTATCTGCTGCTTTCCTTTGCACACGTCCAACGTGGCAACGTCTCCTTCGCATCCCAGAGGTGGTCGCCGCCGTCGTGGGGAGGACTTCTCTGCGTGGGCTTGCAACCTTATTGCTGACATGGGATGGGCCGGCCCATGCCTTTGTTTTACATTCCACTTGGGCCTAGGCCTGGGACTCTCTCGTGACGCTTGATTTTTTTTTTGAAAAAGTACACCGAAGGACCCTCAACTTGTCATCAGGATAAAAAAAACGTCCTCAAACCGCAAAACCAGATACGTGAGGTCCCTTAACTATATAAAACCGGTCACCCGAGGTCCTTCGGTGGTTTTGACCCCAGTTTTGTCCTACATGGCTGCTGAGTCAGCGTGGGACCCACGTGGGCCCCACATGTTAGGAAGCCACATCATCACTTCCCTCGTTTTCCTCTTCTCTCTTTCTGGGCGGTTTCTCAGCAAGGCAAAGCGGCGGCGTGACGTTGGCAGGCGAGACGGGAGAGAGGAGGGCGGTGGCGGCGCGACGGCGGCTGGCGAGGCGGGAGAGAGAAGGGCAGCGGCAGCGCGACGGCGACCGGCGCCCTGGGAGAGAAGGGTAGGGCGGCTGCGGCGGTAGCCAGGGTGAGCGCGAAGAGGACGGGGCGATGTCGTGCCGTCGCCCACACCCGCTGCCCCTCGTGCTCGTCGCGCTCCCACACCGGCACGCCGCGCTCCATGTCGTACTCCGTCACGACGCCGTCATAATAGCCGCGGTCGTCGGGCCACTCGAACAGCCGCGTGACCCGGAGGATGTCCCGGTACAGCCCGAGTGCCTCCCGCCACGAGCTCGTCAGCCGGCGGTGCGCCTCGGCCTCCGCCGCGTCTCCGTCGAGCGCCTCGGAGGAGGGGGATGAGGGGGACTTGTTGGCAACGGGGAGAGCGGCGCCTCCGTCGCCCCCATCGTCAATGGGGAGGCGCGGGCGTCGACGGGCGGCGGGATGGCGCGGGCGTCGATGGGGCGAGGCGGGAGAGGAGGAGGACGGCGTCGCGGCTTCCTCGGCCGCGCGCCGCTGGGGGGAGGGGAGAGGAAGAGGTCCGGCGGCCGGTGTCGCCGCAGAACGACGACGACGAGGAACGGGCCGCTGCTGGCCTTCCCGCCTCCTCCCTCTTCATGTGTGCTCGTTGCGGGAGTTGTGGGGAAAGGCAGCGCTCTAGCTGCAGATCAACTCTATCCTTGTTGCCGCCGCACAAAGTCGCCGCCGCCATCGTGTAGCTCGTCACCGGCCACCAGACCTCTTCAGCTCCCGCCGACCGGCCCACCAAAACGAGGAAGAGAGAGAGAGGAAGAAGGGAGAGAAAAGGGGAGGACCCGCCAAAACGAGGCACCGCCTCCCTCCTCCGCAGTCCGCCCATCGCCGGCTGCCCCGCCAGCCTCCTCTGCAGTCTGCACCCGCCGGCTGGCCCGAGAAAAGTGTGAGAGAGAGAGAGAGAAAGGGAGAGGAGGGGAAATAGAGAGATGTGATGAGTTGGCATCCTGACATGTGGGCCCCACGCCGACTCAACATCCACGTAGGACAAAATCGGGGTCAAAACCACCTAAGAATCTCGGGTGACCGGTTTTATATAGTTAAGGGACCTCACATATCTGGTTTTGTGGTTCGGGACGTTTGTATATCCCGATGACAAGTTGAGGGAACTTCGGTATACTTTTTCCTTTTTTTTTTGATTGTGCCATGGCTGTCACTCTGAATGGTGCTAGTCTTTTCGTGTGGATAATGTCATACGGATATACATGAGTTAAATTTTTCAAATGTTGGTCATATTATATATTTAAATGTTTAGATTGGTTATGTCAAGATTGTGTGTGCAAATTTATGTCAACAATGGCTTATATTGTCACAAATCCATGGTCAAAGTTCCATTTTAGTGTAAAACACCCCTGGTTTTTAAATCGACACAGTTTTCTAACTAGTTCGATACCACTTAGAAAGTGTACACGGCACAAACATGTTCAAATGGAAGACTCTGCAGATAGCAATTTACACGAGACATGTATATATATAAAAAAGAAAGAACATCATCAACATTGCAAGAGCGATCGCCTCCACAGTTCGGATATCTCGGATACTAAAATTAAGGCCTAAAAATCACAAACAAAAATGTTCAAATTTACACCTGGCCTTGCCTGGCCGCACATTGGATGAACCATGCATGCACAAATACGTGCGCACACGTCAGCCGTCTGGTGAACCGAGTCGTGTGTGCCACAAACCCGCAAAGTCAACTCGCTCTCAATCTTGGCAAATGCAGACCAATGAACACTGCCATGGCCGGATCACTGCCGGGAAGCAGCGACGCCGTCGTTGCTGCCGGCGTCGCCTCTGATCACCTGGGGCTGTGAGAAGGACAGCCGGCCGAACCCCCAGTGCCCGAGCTGGTAGATCTCCACCCACGTCTTCTCCGCCGCGTCCACCCGCGGCCTCCCCCTGCCGCTGCCCTCGCCGACGGCACTGATCGCGTCGACGCTGCCATCGCCCGGCGGCGCTGCCGAGGCCGCACCACCGGTGCGGCCAGGCTCTCGCCGATCCTGCTTGCGCTCTGCCCGCACCGCGCCGTCGGCGCCGGCGGGGCGCCACTCCAGCAGCTGGCCGTCGTCCAGGTCCCAGACGCGGTTCGTCTTCCGCGGCGTCGCGACGCCTGGCCTGATCATCCGCCGCCGCTTGCCGGCGGCGAGCCTGGCCACGCACCGCCGGCCCGCCGCGTACGGCGCCTTGACGAGGGCCAGCGTGAGGCAGCCCACCACGGCGCACGGGCAGCAGCACAGCGCCACGCAGCTCGCCACCGCCGACGCGCCGCACGTCCCGCACGACTGGGCGGCGGAGCGGCGTCGCGTCGGCTCGCCCTCCGCCGGAACGGGGAACCGGTACGGCCGCGCCGACGCCATCGACACCTTGTGCACGGCCGAGAGTGCGGAATGTCGCGATATAGTAGAGGCTCCACGGGCAATGACCGATGGGCGCAGAGCTACAGCTTGTCTGCAACCAAGAATAAGCCAGAGCGTGTAATGTAACAGGATGAGACCAAAATTAATGGTTTAATTTCTTTCTAAGATAAGGACGCCCAAGAGGAAACCATCATAATGCATGCCACAAACCGGTACTGCTGCATCTGTTTGCAAAGTCCAAATAAACATCACTAGATACTTTCGTCTTTAAAATTTGTTCATTCTTATTTTTTCTAAATACCGTTTCATATTTACGCTTTGATTTTTTTTCTTAATCAAACTTCTTTAAATTTGATCCAGTTTATAGAAAAACATGGCAACATTTTTAACACAAAACAAACATACTATCAAAATATATTCAATGCTAGATTTAATGAAGCTAATTTGGAGTTATATATGTTGCTAATTTTTTCTATATATTTGATCAAACTTAAAGAAATTTGATTGGGGAAATAGTAAAATCATCTTTTAATATGAAATGGATGGAGTATATAACTTAAAAATATACTTACATTTTCAAAGTGGATTGCATCCTAAATTTAACCATATTCATCATAATCTATACATTCAAAATTGATCATAACAAAAGTTCAAACAATAATAATTAATACAGACAAATATTTGAAAAATGGAGGGAGTATCACCGGTCAATTGAGACACCTCTAAAATGCAAATTCCAATGCACATTTTTCAACAAAATATCACAGTTCTAAAAAAATTATATTCTATAGTAGTTTATTAGCAGAATAAATTTATGTCTCATTTTCATACTCCAAACTAAATATTACTCCCCTGGTCATAAATATTTGACATTTGATGTAATCTTATTCTAAATTTCAAATATTTATGACCATAGGGAGTATTGTGCTCACTGGCCATTATCTCCTTCTGTTTTTAGCATATTTAAGATGGAATTATATTGATATTTCAGTATTTCACTTCCATTACCTTCTTAATATATATTTTGCACTGATAATACACGTAGATCGATGCCAAAGACTTGGTCGAGATTTATATTTTTGAAAAGGAATAGATGGTATGAGTTAGGTCAGAGAGGAATGAGCATTGAACATGGTCTTCAAATTTCACTATCAATGAGCTGGAGCAGTTAATTTGATTAAGTATAGTTAATATCGCATCAGCCTTGATATTCCTTTCTATTTTCGTAGACTGGACATGGTGTTGAGCTTGGTTATGTAACAAGCATTCTTCATTTTTCTATATACACAAATAGTCTTCGCCTTCCTACATCAGAATCTGAAATTGTTGATACTTCGAAAATAAAAAGCATACGTGTAATCAACCTTTTGCATTTTCAACAAGCGAAATTCTCTGCATGTTCAGCTTTGTATACTTGTGTAAAATTTACACTGTCAAGGCAGAGAACTCTTAGCACATGATATTTTTTGTCAGGAGAGAGATAGATGATGAAAAGAGAAAAACAGAGTGCTAGTTTACATTAGGATGATCTGATCCTACGGAATATGGCAAGCACGTCCTGTTGTTGGACCATTCATCTTCATGGAAGACACATCATCTCCTCAGAACAAACAGCGACAAAACAAAGGCCGGGGCGGCAAATCGATCAAATCGAAGCGATGATACATCCGCGGCTTACGGCAATACTCTGTGTCTCTGTCCAAGGAAGGCCAGGACATGCACGAAAGCATACCGATCTCCCACTATTTGGAAGAAAACTGGAGGCGCAAACGTACACCATGATAGAAGAATATAAGTAGAAAATAATACGTACAGTACCTGGAGGCGAAACCTGCCACTCACGACGCCCTTCTCTTCTCCGCAGCGATGTAGTGGAGGGCGCTCACCTCGGTGCTTGATTTTCGCGGGAGAGGAAGAGCAGATACAAGCAAAATGTCTTTGAACTAATGGCTGGTCGCTAGGCGCAAGGGGATAGAAAATAGAATGGTGTACCGCACGACGAGTAGACCATGAGGAAACTGGAAATGGAGAAGGGTTTAAAGCTTGGCTGGAGAATGATACGGATAGGGTTATGTTCTGTCGGTCTGAGTATACTTATTACTTAATAAATATATATTCGGCGCTCATCCTTTAGGTTTAGAAAACATGTCCGTGTAATAGTAAGGGTGAATAGCTAATATGGTCTCTGAAGTTTCGTTTTAGGCTCAGTTTAGTCCTTAAGGTTTCAAATCGTCCAAACAAGTCCTCCAAACTAATCATTTAGGTTAATATAGTCCTTTGACCTACAAAAAATGCCACGTGAGCATGCCAAGTCATCCTCGCATGCAGCAGTCTGAATGAAATGACCATTATACCCTTATATACCATATAGAAAAGAAAGAAAAAAAGAAGATAAATGTTTCACACGTGTATGATCGTTTTAAAATTGTCACTTACGATTGCTGCTGGCCTATTATTTTTTCTGTTTGTGTCCTTTCTTTCTTTTCTATATGGTATATAAGGGTAGAATGGTCAGTTCATTCATACCGCTGCATGCGAGGATGACTTGGCATGCTTACGTGGCACTTTTTGTGGATCCAAGGACTATATTAACCCAAATAATTAATTTGGAGGGCTTGTTTGGATGATTTAAAACATCGAGGGCTAAATTGAGCCCAAAGCGAAACTTTAAGTACTGTATTGGCTGTTCAACCTAATAGTAATACAGTTTCAAAATACATGTAATATTTTCGATTACATGTAAGAAAGAATAGTTACACACATGATGAAGATCCTCTCACGTATATATAGAAGGGACGTGTCGCTCTAACATGTGAATGGGCCTCGTATATCACTGACCCATGTCCCTCCAACTTTATGTTAGAGGAACGGGAATAGCTATATTTATGGCGCCATATTTTTTAAAAAAATAGTTAGTAGCATTTATATAGTAAGTATCTATATTACATATGTTATTTTAGTGTATTTACAATATAAGTTCTAAATTTACATATGTAAGTATATGAATTACATATGTAATTTTAGTGTATTTATAATGTGAGTATCAAAATTACATATGCAAGTCCCTAAATTTTTTTATGAAAATACATGCTGACGAGATGAGAAATTTAAATTTAATTTTTTGGCTTCACGCTGCAACACGCAAATACAGCTGTCAAAAAAGCTCGAGACTCACGAGCAGCTTTACTATTCGAATCAAGCTCGAGCTCAGCTCGTTTAATGCTTGACTCGAGCTCGGCTCATTTACTATTCGAATCAAGCTCTAGCCCCACTCTAAGCTTGCGAGCTTCATGAGCCGAGCTCGAACTGTTTGACGAGCCTGTGTTTATATATTTTTTTTCATATGCTAACGTTACTTTCTTTGGGCTGTAAAACATGGCTCACTAAAAACCAGTGAGCTCAGGAGGAACACGTGTGGCTCTACTAGCTGTCCGTGCAGATAGCCCAGAATTAGGCCATATTCTTTTCTCCAATAAAAGTTGAATAAAATTTTAGATAAAAGTGGCACGTTTTTCAAACTACTAAACGGTGTGTTTCGTGTGAAAATTTTATATATGAAAGTTGTTCTAAAATATCATATTAATCAATTTTTCACGTTTGTAATAATTAAAATTCAATTAATCACACGTTTTACATTAGAAGGCATGATTCATTGTTGAGCACTTTCATTAGCCGCCTTGATGTCTCCTATTCCCCATATAAAATATGTGTGTTGCATTTCTTTCATATAGTTGTTAACGACCAAATTAGCATGTCAGGTTTATAATAGTGACGTCAAATTATCTTCTATGCACTTTGTCCAACGACCTCCTGTGGACGCACCACCGCTCCACCAGGTCGGTCCCCGAATGATAGGCCGAAATCATTGATATGTCCTTTAGCAAGGACCAAAGTGCTCACAAAATGCATGCCATGAACAGGTGGGGGCATGTCTCATCCTCTGAATGGGGAAGGCACAACACTGATACAGACAACCTCAAAGCTATAAACTATTGATTCTCAGTCAGCACTCGTTGATTACCAACCACATAAAGCTAGTGGTTGGTAATCAACGATTGTGTCACCTTACCTTAGAATTTTCACACTTCTACCCCCAAATTGATCTCATTATTCTAAAGGAAAAAGATTTGTAGGTTGCCAATGCAGAGGGCATCTTGTCCCAGTTGCATTCCAAACATTGAGTCATAGTAATTTGAGAACAAACACTTTTGTTCTAGCTTATCCCAGATCATTAAGTACGCACACAAAGCTGCTAAGAGCTTGTGTTCTTCTTCACATAGGAATAAAGGATTAGGGCCACCACTACGATCGCCAATCCTCCCGGTAACCAATTAGTGTCTAGAACAGAATTTGTGTGCCGATTGCCAACTTTCGTCCATGTCAGGGAGTCAAAGACAACCAACTTGATATCATTGAAGATCTGGAGGGAGGTCAATAGCTTTTCTCCTCGTGTTCAACAGTACCAAGGCCACCATATGCATAGAGCAAGAGTCCTATAATACTCCTATGTTCTTTATCATATCCCAGCTCCTCCATATTCAACATGAGCACAAACTCTATCCCAAGAGATTTGATGACAACTATCATGGTTATGGATAAGACATGCCACTTATCATACGACTTACAGAATATACGAGTATAACATACCTTCGTCCATATGGTATACTTACTGTATAGGATAAGAAAATCTATAAAATATTATGGAAGATATCCTCACGGGCTGGTGATTAACAGAGTTTTACTCGGAGAGGATTGGGTTGATTCTATATCGTGCAGGGTTCATTGTCTCGAGTTCTACTTGGAGACTAAGACAACTCATGGTATAAAAGGCACACCCCTTGAGGGGTTCAGATCATTGAATCATAGCGCCAACACACCTACTATAGTTTACGAAGCCGGAGGACGTGAAGCCAAATTCGCCAGGAGATCTCGTCGAACCGTCTCGACAAGGATCTCGCTGGTATCGCCGGATTCATCTGTTCTCTTTGTACTCTGTGGTTTTCCATATCAATCTTATATAAACTGGATTAGAGCTATTACCTCACGAGGCCTGAACCTCTTTGTCTGTTTTGATGTCGTATCATGTAGAACCTCGTACCAACGTACCTAATACCTTATTTATCCGGTCTAAGAGTATCCCCGTAGACAACAACTAACCCTCAACCCCCACCCCCACACCCGCCCCCCCCCCCCCCCCCCCTCTCCCCACAATCAAGAAAATGAAATACGATCCTCACCCTTACAAGGAATTACGGTTGATTCACCATGGAGGCCTATTACATGAGCTCCAAGACTGTCAAGAAGTAGGCCATTACAGCCAGTAGCACAAGGTTAATTAGTGCACACCATCCTTAATTGGGCCTTGCGGTCCTCTTGAAGAATCTGTTGACCAATGGTTGTATGAGTTGCTTGGTCGTATATGATCGGCAAAGGCTACCAACAAAAAGAGTTGCCATATATATATATATATGTATATATATATATATATATATGTATATATATATATATATGTATATATATATATATATATGTATATATATATATATATATATGTATATATATATATATATGTATATATATATATATATATATATATATATATAATTTTTTTGTGCTCCATGGTGCCCGGGCTCCATGATTCAAATTGAGTATATACTCAATTCAAATAAGTTTGAAATTTTTTTAAATGTTTAGGTATTAACATTAATTACTTTACTAACTAGTTCAAAACAAATTTGAACTGAATTTAAACATGTTTTTATAAGAATTTGATTCTAAATATATAGCATCTAAACATATAATTAGTTAGGTATGTAATATTGGATTGTGAAATAAAGTTAAATTTAAGTTGTTTTGTTGTTGGGTATAGATATGAATCGAATACTTATAACTAGGTATATACTCACAATTTAAAATTTTTCAAAAATTTGGATGAATTTGTATATTTCATACCATGGTGCCCGGGCACCATGGTGCTCCATATGAGTGTCATATATATATATATATATATGATTAGAGTAATACACATGTTCGGTCTCTAAACTTGTTCAACCGTGTCTTCCAAATCCATATACTCTTAAAATATACATCTAGGTCCTAAAAATTGTTAAAGTTTGTCCTTCAAGTCCAAAATTTTCATGCCCACTCTAAAATCCTACGTGATGCTGGCATGGCTGCCACCTCCTCTTGTCTCTTTCTTCTCTCTCTATTGTTTCATCTCTCTACATGCACCTTCTTCTTCCCTCATCCTCTCTTTTACTCTGCAGGGACAGCTTCGGACTAAGCACCTCTTTCCAACAAGCTTGCTATCGTCGGACTGAGCAAATTCACAAAGGCTAGTACCAGTGGCAATGGCAAGAGGGCAATGATGGATCGAGCAGCACCAGTGACAGAGCATTGAGCAGTGCTTGATATGCACGATAGGCGATGGTAGCGGTGTCTGAAAATGGGCGTCAGGCGATGGCGAAAGATGCTTTGTGATCGGTGGCAGTGTGGAGAAACCAACAACAACAACGATGTTTTGGATGTTAGACCGAAGAAAGAATGGGCAGAGGATATCTAAACACAATGGATTTGGCGTGATGGAGAGCAGTGTTGCTTCCCTCTCTACGGAATCTATCCCAGTGCCAGCCACCATGTATGCGCTATCCTCCTGGCGCATATGGGTAATGGTAGAGAGGTGGACTTGGAGGACGATGTCAAGGACATGGAGAAGTGGTGTGCTCGCCAGCCTTGTTGACCTTGGCTATGCCTCCGTTCCCGTCTTCCTCTGCTCGACATCATTTGCTACGGTTGCATCCTCGCTACCGTGCAAGAGTTGCCCTTGCCAAGTGGGAGAGAGAGAGGAGGAAGGAGGAAGATGACTAGAGAGAGGAGATGGTATCCATATTAGCGTCACGTAAAATCCCAGATGGGTTGTGGCAATGTTGGACCAAAATGACACACTTTAACATATTGACTTAGACCTGCATTTTAAAAGTACAGGAAACTATGAACAAATTTAGAGATCAACAATACACTTTAGATTAGTAGATATATATATAGTTGAAAACGATGTGCATTGGAAACAATGGTGGAAACGATGTGCATTTGGTTTAGTTCCCAAATTTTCTTTTTTCCAAAAACGTCGTATCGAATCTTTGGACACATATATATAGCATTAAATATAGATAAAAACAAAAACTAATCACAGTTTGCATAGAAATCGCGAGACGAATCTTTTGAGCTTAATTAGTCCATTATCTATACTAATATAAAAAGGAGGAGTTGTACCCCTCCAATCCTACATGCTAAATCAGGGGTATTCTACTATTTGCCACTATTGGGAAACTATTCTAATCCCTCGAGGGGATGTTCCCTCGTTTGCTTAAAAACCATCTAAACGGCTATGAAAAATTCTGGAAAAATTTGACAACATTCATACAATACATACATACAACTCCACAAAATCTTAAGTCCAAACTCAACTCTTGAGATATAAAAAAGACAAATTCAGCGTATGAATAGTAGCGTGTTGTTTATATCTAAATTTGTCTTTTTTGTTTCTCAATGTGTAGATCGAATTTGAACATGAATTTTGGTGGACTAGTAGGTATCATTATACTCTATATTGTCAAATTTTTTTATAATTTTTCACAACTATTTGCATCGAATTTTAAAGAAAAAGGTATACGAGGGGATATCCCCTCGAGGGATTAGAATCCACTCCCGCCACTATTAGGTTTGTCAATTATCCAAATGCCCTTCTTAGATTTGCACTTTTTTTTTTGCCATTCTAAAGTGATGGCTCCTTAACTATTTGCCACTTTTATCCACATGGCATGCCAACATGGCAACCCAGTGTAAAAATTGATGTGGGGCCCACTTGTTAGTCTCATACCTCTCTCATTTCTCTCTCTCTCCCTCCGGTCCAGCCAGTCCCGGCACTAATCCGGTGCAATGTTCGCACCGGCGCTGTTGCCAGCGACGAAGATGCTCGCGGTATTGCCATGCTTCACCAACCATGGCTCTGGGCCGCCGGACGCCGAGCAGCTCACCACCGTCCAGCCGAGCGCCACCCAAGCGTCGTAGTAGGCTGCGAGGAGCGGGTGCGCCGGCGCGACCGCGCGAGGCAGTAGTCGACGGACACGGCGACGACGCCCGCAGCGGCCACGACCCACGAGGGCGTTGAGGAATCTGGAGTGTATGCTGGAGAGGGCCGAGTAGACGAAGCCACTGCCATGGAAGCACATGACGACGGGGAGCTTCTCACACCTTGGGACGCCGCCGAGCAGGTACAACCACGCGGCGAGGCTGGACTGGGCGTCGATGACCACGTCCTTGGCAATGTGGCAGGCGCTTCCGATATTCATTCACCAGATCTACGCCACCGACGACTGCATCATCGGGGGAGCTGAGCTCACCGTGCTTTTCCTTGGCGAATCCCCCAGTCGATGGTGACCTACGCCATCTCCGGTTTCCGTCTCCGTCTCTGGCACTCGGCTCCCCCTCCTCCACCGCCCTGCGAGCCGGTGTGCCGCCACCGCCGAGAAGGTTTGCCGCCGCGTCAATTTTTGCCGGAGGGGGAGAGGAAGGAAGATTTGTGACACTGTCAAGTGGGTCCCACGTTGATTTTCACACAAAGTTGCCACGTTGGCATGCCACATGAGTAAAAGTGGCAAATAGTTAAGAAGCCACCATCTTAGAGAGGCAAAAAAAAAATAAAGACAAATCTAAGAGAGGTATTTGGATAATTGGTAAACCTAATAGTGGCAAATAGTTAAATTCCCAGCTAAATCAGCCCAACTCATCTCATCCGTTAGTCCGCTGGGTGAAATTATCATCGTCATCATCGGCCCTAAAACCACGAAATCTATCCATCCCGCCTCCGAAACGGCGTAATGACCGCGCGCTGGAGCTGCTGCCCACCCGCCGCACCCTCCGCTGCTTTCTGTATCCCGCATGGTTGCCCACTTTGTCGCCGCTTCGTTCAGCCGTTGCACCAGATCGGTGCCCCCCCCCCCCCCCCCAAAAAAAAAAATCCTTCTCCCCAGCCTCACACGTCAGTCCGTCGTCACCATCGTCCACCCCAAGCCGCCACCGACGCCGCGCCACCCCTCTCCTTCCATCCTTCCATGGTCATGTCTAGACCACCGCTTAGACGTTTACCCTAGGTCACCACCTACCGCGGGACTCCGGCGTCCCCGCTTGTGCGTGCCCTTGGCTACCGGCGCTTGCGCCCACTCCGCCAACACCTCACATCCAAGACAACTGCCATTCCAATGAGCACAGATGCAGTAGAAGAAGCAGCGCAAGGAGGAGAACAAGAACAAGCAGTGTAAAGCAGCACAAGGAGGAGAACAAGAACAAGCAGCATGGAAGAGGCACACGAGGCTGAACCGGCCACCACCGAGAGGGAGTAGTTACGAGTAGGCTTTTTCCCTTGATCTTGTTCATGTACTATTTATGCATTTAGTTCAGCAATCAGATTCATGGATGACTAAGAAAATCGGAGGCCTTATTTAAACAAATGCAACCAGAATCGAGTGGCTGAAAGACAATGTAATTATTTTTTTTTATCGAAAGGTTCTTTCAGTTCTGTAGAATCCAGGTTAAAATAATGTCTTATGTTGCTGTCTCTTAGAAAATATGCACATTGAACTAATTGTGAATTTAAATCTTATAATATATACTAGATAATTGATTTATTTCAGAGCTGAATTGATGTTGGATGTTTCTTTGTTGGGAATGGATTATTCAAGATGCGTAAACTGGCACCGCAGAGTCAGTGCTCACTAAAGATGGTCACAATGTCTCTTCATTTGACAATATTGTAAGTTCCAAGTGGATTTCCTTGTATGAATGCACAAGATAATGTAAAATCAAAGGTGTTTTTAATTATTATTCAGTGATAAATAATTGGCATTGGAGATTATTGGTTTTGATATTTAGAATTTATTTACGAAGTGGTTTTGGAGATGATTGGATTTCAGAGGTGATTTACAGGTACTGTTGTCTGTTGGGTCCGGTCAGACCAGGCAGGTGCTGCCGGTCCGACCGGCGTGTATCACGCGGTCAGACCGGTGCAGCCCGCGGTCTGACCGGCTAACACTGTGTCGGTTCGGTTTTGGGTTGTTTGTTGGATATCCGTGATTGTTTCATGATTATGGCTTCTAGATGGATAATATGTGTATGTAATATTGGTGTTTGCTACAAATGAGTCAAGTTGGGGATAGTTTGGTCTCGGAATATGGTTTCTTTGTTTGTTCTATGTGTAGGTGACTCGAGATGCCAGGAGAGTATTTGCGGTGATGGACTGGGAGTCGGCTTGGGGATAAGACGACGTCCGTGGTGGTCAGAGATTATGCGGGATACTAAGGCTAGAGTTCAATACACGTGGTTGGTGAAGATTCCATATAGCATACGATGGAGGTATTGTGTGCGTATGGAATGCGGAGTCGAATTTGAAAGGAGTCCAAATTTGGTATGAGTGGTTATGTAAAGTTTGTTTCTTGTACTAGAGGGTTTTCTAAGGTGATTAGGATTTCTAGTATGAGTTTGGTTTGTGGCTTTAGGCTGTCTACCTCGGGTATAAATAGAGGGGGAGCGTGAGGCTTCCCGATATCGCTTTTGAGAGCAATTGAGTTGAAAGTTGAGTTAGGGTTTCGAGGTTAGTCGAGATTTTTGTAAGGAATGCTGTTGGTGCATTTTGTAAACACAGATAGAATCAATAAAGTCGTCATCCATTTTAAAAGTTCTTCAATTTGTGTTTCACCGGGTTTCGACGGTCTAACCGGTGGCGCATCGGCAGTCAGACCGGCGGCGGCGACAGGCGCAGGCAGGTGATCTCGGCGATTCGACCGGAGTTCAATCTCGGTCAGACCGACTCGTTCCAGGCGGTCAGACCGGCACTTACACTACGGTCAGACCGCGATCCGTTGAATTTGAGGGTAAATTTTATTTCCGCTAAAACTTTTGGTTTTTGGGTGTACCAACCATTCACCACCCTCTGGTTGACTTAGTTGTTGTGATTCGATCCTACATATAATAGTTATATAATAGTTATGTTGCTTCTGCTCATGATCAGGGTATACCAAGATACTTTGATCCTGAGAGATACCTTGCTGAGGAGGGTTATGTAGTTGTGACTTGTGAGCTATCCAATGAAAAGGCGGGTTATGTAGTTGTTTGGACACAATTCAAAGCAGTGCATGCAGGCTGGTCTCCCCAGCTCTGAGGCTTTATTACCTGGTGACTTGGGTATTGTGATCATACCCTTGACAAAGCTCATCCTATTTTAGTTTGCCACGTATACTCCTACATGTTTACAGAACTAGCAGGGTGGCCCGCGCAATTGCGCGGCTAGCACCTATACAAAATTATCTACTTTTAATATGGTTTTACTTAAATTTTGTTAAATAGTTATTTCCTTGTCTCGAGATTTTGAAAGACCAAGCATTATCATCCCTGTGTTTATAATTTTATAGTTTTTACAAAAGTCACGTCAGTTGATACCCCTTACTTTTTTTTTTGTCCTCCTTTATTTTCTTTCTTGATCTACCACTGCTTCTATTCATTCTCGTTGAAACATTTAAAAATTGGACATTGTATTTATTCCTGTACGGCTCGCCCGATGCCTCCCCTCTTTATTTTCTTTTAGATTTTAAAAATCTAACGTAATAATCATTGGGGTTTATTTTTTATTTTTTATAGGTCCCACCAACCGCCGTGACCATGCATCTTAACGGTACGTCCGTCGTCCCTCCTTTTAATCGTCATTAGGATTTTATTTGGGGTTGTGTTAATAGTTTTTAGATGTCTCGTCAACCGCCATCACTCTATTCCTTTACATGCCTGTTACTTCTCCCCTCTTTATTATCATTTGTCATCGTTTTATAATATTTAGAAGTCCCATCAAACGCTGACACCATATTCTTCTTCGGTCCGTCCACAACCTCCTCTCCTTATTGTCAATGGAATTTTAAAAATCGAACATAATTATCGTTTAGGTTATAGAAGTCCCGCCAAACCGTCAGTGGCTTTGCCATTATACTTCTCAACGGCTCACCCATTCTCTCCCTCTTTATTATCTTTGAGATTTTAAAAATCTAACTTGATTATCATTGGTTTTTTCTTTACTTTTTAGAAGTCTCGTCAACTGCTGTTGCTTAACGACATGTCCGTCGTCCCTCCTTCTAATCGCCATTAGGATTTTATTTGGGGTTTTGTTAATAGATTTTAGATATCCAATCAACCGCTACCACTCTACTCCTTTACAGGCATGCTGCTTCCATCTCTTCATTGTTATTTGTCATCGTTTGTATTCTAGATGAACTTTTTTTTGAAAAGTCTGCATTTTTCATTCTGATATTTTTTATTTATAAATTATATTCATATTTGAACTCTTATAATTATTTTTGTATTTTCGTAATTTACTTTATTTGTTATTCCGAATTTTAATTAATCTCGTCATGTGATCTAGATGATCTCTTCTTTCAATAGTTTTTATTTTTTATTACGAATTTTAGTTATTTATAAATTGTATTCCTGGATGAACTCTTATTTTTATTTTTCTAATTTCAGAATTTATTTTTTTCAAACTTTAATTAATCTCGTATTGTGTTATGTATGGATTATTCTTTTAATACCTTTTATTTTTTATTTTTAATTTCGGTTGTTTCAAAATTGTATCCCTACTTGAACTCGCCTTTTTATTTGTCCAATTTCAGATTTTATTTAATTTTTATTCTGAGTTTAATTAATCTCGTATTGGGTTCAATATTGCTTATTTTAATTCCGAATTTCAGTTAATTTTAAATCGTATTCATAATTGAACTATTCTTTTTACTAATTTATTTTTTTTTATTTTAAATTTTAATTAATCTCGTATTGTGTTTTCATATGGACTCTTATGCTTATTTTTAATTTTGAATTTCAGTTATTTAGAAATTGTATTCCTACTTGAACTCTTCTTTTCATTTTTTTTCCTAATTTTGGATTTTATTTTATTTCTTATTTTGGATATTAATTAATCTCGTATTGAATTCTTATATGGACTCTTCTTTCAATATTGCATATTTTTAATTCCGAACTTTAGTTATTTTTAAATTGTATTTCTACGTGAACTTTTATTTTCTTTTTCTCCGATTAATATGAAAATTTCTAGCATCCACAACAAACATATTGTATTTTCAATTCGAATTTTTTTTTTGCGTTCTAGATGGACTCTCCTTTTATTTTTATTTTTTAATTCCGAATTTTAGATATATCTGAATTGTACTCCTTATTTATTCTGAATTTTCATGATTTTTTAAATTTATTTGGAATTATTATTGAAAACCATTTTTAAAATTACCTAGTATAGTTTCTACAGCCTAGGAATCGATCATTTGTTTTTTAATGGAAGTAGCAAGTCAGAAAGATCTTGAAGTCAAATCCGACTCTCATTAGTCTCAGGCCATGCATGCAATTAGATTAGTACTGATCTTTTCTTTCTTTTAAAATTGTGTCATACGGACTCCAAAACATATTCGAAATCTAGATTTCTATAGTGGTGCGATCAATCTCCACCGTTATAATCTATATCCACCATGATCCAACGGTGTTGATTTTTCTTTTTTTTTTCTCCGATTAATGTGGTAATTTCTAGCCTCCACAGCGAACGTGGTGCCTCCTTTCAAAGCTGTTTTAATAATATAATAGATATTGTCCACTAATAACTGCGCTTTTTAGTAGCATGTACGGGGGAAAAATAGATCAAGATGCTAATACTGAAACACATATTACTGAATCAAAAATCCAGAACATGTACTGTTTTTTTAGGGGAATTTAAACCCCCAGGAACAAAACTAATGTGTGTTTACTCCCACAGAACTTGCTCCGTTTTGGACTGTACTGGTGGCAAGGATTTTGAATCAGTGGCAATGGGGAGCAAAAAAATTAGCAGCTGACATTTGACCAGGATACCCACTGAAAAAAATTAACCACTGACATTTTGAATCGTTGTTGTTAAATTAATTTGATTTTTGATTGCTGAGAAGCTCACCAGGTAAAAAGGAGCCATAAAAAGACGCTCTGCTTCACTTAAATTTATGGACAGAAATAAATCCAAGGTCCCATAGACAATACTAGAATTTATAGACCAAAAGCAACACTGGTAGAGAAAGCCTTTTTACTCCCGGTTGATAACCCCCTATAGTCCCGGTTTTCTAACCGGAAGTACGAATCCGAGACTAAAAGATCGCTATTTTTAGTCCCGGTTCAAATACTCGAGACTAAAAATAGATCTTTAGTTTTACCAACCGAGACCAAAGAGATGGATCTTTAGTGCCGGTTGGTAACACCAACCGAGACTACAGATGGTAGTGGCAGTGCAGATGGTCCTTTTTTTATTATTGTTTCTTAGAGTTAATCCCTATATTTTCTCCCGAATCTAGTGCCATGTATATCCCCAAATCCCCAATTCAAAGTAACATCCCAAATCTTAAGTTACTTATACACACAATCAAATACATCACAAATCCTAAAAAATGCAAGCAAAACAAATACATCACAAATCCTAAAAAATACACCGAAATCAAATACATCACAGATTCATCTCAGATCCATCACAAAATTATAGATCTTAATCAATCACAAATTATTTTTTAAAAAAAGGAAAGACGTCGACCAGCAGACGAGAGGGCATGGCCACCACCGGGCGCGCCCCCGCCGGCCGCCGCCGCGCGCGGCACCTCCGGCCGCCTGCCTGCCGCCGCCCGCCTGCCGCCGCCCGCCATGGCTGCCGCCGGGCGCACCCCCGCCGGCCGCCGCCGTGAGCGGCACCTCCGGCCGCCTGCCTGCCGCCGCCCGCCATGGCTGCTGCCAGGCGCGCCCCCGCCGGCCGCCGCCGCGCGCGGCACCTTCGGCCGCCGCCCGCCATGGCTGCCACCGGGCGCGGCTCCGCCGGCCGCCGCCCGCCATGGCCGCCACTGGGCACGGCCCCGCCGGCCGCCGCCGCCCCGCCGGCCGGATGGGAAGGGAGGAGAGGGGGGAGAGGGGAGGGGAGGAGGAAGGGAAGGAGGGGGATGAGGAGAGGATAAGTTTGAGGAATTTGAAGGGAAGAGGATAAGTGTGAGGAAGGGGAAGGGATCTGTACGGAGGATGTTGTTACGATTGTGGAGGAGAGGATAAGGAAGAGGGATTATATACTACGCGTTAAATTTTAGTCTCGGTTGGTAATACTAACCGGGACTAAAGATCATATTTGATCTTTAGTCCCGGTTAGTATTACCAACTGGGACTATAAAGATGATTTTTAGTCCTAAAGATCCTCAGCCCTCTAACATCCTACTGACAGGAGATGAACCGGGACTAAAGATGATTTTTAGTCCCGGTTGGAGTTACCAATCGGGACTAAAGATTATAAAATAGCTGTGGGGTTTTTAACCGGGACTAAAGATCTTTAGTCCCGGTTCTTTTTGGAACTGGGAATATTATGGTTTTGGGTCGACTCAGTAAAGATCGTTTCTCAACTTTCCTTAGCAGTATGTTACATTAACAATGGAGCATCTAGAGTCAAGACTCTTCAGGGCTTGATAGCATCATATTGAACTATGACATAATATGTAAAAGGATTGGATGGTCTATTGAAATTATATATTTATTTCTTATGTTAGATCCACGAATTGTGGTTCAGTTTCAGGAAGAATTCTATGCAACGTTTAAACTGAAGGCCCCAAATTGTATAATCAATTTAAGGTGGTCTTGATGGAGGATCCAGCTTCATTTTGGAGATATATGGAATGTATGCAGATTTGTAATACATTCTCATTAGTTCAAATTCCATGTGCTTTGGTTGTACTATGTGAATTTTTATTTCTTTCATTGTAATTTTGTATGGATATTTAAATGACGATAGTTTTCTTCCATTTTACAATGATTTATTTCTTCCTTACATGGATCCTTGTGCAATGTACTCTGTTTGCATGGAGTACATTTTTTTCCCTTTCTTCAGCCTGAATATAAATTTCAGGAAGCTTTGATTCTTCATTCTTCTATGAATCGAAATGGATCGGTTTGGTTATATATTGAGTCTGGAAAATGTTAGGTTGGTGGAATATATATTGTGAAAAACGTGCATTGCACGTACACGATTACTAGTTAGCTATAAGTGCTACAATAACCTATGTGCTAATGACGGCTTAATTTGGCTCAAAAGATTCGTCTTGCGGTTTACATACGAGTTATGAAATTAATCTTTTTTATTTGTGTCCGAAAATCCCTTCCGACATCCGGTTAAACATCCGATGTGACACCTAAAAATTTTCTTTTCATAAACTAAACACACCCTATCCTTGGGCGGCTGTCTAGGCCTGTCAATTTTGACGTAGCTGATACTGTGATACATCATACCACTTTTGTGTGATGTCATATGTTTGAAATAAAACTCGAGGAATTTTTTCCATCACTACGGATACAACATTACTAGAAATATAGTGTACAGGAGTATGACGAAGTGTTCGGTAGTGTTCTTTTTAAAGAAAATTTACAGCAAAAGGTGGTATGAAGTCTACTAAAAACACCGAGGTTTTAAAGAGATGCGTCATAATCTAGTCCATCATCAAACTAGTACGGGTTATATTTATTTTGAGACGCATGACAGCGAAAGAGTGATCCAAAGTCCACATAATGCTATTATGTTTTCTTAAAAAAATTGATGTGTTAATTTTTTTCTATATAAGTTTAACCACTCATTAGAAAATTTGGTGTAAATATGCAAAGTTGCAAGTCTAATTTAAATTAATTCTAGTGATAAAATATATCATAACAAAATAAACGATGCTGACAAATTAAGTTTTTTCAATGACAAAATAATGATATGTCACGTCTAACATTAAAATTCTCATATATTATAAAGTGGGATTGAGATCCTCTAGTTTACTGTCGACAGTGATGTATGGATCCGCTATAAAGTAGGTCAATATCTCAATGACTCACGGAGCCATCGACGGTATATTTATAAACGAAAAGTAACTTTTATATACGTGTTCTTAGCAATCTAAAAGCAAAAGCTGAAAATAACTTAGATGAAAAACCTTAAAATCAGCTCTAAATTTAAAATTAAAAATTCAAATTTTTACTAATAAGCATAAGTATGAGCGAACAGATGAGGCTCTCAAAGTCAGAAGGTACTAGAGAATTTGCTTCAGTGGTAGTATAGTATAGTACATACTATCTCCGTCCAAAAAAAGACAAACCCTAGGTTTCTGTGTTCAATGTTTGACCGTCTGTCTTATTTGAAAAAATTATGAAAAAAAATAAAAAGACAAGTCACGCACAAAGTATTAATCATGTTTTATCATCTAACAACAATGAAAATACTAATTATAAAAAAAATTTATATAAGACGGACAATCAAACGTTAGACACGGAAACCCATAGTTTGTCTTTTTTTTTTGGGACGGAGGGAGTACTAAGGTAGTATAGTATATTATAATATAAGCCCTCATTAACATTCCCATCACCAAATGATAAATGTTTTGTACGGGAGAAAATACATGTTGTTGGGCCGCCTAAGGGCATTCCCAACCCAATGACTAGGATGGTGTCTATAGTATTAAATAAGCTGTTATCTAGGATGAAAAATGATGTAACAAGTAAATAAATGAAGAAAGAGAAGGAAACCAAGTTTTGCATGAGACATGGTTTCTACGCAACATCCAAGACATTATGTGAGATAAATAGCATTAAATTTAAGTATGAAATAGTGATATTTATATTGGAAGAGTAGTGTTAGTACTAGTTTCTGGTGATATGGAGTTTATAGAAACTATATCTAGTGATTTGGGTTGGGAATGCCCTAAGACGATGAAATCGCCTCAGTAACCAACTAACCGTCAAAGCTGTCCGGTCATTAATTCATTATTATACATCGATCGACCGGCGACCGCCGGATGCAATCTCACGACGTGCCGGAGCTCCGGCGAGCCATCAGCTCATCCAACAGCCGTCCGGCATCGTCGTAGGAAGAGCCGCCCTCCTTCACCGCGCTCCTCGCCTTCTCGCGGAGCTCCTTAACCTTTTTCCTCATCGCCTCGCCTTCCTCGCCTGCACCCATCACTCTCCCGATGGCTTCCGCGATCACCTCGCCGGCAATCACCTGGCTCCGATGGTCAATGAACGATGCGAACTCCCTGGCGCCGACCCCGACGCCGACCTTAAGCATCTCAACGATGAGCTTCTCGTTGTAGAACTGGTCGGTGTAACGCGGCCACGCCACCATCGGCACGCCAGCGCTCACGGCTTCCAGCAAGGAGTTCCACCCGCAGTGCGTCACGAACCCGCCGACGGCGGGGTGGTTCAGGACGAGCTCCTGCGGCGCCCAGCCCCGGACGATGAGGCCGCGCTCGCCGCGCGCCATCAGATCGGCGAAGCCTTCGGGCATCCACTCCGATGCGTCGGTGTCCTCGCGGGTGATGATCCACAGGAAGTTCTTGCCGGAGAGTTGCAGGGCGCGGGCGATCTCCGTCAGCTCCGCCGCCAATAGACGGGCGATCGTGCCGAAGGAGATGTAGACGACAGAGCCGGCCGCCTTCCCGTCGAGCCACCGCAGGCAGCGTTCCTCGTCGGGCGAGAGGCGGCCGGAGTCGGTGTCCGTGTCCTGCCTCTCCGCCATGCCCTTGCCGGCGGCGAGCGCCACCGGCCCGAGGAGCCACGCGCGGCGACCGAGCTTCGTGTGGTAGTGCTCGACGTAGTCCGGCTCCATCTCGCGGAAGCTGTTGAACAGCTCGCCGAAGCTCCTCTGGTCCGCGGCGTTGACGAGCTGGAGGAAGGCCCACTCGCCCTCCCGCTCCGTGGGGTCCATCATCTGGCTCCGCCTCAGCTCGACGCGGTGCGGCAGGTCCGGCAGGGACACGACGGCGTCGGGATCGTCGGGGGAGGCCTCCACCGGGTTGTGGCGCAGCATGCTGTCGCTGCAGGCCCGCGCGAACAGGCTGCTGCCGAGGAACGCCAGGCGCGGGACACCGTGGTCCGCGGCGGCGTCCGAGGACCAGTGGAAGAAGCTGTCGACCACGACGGCGTCGGTGTGGTGCTCGCCCAAGAACCGGTCGAACGGCTCGCGAAACCGCAGGAACGCTTCGGCTATCTTCTCTTGCTCGGCTTTGGAGGAGATGCCCGGAACGCTCTCGACGCCCGGCGGGAGCCCGACGTCGGGGAAGGGGAAGAGCGTGATGCTGATCTCCGGTGAGCCGGTGCCACGGGAGGCATCGTTGGCACGGTCCACGGCTGAACGGATGACGGCGGCGTTGACGGGGGTGGTGAGGATGGTACACCGAACGCCGCGGGCGGCGAAAAGCGCGGCCATGTCGGCCACCGGGATGAGGTGGCCGTGCGCGATAAACGGGAAGAAGAGGATGTGCAACGGCTGCTGCTCCCCCTCGCCGACAGCCATGGTTGGCTAGCTGCGTGCCCGTGCTGCTGATCTTTTGGCCAACATAGAATTACTAGATCTACCGGCAGCTTGTGTTCTCTGCGACCCTGCGGGGTACACGTTGGATTGGACTGCACATCGGAGACTATAAAGCCTCTCAGTTATGTCATATCGGATGTTTGATACTAATTCGAAATATTAAACATAGATTAATAATAAAATTAATTGTATAAATGAGAGCTAATTCGCGAGATAAAATTTTTAAGCCTAATTAATCTATAATTAGCTGGGGTGGCCCGCGCAATTGCACGGCTAGTACCCATATAAAATTCTATATTTTTTAATATGTTTTACTTAAAATTTATTAAATAGTTATCTCCTTGGCTTAAGACTTTGAAAGACCAAACCTTACCATCCTCGTATTTCTAATTTAATAGTTTTTAAAAGTCACACCAGTTGCTGCCCGTTATTTCTGTCATATCCTTCTTTATTTGCTTGCTCGATCTACCATTTTTCTATTCATTCTCCTTGAAACCTTTAAAAATTGAATTTTATAGTTTTTAGAGTTTATTGTCCTGTTCAGTTTTGTTTTTATAATTTCTAAAAGTCCCGTCAAACGCTACCATTATACTCCTCTATGGCCATCCGCTGAATATTCTCTTTATTGTCATTGATATTTTAAAAGTCGAGTATAATTATCATTTAGGTTCATTTTTTTTTACTTTCTAGAAGTTCCGCCAAAACGTCAGCAACTTTATCACTGCACTTCTCTAAGGCTCGCCCGCTGCCGCCTTCTTTATTGTCATTGAGATTTTAAAATCAAACATGATCATCATTGGGGTTTATTTTTTTAGTTTTTAGAAGCCCGAACCTTTAAAAATTAGACTTTATAGTTTTTAGACTTTATTGTCTCATTGGGTTTTTTTTATAATTTTTAAAAATCCCGTCAAACGCTGCCACTATTCTCCTCTATGACATGTCTGCCGTCTACTCTTTATTGTCATTAGGATTATAATAATCGAACATAACTATTATTGGAATTTATTTTTTACTTTTTAGCTAGGTGGCCCGCGCAATTGCGCAGCTAGCAACCACTAAATTATCTATTTATTCACATGATTTTACTTCAAAAATGTAAAATAGCCATCGTGTTGTCTTATGACTTTATGAGATCTTGTCATCCTAGGGTCTCTAATTTTATAGTTTTTTAAAAGTCACATCAGTGACTACCCTTACTCCTTTATTTATTTGTTTCCCTAACCTACCACGATTTATATTCCTTCTCATTATAACATTTAAAAATTAAACCTTTGAGTTTATAGAGTTCATTATCTCGTCGGGTTTCGTTTTTATAATTTTTAGAAGTCCTATCAAATGTCTCAAATATACTCATTTAATGCCCACCCGTTGCCTCCGCTCTTTAGTGTTAGTGGGATTTTAAAAATCGAAATGATTATCATTGGTTTTATTTTTTACTTCTAAAAGTCCCGCCAACCACCGTGACTGAGGTTCTCAACGACATGTTTGTTATCCTCCTCTTAATCATCATAGGTATTCAAAAAATCAAATATAATCTTTTTGAGGTTTTATTTATAATTTTAGATATTCCATCAACCACTGCCACCCTACTCCCCTACTCCTTTATGAGCTCGCTGCTTCTCTCCACTTTATTTTCATTTACTACCATTGTGTTTTATACTGATGGTTCTTTCAACATTCAATATTTTTCATTCTCATTTTTATTTATAAATTATATTCCTACTTAAACTTTTATTTTTATTTTTCCAATTATCAGAATTCATTTTATTTTCTATTCTAAATTTTATCTATCATCACTGTGTGCAACTTATATATGTGCAACTAGCTCGGCTGTGATTTGATAATTGTATCTAGGTGATCCCACTGGCCGCTGCTGCACACACACACACACAAAAAAAAAATGTTCAACTTAAGCCCTACAAAAGATTCTCATATCGCGAAGGAATGTTGTGTTCTTGCCACTGCTTTTTTTCTCTTTCCTGATCATAATGTTTTTAATTAGGCTGGTCAAATTAACAGGGTTTCATCATATGAATCGAGTGGAATCGCAGCCAAGCACAAGTGGGTGATATTCGAATTTCAAAAGGCGATATAGGGGAACTAGATTATTTGTTATTTTAGTAACATATTTAGTAGTGGTGTAGTGAAGTAGCTTATGATTTGAGGTGTGAGTTAGCTATGGTGATGTCGGCATTCTAGTTACGAAAGGAGGAACAATGCATGGCATTTGGTTTTGTGTCATCGCTTTTTTGTTAGTATCAAACTAATTGTTGTTTAATTTCGATTTTGCTGTGCTTCCATAGGCTAATTAATTCATCTCATGAAATAGATTATCCACCGGAATTGGTATCAAAGATGCTCATTACTCTCTAGTAATCAACTCCAGAATTGATTGAATTCGTACATTATATATACTACTCCAAATACTTGAATATTTTGGCTTTGGAAAACTTTATATATTTGTTCTGGGATCAGTAGCATTTCAGTTTCTCCATGACAAAAAAATAAATTATAGGTGCTTAAGTCGCCCGTACGGAAAAATAAAAATCTAAAAAAAATAAAATTTCAAAAAAAAAACGAATCCGACGCCGCGGCTGCTCCTGACTGCCGCCTCCTCCTCATCGGCGGCGGCAGCGACGGCCGAGGACGTTGCTCCCGCCCTCGTCGGCGGTGACGGCGGCCTCCGCGCCGCCGGCCTCCACGCCACTTGCCATCGGCATCTGCGCTCCCCTTTGGCCGCACCGCCGCCGACGCCCCTCCCCTCCGCCGGATCAGGGGAGGGGAGGAGAGCCGGATCCCGCGGGAGGAGGGCGGCCGGCCGCCGAATCCGCGCTCCCCTCCGGCCGCACCGCCGCCGACGCCCCTCCCCTCCGCCGGATCTGGGTTGGGAAGGGAGGGGAGCGGGATCCCACGGGGGAGAGGGCGTCCGGCCGCCGCCGCCGGATCCGTGCGGGGGTTGGCCGTCGCTCGCCACCGTTGCCGCCGCGCGCCGTCGCCATCGCCGCCTACGCCCACCGCTGCCGTAGAGGGGAGGAGAGGAGAGAGGATAGAGGAGAGGAGAAAAAGAGGAGATGAGAGAAAGTGGAGAAAATTTAAAGTGGGTAGGAGTGAAGGAGAGGGTGGGTATTTTTGCGTGCGGCTCTTTTAAAAGGACCGTATGCGAAAATGAGCATATTTTCACAGACGTGACCAGTTATGGTCCGTCTGCAATCTAAATGAGTCTATATTCAGAAAAATCGTTTGTGTAGTAGTGAGTTCCGGTGGAGAATCTGCCGGCAGCTTATGTTATCTGCGACTCTGCGGGATATTGGACCGCACATCTCTCTAAGTGAAAAATTAATCTCATGATGGAACAATAATGAGCCACGTAAGCTAAAAAAATTGACCGTCGGATCCACATGAAGACAAAAACTGGCACGATGAAGTACAACCGTCGGATGCGAGGAACCTTCCAGAATTTTTCTTTTTGAAGAATGAACAGGACGAATAGGAAGCAACGAAAGAAGTATAAAAAAAACACGGATCCACCACGCTTCCTACTTGTTTTGGTGAAGTGAGAATAGGAGCAAGAAATCTGGGGAGAGGGCAGTGCACCCACCACCAGGGTGGTTTACGATTCCGACATGCCCTTCTGTTTCGGGCGCCGATGGAATTCAGAATTTCGTGAAATTCGGTGGAAAACCAGTAAATTCCGAACAAATTTTATAAACCAAAATTTGAATACAAATTCAGTTTGCCGACAAGTTATCAAAAACCGGTTGGTTTTGGCAAAATTCCGATCGAAATCATCGAAATTTTGATCAGTGATTTGTTTTCTTTTTTTAATTCTTTATTCTTTTCTTTCCTGATGTAAGTTTCAGTAAGTACACACAATACATTTTTTTTTTCGAAAATTTATATCCCAATAGGTACTATGAATATCATAGTATTTATAAGATTTTATTTTATTTTTTTCTTTTTTTATCAATTCAAATTTGAATTTAGATGAAACTTCTCGAAATCTCAGACGGTTTCTACTTTCGAACCTCGTCGAAACGTCGAAATTTCATCAGAATCATAAACCCTTCCCACCACTAATTATGCACACTATACACAGACGCACGTGCATATGTTTTCCTGTAGCGACGAAAACAACAGCAAATCTATGGTATTATAAGTTCCTATTAAAAACACACACATATATAAATAATACATGCATGTTGGTATCAGGATAATATTGTTGCTCATTTATTTTTATTTTTTAAACGAAGACGTACGTCTCCCAAACCTTAGGCCATCTCAGCATAGGGCAAGACAATTTTTCTCAAAAAAATAGGATAGGGCAAGAAAACGACAGGCCACCAAACAGATCGAGAAGATATCGAACTCCATCCGTCAGCATTTTGGACTTTTGGTAGACGAAACCGCACTTATTTTGATGCTGGCAAGCAGTCCAGTGTCTATAAAGCAGGTTACTACAAGAATATTCTCCCTATTTTCAAATAAATCAATTTTGAAATTTGTATCCACTTACGTATACTCGATCCGTAAATTGAGAAATTTTGTTCTTTCACTACCTTTACAAATCTACCCTAATGATATTTTCTTGTTAATAAAGAGCACTTTGGTCTTTTCCCTTATTTGAAAATATAGCGAATATTCAACTGAGGCCACCCATTATCCCCTTATCCCCTTGTTGTGCCGGTCTCTCCCTTTCCCAATCCTCGCTGCCGCCTTCCCCCGTGAGCTTAGAGGCGGCACGGGTTGGACGAGAAAGAAGGCAGAGATATCCTCCTCTAGCGGCAGTGGTGTAGTCGGGCAGATCGAGCAATCTGACGGTAGCCGAGTGACCTCGTCTTCCTCGCGGAGGTCACCGCCAACAGGGGCCGTGCGACCTCAACCTTGTCTCTCCTCGATCTGGCACAGCGTATCACGGTGCGAAGGTGGTTGATGGTGCTACTACCGGTGCATATTGAGGCAAGTTGCCTCTGTCGTCCTCTCCTCCGTTCGACGATTTGGTCTTGAGCTCTCCATATGCGGCTATATGTGGGGAAATGGCGGTGAACATAGAGCTCGGCAGCGGTGATATATACTTCCCCAAGGTTACCCTCGGTGCTTCCCTCTCGCTTATGCTTTTTGCTTCTCTCTTATGTTTTTTCCTGTACGTTTTGACAAGGCTATTAGTTCTTAGGCCAGTAGCAGTGCAAAGCTACTCACTTGCGGAACCTAAAATGCCACGTAGTCTAAAGCACCGTGTCCAAGTTTTGCAGTGCAAATGGCCTCATGGGTGACTTTGATTTTTAGTTTCAGCCCCTATCATTTTTTATTTCAGCCCTCATATTTTGGTTAATTTACAAATAAGTATAAATTTTACATTGAACACCTTACAGTGGAGAAAATAATACAAAATCTCAACCCTACCTAGGCACCCGCACAACCCCTCCACTTTCCCCACCCACCCAACCCATCCGGAGCTTCACCGGTGACGCCGCCGCCTCCGGACTCTCCCCACCTCGGCGACGAACTCCGCCGGCGGCGGCCTCTCCCCTCTCCCCCCACCTCGACGATGAACACCAACGCCGCCCGGAGAGCGAGGAGACCGACGCGGTGGCGTGGATTCGGAGCGCCGGCGGTCGAGGAGGCCGAGGCGGTGGCGTGGATCCGGAGCGACAACGGTTGAGGAGGCCGACGCGACGGCCTGGATCCGGAGCGGCGGCGGAGGCGGCGGCGGTCGAGGAGGCCGACTCGACGACGGCGGCGGCACGGATCTGGAGGGCGTCGTCGTCGACGACTCGACGACGGCGGCACGGCAGTGGGATCTGGAGGGCGTCGACGACGACGACTCGACGACGGCGGCGGCACGACGGCGACCCCGGCTCTCCTCTCCTCCCATGCCCGGCGTGGTCGTTCTCGCTTCCGAGACCGCGACCGACGACATCTCCCCGTCACCGCCGTCGCACTTCTCTTCCGGCCATCCTCTGGCTTCTCCCCTTCCTCACCGGAGGCCGGACTCGGTAGCGCGGCCGGTGAGCTACAAGCCCGTGCGAATCGCGTGGATGGTGACGACCAACGGAAATTGGATTGGGGAAGAATGGGGAGGATTGGGGAGGGGACCGCAGAGGGCAGAGGCGCACAGTTTCTCTTTTGGGCGTGAGGAAACCGGATCCTAGCTAGGATGTGCAAAACCTTGCAAAGACACGGGGCCCACTGCTTTTCTCCTCCACATAAGATTTTGGCCTAGCTGGAGAACTAGGTGGGGGGGGGGGGGGGTGGTAAAGGGGCTCGCCAAGGACTCGGCACTTGTATACGTGGAGAAGAATCTTTTACATGACATGTTGGTATTGAATGCCACAAACACTATGAATGGCCCTAGCCTACGCATGCGATAAAGAAAGAAGCTGACGGTGAGTGATGACACCGCTCCCCAACTTCATCGATCCATATTGGGTTTTGCTGCGTCCGGCCCTGGATCCATTGAGAAAAAGGCCATGACACGGGCCTAGATTTTGGTCCGTGCTTGAACTTTTCGTTTTTGAAGGACATCCTTGTTGAGATTTGGAACATCTGAGTTCAGTTGTTCCTCTTTTTTTTTCATGGACGCCTAATTTCTGTGTTATTAATCCTTAGTAATATTCTCCGTTTCGTGTATGTAAAAGAGAGAATGTTTAGAATAAGAGTTTGTATTTGGTTTTGTGCTCATCACTGAATTTATCCAAGTTGGAGCAGTACCCCATCCTCAAAAATACAAGTATTTATAGTATTTGAATTTAAACATAATTAAACATTTCCGGGGCACATTTTCAACCAATCAAAAGCTGGGAAAGGTACTGTCGGGTCCCAAGACTAATTACTTGGATCCGACTAAGATTAATGTATCAATCCCTGAATACAATACAATATAGCTGGTTCTTCATTGCATACGTTAAAGTTTTACAATATTAAGGATTTTACAATAATAGGTACTCACCTAATTAATTATAAGTAGAACTAATATACAACGAAAGTTTCTATACGTTCTTGCTAGGAAAGTATAACCTATAGGGATTCTCTAAATTATCGGGGTCATCGTAGTAATAGTCATAGGGGTTCTCCTCTTGACCCAAATCTGAAAAAGGGTTAATAAGAGCAAGGATAAGCATTCACAATACTCAGCAAGTTATTATGGACATATGTTATGCATTGGCATATAGTAGGGTTCTTTGCATAAAGCAGTAATAAATAATCTGGAAGAATTATAGCAAGAATTTATAAATACGTAGACTTTAAATTTCTAAACAGGGTACCATATGAGTCCCGGTACTCAACTCCATGAGTACGGCTATTCGAATAGTTTCAAAGATATTCTACGGCAGCAGATGTACGCTTTACCCGCAGTCCATGACTTGCTGATAATCATCGGCTTTAGTCATGGCCCACTATTAGGTTATTAACAATTGTGGCACCTGTTCCATGAACTTATATCCTCATATGCTCTGAACGTGATGTTAACAGCAGCAAGAGGAGTTCTGGCATTCCCGAGATATTTAAGGGGAACTGATCGTATGAAACCACGTCATCACAATCAGGGTTTAGAAATATACCATATAATTTATACTCGAGTATCATAAACCATTTACCTGTACATGGTAATGGTTAAAAATTGCCCTTCACGGCTATAGTTGCCTCCTGCGCGAGGACTTAAAAATAAGAACCACTATACAGAGGTACCACATTGCTAAATAACATAATAACTAGGTCTGTCCCCATTCTAGAAACTGCGGTCATACCCGTTCGTTCGACATAAGTACCTGGTAATAACTATATCGATCGAGACAGTACTAGCCACCCGGAAATCATCCAATTCTAACGTATTGTCCCAATCTAAGTATAAGATATTTTAACCAGATTGTAAGCAAAGTAAGCAATGCTAAATTATCTGGGTTTCTATGGTTGAATTATGCATATAAAATAGAATATTGAATAGAAGGCTATAAATAAATAATTTGTAACATATAGGCTTAAATGATCAAAAGGTATAAAGCAACTTGCCTTGCTCGATGTCCTGAGATTGACTGATATTATCTAGTGCGTCAGAAGAATCCTCAAGACCTAGGGTTAGACATATAAAATTCAAATTCAAAAGGCATTCAAATAAAATCCAAAAATAAGAAAAATAGGGAAAATAAAATAAAATAGAAAAATAACAAAAGGGGTCTCAAAAGTTAGAAAATGATTTTAGAAGAATATTGGTCCAAGTTTCCTTGGAATTGGATCTATATTTTAAAAGATATGGGCTTCTAAAGTTTGAAAATCAATTAAATGTGAAATGGCACTATGTGTGGGTCCCATCTGTCAGTCTTTCTCTCTCTCTTCTCTTCTTCAACCTCCAACAGTTCCCCATTTACGGCTGGCGGCGCTAGGGTTGGCGATTGCGGCGGCGATAGAGGGGGAAAGGGGTTGCGGCCGAGGAGGGGAGGGAGCTAGGGTTCTCCGGCGACGGCGAGCGGCGGTGGAGGAGCTAATTTGATGCGTGGGTGGGCTGGCGGCTAGGGCCGCGGTGACATGGTTAAGCCGTGAAGGTGATCAAAGTGATACGAATTAGACATGGCTAAGAGAGCGCTCCTAGAGCATCTACGAAGTACCTAGATGGATTCCGATAGCTTGCCGACCTTTGGCAAGGCGCGGAGAATACCTGCCGATGAGCGCCTCCATTGGCGGCGGCCATGCTCACGTCGGCAGCCCAGAGGGTGGCATGGTAATGCAAACCAATCGCAAAAATGGACTTTAGGGAGTATGTAGATGGTTAAAACGGAAGAACTCACCGAGATCGGTTGAAACGACGGATTGCGGCCGGAAAAACTTCACGGCGGCAAAGAACAGAGCAGAGCGGGGGCGACGGTGTTCGGCTCGGTGCGGCGAGGTAAAACTCGGCGCAAGGCTTCGGTTAGGACTTAGTATGCTAGAACATGGTAGGATATAGGTGTTCTAAGGGTTATTTAGGGTGGAGGATGGATAGAGAGGCGTGGAGTCGATCGCGCACAAGGTGTTCGACCGACAGGCGAGAATGGTTGGTGATATGGTTTAGTGAAGCAGAGCTTCGGGATTGTAAGGCTATGGTTGTTGATGATCGATGATGGACAAGGAAGGGTTTGGGGTCCTATTTATAGGGCCAGAAGGAGCGGATGAGCTCAGGCACCATTATCGCCATGGATGAGCTCAAACTTTGGATATGGCTGGAGCGGCAGAGGCTGTGAGAGGGCAGGCAAGACCAATTTGAGTGGCGGGAGGCCACGTTCGAATACTTACCGGCGAAGGATTGGCTTGACCGCTGGTAGAAACGGCTGGCGACGTGTTGGCACCAATCCGGGCGCGACGCGCGGCGGCGGCGAAGGTTGAAACGGCCGGCACAGTGGTAATTGGTTTGAATTGTGAGAGGGGAAACCACCGTCTAACTTTAATCCAACCGTGCAGCAAGAATTGGCGCGATTCACCTCGGGTAGAAGCGAAATCGCACTTGGCGGCGACTTTGGATGGGAGCGCACGGCGTCGAGCGGCGATTCCTTGCGGCGGAGGTCGTCCCGGCTTTGTCGCCGTCAAGATTGGTGCGGCGGCGGTGGCCTGAGGGCGTTGGACGGGTGATGGCGCGCCAAGACGATCGGGCACGCGCGAGCGATCCCGAGGCCGACGCGCGGTGGCTCGGCATGCGGCTAAGTCAGACGCCAGGGAGCGTGCGTGAAGGGGAGGAAGAAGCAAGGAAAGCCACGGTTTTGAGTGGGTTGTGGTCCCCAAGGACCATATCTAAACTTTGTGCACGATTGGGTGGAGATTGGGCTGCTCTATCTGGGCTGGGCATTCTGTCGAGCACCTTGAGTGCAATGAACAGTGAAATTCAGGAATTTTGAATATTTTCTCTAGAAAATAATGAATTTAATCTATAAGTTTGAAAGGGTTTCACTAGAGGTTTGAAATGTAGCAAATCCACATTAATAATAGGGTGAATTAAGGGAATAAACTAAAGTTTGAAATTTGAGAGAATTTGCTCGAATTCACTAAGGTTTGGAATAAAGGGAATAATTAGGGTAAATTAGTAGGGTTCTAAGAAGTAACACTTGAACTAATTAAGAATCAAATAAATTTTTAAAGCACACTAAATTAATCAAAAGCCAGCATGATGCAGTCAAATTTTAGTTTAAAATTTGAGGATGTTACAGGTACTAAGCAATATAACATTCATATATTAATATTAATATTATTTTTGCTAAATAACCTAAATATATTTACAGTAGTATTTTGGAACGTATGGGGTAAATTTTAGGAAAAAGTACACTGAAGGTCCCTCAACTTATCATCGAGTTACAAAATCGTCCCCCAATCGTAAAAAACCAGATACCGGGCGTTCCTCAACTAACAAAACCGTTCGCTTTAGGTCCTTCGGTGGTTTTGACCCCGGTTTTGTCCGACGTGACGGCTAAGTCAGCGTGGGACCCACATGGGCCTCATATGTCAGCGTGGCCACGCCAGCTTCCTCTCTCTTTTCCCCTCTTCTCTCCCTTCCTCATCTCTCTCTCTCTTCTCAGCAAGGTCGGCAGTGCGAGGTGGCGACGCGACGGCGGTAATGGCGGTGACGCTGGCATCGAAAGCGAGACGGACGGTGCCCACGAGGCGGCGGCGGCAGGGGGGAGGAGCTGCGGGTGGGGGGAAGGAGCTGCGTGCGGGTGGCAGAGGAGCAGCGCGTGAGCAGCGGGGGGAGGAGCTGCGGGCGGCAGGGGAAGGAGCGGCGCGTAGGTACCACACACTCTTCGCAGTGCTCCGGCAGTGGCGTGTCCCTCATGGACGCGGCGTTCGACCTCTGGCGGCGGAGGTGGACTGTGTCATCGAATCCGAGACCGACCTCGTGTCCTGTAACGCCCCAATTTTCGTTCGGGATTAAAAATCATTTAATAATGCATTTTCTAGAAATTAAATAAAATTTAAATCAATTTAATCAAGTGAAAATATGGAGGAAAAAAAATTCCTTTAAAAATCATTGGCCGGGAATATTTTGTAATATTCTTTGTGCCCTAATGTACTCTCCGGAATTTTCCGTGAATTTTCGGAGCTCGAGAAATAGTTTTAATAGCACAAAGATCATTGCATCAATTAAAATAAAAAGAAAACAATTAAAATTCCCCGTCCTTTCTTTGGGCCATTTTCGGCCCAAGTCTCCCTTCTCTCCCGCGGCCCGCGCGCCCCTTTTCTCTCCCTCTAGGGCCGGCCTTCTCCCTCGGCCCGCTCGGCTCTCTCTCTCCCTCAAGTCTGCTTTACCTCCCTCGCCCGTTTTCCCCTCTCTCTCTCCCCGACAGGTGGGACCCGAGGCCCCACCTGTCATCCCCAACCTCCGGCCAGCTCCAACCGTCGGCCACGCTGCCCACTCCCTCCGCCGATCCCGCGCCTCCCCTCGTCCCAACCGGCGTGGACCCGAGTCCCCTTCCACCTCGTGACCACATCCCGCCCCACTCCCCCTCTCTCCCCGCGGGAATCGACGCCACGCCGAGCCGCCACACCCGCCACGATGCCGCCCCACTCCGTCGCCGGTTGCCGCCTCTCGCGGGCTCGATCCCGCCTTCCCTAACCTATAAAAAGCATCCCCGTGCTCCCTTCGTCCGTTCCCCCATTTTTCCCGAGCCCGGCATACTCTCCCTCACTCTCCCCACGCCGCACCCACGCGCTGCCACACTCCGGCGAACTCCGGTCGCCGTTTCCCGCCGCCACAGCCGTCGCCGCGCCGAGCCACCGCCACCGCCAGCTTCGCCACCGCAAGGGGAAATCCGGCCGCCTCTTATTTTCCGCTCTCCACCTCCGTAGCGCCGTAGCCACGCGAACCACCTCTCTCCGCCGCCGCCGCCAACTCCAGCCGCGTCGCGCCGCCGCTTCGGTCGACGCCGACCCGCGCCGTTGCCTCCCTCAGCTCCGCAAGGACGAGGAGGACCTCGGCCGCCGCCCCTCTTCGCCGGAAATCCGCCGGAGCTCCCCCTTCCTCGGTCGTCGGTGAGATCCTTCTCATATTGTCGCGGTCGACCGTCGTTACCGGTCACCCCGCATCGGTCCTCCCCTCCCTAACTCCCTCTTCTCCTTCTGAAGGTGAAGGGCGACCCCGTCCGCCCTCCGTCCTCGCAAGCTGCCATCGGGCAATCGTCGTCGCCGTCATCTTCCTCCGCGCCGGCCGCCGCTTCCGGTGAGGACCTCTCCTCCCTTCCTTTTTTTTTCCCGTTCCTCTTTCTTGCCGACCTCCGCCTCTTGGGGTGCGTCGCCGTCCCCGTGCGCGCCGCTGTCCTCCGGCCGCCCGCCGCCGTTCCACGTCACCGGCTGCTGCCGCCGGTGGCTGCATGCCGCCGCCGCGCCTTGGCTCGGCCGGGCCGGCTTCATGCCACGCCCGTGCCCTTGGCTGCCGCTCCCCTCGGCCGCCCGATCGGCTCAGGCCGATCTGGGCCGTCCACGTGGTGGACGCGCACCCGAGGCCACGTGTGGACCATGTCCACCGTGCGCCCTCCCCCTTTGACTCGCTGACGTGTGGGGCCCGCGTGTCGGCGCCGGCCGCCCCTTGCTGACGTCAGCGAGGTCCATTTCCTTTGTAAAAATAAATAATAATTGCGCAATAATTCGTGAATAATTCTAGAAATTCATTTAAATGGCTCAAAACTTGTAAAATTCATATCTAATTCATTCGAACTCCAAATTGAGCCATTCAACTTGTAAAATTCATCTAAAATTGAGCTCTACATGTTTGTTTACTTTTTATGTACTGTTTCTTTGGTTTTTATTAGAGTTTTTCCTCGTTTTGCGTGCCAGCGTGTAGAATCCGTCGTTTCGGAAGTCCGCGGTCGCGAGGAAAAGAGTTCGGAAGATCTAATGAAGAAGCAAGGCAAGTCACACATTCCCCTTGAGCATGTTGATCCCAATTTACAAATGTTTTACTATTTGCAAATAAATATGCATGTTTTGCTAATTACATGGGGTCAGGGTTTTACCTATCTGCTCGCTTGTGCCATGTTTACTTGATATCTGTCCTTTGTCAACCATGGGTAATAAATCACCTAGCTTGTGTTACTTTGATGACCTAGCTAGAACTATATGCTTAGCCATGCTTGATTACCACTAGCTCAGTTGATGGTATAATTACAGTATTAGACCTTTTTAGTATCAGAATGAGCTGCGTGCTCGAGACATCTGGCCCTGTTTCATGGTCGTAATTATCCAACTAAAATGCGACTGAATGGTGGGCTGTGGGTGCATGGTTTTGCTAGTCGCACCCATGGCAATTAAGGACCGGTTCGCGGGAAACCCTGGAAGAATTTATCGTGCTTACCACAAGCCAGCGTGGGCAACGGCTGGGCTTGTAGTGTAGCTTTCCTCTAGCTGACGCATCCAGGCAAGGGTGGGCGTGATGGAGCGGGGCAGGCCCTGCGACGGCCTCTGTCGCTTCCGGATTCACCTAGGCACGAGAGGGGACTGCCCGTTGCCCGCTGGGGACGGGGGTGAAACCTGAGGTGTGGTGTGCTTGGCTAGAGGGGGTTATGCGAAGGGTCCTGTCACGGCTTCTTTCCGGTATGTCGTGGTGGCATGTCGGCACACGGTAACGTGTCGTGGGGCTGTGTCTTGTGGGTACAGTTGTACACCTCTGATCAGAGTAAAACTATTCGAATAGCCGTGCCCGCGGTTATGGGCGGTCGACCAGATTCACCGTGATTAGTCCCATCTTAATAAATCGACCCAATACACTGTAGTTCAGGTGGGTTGGTTGGGCCTGTTCAACGTGGTGTAGCGTTGATCAGTGGAGATTTAATGTTACTCTAATTACTCAACAGTTTTATTGCTTTGCTCAATAAAATGTTTTACATCCGCCTTTATGCAAATAGCCACAAACCCCTCCTTGTATCCCCTTGCACATCTGCATCATTGGTGTGGCTTGCTGAGTACGGTGGTTGTACTCAGCCTTGCTATTATTTTCCCCCTATTCAGAAGTGTAGTGCTTCTGAGCTGAAGACGAAGTTAGAAGACCAAGACTCAGACCCCAGTTGAGTTTTGCCTGTGGAGTGGAGCTGAAGCCCCGCTAGGATCGTCTTTTTCCGCTGCTGCTGCTTTTGTTTCGGTGTGAGGACTAAGTGCCTCTTATGTAAGTATTTTACGCTTTATTTACGTTTGGAACTGTATATTACTTGTCATTTTGTGTACCCTGGCTGGTCCTGGACAGGGATTTAATACACAAAATAGTCTGGAAATTTGGGCTAAATTTCTGGGCGTGACATGTCCCGCCTCCACCGCCTCCACATCGTCGACCTCCTTCGCTGGGACCTCGGCCTGCCCCGCGACTACCTCGCCTCCCTGAAGCGCTGCAGCTGCTGGTGAGGAGTATGGAGACCGGTGGAGCGTGGTGAGAAGGACGGCATCGATCTAGAGCAGAGGCTGGAGGAGGGCCCCAGCCGTCGGAGTTGGACAGCCTCCCCACCTCCTCCCTCTTCATGTGTGCTCGATGGCGTTGGTGGCATCGCCAGAACTCCTCCCCGCCTCGCCTCCGGCTTCTCCTCCGCCGCTGCTTCGAGTCCATGGGACACTAAAGAGAGGAGCACGAGCCCCCTAGCCTCGCCGCAAGTGGTGCTCGTGGAGGCGGCGCTGCGGCCGTGGCTGGTGGCGGAACCACGGGAGCTGAGGGTAGAGCTGGGCCTGCTCTGCTCCCGCGTCGTCACGTGCAGAGTGGAGCTTGAAGCGCAGCACTCGGTGATGCCATGCCGGGGTCCTTCCTGGCCATGGTCGACCTCGTGGCCGTCGCCGAGGTCAAGCTTGTCGCCTCGCGCTGGTCTGCCCCTGGGCTCGACGCCGTCGTGCGTGGCATGACCCGTCGACAAGCCTGCCCAAGTCCCGGAGAGAAGAAGAGTGATAGAGAGGAGGAAGGGAGAGAAGTGGGGAGAGAAAGAGGGTGATGACGTGGATTAGTATGACATGTGGGGCCCACGTGGGTCTCACGCTGACTTAGCCACCACGACGGACAAAACCAGGGTCAAAACTACCGAAGGACCTAAAGCAAACGGTTTTGTTAGCCGAGGGACGTCCGGTATCTGGTTTTACTATTGGGGGACGATTTTGTATCTCGATGACAAGTTGAGAGACCTTGAGTGTACTTTTTCCTAAATTTTAAACATTTCGGACTGGGCTGACCAATACGGCTGATACCAATATCTGGGCCGATCAATCAAGGATAATTGCACAAAGGTTATCATGCCAGATTGCCAGAACAAACTTATCAATGGAGGCCTGTACTAAAATTCGTTGACGGTTCATACAACCCTTACAATCGGAGAGAATAGTCAAAAAGAAAAAAAAACTCTGAGGAAAAAGACAATAGTCTGGACTCTGGAGATGTCCGAATGTCCGATCACCATCTTCTTGATGCGTCAAGCCGTCAATCACCTTGTTAGGGAGTGCTGTCACACATTGACGGAGCTCCGGCGAGCCATCAACTCGTCCATCAGAATTCCAACATCATCGTACGACGACCCACCCTTCTCCAGCGCGCCCCTCGCCTTCACGCCCAGCTCCGTCGCCTTCTTCCGTATCGCCTCGCTCTCCTCGCCGTCGCCCATCACTCTCCCTATGGCTCCCGCGACCACCTCTCCGCCGATGATCACCCGGCGGTTCTCGAGCTTCGACGCGAAGTCCATCGAGCCGACGCCGACACCCACCTCGAGCACCTCCGTGATGAGCTTCTCGTTGTAGAACTGGTCGGCGTACCGTGGCCACGTCACCATCGGCACGCCGGCGGTCACGGACTCCAGCGTCGAGTTCCACCCGCAGTGCGTCACGAACCCGCCGACGGCCGGGTGGTTCAGGATGAGCATCTGCGGCGCCCAGCCCCGGATGGTGAGGCCGCGCTCGCCGCGCGGCGCGATCAGCTCGGCGAAGCCCTCGGGCATCCACTCCGACGCGTCGGTGTCCGCGCCGTTGATGACCCACACGAAGTTCTTGCCGGAGAGATCGAGTCCTCGGGCGAGCTCCCGCATCTCCGCCGGCGAGAAGCTGGATAGCGTGCCGAAGGAGACGTACACCACCGAGCCGCGTGGCTTCGCGTCGAGCCACCGCAGGTAGCCGTCGGCGTCCGGCGAGAGCTCGCTGGTGCCTCGCACCGCCACGTCCTTGTTCGCAAGAGCGACCGGCCCGACGAGCCACACGCGGCGGCCGAGCGTCGTGCGGTAGTGCTCGACGTAGTCCGGCTCCAGCTCGTGGAAGCTGTTGAACACCTCGCCGAAACTCCTCTGGTCGGCGGCGTTTATGCTCTGGATCATCTCCCAGTGGTCCGGCCGCTTCTTCGGGTCCATCATTTGGCTGCGCCTCAGCTCGACGCGGTGAGGCAAGCCCGGCAGGGGGACGACGGCGTCGGGGTCGTCGGGGGCGGTCTCCAGCGGGTTGTTGCGCAGCATGCTGTTGGTGCAGGCCCTCGCGAACACGCTGGTGCCGAGGAACCCCAGCCGCGGGACGCCGTGCTCGGCGGCGGCGTCCGCGGCCCACCTGAAGAAGCTGTCCACCACGGCGGCGTCGACGTGGTGCTCCGACAGGTACCGGTCGAAGGGCTCGCGGAGCAGCCTAATGCCAATGTAGAACTTGTCACGGTCGTCCTGGGACGTAAGCGCCGTGCTGCTCTCGAAGCCCGGCGGGAGCCCAACGTCCGGAAACGGCACGACGGTGAGTTCGATCGCCAGGCCGCCGTTGTTGCGACGGAACGAGTCGTTGGCACGGTCCACGGCCGAGCGGATCACGGCGGCGTTGACAGGGGTGGTGAGGATGGTGCACCTGACGCCACGAGCGGCGAACAGAGCGGCCATGTCGGCGATCGGGATGAGATGACCGGGCGCGAGGAACGGGAAGAAGAGGATGTGCAGTGGCTGCTGCTCATCCTTGATAGCCATGTGTGACCTAGTCAGCTAGAACAGAGTAGAAAGCTTAGTGTGTTGCAAGTCCAAAACTTCAGATGCCTGAAAACTTTGTGCTCTACGGAAGACCGGAACCACCCATTTTATAGGGTCTAATCGAAATGACTTCAGTTCTCATTATCGAGCGGAACCATCGAGGAAAACTAGAGTAATAAGTCGTATCTGACTTGGTGATCATCTCCCCAATTGCTTGGGGTGCCGTCCAAGTTTAGCACGCAAGGGCTCTGAATAATTGCGCAGGTAGTGAATACTTTTGGCAGAAATTTGTAAGAGGTAGAGTTTTTCTCACTTTGCGTTGATCCGAATGTATGAATAAGAATATTCAGCTTATGAATAATTCAACATAAATAACCGCGCGTTGGTGCCAAGAGAAAACTGACAAAGATGGGCGTACGTGCTGACGAGACGACTGAACAGCTATCTCCTGAGTTCTTCTGATACTGGTGGAGAAGAGCCGCCCCAGAACATGGGCACTTGCTTCGTCACCGCTTACGTAAACTTCACATGGAACGCTCGTGGTGAACGACGCAGTGACGCGATTAGCATCACACAAAACAAAAAAGAGAAGGGTGATGACAGAAAACCAAAAATAGAAGGCCCTCTTCACTTCTTTAAGAGCCATTGTTTGGCTTATAATGCCTGGGTCGGAGATTTAGCCTTGGAGACAAACCCGCAAATCTCAGTGACCCTTGTGGAACAACTCGTGGCACTATGGATTGCAGTCCGTGGCGTGCAGCTGGATGAAGAAGAACCAGACCAAATCACTTGGAAGTTCACAACTCATGAGCAGTGCTCGGCTTCATCAGCCTACAAAGCTCAGTGCATTGGCGCGCCAGACACGACCTATGACCCGTTAATTTGGAGAGCTTGGGCGCCAGGGAAATGTAAGCTTCACGCCTGGCTCATCATCCAGAACAGAGTATGGACCTCTGACTGTCTCACAAACAGGGGATGGCAGAACAACGGGCAGTGCCCCCTCTGTAGGAAAGAGGATGAAACGGCCTTACACCTTGCTGCGAAATGTCGATATTCCAAAAGGATTTGGAGCCTGGTAGCGAACTGAGTGGGATATCTTCACCTCGACCCTCGGCTTTGGGAGATGACTCAGACGATCAAGGATTGGTGGGAAACGCTTGCTGCTTCAGCAGGCATCCCCAAGAAGGGGCTGCGCACCTTGATCCTCCTCGTTGTTTGGGAAATATGGAAGGAACGCAACCGGAGAATCTTTGAGCACAAGGAGGCCACAACAATGTACCTCATTGCAAAAATAAAAGAGGAGGCTGCCACGTGGGCGTGAGCGGGTGCCAAGAGACTGCACGAGCTTATCCCGCACCTTGTATAGTGTACAATTTTTGGTTCTTGCCTTTTCTTTGCTCTAGGGGTTGTATTTTTCTCCTACTATATTCAATGAAAAAGCACACTCTCGTGCTGATTCCATTCAAAAAAAATAAGCTAAACTTCAAATTTTAGAACTTAATTTTATTTTTTTCATCATAGTTTATTTTACAATATTTGCTTTGGAGTTGCTAAGGACACATATATAAAAATTTTACTCCCAAATAATTTTTTATTTGCTAAAAAGCGATTTGGATAAGCGTATGAATAAGCGAAACAATGTGACCATCAGTCTTCACACAACGGAACTGCAGAATAATACCTAACTCCTTATATTTAATATGAAGGTAGCATTATGTAATTAAGTATAGTTATTAAAAGTAGTGATAAAATATATAACTGAGATTGTGTTGGTATCTGAAACAATGAGTAATACTCCATCCACATGGTTCCGGTTGCCTGCATACAACAGAGCACCATATCCATAGGTCCATAGTTAAGTGAGAAGGGCACTTAGAGAGACGATAATGAGTCGTCTCTTAGACTTATATGGAGCTATCATGTACTCCCCTTATCCCAAAATATATCTGTCTAAGAATATTTTGGAGAAATTAAGGATTGTGTTATGGGGACGAAATGTCTAAAATGTTACCCAGTAATACACAAGAGGGTTGATGAGATTAACGATGATATGGGTGGGGCTTGGGTCTTGAAGGCTAGTGGGTTGATAAGGCCACTAGGGGTAGCATGGGGTGTTTTTTTTTTTTTGGGGGGGGGGGGGGGGTAAAAGTCACCTTATACTTGTCTTAGGTAGACTTATTTGAGATAAAAATTAAGTTTAAAGATAGTTATATTTTTAAGATGGATGTAATAGCGCTTTTTTCATGAGATAAGATGGTAGAACAAGAGGATAGAGCACAAAGAATTAGGATTCAGAAGGACGCTAGGCTCTTGGGTCCTTCCGTTAGTCAGAGATTGATTTTCAAACGATGAAATTGAGAAGAGTCGAGTAATGTCAACTCCAGTCGATCTATAAAATGTTCTTTCAATAGAGAGATTTGTCACTTAAACATATACAACATGGGTGCTAATATAGAGGATAATTGTGTCTTCTAAATTAGGACCATCTCATAGCCGTCCAATCAAAATACGGTGTATCAGGTCATACGCTATGGTTACTATGCTATTGTGTGCACAAACATCCCTGCACCTTTATGTAGCCATCTGCAATTGCATACTTGCATGCATGTTGCAACAGGAGAGGATCCCGTTCCGGTGTATGAGTATACCTTTGTATAATTGTAAAAGTTTGAATTGGTGGAAATAATACCAGGTAGAAGGGAAGTGTATAGAATAGGACCATCTATACTACCATAAAGAAAAAGGTTTTGGCCTGCTATATATTTTTGCTATGTGTTGGAATTTTAAATATGTCTTATTGATCAATGAAAAACCTGAAAAAAAATCATGCTACAACCGCTTACTGAGTTTTGTGTGCATCTAACAAAAGTTGTGGTGATGACCTGGAGCTCGTAAAATCTATTAACTTATTAAAGGAACAGAAAAAAAAACCTCCATGTTGGCTCTCATGGCCTAGAAATTATCATATTAATCTGAGAAAAAAAACAGAGCCCATATAGGAATACAATTTTAAAATAACTGAAATTTGGATTTAACAATAAGGAAGATAAGACTATAGTCCATACCGGTATAATATTTACACATTAGTAGTTTTGTAAATTTAGTACAAATTTTAAAATTATATTGTTATTTTAATATTAAAATAAGAATATATATATGCTATTATAGGAGAGAAAATATAATGATGCTAACCGCGTGATCTGCGCGGACCACTATGCTAGTTTACTTGACACAAAATGGCATGTCTTATTGTCATGGTTTGTGTTCAATCAACATGCATGGTAACTAGCCATTCCGTTTCTTTTTTGACTGAAAACTAGCCATTCTTTTGTTGCATTCTTTTGAAAACAAATGCATTATGTAAGTGGTTTCTATTCAATGAGACAGACAGACAACCCACAATTCCTGATGAGTCGTCCTTATAACCTCGTGTCCAATTTCCCATTTTAAGCATTACTCCCAAAATCTTTGATGCACCCTTCTATGTTTGAGGTGATGCATCTAGCAAAGGCAAAAGTTTGGATAGAAAAGCAAGGAACAGTGAGCCACGCTTGCCTAACAAGTAAAGTAGTGCCTCTTTGTGTACTTTCTTCTCTTGCAAGTGTAGGGTGAGAGAGCTCTTTTTTTTTCTTCATTTTGTGGTTCTTTTTATGACACATGGTAATAGTCACCACTACAAATGGAGAAATTGACTATTCTGCCACTGCCAAGAGTGGGTTTCGTCACAATACCATTCCGCGGAATGGCGTCGTTAAAATGCCACTGTCAAGACTGGGCTTACATTTATTTTGCCATTTGAGCCATTTCATTCCATTTCCACTTGATTTCCCACCCGGGCTACCCAAAATGCCCTTCGGTCTGTCACCAATGGCAACGTCAAGCTCACCGTGGCGGAGGCCAAGGAGACCGGCCTCGTCGCTAGCGCCTGCAGCATGGCCATCGGCAAGTACTTCCGCTTCCGCTCCGCCGTGCCTGCCAGGCGGCATTCCTACTCCTCTCGTCCGTCTCCCCCACCATCCAACCTACTCACGCCTCCTCTTCTCCTGCTTCCTCTGCCACTTCCCTGTCTGATGGTGAGGGTGACGGCGGCGTCGCGGGGCCAGGGGGAGGCGTCGGCAGGGAGAGGCGGCGGCGCAACTGGTGGGAGAGGAGTCGGCACGGTGGGGGAGGCGTTGGTGGTGGGGGCTGATAGGCGGCCAACCGCCGCCAGCCGCGCCGGCCATGGCCACCGCATCCACGGCCTTCCTCCTCCTCCCGATCGTCTCCCCCGCTGCCCCACCCACCTGTGCCTCCTCTTCTCCTGCTTCCCCTGCTGCTCGGGTCCTCACCACCACGTACGCCTCGCGGCCTCCCGATCCGATGGCGAGGGCGACGGTGGCATCGTTGTGTGTCGGGGGCGGGGGCTGGTAGGCGGCGCAGCTAGCGGGGAGAGACTGTGGCGCGGCTGGCGGGGAGAGGCGGCGGCACGGTGGGGAATCGGGGAGGGGCGGCGCGGCGCGCGCCTCCTCGCATAGCGCCACCTCTTTTGTTCGCCGGAGGAGAAGGAGAAAAACTGCAGGAGAGAGGGGGGTTATTTTGGTCCATTGAAGTGGGAAAAATGGTGAAAATCTTGTGAAATGGCCAATATGGCAAAGCAACGGTTTGGCATCGGTTGGAAGTGGCATTTTAACGACGCCATTCCGCGGAATGGCATTGTGGCGAAACCCACTCTTGACAGTAGCAGAATGTCTAATTTCTCCTATAAATGTGTCCATAAATAGATATTAGAGAGTAGTACTACTCAATGGCAGTACATCCCGCGCCACAAGATCAACCATTGTACCCCACCTCTAGTTATCACTTTAGCCTTGGTCAATGGTCACAATACCGTCTCATCATCTGGCCACCGCTCTCATCCTATCTCCTAGCTGCGGTAGTGCCACCACAAAACCGATTTGCTTTGCGTATTGTACATACGTAAGAGAGGCTGAGGGCTTATTTGGTTTAGAGGAAGTTTTAGGGCTTGTTTAGAATATAGAAATATTAAAATAGATGAATAGAGGCTAAGGGATTTGATAGGAACATGTAGGTAAAACAGACGATTTGAAAATACATGAATTTTAAAGGATGGGTGTTTGGATGGTTCCAAGAAACATAGAAATAATTATGGAGGAATGCAATGTAAATAACCAACAAACAAATATAAAACCAGTTGACAACTAGGTCTATGCACTACTGAGGTCACATGGTCATCAGTGAGCGAAGAAATAAACTTGATTTCGTTGACTGAGTGCAGAATTTTTCTCATGAGACTGTTGATGTGAAAACATAACGGTCTGAGATATCTGTTTAACTCTAGTGTAGATTTAAGGCTAGTCTCGAGTATGTCAAAGGCGTGTCAGCTGATTCTTAGACTGGATCGATGGCGCCCTTACATAGCTCTTTTGCATCTGCTTTTTATCCAAATACGAAGTCATCATGTGCATGTGGTCATGTGCTGCCGATTGACAGTTAGCATGACATGAGAAATTAGACACAAGGGCATGGCGAGAAGGTCGCCAATTTGCCGGTCTCATTTTTAGGACGTAACGAACCGGCGGTCGAGCTTGTCAGCAATTTAAAGCGCACATGCGCGCATTCGCTAGCCACGTTGAGACTAGAGCCGTACGTTCACTTAGCAGAGAACAACATCCAGGAACGTATAAATAGAACCAAATCTCAGTACTATTAGGGCGTGTTTAATTGTTGAAATAAAAATTTTTGGGTGTCATATCGGATATTTGATCAGATGTCGGAAGGGATTTTTGGACACAATAAAAAAACTAATTTGATAACTCGCTTAGAAACCGCGAGACGAATCTTTTGAGCCTAATTAATCCGTCATTAGCACATGTTGGTTACTGTAGCACTTATAGCTAATCACGGACTAATTAGGCTCAAAAGATTCGTCTCGCGATTTACATGTAAACTGTGCAATTAGTTTTTCTTTTTATCTATATTTAATACTCCATACATATGTCTAAAGATTCGATGTGATGTTTTTGGAAAAGTTTTTGGGGGAACTAAACATGCCTAGTACCGGGGAAACTATTCTAATCCCTCGAGGGGATGTTTCCTCGTTTGCTCAAAAACCATCTAAACGGTTATGAAAAATTCTGGAAAAATTTGACAACATTCATACAACACATATATACAACTCCACAAAATCTTAAGTCTAAACTCAACTCACACGTCGAGATATAAAAAAGACAAATTCAGCGTATGAATAGTAGCGTACTGTTTATATCTAAATTTGTCTTTTTTGTTTCTCGATGTGTAGATCAAATTTGAATATGAATTTTGGTGGACTAGTAGGTATCATTATACTCTACATTGTCAATTTTTTTTAGAATTTTTCATAACTATTTGCATCAAATTTAGAAGAAAAAGGTATACGAGGGGATATCCTCTCGAGGGATTAAAATCCACTCCCTAGTACCGGGGCAACTGCACATGCAGTGACGCAGATACAACAACGTGTGTTGTCAAAAAGATTCGGAATTACAGATTCACTCATTTGCATGTGCTACTATTAAATCTTAGCTTGTACTATTGTCGTAGCTTTCTGAAGTATCAGAATTCAGAACCTCACAGAGTGCAGAAGAGCATCTTAACCTCGCCAAAAAAGTCCTCTCACGAACAAAAAGCGAGATCAAGTCTCTGAAACATCCGCCTCTACAAGCAAGTATAGAGACATCGTTGATGATTTCTGTATCTTGTATCTTCTCTCTATAGGCTATAGTGCTATTATATTCGCTAGCTAGTTGCTGCAGCGCGCGCGGTTAATTGGTTTGCGTGGCGCGCGTCACACCACGTCTGAAACCGGCATCGTCTCCCAGAAGTTGTCCACGAAGTTCCAGAAGCCGTCATTGAAACCGAACTCAGTCGGGACGAACTGCGCGGCGGCGGCGGCGGCGACCTCGTCCGTGCCGGCCATTTCGAGGTGGTGGTCGGCGGCGAAGGAGACAAGCTCCGGGTGAGGGAAGCTGCTCGCCTGCATGTACTCATCCCAGACGCCGGGGCTGGCCTGGCTCTGGCCGCTCGACGCCGACGTCGAAGCCGCCTCGCTGGTGGTGGTGGACATGCCCATGCCCATGGCGTCCTCGCACGGCTCCTGCAGCAGCTGGCTCCTGCCGCGCGGCTTCCTGTGTATCTTGGTCCTCCAGTAGTTCTTGATCTCGTTGTCGGTCCGGCCGGGGAGGTGCTTGGCGATCTTGGACCACCTGTTCCCCCACCGGGAGTGGAGCTCCCGGATGACCATGTCCTCCTCCGGCGTGATGCTGCCCCGCCGCACCCCGGGCCTCAGGTAGTTGAGCCACCGCAGCCTGCAGCTCTTCCCGTTCCGGTTCAGCCCTGAATAGGGACATCACATCGTCGCGAGATAATTAAGCTTCGATCGATCAAATCCCAACAATTTCCAGCAACGAAGAAGGAACGTAACATCGAGCGTATAGCGAGCTTACCGGCAGAGCGCGCGAGGTTGTCCCAGGATCCTTCGCCGTTTTGCGAGATGTAGCTCACGAGGATGAGGTCCTCCTCCAGCGTCCACGGGCCCTTGCGCACCGCCGGCTCGCCGGCGCGGCCGCACATCCTGGTGGCCATCGTATAGCTAGCGTGACGAGGAACAGAGAGCAGAGCAGAGCAGAGACGGGTCAGGGGCGATGGATTTGCTGCCGCACACTTGGATCCTGATTGATCGGACACCCGGCGCCGTCGGTGTTTATATAGACGCGACGAGGTCACGAGGCTCTACGCATTGCGCACATGTTTGTGTGTGGAGCGGAGCCACATGCTCTCCGGCGTCGTGGCTAGCTTGCGAAATGCTGCAAACTTGCCGAGTTTGGCAAAAGAAAAGGGATGCTTTCTTTTGAGGCGCTTCCATTTCGGGACGGCGGGTACAAGTCCAAACCTGTCCGTATTGACGGATCATCTTTTGAGGGAACGGGCTCATCCACAATGTGGATAAAGTCCACAGAATGATTGAATCGAAAAACTAGTCTTTTTTTTTTCAAAAAAACAAAAACTGGAGTTATCCATTGGTCTTTCACATAGGCTGCGTTTAGATTCAGAGGTGTAAAGTTTTGACGTGTCACATCAAATATACGGATACACATTTAAAGTATTAAACAGTCTAATAACAAAACAAATTACAGAATCCGCCAGAAAACCGTGAGACGAATTTATTAAACCTAATTAATCTGTCACTACCAAATGTTTACTGTAGCACCACATTGTCATATCATGGCGCAATTAGGCATAAAAGATTCGTCTCGCAATTTACACGCAATTTGTGTAATTAGTTATTTTTTCGTTTATATTAAATACTCGATGCATGTATCCAAACATTTGATGTGATAGGTTATAAAATTTTGTCGGGATCTAAACAGTGCCCTTATATGTTAAAAGTTACATATGTATAGCAAGCGCACATGCATCCTGCAAGCTCAACCATACACTCGCCGGCCACCTCAAAAATCTATTAGTCACTCTAGTTAACTCGTCACAAAGTCCTTGCATAGCTTGCCAAACAAAATTAAAACACAGTCAGTCTTAATCTTTGCATGCTGTTTGAGTAATTAGCTAGCTATAGAAGATTATATTCTCATCAAGCCCATGCTGCCCAGAAATAGCCGGCTAAGAGCAAGTTTAATAGTATAGCCCACTACTAACTCTAAATCATCTATAGTTAATGTAATAGCCAATTCATACAATAGTTGCTTACTATACTATTAATACCTGGTCCTATCTGTCATACACACATTACGTCTTAGAGTCCGTGCTGCAGCTGACTATAGATATGTAACCCGCTGTTCTTCTCTCTCTTCCTTTATCTCTTTAAAATATGTTTATAGCTGACTTATAGCCTACTATTCTACCTGCTCTAAGCCGCATCATATTTTGGTAGTGTTATTTTCTCTTGAAGATGGAGATGAAGATGAAGATGAAGTTTTTACGCAAAACGAGGTGATATTAATGTATGATTGATTGAATTTTAATTATTACAAACTTGAAAAATAGATTATTATAATATTTTAGAGCAACTTTCATATAGAAAATTTTCGCACGAAACACACCATTCAGCAGTTTAAAAAGCGTGCCACGAAAATTTTAATTTTTATCCAACTTTTATTCGAGAAAAGAACAGCACCTTTACCTTTCTTCTCTTCTTTTGCCAGCTACACTTGACAGTGAACAAAGCCACGTGCACGTTAGCTGATCACTCGCGCGTCTCGCCTCACGTGTCTGCTGCCACTCTGCCAGCGTGTCGCTGTTCTCGCGCCCGAAATGGAAGTGGCTCCGCCTTGGCTCGCGCTCGGAACTGGTTTGGCGATCTGCCGGATTGGTGAGCTCTCGACGGCTCACGGTGAGCTAAACGCGACGAGGTAGGCCACGTTTAATTTCCCGGTGGGAGAAAAATATTCGCGTCAATAGAGAGTGGAGAATCGTAGATATTTGTTCGTCTGTTGGAATCGGACTCTACCCGCTTGTTGTCTCTCACCTTAAAGTCGAGTTTATAATTGCATAATAACATAAATCTTTATTTCTTATCAAAATTATTTAAGATGGACCTTAAGGCATCATTGACAGTTGATTGACGTGACATCCTAGTTAGAAAAACAAAATAGAAATTATATGACTCATGTGTAAGTGAGAGGGGAAAAAAATACATCTTTAAAACTTTCCAGACTTCCCAGTATCTTGTGTGCGTGGTGAAGGCCAGCGTCGTGGCATGTAAGCTCAACGTTTCCATTAGGCGTTACTGGTATCCGGATGGCAGAGATGGCATCCCGTCGCCGATTAGCCCCATGGACCATGCGACACTTCATGCGGCGCCATCACCACGCAGTGGGTGGCGCCACCGCGATACAGGTGAGGTTTGGGTCGGGCTTGGTATTCTGGTCATACTTGAGGTGCCGGAGGAGGAGCAGTAGCATCAATGGAAGGCTGGCGGTCTTCGCCATTGCCATTTGCTGTCATCGTCGTCCTCCACCACCACATGGTCCCATGCCGCGCCACTGGAGGTCTTAGAGCTCAGGAGGAGCGGCGATGCGCCACTAACCTGTGTTGTTTCAGTGTCGGCACGACTGTGTTCTAGGTGGTGGAGTTTCAGGCGTACTGTGATCTTTGTCGGCAGCCGCTCGATGGCAAGGACATCTTCATGTACATATGGGAGAGGAGAGGGTCTTTTGTAGCATGGAGTGTTGGTACCACGCAATCGTCAGGGGGCGAGTTCCAAAAAGAGGAGCAGAAGCGTCACGCTACAACCGCCCCCTCAGCCCCAAGAGATGTCCCCAGCAAGGTCTTCGCCGCCCATCAATTATGGCAGCGAAGATCATCGGGTCGTCGTGCTCCAAGCGGACGAGCGTCGAGAGCAATGGTTAAATTACATGAACAACTAGCTAGACATCCGCTTCCTCCTCGGGATCACACCACCGCCGATCAGATCAAATTCTGTAGATGCTGCTCAATTGATCGGTCGATAGCATAAAAGTAATTGGTGAAGAGTTTTTGTGGTCTCCACCAGACCAAGTCCTAACCACATTGATGGATTCACAACACCCGCTCTTGCATGAACCGATCGGCACCACTCTCTGTTCACCACGGTTCAGGCATTAAAGATACAAGTGTTTTCTTCTCACTTACACATGGGTCTATGTGTTTTTTTTCTGACTAGAGCGCCACGTCAGTGAAACCCGTCGTCAATACCATCCTGGAATCTGTCTTAAATGGTTGTGATAAGAGGTGAAGATTTCTCGTATTACGGTTCAGATATTAGATAGGGTACCGTTGGAATCGTACTAGAAGCAATGGAAATGAAAGTGCCGAAATCCTTCCGAGAAAAATGGCCGAATGCCCGAAAAAGTGAGGATTTTTTTTTATCTCCAAACAAGTAAGGATAATTTTTTAGAGTTTAACAAGTGAGGATTTTGGTAGGCTGCATAGTGCCAGGAGCCAGGTGAAGGGACGCGACCCAAATCGACCCAAGGCACCCATCGCGAGTGGCTTTGCCGTCCGATTACAATCCAAACGCTGAGAGCTGCTCCTCGTGCAACCGCTCCGCACCGCCAACGGCCAAACTGCTCCCGCACGCCAAAAAAAAAAAAAAAAAAAACACCCGAGGCATCTGTAGCGGGCACCGCCCAATCGCTGCCGCGTGCGGGGGAAAAAAATCGTCGAGTCCCCCACCACCATGGCCGCGCGCCTTCACCTCCGCCTCGGCCCCCGCCTCCGCGGGTTCGCGTCCTCCTTCGCCCCCCTCCTCGCCGCGCACCCCAGAGCGCTGCCCCTCTCACGCATGGGCTCGGTGGCGCCTCTCGCGGCGGCACGCGCCCGCCGCGGCTTCGGTTCCGCCGTCGCCACCGCGCCGCCGGCCGAGGACGAGGACTTCGCCACAGGTTAGCCGCCGCCTTCACGGCGCGTTCCTCTGCTCAGGGGTTCCTCTGTGGTGCTTCTCACGCGGTTTGTTCTTCTTCTGCTTCTGGTGGCGTGTGTGCACGATGCAGCTGCTGACCTCCAGTTCGAGCCGCCGCTCAAGGTCGTGAAGTACCCCGACCCAATCCTACGGGCTCGCAACAAGCGCATCAACACCTTCGATGACAACCTCCGCAGCCTCACTGACGAGATGTTCGACGTTATGTACAAGTGAGTCTGGCGTTTGAGTCATATGTGCCTTTCGTTGCTGGGGTTTTCTGTTTGCGTGCGCCGACCTGTTTGATGAAATGCGCGTGAGGGTACCGTGCCACTCTTTTGACGAAATATGCATGAAAATGTTAAGTTGATCCTGCCATGGTGATTTTTTTTTCTAGCGCTTCAGATTCAATATATGTTACTTTGTTAAATAACCAAATTAAGGTACCATTTGTGCTTACGAGGCTCCCTGGGCTTTAGAGAGGTCTAGTGTTTAACATATCTCCAAGACTACTACGGCGTGATTTGAAGTGGTCGAAATTGTGTGGCATACTAGTTATTTCTGACAGTATGTGAAATGCCTTGTTAAGTGGGGGAAATATCCAATCATATACCTTGCTATCATTTTTAGAAAGGCTTGCTATCTACTATTGCTCGAGAAGATATTCCTCCAATTGAACCATTGGTTTCTTGCTACAGGACTGATGGAATTGGTCTCTCTGCACCACAAGTTGGGGTGAATGTACAGCTTATGGTATTTAATCCAGCTGGTGTGAAGGGAGAAGGAGAGGAGATTGTCCTTGTCAACCCGGTTGTATACAAAATGTCGAAGAGATTGTTAGTGTATGAGGAAGGCTGCTTATCATTCCCTGGGATATATGCCAATGTGGTGGTGAGGATACTTTGTGTACAAGCCATATTGTTATTTGATGACTGTTGAAAGTCTACATGATATTCCCTCCGTTTTTTAATAGATGACGCTGTTGACTTTTGAACATCTATTTGACCATTTGTCTTATTCAAAAATTTTATGCAAATGTATAAGATATAAATCATGCTTAAAGTACTATGAGTGATAAAACAGCTCACAACAAAATAAATTATACATACATAATTTTTTTTAATAAGAAGAATGGTCAAACGTGTGATAAAAAGTCAACGACATCATCTATTAAAAAACGGAGGTAGTACATTGGAAAATAATTGATTAAGCTTGTGTTTAAAAAAACAAAGGTAGTACATTGGAAAATAATTGATTAAGCTTGTGTGTTTGCACTGTGCTGCTGAATTCTTCATTCTGCGCACCGTTATATGCATTCAGTGAACAACCAGTGAAGTTGCCTGCTGAGATTAACCCTGCACGTTTTACTGAACTATATTTTTAACTATGCATTTGAGTTAAAGCAGTGATAACGTATTAACATGGTTATAACAAATGAACCATCCTTCAAATTCTGACCTTGTAACAATATGAGAATTCAAGAGTTGGTTACTCGTTTTAAGCCTACTACTAATATGCACATATTAACTAGATTTAACACAAAAGCACTATATAATTTAGAGACTGAAATACCCAAAAGTTTAGCAACATATAGATGTGAAATAGACAAACAAAATTTCCATCATACTGCAGCCATGTGTCCTTTGGGTGAATGACTTATGAATTATGATCACTTTATTCATGCAGAGACCAGACAATGTCAAAATTGATGCTCAGGATGTTACAGGGGCAAAGATTAAAGTTAAATTGTCAGGTCTGTCTGCAAGAGTTTTCCAACATGAATTTGATCATTTACAGGTACGTGCTTAACCATGGTAAAAGTTAAATAAATTGTGAAGACTGTCTGTAAAGGTTTGCCAGCAGCTACTCTTTCGCTTCAGTTTCCTTCTGTAGCGAACATATGCAAGGGTCCACCAAATCAAGCTCATGCTTATACTTACCTGTCCAGGCTACTTTTGATAAAGAACCCAAATTAGGGTAACTCAATTTTCAATGTGGGATGGGTGCGTATAAAGCATATACTATTCAACACCATAATCTAGAGATCAATTTCTCCAATTATTTAAGACATATTGAAGCATATATACCCTTGCTGTTTTTCCCTCAAGCAACCTAACAACGGTTCAACATATTATTTCTAACCATTTAATTGTGGATGTGCAGGGGATTCTTTTCTTTGACAGGATGTCTCTTGATGTTCTTGAGAGCGTGCGTGAGGGACTGAAGGTTTGTAAAAACGTCATTATAGCGCAAAATAATGAGATTGCATCGAAATTCTATCTGATAGCAGTTGTTAATGCTAGAACTGTTTAATAACATATTATTCCTTTGTTTTGAATGTATTCTTCACTTTTTCTACCAGAGTTACAAATATTGAGTTTTTAGTGTATCAAGAGTTTGCTATATCTTTTGCCTTTTAACTCAAAATTTTATATTTCAACATCCTCCCAGCTAAGGCACCTCTCATGTGGCTTCAACTAATAACTGTGCATAAGTATTTCTGTAGGCTGGCGTGCCTGTATATATATTTTTTACAACATATTTTACGACAAACTTGTTTTGCTCACATGAAGTCAAAACTCCACTTTTACAATAGGACCTAGAGAAGAAATATGAGGAAAGTACAGGGCTAGTAAGCCCTGAAAGTATTGAGAACTACAAAGGAAGAAAAGATCTCATTAGTTTCTCAAGATGAATAGCTTTCGGTAGGTTTGTTACTCTGTTTCATCCTAATACCTTTCAATTTGATTGACTTCCCATCTTGTAATAGGCAATGCTGAAAATTCTATCTCTGGTACTTCTTGAACAGGTTCTGGCAGTTTTTCAAAACATCCTGCTGAGCTTCACATTGAAGATTGTGTATTAGAACAGTTGCCAGTATCACATATTCTTCTGTCATTCTACTTTTTGCCAGTCTTGCTGTATCTAGTTTTGTGCAACACCAGTGATATTACAACCAGAAATTATGCTAGTGATGAATGAGCTGTATTTCCTAAGAAGGAATATGTGAGCAATATTAGTGTTTGCATATATATGATTTTTTAGAAGATACTGTACTTTATCATTTTTCACACAATTGTTCATGTAATGGCCTCTTCTCTCAAACTATATTTAGGGAAAAAAATCCTAATTGAGCAAAACAAATAACACTATGGCAGTGACACAGATATGTATTTTACAATGAGATAGGTGGATGGTTGGTAACAAAAACTCGCATATGCATTTTTCTCATTGACCAGAACATTTATTAATATTATATACGCATCATATGCTAGTATATCTTTGGTAGGACATTTGACACATGACTATATTTTTTCCATTCACTTCTATTGATGCATCATGATATTTACTTCCTCCCATCCCCAGATACAAGGGATCCAAGCATTCAAAATTTGTCCTCGGATATAAGGTATCCTAGAGTACTACTTTTCCCTCCAACCACCTCTCATTCAAAATTTTCCCCATCTTACCCCCAACTACCCTTTTTCACTCCCTACATATACCCCTCAATTAACGAGGAGCATCATACTCTTTCTCGTCCATCCTTAGTTTCTCCAATACAATCTAGAATCCATTATATTTGGGGACGGAGAGAGTATTTGACAAATTACAATGAAGTTCTTGTGTGCAAATGAGTGCAAACTTCTCTCTGATCTGTTTAATCAACATCAGGAGGGAATATTTTCTGTTTGATAGTCAGTTGCTTGCAATGACAATGTTCCTTGAAATCTAGGATTGCTAGCATTTCAAAACAAGGATTGATGGGTGTGGTCCATTCTCATGTTGATCAAACAATTCACAGTGTACTGCCTTCTATTAGCTTTCAGTGTATGATGTGAATTGCATAATAAAATGGCTTCATATGACCATTTTACATATTCTAAACAGCAAAGATTAAAGTTAAAAAGATATGGTTAACAAGTGACTGTAATTGTGAACAACCGTACAGACAAGCAGGCTAAAATAGATGTTTCAGTGAGTTAATTTTAGTTTGCAAATACTTCTCTCTCTCTCTCTCTTCCATTTTCTGATCAACAGGTGACTGTAATTGTGAACAATGTAACTATTACCTCAGACAATCATGGCCAAAATAGATGTTTTAGTGAGTTAATTTTAGTTTGCAAATACTTCCTTTTGTTTCTTTTCATTTTCTGATATACATTTCCCAAATGCCCCTTATCAATTTTTTTAGCTAACTTAAGGTCATCAGTGCCACTAGAACACATACCTATCAAAATATGATGAATAAATATTTTAGTGATGCATAACACAGAAGACTTCTTTCCTTTTGTTTCGATGGGCTCTCTATGGCTTTGTAGAATATGCCAGCTGTATTATGCCCATTCAATTTTCTTATTATTTTTCAAGTTTCCTTAAACAGCATTATTTGTTCTTCTAGTCCATAATTTTCCCCTTGCATTGAACAGTGTAGCTGTTTGCAGTTCCAAACCTTTTTAAAGTGTTAGAAATTCTCATTTTCTTTAGCTATTTTCCAGTTAATTGAACAACAGTTCTGTTGCTATAGTACATATCAGTACTATTCTAACTAGCTATTATTGATCAATAGCCTACATGTAATCTAAACCTTTTCTATCTGTTACCAGTCTGTGTCAGAACATCAGCTCGTTATTTGTGATCATATTTTGAATTATTACCGATCAATAGTATGTATGTAATCTAAACCTCTTCAATTTGCTACCAATATATGTCTGAGCATCAGTTCAATCATTTATGATTATATTTTGAACATTATCCTTTTCAATCATTTGGCTAGTTCATTTACATTTGCTAGATCAAGTGATCCGTGACCATTATGTTAACTTCATATGGTGTGTCGGTGTACAAACTTCTGTGCCATACTGCTTCTAACACTGAATTGAGGTATTGCGAAAAATTAGAATATGTTCAATACTTTTCAACTCAAATACATATTTGTGCTCCATGACCATTTTTCATATGGAAGTATCTATCTTTTCTTTAATTGAAGGGTGACACGTGCTATAGTAACAATGGCATCAGAATAACTGTATATATGCACACCGCCAAGCAATGGTGCAAAGGGGTCGGAAGTTTCACGACCACTCATGGATAAGCACCAAACAATGGATGAAGGTACTTTTGTGTATCAACATAAGTCGTGGTATGACTGTAAGTTGTTCCCAGCAGGTTTTCCAAGGTGCAAGCAAGCAATTGGAGGGACTGTTGGAGTGTAGAGCTCCCCAAAAGCTTGCCAGCAGAAAGGGTCGTTTAGGCGGTAGTGGGGTATTTGGACAGGCCTGAGTTGTACTCCAGTAAGAGTTATCCCTGAACAAGGTGAGCTGTCACTGCATGCAAAATGAACAGGCTTGATAGTAAATGTTCCTCTGATGTTCTCATACTGAACGCCTGATACTGCCACTGCTGATGTTTGATTTGAGCATGTTCTTTTGTCACAGTAAAACTGGTCTATGATGATTGGTGTTTGGACTTCTGAGACTTGGATGTTCGAGAACCGTACATCTTGAACCAAGCCTAAGCCACCCTGCAAGGAGAGTTTAATTTGTTTAGCTCAGTAAGTATTAGGTCTTCACTTAGGATCATCATTTTTTTTCTCATATATTTCTTAGCACATCTGATTGTCCAAGTTTATGAAGATGATATATTTATCCTTTTCTTTTGTGACAATGTAATGACTTTCCTATTAAGTAGGATTTTTTTGTACCTATAAAGGGATGTGCTTACCTGCCAGGTCTTGATTCTGACACCAGTCATGGTTCTGAACATGTTGACATCTCTTACAGTAACATTGGAGACACATGCTTTTGTGTTGTCCCGGCCTAGGCCTCCAATGCTGATTCCATGGCCAGGTCCACAATTCACATTGTGTATATTTATATTGCTGCATCCTGTTTGAATGGAGACGCAGTCATCACCTGCATCATATACGACCAAAAAATACATGTTAACTATGTTTTTCTGCTTTTGTTGAGTAACTGCAAAAGATAGCTTCATAGTTCAGTACTCTTGAAATTTTTCCTGGTACCCTCCTGTCCTATACACTGCAGAATTTACAGGACAGGGAGACAGGATTTCAGTTGTTTCTAGGCCTTATTGAGCATACGCATGTCTCTTGCCCTTGTTTCATGTATGGAGGATTTTAATAACAGAAAATCGCTAAGCATTTTGATGTACTTTAGATTCATATAGGCTCTAAGTTCTGCTTCAGTTTAGTTATGGAGGTAGTACCACAAGCCAGGTTGGTATGATGAATGCTGACATCTTTAGAGTTCTGCAGGTGTATTCCATCAGTGTTGAGGCTGTTTTCTGGGGAGGATATTGTTACGTCATGGACCATCACTCCTTGACAGCTGTCAAACTTGAGATGGCACTGCGAGCTGTTGACAATAGTGATACCAGCTACTACAACGTTGAAACTACCATAGAATCTCAATGCCTGCATCAGAGTAAAGTTCTTATGACTTGGTTTTCGTGTGCAACCAGACAATTACAAATGTGATTTGATATAGTGATCTTCTTACTGTAGGTTTAACTTGTGGCATCCTTTCAAACTCCACATCGTACTGCTGGAAGTATCCAAGGTAAGTGACTAAATGAACCATCTTTTGAATTGTTTGTATATGATGATATGCTAGATGGATGGTGAAATCTTACTGTGTCATCATCTTTGTCGTCATCTGTGTCTGAATAGGTCCACCATTGTTGTCCTCTACCATTTATGATGCCATTGCCTTGAATTGATACTCCATTTAGTTTGGTAAACTCAATCCATTGAAGCAAACCAGAACCCCAAGCTTTAGCACTGGTTGGGGCTACAATTGTTCCATCCAGCTACAAAATAAACACGTCACTTAACATCATTATGTTTTGTGTTCCACTAATTAACTCTGTCAAGTTTGTGGATTGTTGAACTTGTCCACTGATAAAATTAGTTGGAAATTTCCTTTGTTTCTTTTATAAACAAAATGACAAATGCTCATCAAAACAAGATTCTCAGGCTTATCTGCAAAGTATAAGTAGTGGAGTTTTTTATTCCTATCATGAATGTCTAGTTTATTCCCAAATACAAGTACTCAGGAGGGCATATGTATAATGAAGTGGGCATTCAGAGTCTGTATAAATCTAGTATTATCCTTTTTGAAGCAAGAGTTATGTGGTGTTAATGCTGATTTAGGGTTTGCATTTTTACTAAAAAGAAGCTATATAATAATCAGGGGAAAACATATTTGGGTAGAATGAAATTTTCGGCTAGAGTATAGTTACCTGGAACAGAATATTTGGTTTGCAGTAAGGCCCAGAGAATGAGATTGGCCCAACAAGAAACTCAAGTTCTGATGGTACGACAACTGTAGATGCTCCCTGCTTGCACGCTGCAGCCCATGCTGCTTCAAAGGCCTGCATGTGGGTGCAAGACACATTTTGCTCAAACTTTGATATTAGAAGCCACTGTCCTGTGTCCTCTGGACTGTAGTATGCTAAATATGAACCCAGAAACAAAACACACCCATATATACCTCAGATCCCTAACGAAAATTCTATGGTCTTTGTTGCCATGCTGGCATGAGAAGTAGCATGCAGCCAAGCAAAAAATGGAAAGGATAAGAGAGAGCTGAAGTCTTTTGCTGAAAATAAACCGATGTACATTGTTTGAGGATTATTATGATGCAAATTTTAAGTATTGTTTCTGCATAAAAAAACCAATTCTATTGCCTTTTTCCAAAGAAACAGAGGAATTAGTTTTCCAAAACCTTCATAAGAAAGGGTTTCCTGGTTCATGGGAGAAGCACTTTGCTCTTCTACAGAAAAGGACAAGAATGTCAAGATTACAGTAGTTTGCTTGATGTGCTTTTCTCGGCAGTCGACACAAACAAAAATCCTTTTAAATGGTTTTCCTTTAGAACCCTTGACTTATTTGGTGCCTTCTTTATTGTCTTCTATGACTCCTCAAATAAAAATAAAAGAACAGCAACAGTGACCAACTAAACTTGCATGAGATGCAATTGATCATGTCAGAAAAAATGAACAATCCAAATTTGCTAACAAAACAAGTTGCTGGCAACACATGCAGAGAATAATCCAAAATAGCGAACAAATCAATTGCCAGAGATGCGGTCATGCATAAACTGACTTAAGAGAAAGTACGGCACTAGTGACAATTTCCCTGGGCTCTGCCCTGGAAATCATGTGATATGTACATCGCCACATGCTGTGATGGTTCTGGTAGATCATTCCATCTATGCGCGCATGCTTTTGTCCAAAATTTTGAAGATAAAACTACTCTGAACCGGCATCCCTTTTCCCCCAAATACCACATGAATGCTGAATTCTAATCTCAGAAAGTCTTTACGACGAGTTTTATGGGAATGATCAGCATGGAGCCCTTGCTAACGTATTGAAGAAATGATAAACAATTCAAACAAAGAATTGCCATCGAGAAACTCCTGGCTTGGAGAAAAATGCATGATGCTTGACAATTTTAGATAGCATGGATAGTTTGCAAGTTGAAACAGAGCATTTTAGAGGGGAATGCTGACCTTAGTATCATCGGAGACGCCATCGCCTTTGGCTCCAAAATCAACCACGTTAAACACTGCGCCCTGTGGTGATGTTGGTGTTGGCCGCGATGATGGCTGATTACCTGTTCCACAGTTTGGAGTTGGAGACTTAGGACTTACATGTCCACTCCCATTGACAGGGCTTGGTCTTACAGGTGCATTCGGGCTTGGACTTGGGCTTGGCTGGTATGGGCTCTGGTATCCTTTGCCATTACCAGGACTCGGTGGCGGGCTGAGCGGCGGCTTTGGGCTCGGCCGGTTGCTTCCATGCTGCCGGTTGGAGCTGCCCTTCTTTCCTTTGCCCTTTTTCCTTAGCAGAGAAGAGCTCGGTGAGCTCCTAGGTCGCCAATGCTTGCCTCTTCTTGCATCGCAGACGTCGATGGTGGAGCAAAGAGCAAGCAAGACAAGGAGAAGAAGGAGGCCGAGGCCTTTTACTCTGAGCTTCATCCTTCTGTTTGTATCTGCTTGCTGTATGGAGAGTAGTGCTTGTATGTGCTTAGGAAGCAGATAGAGAGCATAGAGTGTGTGGCTTGTGAGGAGGGAAAGATAGGGGGTTTAAATAACAAGCATCAGAGCTGGCCATGTTTGCTCCTTGAGGGATTTAGGTGAAAATGAAATGAAAAAGATGGAGAAACGGGCCCCTCCTAAGTCACATGCATGCAAGGGAAACATACACAGATACACTCAGTCTTCTTGCTGCATTTGTTCATCTCCATGATCATTTGTACTCTGTTTTTTCTTGATCATGTTAAAAACTTGTCGGTGGAATAGACCTGGAATGCCCTCCTCAGTAATTGACATAACCCGTATTTATACTGTAGCATCAATCTTGCCTGTGTCTAGGCACTTGTAAATCAGGAATGAGAATGAGTTTTGTTTTGGAAAAACTGTTGTATTTCAAAGGGGATATATGCATTGCTTCAGGCATCGGGAATAGAATTCCTGCCTCTTGGATTTATTAGTTAAAACGAAATAATTCAATTTATATGGACCATCATCTATATTTCCCTTGCATTAATTATCTAATAAAAATATGTATTGCTTTCAAGTGGTCCAAAAGATCTCGTATACGTACAATTGTAATGCAAGCGGAATTTTGCCCAATTTAGCAGCTAATTCAAAGATTCTCGATATGGATTTTATACCATCTTACGGATGTACAGATGTAACTCATTTGTATCCACTTGCACATGTGCATAAAGCGCATTATTTGAAACCGCACATTCTGTGGATTTTACATCACGAAGAAGCAGTATTAACTAAAGTACTTGTAGTTAATACACTGTCTATCTAAACTGTGTACAGGCATCATCACTTCGGTATATGCTACATGAGCGCATCTAATTATCTTGGCATGTGCCCTTAACTCCAGTCACAGGTAAGTCCTGCATTCTTTGTTACTGATTTCATTTCAAGGAAACATTTCTGCTGCTATCCCGTCGCTGTACATGCAGTTATGTGTGCGTGAGCTCACTTTCGGTTGCAAAAACCAAAGGCACGCACGTGAACGACCGGTCTGGGGTCCATGCAGCTAGCCGCATGCCCGCATGACTTGCTGCGCCGTTCCGGAAGCATCTCTAGTGTTAAGCCAAGTGGTCGACACGTCAAAGAGTACTAGTGCTGTTCTATGCAAGGGTTGCGAACTAATAACGGTTTTGAGCTCGCGCGCATCGTCTACCGATGTGTGGCAAATGGCAACCCTTGAAATCTCCCCACATTTGTAAGCTTACACCGATGCACCTGACTGGCATAAGACATAGTATATTTACGCGAAATCGTGGCACTAATCATGCTTAGCTGGTACCATCGGCAGTTCGGCGCCATTAGCGTGTCATTCGAATTAGATTAGCCTAAGAGGACACGCACGTGACGGGTAGAGAAGGGTGAACTTGTGGCTGGGAATGACCGAGCCAGATTTGCGCCGGCCCGAAATGACGGAGCTAGCAAACGGGGAATTTTTAATGTACGTGTGGCCAGGAATGACCGCGCGCATGCAGCCTGCCAGCGTGCACGCCCACATCTCTCTCGCGCGGCCGTTTTTTTTTTGCCAGTACAGCTTGCGACGCGAGCAACCACCGGCCTCTTCAGAAGTTCAGAGTCACACACACACACACCCAGAGCCCCAGTCTCCCAGAGTGAGAGTGTGTGTGAGCGGCAGCGGCGCCTAGCTAGGAGACGAGCGGGGCGGGCGGGGCGGGTGCGTGGCGTGACGCCGAGCAACCGGTGCATGCACGCACATGCGTTCGCCCTGGTCACATGGCGACGGTCACGGGCGGAAGCGTACGCCCTGCCCCTTGGCTTGTCCGCACCCGCGCCCCCCGCGGGCCAACGGCCGCGCGCGAGCGGCAACGCAACGCAGCCACGAGCTTACTAACGTCGTAGCTAGCTTAGCTTAGCTGCTCGCTCCCTCGCCTGCCCCGCTCCTCCCTCCCGTACTCCACTCCTCGATCGTCCAATTATGCAGGCATCGCCATTCGCCCTTCTCAGTCTCACACTGCATGCGCTCCACATCTCCATTTTCTGGCTAGCTAGAGATTTGTCCTCCCTCTTCCATGGCTTAAGCGAGAATGCGAGATACTATATACTATAGCTAAGTAGCTGTGCATTTGTTACACAGAACATGGTAAATTAATACATTGCAGGAATTTATGCGTGTGCGTGCGTGCTATACTCGGTGGAGTATTAATTATTGGCAAGGTGCAGAACTGCAGATGGTCCATGTGCTGTATATATAACTATAAATTGCTACAAATATTAACTCGCATTTGTTCGACATGTGTATGCTTCATGGGCAGGTGTCCTGGCCTGGCCACAGCAGTCGATCGGCCGTGCTACCTGATATATGCTCGTATGATCCTATCTGTACAGGCATAACGTGCTAACCTATTCAATGCGATGTATGCGTGTAAGAAGGTATATTGTACACGGTGCCACTCGGCAGTAGTACAGTAGCACTCACAAGCAAGATGCAGATTTGTCGCGGCGTCCTCTGCAAGGTCGTTCAATTTGGAGATCTTGACTCGGCAATATAAATGTACCAGCTGCTGCTGCTGCTGCTGCTGCTGCTTGCTCACGTATATCGGTGGATCCCCACTGACAGGGCTACCTGGTTATTTTACGAAGGCAACAACTTGTTGCATGCTTTCAGCTGAAGTAAACGACATAAATCCCACAAGTTGCAGGAGGAAACGTAGAAGAATACCGCGACGACTCATCTTGTAAGTAACAAGTACATGTACACTTTGTCACGAGGCCTGACAGTCTTGAGATACGTACAGCTAGGCGAGATAGTGTATTTGTACGCATGCAAAATGCAGGTGCATGCGCGCGGCCACGGGCGCTCCTACGTGCGAATGTACGTACTGTCTGTCTGTCGATCTTTTAGGTTGGGTAGATCGACATATACTGCTCGAGGGGCCATAGATAGCTAGGGTTGTAAATTATGATCAGTGAGTGCCTTTTTTTTTTCCGGGGAATGATCAGGGAGTGCCTTGGGGGCCATGGAAAACCATCTTTCTTTTCGAGTAAGAGAAACGCTAGCTTTGGCATGTGACTCTTAGTTACATGTGAACTAATGCAGAGATCATAAGATGACAACCTCTCTGCTTTGTCCATTTGCACACGCGTGTGCCGTCGTATTCCTTGTGACAGCGATACAAGGCATGCAACATAATTGGATCTAGAGCTTTAGCTTAGCTAGATAGGTGTGGCTAGCTATAGGGGTGGGTATTCGGTCTAACCGAAAATTTCGGTCTCGGTCTTCGGTCTTTCGGTCTTTTCGATCTTTGAAAAGTGAAAACCAAATTTCAGTGAAAAAATGTCAAGACCGACAAATTCGGTCTCGGTCTCGGTCCTGACCGAAACTCAACAATATTTTCATATATGCAAAGAAATAATGGAAATTTTCAACAAAAAATCACAAAAAAATTCGTAAGCATTTATGAGTAAAGACTCTTATTAGGTTGCATGCCTAGAAGAAGTAGGGATGTGAAAATTAGAGTTTAATCCTATTAAACATAGTGGATTGTAGATTGTATTTAGACATTTTTTGATAATTCGGTCTTTTCGGACTATTTGGTTACCCGAGGAGACTAACCGAATTGACCGAACAAAATTCGGTCTTTCACTACCTAGGACCGAATTGATGACCAAATTTCTCGGTCTCAGTCTCGGTCTTTTCAGTTCGGTCTTTTTCTGCCCACCCCTAGCTAGCTATTCCATTTTCAATCCTTTACACAAAGTTCAACATATATTGCTCCCTCTTATCCAAAGTATAAATTATTTGGATATGGGGTTTAAAAATAAGTTAGTTTTTATATTGAAATGGTCAATCCACACATTTGACTAGTATTTTTAATATAAAATTTATAAAACATGTAAAAGTTTGGAAGTACTTCCAAAGAAAGAAAGAAAAATACTCCAAAAATAGAGTAAAATATATGGTTAGTCCTTAAGCTTGGACCGGTGTGTCATCTACATTCATAAAGTTGTAAAATACACAACTGAATCTCTAATGTTAGTTTAATGTATCATCTGAAGTCCAAAGTACAGATGATGTAACTTATACGCTAATGTGACGACCATTCACAGTGGAGAGAATTTTGCATTTAGGCAACTCATGCTATAATATGCTTCAAGTCGATGCCCACCACTCTTAAATATTTTGGTACATGATTTAATGCATAAATTTTCTAGATGTTTGAGAAATGCATATTTGTTGATTTGAAAGTGGTAGGAATCAATTTTGGGAACATACTTTAGTGAAATATAAAAATATTTGATTCTAGCTAAAATCAAAATTAAGTCTTCTTTTAGGCAGAGGGTGTAGACTCAAGTGGTAGTTAAGGTTGTGTTCTTTAGTGTCAGTTAGGAACTAATCCCATGCATGGAAAACAAAGCAGCAGATTAACACATGATTAATTAAGTATTGCCTATTTTTTTAAAAATGAATTGATATGATTTTTTAAAGTAACTTTCATATATAATTTTTTTTAAAAAATATTACCATTTAACAGTTCAGGAAGTGTGCACACGAGAAATGAGAGAGTGAAGGTAGTGGGAACACGAAGAAACGAACGTTTTTATTCATAGACTCGAGCAATACTTCAAGCGGATAAAATAGGCGCCACTCTAAACTTTTCGAAAATATATACAAAATTATGAGGGTTCATCAGCATATGGAGGAGGGATAAAAAAAGAGGCCGGCCGGCTGCCGGCTGGGCCCAAACAAGCGTCAGGCCCGGTGTCCTCTTGCGCCATATCGCGCGCGCTTAGGGAAGCTCGTGAACCACCTCGCGCCGCTGCCGCGCTACGTCTGCCCGCGCCGTGAGCTGCTGCTCGCCCTGCTGCTCTGCCCTCTGCCGCGCCCGTCTGGTTCGAATCCGCCTCCTGCAATTCCAATCCCAGAATCCCACATATCCTCGCTCTCGCCGCCGCCGGCACATTGGTTTCTTCCGGCGGCCGCAATCTGCACATATACCGCCATACCAGCCTCTCTCTCCGGTTTTGGTTAGCCTCGTTGTGCCTTCTTGACTGCACATCGAGGACGATGATTCTCACTTCCGTACATGCACATCTGTACTCTGGATTTGGTGTTGGACTCGAACTAACACAATGTGTCAGGGGGAAAAAAAACAGAGGAAAAGATATGCCAAGGGATGCATGGCTTTAGCCTTTAGCCTGAGATGAGTTGTAGCAGTTGATCGATTGCCCGGTACTACCTAATTAGATTATCTCAGACCTATACTGTGCTGCAGTCCTGTGCGTATATTTTAGGTGCAATTCATCTATTTGCTACAGCTATATAGCTGGACTGCTGGAGTACCTGCACCTGAATATATAAGGTTCCCTCCTGCGTAAAGAAACGAAGCTTTTTTGTTTGGTTCTCCGTGGCGTTGGCTGCGGAGGAATGATGGGTAGGAACGGATGCCTGAAACATCGTGTCATCAAAGCGAAAAAGAATGTACAACTTGATTCTGAGACGGACCTCATGAGTCATGACAGACAGGCATGGCCGGCTGGGCTGATCGGACCAGAAGCCCAAAAAATGAAGTCACGAAGAGTTCAGCCAGGAGCCAACCATGGGCCGAATTCATAGCATGGGCTGACAGCTGAAAGGCACCGGAACGGGCCAAGATGGTAGGTGAAGTAGCTTCAAATCTTGCCAGTAGCTGTAATGAATGATAGGTCCATTTGTAGTCCTCTTGACTGGTCCACTTCGTTATCTAATGCTCTGCAACGACGCTGGCTGCCTGAATTAACTCTTTCCTGTCTCTCGTTTTTCTTTTCCTGAGATGAATTCTCTTCCTGTCTCGGTGACAAGCTGCAGGAAGGAAGGAATGAAAGCCATCTTCGATCGATTTGTCCCTGGCTAAAAACAATAGTACGCGTCTCCATGCAAAGTGCACGCAACAGCAATCAAGCACTTGCTGGGCGGCCAAGTCCTGTGGTTGTTCATGTGTAGGTATTAGGTAAGAGCAGCTCATCTAACTCGAGCACCAAAGGCCAGGTCCATTATATACTACTACCACTCCATACTCATGTGTACCGATCTGAAAATTAATTAATAGCGGCCCAGATGTTGCGATCAGATGGAGAATTCAGGCTGCCCAATACCGTTATGCTAGCTGATCCGTGTGTCGCAATGTTTGCTAGTACTATTTGAGCATGCATTTTAGCCTTTTAATTAGGTGTGTCGTTGATAGTACTAGCAAGATCCTTTTTAAACGGTAGCAGCCCCCACAGAATTCGCGCGCACGTTCAGATCAGACGAAGCTAATGACTTCATCATGCACGCATGATCGGGATAGCTAGGTTGGTTGGTTCACCTGTCCATCGGTGAAGATCTACCCTGGAATGTTGCCGTGAATCTCACGACTACGACCTCGGATGATATATATTGTTTCTCTGTTTCCTTTCGCTTTCTGCACATTGTGCAAGATTTTAATTCGCATGGTACCATGTAGTACTACCTTTCCCTTTTCTTTATACCTTCTGAAAATAGCTTAATTAGATAGTACTGCTTTGCATTCTGAGATGTTGATGTTGGTACCCAACTCTGAATTAGTAGAGCCTTAGAACAATTCACAAAGTGTATATTGTATGATATAATCCAAGAAATGCATTAACAAGCATCCAAATCCAAGAAATACCATCGATAAGTATGAGTTTCAAGAAATACCATCGTACAAACGATTTTGTCCAAAAAAAAATACCTCCGCTGTTAAGGTTCCGTCTATTCCGTGCCGTTAAGTGCTATAAGATGAACAGTGTATTTAACGGCGTGGAATAAACGGAACCCTAACAGCGATGTATTTTTGGGATAAAGTCGTTTGTACGATGGAATTTCTTGGAACTCGCACTTATCGATGGCATTTCTGGGATTTGGACGTTTGTCAACGGCATTTCTTGGATTATCTCATATTGTATTGACGGTACAATAACTTGGCAAGTGGGTGCAATATAGTAAAAAACTTGAGAATTAAACGCCCGAGTGTAAATTTTCTAGTAGAAGAACTTAATAATTTAATATTCTGGTGCAACAACTTATTTAAGTATTTGTTGTTTTGGTTAACGGGTGCTAGGAGAGTTTTTTTTTTTCACAATATCAATATGCCATCATATAGCAATCCCATGGATATTACCTTACACTACTAGAAAAATCATTTGTTGCCACGAAAAAAATCGTGGCATCAATACTAAAATTGTGGCAATACATACATGTTGCCACAATTGTAAAATCGTTGCTAGCCATGGTAATAGACAGCGTGGTAATAGGTTATTGCAATGATTTTTATTTTGTGGTAATAAATTTATATGTTGCCACGGAATGGATGTGGCAAAAAGTCATATTGCAACACTTTACATCGTTGTAATAAAAATTATTGCCACCACTCGATATGTGGCATTAGTGTTACGTACCAAATTAAAAGTTCAAATATTAATCTATCATCCTATCTATTTATCTACTTATTTTTTTGATTTTGTGTCTTGGCTAGGATTTGAACCCAAGACCTATCCTTCACGCGTGCTCTCCTTTACCAACTCACCTACGCATCAATACTGTTGGAAAATGCATATCGTTCCATTTGAGCCTAGCTAACTGAGATTTGAATCATAGATTTGAATATCTAAAAGATTTCAAATGAAAAAGTTATCGCCTACAAAATTGTAGATCTCGTCGAGAGCTATAATTTCCATATAAAATTTGTCTCAATCCGTGTCCATATGAAAAAATTAAGTTAAATTATGAGACGATAATTTTTTTATTGCAACGAATTTGTTGATCGTGGCAACAAAAAAAAAAGTGAAAAGTACCATGTACTATATAAATTGCCACTAAAATTAAAATTGTGGTGATAGAACATGTTTTTTGCAACAGTACGATTTTTTGTGGCGATATCTCATTTTCTATTACAACAAAAGTACTAAATAAAACAATGATTGTAGATTGTTGCAATAAAAAATAATTATTTGCCACAGAAAAATTATCATTGCAATAGTATAATATATTGCTACGTATTATTTTTTATTGTAATAATTTGGTGGCAATAGCTCAATTATCTTGTAGTGTTATAATCTTGAATTTAATCTTTAAGAATTGCGTTGCACATCTAATTTGCGCCATTGGTTTGGATTTTGTTTTCACCTTCTTAAATCTCAACCGAAATATAATATTTTCTACATGGTAAAGTTTAATTGACTTTCAATTATTAGAATGAAAATTTAAATATGCTTACACAAATCCGCATTAGTATATTTGCAAAATAAGTATTTAAAAATTGAATCTGTATAAAAAATGCTTGGAATAATTAAGTTGCCACATCACTCGTCAGCTTATTGTAAAAAATCGCACATATCTTACAAGTTGTTGCACTCGTACACTCATTTATAAAATTCTTACACTAAATTGCACATGTTTGCTTAGTTGTTGTACAAGGATGCTTATTTCTCAAGTTCTTACATCAAATTGTAACCACCTGCTAACTTAATGCACTGTAGATGTAATTTATTATTTTACAAAAGACCATCTACGCCGAGTGCTAGCCGATGGATCGAGTTGTAGCTATCAAATAACCATCTGAGTATGTGGGTGTTTAGACCTAGGAGTGTAAAGTTTTAGCGTGTCATATATGATATTATATAGGGTGTTGCATGGGGTGTTCCGGCACTAATAAAAAAACTAATTACAGAATACGTCAGTAAACTGCGAGACGAATTTATTAAGCCTAATTAATCCGTCATTAGCAAATATTTACTGTAGCACAACATTATCAAATCATGGAGCAATTAGGTTTAAAAGATTCGTCTCGTATATTAGTTGCAATCTACGCAATTAGTTATTTTTTAGCATATATTTAATATTTCATGCAGGCGTTCAAATGTTCGATGTGACAGGGTGTAAAATTTTGGGGTGAGATCTAAATAGACCCTATGTATTAAAGTGCACAATGAAGTTTAAGGTATAATGGTACCAATCAAAGTACAATGGATAAGAAGGAACATAGTGCAAGCGATGGAGTTTTAGGTATCATGCAGGAGTAGCACACATGCAAGAGAGCTCACTTGCACTTTGTACAATAAATAAAATGGTCAAGAGTCCTACTTCAGATATAGTAAGAAAGGTGAAAATGTCACACATTACTGATGTATCCGTTGGTTAGGATCGAGATACTGCCATGGCCCATCCCTGCTCCCTGCATCGACGCAGTATACTCTGCATAGTAGTGTTAGTTACTACTCCTACAATTTCATTTGTTGTCACGTTGCGTACTGAACAGTGCACACACAAAAAGAAGCTGGTGCTTCTCTTCTCCCGGTCATGGTGGAAGCTACAGAACTTAACTACTCACAACTACCAACAGAAAACAATTGAATGCTTTTCAACAGAACAAAAAGAAAAGGATATCTTCCTCCTAGTAACAGTGTAACACACCATTCCCTGACGTCGCAGCAATGGACCAGCTATGCGGGTCCCTAATCCCATTCCATTCCCTATATAAGATGACCACTGCGTAGATCAGAGAAAAACACACACACACACACACACACAAAGGTTGCTACTACCACCATCTAGTCCTCCAGTACTCTGTGCATTGCAAGGAGAGCAGAGTAAGGCAGGATCCATGGTGAACTTGGTGGAAGCGCCGAAGCCGCTGGTGTACTTCCTCCTGAGGAGGGCAGGGCTCCGGCAGCACACCGTCGACGTCGACGGCGCCGGCACGGTGATCAGCTTCTGGATGCCCGAGGGCAAGGTCCCCAAGGACAGGGGCACCGTGCGGGACGTCGCGCCCGAAGGCGCAGCAGCAGCTGACAGCGGCAAGCAGCAGAAGGCGGCGGCGAAGCCCGCCGGCAACGGAAAGGAAAGGCCCGCCGTCGTGCTCGTGCACGGCTTCGCCGCCGAGGGCGTCGTCACGTGGCAGTTCCAGGTTTGTACGCACGCGCATGTCACGTCACGTCACGTCTTGGCATGCGGTGCTCGATGACGATCTGAAGATCTATCTGATCACGTATGTTTCGCGCGTGCATTATATATAGGCTGGTGTGCTGGCGAAGCACTACGACGTGTACGTGCCGGACCTGCTCTACTTCGGCGGGTCGACGTCGCCGTCGACGGACCGGTCGCCGGGGTTCCAGGCGGAGTGCCTCGCGGCGGCGCTGCGGAAGCTCGGGGTGGAGCGGTGCACGGTGGTGGGGTTCAGCTACGGCGGGATGGTGTCGTTCAAGATGGCGGAGTCGCACCCGGACCTGGTCACCTCCCTCGTCGTGTCCGGCTCCGTCATCGCCATGACCGACTCCATCAGCGAGGCCTCGCTGGAGAGGATCGGCGTCAAGTCGTCGGCCGAGCTGCTGCTGCCGGAGACCGTCAAGGGACTCAAGGCGCTGCTCTCCATTGCCACCCACAGGAAGCTCTGGTTCCCTGACCGCATTCACAGAGACTACCTCGAGGTACCACTAATTAATTATACCATTGTTTAGCCTGCCTAATCTGTTCGTGTTTGTTGTGTACTTGTGTATGCTCAATCATATCAGTATAACACCACTGGTAGAGGTAGTGGCACTTCATTGAAATGCATGATCTGAAATTTGTGCACGCAGGTGATGTTCACCAACCGAAAGGAAAGAGCCGAGCTGCTGGAAGGTTTGGTGGTCAGCAACAAAGACGCCACCGTGCCCGTTCTGCCGCAGGTACGTTTGGCCACCGCCCCAGTTGACCTACCTGATTTATTGCTGCGCACTGTGCACGCTAATATGCTGTCGAGAATTCAATAGCATGCAACACCCTATAGTATAGTACAGAAGATGGGGTCATTCATGACAAATCGAAATACAGATTGCAAAGCAACGTGAATACGTGATCCTGTTATGTGGATCGACACTTAAAAAGAGATGGAACTGGATTTGAAGCACTCATCAAGGGTGCTTGTTTGATGCACTTGCACATGCAGGCAAAATTATTAGTCAGAAAATTTAAAACTTCAGATAATATATATTATTGTGTCACATCTTTTCGTAAAAGTATGTCACACTTATTTGAGCATTATTATGGTTGGCAAGAATAAAGCAGGATAGGAGACATAATTTCCTTACCGTAGAATTGAACTTTGCAAACAGTAAAACAATGGCGCGTTGAATGCTCAGCGTGCTGCCTTCGGGTCATCGGGTGCTTGCAACCTCTGGGCCCTGGACATGGCTTATGTTTGGATGTTCTTTAGCCTAAAACGTGAAATTAAAAGCGGTTTCCTGATTCATTTTTAGCCTAGATCGAAATGGAACATAACCAGTCTCATGTTTCCTAAATGATAGTACTGCAACACATTCAAGTCTGAATCTATGGGTAGTATTCAACTTGATTTGCTGAAAACGACATGACAATTAATGGACATACTTCATATGGAAATTTCAGTTAGTAGCATCACGAACAGCGATATATGTTGAACAACTGCTTGAAGCCACATGCTCATATGATATCAAACTTATCCCTATCTCTGACAAGAGTTTTGCACTTGCATCGGCAGAAAATACTCCTGCTATGGGGGGAGAACGACAACATTTTCAACATTGAGCTCGCCATGACGATGAAAGAGTACGTCACTCTAAAGAAATTTCAGAATTCAGCTCCACCGTGCACGAATTGAACCACATGAACTGAAGATACTAACTTGATTGCATTTTTTTTCCGAGCATATGCAGGCAGCTCGGAGAGAAGGCAATGCTGCAGAGCATCAGCAAGGCAGGGCACCTGGTTCACATAGAGAGGCCCTGCGTCTACAACCAGCACCTCAAGGAGTTCCTCGCGTACGTCAACGCTGAATCCCCCAAGGAGACCGCCTGATTTGCTCTGAAGAATTGGAGTTCCACGCTCCTGAACTTTGTATTGGTTTGTTTCAGTTTGAGAAGACAAATATGTTCACGAACCGTAAAAACGCCTGTGCCTGGATTGAGAATTTGGGGACTCTGAATAGGTTTCAGCTGTTTAGATAAACTGTAATGTGAGAATGAGTCAACGTACCTCATAAATGAATCGATTTGTTTTGAACTGCTTTGTTCCGAAAGTTGAGTTACAATGCTAGAATTAATACTGTGCTTGAGCTGATCTTTTTCTTTCGAAGCTAAGATTTTTTTTGTTTTGTTTTACCCAATCTACTGACGACCTGAAGAACAGCATGTAAGCATGAAAATCATCCTCAGGATAAGAGGTTATACCTGCCAGAGTCGTCCAATGTCTTCTTGCACATGTAAATGCAGATGTTCTGCTCAAATAATATTCTGGTGCTTTTGGGCTTTTTGGTCATCCAATTAGCCCCTTTCCTCGACATCACCGGTAACTAACTAGGAGTATCTTTCGAACGCTATACCACCAAAAGTTCATTAGTATTACCCGTTCAAGCATAGAGGATTAACTAATCTGTCGAAAGACAAGTTCGTTTATTCTGCTCCAGGATATTCTGAATACTATATGCCAGGAGAAAGTTGGCAAGTCCCACACAACACAAACCAGCAATAAAAAGGGGAATTCGAGTTCTGCTTTTCCAGAATTTTGAGGCAGCTTTGTACTGAACGACTGATGGCTGATTTTTCATGAAAAGATGTTTTTTTTTAACCTTCTATGGTTCAATAAAATGTTAGCATCACCGAACGCAATATTTTGCTAAAGTCTCAATCATGCAAACCTAGAGTATGAGTATCAGGGTATCGACCGGATATTCTCCACAATATCCACAGTTAAATTCGTTAGTCCCAAGGAGAAGAAACCACTGCCTTTTGCGGTTTTGCCTCATCTTGCCCCATGTCAATTTCATCCCTTCACCCCACATGATAACTAAGCCCAAGGAGAATGGAATATACACGATAAATTTATCTGCAGCCGCCACAACAGCTGCTATATAAACACCGAGTTGGTAATATCCTCGTATCACGACCAAAACGAGCATAAACCAGTAGGCAGTACAAGACACACACATAAGCCATGTGCACTGAGAACTACGACCCGTATTACCCCGACCGGCCGGTGGTCGATCAGTACATCCCTGTATGCGCCAAGCATCCCGGCCTAGGCTCCAAGCCCGCGTTCATCTGGGCCGACGACCAGGCCGGCGGCGGCAGCGGCGTGTCGCCGCGCGAGACGTTGACGTACTCCGAGCTGGACTCCGCCGTGCAACGCATGGCCGCCGGCCTACTCGAGGTTCTCAGGAGAGGTGACACCGTCCTGGTGCTCGCCTCGCCGGGAATCCGGCTAGTCAAGCTGATGTTCGCGTGCCAGCGAGCTGGGCTAGTCGCGGTGCCTGTCATACCGCCCGATCCGTCCGTGATCGGCACACCGGCCGAGGGCCCGGCTCACCGGCACCTCCTGCGCGCCGTGTCGCAGGCGAGGCCGCGCGCGGCCGTCGCGGACGCGGGCTATGTTGGTGCCGTGACGAGGTCGTCGATCTCGGCGTTGATGAGCCTGAATTGGGTGTCGGTTGATCGCTTGGAGAGATGGCCGGCGGTGGCTTCGACTGTGGCGGCCACCGGCGATGGGGTATACGAGGGCTGTGGGCCGAGGGAGACGTACTTGGTGCAGTACACGTCGGGCGCGACGGGTGACCCGAAGCCCGTCGTGGTCACGGCGGGCGCCGCGGCGCACAACGCGCGCGCGGCGAGGAAGGCCTACGACCTCCGCCCCGGCAGCGTCGTCGTGTCGTGGCTGCCGCAGTACCACGACTGCGGCCTCATGTTCCTCCTCCTCACCGTTGTCTCCGGCGCCACGTGCGTGCTCACCTCCGCCTCGGCGTTCGTCCGGCGGCCCCGCCTCTGGCTCGAGCTCATCTCCGAGTTCAAGGCCACCTGCACGCCGGTCCCGTCGTTCGCGTTGCCTCTGGTGCTCAGGCGCGGCCGCTCGGAGCACGGGACGCGGCCACTCCAACTCCAGACCTTGCGGAACCTCATCCTCGTAAACGAGCCAATCTACAAGTCGCCCGTTGACGAGTTCCTCGAAGAGTTCGGCCCTGCCGGCCTACGGGCGTCGTCCATCTCGCCATCGTATGGGCTGGCAGAGAACTGCACATTCGTGTCAACTGCGTGGCGCGGCACGGAGGTGACACTCCCGTCGTACAAGAAACTTCTGCCGTCGGCCAGGCTGCCGCAGCCGTCACTTTTGACCGAGGCGCCGGATGTCGAGATTGTCGTTGTTGATGCAGAGACGGGGAAGCTGGTGGAGGACGGCGTCGAGGGGGAGATATGGCTGTCCTCGCCAAGCAACGGGTCGGGCTACCTCGGCGACTCGCCGGCGAGCCGCGAGGTGTTCGGCGCGAGGCTGCAGGGGAGAGCCGGGCCGTGCTTCGTGCGCACCAGCGACCTCGGCGTAGTCCATGGAACGGAGCGGTATCTCTACGTTCTCGGCCGGACAACAGATGCCATTGTTGTAGCCGACAGCCAGCGCCGCGTGCCCGCGCACTACATCGAGACGGCCGCCTTCGAAAGCTCGCCGGGCCGCCTGAGAGGCGGCTGCATCGCCTCGTTTACCACGCTACCTGCGTCACCTTCGCCGGTGGCGGTCGTGGCGGAGCTGCAAAACGGGGGAGGCGGTGGGGATATGGCTGGCATCTGCCACGGCATAAGGCAAGCCGTGTGGAGAGAAGTAGGCGTAACAGTTGCGCGTGTCGTGCTAGCGGAGAGCGGCGGGGTGCCAAAGACTACGTCGGGGAAGCTGCAACGTGGGGCGGCGAGGGCGAAGCTGCTCGCCGGCAAGCTCCCTAAGGTTTTCGAGGCACGATATGCCGGATTGGAGCCCGCTGCTGGCGTTCTTATGGTCAAGGAGAGTGCAAGCCGTTGGGCTCGGCTGCAATCTCCTCTTTGATGTCCGTTTGAATAACTTGGAAACTTTCCAGCTATTTTATGCACTGAAATCTGCGTGACTAGTTGCAGCAATTGAGATCCTCCGCTGCACTGGATGTGGAGGCATATGAGCTCGAGGGTATATGTGATCCACATGTTAGCGAGCAGTACTGCACGTTCCGTACTGCACACATTTTGTACTGCAGAAGACCGTCTTTATAGTTGCAAAGCTTGCAGCTACCTGTATATATGCACTGCATACATACACAAGACATGCTAGTGACGAAACTACACCCTGGAGTACAAATTCGGTTAATCCAAAAAAAAAGAATTACAGAGGATTTATTTCATACCTATTTTTTTGCAGAATTGTTCCTCCTTAATCTCCTTCGAACCGAATAAGACCTAACAGTGATGTAATCCATGTCTATCTACTGTTACTATATTAGAGTAATTCCAAAAATACCATTGATAAACGTTCAGTTTTATGTTTGCCATAGACAAGTGAAAGTTTCGAGAAATACTATTGTCGGGAAATGGACCCCGATTGCAGGGATATGGCAGGACCCCTTTTAGTGTGTTTTGCAGGGGAGCTACTTGTGAATATAGATGGCCATAAAGCCCGCCCGGCCCGGGCACGGCTAGGCATGGCCCACCAGCCATCGGGCCGGCACGGCCCGGTCGGCACTTCGTGCTGGCCTGTCGGGCCGTGCCGGCCCATGGGCTGCACCTCTGGCCCAGGCACGGCCCACTAGTAGTCGGGCCGTGCTGGCCCAAAGGCACGGGTGGTCCATCGTGCCTTTTTTTTAAGTAAGTCTATTTTCCCTCCCTCCTTTTTGGGCTATGACATAAAATGAGTCTATTTTCCCTCCCTCCTCTTTGGGCTGACATATATATAGCTAAAGTAAGTCTATTTTACATCCCTATTCTTTGGACTGTGGCATATAATATCTATTTTTACTCCCTACTCTTTGTGTGTCGGGCCTGGCTTGTTGACCCATTATGCCGTGCTGGGTCGGCCCAACGTGCCGGTGGGGGGGGGGGGGGGGCCAGGTACGGCCCGGTGGTTGGACCGGGCCGGCACGGGCCCGACCCCGTCGGGCCGTGCCGTGCTTGGGCCGGGCAAAAATGCCATGCCGTGGGCTGGGCTGTCGGGCCTTTTGGCCATCTATACTTGTGAATGAGTAAGAGGGTTAGATGCTCCTCCCCTCCCCCCCCCCCCAAAAAAAAACTTCGCAAAGATTCTAGAACATATGAACACGAGGGGTTATACATGTTTAGGACATCCGAAGGTATAGTACCCTACCACTTTTCTATAAGTTATTTGTAAGGATCTTATAAGCTTATCGACTACACAGAGTAGTTCACCTTCCTTTCTATTCTGAGTTTCCTAAGAACTTAGACTAAACGTGTTAGTTTATCCTTGTCCACCTAGGATGTAATCCCCTCTCCCTTAGTCCCGATTCTTCCCTTATACTTGCTCCGAGAGACACCACATGATCGAAATTCGAGGAAAGATTTTATTCATATCTTATTAAGTACGTAAAGTCTTGTCAGCAACTCCTATTTCTTTCCAACTCTGCCAGCCTCAGGGCTGACCCTAGCAGGGCCTGCTGTGAGCTGGAAACTATAAGAGCTTGCCACACTAAGGTTGTGTTCCATCGAAGTAGAAAGGGAGTAGATTTATCATTTTTTTTATGCGCATGCTTCCCGAACTGCTAAACAATGCATTTTTTACCAAAAAAAATCTATAGAAAACTTGCTTAAAGGATTAGGGATTTAGGTTGGGTGTGGTTGATAGGACATTTAAAAACTATAAAAGAAAACACCAATAACGGTTAGGTTTGATATTAAAAATACTAGTGATTATAAAGAGGAGGTGCAGTCGGCATGCCATAAAGGAGTAGAGTTGCTATAGTTGACGAGACTTCTTGAAAGTGGAAAAAAGGAAATCCGATGGTGATTAGTTTCGAGTTTTAAAATACCAATTACAATAAAGAGGGGAGATGTGGGAGTGGGTGAGCTATAAAGGAGTAAGGTGTTGGCGTTTGATGTAACTTCTAAAAACTATAAAACAGAACTCAACGTGACAATGAATTTTAAGAACTCAACTATAAGGTTCAGTTTTTTCAAGGATCGGGCAATATCACACCCTGCCCTGGCACCACCTAACAGCAACACCTAACAATGACACCAGAGGTGTGCCATAGGAAATCAGTGCGAACCGACTCCCATGGAACCGCGATGCCAGTGGCAGTCCCAGGACACAATGCTGGAACCCACGGTCACTTGAGATACATCATTTCAACTAAACATAATATAAATAGATTACCCTATAGGAGGTCACACCTTCGAAGCAATTCCTAGAGTGTAACCAGCAAGCAAAGAAGCAACAACGGAACCTAGCGTAGCTAGACCAAATCCACAAGCAAGTCATGAGGAGGGAAAAACGACGATTGAGTACATATGTACTTAGCAAGTCATGAGAAATATCAGTAAGCAGGCTACAAAGGAGGGCTTGATTTGTTGCGCAAACTTTTTGAAAACGTTTTTCAAAATACTGTGTGGGGTTGTTTACCATGTGTCAAAAAGAAGCTTTCGTCTCAACCCTATCCGTGAGTTGCTTTGCAACAACTCAAGCAAACGAAGCAAAATTTTAGTTAATTAAAATTATTCTGTCAGTTGTCCCACTATGACACCGGCCCATATCCTTCTACCCATCGGTAGCTCCTAGCTCATTTCCCATCGATTAGTGTCTTTTTCACTTTTAAATTTTAGCTGAAGAGAGGGAGGGAGATGAAGGAAATGGCGCTGCTGCCTGCTGAGGTAGATGGAGGGGATCGAGGATGGCTATGTGCGATGGATACCTACACATCTTGCTGCGTGCCACTACCATCAAAGGAGGTAGATGCAGTGAAGAAGAGGGGAATCAGGAGAGCTACAGAGATGGAGAGGAAAGGTGAATGGGAAAGAATATGCAGCACAACAGCGGATCGATCGGTAGTCGGGGCTTGGGAGAGAGGAAAGAGATAACCTGAGAAAAGAGATGGATTAGGATTGACACAAGAATGGGCCGGTTGGGCCATTGTCCTTTTCCTTTCGGCATCATCTCTTTTAGAAAAAAGTACACCCAAGGTCCCTCAACCTGTCATCGAGTTGCAAAACCATCCTCCAACCGCAAAACCAGATATCCGGCGTCCCTTAACTAATCAAAACCGGTCACACAATAGGTCCTTCGGTGGTTTTGACCCCGGGTTTGTCCTACGTGGTGGCTAAGTCAGCATGGGATCCGCGTGGGGCCCACATGTCAGGATGCCACGTCATCCTTCTCCCTTCCTCCTCTCTCTCTCACACTCTTCTCTTCTCTTCTCCGAGCAAGCCGGCCGGTGGCTGGGGAGGAGGCCGCCGGGGATAGGCAGGAGAGGGGGAGGGCGGCGCTACGACGGCGGCGGCGGCGACAGCCCGATGAAGAGAAAGAGGCGGCCAAAGATGGGGAAACACGGTGGCAGCCTGACGCAGGGGAGATCCTAGTGGTCGACGTTGAGGTCACGGAGGGACTTGACGATGGGGGCGAGGTCGATGGCAATGGAGGCGTTCTTGCGAATGGAGTAGGCGAGGAGGAGAGGTCATCGGTGGAGAGGCCGAGGAGGGGAGCTCGACATCCTCGATCTCACCGGCGGGGTCAGAGGAAGTCGAGCGCGAGCACGCGGGAGACAAGCCGCTCCTTCCTTCCCTGGATCACACCTGACACCCCACGTCATCGACGACATCTCATACTCTGGCGGCAGCGCGACTGCCTTCGAGGAGAGCGGTGCCTCCATTGCCCCCATCACCGTCGACCTCACCTCCATTGTCAAGTCCCTCCGTGACCTCGACGTCGACCGCTAGGACCTCTCCCGCGTCGGGCTGCTGGGTGTCGATGGGGAGGCGCGGGCGTGCACGGGCGTTGTGGGCGGCGGGAAGGCGCGGGCATCGACGGGGCGAGGCAGGAGAAGAGGAGGACGGCCCCATGATGGCCGGCGGTGGGGAAGCATGGCAGCAGCCCGGCAGAGGTGGGGATCGGCGAAGGAGGGAGATGGCAGAAGGAGAAGGGGAAGGGTGGAGGGAGTTCGTCATTGTCATCGCTGGCGAGGTGGGGGTGATGGTGGTTGCGTGTGGTGGAAAAAGGCCACGGGTGTGATGACGACCATCTCAACGTCGACCATCCCATAGTTTAGCCGCTCCACGCCGTCGGGAGGAAGGCGGATGGAGACTTGGTTGCTGCCGCCGCTCTCCCTTGAGCGTTGACGCTTGGTCGAGATCGAGCTCGGTGACGCTACCGTCGCCACCGCCGCCCAGCTCATCCCTCGCCGCCTGCCGCCCGCGCCCGCCGCACCTGCCGCGCCTAGCACCTATCCGCCAGTCGCCGCTCGTGGAGAGAGGAGGAGAGACGAGAGAAAGAGAGGTGGAGAGGGGAGGGGGATAAAAGGCTGATATGTGGGGTCCACGTCGGTCCCACGCTGACTCATGCGCCACGTAGGACAAAACCGGGGTCAAAACCACCGAATGACCTATTGTAACCGGTTTTGATTAGTTAAGGGACGCCAGATATCTTGTTTTGCGGTTGGTGGAAGATTTTGTAACTCAATGACAAGTTGAGGGACCTTGGGTGTACTGTTTCCTCTCTATCCAAGGTTGGTGGAATAGGCCCATCCGAGAGGTTCCTGGCCCATTAAAATTTTTCAAGGCTTTTAAATACAATTGAATATTTATCATGAGTGACTATCTTAGGGGTACTGTTGCATAAATATATATATCTATACATGCATCTGTTAATAGTTTCACAAGATTTTACAACCAAATGGTCCATACAAATGTATTTCTAGAGATGATTTTTAAAACATCAAATATGGTTTACTTTGTTAGCGTGTCCCCCTATTAGTTATGGAGATAATTAAGAGTTATGGAGATATTTAAGAAAAGAAAATCACATAGTGTCTATCACAGTATATTTTTGTTTTATATCATGGGATGCGACTCCTCAGTTAATCCCATAACAACGTACGTGCATCATATAGTAGTTGAACTAGCAGTAATAATTATTTTTAATAGAAACATGCAATAAAATTCACATGTTAATTGAACTAGAAATAATAATTTTTTTTATAAAAAACTACAACAAAATTCTATTGGTCCCATAACGATGTACGGGCATTCGGCTAGTACTAATATAAAAGATGGTAGTCCACCATCACCACCCAACTACCATATGGGATCCATAAACTATGAGACAAAACTTTGCTTATCTTTTTTAGCCACCTGTTGACGGTCGTTAGCGAACGGTTTCGACCGTCAATATTACTAAAATAGAGGAGAACTAGTTATGCTTGCAATGCATATTTATGTTAGAATAATAATATTTCACTAGTATTTGGTTCACTAATCTTTTGCAGAGAATAACCATAAAGTGGAGAAGAATCGACATCAAATCAGACGATAAATCAATCGGACGATGTCGACTATCAGACTTATGTATGAATGGGCTAAGAACTCAGAATCGACACGATGAATTGGGCCAAAATTTACAAGTCTGCACAGAAAAGCAATAGAGAAGGCCACCTGCCGAGTTTGGGCCAGGTCGGCCCAGCCCATGGTTCAGCCGAACCTCCTATGGTGCCAATGGATGCAGAGTTTTGATGGACGGCTGGGATCGATCCCCAATGACAATTGGAGGGTATTACCGACATTTCCAACCGTCATTACCTGCCTATAAAAGGAGCTCCTCTTCCTACTTCACTCACACATCTCAATCAAAGCTCTCTCATATTCTCTCAAGTTTAGTTTAGTGTTCTTAAGCTAGTGGAGTAGGAATAGAGTAGAAATCGGAGTCCAGAAGCCTTCGGAAGAGTTCGGGTATGGCTCTAGTAGCTTTTCTCTTCTCTTTTGTAAGCTTTGTACTTTCATTAGAATATTCTTCTATATATATTTATGGTATTGAAATACTTTTCGAGTATATGAATGCCAACTTTACATTATGTTCATGTTATATTGATTATACTGCTAGCTTATCTGGGAGATGCATAGGTATGGGTATAATGTTTGCTTATGTAATTACTCTATGTCATGACGATGATATTAGAGTAGTATTTGGTAGTTTAGGCGTGGTGTCTAGATTACGGAATATCATTATTTGGGGTTATATGCTGCGGATGAGAGGTGGGCCGCTGATGGTGATAGCTCAGTACGGGTATTCCTCCGCGCGTGTATATAGTCTTAAGTTAATTTCCTGGGGAGAATACTCCTCCTTATTTAGCCCCGGTTGTATGGTCATGACGGGCTGTCGTAAGGAACTCGGTAGTCAGGGGTGGTTTCTCGAAATACCAGGAGGGCATCGGATAGAGGGTATTAGCTAGTTAATCAGATAACTAGAATGTATGTATACTATGTATACTAGAAGTATAGGAATAGATTCTCTTTCTATTTTCTTTCCACTTAGCTTAGATATTTTAGTATGAGAATGAGTAGCTCCCTGCTTGTGTGTCACTCTACCCTTTGATTTATCTTAACCACAAGTAACATATAAATTATTAGTCCGGTTCTCTCTACTATGATCTTCCCACGGGATTAAATAAATACGATACCCTTGGGATACTCTCGGGTGAAATGCTATAATGGTATATCTGTACGCTTGCGGATGAACTCTGTAACCATAATATACCAGAAGTATTTCTGTGCCATTGCTGAGAATTATATTTCTAGTAATGTCGTAAGAAATGCCAACACCACCACAACCCATAGAACTCATCTAAAGGAAAATATGATCAATAAAATATGGAAAAATTGGAACCATGCCATTATAATTTTGCAAAATTTAATATATGCCATCCTGACCCACATGTCATTGACCCATGTGGGTCCTACATGTCATTGAGATACCGATGGCATATCTCAAACTTTGCAAAATTATAATGGCATGATTCCAATTTATCCAAAAAATATTATTTAATTTTTTATCTTTACAAAATGATAGCAAAATTAGCATAATGATACATTAGACAATTAGAAAAAAAAACATTGCAACGTACGGGTATTATGCTAGTAATGAAAAATCAAATAAGTAAATACAACATATCATGAGAAGGAAGCACCACGTTTCTATACTACTTTTAAAAAGAAAGTAATGGTGGTGGCAGTGAATATGTCACCTCACCTACTCCCATTGTGTCACAGCCTGATTTTTGTTTTAGGATTTATAAATTATCTAATAATTTATTAATAGAATTTATATTAAATGTTCATTAATTTATAAGTGAAGTTAAATGTGGGAGATAAAAATTTTCTAAAAATAAAGCATGGTTGGATTTAATTTTTATTAAATTCTCCATGATTAATTATACTCTCTGAAATTTTCTCGGATTTTTCAGAGCTCAATTTTTAAATGATACAAAGAACAGTTCAGTAATTATTTCATCATTAATGATCTAATTATAAGTGTTAAGTGCTTTTCTTGTTTAAAAATCCTTAAATTATAAATTGTTGTTTAAAAGGAATTATTAAAAATGATTTTAAAAGCCTAGAAGAAAAGATCTAATTTTAAATAATAAATTTCAATATAAAATTGGGCCAGATAAAATTTTATTAAATACTTTGCTTAATTCTATAATTCCTAGATTTTTCTGGGATTTATTTGAGCCAAGGAGGTATTTTTAATCAATGGAATATCATTTCATGAATAATTTAAATAGCAAAAGGTTTTAAAATCTTTCTTTTGGCTTTGGGCCGAAAGTCGGCCCAAGTCTCCCTTTCTCTCTCTCCCTCGGCCCAGTCGGCCCAAGTCGGCCCGAGCCGCCCGCGCGCGCGCGTCTGCCTCTGACAGGTGGGACCCGCATGTCAGGGTCGTCTTCCTCCTCGCGTCGTCGCCGCCGAAACCCTAGCCGCCGCCCTTCCAATTCGACCGCATCTTTCCCGATCCGGTGAAATCATTTGAGGGGAAATGTTCTCCGTGATCTTCTCCACCTTTTCTCTTTTGGAATCGATCGCTAACTCTCTTTGGAAATTCGAGGATTCGCTCTCGAATCGGAGTCGGCGAACCCGAGCTTTCTATCGCCGCCGCCGGGCCGCCGTGGGCTTCGTCGTCGCCTCCCGACCCCTTTAAAAGGTTCCCCGAGCTCCCCTCTACCCTCCGCCACCCTCGCCTTCGCCTCTCGTCGCCCGAATCGCCCTAGCGCCGTGCAACCCTAGCGCCGCCGTCGTCGCAGCCGCTCTCGCCGTCGTTCGGGGAGGTCACCATCGTGGTCGCCGTCGCGTCGCCGTCCTCGTCCCGTCCTCCGTTGCCGCTGTTTCCCGCCGGAGGACCGTCGCCGTCGACAAGCCGAAGCTCGCCGCCGCTTCAACCTCGTCGCCGTCGCCGTCCGGTCGTCTTCCGCCGTCGCTTTGGTCGCCGGTGAGTTCGCCGTGCCGTCCGCTCTCCGTTGGTGCCATCCGTTCGCGCCGCCGCGCCGTCGTTCGCCGGTGGGTATGCGTGTCCGAGCCGCCGTCGCCGCCGTCGGGGGGGGGGGGGATGACGTCAGTGCTGACGTCATCATCGCCGTCTCCCGTGAGCCGGCCGTGAGCCGATTGATCTCGGCCGTCCGTTCGGTCGGATGGATCTCGGCCGTTCGTTTCCGTAGACCGCCGCCGTGGACCCGGTCCACCGTAAACCCGAGCCCGCTGACACAATAAACCCTTTTTCCTTTTTAAAAATAATTCATTATTGCGTCATAACTCAATTAAAATTTATATAAATGATTTAATCCGATTTAATCTTTTTAATGGGCTTTAATTAGATTAAATCTTGTAAAATTCATATTTAATTCATATGAAGTCAGAATGAGGCCGTTCAAGTCTCATAATTCATCTAAAATTATGATCTACATGTTTGTTTACTTTATATGTATTGTTTATTTGGAGTTTCTTAGTGTTTTCCTCGTTTTGCGTGTTAGCTTGTCGTTTCCGTCGTTTCGAAGGTTCACGAGTGCGTCAGAAGTGTTCAAGAAGATTAATTGAAGACCCGTTATTGCAAGGCAAGTCACACAGATCCCAAACACAATTCCCTTGAGCATGTTGATCCTATATTTAAATTCTCTATTTATTTTAACTGTGTATTTATTTTCGAATGTCATCGGGTGGTGTGAACCTATTCCTTTGTTATGACCACTTTGCTTTGACTACCCTATTTCTTGATTACCGTGGGTTAAAATTTGACTAGTTGGATTTATATATTGGTTCAGCTAGATATTAGATATAATTGCTTAGCCATGCTTAGAAACTTTAGCACATTATTGGGATAACTTATGATTCACTATTATTTAATGATGGCTTAATGATAGCTCATGATGGTTAATCATGATTGGTTTAGTAATTAATTTGCCAATTAAAACTTGATAATGGTGGGTTGTGAGTACATGGTTTTGATGGTCGTGCTCATGACAATTAAGGACCAGTTCGCGAACTACTGTTGTGAGACATTAACCGTGCCAACCACAAGCCAGCATGGGCAACGGCTTTACCTTTCGTATAGCATGGTTCATTGCAGAGCACCAGACTGAGAAGTGGCGGAGATAAGCCCACGGGGGTCGCTGGGGAGTCCATGCCTTGTTTATAAGGGGGTGACTATGATCCGGGAACGGTGCACTGTGGTGGATTGTGTTGTGCGAGGGGTACTGTCACAGCTCCTTTCCGAGGTACCGTGGTGGTATCGAGGCGCATGGTAATATGTTGTGGGGCTGTGTCTTGTGGGTACAGTGGTACACCTCTGGCCAGAGTAAAACTATTCGAATAGCCGTGCCCGCGGTTATGGGCGAGTTGAGCAATGTTTTTCGTGATTAGTCTCACACCTCTCACAATATTTATTGATGCTATAATTGGTAATAATTTGTTTAGCTCCTGGTTTGGAGATAGGTCTGTACAGCCGGGTATGGTTGTTCAGGATGGTTGGGCCTGAGCAGCATGGGTGTGCTGTTCAGTGTTGATTAAAATTGATGATTAATTACTCTACTGTTCCAAAATTCTAAATTGTTTGCTAAATGCTGCTTTTGCAAATGAGCCTATATTATGCCATTCTTTGGTATCCCTGTGCACTTGCATATTTGCTGTGTGGCTTGCTGAGTATGTCATATGCTCACCTTGCAATAATCAATCAAACCTCAGTTGAAGGCAAGTTGCGAAGGAGAAGACGTTTGGCTTATACCCCAGTTGAGCTGCCTGTGGGGATGGAGCTGAAGCCATCGCTAGATCGTTAATTCCGCTGCTATTTTCTTTTCTTTTGTAAGTATGTAACGTTATTTTTATGATGAATCTGTATATTAAATTGTCAGTTTGTGTACCTCGGCTGATTCCTGGACGAGGATTTTATGCACAAATTAGTTCGGAAATTACTAGTGAATTTCTGGGCGTGACACATTGCAGTTTTACAAATTACCTTAAACTTCTTAGTATTAAATATTGAGGTGAATATTCCCTTTAGCAAAATCATATGCTACACATGTCATAAAAAATATTTGTTATTTATTTTAGTAATATTATAATATATATTTTTTATCCGTGGCAAAGCACGAGCATTCAACTAGTAGTCTAGAAATTTCTACATTAATCAGAGAAAAAAGAATTATAATTCAAGTAGGAATGTAATTCGTAAATTGCTAAAATTCGGAATAAAAATAAGAAATTACGAAAGAAAAGTCCATCTATAAGACACACTTTTGCTCTCAAGGCTTAGAAATTTCCATATTAATTTGATAAATAGAGAAGAATCTAAACTGTTTGATAATGGTGAGACTAGATTATAACAAAGCAAAACATCAACACATACGTGAGCATTTCTAAATAATGAGGAAAAGGAGTAGCCAGAGGTCAAGCCAAGGGGGCGGCAAAAGAGTAGGGCAATAGCGGGCCTAAAAAAGTGGCTAGCGAGATTCTAAAATATAGGAAAAGAGAACCCGAAAACAATCAAGCTTAATTTTTAAAATCCCAATGATAATAAAGAGGAGAGACAATGGGAGTACGTAAAGGAGTAGGACGACAACTGTTGATGGGACATTTAAAAACTATAAAACAAAACCTTAATAACGATAATGTTTGATTTTTAAAATCCCAATAACAATAAAGATGAGGAGTGACGGGAAGGTAGTAAAGCAGTACAGTTTTTAAAGGTCCCATGTAGAATGATGAATAGAAGCCATGGCCAGCAGGCAAACTAGTAAAGGGTAGTCAAAGAAGTAAAGGGTGGTGGCTAGTGTGACTTTTAATAAAAACTATAAATTGGAAAACCACAGATGATAAGTTCGAGTTTTTAAAATCCTATGAAAATGATATGATTATTTATTTCTTTAAATGAAAATCATGTGTAAATAATTATATAATTTTATATGGGTCCTAGCCGTGTAATTCGTAGGTCATACTGCTAGTCATAATAAGGGATAATTGCTTATTTCACCCTATTTTAAAGCCCAACTACCAATTTGACCATACCTTTTCAGGTTTACTTATTTGACCCTATTTTTCAAAATTAAAGTTACTATCTGACATTATTTTTACTTCACTGTTAAACTTCATTTATAAAAAAGGAAAAAAAATACTACCCAAAGTGACCAAAATACCCCCACGGTACTAATTAACCCTATCCCCATCCCAATCCCCACCTCTCCATCCCAATCCCCATCTTTCCCTAGTTTTTGTCACCAGTGACGGAGAGAGTCGCGGCCGGCCAGGCTAGAGGGAGCGGCGGCGGCGGCGGCGGCCACGTGCCGTGGGAGTGGTAGCGGCGGCCGCGAGGAGGGAGGGAGCAGCGGCGTTGGCGCTCGGAGGAAGCAGTGGCGTCGGTGCGCGGAGCAGCGGTGGCGTCGGCTGCAGCTGTGAGGAAAGGCGGCTGCGTCGGTTGCTGCCGCATGGAAAGAGGGAAGGAGGAGGAGGGATTGCAGCGCCGGCTGCTGCCTGCGCGGAGGAGCGCCGCTAGCTTCTGCTGCGCGGAGGGGCGGTGACGCCAGCTGCTGGCGCATGGAGAGGGGAGGGAGGAGGAGGGGTAGCAGCCGGAGGGGGGGCGGCGCCTGGCGCCGCGTGGATTGTTGGTCAGAGGAGAATTTTTTGTTGGATTTGGATGCGAATTTGTCATTGGATTCAGATATGAAATTCGTTGTTGGACGATATGCTGTCAATTTTTTTTTGTAAAAATTGTGTCAAATTGAAGACGAATCTTTAAAACTTGTCTCAAATATGTTAAAGCTATGCCAAATACATTAAAAATATTTAAAAAGGTCCCAATGGAAAATAAAACTTTGATATAACATGGTTAAATGAGCAGGGGCAAAAATGACAAATTTCTTGTTAGTTAACCCCGTTTTCTGGTCTTCACGAAATAGGGTCAGCTCAGATCTTCAGTTTGAAAAAGCTAACTTAAAAAAATGGATCATATTGGTAATTAGACAGCATAATAGGACAAATGAGCAATTTCCCCCTTATTATAATAAAAACCTTAAAGCGCCTAGGTTTTAGTTGCATCCATGGCGATTTGGGCTCTGGCCAACCAATCGGCTTGCAACACGTCTCTAATCAGAATTGTATATGGCTGCGCTTATTAGGTGGGTTGCGTTTGAGGCCGTTCGATCCTGTGCATTGGGCCACATCCGTCCGTCCACGTCTTCGATGGGCCCATCCTTACTGAGCCGTGGTTTCCCTGTTGGCCGAGACATGAGACATCGTCCATCGGTGCTCGCTCTTCTTCTCTCCACCTCCCTTCCCAAATTTCCCCGTTCCTCTTACCCGCTGTGCATGCAGCGGGCGGCAGTGTGCCTCATCCCCGTCCCGAGCGTCAGCATCCCACGCAGCATTGCAGCTCCGTCTTTGTCCTTGGCACGGCAGCAAGGTTGCTTCACCGGTGGCATATATGGTAGGAACGGAGTAGAGCTTTCAGTTCCTCCTTGGGCCTCAACGACCTCCTCCTTGGTGATGTTGCCGGCTGACTCCCATCCTAGGATATTCTTCTCCGATGGTCCTCCCCCTCCCCCTCCTCCTGAAATATGATGTTGTTGTGCTGGAAATTGTTCCAAGTTCATATACCGGCCGGTGCCCCAATTCCCTCCTCCTTTTTGTGATATGTGGAAGATCGAACACTGATGCCTCTGCATCCTCCACGAGGGGAATCCAAACAGAATAGTGTGATAACCCATTAGTGAATTGGTTGATTCGCAAACAACGTTGATGACTTGATGCTATGTCCACAACTCGTCAACTCCACAACCATGACAAAGGAGATGCAGGGCAGCAGTAACTAGGAACAGAATTGAACTTATTTTTGTTTTGCAGGAGCCAGGAGGGAGTAGCATGCAACAATCCACATGTTGAAATAATTTTTCATCCATCTTAGCTAAATTTTTACGCATCTTAGAGTGCAGTGGAATTTGATGTGTGCTCTGTGATTGCCGGTCAGTATTGTTTAAATTTTTTCCCCATCTTAGATAAATTCTTACTCATCTTAGAGTGCACTGGAGTTTGATGTGTGCTCTGTGATTGCCTGTCAGTATTGTTCATGGGTGTGATTTTCAAACACCATTTCCTACTGTGATTCATTTAAACGGTTTGATATAAACCTTCATTGGTACCTTATAAACTCTGCAAGACTGCAATAGCTAGGTCGCCTCGTTTTTCTTGTTGAGATAGATAAAAGGCAAAATGACCAGCTTAAGCTCTGGATTGAAAGCTTACCAGAATCTTACACAAGTTGGGGTGACAACATGCGGCTGAATGAATGTTGCTTCAGTTCTTCTTAATGAAATTATTATGTAGTCCTACATAAGAACAATGATTTCATATTTGCAGGACAAGACAGCCGTTCATGTTCATGTTGTGGTGCTTGTGTTGCGGACTGAACAAAAATGAAGAATATCCATATGAACTTGCAATGAATCAGTCCAGGTGTCCACAGGTTCTTACTACAACTTAAAAGTATATGGAGGGACCTGATAAACAATTTCTTTGTCATGTTTTGATGTGCTCTGTGAAGCATTGTATCGTGCCGAATCATTGCTTAAATGTAAAGGTGTATACATTGATCATTAACGTTACGGGAATTTCCCAAATATTCCGAGGCTGGGCCGCGGAGCGCGTGAACCCTTTTTAGTATCATTAAAACAAGCTTGAAAAGAGACACAAAGTTCACTCTGAAGGCTAGAAATTCTCATATCAATCGGAGACAAAAAAAACAAGATTTTAGAAATATAATTTAGAACTAACTGAAATTTAGAATTAAAAACAAGGAATATTAGAAGAAGGATCCATATAGAACACAGCGGGAGATTAACTAAAATTCATAATAAAAAGTAAAATAAGCCCAAAAATTGGATTTCAATACAAATTCCAAATAAACTTAAAAATCATTAAAAAGAAATAAAAATATAATAAAAACTTGCTCTGAACACTAGAAATTCCCACCATAATTGGAGAAAAGGAAGAGTTCAAGTTGAAATATAATTTAGAAATAACTGAAATTCAAAAAAGAAGTGGACATTTGAAAGAAGAGTCCATCTAGAACACAACAGGAGTGTCGACTCTTATGATCGGCAATATAATTTATAGGGTGCACAAGATTAAGGAGAGAGGTGACACAGATGTTTATACTGATTTAGACCCTCGGCGTGAGGTAATACCCTAGTCCATTTAGTGTAGATTAGATCCGTGTAAGTGTGCGCAACACGATGTTGGAATAGTTTGTGGGCACGCATGTAGAGAATGAATAATTACCCCTAATAATTTCCCTCGGCGCCCCTTATAGCCTTGCCGTGAGTACCCCGGTACCGTGTACATGTTAATAGCAAAATTTAGCAAGATATACTCGGATTTGGAGATAAACACCGAGGTGGATTTGGAGGAGATTGGATCTTACTGAAACAAATTGTGTATCAGCTGGAGACTGTATCAGCTAGAAACAAAGACGAACTAGGATTGAGCCGATGAGGCGAGACATGAGCCGATACAGACACAGTTGGGCTCACGACAGACCCAAGTCGGATTGCAAAGCATTGCTGTTTAAGGAAAGAGTCCGTTTTAGGCAATTGTAATTATTAATTAGGTATTTAATGTCGGTTTCTTAGAGATTTGGCAAGAGTCCGACGTGTGAACTTGTTTGTATCTTTTTGTAGCTTAGGAAAGTTTGATTCATGTCCATAATGGACATAGTTAGTCAGTCCATGTAAACAGAGGGAGGAATACAACACTTTCGATGCATCGCCACCTTTTGTTTTAGTTCTTTTCGATGAGTTCTTGCTTCGAGTTAGAGCATCGGCTTCGATCTTCTAACAACAGGTAACTTGTCTCGATGGTTTGCATTATCGGGGCTATTATGTCATTTTAGATGTATTAATCTCTTTATTTCAAGTCATCATTATCATATACCTTAGTTAATCTAGTTTAACATCGTAATTTGGTCATATCGGATGCGATTCATTTTAGGGTTTATGTTGGTATTGGCTAAATTATTTTGCTAGATTAGATTAGCTAAGGTATCTACCATCCTAAAAATTAGTCAGTTATTTGATTGTTTAGACTTTAGGTTTCTTCACATACTTTGAGTTGCATCAATCCTAGTCTTGTTTAGAACCCTAAAAACTAACCTAGAATTGATTAAGAATAAGGATAGTATTGGAGTTTCAGCCGATCTTGCCTGATATCATTGTTTCATCTTAATTTTTTAACTTTCTACATATTATATCTGCCACTTATATAAGAGAATTGATCCTTTTTAATATAGTATTAAGCATGATTCAATCTCGGTCAGATCGTTATATTTAAAGATTGAAACTTGTTTAGTATATTCGATTTGACCAACACTTTTATATAAGTTTGTGTTAGAATAATAGCTGATACATTATCTTTTTGCTCTAAATAATGGGTCATCGTCTGATCTTTTACAATATTGACATACATGATTGATATTATAGCCGATGGGACATATTTAGGGTTTTGTTCTACTCAAATTCATCACACATGAGCTGATTTGATCTGATTGCATCAGTTGATCCTTGACGATACGACATCGGTTTAATCTACCGATCGACTATCGTTTACCTAACTTTGTTTCTTCTTTGTCTTTGCTGGTTGCAGGATCAAACCACCTGACACGCTCTGAACCCGAAAGCAAGATTTGGACATGTACTAGAGTTAAGCAGATCTCTCAGTTCATTGTGTGTTTTTTTTTTTGCATCAACAGTACCCCACAATGAGTTTAATAAAATTCTAAAATCATTAAAATTTGGAAAAATACAATATTACATATCCAAAAGTAAAGAATACATGCCAAGAAGATTTCATGGAAAATACAAAATTAAATTTCCAAAGTAAGATTTTTTTTAAAAAAATAATATATAAAACTAAAACTGATGGAGATGTACAAGGGTAGTACTAGAATATCTACGTATGCCATTATTTTACTCATAATATATTTATGCATTGGTGGTATGTGGGGGTAAAACTTTTACCCATGCTTGTGTGAATATCATATAGCATTTTGTGTATAACATATCACCATACGAAGAAATTAAAGCTGATAGCATGGTCACAACTCAACCTAGCTTGGAAAAGAGTTTGAGGCGATCGAGAAGCAAATACAAACCAGACAATTTACCAATTGTCCAAACAATATATCCAATCCATACATAAAGCATCTCCAAGTAACAAGGAAGAGGAGAGGCCAAAGGGTGAGCCAAGGGGCGGCAAAGAAGTAGGGTAGTGGTTAGCGAGACTTCTGAAAATTATAAATATAGAACCCTAGCGATGATAAGATTTGATTTTTAAATCCCAAAAATAACAGAGAGTGGGGGTTGCGGGTGGGTGAGTGAGCAAAGGGACCACAAACAAGTAGACAGTATTGGTTGACAAGACTTTATATATATATATATATATATATATATATATATATATATATATATATATATATATATATAAAGCACCTCAACAAGATAAGGTTATATTTTTTTAAGGTCCCAAGAAAAACAAAAAGAAGGAGCAGCCTGCTATGTGAGCAAGTGGAGGGGTAGCAAAGCACTAGGCTAATGGAGGCTGATGTGACTTTTCAAAATATTTTTCTAAGACCCAAAACAATGAGTCAACTATTTAATGAATTCTAAAAATAATTAACCATGCGTATAAAAAATAAATATACTTTTATGTCATAATACAAATTTTTATTGGTGCTAACCGTGTAATTACGTCGTCCATCCTGCTTGTTCATACAATATTAGTTCTATGTTGGTTATATCATACATATTCAGAAGGGCGTGTCATACAATTTATATTTTAGTTTTCTGATGCATATGATCAACTTGTTTAAATAAAACTATAGCATTATTTCTTTTCATAATGTTTGGTTTGTTCCTTTCCAGAAAAAAAAAAGAGAATGTTTTGTTTGGTCAAAAGCCTAGACTATTTTTTTTATGACAGAGTCAAGTCACAAGAGAACAAAGGAACTTGAACAAGAAGGCAAGCATGTACTACAACATCTCAATAACACGTTAGCGATGGGTTGTACCCAACTACGGTATTTGCAAAGTATTGGGGATTTTGGTACCAAGACATACGCGAGATTATGGTAAAGAAGCCTGGTGATAGGATTTTTATACAAGTTCAGCCCCCACCTGATGGGTAATAGCCCTATTCCTGTTAGCCAAAGCCAGTGTTGCCATTATATAATCAATCTCTCACAAGTATAATAGAGAGGAGAACCACATTTAGTCTCTATCATTCTAGCAGTGTACAGCTCGAGTAGATGGTCGACGGCTAGCAGTCATCAGTTTCCTCAAATTGAGAGGCGGCAATAGATCCCTCTTGACTTTTGTGGCGCTTGTGGATCATATAGTCTGGTCTTGGTGTCTCTTTGTTGGCTTTTGTGGCTCTTGTGTTGGTTTGTCCTCTCTCTCCTCCTAGAGTTCTTGTATTTATACCCTGGGGTGCCCCTTTGTCCAAGTAGAACTAAGGAGGCAAGTATGGATACGATCCGAGTAAACCTTGTAACATCCAAGTAGGACTATATTTCTCCTTTCTTATTCGGAGCACCTTCCATATATGAGAGTTGATTATGTATTGGACTTGATAAATGGTGGGCCCTGTCGAGATTAATACACAAGTATTGGGTATCCCATATCTAAGATACCAACACATGTGTAGTTAAAAAGAACGTGACATTTTTCGATTGCTCCCGTCCCTTCAAAAATTTTAGGTTAACACTAAATATGGCTATCCTAAAAGTCATTGTACAATCTTGTGTCCCTGTAATGAAAATTCTCTACTCCACTCGAAAAAACACATGCACGGTGGTATCCTAATATTGTCCTCAAGACTGGTTGCAATTGATCCGGGCAATGTTCTTGTCCACACAACAATCCAAGTCTCTTATTTTGGACACAAAAAGCCAAACATAGGAGGGAATTCCATCCTATAAAAGTACATGCACCATGCATTTCCATTCGATCGTACACCCATCTACAAGGAAAGGAAAGAGATAATTGAGAGAGGGAGAAGCTCACCAATGGCGAACTTCTATAGCGGTGTTATAATCTTCTCTGTGTTGCTCATCTCACTATGGACGGTGACTCCGGTGCTGTCCCATAGTGAGTTGGACTACGGACACCGGTATGAAAACAATATTCTCCTAAATCTAAAGGCGCATGCATATCATGTGGGCTTATTACGATACATATTTTAAATGTCAATCCTATACATGCATGTATAAAAAAAGTGATTGTATTTTGCTTATGCCTATAATTTTCACACATTTATATCTTTTCTACTTAGGGCGAAGAATGAGAAAACGCCAAATGATGGCAATGATATGAGCAAGGAAATTGGAAAAGGGGAAGAGCAACATGTAAACCAGGAAGCAGCTGACGCTGCTGTTGTCCTAAAGGCCAAAGAAGAAATTGCTAAACGTACAGCAGAACACATACAAAGTACCATTGGAAGTTCACGAGTTGCAATCAATGAAAAAGAGGAGTTACTAGAGAAAACAGCTGAGGTAATGAGCCGGATGGCAGGAGAGGTCTCAAATCAACTCTCTAAAGTAGCAAAGGAACACACGAAGATTGCCGTGGGTAGCATTGCAACTGCACTCAAGTTTAAGCAAGAAGTCCTAAAGCAGGCTGCACAACGTGTGAAGGATGTTTCAGAAGATGTTCATATGGCGACTAAGGCAAAGCAGGAAATCTTGCAAAACGTGGCCCATGATATGGGAAAAGTTGCAGGAGACATGGCAACCAGCATGGCTAAGATGGCTGAGGTTGCTGCAGGTAATACTAATATCAATAATGTAATGAATCAATATTTAAGGTATAAATATACCGTAGCAGAAAAGGAATATTAAAAATAGCCCATTAAACACAATTAAGCTAGTTCAGATTTACTTATATAAAAATATAACAAGACATTTCCATCCTTTCTAGGAGTGGCTGGTGGTGCAGCGGCAGGAGTAGCTACTGGAATTGCTGGGGGTTTTGCTGGTGGTGCTCGGGTTCATGTATCTGGAGGTATACATGCAAATATTCATATTAGTGCTAGCGCTAGTGCCCATGCTAAAGCTAGTGCAGCTGCAAGTGCTGGGGTTGGAGCTAAAGCGAGTAAAAGTGTAAGTGGCAATGTAGGCAACAACGCAGAAGAATATGCAGGTGCCAACGGTAATGTCCATGGAAAAGCAAAAGCTGGTATCAGTGCTGGTGTTGGTATCTCCGCGGGTGCTAAAGTTGCTGCTGGCATAGGAGCGAATGCTGGAGTTGTTGGTGATGCAAAGACAAATGCAAAAGCCGGTGTAGGTGCTGGTGTTGGTATATCTGGAGGCGCTAAAGTTGGTGCTGATATCGGAGCAAAGGCGGGAGTTGGTGCTGATGCGAATGCAAATGCAAAAGCCGGTATAGGTGCTGGTGTTGGTATCTCGGGAGGTGCTAAAGTTGGTACTGACATCGGAGCGAAGGCGGGAGTTGGTGGTGACGCCAATGCAAAGGCTGGTGTCGGTGCTGGTGTTGGTATCTCGGGAGGCGCTAAAGTTGGCGCTGACATTGGAGCGAAGGCGGGAGTTGGTGGTGACGCATATACAAAGGCAAAAGCCGGTGTCGGTGCTGGTGTTGGGATCTCTGGAGGCGCAAAAGATGGTGGTAGCATCGGAGCAAACGCGGGAGTTGGTGCTGATGCGAATGCAAATGCAAAAGCCGGTATAGGTGCTGGAGTTGGTATCTTGGGACGCGCTAAAGTTGGCGCTGATTTCGGAGCGAAGGCTGGAATTGGTGCTGACATCGGAGCGAAGGCTGGAGTTGGTGCTGACGCAAATGCAAATGCAAAAGCTGGTATAGGTGCTGAAGCTGGTATCTCGGGAGGCGCTAAAGTTGGCGCAAATATTGGAGCGAACGCGGGAGTTGGTGCTAACGCGAATGCAAAAGCTGGAATAGGTGCTGGTGTTGGTATCACGGGAGGCGCTAAAGTTGGCGCTGATATCGGAGCGAAGGCTAGAGTTGGTGCTAACGCGAATGCAAATGCAAAAGCTGGTATAGGTGCTGGCGTTGGTATCTCGGGAGGCGCTAAAGTTGGCGCTGACATTGGAGCGAATGCGGGAGTTGGTGGTGACGCGTATACAAAGGCAAAAGCCGGTGTCAGTGCCAGTGTTGGGATCTCTGGAGGAGCTAAAGTTGGCGCTGAAATCGGAGTGAAGGCTGGAGTTGGTGCTGACGCAAATGCAAATGCAAAAGCCCGTATAGGTGCTGGAGTTGGTATCTCGGGACGCGCTAAAGTTGGCGCTGATATCGAAGCGAAGGCTGGAATTGGTGCTAACGCGAATGCAAATGCAAAAGCCGGTATAGGTGCTGGTGTTGGTATCTCGGGAGGCGCTAAAGTTGGCGCTGACATCGGAGCGAAGGCTGGAGTTGGTGCTGACGCGAATGCAAATGCAAAAGCTGGTATAGGTGCTGGAGCTGGTATCTCGGGAGGCGCTAAAGTTGGCGCAGATATTGGAGTGAAGGCGGGAGTTGGTGGTGGCGCGAATGCAAAAGCCGGTATAGGTGCTGGTGTTGGTATATCGGGAGGCGCTAAAGTTGGCGCTGACATCAGTGCGAAGGCTGGAGTTGGTGGTGACGCGAATGCAAAAGCCGGTATAGGTGCTGGAGTTGGTATCTCAAGAGGCGCTAAAGTTGGCGCTGACATTGGAGCGAATGCGGGAGTTGGTGGTGACGCGTATACAAAGGCAAAAGCCGGTGCCGGTGCCGGTGTTGGGATCTCTGGAGGAGCTAAAGTTGGCGCTGAAATCGGAGCGAAGGTTGGAGTTGGTGCTGACGCAAATGCAAATGCAAAAGCCGGTATAGGTGCTGGAGTTGGTATCTCGGGACGCGCTAAAGTTGGCGCTGATATCGGAGCGAAGGCTGGAATTGGTGCTGACGCGAATGCAAATGCAAAAGCCGGTATAGGTGCTGGTGTTGGTATCTCGGGAGGCGCTAAAGTTGGCGCTGACATCGGAGCGAAGGCTGGAGTTGGTGCTGACACGAATGCAAAAGCAAAAGCTGGTATAGGTGCTAGAGCTGGTATCTCGGGAGGCGCTAAAGTTGGCACAGATATTGGAGCGAAGGCGGGAGTTGGTGGTGGCGCGAATGCAAAAGCCGGTATAGGTGCTGGTGTTGGTATATCGGGAGGCGCTAAAGTTGGCGCTGACATCGGTGCGAAGGCTGGAGTTGGTGGTGACGCGAATGCAAAAGCCGGTATAGGTGCTGGAGTTGGTATCTCAGGAGGCGCTAAAGTTGGCGCTGACATTGGAGCGAAGGCGGGAGTTGGTGGTGGCGCGAATGCAAAAGCCGGTATAGGTGCTGGTGTTGGTATATCGGGAGGCGCTAAAGTTGGCACTGACATTGGTGCGAAGGCTGGGGTTGGTGGTGACGCGGATGCAAAAGCCGGTATAGGTGCTGGAGTTGGTATCTCAGGAGGCGCTAAAGTTGGCGTTGATATTGGAGCGCATGCGGGAGTTGGAGGTGACGCGTATAAAAAGGCGAAAGCTGGTGTTGGTGCTGGTGTTGGGATCTCTGGAGGCGCCAAAGTTGGCGGTGGCATCGGAGCGAACGCGGGAGTTGGTGCTGATGCGAATGCAAATGTAAAAGCTGGGATAGGTGCTGGAGTTGGTATCTCGGGAGGCGCTAAAGTTGGCGCTGACATCGAAGCAAAGGCAGGAGTTGGTGGTGATTCGAATGGAAAAGCTGGTATAGGTGCTGGAGTTGGTATCTCGGGAGGCGCTAAAGTTGGTGCTGACATCGGAGCGAAGGCGGGAGTTGCTGGTGACGCGAATGCAAAAGCTGGTATAGGTGCTGGTGTTGGTATCTCGGGAGGAGCTAAAGTTGGCGCTGACATTCGAGCAAAGGCGGGAGTTAGTGCTGATGCGAATGCAAATGCAAAAGCCGGTATAGGTGCTGGAGTTGGTATCTCGGGAGGAGCTAAAGTTGGTGCTGACATCGGAGCGAAGGCGGAAGTTGGTGGTGATGCGAATGCAAAAGCCGGTATAGGTGCTGGAGTTGGTATCGCAGGAGGCGCTAAAGTTGGCGCTGACATTGGAGCGAAGGCGGGAGTTGGTGCTGATGCGAATGCAAATGCAAAAGCAGGTATAGGTGCTAGAGTTGGTATCTCAGGAGGCGCTAAAGTTGGCGCTGACATTGGAGCGAAGGCGGGAGTTGGTGGTGATGCGTATACAAAGGCAAAAGCCCGTGTCGGTGCTGGTGTTGGGATCTCTGAAGGCGCTAAAGTTGACGGTGGCATCGGAGCGAACGCGGGAGTTGGTGCTGATGCGAATGCAAATGCAAAAGCCGGTATAGGTGCTGGAATTGGTATCTCGGGAGGCGCTAAAGTTGGCGCTGACATTGGAGCGAAGGCGGGAGTTGGTGGTGACGTGAATGCAAAAGCCGGTATAGGTGCTGGTGTTGGTATCTCGGGAGGCGCTAAAGTTGGCACTGACATCGGAGCAAAGGCTGGAGTTGGTGGTGACGCGAATGCAAATGCAAAAGCTGGTATAGGTGCTGGAGCTGGTATCTCGGGAGGCGCTAAAGTTGGCGCAGATATTGGAGCGAAGGCGGGAGTTGGTGCTGACGCGAATGCAAAAGCTGGTATAGGTGCTGGTGTTGGTATCTCGGGAGGCGCTAAAGTTGGCGCTGATATCGGAGCGAAGACTGGAGTTGGTGCTGACGCGAATGCAAATGCAAAAGCTGGTATAGGTGCTGGCGTTGGTATCTCGGGAGGCGCTAAAGTTGGTGCTGACATCGGAGCGAAGGCGGGAGTTGGCGGTGACGTGTATACAAAGGCAAAAGCTGGTGTCGGTGCTGATCTTGGGATCTCTGGAGGAGCTAAAGTTGGCGCTAATATCGGAGTGAAGGCTGGAGTTGGTGCTGACGCGAATGCAAATGCAAAAGCCGGTATAGATGCTGGAGTTGGTATCTCGGGAGGCGCTAAAGTTGGTGGTGGCATCGGAGCGAATGCTGGAGTTGGTGGTGATGCGAAAGCTAATGCTAATGCTGGCGTTGGCGCAAACGCTAAAGCTGGTGTTGGTGCTGGGATTGGTCTCGGTATTGGTGCCGGTATCTCAGGAGGTGCTAAAATTGGTGGTAGTATTGGAGCAAAGGCGGATGTTGGTGGTGATGCAAAAGCGAATGTGGATGCTGGTGCCGCTATCTCTAAAGAAGCTAAAATTGATGCTGGTATCTCTAAAGAGGATAAAATCAATGCAAGTATTGGAGGAAATGCAGGTGCTAACGCTAATGCCAGTGTTGGTGCCGGTGTCGGGCTCGGCATTGGTGCTGGTATCACAGAAGGTGCTAAAGTTGGTGGTGGTATTGGAGCAAATGCCGATGTTGGTGGAGATGCAAAAGCTAATGCTGATGCTGGTATCAATGCTGGTGCTGGTATTTCTAAAGACGCTAAAATTGGTGCTAGTATCTCTAAAGAGGATAATATCAGTGCTGGTATTGGAGGAAATGCAGGTGTTAATGCTAATGCTGGTATTGGTGCTAGTGCTGGTCTTGGTATTAGCGCCGGTATCTCAGGAGGTGCTAAAGTTGGTGGTGGTATTGGAACAAATGCCGGTGTTGGTGGTGATGCGAAAGCTAATGCTGATACTGGTCTCAATGCTGATGCGGGTATCTCTAAAGACGCAAAAATTGGTGCTAGTATCTCTAAGGAGGATAAAATCAATGCTGGTATTGGAGGAAATGCAGGTGCTAACGTTAATGCCGGTGTTGGTATCAGTGCCGGTCTCTCAGGAGGTTCTAAAGTTGGTGGTGATATTGGAGCAAATGCCGGTGTTGGTGGTAATGCAAAAGCTAACGCTGATGTTGGTCTCAATGCCGGTGCCGGTATCTCTAAAGAGGATAAAATCAGTGCTGGTATTGGAGGAAATGCAGGTGCTAATGCTAATGCCGGTGTTGGTGATGGTGTTGGTATCGGTATTGGTGCCGGTATCTCAGGAGGTGCTAAATTTGGTGGTGGTATTGGAGCAAATGCCGGCGTTGGTGTTGATGCGAAAGCTAATGCTGATGCTGATCTCAATGCTGGTGCCGGTATCGCTAAAGACGATAAAATTGGTGCTAGTATCTCTAAAGAGGATAAAATCAGTGCTGGTATCGGAGGAAATGCAGGTGCTAATGCTAATGCCGGTGTTGGTGTCGGTGCTAATCTCGGTATTGGTGCCAGTATCTCAGGAGGTGCTAAAGTTGGTGGTGGTATTGGAGCAAATGCGGGTGTTGGTGGTGATGCAAAAGCTAATGCTGATGTTAATGCTAGTGGAGGTGGAGGTGTTGTTGGAGGACAAGCTGGAGCAAATGCTAATGCTAATGCTGGTGCTAACGTTGGCATTGGTGCTAGCAAGCATATTGGTTTTGGTTTTGGAGCTGGTGGTAGTTTCCATTTCCGTGCATCAGCCAAGGCACACGCAAGTGCTAATGCCGCTATTAGTGGATCCGAAGGTTCTAACATAGGTGCTGGAGCTAGTGCGTCGAAGAGTGTTGGTGCTGGTATAGGTGCCGGTGTAGGAGTACACACTGGCATGAACATTGGATTTCACGGAGGAATTGGGGGCAATGCAAATGTTGGTAGTAATGCTGGCATAGGTGCTTCTGGTAAGGAAAACAATGGTGTTGAGGAAGAAAAAGGCAAATCAGCTGAAGCTAGCACAAATAAGGAATATGGTTCGGCAAATTAAAGAGGAATTCTAAAGAAGAAGCCCATTATACGAAGATCGATATGGTCATTACAAACATTTGAGATGTTTTTTTTTTGACACATTCAGTAACTATATGATTTTTTTTCTATATTTTTAGTCTGGAGATCTTATGGCAAGATAAGGCTCTCCTTAACGACATAAGCCGATGAATAAATGTTGGCTATGCATGTAACCTAACATGTTGATTTTGATGATAAGCATCGCCATTTTATATTTGATGTTTTTGTGGTTTTGTTTACTTTTTGCCAACAAGATACAACGCCGTGCCTTAACTCTTAGTGTTTCCGCACCATGTAGTAACATGTTATACTAACAACACTGACAAAGTTAGATAAGTAAGTTAGATATATATACTTTCGAAAAGCTAAAGCTTATTAATGATTATCAAATTATTTTTAGGGTTTTTTTTTTTTTGCTTTCGTTGGACAACTTTGTTCTTCACGAGCTAAAAGGACAAATAAAAGTTATACTTAAAATTATTCTTGAAATAAAAATATCAAACTCAAAATTAGTTAAAACTTTTAATTACACGAAAGTCACACACGCACATCACACTCATGCACAGCGAATGCACCTCTTGACACACCCTCAAAGAGACGAATTCAAAGACCCACAGATGACCTCACTAAAATTCTAAATTTGTAACGCCTCACTCAAATCTTATTGAAAACCCACCTTTTAAGATCATAAGGATTTAGCCCTTGATTGATAGAATCAGGTATAAGACTTCACCGTCGTACCACCGGTATGCCAACAAAAGGCTAAACCAAGCACGCAAACACGCCTTACAATGTTTGAACTCCAACGTTATAGATCGGTGAGAAACCGAATGGAAGTAATCTAGAGCAATCGCTACATACCCACAGGGAGGTGCTCAATCAACCTGAAGCGGTGAGAAGCCAGGAGCGTTGTCAGCCGTTTACTGAGTAAGCAAACCACGGCCCAGCAAGATCGAGTGTGCGCGAAGTCTGCCGCTGTCGGTGGTCAGCACCGGCCGCGGGAAACAGCATACACGCCGACGCGGCCGGTCGCCGTTGCAAACCTGACCCCGGCATCGCCAGCCTGACCTGCTGCCCGCACCCAAAAATATCCCCGACATGGTCACACGCATCCCCACCGCGACGACCACGCGTATTACACGCTATTCCCCCACCGAGCCCGCCGCGGCAAGCAACGCTAGCTAGCTTTGCACACTGCACGTACGTGGCTGGCATGGAGCTCAGCGAGCACGAGGAGGACGTCGGCGACGTGGGCGGTGGCTGCTCATCCCCGCCCACGCCGCCTCACCGCGTGCTGACGTCGGCCGCCCCCGAGACGATAAGGTGCCGGTACCACGAGTGCCTCCGGAACCACGCGGCGGCCTCGGGCGGCCACGTCGTGGATGGCTGCGGCGAGTTCATGCCGGCGTCCACCGAGGAGCCGCTCGCCTGCGCGGCCTGCGGCTGCCACCGCAGCTTCCACCGCCGGTACCCTTCCCCGGGCCGCGCGGGCGCAGCACGGCTGCTGCAGCTGCACCTGCCGGCGTCCATCAACTCGCGCGCACCACCCGCGCTGCTGCTGCCGCCTGCAGCGGCCGCCAGCAAGCAAGGTTTGCCGTTCCCTGGCTACGGCACGCCCAGCGGCGGCACTGGCACCACGACCGCGTCCTCCAGCGACGAGCGGCTGCGGCCCTCGCCGGTGCAGCCACGGAGGCGGTCACGCACGACGTTCACGCGGGAGCAGAAGGAGCAGATGCTGGCGTTCGCGGAGCGCGTGGGGTGGAGGATCGAGCGGCAGGAGGAGGCGACGGTGGAGCACTTCTGCGCGCAGGTCGGCGTCCGGAGACAGGCGCTCAAGGTGTGGATGCACAACAACAAGCATAGCTTCAAGCAGAAACAGCAGCAGGAGAACAGGCAGGAACAGCAGCAGTAGGCAGGATGCCATGTATGGGAGGAGACAAAGGTTCGATCGAAATGAGCGGGGAAGGTAGAGCCCCCCTCCTTCCTGCCATTTGATGTTCTTTTCCTATTCTTGTACTAATCAAATTATTATTTCTTCTTCTGACCTTTTAATTACTGAATAATTGGTACGGTAGATGCAATATAGGTTGGATTAGATTATTCTTCTTATAGATAGAAAAAAGTCCATTTTAAGACCAATAGGTGGGTTAGATTTTGGCATCCCGCGTTTGCGTAGCTGTGAGCTCTGATTCGTTACTGTCTTACACTGTTAGTATATTTTTGTAAGCCAAACAGATCAAAAAAAATTGACCATTCAGAGCATGGATTACAATCAACTGCCATTAAAATCGAAAGGAATCTCATGCCAGTCAACTGAAGATAACTGTATACATACACACTGCTTTTTTCTCTGATTGGTAACTTGCGCTAGTGACAAAAGGCGGTAAAAGGGCTGGTCAAAAGTCAGAACTATGGCTGGATTAATGAAAATCCATTATCTAAAAAAAAAGTCAGAACTATGGCCGTGATCAGCTCTAAGCTGTATATCTGTGTGATGATGGTTCGAAAGATAAGGCAGTTTATTATATTTCTCGACGTTTTCCTTGTTTCTGGGAGGAGTTGGTACATAACAAGAAAATTCAGCATCCAACATCGATGGCACACCAGTCACCATTCATTTCCGGTTGATTTTTTCCGTCCGGAATTAGGGTGGGTCAGGGAGGAAGAGATATGAAGGAAATGGTCTGATAGTAACCGGGAGGTGCTGAACAATCTATCTATAGTTGGCATTTGCAATTTGTGCACTGGTGGGCGGCTGGGATTTACGTGCATGGCCGGACATCACATGGTACGTGTCCACATCTATCATCTATAAGCTTGATTGCAAAGATTTTGTTTGAAGAAATTGTGAGGTCCGTGTTGCGAAGGAGGAAAAGGTTGACAAGGATGTAATAAATGCGCTCAAAGAATATAGCAGAACAGACAAGCTGAAAAAAACAAAAGAAAGAAAAAAGGAAACTTCAATGTCTAATAAAGATCTTGGGTATTCATTAACGCTTCATGGTGTAAGAAAACACCATGTGGAGTCTAAAATAGATGAAGACAAACAAACATTACTATGCCATAGTATTATATGAATGTTTGGGCACTGCCATCAAAATTTATACGGTTTTTTTTTAACCAAATACCCACTAACCTACATTGGAATGCAATACTCTGAAATTTCATTCTGAAATCATGCTTCAAACTCATGTTTACAGCACCACGAATTCGTTAGTTAGCTTAATAGTCGATTCTAAAGCTTGTCATTGAAGGTATTTATTTCTTAAGGCAGAACCTAACACATTTTAGTCACAGCTGCTCAAATGTGTACACTTAGGCTATGTTCGTTACTTGTGGTTAGGAGCAAATCCCTCTCGCAAAAAAAAGGAACGATCTATTAGCGCGTGATTAATTAAGTATTAGCTATTTTTTTAAAAAAAATGCATCAATTTGATTTTTTTTAAGCAACTTTCGTATAGAAATTTTTTAACAGTTTGAAAAGAGGGGAGTGAGTTATAATTAGTAAAACTCCTGATAATCTTCCTGGTATCTCTTGGTACCATGAGTTACTCAAATTTTAATGTAAAATTTGATATCTCATAGTATCTAAAAAAGTGGTATCTCATGGTACCTCCTTAACAAGTATAAAATTGCTCTTTAAATAAACACTTCCTAGTCAGTGCAATTTCTCATAAAATGTAACATGTGGCTTAGGCTTAGCAAGCAAAAACATTTGTGCGCACCATCCCAGGTGCTTAAGATTGGTGGAGCTATGCTTGAGAGAGTTGTCTTTTACAAATGGTGACAGTACGAAGTGGTCAGCTATTTATATAGCTTGTGCGCCTGGACAAGGACAGAGAAAGAATGTCTAGTAATATAACAACTTAAATCCGAATTAGACATAGTACTTCAAATCTGGTTAAACCCCTCTCCAACATTGTCTTTGCCTGTGATGACGTTTAATGCTGTTGAATGACTGTATTAGGTTTGTACTTCGCAGGCCCCAGAAAATCTGGACCTGGGAGAACAAAGTTGGATCCAATACCAGGATTGATCTGAACGCATTTGGTGTAAAGATTGCATATAACTACCATTGTCCACTATTGCAATTCACAACAATGACGACCAGAAAAGTATGTGTTTACAAGTTACCGTCTCATAGACGAAGAGATGGCATAAAGAGTTCGGAAGGAGGATACTCATGCAGGAAATTAGCATCAGCGAGAGGATGTTATGATTATGATAACCAATCCTCAACTTCTTGTTGTCAGGTCTACTTCTTATTAACACGGGGCTTTCCTTTGACCTCAGATTCCTACACACGAAAATAATGACAAAACAAGAACCTATCAGAGAAGAATAACCAGACCAAGAATATATGTCCTCATCCAAGAAAAAACAACAAAGAGGATGGTATTAGCACATCGAAACTCAAGCAAATTTACAGAGTCTGTTTGAAAGTAAAATGTAACTTGTCAGATAAAAATGCAATAAGTTATTGCCCCAGGTCTTTTTTATGTCTATGTAACCACTTCAAATTGATCAAACAAACTAAATATGTTATACATCACATAATAATTACTATAAGAGAACCAACCTGGACACTATGGAGAAAGATATTTGTTTTTGCAGTAGAAGGATTGTGCTTCTCGGCACCCTTGCTCCAATCATAGCATACCTAACACAGGTCAGCAAGACAAGTTGCGTGAGCAATATAATTAAATTTCAGAACAATCTGAAGAATACAAAATCATTTATGGTTGATATTCGAGCCAAATAGGAACTTATCTCCACACATGCTTTCTAACATCAAAAGTGCCATAGTTACAAGAAGTCAAACTTAGCATTTCTACTGTTCATTTATCAAAAAATATTCCAAAACATTTAAGACACATTAAATTACACTCTGCAATATGATGTATTAAATTGCACCCTGCAATATGACGTATTAAATTGCACTCTGCAATATGACGTATTCCCCTAATCTGAAATACTCCCTACATCCCAAATTATAAGGCGCGGTTTGACTTGGGACGGCCTTCAACATCAAACTTTGATTGCCAATTTCTCTGAAAGTATATTATTATCCATAGTGAAACTAAAATCATATGAAAGTACATCTGAAATTCTGAATATGAATCTAACAGTACCATATTAATATCACTAAACCTATATATTGTAAGACCAATTAAAAGTCAAAATTTATGGTCTGAATTTTGAAATGTGTGCGCGCCTTATAATTTGGGGTGGAATGAGTACTATCACGATAAGGTCTATGGTATTATATGCACCCCTCGCTCTTGGCTACTGCTGGTTCTAATGTTAATTATTGAGGTGAATGACAATCCAGGAGAAATAAATCTAGCAAAAGTATCAGAAGTAACAATGCATGTCTAACAATTCATTATGGTGCAGATGGCAAGAGATAGCCTACCGCATAAGCAAATATTGAGCCATCCTGATTGAATGTACTGCATGTGATGGGTGACGGACACTTATTGAAAGCCTGCAAAACAATAGAGGTAGGTATATCATGAAACATTAATATGGGAATTGAGAAGTAAAGACTTGGCAAAGGAAATTTTAATGTAATGATTTTCTTCTTCACAGTGTAACTATTGTATGAACTACACTAAAGACTAATATGTTAACCATGAGCTTTAGCGCTTGCTGGCAATTCTTTTGCACTAAACAACACATCAAACAACCACAAATTAGGATAGCTGGATATGTCGCACCAGTGATATCGGCATGGCCAGTGAGGAAGGGAACCATACATCAACTCTTGTTCTGATGCCCGTCTGCCACCTTAATTTATAACAGTTAGTTAAATTGAGTATGATTTATTCCTGTTAGTTATCTCATCTATTAGTTGAGTGTTAACTGTTAGCTGAATTGCTAGGCTCTATTTAAGAAGAGACCATTACATTAAAATTTCATCATTTCAAGAAGGGTAAAAACCAGAAACTTGCACCAGGATTGGTCTGAGTCTCTCAGGCACATACATGCTCAGTGAGTAAGGAACCCAGCTGTGGGACAAATAGCAAAAAAATGTGTTATCCCATCTATTCCCACAAGTAAGTCAAACATGCCCATAACATGACTGCTTGGAACTAGAAGTTTCAGTGAATGGGGTTACTTAGTTTGTTTCTCAAAAGAAAATTAGCAGTTTCTGTTCGCTAACAGATAATGTGTGTGTGTAAATCATCAAAATAATTTGCAGTTCTCAGAACAAAGACCTCATTTTGTGATCGATCTGACCTTATCTCTATTACTTAAAATATCTTAGTAGACAAGTATGGCATTTGTATGATTTTTTACATAATTACGCTGTGCAGAGAAGTGCATACATATAGGTCTGCTACTGGGTTGAGAAACAGTCCAAAACCGCTCCAACCCAGCTCCCTAGTGAAGCAGCGATCCAAAACAATCCACACCGCTCCCTCAACTCTAGAACCCAAACCAAACCAATCCATAACAGATTTTAACCATCCATTCAAGTTAAATGGACTCAATCCATTTTAAATCCATGGACTCAAACCATTTGCTGCTAACTAGTCGAGGTCCAGGCTGGAAGCTCATCTCTTTTACACCATGGACGTTACCGAGACAGACTGCCGCTGCCACCAAAGCTGACATCTCAGATCTCACATGCCGCCGCCATCTGAGCTCGTACACCAGCTCTGCCAACCGCCGCGCACCAAGTGCAACAGTGTGTTCATTTTTGTGAGCTCTATATACTACTACCAACTTGTGTGAGCTCGTTCTGCATGGAGCCTTCTTCAGTGTGCATCCAGATCCAGCCAGCGCGCTTCATGCCCAAGCTGTTCAGCCAGAGGAGCAAGAAGCAGAGAGTAGGAAAACGAGGTCCGAGCTGGGGGAGGGCAGTGCCACCCTGCCAGAGCTCATCGTGGAGCCGACGGCGGCGTGGTCGATGTCCTTCATGGGGTCACACGAGTATCTGGCACTGGAGATCAAGGGGGAAGGCCATGGCAGCGCCGTCGACTGGTGGATGTTTGGCTTATTCCTGCACGAGCTCCTCTACGGCAAGACACCGTTCAAGGGGTCAAGCGACCGCGCCGCTGTTCAACGTGGCCAGCCAGCAGCTGCGCTTCCCGGAGTCACCGCCGCCGGTGCACCCTCAACCCAGTGCCTACAGCGTCGGCTAAGTCACAGGTCACCGCAACGCAGGAATACAACTCTTTGATAGCCATGCAGTACGCACTCCGGCTCCGGCTCCGGCTCCAGCTCCGGCTCCAGCTCACACTAGTGAAGCATCGCGTGTACGACAGGTTGAATCCACTTTCACCCATGGGTTGAATCCATGGATCGAATCCAATTTGGGGCCACAAAACTGTAACCACAACCAACCCGCCCCAAACCTTTTCTTTAGTGCATCCAACCAGCCGCATTCACAGCATCAATCCATTGCAATCCATCCAAAGTCAATCCACATCATAGTTATTAAGACCGGACCGGAGAATGAACCGGTTGAGCTCTCGGTTCACTGGTCTGGTGGTTCGACCACTGGTTAGACCGGTCCAACCACGGTTCGATGTATAATATGATGTAAATTAGCGCATGCTGCTCTCAGCCATGCGACCTAAGGTCGAATCCCCACTCCTACACCCTTTTCTAGTGATTTTCAGTGGAGTTTGCTCAATGGGCCTCGCCTCAGCCCATCACCAAAAGCCCAACAGCTTGTTACCCAGTCTGACCACTCCGGTTCAAAACTTGGTTTATATAAAAACTGCCCGGTTCAATAGGTTTTTCCCAGTTTAATTGCACAGCCGGTCTTTTAAGGGGGACTGGACCGGCCGAGGCCCTGGTTCCGGTTTTTCCTGGTCAGACCGCCGGTCCGGTCAGGTACTAATAACTATGATCCACATAGGAAACCGATCCATTTAACACATTCCAGCCCGTTCCACTAGCATGCCTACATACATAGATGGCTGATTAATTTCATTTATTTAGTTTTAGATCTGAAGATACTGATTTTCTCATTTTTAAGATTATAGTATATGGTATATATTATATTTATGTGAAAACCTCCGCAGCGCACAGGCATTATCATGTCTATAGAATTGGCAATACAACTACATCACTCCCATGTTAGTTAAAAAGAAATACATAAAATAAATAGACATATGATGTGCAGTACCTTAAGCCTTTGCTTACTGTCCTTGTCCCAAAAGTTGAAACCTCCATCAGAGCCCGAAGTGGCAAAAGTATGGTGCACCTAGATGAAATGTGCAGCATAACAAACAAATCAACAAAAGTAGTTATTTCAAGAGAGCTGCTGATAATTTAATCCTGAGGCAATAGGCAAGTAATCAAATATTATATCCCACATAAAAAGTAATCAGTTATTATTATAATTTGCTTCTCCAGATTTAAAATTTTATGCATATTCAAATTCTTCCATCCAGTTGTCTCAGAAAAAATCCGTCAAGCTTAGGAAGCAAGTAATCAACAATTCAAAATATTAAAATGAAATTACATTGAGCAAGGGATCTTACAGGGTGAAAGTTCAATGCGTTAACAGCGTATATGTCATTGCCATCACGGTGACATTTAAATGTAAAGTTTTTCCCTTGTTGACCATCATCAACATGATGAACACCAACTCGTCCTTCTATCGATCCAACCTTCAAATAAATCATAGGTTAATTAAGCATTTAAGCGCTCAAATGATCAGAAACAGTTGACCTTTTATCAGGTACACCAAACACAATTATGCAGTAAAGTCAAACAAAAAAGGCAAACAAAAGACAAAATAAAAGCAGCTGACGATGGATATAAAATGACCAAGATTGAGAAACAAAATATAATGGACTAAAGACAACAAAGAGGACTGCTAATGACTAAAATTGGAAGAATCACTAAGAAAGATAGGACATACCTGCTACACATAACAAGATCAGTTGTCATAAACAATTGTAAAATGGTGAATTGAGCAAGTATTTATTTCACTGTGCCAGAGAAAAACTGACTGATGATATAGCAACTGTCAATTTGACTGCTAAAAATTGAATGGCGACAAAATCAACACAGATTCACGGTATATCTAACTTCTACGTACTTGCCAAAAACTTACTGCATTTATTTTTCTTATGCATAAAGAACAACTTATTGTTTCAACCTCCAAATATAGGCCATCTACACTGCAGTTGCATTTTACACCACCTTTCAAATTAAAAGGTTAATCCTTTTACACATATGTTAGACTAGAGGTCAGAAATGGTCACAGTTGAAGTTGGGTGCAAACTACCTAGTTTGACCCTTTTTTTTTATTTTTTAGTACATAATTTAGGCATTAGTTAACTACTGAGATTGCAATTAGGATGTACATGGGAGCTAAAATTATTAGGAAGAAACATCGAACGGAACCCACATTTAGACCAAAGAGAAAACAAGGCATTACCAGAAACCCTTGCTGATCAGGAAATGCAGCAAGACACCTTGTCTGGAGTTTTAAAGGTGACACAATCCTCTTGAATTCAGCCTGTTGAAGCATCGGAAGCATCAGTTGCAACTTGCAAATGACATTTAAAGTGTCCAGCGTTACAGTGATAAACACAGAAATTTCAACTGGTTGTAGAGAGGGGCACAGCTGTTACTGGCTAATTTACTCTTGTTAAAAAAAATCTAGAAATATCATTTCACCTAATAAACTTTTCACCTTCACTTCACACAAATTAAATATTGATCACATGAGGACAAAAGACCTAAAGCCTACACGATTGGAAATCTCTATATGATGACAGGGTATATAATATATTGCAACCTTTAATTCTCCAATCCTTTAGCAACTGAGCAAAGGCAGAATAATTGCTCTCACTGATTTACATACCACAAAATTTACTTGACTCACTGAAAGTAACTTGGTAAAACTACATACAATGAAACAATTTCATTTTCATGTAATAAAATATGCAGCAAAACTAAAGAAAAAGAGAAATAGACTTCAGAAGGTAAGAAAGTGTATCAAACATTAAACTATAATATAGAGCTAGTAGTTGAGTTAGAAGAAAGATGTGTGTAAACTACAAGAATTATGCATAAAGCTCACATTGACTATAAACTATGATAACTATTAAGTTGAGTAGGAAAACAGAACGTGCTAACATATATATAAATTATGGATAACAAAAAAAACTGAGCATATGTGTCTCCTAAATCCTTACACATAACTAGGATAAAAGTATAGAACACAAACCACCACGAGAATTTAATATAAATTACCTGTGGATTCTGCATATTGAAGACTATTACATTTCGATCAGCAGTGCCAACCACCATGAGAGGATAACTAAGTGAGAGAGCATAACAGCGCTCAGGTAGTTGCTGAACATGTGCTGGCTGAGGTTGTCGAACATCCCAGTACCTTAATGAATTTGGTTATAAATCTGTTGTTAGGCATTAGTTGCAAAAAATGATCATTCTCCTCATTGTGTTCACATGTATGTATGCGTTGGTGCAGAGGCCAGAAGTTATACTTCCATTGTCCCAAAAAAAAACATGCAAGTATACATTAGGAGAAAAAAAATTGTGGTGCTTGAAAATAATTGTTCCCTGAACATTACATCAGAGGGAATACTCGATATCACAAACAGGAAACATCGGCATATATTAAGCGAGTTCAAATAAATGTAGTTTGCGCAAATTTCCTCACCTGAGAGTCTTGTCCCAGCTCCCACTAACAAGAAGGTTCATCTGTGGTATCCAGGCAAGCTCTTTGACCGGTGCTTCATGCCCTGATAAAACCGTGGGCTGCCCACCGGAGAGCAGCGGCCACATCTTAATCTGTTTATCACAACCTCCCGAAAAAACAGTAGTCCCATCATCCTTCCATGCCGAGCACAGCACCTACATGAAATCAACCAACCTAGATGTCAATGCAGGGAAATACAGAGTGCAGAAATCGAGGATTTCCACATCTATAACGAGCTAATGGGAGCAAACTATATGGAAGGACCGCAGTACCGGCTGATCGTGCGAGATCGAGGCCTTCGCTTGGCATTGGCCTCCAGGCTGGATCTCCCAGCAACGAACCTGCAAAATTCCAACTGCAATCTCAGGATTCCAATAGCGGATTCGCCGAAACAAACAAAAATGTAAAAAAAAAAAAAAGAAGCATCTAGGGCTCGGGCGACGGTGGGCGGGCGGCGCTCACCTGGTTGTCCCATGATGTGGCGACGAGGTGGTTCGCCTTGGGACTGAAGCTGAGGCTGGAAACCGAGTCCCCGGGCGCCGGATTCACCTGCAAGGAACGCGAACAAATCCATCAGAATCGAAACGAATCGAATCGAGACTCAGACAGGGAAAAAGTTGAGCCGTGCAGGCGAAGGGTGGCGGCGGCCCGACGGCGCGAGGACGCACCTCGAGGGACTTGTTGGGGTTGTTGTTGGCGGCGCCGCCGCCGGCGGTAAAGCTCGCCATTGTGTTGGGCGGCGGGGAGTTTGTGAAATTTTGGGGAGCGAGGGGAGGGGAGGAGAGGGAAGCGGAGGAGGCGGCGGGGGTTTTGGGGAGGGTTTTGGTTTTAGGGGAAGGGGAATCGCGTGGGATGGACGCGGGACGCCACAAGCCCGGACGAGGCGGCCAAGGCCGGGCTAGGTCGCGTGGAACGGTGGAAGTGGGATCGCGGGTGAATTTTTTTTTAGAACCTTTTCAATTTTATTTAAAAAAATATATTTTAAAAACATATTTTCAGCACGTGAACCTTTGGACCATGTCTGATGTGGCAATTAGATGACGTGGCAGTGTTTTCTTGTCACGTCGATCAAGCTGGTGTGGCAGGATAAAGCTATCACGCTCACTGTGGGTGGCATGACAATGTTGTTTTGCCACGCGTAGATAGGCTAACGTAAAATGATTCTGATTTTGAAAATAAATTTTGAAAGGGATTATTTTTAAAATTAAGAGGTTTAGAAAATTATAAATTTTCATCGCGGTTGTGCAAGACAGCGTCGCCGCTTACACCCTTCCATATCTAGCCACACCTCATGCAATTCGATAGCTAGCATAGAAGATAAAACCGTGCCAGCCATCTAGCTGACTAGTTCATAAGTCAGTCGATCTAACTGTTGGTATGTTGGTATGTCCAGTTTAATTATAGGGTTGGGACTAATGTGGTAAAGAAAAAGACATGCTATAAGTACGGCTACAAACTAAATGGATGGCTACCTTGATAAACTTATCTAACATGAAGTATGATAGTATGAGCCAACTTATGATGGGCAACCAAATATACCTATGTTTTTATGTTTTTCTTACAGCTAGGTGATAGCCCACTTGGTCACTGAGACATGCTTTATTTTTTTCACCCTTTTTGGTGTTGTATTATGTTACGTATTTGAAACTGGTGAAATGTATGCTTAAAAGAATAAAACTGATATGCTTTCTAACTAAGTTTAGATGTATTTGCTAAAATTATTAAGTTTTGAGGCACACGAGAGTAGAATATCAAGAAAGGGAACTAGCAGCCACCATTTTTTATGGTGTGACTTTTTATATAATTGTCTTTTGGTGTTAGATAAAAGATCGACCTGCACAAGAGTCGACTCTATTTGTTGACGAAAAAATCAAACACACCGGCCTGGGAGATCTGCTTAACTCTTGTGCAGGTCCAAAGATTGATAAGATGCGGGCGTGCCAGTCAATTTGATCCTGCAACTGACAAGATATGTAAACAGCAGATAAAACAACCGATCGGCTGACAAGCCGATGTAGTGATTCCAGCCGATAGCGATAGGGTTTAAGCAATCGGCTATATGTCCAATGTAGATGTTGATATAAAGGCAATCGGCTGATGTAATAAAATAACAATATAATCGAGTAGAAACCAATCGGCTAGAACCAATATATAATAAGCATTGATCCGAAGGTTAAAGCATACATCGGCTGGAGGTCCGATGTCATAAAATCCACAAGATTATATTAAACAATTAAATCTTATTGCGATCGGCTAAATCCAATATGTATGCAATCCTTGTAAGCCGATGCAACGTCTAGATAACTCATCGGCTGAAACCTCGATGAAACCCTTATTGGCAATCAAGAAGCAGGCTGGAGATTATGGTTCTAAGCACGACTTAGTAGATCAAACTTAACTGATGCAGCACTAAGTATGAAAAGAAACACAATATCTAGACAAAGCCGTTGACTGATTTTCAGGGTGGTAGATGCCTAGGCTAATCTAATCTAGCAAGGCGATTTAGGCGATACCGGCAGAAACCCTAAAGCGAGAGACAGCCGATAGAGCTAAATTGATATGCTAATACTAGATTAACAGATACATATGATAAATAGGTAGGCAAATATATCATCCAAACCAGAATAATCCAAGAGGTCGAATGTCCTGATGCAGCCTTGAACGACGCCGCCGTAGACGATACAATTGCCTGGACCAGCGGAACATTGGACTTACCCCTTAGACAGAGATCGAACACTGATGCAGTCCCGCGTCAGGTGCCAAGTCCCGCCGGACGATAAAATAAAGTACAAAAGGTAAAAGGTGATTAGAGTATCATAAAAATGGAAGCACTAATCCCGAGAACGCAAGCCGCCATAACAAGTTTTACCTCTTGTTGAAGATCGAAACCAATGCAGCTCAACCCGAAAGCAAGAACTCGTCGAAACAAAACGAAAGTAAAAAGGGTGGCGATACGCCGAGATTATATTGAACGTGTGGATGATTACATAGACCCCGGGTGTACTATTTATACCCATGGGTTGATACAAGTCCTTGTCGGACAAGAAAGAAACTTTCCTAAAGATAAAAGGAAAAGATAAAGTTCTTATAGGACACTAAACACACTTTCCTAAAGATAAAAGGAAACTAACAAACTATTCCTAATTAATAGATAACTTACCATGCCGCATTCTCTTTGAACTCGGTCTCTTCTTGATAAGTTTCCTTTAGTAGATCAATTTCCTTAACCGAATATAGCAAGAATCCGACAACTGACGACTTGACAACTCTCATCGGCTAATCTCAGGACTTCGAAGCCGATGCTGACTCTAAGCCGATGACTACTCCGGGCTTACCAAATTTCAATGTTAACACTATTGTGCAATCCGTGTGCTAAATCCATAGTCCAAAAGGGTTGTATAATGTCTACAATAAAGTGGAGACACAAGATATGAGGATGTGTCTCTCATTCATCTATTGCATTCACAAGTGTACCATTGTATTCACCTAAGAAAAAGGATCAGGATATCTCTTTTGGCTATGCCATGGGTTTGGAGGACTTTAGACAAACTGTCCAAAAATGTCGACCCTCTTTTCGTTCTAGCTAAATTAAACATTGATAACTTTACAAGATAAGAGTTATGTCACAAGATCTCAATAAAAAGTTCTTTCTAACATTAGATCCCTCCGTCCCAGAAAAAAGCCCAATTCTAACTACGAACTTGAACACATGCGTGTCCAGACTCATAATTAGAGTTTGCCTTTTTTTTTATAGAGTAGTAAGTCATACTTAAAATACTTTTGATAATAAAGCAAATCACAAACAAAATAAATAATAATTTCATAGTTTTTTAATACGAATAATGATCAAACGTTACTGACGAAAACCTTAAATTGACAAGTATTTTGGGACGGAGGTAATAGTAAGTTTATGATGTCTACACAACCTTTCCTAAAAAGAAAAGGGAGAACTGTTTCAAAACAAAAGGAAAATGAAGAAGATGGTAAATGCACATTGTGTCTACAATATGCAAGATGAGCAGACGAGAATAGCGTATATATTATAGCACCCTAAAACATAAATACACACTAAAATATTTTCTAATTAAAGAAAATTTAAGCGAAAATTGGATGACCAATTTTTTATTGGAAACATTACAAATTCGATTCAATATTTACACTTCAAACTAATAGATGTAGGAGTGCCATTCATTACCCCCCAAATATGCTATTACACACATATTAATTACATTATTGCACGCGTGCATAAATTTACAAATGAGCACGCTCGCGGGAGATCGATTGATCAACGTAGTACAGAGTGCAGACTAGGATATTATTCATGCTGCATAGCTAGATCTTCAGGTGAAGTCGTGCAGATCGAGGTGCTCTCAGCCTGCACATTGTATACATATATAGTTGATATCAGCGATATGGATAAGAGATTCCCAATTTACAAGTTGATCAATGCATATATTGATGCATGCAAATCTAGTTGGCTAGCCACTTCAATTCACGATCTGTAATGTACGTAGCCATGGCTAATCAAGTCCGGAGTGCAGCATCCGTGTACCACAAAGGGTCCGGTATTACCTGGTTTTTTATTTGCAAATTTACGTACGGCAGATAAAATTTAGATAATGTTTAGATCAAACTTAACTTTTATAATTTTAACTAGTAATAACTTTAAAAATATATAATTTAAAAGCACTAGAACAACATAGATTTGTCATACAAAGTAATATAACAAAACTAAAAAAATATTTATTTATTGTATATATTTTACTAGAATAATATAGTCAAACATATATTTTGAAAACCGTCTCGTTATTCAAAACGTCAGAATTATAGAACCGATGAAGTACTCATCTACCCATAAACATAAGGGTTTAAAATATTCTTGGTATATTTTAAGAAAGAAGATAAAAAGCTACAATGCAGTTAGGGTGGAACTTAGGTGAGGGAGTTCAGCGGTAAAATAGGTAGAAATTAAATAAATGGGTGATTGGGTAAATACTCTAGAATTTGAGTCATGATATTTATGGGGAAATTTCAAACATCAGAAATCTTTATTTGTAGGCAAAGAAGTACTCCTAAACAAAGCTTAATAAAATTGTAAGGTGAATTTATAAATCGTTTTGCCTAACTTTAGAAGGTTCTTCCCTAAAGCTAAACTAAATCCTGACTGGCCAATTGGCCATTCGCCACCAGATTCCAGAATTTTCTTGAGATGGATAGACCGCCAAGAACAACATCAAAACGGTCAATTTAATAAGTTTTGTCGACCAACCGATAAGAAATAACAGTATAAGGTAATATAACGAGTAAATTTGGCTGTCCGGATTTAGAGCCTGTTTAGTTGGTGAAATGATATTTGGGTGTCGCATCAGACGTTTGACCGGATGTCGAAAGGGGTTTTCGACATGAATAAAAAAACTAATTTCATAACTAACCTGAAAACCGCAAGACGAATCTTTTAAGCCTAATTAATCCATATAATTAATTTTTCTTTTTATCCATATTTAATGCTTTATACATGCGTTCAAAGATTCGGTTTTTTAGAAAAGTTTTTTGGAACTAAACAGGGCCTTAACCCGTCAAGAAAATTAACGGGCCACCAAAAAAAAGTCTTCATTCCTGTCTGTGGACTGTGGTGATTGTTGCAAACTTCGAAACATAGCAAAACAACGACTTGATTGATTAGTAAACGCCGGTGAACAACACGATCGAAATTAAGCGGCCGCGCGCGGTGGCCTTCTTCCGATGCACTGACCTGCAGTCGCGGGCGGGGGGCACCTGTACGCGGGGAAGGGCACCTTCCCGGTCTCGATGCGCTTGACGTCCTCCACGAGCAGGTCGTAGTAGCGCTTCACCTCGTCGGCGGACTTCCCCGCAACGGCGCGCGCGATGTTGTGCCACCGCTCCGGCGTGTCCCTGTCGTACACCGCCAGCGCCCGCTCGAACTGCTCGTTCTGCCTCGCCGTCCACTGCGGCGCCCTCGACGAGCTCATCGACATCGACGCCATCGAGTCTCACACGGCGAATTCTCTTTCTGAACTGGTTATCGATGTGTTTGCCGCGCTGATCAGCTCGTCAGCAGCAGCGCTACTTATAGCAGCCTGCCGGGCTGGAAGCCTGGAAGACGATGAGTTCTCTGCTAGCTAGATGCAGATTCTCTTGTGGGGTCAAAGCAGGGGAGAAAAGCTAAGCGTCGAGAATAAAGGCACAATCTAACCGATCGAGCCACTGGAGACGGCCACTACATGAACGACGATGAGCTTTGCTGAGAATAAGGCATATAACTAACCGATATATCGAGCCAGTGACAAGCTTTGCAAAAGAAAATTATTGGAAGAAAGATTTGTGTCGAACGCGGTGGATATATCATATATCTCTCACCTTTTTATCCCTTCGATCTATCTCCTCGAGCAAGATCTACCTATCGATCGATCGATAGTCATGGCACGTATAGCTTATGGATATAGATCAGAAGGTTATTCCGCCGTGCGCGTTTGTCAACTGTGACATGCACGTATTCCGTCCTGCATCGCGCGCATTGGATTGGCGTGGCGCCGTGGGCTGCGTCTGGTCTCTGGACGATACACCTCGCTGCTGCTCATGTGTGCAAACGGAGACCACACGCGCACTTGTGACTTGTCCCAGGGTCATTATTGACCTCTAGCTCTCTGCCACTATTCTTCTTTCTGTCGTGGCTTTACGTGGTGCACATCGGCTTGTGACAGGGTTTCGGTGCTTTCTGCTTTGATTAGAGGTATACTTTAGTGTAGTTTTCTTCAAAAACTTAATTTCTTCATTAGCATTGTTGTTAACTTCTTTCCGATCCATTTGGTAACTTTATAATATTTAATGTTTACTTGATCCCTATTGTTCACTTTTTGATCATCTAGTTCAAACTGGTCAATTGACACTGCTATCAAGAGACGACCCTTCTTTCAATTCCACCCACAAAATAGCATCGAATATATTGTCACTTATATTGTTCCTGATACTCCCTTTTTGTCGCAAATGCTTAATGTTTTGGACATCTGACAAAAATTTGAACTTTAAGGTTTTGTTTGGCAAATGGAATAGGGAAATAATATTCCACCCTCCAAAGGAAAATATTATATCCTAGCCATCCATTCTTCACAACTCATTTAATCCTAGCTAGCTATTCATCTATTTCCATTTCCTAATTCCATCTCATAACCCATTTGCCAAACACACGCTAATTATTGAAAAAAAATAAAAACATTGTGTGTATATTTTTTTGATTGTCTTTATGGAATGTGACAGAAAATCCCACCCCAAATCATTTGAGCTGTTGGATTCACTTTAAGATTTATGCATCACATTTAACCCTAGCTCCCTCAACTCCTTCCTCATTCCCACTCCCCTCCTTCCCATGCATACCTCCCCCGCCTCCTCCTCCGCGCCCCACAGCACCGCCAGTAGGCCTCGCCCATGCTAGCAAGGCCCGCCAGACCTCCCCTCCCTCCTCCCCTTCCCTACCTTTTCCTCCTCCTCAGGCTGCCAGAGCTAGAGAAAGTGTCGTCGAAGCTGGAGGAGACGTTGGAACACGAATCACGAAGCAAATCCCAAGGTCTTGATCTCAAAAATCTATCGCCAACCATTTAGCCATTCCTTTTTTGAAATCTCTTTCATAATCTCGTAAAATTATTATATTTTATATATCTATTCTGTATTGCAGAGAACTGCACTATAACTAATTAAGTACACTACAATTATAATTAACTTAATAACAACATATGCTTGTCGATTCCATAAGCATTAGGTGGAATCTTCGAACAGCAAGTTGCGGGACATTAGATTCCATCCAAAAAAAAGTGATCCCTTCACATATTAGAATAAATATCTTTTCTTTGATTTTTCAAACATAACAATATCATGCTGAAGGATCCATGAATGATTCTCCCTTAGGTTTTTGAGTATTTTATTTCCACTTTTCCATCAGCATTCTGAAACAGTACGCTGCTCTGAAAATAAGTTTACTTATTTGCACCTTTTTAAAGTATTAAAAAATTAAAGCAGCAAAGTACAGTGTAGCAAGTATAGCAATTGTTTTTTTTTTGGCACAATCATCAGTATAATTTAATCCAAAAAATTTGGCTGAACGCGACCATGGCGCCATGAGCGCGGTCACCTTGGCCGGAGCACCGAGCGCCGGTGTTCAATGGCGACGACGACCAGTGGCGAAAATGGGCATCGAAGGCCGAACAAGGAGGTGAAGGGGACATCGGTGGCACAACGCCAGTCTTCGAATGGAGTGGATGCGGTGTTCGACGGGGAGAACACAGGATTTGGGAAGAAAAGGGGAATGGCGGCCTCAATGATCACAGTGCGAGAGAGATAGAAAGAGGTGAGAGGGGGAAAATATAAAGAGGGGGAGAGTATGACATGTTGGGTCTACTATTTTTTTTTAAAAAAAAAAGAATTGTTGAATGTATTGCTAGGTAGGAACAAAATCACCCCGGATTGAGTCGGGGGTTATTTATCTAGTTTACATAGTTAAGAGTGTAAAATATATAGTATTTAAGTTTATGGGGGTAATTTGATCAATTACATTAGTTTGGAGAGGTAATTCTAACTTTTTCCTTAATTACACGCTGACTGCAGGAGATCGATAGTACAAAGATTATTGTGAAATGCAAACTCTCCACTATTATATTTCACCATTCTTTCAGAATAAAGGAAATTAATAATGACACCTCTGCATGAGTATCTCGAGGAGCATGCAGGAACAACAACAATACTATGCATAAAGATGACCAGCACATATATTGAACGTTGATTGCCAAAAGCTTGACATGGACAATCTACAATGGTTATCGTACCAATCAAACATCGGAATTATCATCCTGGATGCGTACATGGTACATGCAAGCAAATTAATTAAGACGTACACTATCACCCCCACCGCCCACGCCACATCATGATTTCTCTAGTATAGTCCTAAAAAGCACCTACACTTCACTTCTCGAGTATCACTGTCGATAACTATAAAACAGACAGGGATAAAAGTATATACATGGACAAGTACGTGTCTAAAATCACGTGTTTTTTCAAGTAAAATACGCATACTGCGCTTTATTAATTAATTGGCTTCAAACTGACAACCTCTCCCTCAGTGCACAAACCTTTTCTCACCATCTTATCTTATTCATCTAAAAAGTGATGCTAATAGCATTTAAACTTTAAGATTGTACGGAACATTTAAAGGATATTTAGACATCTAAATGATTTCAAATAAAATAAGTTATATAGATCTTGTGTACTTTTTTACATGAAGTTTTTTTCCCCAAAATTTGTGTGTAAAATTATAATGGCTCCTTCGGAACACATAAATTTAAGGAATTTGACATATATTAGTTTAATTCATATTCATGTAAAATTCCTAGAATACAAAGGAGGCCTAAATTTACAAAGAATAGTTGCGTTGCACTATTTGTTCTTATCAGGCAGTCGTAACAATAATCGACAGTGATAAGGTATATCGTTGCCAGTTCAATCCTATTTCAAAATTTTTAGGCCATTAGATATGTTGTCAATTGACAATTATAAATATTAATTATTGACGGTTCTAGAGGACCGGAAACAAGGGATTTGGAATCACATCTTTAATAGTGCAACAAAATCCATTTTTGTTGGGTGTATATATGTGGGTGAATATATGTAGACATGTGGGTATCATATATTTGCATGATCTTCCGTTGAAGTATTGTGATATCTATGGAGTACCCCTCCGGCCCTCCGTCCCAAAAAAAAAAAATCTAATCCTAGCAACACATGTGTGCAGATTTGTTGTTAGGATTGGATTCTTTTCGAGACAGAGTAGTATTCCCTTCCGTCCTATAAAAAAACCAAACTAGTACTAGATGTGACACATCCTATTACTTACATATCTCTGTCCAGATTTGTTGTAATAGAATATGTCACATCCAGTTCTAAATTCGTTTTTTTCGAACGGAGGGAGTAGATCACAAGATGGACAATTTCCCTTTTTAATCCATATACAGATAGTACATATGTGGCGCACTTATTAGTCCTTCTGTTCAAAGATAAATAGTTGTCTTTGACTTTCAGTTGCCAAGATTTAACCGGCTGTAAGTTTAAAATAATATAATTATTTAACATTGAAGTTGCACCATTATATTTTAGTGTAAATCTCACAAAACCCCATGTTTTAATTTAATATGTACAAAAACATATGAGTTTTTCACATGTTACGCATAACCACATATATTACGGTTCCATTGTTTCATAAAACCACACCATTAAATACATTTTATTTGATCTACTATATATACACATGAGATTCTAAACTGAATTATGTGTACTAAATAAGTTGATGAGTTCGTTCAATCCATCCATGAAAGTTAGTTATTTTTTATTTGCTAATATATTATGCTATAAATTAGTTAACAGTATGATTTTGTGAAGACCATGATACCTGAGGTTATATGCTACATACCGAAATTATTGTGATTTTGTGCAAATCGAACAAAAAAACGTACCCGGCGTTCTACAAATTAATTTGCTCCATTCAATATAAATCTCACAAAACCCCATACATATATTATAAAAGTACGCCATATATTAAAACATATAATAGTCGCTTTGATGATTCCTAAGACAAAATTATTTTTATTGGATGAGTTGATAATTTAGCGCAAGGAGAAATACATCGACAGGCCAGTAGCAAACACTTGAAAGTGCATGCACCTACGATGTCAAGGAACGGAATGCGCCTTTGATGATTAATCGCCTTTCTACGACGTGATCGACGCTAGCTAGAGCTAGCGGCGGCCGGCCGGTGGCGTGGCGCCGTAGCCCAAGGAGAACGGCACGCCGCCGGCCTCAATCTGCTCGACATCCGCCTGGAGCCGCTCGTAGTGGCGGCGCACCTCCTCGGCGGACTTGGTGCCGCCCATGTAGCGGGCGACGTTGTGCCACCGGTCCGGGGCGTCGGTGTCGTACACCGCCAGGGCGCGCTCGAACTGCTTGTTCTGCTGCTTCGTCCACTCCGACGACGCCGCCGACGCCGACGAGGCCTTGGAGCTGGATGCCATGTCTCGTCTTGAAACGGACGAACGGGTCCTGATCTCCTGGAGAGAAGAGAGAGTTAATTGCTGCGGCTTGTGCGTAGAATGAAACGGATGGAGTGAAAATGGTTCCTGAGGTTAAAATCGCTCATGAGAGCTGAGTATATATAGGAGCAGTAAGGTTGCTTTTGGACTCCTTTAGGAAACCTCAACGCGGAAAAAAAGAATCACCGCAGAAATCATGGGTGTGACGCGCGCTAGTTTGAACCTTCCAAATCAGCCTGGTTTGAACCTTCCAATTGCATCGAACCAGGGGTGGAGCCAATTTTCTCTAAGCCTATATAGGGCTGAATTAGTGTAATTTCCATAGTTTTGTTCTTTCTGCATGCTTTAAAATTCCATAAATTGAAGTGTTATTTCAATGGGTATTTAGGCCCGAGAGGGCTATATAGCACTAACTGCCTACTTACTATGGTTTACATTTTTTGTTGCAAACCGGTTGGTTTTCAATAAAAAATCGAGAAACAAACAAACTCAGGCCGAGAATAGAAGCCAAAAAAAATTCGATGGGTTTCAAGCAAACTCAAATTTGAATAAACAAGTTATAAAATATAAAAATCCTCTAAATATTATGATATTCATAGTGATTTATAGGCACACAAAAGTTAAAAAAATATTGAATTTTAATGTAGTTTTTGAATTGGCCACTTGGAAAAAAAAGGAGAAAATGTTTTTTAAAAGAAAAAAAAGGCCTTCATGGGCTAAAAGTCCATCACTTGGGCAGTTGGACCAATGTAGTCCATTTTTTTTTTCCAAAGAGAAGATCCTTCTATTGAGGATTCATTCCTTAGTCACTCTCCAATCCCGTTGTTACAATTCCATGTTGTTCATCCTACGACTTAAATTATGTTTTGAGTAAATTGCGCTCGTGGTACATGAACTTGTATGGTGGGTGTAAATAGGTAAAACAACTTGCAAATTGCTCATCCTAATATAGTAACTTGACTAGTCCGTGCGAATTGGACCAAAATTGTCAATGCAAACCAAATCGTTGTAAAACATCACAAATAGATGGCATGACAACTTACATGTATGACCATGTTTTGGATATCTTATTTAGAATCCAAAGAAAAAGAGAAATTATGTGTAAAATTTCATTTTTGATGCATAGAAAAGAATTTATTTCATGTCTTGGAAAAAATTGTCCTCTGTATAACTCGTATAATGTCGGGACCAGGAAAATGTCGTCCATGCCTTAGCCTCCTAGAAAATTTATTTTATTTTTCATTCTCAGACACTCCATTTCACCGAAAACTTATTTTAAAAGTTTATTTCCATGGTTGGACATTGATAATTGTTTCACTTTCTCTAAATATTGAAAATATCAAGTGAACAGTGATTACACATTTTATCAATCCAAATTTTGATGTGTAATAAAAATTACTCGTCAATATGTACCATTTTAGATCAATTTTGCTTGCAGAGATTGTTTTGGCCCAGGTTCGCACGGACTTGGCAAGTTGTTGTATCGAAATGAGCAATTTTCAAGTTGCTGTACTTATTTGCACCCACCACGCAAGTTTATGTACCGTGAGCGCAATTTACTCTTATGTTTTCAACCTTGTAACTTTATCTATATAACGGACTTTAAACTATATATTGATTATGGATGGAATTTCTATTATGTATGTAGATGTTAAGAATTTCAAACTTCAAACTATATTTTTGAAATGTTAATGAGGTCACTGGTATATTTGGTAATGCAAATTAAATTGTCAACGATATGGGATTTAAATTGTTGTGCACATGAATACATATTGCATAGTCTTTTTCTAAATGTGAGGCTAGCAAAATTATGGAAAAGGTCATACCAAATCTGTTTATAAATTTCTAACACTTTTCCACATTTCCCCCCCAAAGTGATATGCTTTATTTTGCATTTCCCCACCATCCTACATTTTCCCCATAATCTTCTCCATCTCTTCGGTTCTCACAACCAATTTTCTAGTCAAAATTCTTGAGTATTTCATTTGTTTTTTTTATGAATGTACAATGGAACTTGATAATTAAAACTTTGGTTTTTGAATTTTGTCCAAACCATAATACTGCCAGGGACCAGGGTGGTAATTTAAACCTGACTTCAAATTTAACACTGATTGCAACCGTCACTCTCTTTTTCGCTATTTGTTATATTGTTTCACATTTTATTTTTTACTAATCGTCCTATGGTGTTAAAAATGTGACCAAAAAACATGTTCAAAACTGCAAAAGTTGGCTATACCAAAATTATATCATTAGACTTTCACAAAAAATACTTTCATAACATTACGATTTTATTAAAAATATTTTGATGAAAACCAATAAAAGTGTAAAGTGGTCAATGCATGTATATCTTGGTGAAGGTGGAAGTTTTAAAAAGTTGAGTAAATTAAGACCATGGGGGTGTACCTTCTAGACATATTATTGAGATAATATTTACCACATCTTGTATGTCTCACAATCTGTAGTTGATTCATCATTTACAACACCAAATTACCACTTGCTAGTATATATCTGACAAATTATTTGTTTCATTATCATCAGCCATTCTGATTCATGCATCCTAAATCAAGAAACATATTTTTTTTTACCTTGAGTTGCATGATATGTATTTATTTACTATTCTAGTATGCCAAAATAAAATAGGATTGGAGATGGAGTATCATCCTTGATTCCCTCATTTGACTTACCAAGACGAGAAAAAAAGGGTAGAATACATCTTTCTCCGATTGATGTGGTAGACATAATCCTCACAAAAAGTTGGATGCTCCAGATCCTGTGGGCAACTTGATCAGAAAAGGTTTGGTCTAGAGCCGCACAGAATAGCTAATTTTTTGGTCTTCCTGAGACAAGGGAGAAGGTTAAGAATCTAGTCAATATCTTGTGTATGCTAAGGATCTCAATCTTGGTAGCGCAAAGAGTGGTGAAAGGTGCATGCCATTAGGGCAGATAGGTTACCTGAAGTGGGTGCGAGGTGTTAGCCTGATCAATCCATTTTAGTAACACAAATTTCACAAGAATTGGAAAATTCATGATTATTGATTAACTATATGATCATCTAAATGGTCAATTATTTTTAGAATCATCAACAAATCTTTTGTAACAAAAAAAAAGATACATGCGCGCGCATGCACGCACACACACATACCACGCCCACGTAGAAATGCTTTAGCATGCGTCGGACATGGTAGAAGGACTACCGAGTCTAGAATTCTGGATTGTGGATTTTCATTTCTATATAAAATTTTCTTGAGATACTTTTCTAAAACAATTTTTCAGCTTTGTATTAGTTAATTTATTAATTTATACCCTCAAATAGCTATTAAAAAGTCAGATAATACATCAATTTTACCCATCTCAAATGGAGCCTAAAAATGTGGGCAGGTTCCACCACAAGAACCATAAAATATAAAGAAAGTTCCTTGCATGCCCCTGAAATTTCACTCATCCCTTCTGTGCCCTTGAGTTTTGACGTATCTCTTATATGCACCCGAGTTTTCATTTTGATCCCCTCCATGCCCATACCGTTAGTAGACCATCAGTTGACCGTTAAGTTGTTTTCAAAATGACTATATTACCCCTACTTAGAGTACCTATGCGCTAGCTTTTTCACCAACATAATTTTTGAGTTGAAAATATTTTATTAGTAAACAACAAAAAGAATGTGCTTATTTGACCTCAAAGTTTGAAAAGTTAAATTTAAATTTTTAAAAATTTAGATCAAATTTCATAAAACATTCTTATTTATATTTAAATTCAAGTTAAATATAGTTTTCATTTCTAAATGTTCGGTGAAACTTTTATATGAGTTTCATTAATTTTGTTAAAGCTTGTTTGAAAATCTATTAAAAATATTTCAAAAAATAAATATTGGTTTTGAAATTTAGGCTCAACTATCTTTTGGTTTTCTATACAAATTTTAAAAAATTCATATTAAGCTTTATTTAGCCTTTTGAAGTGATCACATGACTATAAAAAGGGCAACATGGCCATTTTGGAAAAAAGATAACGGTCAACTAATGGTCAACTAACGGCATGGGTATAAACGGGATCAAGACGAAATCTCAGGGGGTATACAAGGATGTGACAAAATTCAAGGAAATGGAAAGGATGGAGCAAACTTTCAGGGGCATGTAAGGAATTGCCCCTAAAATATATGGCTAAGTTGGTTCACATAAGCATAGTTAATATAATTGAATAAAAATAGACTTTAGAATTATCTTTCATGCACCAAGGCATATCACAAATACATATCGCCATATATGTTGATAATATCAGCGCCTAATATACTCTTGATATTTCTTAGCACAAAATGGGAATAGACATTGCTATAGACATAGTTTATTGGCAATGCCCTTATCAAGTGCTGATGTAGGTCACTAAAATGCACCAATGCATGGACAACAGTCAACAACACTGAATCAATGCAATGAAAACTGTACGGGATATTGCAAAAGGGCCTATAACCTAGTGGTTACAAGAGTCTCAGTAGTACCTTAGGTCCTAGGTTCGACTCCCCGTGGGAGCAAATTTTTCAGGATTTAATGGCTTTGTGCTTTCAGTGGCAGGCGACGTACTCGTGCTTCGAAGATGCTTATAGGAGTAGGGTTTGCATGCGTGCGTTGTGAGTATCTGTATTGTACCGTGTAATTCTAAAAAAAATGTACGTAAGATGGAAGTTTGTTTAGATCAAGCCACTGGTGGAGAAATCGTCTTTACTCCCGGTTTGTAACCCCCTGGGCAGTCCTGGTTGATCCATTTTCCATTTTCTTTTTATTTTCTTTTTATTTTCTCCCAAATCGAGTGCCATATATATACCAAAATCGAACACCAAATCCCCAAATCGAGTGCCATGCATATACCCAAATCAAACCCCAAATCCCCAAATCAAAATAACATCCCAAATCATTCACATCACAAATCCTAAGTTACTTACACACAAATCAAATACATCACAAATCTTAAAAAACTACACACAAATCAAATACATCACATATCGATCATACATCTCAGATCCATGCAATGAATCACAAATTCTAAAAAAGAAATTATACATCTCTCAATCAAAAATTATCAAAGAAAAGCCGGAGAGAACCGCCATGGCCGCCGCCTGCCGCTCCGTGCGCGGCCCCGCTGGCTGCCGCCGCGCGCTGCCCCGCTGCCTACTCGCCGCCGCAGGCCGCCGGATGTGAGGAGGAGAGGGGAGGAGGAAGGGGAGGAGGGGGAGGAGGAGAGGGGAAGGGAGAAGGAGGAAAGAGATCTGAGGGGTAGGAGGAGAGGGGATGATCCGATCTTATCTAAATATCTCGGTGAGGAGGAAGTCTCATCTGGGACTTAACTGATCAGATATGGGAGAGAAATATTTGCTCCCGGACTAAAGATATATTTTTAGTCCCGGTTGGTTGGTATTATCAACCAGGATTAAAGATCTAAATAATCTTTACTCCCGGTTAGTGTTCTTTAGTCCTGATTGGTAGTATCAACCGGGACTAAAGAACCTCGGTCCCCTGACATGTCTTTGACAGGCCATGAACCTGGATTAAAAATGATCTTTAGTTCCGGGACTAAAGATCAAAATTTTTATAACCGAGACTAAAAACAATCTTTAGTCCCGGTTCTAGAATCGGGACTATAGTGGAAACCAATCGACTCAAAAAGATCATTTTTCCAATAGTGAGCTGAATTCAAAGAGAAATCGTGAAAACCACGGCATGGCAAATTAATTCTATCTATTAAGTCAGTATTTAGTAACTTCCTTTTTATCTTTAAGAAGTTTTATATTTAGTAACTTTTTAAAGATTCGGACTTGTATTTTTCATTTTTATCTTTAGGAAACTTGTCTTGTGTCTAATCGGGACTTATATCAACCAAGGGTATAAATATGTACACCTGGGTCTTTGTAAACTATCTCTATAGATCAGTACAATTACAATTGACTTCATTTGTTTATATATAATGCTATTACAGGAGGAGCATATCACTACACTCTTATAATTAGTAGCTAAGGGTTTTTTATTCCACTCTATAGAGTAGTTTCATTAGAATTGTAGGCTAAAATCTATGTGATTTAACACCAATCAATTAATAATAAGAGAGTTGGGAGTTTATGCATCACGCTATGTTTGGTTTTTCTTTTGTTGAATAAACTTATGGCTATGTGAATATAAAAAAAAACTTATAGCTATATGTCTTATGATAGAAACCAGAGATATAAATTATTTCCATTATCTAAGAAAAATTCACCTCGGTTTGTACAAAGTTTTTTTTTCCATGAGCAAAATGATAGCGTAGATTTGAAGTGCAATAATACACGCTAACCATATACTAAAATCTCCCTCAGAACTTATTACATACTAAAGTCTCCATCGGAACAGGAGGCTGTTTGTAAAAAGTATTTGCAAAAGAAAAAAAAAACCTGACCATCAGTCGTAGCCCTTAATTTGGTGATCTGTTGAGATTAGGGTGTGGATAAAAGCTCTTTGAAGATAAATATGATATATAGAAATTCTCAAAAATATAAATTGAACTAATATATATTTTGACAATTAGTTTGTACATAACCTTCAACATTATGGTTGATACATAGTGAAATCCTGTGTTTTAAGCTTACATATCCACTATAACAGAATTGACAACGATATACAAGTATACAACTGATCATATCTTTGTTTATTCTTTTAAAAACAGTTTTCTCTAATTAAACTACGATCATATCGATTGTTTTTTTTTTGACAGAGAGAGTAGCAGTGAAATCCAGACAAATTAATCACAGTAAATGACTACCAGAAGAATATATGCAATCCGACAAGGGCTAGCAGGCTGCCGTCATCGATCTTTTATTCACTTTATCGTCAGGAAAGAATATCAAGTTACCCGCATTATTATTGTTCGTGTTCATTCGTGTATCGGCCATGACGTACCTGCTTTTGCATACATCTTGTGGTGACCTTGTTCTACCATCAGCCGGAAATGCTTCACGACCTTATGCATATCGCACGCACACAAGATTCAATCTTGGTGGGATGAGAACCAGTGCTGCAAAAAGATTGATCCCGGGACGACACATATTCTCGGTGGGAACTACTTAGCTAGCGATACAGAACGATAACTTAGCTAGCGATACAGAAGCCTTTGGCAGCTGTAGCTATTTAAAAAAAATTAAAAATAAAAAACTCCTCCAAATAATTTAGATTTTCTTTTTCAGATTCGGTAGTTGTAGTTGCAGAATTAAAAGAAAATTAAACTAGAAACCAAAATATCAGCGTCTCTAAATTCTTATGAGCTGAATTCCCACTATCTACTTAGAATTAATACAAAGATCTCTCGAACACGCCTTATATTACCTTGTAAGGTTTTAACCAAACTTACTAACAAGAAGTGAGTGTAGCTCAACCCTTTCTTAAGAGAAGGGTATTTTTTTTTACTCTGCCTCTACTTTCAACCGGGTATATGCAACTTTTTAAATCGGAAATTTAGCCCCTCAAACAATCCAATTTGAAATTTGCTCTTATAGAGATTTGAACTCAACTAATTATTGAAAGAACAAAATCATAAATATGAGTAATAATTGATTTTGTAATTCATATATATGATTTTGTTAATTCAATTATAAGTGATGTACCCCTCGATACTGAGAGTGCGAGACACATGTGATGATTTCATTAATTTTTTTAATGTCCTTCTAAATGTGGCTTCATAGGAATGAATGTGCGCGCTCGGTGAAAGCTCTTTGCGTTTGTATGTTTTTTTTTAAAAAGAATTTTACCATAGTTGGTTTGCTAACAGAGACTTCGGTTTGATCACGACATGGTTTTCAATCCCTATCAGTAAGTATGGCCTTCACTCTTCAGAGTTCGGAGAAAAGAATACCGTACCGCATTTTCAATTGCTAGCTTTCCTTTTCGCGAACACATAATTACTAGCTTTCACGCGGAAGAATCTCCGTTCATGGAAGCCAGGAGCTGAGACAACAAGATTCTCCACTCTAGATTCGATAAGAAGAAGAAGAAGAGGAAGAATCAATGGCAGAAAAGCAGCACTACTTTCCAGCGGTCGAGTGCTTATCTACAATTCTACACATAACCGGCAGGTAAAGAACAGATTCTCCGCGCGTGGCTAAAGCTACGACCTCGGCAGCTTGGATTTGGAATCACTCGCTTGGGAAGCAAAATCGCACGACAAGCTGAGGTAGCACGCGGTTTGACGTTTCTTCTTGACGAAGTTTTTTTTGTCTTTCAGTGGAGATCCTGATGCTGTTTGGGCCAAGGCCGTCGGGCCGGTTTTGTCTCCTCCGGTTAGCCGGCGGCGAAAGCCTCCGCGACCACCGACGGTTTGTTAATACCTGCCCTAATTATTGTGCTGATCATGGAACATCATCGCGCACGGTAATTCTCGGTTAATCCTTTGTTTTGCTTGCCCTCGATTGGATGCGTAATACTCGTAGTTGATTCGTATGAACAAGCGCACATGGGAGGAACACATGTATACATCTTAGTTAAAGACCAAGAATAATTGCATACGGTTTATGTTCTTCATCGAAGGTATACATGCTAATAGTAGTCTCCTCTAATGTATTTCTTCAATTGTTTTACTTCTTGGTGCTGCTGGTCCACGATTGTCTTGACAACGTCACCGATGGTAATCATGCCGACTACCTTCTCATCAAAAACAGGAACATGGCGAATATGCCTCTCTGTTAATGCAGAGGGAAATAGACAAATCAACTCCAGAATTACGACCATTATGCGTGGAGAGATATGATACAGTCATTGAAGTGAAACACTTTATGAAAGAATCTTTCATTACCTGTCATTAGCTCCATTGCCTGCAGAATATTGGTATTGCTCGACACTGTAATTAGCTTGTCCTGCAACAAAACAATGAAAATCATCCGGGTTAAGCAGCAATGGAATATCATGCCTTGTGTGTTAAAATTGTTTCCCATCTTCAGAATTCATTCACCTCTTCTGTCATAATGTCTCCAACTCTCGTTTCTTCTGAAGGCCGTCCTGGTAAAAGGATCTTCCTAGCGAAATCTGTATCAGATGAGGATTTATCTTAGCAAAGTTGTGTTTATGCGCTTTGCCGTTCAAACCATTTTGTAGAACAGAATGTTTTGTGATTTTTACTGGATTTTTCAGCCGTGTTTATCTTTTTCATGTATTTAAACGTACGAAAAGCACATCATATCTACTCCAATCAGTCTCGCTCTCCCAACTTCCAGATGACATAATCTGGAAATGGACAAGTTCGGGGTCGTATACCTCAAAGAGTGCATATCTCGGTCAATTTTAAGGTTCTGTTGTTTACAATGATTTCAACTCCCTCTGGTCGGCTCCGGCGGAACCAAAAATGAGATTTTTCGGTTGGTTGGTGCTCCATCAAAAAACCCTAACCGCACAGAATCTACTCCGAAGACACTGGCCGTGCAATTGTATCTGTTGCCTTTGCACTTCTGCTTTTGAAGATACAAATCATCTTTTCAATGAATGCCCTTTTGTTAGGCGTGTGTGGCATCTAGTGTGCAGGTTTCAAACTATTGGCGCTGATGGCTCCTCTATTTCCCCAGATATTTCAACCTGGTAAGCTAATCTTAATTTAGTGGGAGGCAAGAGGCAAAAAACGATGATCAAAGGTATACTTTTGACTACATGGTGGAATATTTGGCTAGAACGAAACAGAAGAATCTTTCAAAACTCAGCTTGTTCAGAACTTGCAGGAGCTCTTCAGATAAAGCAGGACTTAGACCTGCGTAGCTCGGCTTTTAAGCCACCTTGATTTATTATTTTTGTAAAAAGGTGTAATTTCCTATCTCTCCAAACCTGCCATGTAATCTTACCTCTTTGATGTTTACATCTATTAAAATTCCGGCAGATCTCCTGCCGTCGTTCTCCTAAAAAAACACATCATATCTGCGATAAACTCATAATTGGCGCACTTTTTATGCAGAGCATCTTATTATGGCCATAGATCCTTTATTTATGTTGCTAACTTTCTCTCTTGTTATTTTATTTTACTTTCAGAAAAGGGGGAACAGCAGAAAGCTTATTTGTTAAAGGAAAGGTTGAAAGTAATTGTCACAAACTAATTTCCATACAGTCAAATTCAATTATGTACTACAAGATGGAAGGTCAGATTATTTTAATAGTAGTTTTTTTTAAAGGATTTTAATGCCAGTTGACCAACCCCCCAGTTTGGATTTAGAAGCTTAGCTTTCTCGATTACAAATTCAAGGCTGAACTGCTGATTTCATCTTACCTCTCTCAGTTACGATTCCTGCCAGCTGCTTCTCATCCCCAGACTTGAGCACCACCAGAGCTCCGACATTATGGGCTGTCATCTACAAATTTCAACATGATCTTTAGTCACTTAGTATAGTTTTGTTTTGTTTTTTTTTTTCTATAAACGATTCACTATTTTCCCAACAATACAACTGCAGGATACACTTACATGCTTGATGGCTTCATGTACCAAATGGCTGGTGCAGCACCAGTAGACGGCTCCAGCTTTAGCCTCCCCTTTCGCATTCAGAATCTCTCTGACTCTGATGTTCTCTAGTCCAATGTGAGGAATAATTACGGTTGGAGATTCAGTTTGTATGCGCGAAATCAGGGTCGCCCACGAGAAGATCCCCTTGTTCATATGTTGTAAAACCGTGAGCTTAAGTTGCTTCCCATGGAAGCGTAGTGCCTTTGTAATTCCTTGCATCTTTAACCTGCTGGAATGACATGATGGATGGTTAACAGAGCTTGTTTTGGGTTGATGACCTGACATCAATTCCTTATATAGATATTGTTTCTTTGAAGTGCCATCTGTACTGAAACACTAAGATTGAACACTGCCCTGTCCAATTTATATAACAAACTGCTTTCTGTAGCAAAGCTGAGATTTTCCCAAGGTATTTTCTAATTAAGTTGGCATCTTTTCTTCAAGCATGACAAGCTATGGAGCTTCTTTTTTTTTCAGCAGGCACCAAAATGTACATAGCAACAAGAAAATGGGTTCAGAACATCGTCATCATACCTTAACAATTCCTGGAGCAAATGCTGCAGTCCTGCACTCGTTCTTCTGCCTATTCCTGGCTCGAATTGATCGGTGAAGACGACGAGCTCTCCTTGTGGGAGTTTAAGAACGGGATTCAGAGCTACTTTGCCTCTTATCCCATGCAAATCCATCACCAAGCCGACACACAAGGAACTGTACTTAACTTTCTTGTTTCGAGCAACGCAAGGAATCCCAGGTGGCTTCCGTACCAGCAGGAGGAAGGTTTCCTCAAATTCCTTTCAGCGTCGTGCCTTCTTTTTACGCATTGGTTTCTCTTCAGTTTCATATTCAGACTTCAGAGCCACAGCCACCGATTCCAGATAATGGCACACGTACAACTGTTAGGAGTATGAACAATATTTCATTGTCCAGATTTTAGCAGGATGCAAAATTCACAAGAAAACTAATGATATAGTACTAAAAGGTAGTAAAAGTTTTATTCATGGACCTAATGTAATTAGGAATATAGTGGAAAATATTTCATCCCTTGAGAGAAAATCCCCTGTTTCTTACATGTCAACTAAATAGTCATTAAAAAATTGATACTCCCTCCGTTTCATATTATAATTCATTTGATTTTTTTTTCTAGTCAGATTTGACCAACTTTATAGAAAAAATTAGCAATATTTATAATACCAAATCGTTAAGGCCCTATTTGATTCAGCTTAGGATTATTTTAATCTGAATTATTAGAAGTAAGCTGAAACAAATAGATAACTTATTATGATATATTACTATAATCTGGTAAGCCACTCTAAAGGTGTTTTTTTAGATTATTATTGGGTGTGGCTAACAACTAACAAACAGATAATAATATAGAGAAACAAACAGCTAGCAGCTTGTTCTACATCGGCTTATTATAATCTAGCTTATAGTAATCTAGTTATATAATCTAGATTACAACAATCTTAAGCTAAAACAACAGGGTCTAAGGTATGCTTATAGATGATGAGGTGGCATGTTTACATGCTGAGTTTTAGAATTAGTGGGTTATAATTTTATATTAAGATAGGATATAGGGAGCGCTAATGCACGATCACCCGCACGTTGCGCCCTCCCTCCTTCCAACCTACACCATAGGTAGTAGTACGTATATACATACGTATAGTACGTTTATGTACATACAAAGTATACACACATAGATATAGGTACCGTACAAACTTTGTATAATACGCACGTATACAAATTTTATATACATAAACTTTATATATATGATGCCTATATATAAAGTTTTCTATACGTACATATACAAACTTTATACGTATGGGCTGAATAGGAGACATGCTAAAAAAGGAAAAAAAATCTGAAAACAATTGGGCCAAATTTAGTAACGGGCCGAACTAGTCACGCGTGATGGCCACACGTGTCTAGCCGCCCATTAGCCTTTTCACATATAGGCCCGTACTTCTAGGCCCATTTAGTATTTCTTCTGTTCAGCTGTCCTCCGTTCCTCCTTACCATGCACCATGTGAAACTGGTCTTGGGCATGAAATTAAGGGGAACGTAATTCGTGAAGATGGCTTATGGCAACAGAACAAAGCAAGGCTCTCTTTGACTTTATCAGAGTTCCCGTAGTATCTAAACTGCACTCCACCGCACATAGACCGACCGGACGTATGCTCTACACTGGCGGCTGCCATTGTGTACAATTAACTTCAAAAACTGTTCCATCTATCCCGTATAGCAGAAAGCCAGTAACTAATCAAGCGATCCACTGCACTGAACACGCAACCATTTGGCAAGAGCTGCACGTCGCAGCAATTAATTAAAGAACGCTGCAGTTCTTTTTTTCTCTGAAACAAGAAACAGAAAAAAGCAAATATGCACATGAGTCGTACGTTACAATGTCTCCAGCGTCACAAGCAAGCGGTCCTTCTCTCTCCCTACCTAGGAAATTTCCCCCTTTTGCCGCAGTTGCGCGTATCCTGCACCCATACATCAGGGCGGAATGTACCTCCACCTGCCTGCCCATCGGTGTCGTCGTTCAGACGCGACACGTATAGTGAACCCTCAAAGCGTACAGTGAGTTCGCCACGCTAGCTACTTCCCGCAGTTTGTGTATGCGGTGCTACTACGCTTAATTTGCACGATGCCAAGTTAACTAGGCAACCAGCTCACGTAACCGGGACACTGCACTGCACGCGCGCATGAAAGTTTGCAGCTAGCGCGCGGTTGACAAAAAACCATCATAAAAGTCAGTCTTATTCAGTGCGCACATATATAAACTGCACCGAATGGCGCGAAAGCGATCGACTTTGCCTTGAGCTCGAATCATCTGGTCTGGAGTACATGCCGATGCCGTTATATGGGGTGGTCAACTCGCCGTGCCGCGGCCACTGCAGGGCCGCGGCAACGTTGTTGGTCTCGGTGTCCCTGCTCTGCTCTTGCTTCGCCTTCGCCATCGCCATGCCGAGCGTCGTCGTCACGGTCGACCAGTCCGGCAAGGGCGACCACCGGAGGATCCAGGACGCGATCGATGCCGCCCCGGCAAACGACTCCTCCCGCACCGTCATCCGGATCAAGCCCGGGGTTTACAGGCGAGTAGGCAACCAGTGAGAGAACGAGCGATCAGCGAGCGAGCTGTTGATTCGTCAATGGCGTTTTGACACGGGTGTGTTGGGTTTCGTATGCAGGGAGAAGGTCGTGGTGGACAAGCCGTACGTGACGCTGACCGGCACGAGCGCGAGCTCGACGGTGATCACCTGGAACGAATCGTGGGTCTCCGACGAGTCCCCCACCGTGTCCGTGCTGGCCTCCGACTTCGTCGCCAAGCGCCTGACGTTTCAGGTGCTTTTAATTTCCCCCGAGCTGAGTAAATGTACTGCATTTAGTACTATCCAGGGGATGCGTTTCGCATGGCATCTGCGAGTTCATTACTTTTTGTCCGGTGTTGTGGCTGTTTAATTTGGTCCGTGCGTGCGTGCGTGCGTACGTGCTGCAGAACACGTTCGGGGACAGCGCGCCGGCGGTGGCGGTGAGGGTCGCCGGAGACAGAGCGGCGTTCTACGGGTGCAGGTTCGTGTCGTTCCAGGACACGCTCCTCGACGAGACGGGGCGGCACTACTACCGCGGCTGCTACGTGCAGGGCGCCACGGACTTCATCTTCGGAAATGGCCGGGCTCTGTTTGACGTATGTGCATCTCTCCTTTACTTATTTCACCCTACACGTAATTAATCACTCTCCCCCGTACCAAAAAGGTCCGCTCGGTGGCTGACAGGTAGGCCCCAGGATCTCCTAAGACATGGGGCCCACAAGTCAGCATTGACTGCCTCGGCCCAGTTTAGTTTACTCAGCCTATATAAAACGCACGAACGACTAACTAATCTGGCGACAGAAATGCCACCTGCACTCCACGTCGCCCGACGGCGCCGGCGGGGCGTTCACGGCGCAGCAGCGGTCGTCGGAGTCGGAGGAGACGGGGTACAGCTTCGTGGGGTGCAAGCTCACCGGCCTCGGCGCCGGCACCTCCATCCTGGGGCGGCCGTGGGGGCCATACTCCCGCGTCGTCTTCGCGCTCACCTACATGTCCTCCACCGTCAGGCCCCAAGGCTGGGACGACTGGGGCGACCCCTCCAATCAGCGGTAAATGCAACAACTTTGCGTCCCTGCGTCCCTAGTCTCTACCCTGCTCTGCTTCAAATTCTCACGTGATGCTCGTACTGAATTTCTGGTTGATCACGAGGGTTTGGTCTTTGCAGGACGGCATTCTATGGGCAGTACCAGTGCTACGGCGACGGATCGAAGAAAGACGGCAGGGTTGCCTGGTCTCACGAACTGACGCAGGCCGAGGCGGCGCCGTTCATCACCAAGGCTTGGGTTGATGGGCAGCAATGGCTTCGGTAGATAGGGAATTTAACAAGAGTGGCTGTTTCATGGAGAAGAACATATATGGAAGTGCTCCTAAGTACTGAGGAGATTATATGTTTCAGAAAATTCTATACGTTCCCAACAGTTTAGGTTGATTTCATTCTGTGATCTGATCATAGATAGGACTGATCATCTATATGACTATATCTATACATGTAGAAAAGTAAAAATATGAATCATTATCGATGTATGCCGGAAAGTGATCCTCATCATTTGCAGTTGTGTGTACGGAATTGGCGAGCGAGGAATGTTCGGTTTCGGTGTTCTGACTTTCGACGTCAGTGCGTGCGGAACCCATTCAGCTAGTGACACCACAACTTATAATCCTGTAATTAGTAGATTCTGCCATTAAGCTGGCGACATCAGAATTGATAAACTTGTGTTGTTTCGGTTCGACTCTTTCGCTATGAAGTCAATATCTACTGGTGGTTATTGGACAAGGTTAAACTTTAAAATCTTTAATTATGAATTATTTTTAAAATATTTATCTTTCAAATATGATGACTACATGTATAGATTAGTCTTAAATAGTACTTTAATAAGATCATATATTTGTTAACACCATTTTACATATTATAATAGAAAATAAAAGATGTTTTTTTAGAGACCGTGCCTTTGTCAAGATGACAAGTATTATTAATCTGGAGGGAGTAATTAATTAATGTGCGCTCACTATTTGTATCCTGCTCTCTCGCTAGCCAAATCAGCTCACTGCATCTGTCATCTGTATCCGTATCCATGGTGATTCTTCACCAACTGTAACCGCGGCCACCTAGTCCGATCCTCTTGTGTCTCTTCGGAACACCGCGTCTCCTCTTCTAAGTGACTCAAAGTTGTATGCTTCTGTAAGCACTAACTAGCTAGTACTAGTAAACAATTAACTCTGCCCTCTTCTCTTCACCTCCAAGACAAGGCCTGCATTTGGCTACACATCGCTTGCGTTGCCGTTCTTCAGAGGAAGCGCATTCCGTGGTACGCATTCCATGCCAAAAATGAATACCCACACACCTGTTTACTTCAATGTAAAGTTACTCTGAAGAGACGACCATTGCTCACAACTGATTGTCTTGATCTGCATAGCTAGATTGTATGTCTGCGTGCACGCACACATTGCACCATTTCGTTTGGAGGAGCAAATTAAGATTTTCAGGTGCCAGCGACAGTAACCGGTCAGTGTCACCTATGGCCGGTACCATGAAGCATGCCCTGATCAAGTCGGACAAGCCTTTTTTCCCCACCCAAAAGAACAGCTAAACAAACTACAAGTATACACCCCATGTTTTCCTTTATCTTTAAGCCAAAGACCACCCAGGTGTACATTCCAGGATCGATTAGGCCGCTGAACCGGTCGAACATACTCCTGTTAAAAATGCATTTCCTGAACCACATGAGAATTCGTTAGCTTCGACGCCGCCGTCGAGCACAAGCTCCATCGCCAGCTGCCGGCAGCCGGCGCGGCCTCGGTTCTTTCCTCCACTGATGTCGCCGTCGCAGCTCCCTTCACGCATCACCTCAACCCTGCGTTACTCTCCCGGTCATTCCAGTCTCGAGCACCGAGCCTCCCGATCGATCGATCACCACCAAAATATGCACCTCACCAACCGCCAGTCTCTAACTGCCTTGACAAAGCAATTTCCCAGTTCTTCCATACCTTGTAGTCTCTGAACATTTAAAGCATTGATGCCGAACACCGATGAGCAAACAGACTGCTGGGTTCTTCAGTATGGCCTCTGCTGCGTCCAGTCTCCCTCTGCTGGTTTCGTCTCTTCTGCTTGCCCTCTTCGCCCTCGGTGCACATGCCGATGTCAAGAGATACCAATTTGATGTGAGTTCCATACTGATCAATCATGTACAGCCGTTACATTATGTTTTGTTATATATGCTCATTTCCCTTTTTTTTTTTGCATGCGTAAATATGCACGTAGATTGTGATGAGCAACGTGAGCAGATTGTGCCACGAGAAAGCCATGGTGACGGTGAACGGGAGCTACCCGGGGCCGACCATCTACGCGCGCGACGGAGACCGGGTCATCGTCAACGTGACCAACCACGTGAAGCACAACATGACGATCCACTGGCACGGGCTGAAGCAGCGGCGGAACGGGTGGGCTGACGGGCCGGCGTACGTGACGCAGTGCCCGATCGGCAGCGGCGGGAGCTACGTGTACGACTTCAACGTGACGGGGCAGCGCGGCACGCTGTGGTGGCACGCGCACATCGCGTGGATGCGCGCCACCGTGCACGGTGCCATCGTCATCCTCCCCGCGGCCGGCGTCCCCTACCCGTTCCCCAAGCCCGACGACGAGGCCGAGATCGTCCTCGGCGAGTGGTGGCACGCCGACGTGGAGACCGTGGAGACGCAGGGCAGCATGCTCGGCATGGCGCCCAACACGTCGGACGCGCACACCATCAACGGCAAGCCCGGCCCGCTCTTCCCGTTCTGCTCCCAGAAACGTGCGTGAATTCTAGATCACTCTCTGCTTTGCATGCGTACGTCGGCGATGGCTAAACGTGAGAGTGTTTTGTGCTGCAGATACCTACGCGTTGCAGGTGCAGAGCGGCAAGACGTACCTCCTCCGGATCATCAACGCTGCAGTCAACGGCGAGCTCTTCTTCTCGATCGCCGGCCACAACATGACGGTGGTCGAGATCGACGCGACCTACACCAAGCCGTTCGCCGCGTCCACCGTCCAGCTCTCCCCGGGGCAGACCATGAACGTGCTCGTCAGTGCCGACCAGAGTCCCGGCCGGTACTTCATGGTCGCCAAGCCCTTCAACGACGTGCCCATCCCCGCCGACAACAAGACGGCCACCGCCATCCTCCAGTACGCCGGCGTCCCGACCTCCGTCGTCCCGGCCCTGCCCCAGACGATGCCGGCCACGAACAGCACCGGCTCCGTGGCCGCGTTCCACGACAAGCTGCGGAGCCTCAACTCGCCGCGGTACCCGGCGGACGTGCCGCTCGCCGTCGACCGGCACCTGCTCTACACCATCGGGCTCAACATCGACCCGTGCGAGACGTGCCTGAACAGGTCGCGCCTCGCGGCGTCGCTGAACAATATCACCTTCGTGATGCCGCGGACGGCGCTGCTGCAGGCGCACTACTACGGCCAGAAGGGCGTGTTCGCCGCCGACTTCCCGGACCGCCCACCGGCGCGGTTCAACTACACGGGCGTGCCGCTCACCGCCGGCCTCGGCACGTCGCTCGGTACGAGGCTAAGCAGGATCGCGTACAACGCCACCGTGGAGCTGGTGCTGCAGGACACCAACCTCCTGTCCGTCGAGTCGCACCCGTTCCACCTCCACGGCTACAACTTCTTCGTCGTCGGGAGAGGCGTCGGCAACTTCGACCCGGCCAAGGACCTCGCCAAGTACAACCTCGTCGACCCGCCGGAGAGGAACACCGTCGGCGTGCCCGCCGGAGGCTGGACCGCGATCAGGTTCAGAGCAGACAATCCAGGTGAGATCCAGTTAGCATTTGTTTTTTTCGTTTCGAAAGTACAATGTTCGTTGTCAGTAACTTTCTTAGCTAGAATTGTGAGTTCACGTTTTTTACTCTGTTTTCTTTAGGTGTTTGGTTCTTGCATTGCCACCTTGAGGTGCACACGAGCTGGGGCTTAAAAATGGCGTTTTTAGTGGAGGACGGGAGCGGTCCTGATGAGTCGGTTTTGCCACCGCCCAAGGATCTGCCCAAGTGCTGAAGAGATTAGTGATTACACTACACAAATCGCACTGCAAATACCCGTGTTTGTTACTGTATTCTGTTCGGAGTCTGACTTCTCAGAAAGATGCGAGGAACCCTTTTGCATAAAGTGTGCAGGAAGGGTGATTTGTTCAATACAACCATAATTTGTGTACTCCGTATTTGGATGCAAGAGCCTAATTACTAATGTGACATGTTTGGCTGAAACTCAGCTAGAGCAAGTTCTTTGTTATACTCTGATATCCTCGTTATACAGCACCAACTCCATTATCGAAAGGATGATGTTTTAGCTATCGATATAGTCTACAATCCACATGTAGTAGTAGTAGTATTTCAACCAATATATTTATATAAAAAGTATAAATACACAAAAAGAGTTTTTATGAAAAATCCACTAATATAATTGTCATAATTTTCATGACAATCTTGATATTTTTAATGTTTTGACTGGACGTATTTTATTATCCTTTTGATTACGGAGTTACTCCCTCCGTTTTAAACTACTTGGTGCTCTTGTTCTAAGACAATCATTACCATTAATTTTTAAAAATATGTGTAGTTTAACAAAATGTGAATTATATATTATGAAAATACTTTTTATGGTGAATCAAAAACATAAATATCATGATATTAAACTATATGGGTTTATGAAAAATGATGGTCAAATATTAAATCGTTTGAATTATGATAAAAAGAAAACGACTAGTAATTTTAAATGGAGGAAGTATATATATATATATACATATATACATATATACATATATACATATATATATATATATGTATATATATATATATGTATGATCAATATACCCTTTTACATTAAAGATGTTCTTTTCTTGCTTGGGTAAGTCCAAAATTAAAAAAGCTCGAAGTCGTAGGTAGGATTCAAATGTATAAGTCAGTATAGATTTCGGGGCTGTTCAGATTCACGTCAAAATGAACTTACCAAACTTTTAGCAAATTAACAACATTGTCAAAATTTTGGTAGGATTGGCTTAATAATGTTGCCAAAATTCTATACAAATTGCCAATATTTGGTAACAAACTAAATGTAGCCACATAATTATCAATTTTACCAAATAATGGTATGGTTGAAAATGTCATCAATATGAACAGCCATTTCTTAATTTCTTTTTCCAATTGGAGTTTATATGTGTTCCATTTAACTTTTCTTTCTCATTTTCCCTTGCCAATTAATATTGTCCATCCTACCAATAAATCACACATTTCCAACACATTACTATTAGTGAAAAGTCTAAATTACACCCTTGAACTATTGAGTGAGTACGAATTACTCCCTATACCCGAATACCATATATATTTCACTCTTAACTATCAATATCGAACGAATCCCCTAACACAAACTGGAGTGGTTTTGGTCCTATGTGGCAGTCTAGTCACCGATTTTTTTTAATCGGTGGGCCACACCTGTCAGTCTCTCACCCTCTCTCTCTTTCCCCTCCTATCTTTCTATCTTTCTCTTTCCCAAATCCCCAATCTTCTTCCTCCCCTCACCTACATCTCTCTCTATCACTGAATGGGGAGTGCCGGACGGCGGCGAGATGGGGGCGGTCGGGGCAAAGGCGGGCAAGGGCAGTGGGCGAGGATGGTGGGATGACGACAGGGGCTGAGGCAGCTTAGGGTGGCGGGCGGTAGCGGAGGCCACTCGAGGCGCCGAGGACAGCGACGGACGACGGTGGGATAATGGTGGGCGAAGGCGGCGGGCGGTGGTGGAGGCCACTCAGGGCGCTAAGGACAGTGGCGGACGGTGGTGAGGGCGGAGCCAGCACGGGGCAGGCGGGATGATGGTGGCCGCTTAGGGCGCCGAGGACGGCGGTGGGACGACGGCAGGGCTGAGGCAGCTCGGGGCGACGGGTGAGTGCCATCGGGACGGTGCGGTGCCACCGTGTGTGCCTCATCCTCATCGTCGACCTTTGTGCGTGCGAGAGAGAGGTGTGAGAGGGGAAATAGAAAGAGGAGAGAGATCTGACAGGTGGGCCCCATCGATTTATTAATAAAAGAATTGTTGACTGGACTGCCACATAGGACTAAAACCGTTTGCAAAGCTGCTCGGAGGAGGGGGGGGGAGGGTCAATCCGGTATTGATAGTTGAGGATGAAAAATGTTTGTTTTTTGGTTTAGGGAGGTAATTCGTACTCACCTAATAATTTAGGGGTGTAATTCATACTTTTTACTTACTATTATAAACAAAACAAAGCCATTTTAGCTACTTTCTTTTTTTATAAGTTTAAAATAGGGGGGCTAAAACACTTTTTTTCTAACTTCTATTCTGATGATTAGCTAAACAAACCTCTAGTTTATTTTTTCATGGAGATCTTTTTCATCCTTTTGAAATAGCATTGTTCATCACAACAAACTGCACCTTCACTCCTGTGAGTGTAATACTTGTGTTATGAAGTATGAACACATCATCTTAATCCTACATCAAATCTAGCCCATATAACACTAAGCGCAACTCTGTCAAGCCCACTGGGGCATGGGCTAATCATATTTGACGTAAGCTCCTCCCAATCTTGAGAGGGAAGGAAGCCCTCTTCGTTCTTCTACCGGACAGAACGAACGGCTCGGCATACGTAGCATACGTAGCTACTGGCTGATTGGCTGTGTTACTGTTAGGCTCACGTGCAGTGGCATGAGAAACGTACTAGCGATTTGGAGTTTTCAAGCGATCACCGACATTGCAACTTGTGTAGTCACACGGAGGGCACTCCATGACAAGCAGCAGTTGGGTGAGTCTTTCTCTTGGGATCTTAATTTTTTTTTAGATCAGTTGATCAAGTACCCCAATGGTAATATTTACATATCCGTCCAATACACTGTATAGAACTTGGTTGGACATAGTGGCGAACCTAAAATAATTATCAAGCATCCAATACATATTAACTATCTAATTATTAATTTATATACTAACTAATATGATATAATTAAGTAAGAATTGGATAATTTACCCGGGTCCATGACCTCAGTAAACTTGTATATGAGATCGTCACTGGTTGGAGATCTTTTTTCTCTAAAGTCATGGCTTATAAACTAAAAACACGTGGCCGAATAATATAGTTTTGGTAATACATTTATATTTGTACTCTTCACAGTCCAAAAGCCAATATTAAGTCACAAAAGTGAAATAAAAAAACCCTTCAAATTGATTATGAAACTTAGTTATAAAATTTTAAACTGGTTGTGACTTGCAAGCCTAGCAGTGTCTCTTAATAGAACAATGTTTATGGGCTTACTTGGTGGAGCTTCTGACAGCTACAACTTTTTCTCTAAACAGTTTAAATTTTTATTCAGATTTTAAGAATATGTAGCCGTAGAATACAGAAAATGAATTAGAAACTAGAAATTGAAAAACCTAACTTTTCAGATTTTTAAGCTCATCCAAACATGATCTATATATGTTTCTCTTGTGAAGATCAAAGTCCAACATCAGTACTCACATGTTGGCTACATCCCAACGCTCAAGGTACTACACTTTATGCTTTTTTATCTCGAGTTCTCAACAATACAACAACTCGAGCCCGACGAGCCGTGCCCGTACTAGCTAGCTTGAGGACGTGTCAGCGTCATCCAGCCATGCCGGTATGGTGTTACGGGGGGCATATCGCATCTACCACACTTCGGTGATTGAGACTGTTATATAAGTGGTTGGACTTGGATTGGCACCAACTAGAGTTAATTTCGGAGAAAATGTACGATGGGACAATGATGGAACATACATGAACACCGGCCAAACACAAATAAAAAATCGTTAATTTGCGCGAAAGGGAGAGTAATTAGATGGTCCACAGGAGCATCAACATCTGCAAGGCATTGGTAGCAAATCCTTCCGGTGAGTGATGCTGAAAAGACAATATTAAATTAATCAAATTATTGCTTTCATGCACTGCATACATCCACGGACGGTATTGGAAATTAAATTCCACGCTAATGTTGGATCAGTTTGTACAAGAGAATGACAAAAACTGGCTCTATGTCTAAAAGAGGGGGGGGGGGGGGGGGGGGTTTAAATATGATAAACAAGTACTACTAGCTTGAACAGATGGAAACATATCATGTGCACATAAGTTTCGTGCACACTCAATACACACCCACTAACAAATATCAACAAAAAACTAGAAAAAAAATGTATATATACCTTTAATGAGGTTTGTTATAGTCCAGCATGTGGTAACTCCAGGTACTGGTACTACCGTCAGGTATGGAATGAGATCCAACCGTTCAGTCAACAAGGGCACGATTGGAAAAGATGTGAAACAACACTGGAGACTAGAGAGGGTTTGCGATGAACAACACGCTTGTCTATCAACGCCGCAATCTCCTTGCCCTCACTCAGTGCAATCTCCTCCCATGTCGTCAAATCCTCGATCTGATGTTGCCTCGTCCGACGTCAAGCACATCGAAACCAAACGCTGCCGAATCCTCCGGCGTAGAAAAATCTACTCCCTCCGGCGTAGAAAAATCTACTCCCTCCATCTAATAATATAAGGGATTTTGGTGGGATGTAACATATCTAGGACTATGTACTGGACTATGTATCTCTATATCCAGATACATAGTTATAGGATGTGTCACATCCCTCTAAAATCGCTGATATTATGGGATGGAGGGAGTGCATAAAACAGAAAGCCCATTTCCTAGTGATTCCTCGACACTCGCTACCGCCTCCTTGCTTCGATGAGATAGTTTGAAATTGGTTGAGTGTAAATGGTCAGAACAGTGACAAGATGCCATGTCTGAAAGAATTTTTGTTTTGGATGAGAGAATATGCATATCGGGGATCTACATCACCACGGAGGAGAGAGTTTCCTGTGTTTTTGTAAAGGTGAGAGAAAAAAAGAAAGAAAGAAATGTTGGATAAAAAAGAAGAGATTTTCTCCGGTCCAACAAAAAATATCTCGAGATTTAGGGTTTAGGGTTTAGGGAGTTCATCGTAACAAAATGTATCTCACGGTACAAAAGAGATTTTCCCTAGTTTGTCACTCCCTATACTCCTGGTTTTACAACCGGGAGTACGAATCTAGGACTATAGATGGGTATCTTTAGTCCCGGGTGAAATAATCGGGACTAAAGATGGCAGCGCCAGTCCCGATTGATCACTATTTTTTTTTCATTGTTTCTTTCCAAATCAGGTTGCTCCTTCCCAAATCAAGTTGCTCCCTACATATCCCCAAATCACAATCAAAGTATCATCACAAATCAATGAATAATAGATTCACATCACAAATTCTCAAAAAAAAATCTCAAATTCTAAAAAAAAAATCACAAATCACATACATCACAAATTATACATCACAGATCCAATGAAACACAACTTCTAAAAATTCTCAGATCCAAAGAATCACAACTTCTAAAAATTCTCAGATCCAATGAATTACAACTTCTTAAAAAAAAGAACAACAAAATATTGCCGATGCCGCCTCCTACCTCCCCTCTGGCAGAGGGGAGGGTACCGTTGGCTCCCGCCACCCTCCCATCCGCCCGCCGCCCGCCGCGCCTGGGCTCGGCCGCCGCTTGGCCGCCTGGATAGGAGTTGGCGAGGAGGGGGAGGAGAGGGGAAGGGGGAGGAAGGGGAGAGAAAAGGGGATGTGGATGCTGAGATGAGGTTAGCTGTTAATTTAATGAGAGGGGAGGAGAGAGGAAGGGGGAGGGGATAAGTTCGATTGACTGACCGAGATGAGGCGCGCGACTCGAGATGAATTTTGGTACCGGTTGATATAAACAACCGGGACTAAAGATCTATTTTTAGTCCCGGTTGTTAATACCAACCGGGACTAAAGATAATTGGGGCCTGGCTCGACTCGACAACTTCTTGAACTGGGACTAAAAATGATCTTTAGTCCCGGTTGGTGTTATTAACCGGGATAAAGATCAAAAAGTTTTTAACCGGGACTAAAAATAATTTTTAATCCCTGTTCCTATTTAAATCGGGACTATTATGGATTTTGGACAACCGACCAAAGATGGTTTCTACAGTAGTGTGGAAACTAATTTTTAGCCACACTCTTTTAGAGCAAGTACAATAGGTGGTTTAAGCAGGTGATAATCGATAGATGATGGCAAAAGTGATGATCTAGAGAAGAAATAAGTGGAGAGAGAGCGTGAAAGTGGGCGACTAGGGCTGTGTTTAGATCCAAGGGTGTAAAGTTTTGGCGTGTCACTTCGGATATACGAACACACATTTGAAGTATTAAACGTAGACTAATAACAAAACAAATTATAGAATTCGCCTGTAAACTACGAGACGAATTTATTAAGTCTAATTAATCTGTCATTAGCAAATGTTTACTGTAGCACCACATTGTCAGATCATGGAGCAATTAGGTTTAAAAGATTCGTCTCATAAATTAGTCGCAATCTGTGTAATTAGTTATTTTTTTTATATTTAATATGTGACCAAATATTTAATGTGACAGAATTTTGACAGCGGATGTATACAGGGCATAGTTTATCGCCAACGACACACGGGCTCCAACGCAAGCAAAGCAGCACGAGACGAGCTTCTACTGGCCACACGGTTGTGAGGTGGGGTCCACATAGGGTCAATGTGAAATCATGCAGGAACAAAGCTATACGAGCAGGGCATGGCTAGCTCACGCTAACTCGCGCGCACGCGGTCCTCCGCCGACAACGACGTCACTAATCCTAACAATTAGTTTAATCATGATGATTAGTGAGAATGCTACAGTAATTTTCCAATAAAAAATAAAAACAATTGATTTTGTAAATTTTCAAAATACGATTTAAAAGTTTTTCAAAAATATCGATTTGAAAATTTTCAAATCTGAGTTAGAAGTTTTTGTATTTTGAGTTGAAAGTTTTTAAATTTGAGATGAAAGTTTTCAAATTTGAGTTGAAAGTTTTTAAAAGTTAAGATGAAAAGTTGAAAGTTTTCAAATTTGAATTGAAAGTTTTTAAATTTGAGTTGAAAGTTTTCAAATTTCAGTTGAAAGTTTTTAAAAGTTGAGATGAAAAGTTGAAAGTTTTTAAAATTTGACTTTAAAAATTTTAAAAGTTTCAAATTTCGAGTTGAAAGTTTTCAAATTTTGAGTTGAAAGTTTCAAATTTCAGTTGAAAGTTTTTATAAGTTGAGATGAAAAAAGGAGGAAAAAAAAGAAACGTGGTTGCACTTAAAAAAGAAAAGAAAGAAACACACGTACTTTGTATGGGCTTTGGCATCTGCAATACTAGCAGCAGAAAAAGTTAGATTAAAATATTAAAAAATAATACAAGCAAATTTATGGATGGATAAGCTAATAGCTTGTTACTGTACATATTATCTTTACCACTCCCTCCGTCCGAAAAAAGACAAACCCTAGGTTTCCGTATGCAACATTTGACTGTCCGTCTTATATGAAATTTTTTTATAATTAGTATTTTTATTATTGTTAGATGACAAAACATGATTGATACTTTATGCGTGACTTGTCTTTTTAATTTTTTTTTATATTTTTTTTAAATAAAACGGACGGTCAAACGTTGGACACGGAAACCCAGGTATTGTCTTTTTTTTTTTGAGACGGAGGGAATAGTTAATTGTATTACCGATGTGGATGTTTTTAGCCAACTATTGACCTTAGTTTTAGATGCTATTACAGCATTGCTATAAAAACTATTAATTTTATAGGCGGTTGTCAAGTATCATAGCAAATACCTTTCACTGTTTCAGCATCCGTTTTATTTGAATTGCCGCTGCTGCCGCCTCAAAATAACTGGATCGAAGCAGTTTAAATGATTATGTCGACATTTAGAGACGGATACTCTGTATGTTTGAAACCAATCACTGCACCAAAACTCGTGCTTCAGATCATCACTAGGTCTGTTTGGCACAGCTCCAGCTCCAGCTCCAGCCCTTCTGGAGCTGGAGCTCAGCCAAACAGTTTCAGCTCCACCAAAATTAGGAGTGGAGCTGGGTGGAGCTCTCTTACAAAATAAACTAGAGTTGTGGAGCTGGGTTTAGGCAGCTCCACAACTCCACTCCAGACCCAACTCCTGGAGCTAAATTTAGGAGTTGGAGCTGTACCAAACAGGCCCGGCCTACAGATATAACGCATTATTGCTCCGGACCACACCGTACCTATAAGAATACAATTTTTCAAAAAAAAAATCTATACCGCTTAGACCACTTGTTATAAGCTATGTTTGTTAATTTTATTTCTTAAAATATGTATTTTATCTCTTAATAAAGTAGATAATCTGAAAAAAAAGTTTGGCAAATCTAACAACGAAAAAGAATCAAACATGTCAAAGGTCGATAATTAGTTTATGCATATACTAGGGTAGCTATTTAGAGCATCTTTAACAATACTCCTTATTTCAAAACCCATAGAACAAATGAGGATTGTCCAACCCTTATTCTGTGAGTTTTAAATATTGACTGAAACTGATCTAGCAGCAGCCCTCATTTTTTAGCCTCTATTTCCCTTTCTCTTCTATTTTAGGAGATGGCCGGAGCTCGAGGGTGCAACCAGAAATTGAGAGACGGAAGACTTCCCAACAAGGTTACACAGTAGAACAGAAGAAAAGAAATCCATTCTAGCCAAATTAGAATTGAAAACTTTAGTCTAACCTGGTCTACCGTGTAACTTTGGTGAATATATATAGCAGCCTAAAAGTTCCTTTTCTCTCTTTCTTGGCATTCTCTAAACTATAGGGTCTCATTTCATATTTTTCACCAAGACCTTAAATTCAAGTATGGCCTAAAAGGAGGGAGAAAACAAAGCATATGCACCGATAAGGGTTGTATTGTTGTAGTGGTGGATTTGGGGCTTTCTATTTTAAAAAGCCTCTTGTAGGGTTTTTGCTGAACTTTTTTTTCTCTCTCTCAACTATTTTTGGGTGCTTTATACATGTAGGGGCCCAATTGAAGATGGTCCGTAGGACATATTGCGGTTGGAAATATAACAGTAAACTCTATTTTACAGAGATAAAAATGTTTTTTATTAATAAACATTTATACGCATAGAACAAAATTGTTGTACATTATACAGCGGCATATTCGGCCACAATTTATACAAGATGGGTACGTGGTCCAGCGTCCACGTACATGGCATGCACGCACGTACGCGTACGGACATGATGCGCCTGCTGTCTTCTCTGCAACGTCTACAGGAAACAGTCCAAATCGCACAGGTACAACGTAGGTACAGACAAGCTGCTACTATTGTTTTTTTTTAAGAATTACACAGTACAACGCAGACACTTACAACGCACGTAAACCCTACCCCTATGAGCATCTTCGAAGCCTGGGCCGGCCGGCAAATCCATCCTGTAGAAATTGACGAAGTTACCACAGGCGCCTCGCTGTCGACGGGTACGTCGCCTACCACTGAAAGCACAACGCCGTTAAATCCTATAAAATTCGCTTTCATGGGGAGTCGAACCCAAGACATCAGGTGCTACTGAGACTCTGGTAACCACTAGACAATACAATAGGCCCTTTCACAAGCTGCTACTATTATATTGTCTGATACAGTACTCGTACATCACATGACAAGTTCATGTTTAGGAGGTCACGCAGTGGGCACCAACGGATGCTTCGTTTTTAAGCACGGAGTACACAGGTAGATCGCTTTTAAGTTTCACTCCTCATTCGTCGATTTGCAGCAGGTTGTGCAGGGTTAATCGTGGTGGAACAATACGAAGTGCAACCTACGCTTTCAAGCTTTTGGAATGAAAAGCTCATACACCGTTGTCGTACTATACGACCACTAGGAATTACTCCTATGATAATGCTTAAGCAATAGCCATCGCAGATAGTTTGTAATTGAAGCCGGAATCTTCCTCAACATTCAGGTTAAAATGATTATTACAGTCCTGTAAATCCGATGAATCATTTTTTAAATCCAAACACGGTTATTAATTGTTCAAGTTGTGTAACATTTTACAAAAGATCAAAGTGGAAGACTTCAAATTTATGATTTCAATCATCACAATCTTATTGTGATCCACAGAAAGCGTAATCCCGTAGACCTTGTTCGATTAATTCCCTTGATAACAAAATTAATAGAATTTGAAGGGAATTTATTTCATACTTATTATAGTGTGAAATTATTCTCTCTTATTTCCCTCTGATCCCTTCCTCGCGGGGAACAAGGCCTAAACATGGTTGTGCCTTTTTTAAGGAAAAAAGGTGGGAGAAACAAGTTGAGCCCATTTAGACTGTGTTTGATTGTGAAGGTTGGGAACCTTCTCCTTCGGCAAGGAAAACATAGTAGCTTATTACCGCATGATTAATTAAGTATTCGTTTAAAAATAAGAAATGGATTAGTATGATTTTCTAAAGTAATTTTCCTATAGAATGCTTTTGGGGAAAAAACACAATGGTAGCAATTTGGAAGTGTACGCGCGGGAAATGATAGAGTAGAGGATGGGAACTCTAAGAAATGAACTAAACCTTACAACACATGAATCTACTCCTCCGTAGTTTAGTAGTCTTAGGCATCACCTAATCCTACGAACCTGAATAACCCTTACATTTTTAGATATATTTGTTACTGGCAAACGAGCCATTTAACCCTAACTGTTTTTTTCCTTCTCACAAAGTAGGGAGTTTATGTGTGGGTCGTTGATATGTGAACCATATGGTCTTTTCTTTTCCTAAAAAGTAGAGAGAGTTGGTAATGCGGAGTGGTGATTGTTTTATCACTCACCACCACCATTACTCTCTTTAAAAGAAGTACAGATATAGTAGTAATTTTTTACTAAACACTCAAAAGTTTTTGATGGTTAAAATTTCCATTGGTTGTCTTGTTCTACACAATCAAATATTTACAAACCGATAAAGTATTCACTTCACACTAGTATTATTCTAAAACATGGTATGTAGGGTGGAGCTACCGTCAGGACCAACCGACCTCAATAATCTCGGATAAAATTACTGGTTAAATTGTTCAGCGATGAAGATGCACTAAGTAGTAAGAAAGATGTGTCCTCTAATACGTGAATCAAATTTCCTCCGCCCCTGCAACTAGGGGTGAAAACAGTAATGGTTATTCTCGGTTGACAAGCGTTTGTTTTCGACTTTCTATCGGCCGAGCTATATAGAAATGGTAATCGACCGAAACGAAAATAGAAAGGGAAACGAAAATGGTTTTGCCGTTATACCGATCGTTTCCGTATTTAGAAAATTACCGTTTCTTATAATATGGCAACTACCATATTTCTAAATATGTCGATATTTATAGGGCATGTTTCTACTTGATCCATAGTTTAAAAATTGATTGACTCTTTAATCAAATCCCTACCTTGAGCGCATGGCTAAAATAGAGTTAATTTATAATTATATATTATAAGCTTGAATTTATTTATATATAACATACTTATGTAAAGTTAAATATATGTTTTTTAGTTTAATGTTTTCGTATTTGTTACCAGTTTCCGATTTGTACCGATATGTTTCCATTCGTATTGTTCCGCTTCCGGTTTTCTGATATTTCCGATATTGTTTTCATTTCTGACTTTACCGTTTTCGATTTCTTTTCCGAGAAAAATATGGTTATGGAAATGGTTGAGGCTGCTTTCTGATCATTTCCGACTGTTTTTATCCCTACCTGCAACAACATAAAGAAAGTTCGAATTGGAAATTTATCAAAGCAAAAAAGTGTCTAAATAATGGCTATATCGAGAGAAACAAGTGTATTTGGAAGCTTAAGTTGTCACTTAAGATTAAAATTTTCATGTGGTACCTGCTTAAAGGGGTTCTGTTAACTAAGGATAATTTGGCAAGGCGTAACTGGAATGGTAGCTTGAGGTGTTCTTTTTGTTTGAAGAATGAGTCTATTCAACATCTCTTTATGGATTGTCATTTTGTGAAGTTTCTATGGAGAGCAGTTCAGTTCTCTTTTGGTTTTAATCTTCCAGTTAGCATATCTCATATTTTTAATGGGTGGTTTTTGGGAGTTGATAAGAAAATGAGTAAACTGATACTTGTTGGAGCTTCTGCCATTTGTTGGGCAATATGGCTAAGTAGGAACGATATGGTTTTTTGATAAATCACCATCATTTTCCTATATGCAGGTCATTTTCAGGGCAACTCATTGGCTCCGGTTTTGGGCACAACTACAAAGGTGTGATGAAAATGAAGAGTTTCTGAAAGTTGCATGCTGAAAGTTGGAGACCACGGTTATACAACTTTTTATCAATTATGGTTGGAGATTTACAAATAGACTTCAATAATTGTGATCTCTTTATGTTAGTCTGGTTTCTTTGTTTTTCTCTTCAGTATATTCTATTCATTTAGATTTACACTATGTTTATGAAAACTACTATATAATAATTGGCTATAGCTCCTTTGAGTAAAGACCGGGATATTATATTTCATTATTATTAAAAAAAAGTGTCTGAAAGTATGCAAAATATTCGAGCAGAGCAACCGAGAGAGCAACGGTCTCTCGGTCAGCCGCTCCCAGTGGGCCCTGCGTGACGTACAGCAAGGCCGCACCCGGACAAAAGCCACCTCCGCCTCGGGCCCCACACGAGGACGCTGGTGACTGGTCACCGGGCCCCACTTTGTCCACCAAAAAAATAATACCGCCACACCGGCTCCACCTACCCACCCACGTAATCACGTTCCCGGCCAAAACCCCCCAAACTCCAAAGTCCCCGAGGCCTCGACCCCCGAAAAGCTCTAAAGCCGGCGGCGCGTCGCGTGCCACTGTGCAGCCGCTGCTCCTCCTCCCCTCCCCTCCCCTCCCCTCTCCTCTCCGCGCGCTCTCCGATTCGCCGCGAGGAAGAGGATGGAGGAGCTCGCGGCGGCGGCGGCGGCGCCCCCGCGGCACAGGGAGCGGCGGAGGCACCGGAGGAAGGCGTCGTCGACGGACGCGGCGGCGGCGTACGGCGACGTGTTCGGCGGGCCGCCGCAGTTCGCCGCGGCGTTCGACGGGGTGCCGGCGGACTACGGGGAGGTGTTCGGCGGCGTCGCGGCCTCCTGCTCCATCCCTTACCTCGACCTGCCCCCGGCCGCCGCCCGCGACGACGGCGCCGGGGCAGGGGCGTACGGCGAGATCTTCGGCCGGTTCGACTTCGGGGACTTCGCGGAGCCGTACGAGGACCTGCTGGCGGAGGCGGTGGCGTTGGCGGCGGAGATCGCGTCGTCGAGCGAGAGCTCGAGGTACGAATTCCCCTCCTCCTTTTACCTTTTTTTTCCCCCGTTGCGATATTTGTAAAGCTCATTGTTCCTGGGTAAGCATGTCCACTACAAATTAGACCGATTAAGCTGATCAGAAGATCTCTTGGTGAAACGTGGAAGGTTTCCTGATGCTTCCCTTCCCTAGCAAGTTCCCTTAGCAAATTCAGACGGGAGTGTCAATGTGCCTATTTGGGGTTCAAATTCTGCCTACACAACCACTTTCTATTTAGTAATTAGCATAACCTCAAGTCCCTACTTCAGTGTTTGCTTGACTTTCAGTAAATGGGCATGGTGTTGCGTCAATTCTGTGCTACGTGTATCACAATTTTCTGATCTATAAAGGTGACTCAGTTTGGTCGAGTGCTAATTTGTCATCGTTTTGAGTGGTTGCTTTGGAGTAATTAATGTGATTGGAGAGTCCAGATATGGTATACATCTCCGTGTTCCATAGACAGTTCTTTTTCACAAAGGTGGTTTCTTTCGGACGAAGTGATGTCTTTTCTCTGCAAATTTCAAGTTATTGTGAACTGAAAGAATCTAGGAGGTTGCTATGTATTTTCATTTCTATCATAGGATCTTCTTATTGAAATGTTCTGTCCAGGAGTTTCAAGCACCCTTTTGTTGTAAAAAAGAGAAAGGAGTAACGATTTCAATCTCTAGATAGTAGAAATTGTAGTCTTCATTGGAGTTCACCACTCTTAATTTTATGTACTTCATGGTAGGTAAATCCAGCTATGAAATTGCACAGGAAAAGACAATTGAACCAAAATGGATAACTTCTCAAGGAAACATTTACTATCAGATCTACCACTGATCCTTAGCCCTATAATTTCGTCTATATCCAATTGCTGCTTTACTGCCCTATCGCGTTCTCCCTTTACTATTCTTACCTAGTCTAGCAGTGGACCCCATTGTCTGTCTAGCAATGTTTATTTTGGTGTGGACTTCACATTGTAGTACTACTCTCTTTCTTTTCACAAGGTGTATTGTGGTCATCATGGCAGTTAAGAAGGCTATAAAACCAAGTGAACAGTAGTGGGAAATTACCATGATTTTAATGGTGTTAATGTTTTTAAGGTTAAGAATGGTAATAGTTGGCATGACTGTTTATTCGTATATGCTGAAGAAAAGAGGTGAGATAAACGAGGATACAAGAGAAAAAAAAATGTTTCAAGCTCATCTTAAAATTTGAAACAATATCGCAAAAAACAGGACTTGTGGATAGCTTGCTTTGTTGTGCTAATTCTATTGCTATTTTTCTTCACATTTGCTTGACTGAAGTTCTTTTTTCATTATAATATGTCAAAAGCACATGTTACTTTTAAACTTATGGCCAATAATTTCATATATACAGGTCATCAGTCAGAAAAGAATCTGGCCAACTAGATGCTGATCCATCTATACTCCATCAACACTATCCAACTGTAGGTTATGACCAACACTTTGATGAAGACGAATTTTCTCCAATCTCCTCTCCTCCGGATAGTGGGAAACAGTTTAGTATGTCATATAACAAGGCTACCAGGGGAAGACCAGATGATATAGTTAAAATGACTACTTGTATGGTGGAGCCTCCGATAAGTTATGTGGTTGACTCTCGCAATATGTCAAACAAGTCAGCAATGGATCAAGTTGCAGTAGTGGACTGTGATACATATGCAAATGGTGAAAAAGGAAGCATGGGCCTGACTTTTCCATCAAGTTCAAGCCTGAAGAGTGCTAGTAGTGATTCTGTGGCTGATCAGAACCTGCACACACCAATATGTCATCCCATTTCTAAGAATGATTGTGAAGATGAAGATTACCACAAGAGGTTAAGCACCCATTCAGCATCAAGTGAGGAAGTACCTTCCCCTGACTACCCATTCTTAAGGGTTTCAAATAACAGCCTTCACACACAACCCATCAAAGTACAGCCGCCTTTATTGGCACCATCCAAATTGCTTAATAAAAAGGAAAGTAAAGCAAATGGTGAAAAAGGAAGCACGGGCCTGACTTTCCCATCAAGTTCAAGTGTGAAGAGTGCTAGTAGTGATCCTATGGCTGATCAGAACCTGCACACACTAACATGTCATCCCATTTCTAAGACTGATTGTGAAGATGAAGATTACCACAAGAGGTTTAGCACCCATTCAGCATCAAGTGAGGACGTACCTTCCCCTGACTACCCATTCTTAAGGGTCCCAAATAACAGCTTTCATACACAACCCATCAAAGTACAGCCACCATCAATGCCACCATCCAAATTGCTTAATAAAAAGGAAAGTAAAGCAAATGGAGATTCTGAAGTCAGTACTAACTCAGCTGCTGCTGCTGCTGCTATCAAAGAAGCAATGGAGTTTGCTGAAGCTCGGTTAAAAGCTGCCAAAGAATTGATGGAGAGAAAAGGTGACAGTTTTAAACTTCGAAAGAAGCCAGGTCATCATAGAGGCACAAAATCGACAGAACTTAAGGAAAGTATGGCACCTGAAGAGGTGCGTGTTTATGATGAAAAGCTGACCATGAGAAGGATAGTGAAAGAGGAAAAGACCTATGAGGAGACAGCTTTGGTGAATAAGAATGGAGACAGCAGTGCAGTTAACTTAACTCACTGTGATCACAATGAAAAAGGGGTTCTACCACCAAGGAAGCCTCAGCATACAGCGCAAAATGGCTCTAAACTAGAACAATTAGGAAAGTGGACATCAGGTGCTGAATTTTATGAACTGATTAGCCCTGACCAGAAATGCAAAACTAACTCAGTTACATGTGAAGGAGATAATGTTCAGACAACAAATCCCTCCAGCAAGCTCGGCCAGTTTGAGAAAGGAAAAGGAGAAACCACTTCAGGGGATTTTGTAGAGTGTGGAAAATCATGGGATGGTGGTGACATAGCAGAGTTGAGAATGGAACATGTAAATCTGAGAGAATATGCTATAGGTTCTACGGAGGATGGATGCAAGGCTCCTACTGCTCCAGAAATTTCTTTTAGCAATGAAAAACACACATACCAAGAGTCAACTGAGACCCATTTCAAAGAATGTGTGGGGGCACAAAATTATCAAGAAGGATATGGTGATGATGGGGCATTTGAGATTTCATGTGTGGATAGTTCAAAGCTACATGCTCCAGAAATACCCGGTGCATCTTTGGAGTCTTGTATATCTGGAGGTCACTGCAATGGTAATAAAAGTCCTTCTGATGCTAGTACTAAGGAAACAACATCATTAGGAAAATCTAACAAAGAAAACAACAATATAGAGGCACTTGAGGTTCCATGTGCTGATGAGATACAGAGCCAAATATTACAGGAATATCATGAATTTCGTAATGAAAATATTGATGAAAAGAAGGCAAGTCAAGTGAAAGTATCAAAATTAGAAGAGTCGGTGGAATGTTATGAAACCCCAAATTTCCAGAAAAGTTCGAGTACAGCTCATGGAGAGACCGAAACTATTGAGAAAGAAAAGATGTTTAGTTTTTCTGATGAATTACGCCCGCAGAATAAGAACATAGGAATAACTGAAGCACCTCCAGAATCACTCATCCACAAAGAAATTAAGAAATTTGGAACTGAGGAGAAAGCTTATATTACTTTGGAAGGAGATGTGGTTCAAAAATCTGGATCTCTGGAAAGGGAAGCTAACATTACTTTGGAAAGTGCTAGTGCTAATGAAAATGAAGAAGCAGAAGTAGCGAATGCATTTGTGGAGGGCATTAATGTGATGGAAACCCATGTTAGTACATATGGTACTTCTGTTGAAGATTCAGATCAGATAGAAAACTCTGAAAACAGAATGGACGGAATGGGGGATCTTGTATCTCATGGTAATGAAGAAGCAGCAAAAGATCCCTGGTTAGATGATAGCGAGAAGTTACAGGTGGAAGAAATTTTCAGCCATGAAGAGGGCCAGCCATCTGTCGAAGGTGGTATCGATGGAGGACTGAATGATGCATATGCAGGAGTTAATGCAATAAATGATGGAAATGGTAATGATTCTGAAACGAAAGTTATTATTGATGATGGCAGTGATTTCAACACGAAGATGAGCACATGCTCAAAAGAGCTGAATGCTTCATTTTTAGAGTCATCTGCTAGCATGCAGCACTTGTCTCAGATTGACAAGTCTATTTCTGCTCAGACATCTGATGAGAGCACGCCTCTTGAAAACCTTGGAGAGGATTGCAGAGAAAGAGAATTTCCAGAAGAAAATAGTACAGCACTGGAACAAGGGCAAGCTATTGGAAGTAAAATGGAAGGAGATGACAAAGATAAACAGTCAAAATTAAATCTAAAGGATCAGAAATATTTTCATTTGGACAGCTACATTGTACCTAAATTTACAGAGAACACTACATTGAATTTTGTCCAGAAATTGATAGATGAGACCCCTGATGGTCAGAGAATTGAAGGGAGGGAAAATGTGAAAAAGACACTGAGAGAAACTGAGAAGGAGGTCTTGTATAGACTAGATGAAGACAAAGAAAGATACAAAATGGAAAGAGAAAAGGAACAAGCTAAAGAGAGGTCAAGAAGAGAATTAGAAGAAGAGAAGGAACGGGAGAGAGAGCGAGCAAAAGATAGACTTGCTGTTCAGAGAGCTACAAAAGAAGCACATGAGAGAGCATTTGCTGAGGCCCGTGCAAAGGCTGAAAGAATAGCAATGGAAAGGATTACCTTAGCACGTCAACGAGCATCTGCAGAAGCTCGAGAGAAAGAGGAGAAGGCAACTGCAGAAGCAGCTACTGAGAAGGCTTCTAGAGAAGCTAGACTAAAGGCAGAACGTGCAGCAGTTGAGAGAGCAACTGCTGAAGCTCGGGAGAGAGCAATTGAAAAGGCAAAAGCTGCTGCAGATGCAAAGGAGCGAATGGAAAGATTTAGATCCTCCTTCAAGGACAGTTTCAAGTCTACTAATCAGGTAGTTGATGTCATTATATTTTTTACACTACAGTTCCAAACTAAATACTTAATTATTTGTCTAAGCATCTAGTAATAATACCTTTAAGTAGTATCTCATATTCTCATCCATGTTCTTGATGCAGGATAATCAACTAGACAAACAGTTTCAGAAGACAGCTTCTAATAACTATGAAAGAAGCACAGATTCTAGTAATCAAGGTATTGGTAATAACATCCTGAAACATTTCTATTATAAGAAGGGGAGGAGTTTGTGCTTTGTCAGTTTTATCTTTGCTGTAATAGTTCTTCATAGTTATACTTGTCAAAACTTATAGTAACGTATTTATTTACAGTAGTTGAGTTTGAGTCAGCTCTGAGACATAAAGCAAGATCTGAAAGGGAACAGCGCACAGCTGAGCGAGCGGTATGCTGAAATGCTTTGCATACTCTTTTGCCTACTGCATCGTCTCTTTATTTGTTGTTTTCAATTTTTTAACATCACCAATTTTCAGGCCAAAGCTCTAGCTGAAAAGAATATGCGGGACATGCTGGCTCAGAGAGAGCAAGCAGAGAGACATGTAATACATCTAGTAGTTAGAAAAAAAAGGTTTTTGTTGTTTTGCAAAATCCTTCTATTCTAAAATCATGTCTCTTTTTGTACAGAGATTAGCTGAATACCTTGACCCCGAAGTCAAGAGATGGTCAAATGGAAAGGAAGGAAATCTGCGAGCATTGCTATCTACATTGCAATATGTAAATACTTTTATTTGCGGGACTTCTATTTAGAGTTTTAGACCACTCTTAACTTCCACTCAAGTTTATCAGTTTTGCTAATTTCTTTTCCTAGATCTTTTAATATGCTTACTTTTCACCTCAAGTAAATTATGTTCACCTCTAAAATTCATCCCAGGATGTTTAATGAAGAAATGACTCGAAGAACAACACCCAGCCTTCTAAGGATAGCATATTTAATTCCACTTAACAATATAAACTAGACCTAATCATTGTATAAATGGCCCAATTATTTGTATATGTTTATGCTGCTAAAATATTGTCAGAAAGGACAAAGTAACACACAAGCATATTTAAAAGAAAAATAAGTGAATCAAGTCCTTGCACATTTTTTGCAGTTTTGTTGATGCTAAAAATCTTCGCATGGAAATTATCAGTTGAACTGACTTATGCTTTACTTGCTTAGACCAATTCTGCACTGCATCATTATACAGTCATGTTGAATTTGAATTTTCACAGATGAACTAAACTGGATATTAGTCAACTCATGGAAACCTTTTTCCTGGCAGATCCTTGGTTCAGATAGTGGTTGGCAATCGGTTCCCCTCACAGATCTCATTACAGCAACTGCTGTCAAGAAAGCATATAGAAGGGCAACCCTTTGTGTCCATCCCGATAAACTACAACAAAGGGGTGCTACAATCAGACAGAAATATATTTGTGAGAAGGTGTTTGATCTTCTTAAGGTACATTATTTGTACACATCTTATGCATATTCTTGTGGTTTTCATCTTTTTGAATTTCCACCCCCAGTTACTTATCAGCTATTACTAATATTCAGAGAAGTTTGTTCATAGCTGATGCCTGATGGCTATCATTTAGTCTTCTTAAAGTGCATCACATTTGCATTATGGACCATAATTTTGTTTACCTTTCACCATGTCTCTTCATCAAGAGTACTAAATTTTTTGTCTTGGTAAAAACCAGATTTTACCAGGGTTGGTAATTCCAGAAAAAAAAACCGGGTTTTGTAACCTTGCTTTTGGGACCCTTCAACTCTTATCACTATTTTTTCCCCATCAGAATGGTTCAGATAGGTCTTGAACTCAGATCACCTAGTTTGACATCATGCTGACTTTCATGCATTTACCAACTCTCCAACTGTTGTCATTTTATGATAGGCAGTATCCAAGCAACTCCTAACATGGATCTTGAAAGCCATGATCATTGAGATTTATGCAGCATCACTATGTCTTACAAATTTGATTGTAACCCAAGACTTTAGATGCTTGTTACTTTTCGTCTGGAGCAGTATGGTTTTGACTTCAGCAGTTTGTGCCCAGTTATCCACTTGCTTCCCTGTTTTTGGTTAACAACGGGGACCTGCTTAGATAAAAGCTTATCTGGACTTGGGTCTGGTTAGCAATCCATTTTCTAACTAGCTTTCATACTTTGGTGTCACCTGAGATCTTTCAATGACTTGTGTTGAAGGGATATCTATAAGTGCTAATCGATTGCATAGGACCTGTGGTAGTTATTGGACGGGGAAATTAGACTGCCGATTTATGGCTATGGGAAATAAATCATCGCCGCTATGATCCAACCCATTAAGGCTTTGTTCGGTTAATTTCTCCAGCAAGAAAATTGAGAGGGATTTGGAGGGAGTTATTCTATACCTATTATGGGTGTTGAATTATTCCCCCTCAATCCCTCTCATGGGGATTAAATGAAAGCTTGGATTCGTTATGTTCATCAGCTCCAACAAGTTCTACCTTGTTTTTCATCCTCCATTCTTAGCATCCAGCTGGTTCCTGGTTTGAGTGGGCTGTTTTCAGTTCCTTGTGTTTCACACGTTACCAGCCCTGTTATTGCGGTTACTTGGCTGGAAACTGGCGCTAACCAGTTACCCGCAGTAGGTATAATTTTTATTTTCAAAAGCTTGTTCATGCCAGAATCTGTATGGAACATAACTGCAAAACTAAGCCTTCTTTTTTTCATCTCTGAAAATACCCATAAAACCTGGAAATTTTGTTTTGACTAGGTAAAGTATTTATATTTACTTAATGCAATAAATGGAGGCTGATTGGTATATGCTGCTATGTGCAGGAGGCGTGGAACAAATTCAATTCCGAAGAGCGATAGCTCGGGATGTAGGGGACAATAAATTGGATTTTTGATTTTCTAGTTTTACCAAAATTATATTTTATTAAACAAATTTCAAAGCCTAATGATAAAAAATGATCGATAACAAAACTGTGAATAGCGTTGTGGAGAGCGGTTTTGATATGTGATCTGAACAAAATTACATGTTGTTAGGCTCTAAAATTTGTTTAATAAAATCTAATTTTGGCAGAACGAGAGATCCAAACAATTATATAGCCTTGATGTTGATTTTGGTACCTATGTAAATATATGCAGTCGTAGAAAGCATTTTCTGGCCATTCTTGACTGAAAAAGAATATCAATTCAATAGTAAAGCATCAATGATTCTTTTGAAGACAGTAGCACAGATTTAGCTGGAGAATTCTTAGGTTTTGCAAACCTGTACAGAATTTCGCAATCCAAATCGCACTGAACAGCAAGAGTTCGTTTATATCCAATCTACACTCTCAAAGCCCAACGAATATGCTATCTAAATATTGTTGCCACTTGCCACGGTTAAGGTTTTATAAGAGCAAGTTTGTTAGTAGAGCCAGAGCCGTAATAGATTAGCTATAATGTCATTTCTAGTAGGGGTTTTATTAGATTAGCTATAAGGTCATTTCTAGTAGGGGTTTTATTTTGTGGTTCTCAATAGTGCCACATAATCTGAAGACATTTAGATTGATATATTTAAAGGATTTGAAGTGAACATTTTCCATCGATTAATAAATAAGGCATGGCCCAAATCGGCCCTAAAAGCTGAAAACTCTCAACGGTTGTATTACGGCTAGGGGTGAAAACGGTACAGAAACGGATGGAAATCATCTTTATTGTTTTCGTTTTCATATTTTTTTTGGAATCGAAATCGGAATCGGAAACCCCGGATACGAAAACAGAATCGAATATTATCGATACCGAAAACGGAGCGAAAACGAACCGGCGCGAATACGGTAACGAAAATTTATCAGAATAAAAAACCCCCTTAAACTGATAAACCCAATTCTCAAGTCTTAACGGTCACCAATTTATCATAAAACACAATCATATAAGTCCAGTTGTTAAATATCAAGTTATCAACAGTGCATCACAAAATACAATCTATGGAATAAATTAGTAATGCTGTTGATAAATCCCAATGCATGAAAAAAATATTCTTATATAATTTTAGATTTGCATAACAAATATTTTTTAAAAAATAACAGCCAAACACTATGATATTAACTATTCAGTGCTTAAAAAAAAAGAATTCCGAGAAAATTTTTGTGTATACACTATGGGTATGTTGTGATTTTCTGAAAATTCCGAGAAAATTTCCGGAAAGTTTTCGACCGATTCCGAGTTCCGACGGAAACTGCCCTTATCATTTTCGATTCCGTTTTCGAGAAAATATTTCCGAATCCGTTTTCGAAAAATTCTGACCGACAGATTCCGTTTTCGAAAATAGATCTGGAATCCGGAAAGTTTCCGTACCGTTTTCACCCCTAGTCCTAAGCTTTTGCGTACAATAAAAACAAATCCAATCACTCCTAAACTTTAGCTCCTATCACACTAAACTTTTACGCACTGTATAATCCAATCACTCCTAACACTAAACAAATCGCCGCTAAACTTTTGTGCACAGTTAAAACAAATCAACCACTGATTCGGTGAATTGCGTGGGACCCACATGGTTGTGCAGGCTGGAGAAGCAGGACCGACGCGGTCCGCTGCTGGGCGATGCGGGACCGGGTTGGTCGCACGTATTGGTCATGCGGGACCGACACGCTCCCGCCGTTGGGAGCGCGGGACCGGCGCTCCCGCATGCCCACCCTGCGGAACATATGAATTATATTCGGTGCATGAATTATTTTTAATCATTATAATTATGGTAACATTTCTCTAAATTAAACCAAAAGCTCTACGTATTATTATGAAAATCATCCAAAAATTTAGCTCTTTTTCATAGACAGTCAAGTGGCCTAAGTTATAGAATTAATTGTTGTACCCAATGCTAATTTAATCTTGGGACTTAAAAGTACAATATATACTATTTCTATAAATTAATTGGAATATACCAAAATTAGGTGGTGGTTTTGCATTTTGTTTTCTGAACTTTGCAAACCTTTCTACAGTTATGTGCCGTGTGGGACCATGGATTGCTTGGAAAGCCTTCTATTTCGATAGTTCTACTGCTAGTTCTATTCCTTATGCATTTTTTAAATTTTCTTTTCTCTCTCACACATGTGAGGCAGGCGTTGAAAAGCTCCAGAAAAACCAAGCTTTACTATTTTTCTCCATCGGACGGTCCTACTTTTGTTGGTAACATGGATCAACTGGTGCTATTTTTGAATTCAATATTCACCTATAGAGATTATTGTAGGTAGTAGAACAGTGATCCCTTCTATTCTGCATGCAAGTACCACCAGTGAATGACAGGGAGGGTTTGCAGTTCGCGGGATCCAGCCAAATGGTTCGTCCGATGTGTACAGAAGATGGAAGCTCGCAGTTTCTTTCAGGGCATGCAATGTTTTTGGGTAGTTCAACAAACACACATGTTAATGTTCATCATTTTATAATTTACTGAGTCACAAACATATTTACTTATTTTTGTAGGTGTACCTCAAGTTAACATGCCCATGTTTCCAACGGATATGAACGATCAGTGGCATGGAGCTTTCACATACAACACTGGTTCATACATGATGTGTTTCATTTTTGACGATCTTTATATTGCGATATTAAATTAGCGCTGCACCTGCGGGGGGTGTACCAAATGTCCATAAATGAAAACTCACAACCACAAGGACCAAGCTTTTTGGAGATGTTAGGCCAAGGAGATTGGTTGTTCAGTCAACCACCTATCATGCAACCACAAACAATAGATACAAACTATAATTTACTACAAAATATTTTAGTTCCAGTATGTTAGTACACTACAACTTTCGATTCCATGTTTTGTAGGAATGTACACCGCTGACCAAATGATGGGATATGCCGGCAGCACATAGTCCTACAAAGAACCATGTGTAGCTACGGTGGGGGGTCGTCAACGGCACAACACGAGATAGGACCGTCGCAGATTAATGAACCGCCTCCAATAACTTAGCCGACCCAAGACTACGAGCACATTAATTTCAGCCGTGTTGAGGTGGCATGTAGGTCTGTCTGCTAGCGACATTCACCTAAAAGATTATCGTTGTCAGGACGCATATCTCCAGCTGGTGCTAGAAGAAAGGAAAAGAAAAAAGACACTAGCACATCAAGAAATTTTGATGATGAGGCTAATTAGTAGAACGATTTTATATTTTGCTTATTCGAACTAATCTATAATGTTGTGTGTTAAAACTTTCTAATGTGTCAGCTACATTTCTAAATAAATAAATTCAAAATAAAGGAGAATCACTCTCTCCTTTGTTTGTGGCTGAGCATGTCACATGGAGCTAGAGGACAAAATAACTTTCGGCGGATGAAATAACTTTCGGTGCGGTCCCGTGCAATGGAGATGCGGGCAGTGTATGACCCCGCACGTTAGGAAAGTGGCACAGAAGCCCCACGGGACCGGCTCAGTGCCGCAGTTTGGTACTGCGGGACCGCTTTGGTCCCGCGCCTCCGTTCTACGCGACCGGACGGGCCGGCGGCCAGTTCCGCGGACAACAGCAACGCGCACAACCACCGCGCGGACCGACTCGGTTCCGCACCCCCGGTCTGCGCGACCGAGCCGGTCCAGCACTCCCACGCGGCAGTACCGCGCTCCTGCGCCACCACTCTACGTTATCATCTCCCTCCCGCATATCCAGCGCGTACGCGTAGAAGAGGTATATTTTTGCTAAAACTTACCACCATGTATATAAACATAAATTATGAAAAAAAGGTATATTTTCAAATTTAGTTCTTAAAACAACATCCTCTGCAGATGTTTACGGTTGTATAGAGGAAATTATATTTAGATTATATCATCCTTCTGCTTCCATCTCTCACTGGTTGCCTACTAATATCCTTGTCAATGTTGCTATCATGAGAAATATTTTTTTTTTGTTGGTTTCAGGTTCAAGTGAAAAGTATAGTTTTATTTTGTGATTTTATATGTTATCCGTAACATTTAATTATTAAATGGTGTTACAAAACTATTTGATCACAATGAGGTTTCATTCTCATTTCCAAGGCATGGGATGAAATGATTCGGTCCTATAGTGTGTAAACCAATTTTCATCTAAATAAAACTTATTCTTTCTCTCTTAATAAATTTCATGACATTATCATACCTTATTTGATAAGATTGAAACTCTTATAAAACCATGTACTACGAATGGCCTATTATAAGGCTATTCGTGAAAACGACTCATTTGAATCCTTTCTCTCTTTCTCTTGCTTTGCTGCTTCAAAATTTCTCTATGGGAGCTCTCTAGGAGCAAGTGTAAAGGTAAGATATTTTAAGGTTGTAAACAGGTAACCATATGTAACCAATAAAAAATCAAATGGGTACGTTACATATGAACTTACAGGATTAACCGCTCTGATTTATTCCAAATCTCGCATTGTGAAATAGACGAAGCCAAGGAGGCAAGGAGCAGCGAAACACGATCAATTTCAATACCGTTCTCTGGACTCACTAGTCAACACTCATTTGACCAACGCTTCTGTTTCAGCACCAACCGCCGTCCCCCTCCCCAGTATCGCTTCCTTCTCGCCGGCCACACCCGCCGAGCCGTCTCCTCCGGCCACGGCCGTCGTCGGCGGCGGCGGGAGAAGCCCCTTCTCCCTGCACGTCCGGACGGCGGCCTCGAACATGTCCTCCAGCGTGTACCTGAACCTGAACCCGTGGGCGAGGAGCTTCCACGACGAGAAGTGCACCGGCTGGAGGTGGTCGGCGTCGATCCCGGGAAAGCTCCGCGGCACGTCGTACTCCGGGAACATGTCCGCGAGCATCGTCGCGAGGCCGTGGATGGTGGCGTCGTGGGAGGAGCAGACGTAGCGGCCGCGCGCCTCGGGGCTCTCGAAGAGGAAGATCTCGGCGTCGCAGAGGTCGTCGAGGTGGACGAACTGCACCTGCTTCAGGATCGAGTAGTGGGCCTCGTTCCCCGTGAGCAGCGCCAGCGCGGTGACGTGGCTCGGCGGCATCCCGTTGCTGATGAAGGGCCCGACGACGAGCGTGGGGATGACGCTGATGAGGTCCAGCCCGTGCTCCCTCGCGTATTCCATGGCGGCCTTCTCCGCCAACGACTTGGACACGAAGTACATCTACCATCACAATATAATCACTTGCTAACTTCTTTTAGATGATAGAAATGGTTTACATAATTAGTTAATTACATCCCCGCAAAAAAAAAAAATTACATCCCCGACCTTAGTCATATCATATGACACACATGGCAAAATTCACGTGCTAGCTAGTTTCAGTTGCTTTAGGGTGAGTCTGAACGTACTATTTCTCAATTTCTGTTTCCTTGTGTTTTCATAAAAAAAATCTATAAAATAGTTATTTAAAAATCATATTAATATTTTTTAAAAATTTTAAACAAATATTAATCACGCTCATGTTAATTCATCGTTTTGTTTTATGTGCATGGAGGATCGTTGTTCCCAACCCATGATATATAACAGTTTCTTTGCTCTCCTTGAATTTTCAATATATATATATATATATATATATATAACAGTTTTTGATACATACCCATCCGGTCATCTTGACGCGGCGGCAGAAGTCGATGTCGCTCCAGTCGTCGTGGTCGTAGGAGGGGCGCTGCCGCTCCTCGATGTTGACGGTCCCGGCGGAGGAGGTGAAGACGATGCGCTTGACGGTGCCGGCGTCCCTGCAGGCCCGCATGATGCTCAGCATCCCTTCCACGGTGGGCTTGATCACCTCGTTCTCCGGGTCCTCGGACTCGAAGTCCATGGGCGTCGCGACGTGGAACACGCCCGTGCAACCCCTGATCGCCGCGTCGAAGCTGCCTTCCTCGCCCAGGTCGGCCTTCCACAGCGTCAGCCTCTCCTTCGACCCCGCCAGCTCCAGCAACGGCTTCGTCTTCCCAACGTTAGCTGAAAACAACAACAACAGCATGTACACTTGTTAGATCAGTCAAGCAAGCGGCACAATTGAAGGAGGAGAGTGATGTGCGAGTGAGTGAGCTCACAGGGGTCGCGCACTGTGGCGCGGACGGTGTAGCCGGCCTGGAGGAGCTTCATGACGAGCCATGAGCCGACGAAGCCCGACGCGCCCGTCACCACCACTGGCCCCTTCACCGCCTCGCCCATGGCGTACCGTGCGTGATCGATCTGCTTGTGTTGGATTCGCACGCGAACCTAACACGCGCGCGCAAGTAGTAGTACTACGCGGTGCTTGTGTTGGATTCGCGGAATATATGATAGCTACCTTGCACTTGGTGATGGCTCTCGCTCGTTGGCTCGCCTATATATATAAGCTGGTACAGGACAGGGGGAGTATAGCTACACACACTTGTACTACCTAACAAGTTACACAGAATGACCAGCGTTTTGATAGGTCGGTGTGAGCTACGTGCACCTGCACACCGGCCGGTTCTCGTTTGAAAGGCCGGTGCGTTTAGTACGCTGCATCCGCAGCGTGATGACAGCTAGCGTCGTTCGTGAAGTGTAGACGACAGGCAAAGGAGACAGAATGAACCGGTTTTTTTGGACCGTTCAAAATTGTTCAGATTCAGCGAAAAACTAGTAGATTGGCCCATGCATTTGCCAAAGCATCGATATAAAATCATATAATTTTTTACCTTTTATTTTCTTGAAAATTTGTAAAAGGTCAACTCATTTCCACATGATATTTTTTAAAATGAACATTATCATTACTAACTTTATAATTTTATAGTTTTAAAAGTCGCATCGGGCACCACCCCTCTAGCTCCTTGTCGCTCCTCCAGTTGCTTGCTTGGCTGGCCACCATTTCTATTAGCAACTGGCTGGCCACCATTTCTATTGATTGTCCTTGGTATCTTAAAAATTAAACCTTATCCATCACTGTTACGTTCTTATAGTTTTTAACCGTCATTACTCTATTCCTTAAAGGTCCGCCTCTCACTCATCTTTTTCTTTCAATAGAATAAATCAAATCTGATTATTATTGGGGTTCTATTTTTATAATCTATAGAAGTCCTGTCAACCACCATCACCCATGGCTTGCCTGTTGTTCCTCCTCTTTATTGTCGACGGCATTTAAAAAATCGACTCTGATCATCTTTTTAAAAGCCCTGCCAACTGCCGCCACTCTACTCCTTTACGGCTCGTCCGCCACCCATCGTTTTTATTATTAGTAGTATTTTTAAATTTGAACCTGGTCGTCGTTGTTCCGTTTTTATTGTTTTTAAAAGTCTCGTCAACCACTATGACTCTTTACAGCCCGCCTATCATCTCGCCTCTTTAATATCATTAGGATTTTAAGATTGAAACCTGATTATCTTGGGTTTCCCTTTTATAGATTTTAGAAGTATCGTCAACTGCTATCACCTAACTTTTATATGGCCCGCCAATCGCACTTATTTTTATTGTCATTGGGATTCTTAAAAATCAAACTTGATCCTCCTTGGGTTTCATTTTTATAGTTTATAAAAATTTGTTACACCATTGTCACCTTCCCACCACTCCTTTTTTATTATCATTGGAAATTAAAAAAATCGAACATGATCATCATTAGTATTCTATTTTATAATTTTTCAAAGTCTCTCTAGCTGCCATTACCCTACTTGACCCTTGGTTTGTCCTATGCTATTCCTTTTCCTCGTCACTTAGAGATGCTCACACATGTGTACTCCCATTTTTACATATCCAATTATATTTTTATACAATTAATAAATAATAAAAAAAATAGGATTTGTTTTAGTATACAATTTTTCCCCTAAATATATTGTTGTACTTTGTACATAAATATTGTTATTAATCACTCCCTCCGTCTCAAAATAAATTAACTTTTGTATGTAAATTTGTACGTAAAAGACAGATAGAGTACAACGCTATAATTTGGTCTGTAAGTGCTTAATTTTTTTTGGCATATAATGGATAAGCTGGTACAGGACAGGGGGAGTAGTATAGCTACACATACTTGTACTACCTAACAAGATAGAACAGAATGACCAGCGTTTTGATAGGTAGGTGTGAGCTACGTGCACGTGCACACCGGCCGGTTCTCGTTTGAAGGGCCGGTGCGTTTAGTGCGTGTGTAAACTGTAACCTGCATCCGCAGCGTGATGACAGCGTCGTTCGTGAAGTGTAGACGACAGGCAGAGGAGACAGAATGAACCGGTTTTTTTTTACCGTTCAAAATTGTTCAGATTCAGTGAAAAACAAGTAGAGTAGCCCACGCATTTGCACGGCTAGTATCGATATAAAATCATCTAATTTTTTACCCTTTATTTTCTTGAAAATTTGAAAAAGGTCAACTCATTTCCACATGATATTTTTTAAAATGAACATTATCATTATCAACTTTACAATTTTATAGTTTAATAGTCGCATCAGACGCCACCCCTCTCCTTTGTCGCTCCTCCAATTACTTGCCTGGCTAGCCACCATTTCTTTTAATTATCCTTGGTACCTTAAAAATCAAACCTTATCTATCACTGTTTCATTCTTATAGTTTTTAACCGTCATTACTCTACTCCTCTACTCCTTTACGGTCCGCCTCTCACCCATCTTTTTTTTTTGTCAATAGAATAAATCACATCTGATTATTATTGGGGTTTTATTTTTATAATCTATAGAAGTCCAGTCAACCGCCATCAACCTAATCCTTGATGGCCTGCCTGTTGTTCCTCCTCTTTATTGTTGACGGTATTTAAAAAATCGAATCTGATCATCATTTTTAAAAGCCCCGCCAACTGCCGCCACTCTACTCCTTTACGGCTCACCCGTCACCCATCGTTTTTATTATTAGTAGTATTTTTAAATTTGAACCTGGTCATCGTTGTTCCGTTTTTATTATTTTTAAAAGTCTCGTCAACCACTGTGACTCTTTACAGCCCACCTATCACCCCACCTATTTAATGTCGTTAGGATTTTAAGATTCAAACCTGATTATCTTGGGTTTCCCTTTTATAGATTTAGGTTTCCCTTTTATAGATTTTAGAAGTATCGTCAACCGCTATCACCTAACTCCTTTATGACCCGCCAATTGCACTTATTTTTATTGTCATTGGGATTCTTAAAAATCAAACTTGATCCTCCTTGGGTTTCATTTTTATAGTTCATAAAAAATTGTTACACCATTGTCACCTTCCCACCACTCCTTTTTTATTGTCATTGGAAATTAAAAAAAATCGAATATGGTCATCATTAGTGTTCTATTTTATAATTTTTCAAAGTCTCCTTAGCTGCCATTACTGTCACGCCCAGAAATTCACGAACCAGAATTTCTAAGCTGAATGTGTATTAAACCCCTGTCCAGGACCAGCCAGGGTACACAAACGACAATTGTTGACATACAGATCCACGTCTTACAAAAATATAAAAGATTACAAATGCAGCGAAAAAGATAAAATGAGCTAGACTTGGAAACTTGACTTCTGCAGCGGGGCGACTCCACTCCACAGGCAATCCTTGACGGCAGCGACGAAACCAACTTCGACAAGACAGCTCCCCCTAGGAAGATCTTCAGCTCTGGTGTGGGGGAAAAGAGAGCAAGACTGAGTACTACCCACTGTACTCAGCAAGTCATATCGGAAGAGGAGGTATGATGCAGGGTATATCCAAGGGAGGCTAAAGGTTCTTTTGCATAAAGCTAGCATTTAAAAGCAGTTGTTGAAAGCAGTAAAACAATTGCAGTAATTAATCAATATTAACCAATCACTGTCCAATGCTACACCACGTTGCAACAGGCCCAACCAACCACCTGAACTACGCCAGTTCATTAGCTAACTAGGGGTGAGACTAATCACGGTGAATCTGATTAACCACCCATAACCACGGGCACGGCTAGCAAAACCATTTTTAATGGATTCTATGCATTTTTATGAATTTACTGAGACTTGAATGGACTTAATCGGAGCTCGGATGAATTAGATATGATTTTTAGAAGATTATATGTGTTTTTACTAATAAAGAAAAGGCCTTAATGTATTTATTGCGCAATAAATCCCAGGGCTGACGTCATCAAGGGGGGGCGGCGCCGACAGGCGGGCCCCACGGGTCAGTGACTCAAGGAGAGAGAGGGAGGGGGTACTGGCAGGCGGGGCCCACCGGGCGGCGGCTCATGGGGGGAAGGTGGCACCGGCCGGGCTCGGCTTGGCTCCAAGCCGGCCGGCCGGTTAGGCGAGCGGCGGCGGCAAACGGCCACCGACGGCGGCGACCGGCGAGAAGACGGCGGCGGCCAGCGACGCGGGCGACGGCGCATCGCGGCGACGCGCATGAGAGGAAGAGAAGGGGAGGGAGTTCTCACCGGGGTTCGGTCGGCGCGGGAGGAGACGACGACGAACGGCGACGGTGAGCGATCGGAGGGCGACAGCGAACGGCGGCCGAGCTCCAGGACACCCGGCACGCGACGAACGGCGGGCTCCGATGGCGGAACTCGACGGAGGAGGGGTGGACGAGGTAGCCCTCGGCGGTGCGAACCCGAAGACGACGACGACGCGCCTCGGCGGCGGCGCTAGCGGCGGCGGGCGGCGGCCGGAGGAGTGGAAAAGGCGGCGGCGGCGGGTGTAGCGGCGCGGGAGCGATAGAGGGCACGAGAGCGAGCGGTGGAAAGAGGAAAAAGGTGGAGGGGAGTGCGGGGAAGCTTTATAGGGGCTCGAGAGGGGCGGACACGGCCGGGAAACCCCCCGATCTGGCCGGCGACGTGGGGGAGTGGGGAGAGAGAGAGGGGAGAGGATTCGAATCGAATCCCGCCCTTGCAGGGCGCGCGCGTGCGGGAGAGGAGGGGGAAGCGGGCGGCGACGTGGCGCGGAGTGGGGCGCGGGGTGGAGTGCGGGGGAGCGGCGAAAGCGGCGACGTGGGCGGTTTCGGCGGTTGCCGGCGTGGACGGCTGGAGGAAGGGGAAGGGACTGACAGGGGGGCCCCACCTGTCAGCGCCCGAGAGGGAGAGGGAGGCCGGGTGAACTTCGGGAGTGGGAGGGAGGAGCGGGCCGGCCCAGGAAGAAATGGGCCGGCGGCCCAAGAAAAGGAAAAAGGAGGGAAAAGAAAAGATAAAAAGGAAAAAGGATTTTCCCAGAGATTTAATATTGCACTTTGCTTATTTTAATTGGTTAAAATTATTTCCAAGGCTCTGAAAATTCCGCTAAAATTCCTGTTAGCATATTTTGACATGTAGAATCCAAGAAAAATTCCACATGCCGATTCCGATTATTATTTGTATTTATTAATTTAGGGATTCAACTCTAGGTTAAATTAAACAATTTCTTCGGACGATTTATTTTATGAATTTTAAAGCAAGGAGGGAAACTTCAGGGCGTGACAATTACCCTACTTGACCCTTGGCTTGTCCTATGCTATTCCTTTTCCTCGTCACTTAGAGATGCTCACACATGTATACTCCCATTTTTATATATCCAATTATATTTTAATACAATTAATAAATAATAATAAAATAGGATTTGTTTTAGTATATAATTTTCCCCTAAATATATAGTTGTACTTTGTACATAAATATTGTTATTAATCACTCCCTCTGTCTCAAAATAAATCAACTTTTGTATGTAAATTTGTACATAAAAGACAATGAAGTACAACGCTATAATTTGGTCTGCAAGTGCTTATGTTTTTTGGTTTAATGTGGTAATTTTGGGATGGAGCTATGTGTCTATGGTTGTGTTTAGATCCTGCGGTGAAAATTTTTGCTGTCTCACATCGGATATACGGACGCACATTTGAATTATTAAACATAGTCTAATAACAAAACAAATTACAGAATCCGCCTGCGAGACAAATTTATTAAGCCTAATTAATCCGTCATTAGTAATTTTTTTTACTGTAGCACCACATTGTCAAATCATAGAGCAATTAGGCTTAAAAGATTCGTCTCGCAATTTACATGCAATCTGTGTAATTAGTTTTTTTATCTATATTTAATATTTTATGTATGTGTCTAAATATTCAATGTGTCAGGGTGATAAAACTTGCCAGGGGATCTAAACATGCCCTATATCAGATTTGTATATGAAAGTTGATTTGTTTTGGGATGGAGAAAATACATCTTATAATTTGATCCCATCACGATCTAATTCCTTGGATTATATTGCTGTTCTTTAATTAATGTGGTAATTTTAGAACGGGACAATATGTATCCAAAGTAAAGACTAATAGTTTTACTTGGATTGTTTGCTTTGCTATATGCATATACTATCCTTTATGTTTCTCTCTCTGAAGCACGCAAACTTTCTCTATTTGTATACGCTTCTGACATCTCGTCTGGAAAGTGCTACTTCTACATGTCACATCGGATGTTTGACACTAATTTAAAATAATAAACATAGACTACTTATAAAACTAATTACATAAATGAAATCTAATCCATGAGACAAATTTTTTAATCATAATTTATCCATAATTAGAGAATATTTTCTGTAACATCACATAGACTAATTAAGGATTAATTAGGCTCAATAGATTTGTCTCGCGAATTAGTCCAGGGTTATGAAATGAGATTTGTCATTAGTCTACATGTAATATTTAAATATCCGAGGTGATGGGACTAAAATTTTTCTGGCACATCCAAACTCCCCCTAAATAGGATCCGATTATGCCAGAGCCTATTATTTTAGTTAGCCTAGACCTCTTCTTACGAATAAAGACTAATAAGAGTCCGCTTATTAGTTTGTACTTTAATCCGCTGGAGGTTAAGGTGATTGCTTATTTTTGTTTGGTAAAGCTAGTTTCCTATTTTTGTGTTTGTTTCTAAGACGTACATTTGGTAATATGCAAATTATAGCAGATTCGAAATAACAAAACAAATCAAGTCAAACTTATATACGGGCTGTCATTGAATCTCTACCATTAAAATCTAGTCGTATCACAATCGAACGGTCCATATTTTTCTCTTTTCCTCCGAGCAAACGTGGTGCCTCCTTTCAAATCTGTTTTAATAATATAACTAGCTGGGTAACCCGTGCAATTGCGCGGCTAGCACCCATACAAAATTATCTATTTTTATTATGATTTTATTTAAAATTTGTTAAATAGCTATCTCGTTGTTTTAAAATTTTGAAAAACAAACTTTATCAACCCATTGTTTCTAATTTTATAGTTTTTAAAAGTTATGTCAATTGCTACCCCCTTACTTCTTTGTCAACCCTTTTTTTATTTGCTTGCTCAATCTATCACTGTTTCTATTTATTTTCGTTGGAACCATTAAAAATTAGACCTCGTAATTTTAGAGTTTATTTGTTTTGATGGGTTTTGTTTTTATAATTTTGAGAAGTCCCATCAGACACTGTCACTATACTCCTCTACGGTCCGTCCGCTACCTCCTCTTTTTATTATCATTGAGATTTTAAAAATTAAACATAATTATAATTTGAGTTCATTTTTTACTTTCTAAAAGTCCCACCAAACCGTCAGCGGCTTTGTTATTGTACTGCTCTATAGTTTGCCCGCTGTCTCCCTCTTTGTTGTCATTGAGATTTTAGAATCGAACATGATTATCATTGTTCTTTTTTTAACTTTTCAGAAGTCCCGTCAACCGTCGCAATCGTGCTGCTTAACGACACATTCTCTCTGTCAAACGCTCATTATACTCCTCTACTGCCCGTTCGCTGCCTCATCGCTTTATAGTTATTGGGATTTTAAAAATTGAACATAATTATCGTTTGGGTTCACTTTTTACTTTCTAGAAGTTTCGTCAAACCGTTAGCGGCTTTGCTTTTTCAAATTTTAATTAATGTTGTATTGTATTCTACATGGACCTTTTTTAATATTTATTTTTTCGAATTTTAGTTATTTATGGATTGTATTTCTAATAGATTTTTTTTATTTTTCTCTGATTAATATGAGAATTAAACAACGTTCAACAAATTGAGATTCGTTTAGCAACTGATTTTTATCTTCCATTTGAACTCATTTCCATAATTCTTTTTCTTTTGTTGTGTAATTGTTATATTCTAGTTAATTCAATCAGTTCAATTGTCGTTGCCACTACGTTCCTGGCACCGTCAGTGCAGAGGACACGCCTGAGACTATGGATCAATCGACCAAGGATGCTTTCGGCGGTCCATGTTCCAATATTCTACTCCGTCGTTTTATTGTTATTTATTTTTTATGGTATTTAATATTAACTTTTCTTTTAACAATGTTAGTATTTTTATTTAAAATTTTAGTGATGTACGGATTATACTACAAAATTTATCCTGAAAATTGAAATCATTTTTTTCATATTTTTATTCTAAATTCAAAATACTGTTGGATCTGTCTTGATTTAGATAGTCCTTTCTTTATAAATATATTTTTCAATTTAGATGTATTTTTCTTTTAATAATTTTAGTCATATGCATCGCTATATACGCTTGCGTGCATCTAGCTGCAAAAAAACATAACTTAAGTGCTACTTTTTGGACTACCGGAAGCCGGAAGATTGTTTTTTTGGCTAGCCAACAGTCGTCGTCCTCCCGGAGTATACGTTAATAAAGCTCTTTTTTTTGGCTGGCATATGACCAGGGGTATTAATACCTATCTAGTATTTGTTTGTTTTGGTATGGTAACTGGAGTCGGAGAAGGAAACAAAGAGCAAATACTAGTTAGATAATAAGACAGATTGTTCGATTGGATTATTTCTACAACTCTATTTTAGAATTTTTCTTTCTATATCTGTCAAGAAAGATCTCAACCGTTATAATTTGGACCCACTATAATCTATCGGCGTGCATTTTTTTTCTTTTCTCCGATTAATGTAAGAATTTCTAGCCCCCCACAGCAAACAGCAAACGTGATACATTCTTTTAATGTTATTTTAATAATATAATAGATAGATAGATAGATTGGTCGGTTTGGCTGACGCGGCCAAAAAATGTTCAGATTCAGCGAAATCGTGTAACTTTCAAAAACATTTTTTTTGCAGAATTCGATGTCCCAAATTTCTTGTCTATTCTGAAATAGAGTGAACCCTCTCTGGTCCGGGTGAACCAAGAAAAAAGTACGAATTACTCCCCTGAACCACAAAACCGGACATTCTACATTCCCAATTATGCAAACCGGACGAATTATCCCCCTTGACCCAATCCGTGGTGGTTTTGGTCTACGTGGCGTACACGTGACAGTCCAGTCAGCATTCTATTTATAAAAAATTGGTGGGGTCCACCTGTCATACTCTCTCCCCTCACTCTCTCTCTCGCGCGCGGGTCAAGCGGCAGCGGCGGCGCGGCTGAGGCGGAGGCGGAGTGGGCACTAGCGGCGGCGACGGGCGGCTGAGACGGAGGCAGGCAGGCGGGCGGTCGGCGCGGACAGCGCGGACGGCGGCGCTCATGGTGGCGCAGGGACGGGCGGCGGGCGGGCGGACGGCGGCGCTCATGGCGGCACGCACAGGCACCCGAACCCAAGCGGCGAGGTGGGCACGCGTATCGGTGACGGCATCCCGCGGAGGCGGCGCATGTAGGCCAAGATGGGGGACTCCGCCGTCATGCAAACGGCCCGCAGCGGCGGAAGCGGAGAGAGTGCGGGCGGTGCTAGGCGGTTGCTGCGGCGGGTGGTCAGCCGCGGCAGGGGCGGACGAAGGAGGAGCCGGTGGCGGAGGAGGAGAAGGACGGCGAGGATGCGGCGGCGGTGGCGGCGGCAGCGACTAGGATGCCTTCATTGAAGCCGGAGACGAGGAGGATGTCTGCTTAGAGACCAGCGCCCGCTCCGTCTCAGCCGCCCGCTGCCGCCGCCAGCGCCCACTCCGCCTCAGCCTCAGCCACCCGCTACCGCTGCCACTTGACCCCGCGCGAGAAAGAGGATGAGTGAGAGGAGAGAGAGATGAGAGAGTATGACAGGTGGACCCCATCACTTTTTTATAAATAGAATGATGACTGGGCTACCACGTGTGCGCCATATAGACCAAAACCACCACGGATTGGTTCAAGGGGGGTAATTCGTCCGGTGGGGGTGAAGAATGTCCGGTTTTGTGGTTCAGAGGAGTAATTCGGTCGATCGCGATATTTCGAGAGGGTAATTCGTACTTTTTCCGTGAACCGGAGGGCTGGCAACCCTGCAGAGGCAACTATATTCCACATTTCACTGGTGGAGAAACCATCTTTCGTCGGTCGGCCAAATTCCACGATAGTCCCGGTTGCAACAACAACCGGGACTAAAGATCATCTTTAGTCCCGGTTAAAAAGGGTAACGGGCATATTTGATCTTTAGTCCCGGTTGGTAACACCAACCGGGACTAAAGATCATCTTTAGTCCCGGTTCAACTGCTGTCAGGACTTGTCAGGCCCCCCCGGGATCTTTAGTCCCGGTTGGTGTTACCAACCGGGACTAAAGATAGTAACTTTAGTCCCGGTTGGTGTTGCCAACCGGGACTAAAGATCCCGGTGATCTTTAGTACCGGTTGGCAACACCAACCGGGACTAAAGTCCCACCCCTTTATATATGTCTTCTTCCTCCTCCTCCCCGAGCAAGCTTCAAAATTTCTTCAAAAAAGAGGGGAGGTCATGCCAAAATTTATAGTGAATTTACTTTGGTGATTATATACAAATCGGAGGTGCCTAAAAGGTTAGCAACTTCATCCTCCAATGTTTTTTTTGGTCATATTACATTTGAAGCTATGTTTCGCACACTTTTTTGTCTCCAAAATTTTGTTGTAAGTTGATGAGAGAGAATTTGTGTTGGAAAAGAAAGAATATATAGAAATTTTGTTTATTTGCTAAATAAGGTTTCATAAAATAGTTGAGTAGGAAAATATAGTGAAAGTTAATCTTAAAAAAAAGAAAACAAACTAAATTGAAAATGAAAAGAATTTAAAACTTAAAAAATAATAAATAAGAATTAGTTGGTGGAATATTTTATAATTTTTGTATGAATAATGATATGTCGATATTGTATGACTGTTGAAAGAGTTTGTGATTATTTTACCATTATTGTATGACTGTCATTATTGTACGAATGATTATTTGTGTACGATTTTTTTTTCATTTCATGTAGATGGATCGGCAATGGATGTACGCTGACCGGCGGTCCAAAGAGTTTATTGACGGCGTGCATTATTTTTTGAGAGTGGCCGAAGCTAACAAGCAGAAGGGTTTTATTTGTTGTCCATGCAATAAGTGTAAGAATCAGAAGGAGTATTCTGCATGCAGGACTATTCATTTCCACTTGTTTGAGTCGGGGTTCATGCCAAGCTATAATTGTTGGACATGCCACGGAGAGCAAGGGGTTGAAATGGAAGAAAATGAAGTGGAAGACGACAATATTCTAGACTTTGCTCAGTACGCTGTATTTGAAGGAAATCAAACGGGCGAGGAGGACATAGATGCTGATTATAACGACGTTGCAGATGATCTTGGTCAGATGTTGCAGGATGCCAAGGAGGACTGCGAGAGTGAAAAGGGGGCCCATAAATTGGACAAGATGTTAGAGGACCACAGAACGTCGTTGTACCCAGGTTGCGAGCAAGGGCACAAAAAGTTGGATACCACTTTGGAGTTCCTGCAATGGAAGGCAAGAAATGGTGTTAGTGACAAGGCATTTGGCGATTTATTGAAACTCGTCAAGAACATTCTTCCGGAGGGAAACAAATTGCCCGAGACAACGTACGAGGCTAAGAAGATAGTCTGCCCTCTAGGACTGGAAGTTCAGAAGATTCACGCATGTCCGAATGATTGTATCCTATATCACGGTGAGGAGTACGAGAACCTAGAAGCATGCCCTGTTTGTAAAGCACTACGATACAAGATTAGACGAGATGATCCAGGTGAGGTTGACGGGCAGCTAACGAAGAGGAGAATTCCTGCTAAGGTGATGTGGTATTTCCCTATAATACCACGGCTAAGGCGTTTGTTCAGGAACAAGGCGAATGCTAGAATGATGCGTTGGCACGCTGAAGAACGTCAACAGGACGGGATGCTGAGACACCCCGCAGATGGTTCGCAGTGGCGAAACATCGACAGAAAATTTAAAGACTTTGGAAAGGACGCACGAAACATACGGTTTGGTTTAAGTACGGATGGCATGAATCCTTTTGGAGAGATGAGCAGCTGCCATAGCACTTGGCCCGTTACGATGTGTATCTACAACCTCCCCCCTTGGCTATGCATGAAGAGGAAGTACATAATGATGCCGATTATTATTCAAGGCCCCAAGCAACCTGGTAACGACATCGATGTGTTCCTAAGACCACTGGTCGAAGATCTTAAACTGTTGTGGAAGAAGGAAGGTGTCCCCGTGTGGGACGAGGACAAACAGGAGGAGTTTAACCTACGAGCGCTGCTGTTCGTAACCATCAACGATTGGCCTGCACTTAGCAACCTATCCGGGCAGTCCAACAAGGGGTACAAGGCTTGCACTCACTGTATGGATGAAACAGAAAGTACGTATCTTAAGCACTGTAGGAAGGTTGTGTACATGGGTCATCGTCGATTCCTTGCAGCAAACCACCCGGTACGGAAGAAAGGCAAGCACTTTGAACATACGGCGGACCACCGTACGAAGCCTAAACATCGCAGCGGGAACGCAGTGTTTGCTATGGTTAAAGATCTTAAAGTAGTGTTTGGAAAGGGGCCTGGCAGCCAACCTATAGAGAGCGAAGATGGTCATGCGGCGATGTGGAAAAAAAACTCCATATTTTGGGAGTTACCCTATTGGGAATTCTTGGACGTCCGCCACGCAATCGACGTGATGCACCTCGCTAAGAACCTTTGCGTAAACCTTCTTGGCTTCCTAGGTGTATATGGAAAGCCGAAAGATACACTGGAAGCGCGTAATGATCTGAAGCATATGGAACAACGCGGCGACCTTCACCCGGAACCAAAGGAGAAAGGCAGCCATTACTTGAGTCCAGCCAGCTACACTCTTAGCAAGGCAGAGAAGGAAAGTATGTTTCAATGCTTGGAGAGCATCAAGGTACCGTCTGGATACTCCACGAATATAAAGCGAATAATAAGCACGAAGGAGAAGAAGTTCACAAACCTAAAGTCTCATGACTGTCACGTGTTGATGACACAGCTGCTACCAGTTATAATAAGGGGTATCCTCCCAGACAATGTCCGGGCAACAATAACAAAGCTATGTTCTTTCATGAACGCAATTTCGCAGAAGGTCATCGATCCGGATAGGTTAGAAACCCTTCAGAATGATGTGGTGCAATGTCTTGTCAGCTTTAAGTTGATATTTCCACCTTCATTTTTCAATATAATGACGCATCTGCTTTGTCACCTTGTCAAAGAGATCGGTATTCTCGGGCTTGTGTTCCTACACAGTATGTTTCCTTTCGAGAGGTACATGGGCGTTCTGAAGAAGTATGTTCGTAACCGTGCTCGTCCAGAGGCAAGCATCGCCAAGGGGTATGGAACAGAGGAGGTCATTGAATTCTGCGTTGAATTTATTGAAGACCTTCGCCCAATCGGGGTACCTGAATCACGCCATGAAGGGAGACTACGGGGAAAGGGGACTCTCGGGAGGAAAGCTATAATGACGGTAGACAACAATTTATTCCGTAGAGCCCATTTCACGGTTTTACAACAATCTTCATTGGTGGCTCCTTACATCGAGGAGCACTTGGCTCTAGTTCGCGCCAGAAACATCGGTAAGTCCGATGCATGGATTACACGGCATCACATTGATACTTTCCCCGCATGGCTGCGACAACATCTCATGGGTAACGAGACGATTAACCAGCAACTGGCCTTCCTGGCGAGGGGTCCATCTGGCTCGATCGCGACATTCCAGGGATATGAGATCAATGGGTACACATTCTACACAAGAGCCCAAGACATGAAGAGCACGAACCAGAACAGTGCTGTTCGTATCGATGCCATGGGACACGATGGTACAACTGGCACATATTACGGTGCCATCGAGGAGATATGGGAACTTGACTATGGACCTCTCAAGGTCCCTCTGTTCCGGTGCCAATGGGTTAGGTTGACTGGTGGAGGCGTAACGACTGATGACAGTGGGATGACAACGGTTGACCTTAACAAGGTTGGATACTCGGACGAACCTTTCGTCCTTGCCAATGATGTAACGCAAGTTTTTTATGTGAAGGACATGTCTAGCAAAGGAAAGAAGGGCAAAGGGCCTGACGAGCCGAAGCGCCATGTTGTTCTCCCAGGCAAAAGAAAAATCGTCGGAGTAGAGGACAAGACTGACGAGGATTACGATCAGTTAGATGGGCAACCCTCTTTCACGGTGACGGTTGACCCTAGCATCCTCCTATCAAACGAAGACACCCCTTACTCACGTAGCGATCACAAGGAAGGAACAATAGTGAGGAGAAAGTACGTGCGGACAACCGTCACCGCCGAAGTGTTGCCGTAATTGTTGTAAACTATTTTGGATGTATTGAATATGCTAGTTATATATGATTAATTACAATTTTTAACAATTTAATATCATGCATATGCTAATTATATACGACTATTCTAATTTTTAAAAGTTTTGAATCATGCATGTCGGATTCACAGATGCTAGTTACAATTTTTAACAATTTAATATCATGCATATGCTAATTATATACGATTATTAGCATTTTTAAAAGGTTTAAAACATGCATGTGGGATTTACACATGTTAATTAGAATTTAAAAGGTTATTAGCATTTAAAACATATATTAGAATTTAAAACATGCATCACACTAATTATATACGATTATTAGCATTTTTAAAAGGTTTAATTAGAATTTAAAAGGTTACTAGCATTTAAAAGGTTATTAGCATTTAATTAGAATTAAGCATTTTTAAAAGGTTATTAGCATTTTTAAAAGGTTTAGCATTTAAAAGGTTATTAGCATTTAACTAGAATTTAAAACATGCATCACATTAATTATATACGATTATTAGCATTTTTAAAAGGTTTAAATCATGCATGTGGGATTTACATATGCTAGTTACAATTTTTAACAATTTAATATCATGCATATGCTAATTATATACGATTATTAGAATTTTTAAAAGCTTTAATTCATGCATGTTGGATTTACACATGTTAATTAGAATTTATAATGCATTATTTATATTTTAGAAACATATATGCAACGAAATTCAATATTCAGTGCTATTAACTTTAGTCCCGGTTCTTAACCCTAACCGGGTATAAAAAAAATTTGGAAATAGCGGGAAAATATCTTTACTCCCGGTTCGTGAGAAGAACCGGGAGTAAAGATATCTTTACTCCCGGTTCGTAACACCAACCGGGATTAATGATAACATCTTTAATACCGGTTGGTGTTACGAACCGGCATTTAATTAGAATTTAGCATTTTTAAAAGGTTATTAGCATTTTTAAAAGGTTTAGCATTTAAAAGGTTATTAGCATTTAATTAGAATTTAAAACATGCATCACATTAATTATATACGATTATTAGCATTTTTAAAAGGTTTAGCATTTAAAAGGTTATTAGCATTTAACTAGAATTTAAAACATGCATCACATTAATTATATACGATTATTAGCATTTTTAAAAGGTTTAAATCATGCATGTGGGATTTACATATGCTAGTTACAATTTTTAACAATTTAATATCATGCATATGCTAATTATATACGATTATTAGAATTTTTAAAAGCTTTAATTCATGCATGTTGGATTTACACATGTTAATTAGAATTTATAATGCATTATTTATATTTTAGAAACATATATGCAACGAAATTCAATATTCAGTGCTATTAACTTTAGTCCCGGTTCTTAACCCTAACCGGGTATAAAAAAAATTTGGAAATAGCGGGAAAATATCTTTACTCCCGGTTCGTGAGAAGAACCGGGAGTAAAGATATCTTTACTCCCGGTTCGTAACACCAACCGGGATTAATGATAACATCTTTAATACCGGTTGGTGTTACGAACCGGCATTTAATTAGAATTTAGCATTTTTAAAAGGTTATTAGCATTTTTAAAAGGTTTAGCATTTAAAAGGTTATTAGCATTTAATTAGAATTTAAAACATGCATCACATTAATTATATACGATTATTAGCATTTTTAAAAGGTTTAGCATTTAAAAGGTTATTAGCATTTAACTAGAATTTAAAACATGCATCACATTAATTATATACGATTATTAGCATTTTTAAAAGGTTTAAATCATGCATGTGGGATTTACATATGCTAGTTACAATTTTTAACAATTTAATATCATGCATATGCTAATTATATACGATTATTAGAATTTTTAAAAGCTTTAATTCATGCATGTTGGATTTACACATGTTAATTAGAATTTATAATGCATTATTTATATTTTAGAAACATATATGCAACGAAATTCAATATTCAGTGCTATTAACTTTAGTCCCGGTTCTTAACCCTAACCGGGTATAAAAAAAAATTTGGAAATAGCGGGAAAATATCTTTACTCCCGGTTCGTGAGAAGAACCGGGAGTAAAGATATCTTTACTCCCGGTTCGTAACACCAACCGGGATTAACGATAACATCTTTAATCCCGGTTGGTGTTACGAACCGGGAGTAAAGATCCGGGGGTATATATATTCCCGGTGCGCCCTCGTCTTCTCCACCAACACTTAGACGTTTTCATCGAGATCGAGCATCGGTCCTTCGCCGCCACTGCCTAGGGCAACCCGCGCCGACGCCGCCGTCGTCTCTCACCGTCGCCTAGCGGTCCTCGCCGCCTCCGCCGCAGACGCCGCCGCACCGTCTCTTGGGTGAGAGCCCCCGGCCTCTCTCTCTCTCTCTCGATGTACCCTCGTCTCTCTCTCTGTTTCGCCGACGACGCCAAGAAACGCCGACGACGCCGACGACGCCGATGACGCCCTCTCTCTCTTACGCCGATGACGCCCTCTCTCTCTCTCTCACGCCGATGACGCCGACGAACTCCGACCCACGACGCCCCCACGCCGCCGCCGCGCCCCCACGTCGCCGCCGCCGCCACGATGCCGCCGCCGCCCCCACGCCCCCACGCCGCCGCCGCGCCCCCACGACACCGCCGCCGCCACGATGCCGCCGCCCCCACGCCGCCGCCGCCGCCCCCACGGCGCCCCCACGCCGCCATCGTGCCGCCGCGCCGGCACGTCTGCCGCCGCCGTGCCACGCCCCCACGCCGCCGCCGCCCCCCACGATGCCGCCGTCCGCCCCCACGGCGCCCCCACGCCACCGCCGCCGCCCCCACGGCCGCCCCCACGCCGCCGCCGTGTCGCCCCACGAACGCCCCCACGCGAACGCCTATGAACTAACGCGAACGATTCTAAGACACGACCCCCTCCCACTAGACATCCAGAAAGCAGCCAGCTCCCCTGTAGATACGAACGGCTCAACGAACGATTTGACGAACGCGAACGACCATGCGATACGAACGCCTACGCGAACGAACGAACGACTGCTCAATGAACTAAGGAACGAACGAGCGAACGAACGCGAACGAGCGAACGAACGCGAACGAACTCGAAATTATAAAAGAACACAAACTAAAACTTGTAAATCCATATAAAATTAAATATAGCTCATTTTAAGATGATTCAAATTTCTGTGAACTCACCAAGTTGGGAACTTTGATGTTATGTAATAAAAACTTGCACTCACAGTACAAATTTAGCTTCTAAAATTTATCCAAGTTAAATCACACATAAAGCATGCACAAACTTATAAAATGCATACAAAATTCATTTCAACTCATTTTGGAGCAAACTCAGTTTCTACAGATCCACCAACTTATGTTCTCCTATAAAGCAAAATGAAATAGTATACCTACTATACATCAAATGCCTCTAAAACTATTACCTTTAAAATGACTAGTTTTACATAAGCTGAACTTTAGAAGTTTATATAAAATTCATCTTAGATCCTTTTTGAGTAAACCCAAATTCAGTAGAACCATAGAGTTGTGCACTTCAATGTTATAAAATAAAAAGACATACTTACAGTATAATGAAAACCCCTAAGTATTTAAGTAAGGAATAAACAACATGGAGCATACCTTAAATTGTAACATTTGTAGAAAATTCATCTATTGTCTAAATGAAGTGAACCAAATATTCTATAGAACCAGCAAGTAATATACTTCAACCTAGTAGAGTGAATTATAAATTTTTTCACGTAGATTGAATGTGGTTCAAACAATGCCTATATAAATAAGGTTTGGATCGCCTTCACAAATGTTTTATGTACCAGAGAATTGAATTACAAAATCAAATTAATTTCACAAAATTCTATAGTGTTGTATTTTTGTAACAAACATTTGGACATCTAAAAGATCTTCAATGAAAAGATTGTTTAACTACAAAGTTAAACAATACATTATATGTTCCTTTGCGATTAGACTAATACATTTTTTTGGATGTTGCAGAGAAGACGTCGTCGTCGTCGTCCGTCAAGCCGAAGTGGTAGCTAGCCCTCGAAGGAATTCGCGCAGGCAAGTGATGTAAAGATGTGATTGTTTGAGATATAATATAAGATTGTTAGAATTCTAATATAAGATTATTAGATTATTAGAGTTAGCATATGTGAGTGTTAGAGATTATTAGATTATTAGACTTAGCATATTTGAGTGTTAGAGATAGTTAGAGTTTTAATATAAAATTATTAGAGGTTTAATATATGAAACTTAATTAGACTTAGCATATGTGAGTGTTAGAGATTTAATATAAGATTATTAGAGTTTTAATATTCGAAACATATTTGATTGTTAGAGATTTAATATAAGATTATTACAGATGTAATATACGAAACTTAATTAGACTTAGCATATATGATTATCTACCGTACAAATACACGACACTTAGACTTAGCATATTTGAGTGTTACAGATAGTTAGAGATTTGATATAAAATTATTAGAGGTTTAATATACGAGTTAGTGAGGAGATTGTTATACTTAGCATATATATGATTATTACAATTTTAATATAAGATTAGTAGCGATTTAATATGAGATTATTCGAGATTTAATATAAGATTATTACAGTTTTAATATTACGGTTAGCAAATACATCCTACAGACCTAACATATATTATTGTAATGCACAGATGGCTGATCGCGACGAGGAACAGATATTGTATGATACAATTGCAGAGGGAAGTAGCCAGTACTGGAACGAAGAAGAGGGGAACGAGGATCCAAACCAGTACTTGAACGTGGAGGGGAACATGGAGAGGGTTTCGGAGGGGAACGATGAGGAGGAGGCTAGTGGAAGTCATCCCTCCGCTGGACAGAAGAGGGCACGCGGACAACGAGGTGCCGCGAAGAAGATAGAGGGTCGGCACATCATAACTGAGGTGGACGCAGACGGCCGACCTACTGCCCCGGCGGAAGCAGCCAAGAATTTTGTACGCCACAGTGGTTGGGTTGTGAGGGATAACGTGCCTGTCAGCATGGTGTACTGGCGCAGAACAAGGGCACGCGGGGATAATGACAGCTTTGTCCCGGAATCATAGAAAGAGATGCTGTGGACCACAATGCTTGAGACGTTCACGCTCCCTGCGGGTACAGAGAACATAGTGAAACACTGGACTCTTAAGAAAATGGCAGAACAGTTCTAGACCTTCAAGGGAGACCTATACCGGAAATACATCCTGAAGGGGCAGACACCGAACTTCGACGTATTCCCGAAGCTAAGGGATCACTGGGAGGAGTTCGTTGCTTACAAGACAAGTCAACAAGGGCAGGCGATGATGGAAAGAAACAAAGAAAATGCCGCCAAGAAGAAGTACCATCACCACTTGGGGTCAGGCGGCTATAGCGTCGCGATGCCGAAGTGGGAGGAGATGGAGGCAAGCTTGCTTGAGAGGGGTATCGAACCGGCCACCGCTAAATGGCCTGATCGATCGAAGTTCTGGTTCTATGCTCATGGTGGAACGCTCAACCCAGGTGATGGCTCCTTGGTCTTCAGCGATCAGATACGCGAGGCTGCGAGTCGACTAACGGACGCAGTGGAAGCCTCTTCTCAGGGCACGTTCCGACCCGACAGAGAGAAGGACGAGCTGTCACTCGCCCTGCAGACTCCAGAGCATCCAGGACGAACACGAGGGAAAGGGGTGATTCCTTGGAAGATTGGATTCAAGGATGACATCCACACGTACAGGAGTCGGATGAGGAGCAAGAGAGATACCGAGGCGAAGATTGCAGATCTCGAGTACAGGATATCGAGCTACGAGCTCAGCATGCAAGAGGAGGTGGCCCGGAAGGTGGATGAACGCATGGCAGCACATCGGTCACACGATCCCCAGCCGTACATACCTCCTCCAGTGGTTAGCCCATCAGGCAATCGTAGCAGCTGCGCCTCAACGGGGCAGGTAGTATCACATAGCATGGACGCTATGCAAACCCGGGACGAAACCACCTACCCCGTTGATGAGATCACGCATCGGACACCATGTGAGCTGCATATTCCCTTCAAGAACTTATCAATCAAGGTATGCTCGATATAATACATGATTTTTGACTCGTACGTTCCGCAATTTGCTGCTTAGGTTGATTACTAATAGATAACCTCTCCTCACGTGAAGGTGGCGTCAGGAATGGCCATCCCAACAGACATATCAGGGACTTACCACTGCAGGCCGATTCCAGCAGGATACTCGAGGGTCGAAGTTGAGCTGGTGGAAGCCGTGTACGAGGACCTCGAGTTGGACTACCCAGGAGGAGACGGTGAGACGCATCTACGAGACACAAGCCACGCCATTATACTATGGCGCAAGCGGTACATCATCCTCCCTGGGCGACAAGCGGCGTCTCGTGCACCATCTCCTCCGGCTCCTCCGCCTCCTCCTGCACCATCTCCTCCGGCTCCTTCGCCACCTCCTCCTGCACCATCTCCTCCGGCTCCTCCGCCTCCTCCTGCACCATCTCCTCCGGCTCCTCCGCCTCCTCCTCCACCGTGTCCGCCTGCACCTCCCAAGACAAGGTCTCGCCAAGCTCCACCTCCTGCCAGCACAAGGGCAACGAAGAAGGCCAAAGTTGAGACCACCAAAAACAAGGAGCCGCCGTACGATTGCAGTCAAGAGGAGCTTAATGCTTACGTGGCAGGAGAAGTGAAGAGGCAACTCAAGCCTCGGAGTCCTGAAAAGAAGATACCTATTGACCCGAGCGTGAAGAATTTCTTCAAGGGAATGTCCACCGCAAACAAGGAGGCCTTGAAGCTATCGGACTATAACCGAACACTCAGGAAAGCCTATTACAAGAAGTCCAAGCCAGATCCTCAGCTTGGAGAACAACCACACCAAGTGGTCGAGCCGTTGGTGACCGGCGAAGACTTTGGCATAACGGATTTCATTTCAGACACCGGTCTAACCATGGCTCAGTTGGTTGGAGGCGCACCAATCCCGAAGGCGGAAGTGGCATACAAGTTTGAACTCGGTAAACCGCTTGTCAGGCCCGAGCAGCTGCAGTCCCTACCGACACAAATGTACAAATTCCATGAACGGTACATGGAAATGAGCGCCAATGGTAGAGAGATGTTCGGAGCGAGGATCAGAAACCCCGACTTCTTGCAAGGAGAAGATGTTCTATGGATCAATTTCAAGGATGTCTTCGATCTGTACCATCGGGACGCCCTCGACGTCTCTCTTCTGAGCGCATGGATTTTGTAAGTATCTTTGAGTTCGATTTGTTTCGTTCAATAATTAGCTCCTGGCATATATGTAAGCAATAATAATTTCCTTTCATTGTTGTAGAATGGAGATTCAAAGGGCCCGGCGGCGGGGGGTTTACAATACTGGGTTCATCGACCCTCGCAAAATCAACACCGAAATGCTCGACAACTACGAGAAAGACACAGAGGACAATCTCGTCCATCTCCTAACACAGCAGCATTTCAAGACATTCATACTATTGCCGTACAACACAGAGTGAGTTTTTATTGTCGTTCGAACAAATTTCATTCCCATACATATAACATGTGCATTCTGATATTTATCTCATCTCACGCATATTCCAGATTCCACTGGGTCCTGTTCTTTTTTGACTTGGAGGCAGGCAGAGTCACTGTGTACGACTCAATGAATAAAGAGGAGAAGGTTTTTGATAAGGTCTTCCAAATGATAGACAGGTAATATAATGCCATCTATTCCACAGTCGCGGGACTCTGTTGATATTATGTTGATCTCGGGTAATATTTAATTAATCATAGCTTGCAACTGCACATGTAGGGCTTGGGATCGGTTCCGTCAATTGGTCCGCGGGACTTGGAAAGAAAAACTTGGACGGAGGTTTCATTTTCCAGTGAGTACATGCATGATCCAAAATTATATTGAATTGAATCTCTAGTTACAGTTAATATAAAGAGTATATTAAATCTCTCATCGTTTCTCATGTAGTGCGCAAAGCAGGACAAGGGAACTAACTTGTGCGGCTACTACGTATGCGAGTATGCCCACTGCCTATCAAACCAAATATACACCAAACGAGAGCTCGATGTACGTATACATAAACCGTTCAAAATTTCATTGCGTATCGATTTGTTAAGTTGTTTATTAATTTCATATATTGATATGTCATTATTTTCCGAATGATAGCGTATTCACATGAGGGAAAAACTCCCACACAAGGATTTTATAACGGCTGTTCAAGAACAACTGATGGGGTTCATCAACGAAGAAGTCCTTAATCCCCATGGTGAATTCTACTATGACGGATCGACAATTCGTAACGTCGGTCCTTCCTCTTCTGACGTAACGCAGGCGTCGAAGTCGTAGCTACAGCTAGCGAGCAAATGAATTGTACTATACATGCATGTACATACATATTTACATATGTACGTACATTTACTTTAGTGGTAATATATATTTTGGTAACATATATGTACATAAAATGTTAAGTGCTTTAAATTATAAATATGTGTGTAATATATGTATTTATACATATATATACATACGCATATACATATATATGTATTCTATATACAACCATAATATATATATTGCAATGCATATATATATATATATATATATTATATATATATATATATATATATATATATATATAATCAACCATGCAGCAAACAGGGCAATGCAAATAAAAAAAAAAGGTACATGGATCTTTAGTCCCGGTTGGTAACACCAACCGGGACTAAAGGCTGACCGATCTTTAGTCCCGGTTCGTGTTACCAACCGGGACTAAAGATCGATCTTTAGTCCCGGTTATTTCACCCGGGACTAAAGATCGCTATCTTTAGTCCCGGATTCGTAGTCCCGGTTGGACAACCGGGACTAAAGGGGGTTACAAACCGGCACTACAAACGATTTCTCCACCAGTGTTTACACAGTAGTGAGTTCTTTTAGAACGCAGTAATACGAGTATATGAACTTCAGATTTGTGTTTACTGTTCATCTTCCAAAAATTTACGAAAAACCAGCGTTCTTTTGGCTTTTTGGCTGTGTTTAGATCCAAAGTTTGGATCCAAACTTCAGTCCTTTTTCATCATATTAACCTATCATACACACACAATTTTTCAGTCACATCATCTCCAATTTCAACCAAAATCCAAACTTTGAATCCAACTAAACACAGCCTTTCTAAATATCCATCTTTTGGAATATAGTTGCTCCCCATCCGTTTCAAAAAAACTTAGAATATGATATGACATATTCTAAAACAATAAATCTGGATAAGTTTTTGTCCAAATTTATTGTCCTCGGATATATTACATACAGTTTTTTTATTTAAAAGTACTCTTCAAGCTCGGCAATTTAAATTAACCTTTTTCTCTGGTACACGTTGGTAATTGAACCTGTTGTGTTAAATGTCGTTGTTAGCATACATTAATCAGGGTTTGCATTTTCGATTTCAGCCAAAATTTCGGTGATTTCAGTTGGACCGAAATTTCGTGATTTTCGGCACTTTTTGAACAAAAAAAATTAAAATTTTAACTGGATTTAAATAAATTTTGACCAAATTCAACAAACATTTGACAAAATCCGAAAATTTTGGTCGATATATTAGTTTGCCGGGGGGCTGAAATAACCGAAATTTCAAAAAAGGGTGAAGCATATTCGCAGTGACAAAAGAATCTTTTTTGGGGGAAAGACAAGCGACAAACTTTTTTTTCTAAAAAGAAGCACAGGTACAGATTAGAAAGCCTATGATAACATGTCCTTGTAAGTTCAATAAAAAACATGACCTTGTCAACTGCAGAATTATCATCCTATTGTCACTGTTCAAATTTTATGCACTCCATCTATTTTATATTATGAAAAGGTCCAAATACCCCCCCCCCCCCCCCGGGTAAACTTTAGATGAAAATCCGTCTAGCACCCTAAACTTTAAAACCGGACATCCAACCTCTTAAACTTTGTCATACCATCCATATTACCTTGGTTTTGGTTGATGGTTTTGCATATTTTAGAAACTTAAACAAACAATTTTAACGAACAATTTTGAATAACTAATATAACATATTGCATATGATCAATTATAAGTCATCAATTTATCCTCATACAATGATATCATACTATTATATTATTATGCTGGTATTTTTTTATAAGCAGGAGCTAATAAGGAGAAAAAGAAAGATTTAAGTCAAAATTTCAATATATATGTCCAAAATGTATGATATATAATCAAACTTATCCAACTTATATAAAAACTAGATAAAAACCACTATGCAAAATCACGTTAGGGGATTATATAAACGGTATTGTAAAATTTAGGAGGTTGAATGTCCGGTTTCAAAGTTTAGAGAGTTAAACGGACTTTCATTTAAAATTTAGGGGGTTATTTGGATTTTTCCCTTTATATTATAAGATGACACTTTGACTTTTTTAAGTCAAACTTATATGAAGTTCCATCAAATGATTGATAGGAAAAGAAATAACATCTCTTACAACATCAAATTACTTTAATTAAATCTAACATGAATATGTTTAATTAAATCTAACACGAATATATTTTAATAGCATGTTTATACTCTTATATATTGTGATGGTATGTTTGGTGTCGAAAATATTGTTATGTTTTTTTTATGAACTTAACTAAACTTAAATAAGTTTGACTTTTTTAAACAAGTTTGATTTTAAAAATGTCAAGCTTTCAACATGAATAACCAACAATCGCAAGGTCAAATCTCTGCAGGCAAGTAACAAAACTGTAAACATTGTTTTAGATGATGAGGTAGAAACTATGAGTTCTGAATCATCTGCCCATGCTCAACGCGGCAGCCGGTCTGCGCAAGCGCAGACGAGAAGAAGGTGCCTCCGTCGATCCTCGAGTCCATGCATGGCGGGGAGAAGACCGAGATGATGTCCCTTGCCGTGACTACTCCTTCGACTCGCCCGTGCTCGTCGACGATGAAGCTGCAGCTGCTTCTTGACGCTGTCAGCTTCTCCATTGCTTGCTTCAGGGTGTCAGACTTGCGGTTGGTAACAGGCAGGCCTGCTGTTTTGCTTTGCCCTGTTCTGAGGCTGAGGACACTTTGGCCATCAGCATCAGAAGCTGATGAATCTTCTGTGTTGATGTCCTCATCCTCGCTCTTCAGTTTGACGAATTCTTCAGCACTTAGTGTCCTGAAAGGAATGTATGTGGTCAGCAAAGTATTCTCGAGGAGGGACAAGAATTAGAAAACTGAAAGAATATGCTTACTTCCTGTTCCTAAATAGGGAGCTATCGTCCAGAAGCAGATAAAGATCGCTGCACTGTATTGATCCAATCAGACAACTGGTTTTCCTGTCAACAACTGCAACTCCTATTTTCTCCTTTGAAAGAATATGCAACGCATCAGCGAGAGTCTGATCCGAGTAGACTGAAACAGGCTTGGTCGTATTTGCGAACCTGCAACATGCAAATGAAATCTGTTCACACTAGCAAATTTTTTTCATTTTTGACAGGAACACTGCCTAGCAATTTTAACTAGCGAGGTGCTATGCAAATTCAGGTCTGCGACTTATGAGTCATCATGCAAAATAAAGCATGCACAGTTAGCTCATGCATGTGAGAAGCTGAGATTGATTCATTTTTTATGATTATGCAATTATTTTGACCAGAGAAAAAGGAAAAATCAAATTAGTGCGGAGGTCCAAATTTCTGCCGTTATACAATTCATATAGCAGAAAACTACAATTTAATAAAATTTATACGTTTCCATTCATATATTAGAACTTTTAAGAAGAACAAACAGTTTTTGAAAGCTAAAATGAATTAGCACATAGTTGTGCAAATTGCAAGAGCTGGTACACTAGCTTGTTTTTTTTTTTTTTGAGATAATTGATCTACTTCCTCTAGCCTCACACTCAGCCACACTAGTATATGTTTAAGTCCAAAAATGAATAACCATATTCATCACTTAATCAATTTACTTCTATTGCTTGCACCCCTATCATTGGATACAAAAGAAAAACTGCAATCTGGTAGTACTTCATTTATTATCAAGGCTTACCTAAATTCAGAAAGTTGTTTGTCTGCAATTTTATCGAGCCACTCAAGACCACTTGAACTGAGAAGCAATTCCATTACTGCATTCTAGTGTGATCTATTAACCATTAGCTTTATGATTGAATTCTTACTATAAAAACATCAAGCTTCAAAAAAATGCACAAATAAGTACCTGCGTTACAAATCCAATAACACTGGAGTTCATCAACTCAACAACAGGTACCACATTGATCCTGCGGTGCTTTGAGAAGAGAAGCATTGCATGGAAGAGTGTATCATGGGATCGAACGGGGAAGAATGGCTCCCATAGGAACGACTTTGCTAACCAGGCAATCTGTTTCCGTTTGTCAGAGCAGAAACCGAAATGTAAATATGTATAACTTCCATGTTATCGTTGAAACACAAGCAAACAATTCGGTTATCAACAACTTCCTCATTTCAGTGAACTACTGAACTAATGGCAGCACGCTGATACGTGCTTCTTGAAAGCAGAGAAACATGTACCTTTGTTTCTGCAATCTGAGGATGCTGTTTTAGACTTGTCAGGAAGTCGGAGTTTTTGTCACCTGCTCCACTTCCCAGTTTGTCAAATTCCTAAAAACAACGCAATTCGATAACTTCTGAAGCATAAAAAAAAACTTGCAGAAATAGCAGAGTTTGCTCTAAGCAAGAAGAGTTACATACCACTGGTAGATAGTAACACAGTAAAAATAGAGAAGCTGAAGGATGGAATCTCACGCTAATTCTGACGAACAATTCGATCGATTATTACCTCAATCGCCCACAAGACGAGGCTTGGGAACTCGACGAATCCTATGTCGCGATCGACGAACTTGCCGAAACTAGTCCGAACATCGTCGACGATCACCGCGCCGGCGACATCGCTGCGGTACATGGAGTCGATGGCGTCCGGCACGGAGCCATTGAGCCTGATCTCCAGCGCTGCAGCACGGACAGGAGACCAAAACCGTATGAGCGCCCCTCGGGCCCCGGCTGGCGCGTGCAGGAATCAAGAAACCGTTGCTTGCCTGGGGAGGGAGAGGGCTGGATCGCGCCGTTGACGGACGAGACGGGGATATGGTCCAGGAACGACTTGAGCGCCTCGCTCCAGTACTCCCCTGCCGCCGCCGCCGCCGCCGCCGCCGGTCCTCCGCCGCCGGCCTGTCCCGCCGCTCCAGTCTCCATGTCCAACGCCGTGAGTGAGACTCTGTAGTACTACTGTTCAGTGGGATGTGTTCCTTCCTGCGGGGAGTATTTCTCCGGTAGTCCGGTGTCCTTTTGCGAGCAGTTGCCCGGCCACATCCGCGGATGCTCGGGGACACGCGGCGCCGCGCGGATCGCCGCCGGCGGGAGGCATGGTTGCCGAACCAGCCTACGTGTTGCATTTTCTGGAGTCGTCCGCTGAATATTTTTGCCTTTCCTGAGTAGGCTTATACTGGGCCACGATGGGCCAAGCCATGCTTATTTTACCCATTTGTATTTGTCGACAGTTAATAAAGATCCAGTGATCATCGAACAATTAATTTTGCATAAATCATGCAATGCTCCAAACCAAAGCACGCCCCGCCGCATCATATTAGGCGGGTACAGTACTACAGTTTTACATACGACGGCTGATGCCGTGATGCATCTCAAGAATGATCAACAAGTTCATGTGTAGTGTGTATCCATGATCCATCGGCTTCTCGCCGTCGAGTTCGTCGACGTCGGCCGTCCAGGCGGGCGGGCATGCATTACGCAGCAACTTCTTTACGCCGCGAGCTTTGTCCATGGCGCGGCGACCAGCTGGCCGCACACGTCGTGGCTGCACACCGGGCACGTGTTCCCCTTGTAGAACCACGCGAGCAGTTCGCGTGGAAGGCGTGCTCGCACGGCAGGTTCACGGGATCGGAGGACGCGCCGCCGCCCATGCCGAACTTCTCCCGGCAGATGCCGCACGCCTCGTCGGAGCCCGGCGCCACCGTCTGCATGGCGCTCTCGACGCACGCCCCCAGCAGCGCGCGGGGATCGCTGAACACGAGCGTCACCTCCAGCGACAGGCGCGCCTCGAAGCGGTAGCGCGCGCCGGCCCACTGGCCCTGCTCGTCCTCCCCGCGCGCGAACCGGTGCAGCCTCCCCGCGACGCGCTCGGCGGCGAGCTCCGCCTCCCAGTTGTCGGGCGAGAGGTCGAGGTCGCGCAGGCGCGGCATGGAGGCCAGCATCTCCTGCAGCGCGCGGCGGGTGTCCTCGTAGCGGAGGAAGATGGAGTGGTCGTGGACGTGGCGGGTCTCCTCCGTCGTCCATGGCTTGTCGGGCTGCCGGTCGCGGACGGGCTTGCCGTTGCCGCGGAGGCGGCGGGAGGCGTACTTGACGGTGACCTCGCAGCGGATGTGCACGGACGAGCAGGCGGTTGTCGTCGACGTCGACTCGCTTGTGGCCTTGTGCTCCGGCACCATCTTGCAACTGAAGTCGGTGATGCTGATGCGCGTCTCCACCGCTGCCATTGCTGCCGGCCGCTTCTGCTAGCTCTCTTCTTGCTTCTTGGGGCGATGGAGTTGGAGATGGAAGGGAGCAGCTAGGGTTCGGCAAGAGGGATCGAGAGCGGAAGGAAGAAGGAGAAGTGAAGGAGGCGATCGTGATGGAGTCCAGTCTCGGTGTCTATTTATGGACGGATGTTCTTCTCCGAGTCGGGATCGAGTTGACGGCCCTTCTCCGAATCGGAGTTAGACGGTCCATGCGCGGACCCCATTCCTCCTCCGATGCAGTGCTAAAAAGGAGAATAAGCGTTCAGTTGCTGAGGCAACAACCACAATATACAATAGTCCAGTAAAGGTGGTTTACTTTTGAAATAATCGAGCTGAATACCAGTCTGCCCTGAAGGTCAAGCACCAACCAGGCACAGACAGATTTCAATCAGAGAAGCACTTCATACAGTCTCTCTACTTTGCTCATACAGGCTTCAATCAGACAAGCAGTACTTCATACAGTCATACTACATATTCCGCTGCATCTGCATACCAAGCAGATGAATAAAGTACCTCGGTTCATGGCTGTACATAGCATACCTAAAACAAGGACTGAAAACAGATCTACTTGTACAGGTGGACCATAGGTGGCCACCAATGCAGATACTGCAATAGTACCCCAACTTATTTTGTGTCCAACAAGGAATGAAACAGCCATGGTCTAACCTCACTACATAGTTACTACAGATCTCGAATGCGCTAATGCTTAAGTAGCATGATGTCCAGATCAGGTGGAACGCAAACAGCAGCGCTACACGCAATGGCATCGAACAGGTGGGCTTAGCGCTTCCTCCTGTTCGCTCGCCACTGTCTCAGGACGAACTGGACCGTTTCCTTCAGAGTGGCCTTCCGTTTATCCTTGAAGTTCCACAGCTCTCCTACTGGGAATCTGCCGCTAGGGTTGTACTCATTAATTTCACACAGCGCGTCCCTCACCAATCTGTATATGTCTTCACCATGCTCTTCTTTTAATTCTTGAAGTTTGGCATCATCCTCGATAATTTCCTACAACACATAGATGTCAAATAAGATAGCGCAGGTAATGAGACTTAATATATAGTCACATCTTGGCAGGCTATTGTTGCGAGTAGAATGGTATGTTGGTTTTTTATACAGGAGTTACTCGCGTTTTTAGCAATAGGCAAGATGAGGAAATCGTATATATATATATCCTAACAAACAAAGCATTTCAATATCAAAACACCACTATAAAACACAAAATCATTAATATGCCACTCTAAAATAACAAAATCTATATATGTGTGAGAGATCTGATTATTTAGTTAAAAACAATGTACCATACTAGCAATTCTTAAAAATTATAAACTATGGAACCACGGAAATGTGCACAAGCAGTATTTTCACAAATAAAGATTCATACCTTCTCCTGCCCATCAACCAAGACAAACCTAAAAGGGTGCCAATCAGGATTTTTAATTTCAGCTTGCCACTTTGAACAAAGAATGGCAGCAGTAATCTCTGCATCCTCTTCCGATGACATCTTTCTGCATGCTTTTGAAAATGCTTCCAGATCAAGCTCGCCCATTCTCTTTATTCCTATATGTGATTGACCATCTAAGAGATCAAGTAAGCCCTGTGGAACATGCAATAGATGAATGATTAAATGACCATCAAATCTGAAATAGCACCAAACACATCGATCTCATCACTGAAACAGCCTAAAACAGAAAACACTATCCAGTTTGTTCAACTTAAAAGGTAACATACATTTTCAAGCTCCTTCCTGGCATCTTGCATTTCAGTATTGCTTTTTCTTTCTTTGATAACCAAAGTTTGGTTAAGTGACTCCATAGCATCTAGTTCATCCATCTTTTCTTGCAGCTCCTCACTCAATTCATCAATTTTATTTTTCAATGCTGAATCTTCATCCCCTGGCATATGCTTCATCACTTCCAATTTGCCCTTTAACTGCTGTATATCTAATTCAAGCTTTTGTTTTGCATCCACCTGCTGTTCTAACTTCAAAATTTTCTTTACAGCAGCTTCTTTCTCTCTCTGCAATTTCCATACAATAAGACTTCCATATGAAGGATATTGTATGGGAACTAAAGTATCATACAATACAATGGACAAAGGAGATTGCGACACACCTTATGTTCTCTTACAAGCTTCAGCACATTTTCATCAGCTCTCTCTTGTTCCAACGTTGCCAACTTAAGATGGCTTGATTTGATAGCATTCTGAGTTCAAGCGATAAAAACTTTGCATAAGTTGCATGATAATTATGAAAAACAAGGCCTAACCATCTGCAGCACAGTACATGAAATGCAAAAACCAAAGCATATACTGAAAGATCACTGGTAGCAGACAGATGGCAACAGAAAATAAATAATATACACAATTTGCCACCAAAATAGGGCAACCACAAATGAATTATCCCCCTTCTTAAGAGAGAAAAAGCAAATGCAACAACACACACCTTCTGCTTCTCTTGATCAATAATCCTTCGGTCATAATCACTTTTTGCAGCAATCTCATCAAGCTCCTTGGATCTCGTATTAAGTTCACTCATCTTGGACTCCAGTTCAGATCGCAGCTTTTGATTCTCATCAATTATCTTCTGAGAATGTCTCTGAGCTAGCTGCTGCATCTTGCGAATTTCTGATAGCAGTTAAGTTTAATCGATCAATTAATAAATGAAAATTCAGTTAAGGGTGATAAATACTCTCTCTCCCTCTCTAAAAAAGAGGGTGATCGAAATACATGCATCCTGACAAATAGACCTTAATGAAAACACAAACCTTCATTATATTTCTGGAGAAGCTGTTCCCTTTGCCCCATCATCTTCTCAAGTGATGTAGTTTTTTCATTGTATGTAACTTCAAGTTCCTGCAAATGCCTGTTCTTTACCTCAATTTGGTTAGCTAAATTAGCTACAAGTTTGTCAGTTTTACGTGCTCCTTCATTCTCAAGATCATTGATAGTCTTCAGGTCACCATTTTTTCTTAAATGGTCGCCTATTAGCCCTGGAGAAGTGTGATCTTCAGCTCTTGCAACCCATCCAAAGAGGTTTGACCCTTGATTCTGTTTTTTCTTCCAGTCCCTCTTACCATATCCTTCTTTCCCAAAGTAATCTTCAAAGGCAAGTGCATTTCTGAAGCCATGCCAATCTTTTCCAAACTCAACAATAGCATTCCCTGAATGACCTCTAAAATTCCATAATGGAATGATCTTAAGTGGGCAAAAGCGTGATAGTTGCTCCTTCAAATGATTTCCACTTCGTCCAATTTGGCGCCCATCCTTCCATTCGGTAGGCACATTAACTAGAACACCCATCCAGGGCCACACGAACTTCTCATCTCTGTTTGGAAGCGGTTGTGGCTCCACAACAGCTGTCTGTGACTGTTGTCCTGACGACTTAGTGAGGCCATTCTTCAAGTGCTTAGCAAGGGCACGATGGGTTGCCTTATCTTTAGCCTGCCGATTAGACGCAGCGCCTACTCCCGAGGCATGCTGAATAAGATTGTTTATGTTGAAATCTTTCTTCTTCTTGCCACTGCAAAATGGGCAGCTGTAACTCTGCCCATCCTTTACTTTGAATTCCCCTGCCACCAGTCGTGCGTAGAACTTGTCTGCATACTCGTCGATCTCAGAATCACTGATTTCCGAATCTTCATCCGAACTATGACTCATCTTCAGAGAGGAAAGGAAATCCTGACAACCTGGACAGGAAACAAGGACTGAGAGCAGGATAATCAACTGTACATTATAAACTCGGTCAACATTATCGAATGCCGATTAGCATAGCGGCGGATCAAACGTGGGGCATGGGGGGTTTAGCTGAACCCCCATATTTTGTCCAAAACAAACTGCTATTGCTATTACTACCGCCACCACGAATCAAACAAATCAGAGCGAAACTGGTATGGGTTAACAGGAGAGAGAAAGGAATCAATCCAGGTCGGGCTGGATCTCCCCAATCTACCCGCGCCCCCGCTCATGCATGGCGCCGAGGATTCATCAGTGCTACGAGAGGAGAGAGAGCCGCATACCTTAGGCCCGGCGGCGCGCGAGCGAGCGAGCGAGCGGCGGGATCGGGGAGGGGAGAGGAGGCCGTGTGCACGCCGTGCCCTTCGGGGCCCTGGCCTTCGACCGCCGCCGCGCGCGCGCGCGCGTGGAGCGGCGGCGGTGGGGGAGAAGGCCGGCCGTGCCCAGGCGCCTCCGCCGGAGAGGAGCGAGGCCGAGCGAGGGTGAGGAGGCCCCGTGAGCTAGCTACCGAGGGGAATTACTACTACCGATTTACCGAACCGAATGAATGAGGGAGGGAGCGGACTGGACGAGGAAATCTCGGGCGCGGATCCGCTGCCATAGCTATTGCTACCGCAGACGAGCAATTTCGTGCATTAGCTGAAATCTACACCGTTTATTTGAGAGTGAACGGCTGTGCTGCGCTCGTGAGACGAGGGCCCATCTCCTTTCCCTCTCTCCTCGTCCACTTCGCATGCTTACAGGTCGAGTGACACAGCCACCACCACGAGCATATGCTGCAGCGAAGGTCCCAACCTAGCATTTTCCTGTTTCACAATATAAAACTTTATAGCATTACCCATATTTATTTAGATGTTAATGAATCTAGACATATGTATGTGTTTAGATTCATTAATATCTATAAGTATATGGGCAATACTAGAAAGTCTTACATTATAAAACAGAGGAAGTACCTCCGTTCTTTTATTTTTCACTAGGATGTACTCCCTCCGTTCCGAAAAAAGCACCTAGGACGAATCTGGACAATGTCCCTCTTAATACAATGAATCTGGACAGACAATCCATTGTCCAGATTCGTAATACTAGGAGGGGTCACATCCCCTACTAGATTAGCTTTTTGACTGAGGGAGTATTTTTTTAAAAAAAAATCTAGCTACCTCAAAAAAATTATATTAATCAATTTTTCAATTTTATTTGAGCTAATTCTGCTAAATGGTATGCTTTATTTTAAAAAAATCATATTAATCAATTTTTCAAGTTTATTTTAGTAAACTCTTAATTAATCATGCGCTAATTGATCATTCCATTTTGTGTGCGAAAATGTGAAGTTCCCAACCTCTACCTTCAAATGCAGCCTTCATTAAATATGATTTTCTAAAACATAATTTCAAAGATGATTTTGTATTTTTCTTATCAAAATTTATTTGTCAGTATTGAATTCCACATCGTTAGGTACACGTAAATAAAAGTTTTAACAATAAATTACATTGTTGCTTATAATCAGCATTATACCAACCGATGGCAGCCATTGGCTCTGATCTTACCTACCGAGCAAGAGCAAACCAATTGCACACGCTCTTAATTTCCTTACAGCTGTTTACTTCCCCCATAAGCTCTTCTGTCTCATCTTTTATATACAAACTTGCTGGGAATGGCTGGTCTGGGCAGCGATTTACGCTGTCGTGGCCCTTGCCGTTGCTTGGCACGTCATCCGGCCGGAGCCCAGGGGTGGATTTGGAGCGCGGTCGTTGCGCACGTTCTCCACCGTTGGATGGCCATCGTGCGTCGGTGCGTTTAGCGTGCCACGTTTTCCTTTTTCTCGTCCGCTGGTTCTCTGCGTTGCGTCCGCCACGTGTTGTTCCCTATGTGGTGGCCTCATTTGGTTGGTTTGTGTGCGGCGCATTGCACCACGCGCAGGGAGGGGTGGGCGTCCTTGCCATTGTTTTCTCCGGTGTTATGCGCTGCGTGGTGCATTTCTTTGTTCTTTGAGGTAGCCATGGTCCACGGATTGCATGTGGCTGCCGTGTGGGCCGCATGCCTCTGCCTGTTCCTACCTACAGTGGAACAAGTCTATGCTGTTTGCCTCAGCTGCTGTGTCAGATTGGTTTGGTCGCTTGGTGCACGTGTGCGCTGTGTCCATGGCACAGTTTCTCTCTGGCCGGTGGGTCTGCTTTACTCTGGACCTGTGTGTTGCGGTCTAGGACCATATATGCCGTTGGAGACCACGCCTGTAGTGGGATTGCTCTGTGATGGCTTCTCCGCTATTGGCGCGTTTGCGTCGGTTGTCGATATCATGCATCGCTGTGGTCCTGGTGTATGCGCCCCGTTCCTCTGCGTCCTGGGCCATGTCCAATCCGCTTGGATGCTTGGTTCATTGGTCTTGGTCCATGCAGCCTTCCTCTTCTGCAGCCTATGCTGTTAATCTCTCTGGTCGGGTTTTCTTGGGTTGTAGCTAGGTGCGCTGCACTTATATCACTGATAGGTGGGCCAGTGTCATCTCAGCCAGCCATTTGTTTGCTTCCTATTCGTGGGTGTTTGGTGTGCAGGTGTACATGATTGTTTGCTTCCTTGTTGTAGCTCGACGGAGAACCCCCTCTATCTTTGCCTGTATATACTACTACTACTTGCATTTCTCTTTCTTCCTTCCCTTCGGTTTCTCCTCCTCTCGTCGGTTTCTTCACTCCACTATTCTGTTCCTTACCCAGGAAACTCCCACCCGTTTTGCTCTTGTTCAATTAGCTTTTCATTATGGCGTGGTAAGGCCTGGATCAGTGCGTGTGGTTTTCCTGTCCGTCCTGTGATTTGGATTTTATGTTTGTTCTCTCTTGTTTGTTTGCTTATGAGTGCGCGGCCGTTCTTGCTAACATTGACCCTGCGCCTTTTGTTCCATTTAGGGGAGGCGATCTGCATGGGCTGCAATGGACCTTTAAAGGTTCCTGATCATCTTCTATCACACGTGTGCGGGCTGCTTCCAAGACCTAGCAGGTACTTTTGGTTGTTGCTGGTTTCATTGGCCTTATGTTATGCTTCGCTTCCAACATTATTATTGCCTGATCGTGCTCCCTGCTCTGCAGCTCTGTTCCGCCTTCTTCCTTGCCTCCGTTCAGAGCTTGTGTGTTCGCTTCGTGGTAGGTTTTAGTAGATTGTGCCTGTCGACGAGGGTATTCCTTGCTAAAGGTATTCCCACGCTATTAGTATTTGTGTCCCTTATTTATCGTTGATTGGTTTAGTGTTTTGTTTCTATTGCCTGCATTCATCACTGTCTGAATCTGCCTGTGGTTGCTCCAGAGCTTTCGGTCGTTTTATATTGTTCGTTCACTATATCTGTGTGCTTCGAACCACTCTTTTTTTGCCCGTGTTGTTTGCTTCATTCTTTCCTTGCCTCTGTAAAATTATGATGGCAGTTAGGAACGCATGCTATGGATAGAGTGCGTAGGATACGTGCCAGCCGGCAGAGAAGGGCCACAAATGTTCTGTCCCAACAGAGTGCAATGCATACAGAACATGCTATTGTCCCGCTAGGGCAGCCAGATCAGGAAAATCGGTGCAAGAGGAAATGTTCGTTGATGGATTTTGCACCTCAGCTGACAAAATTAAATAGGCAAAGGCATTCCCTCCTGCATTCAAAGATGGATCCTTCCGTCCCTTTGGCCAGTGTGGATGGTATGCTCTTTTTGTTGTCTGTGATAGTAGGTTTGTTTTTTTTCGTGGAGTTTAGGTTCATAGGCTGTTTTACTGTGTTTGTTCGCAGCAAGTCACACTGCACAAGGCCACGGTAGTTCCTCCCGGACAGACAAGGAGTATATCCGATTGCTAAAGGGTTCGGCCGCTGTTCTGAATACGTGCACATAATGCATTGTTTTTTTTTACAAGAGACTATTTTTGACATTAACCAGCGCTTTTGTGGCAGCATCATACCCAGACAGATCATACTATGGCCCTCCGACGTATGAATGCCCGTATTGTGGTGCCATGTTCTGGTACCAGGAGAGGGTCAAGAGTGCATCCGCTATTTCAAAAAGAAAAATAATTTACAATCTATGTTGCAAAGGAGGACGCATACGATTGCCAAAACTGCGTGCCCCTCCTGAGCCACTAGCTTCATTATTGAACTATAATGGTGATGCATGTTTGAAAAATTTTTTGAGGCAAATACGATCGTATAATTCGATGTTTGCTTTCAGCTCGATGGGTGCAGCTATTGATATATCGATTAACACTGGAAATGCACCTTATGTATTCAAGATCAATGGAGTTGTGCACCATAGGATTGGTACTCTTGTGCCATCCCGTGGCTCACCTCCGAAATTTGCGCAATTATATGTGTATGATCTAGAAAATGAATTACAAAACCGATTAAATATATTTGAAAACGACGGTGATAATTCAGATAAAGCAGATCCTGAGATACTTCGTGCTCTTTCATCGATGCTTGATGCTAAAAATACTCTTGTCCAGAGCTTTAGGTATGCTAGAGAACGTGTTATTCAGCATGGCGATCAGCAAGTGACCCTTCGCCTTTTAGGTTGCAATGCAAAAGACGATGTGCAATACAATTTACCAACGAACAGTGAAATAGCTACTGTTATAGTAGGTGATTTTTCTGCGAAGGAATACAAATTTGATGTGCTTGTCTACGATAAGGGTCGTGGCCTGCGCCAGATTTCTCCCTTGCATCCATCTTATATGGCATTGCAATATCCTTTGTTGTTTCCATATGGTGAACGCGGATTCCATTTAGGCATTAAATACAGTAACTATGATGGGATTGGCAAAAAGTATGTCACGATGCCAGAATATTATAGATATGAAATGCATTACAGACTAAATGAACCAAATCCTTTCACATGCTATGGTCGCTTGAGCGATCAAATCGATGTTGATATATTTTCTACTATTGAAACGAATAGGCTACAGTACTTCATCGATCATCAAAAAGAGCTGCGCTCTGAGTCTGTAGATGGGATTGTTGATGCGATTGATAAAGGTGTCACTGATGGAGATTCAATTGGCAAGCGTGTCATACTTCCTGCTAGCTTCACTGGAGGAAGAAGATATATGGTCATGAATTATCAAGATGCGATGGCAATATGTCCTGTCTATGGGTCTCCTGACCTTTTTGTCACATACACATGTAATTCCAAATGGCAAGAAATTGCAGATGCGATTCGATTTGAGCCTGGCCAGCAGCCATCTGATAGAGCTGATATTATTGTGCGTGTGTTTAACATGAAAGTTAATGAATTTATAACTGATATTAGGGAAGGCAAAACTTTTGGTAAAGTTCTTGCAGGTATGGTCACAATTTTGTTAGTTTATAACATATTAAGGACGTTGGTGTGGCACTCATCAGCCTTTGTTCTTAATGATTACAGTGTTGTACACTGTTGAATTCCAGAAGCGTGGCCTTCCACACATATATTGCTTAGTTTGGCTTGCTGCTGCCACTGCCGATGTCTCAGCCTCTGTGATAGATGGGTTTATCTGTGCTGAGATACCTGACTATGACACCGACCGGCTAGGATATGAATTGGTTAGCGAGTTTATGATGCATGGTCCTTGCGGTGATGCGAACAAGAAGTGTCATTGTATGAAAAATGAAAAATGTTCAAAACATTATCCTAAAGATTTCCAAGATGAAACCATTGTTGATGAATCTGGGTTTACAATCTATAGACGAAGAAATAATGGACGCTCTATCATGAAGAATGGGATCCTTTTAGACAATAGATCAGTTGTACCCTACAACATGGCTTTACTGAAAAAATATGAGGCACACATAAACGTTGAGTGGTGTAACAAATCAAATTTGATAAAGTATTTATTTAAATATATTACAAAAGGCCATGACCGAGCTAGGATCTATTTTGAAACAACAGCAAAGACACAAAATGCATCACCAAATCATGACCTTGCTCCACGCAATGAAATATTAGAATACATGGATGCAAGATTTCTCTCAACCTATGAGGAACTTCATCAATTGTTTGAATTTGATATACATTATAGAGTGTCACCTGTTGAGCGATTGGTTGTCCATCTGCCTGGGAAAAACTTTGTGAGATACGAGAAGGGAGCTGACCTACGGGCAGTCCTTGAGAGTCCTGGTGCAAAACGGTCTATGCTTACTGAATGGTTTGAAACTAACAAAAAAAATTCTAAGGCCCATTCATTGACATACTGTGAGTTTCCTAAGGAATGGACATGGGAGCCATCATCTAAAACCTGGCACGAGCGAACACCTGCTCCCAAAATTGGCAGAATTTATTATGTGCATCCAACTGCGGGCGAGCTTTACTATCTTAGGATGTTGCTGATGATTGTCAAAGGTGCTCAAAGCTATGCTGATGTTCGCACATACGATGGTGTTGTTTATGGCACGTATAGAGAGGCATGTGAGGGCTTCTTGAAGGAGATAATGAATGGCATCTCCTTTTTGATGAGGCGATAGTGACTGCGTCTTCAGCACAGCTTAGACAACTTTTTGTGACGGTCCTTCTTTACTGTTCTGTTGGTGATGTTCGTTCATTGTTTGATAAATACTGGCTATACATGACTGATGACATACATAACAGGCTAAAAAAGGCCCTTGACAATCCACGCTGTGTGATTCCACATGACCACTTGCTTAACATGCTGCTACATGAGCTTATTGTTGTATTTGCAAATAGCGGTGGTAATATCAAAGATTTTAACTTGCCACATCCATCATCTGTTCCACATGTTCCTGGTACTAATAGATTAATCGATGAAGAAATCACAATTGACCCACTTATGCTTGCTATGCATGTCAGACTCTTTGGTACAGCAGTTGAATAATGACCAGATAATTGTTTTTAACACTATTTGTTCTCGTGCTGTCGCTAATGAACCTGGTTTCTTTTTTGTGTCTGGTCATGGTGGAACTGGCAAGACATTTCTTTGGAATACAATAATTGCGAAACTTAGATCACAAAACAAAATTGTTCTTGCTGTTGCTTCATCAGGGGTAGCATCTCTCCTATTGCCTAGAGGTAGGACGGCTCACTCTCGGTTTAAAATACCAATCGATATTGATGAAACAAGCATCTGTAATATAAAACGAGGCACAATGCTTGCTGAGCTTTTAGCTGAAACTGCATTGATCATATGGGATGAGGCTCCAATGACACATAGGCGATGCTTTGAAGCATTAGATCGAACGTTATGAGATATTCTCTCAAAGAAATGCCCTTCAAATTCTATTGTACCTTTTGGAGGAGAGCCTATTGTCCTAGGTGGTGATTTCAGAAAAATACTCCCAGTTATTCCTAAAGGATCCCGTCAGGCTATAATCAATGCATCTATCACGAACTCAGAACTATGGAAACATGTAGCAGTACTCACCCTGAATATAAACATGAGATTACTCAATCCAATCTTACCAGACAATCAAAAAAAAGAATTGCATGATTTTAGTCAATGGGTTTTAGCTGTTGGCGACGGCACTTTACCTATGATAGCAAGGGAAGGTGAGAATTATCCTGCATGGATCACAATTCCCGATGATTTACTTGTTATGACTAGCGGTGACAAAATAGCTGCTATTGTTCATGAGGTTTACTCAGATTTCCTTACGTGCTACAGAGACATTGAATACCTGGCTTCTCGTGCAATTGTTTGTCCTACTAATACAACAGTTGATGAAATTAACGATTATATTATTGGTTTAGTGCCAGGAGATTCTAGAGTATACCTAAGCTGTGATACCATATCAAAAAGCTCTGAGCAAATTCCAGATTTCGATCTTTTATACCCCCCAGAGTTTCTTAATTCAATAAATGCTACTAACTTTCCGACGCATAAACTTGTTCTTAAAGAAGGTGTTGTCGTAATGCTGCTACGAAATCTTAATCAATCAATTGGGTTATGCAATGGGACAAGGCTATTAGTCACAGTTTTAGGAGAGAGAATTTTACAGTGTATAGTACTGACTGGATCAAACATCGGTCAAACTGTTTACATACCTCGAATCACACTAGGCACCACAAAAATGAAATGGCCTTTTACACTACAGAGAAGGCAGTTCCCTGTTCGAGTTTGCTATTCAATGACCATCAATAAAAGCCAGGGTCAAACACTCCAGCGGGTTGGCGTATATCTTAAGAAGCCTGTCTTCACACATGGGCAATTATACGTTGCTATTTCAAGAGTAACAAGCCGATCAGGGCTAAAAATATTAATTGAGAATGATGATGGATCATGTGGTACACAGACAAAAAATATAGTTTACTCTGAAGTGCTCAGCGCTACACTCCAAGCGGTGGTTTCCCGCACGTCATATCTTTTTTTTTTTTTTTTGCCTTTCATCGGTTCGCTGTATTTTCAGCGGAGTAATGTGCATGTGTTACTATTGCAGGCTGCGCCGCTTGATGCTTGAAATTTTTTACCACAGTAATACCCAAATTTGTACATATATTTTGGAATAAATGTCTTTCAGCCTCAAGTGCTATAGACTATGTGTATGGTACATAGTATATTGCCTTTTGTCATGTATGCTATCCTGCCAAACAATCTTTTGAGTGTTATATCTTATCCAGCCATTTTACCCATTCTAAAATAATTCTATGCTCATTGCAGGTCCAAGATGGCACATGTGCTCATCTCACAGCTGTCCTGTGGAGACTTAAACACAAGGATCCTTGCAAGAGTTTCTAGGTTATGGGATTTCTGCGATCTCAACGACAGTGGCAATATTTTCCACACTGATCTTGTGCTGCTCAATCAGATGGTAATGATGTGGCTATGACATTTATTCATCGATGCCTATTAAGCTATGGTACCAACTCTCTTGATAACATTATTTGCTTTAAAAATGCAGGGAAACAGCATTCACGCTCAGATTTATCCACCTGCAATTCAAAGCCTGAAACCTTTGCTTAAGGAACAAAAGGGGTTTACTATATTGACTCCTTTACTGTGAGGTATGCGAATAGGACATATAGGCCAGTCGACAATAGCCTAATGATTGTGTTCAGTAAATGGACAACGCTTGAAGAATGCATTGAGCCCGCTGTTGATTTCCTTGGCATAACTTTTTCATTGACACCATTCAGTGATATCCCGAATTTAGTGGACCAGACCATCTTCTATGTTGGTAATGAGATTCTTCTGCACAGCTATATTTGTTGTATGAATAATCCATACTATCTCATCATTAATTAGGCTTATATGGCATGCAACCAGATGTCATGGGTGTCATCACTGAGGTTGGTTCGCCAGCCGTTGTGCGACCGAAGTCAAGGAATGCTGATAGCTTAAAAAGAACAATACAGATATGTGATGCAAGGTGTGTTTGCTCAGACTGAATATCCCTATGTTTAATTGCAATTTTTACCTTTTCGTTTGATGCATGCATAGATTCTTAGTGCGCCGCTGCTTTCTTAAATTACACTCACACTGTTTCCTTTTTTCTATTCATGGAAAAAAATAGCAATTCAACAAAGCCTGTTACACTCTGGGGAGAAAGGGCTGATGCTTTTGACGCTAATAGTGTATACAATGCTGGCCAAACTCAGGCCCAAGTTATTGTCTTTGTTGGGACACTTGTCAAAGATTACACGGGATTAGGTTCGTTTCCGCTATGCATTTTCACTTCTATATTGTTTATTCTAACCATCTAAGGCTATGCTTTTATTTGGTTATGATATACAGGTCTTACAGTGACTGGTAGTTCGCCGTGCAAATGGTATCTAAACCTTGATATTCCTGAAGTGCTAGAGCTCAAAGAGAGGTGAGGCTGCCTGCTTGAACTCATGTTTATAATCCATTGGCATGATGTGTTCTCACTCCTTGTGAAACAGTTGATTAACTTTCAACGTGATATAACTATGTAGCTTCAGTGCGAACTTTCGTCCAGTGAGCTGGGTTGATAACCCAGCAACAGGTTACAACCAGGACACTGCAGAGGAAAAAACTATTCAAGAAATACTTACCCTCAATCCTCACAAGAACAGGGTACCTCCTTGCCAGCTTTTTGTTCAATACATCGCTGCACATTTTCTCACTTACAATAATAGTGATATCATTTCTGTTCTTTGCTTTTTCAGAGCACACGTTTCATTGTCAATGTCACTGTTAGGAGGATATGCAGCGAAAATTCCTGGTGGTACAATTCATGCCGATTATGCTATAGAACTTCCAAGCCATACGGTTCTAGCTACAAATGCTCAAGCTGTTCTAACATAGGAATACCAGATCCAAGGTTCATACCACACCTCATTCCAGATTTTTCCATGCTTACTAATTGTACTGCACACATTAATATACACATGTATATTACCCATGTAGATATAAAGTAGTGCTCATCGCCGGTGATGCCAGCTCCAACGCTACATTTATCCTTTTTGGAAGAGTTGCACATCACCTCATAAAAAGATCAGTGGAATCTCTGATTGAGGGCAATCCACCAGATAGTGATTACATTCCAGCTGAGATCGCAGCGCTTGTTGATAGCAGGTTTACATGGAATCTGAGCTTTACACGTGATATTGTCAAAAGAAGCCAAGAATCTCTCCAGGTTAACACCATTGTTTCCTCTGGCCCTTCAAATGAGCCACTGCTGCTTATGCCACCGGGTTCTTCACAGGAACCATCAGCTATTGCATCGGCAAGCTCCAGCAGTTCTGTCCAAACAGGGCCCCAGCAAAGCCAAACAAGCTCTGAATCACAACAGCTCGTCCAGCAAGGGCACAGCACTTCAACCCCAACAAAGTCACCTATTGGTACTCCAACACAGAGCACACCAACCAGCAAACCAAGTTCTTCAACACCAGGGAAAAAAAGCATCGTTGTTTCAATGTGCCACATGCAGCCTCTTAGCGCCAGTGTTGACGCTACTATTAAGGTAGAGCACTTGCCATTACCTTTGCTGCCTATATTGTTCTTCCTGCCACCCTATTTAGGCTTTCACCCTGTACATAATCTTGCAAGGCCAATCGTTCTGCGCAGGATGAGGTCAAACATCCAGAGCATGCTCCTGAAACAGCTGTTGTTGCTAATTCTCCTGAGTCCAAGGTATTCCTGCTTTTCTTTCCTTTAAGCTTAGACCTTACCACCTAAACATTCTTTATTCTACAAGGCAAAGGAAACACCTAAACATGAAGAGGACATCCCGCAAACAGCCGCAACATCAACTACTGCAGCCACAGCCAAGAAAAGGTTCTTACATATATGTTGCGTGCATCTATATTTCACTCCCTTTTTCCATTGTTAGTAACATGTCTTTATACCTTAACAGGGAAAAACCTGCGCTGCTACATCCAAGTGCTAAGAAGCTCAAGGATGCTGCTTAGTAGACACACAAGTGTAGGTTACCACTCACAACACACATTATTTACCTGCAAATGGAATATGGAGACAGTCCTGACCCCCAAACTTTTCCATCTTGTATGCAGCAAATAACAGCTCCACATGCAGTTGCGTAGCAAGGCTTTTGCTTATGTGTACATAGGCCATCAACCTGGATACAGCGCAGAAGGGGCCTCCTTTTATTTAGGCTAAGAATCAAGTTCTTTTGTTCATGGCTTTCGTCCATGGTCGTTATCGTAGGGACATGCTGTCTATGTTTACTTCTGCTACTGTTGTGTGTTCTAGACTGCTGCTACAAAGACATGGTTATCCCTATAATCTACCTAAGCGCTCTCTCTTATTTACCCTGGCTATATAGCTACCATCAAAAAACACTCTTTTTCTCCTGCCTATAAGCAGAATGGCATGGTTTCCATTCTGATTAACGGCCATGTCTTCTGGATCCTACACGGCACATGGAACCCTCTTGGCCTTGCTGCCAGCACGCTCTATCGGTTAGCAACTAACTAATGAATGAAATCAGACAGACCAGGAAATATAATCCAAAACTATCTCTGACCAGTATATAGTTTCTCGTGCAAGATACGAACAGATTTCATATTCGTGTGCTAATGCAGAGTGACAATGCAGTTCACACAGACATACGTAAGTGATATTAACATAGCACCACGGTTAGCCTTGCAAGATTATGATAGACAGATAGATTCCAGTCACACAGGAGAGCGTAGGCCATGAAATAACTCCAGCTACAAACAACCCATACTAATATCGTGCACAAAAGCTACAAAGTTTAATATCTTACAACGACGTATGCATATATCCAACACAGCAGTCCCGCACGACAGCCTAACCGATCAAACAACCCATATGTTACATGCAGCACGCTCTAATACATGCTAACATGTTACGGCACAGCATACTAATACTCAACACAAAAGCTACGAGGCTACATTGTACATTATATAGCACATCATATACAATAAACTAAATAGTTGGCTTCTTGGCATCTTTCATGGAGAACTGATCTTTCTGATGTCCTTGTTGTTCTATTCAGCGCCCACCATACTTCAGGCTCCAGTCAGAGTCAATGCTCATGGACAAAGAGCCATCGGCCGAACTACTGCTTTCCTCACCATCTTATACAGCATACAACAAAACAAGTGTTACTTTTAGTTTCCATATGTAGTTCCTACATGCATTTAAAGGCTGCGAACCAAAGTCATACCTGCAACGCGTTGTAGCCTAGCTTGACTTTCAAAGGCTTCTCTCACAACATCTGGATCTTCATACAGTTCAGGATCCTTCTCTATATGTATGACAGATTAGTACTGACATCATAGATAGATAGAAAAAAAGTCAATTGTGCAATATAATAAATTTACAATCATGCAATGAATTTACCATTAGCCACACCATCTTTTTGTGGATCAACGTACGGTATAGCCTCTAGATTAAGCATGAAAAACTTAATCCGGACTCCATTCTTTGTCCCATACTTTACCTTCAAGTATTTATACTTTGGGATTGATTCAATGCTACAAGCAAATCCACAAATATAATACTTCTTTTTCATTGCATCAAAACTATATGTCTGTGCATCACAGAAAGACGATACTAATCTTTCCATTTTTTCCAGGTGACACTCATGCTCAGGGACATTTCTGATCTTAATTTCAGCCTTTGTTGTCCATTCTTCGCTGCCTAGACCAAATTCATCACACCACTCCATGTCAGCGCTAACAGCAGGAGCACTCTCCATCCTGCTAATACTGTCCATTGCCAGGCAGATCACTAATGTCTCCCTACATGACGTATCCAAGTAGAAAAGTTATTGCAGAAAACACACACAAACACATCTACAGATTGTCAGCCTCATAACAACCCCAAACAACCAAAAATATTGCATTCCAATCTTACAGAATGGAAGACATTGTACTTTAAGTTTTTCTTCATTTCTTATAAGCTAGACAAAGCATAGAGTATTGATTATAGCAAACTACATCTTGCTTCTTCCCAAAATAAACATGCTATCATTGCAAACAATGCACCAAGTATTACTCCCTACAGACCTAATTTGTTCTACTGCCAGAAAGACAATGACTTTCTTCGTAGGAACTGACAAATGCAGCTCTTCCATATAGATTGCTATGTACCTTAGTATTTGCTTACTACTATCATCAGCCCAGACCTTAACCAATTATCACAAACAATAGTAAATGTTCTACTACACATTTCTACGCTCTCACTGGGCCAAGCCAGGCACATCCTCTCGCGTCTAACTCCAGCACGGATTAACCAAACATTGCAAACAATCTTACCAACAAAACATACCTCATGGTCAACAGCAATGGCAGACAAACCGAATCTGAAAGATCGTACTCACCTGTGCGCTTTCCTTTCTTTCTACCAAGCCGTCCCACCTCGCACAACGTCGTCGATACTCACCGCGCACAAAGCAAGCGCGGTCAGCACAATCCCTTCAGATCTGCGCAAATGCATCAGAGGAAGAAGCCGCCGCCGCCGCTCTCGACCGAACTTTCCCTAGGGCACTACGACAAAGAGCAGCTCAGGCAATGCTACAAAGCCACTAATAAAAGTATGTGCAGACAAAACAGAGGTCCAAAAAGCCCATGCGATGCTCTCGACGCTTCCTTTTTGTCAGGCAAACCTTATCCCCTCTTCTTGCCTTCTTCGACCACCCCAGCCCTAGCACAGAGAAGGCAAAGCGACCGACCAAACAGCAGAAAAAAATCGCCAACAACCGAGCTCGATTCTACTCCCGTCGCCAGCTGAGCGCCACTTTGGAGGTTAGTTCTTCCTCCTACCACTATCATCCCTCTTTCACTCTTTCTGCACCTTCCAAATACACAGCATTTCTGCTTCCCCACCAACAAACAACATCTAGACAACACCACTGGTTTTTTTTTCTTACTACAAAATAGATCTCCTATGCCAGATCCAAACTCCTTCAGCCCTAATATAGCCATGCTGCTTTTCCACACTACCAATGTCCATTGCTGAACAAAAACTAGCAGCAGCAGCAGCAGCCTTGTGTAAAACTCGCCACATTAACATTAATGATGCCCTGTCATAGGCCACCCTGTTTAATTTTCTCTCTATTTATACTGTGTGTGATCGATACTAATATGTTTCCTTGCTTTCCAAAATTACAGAGCCCTTTTTATTTGATCCACAGTTCTTGACCTTACAATGTAGATGTTATCCTATTAATCCTTCTATTACTTTGTTTTATCTTCTGACATCCACCTAACATATATTTCAGGTTTTTCAATCATGGCTACCCATACATCACCCATATTGAAGTTCACTTCGCTAGAACGCACTCGTTTTGTGAGGACAACAGCGCTTTCTTTTCCTATTGACCTCCTTTGATGTTCTTAACTAACATTGTGCCTCACAACAGCGGCTGCCGGACAATATTGCTCGAGGCTGCCATGCACACCATGGAAAGACTGTAACATTGCTTTCGCCGCACGCACCACCAATGGCCGTCGAGCTAGAAAAAATTGCAGGATCATTCTTCATCTCAAAAGGGTGGAAAAGCTTTGTTCAGCGTACTGGCTTACTGTCTGGTCAATACATTCGCTTTCAGGTTCTTACTCCATCAAAGATAGATGTCCTTCTCTTTGACAAGAATAAAGATAGCAAGCTGCCCATGATCCCTTCATCCAAGAAACAAATCAAAACAGCACCAAAGAGATCGACAGGTATCACTATCAATGACATGCCTACCAGCAAGCATGCTTCCATACTCATCTCACACACATCAAACGAAGGTGCACAAATATTTGTCTATAATCCTGTGCTCCATGATATATACTTATATGTACAAATCTATAGCCAATCACACTAATGACATATTTCAACACCATCTTTCAGAGACTTCGTCAGACTCAAGGACAGAGTCGATGACTGACATTCCTTCCAGCCCCGACAGTTCAGGTAAGCCTTTCATCTGTTCACATATCACTCAGTTCTTTTCCTTCTAAAATCACCACATCAGTATCCGCATTCTGGCTACAGAGGTTTTATCGCACAAGCCTACCAGTACAGAGAACAAATCCGAGTCACTATTAGCATATCAACAATCATGATATAACTAATTGTCTGCTAACAGAATTTATAGCCATATTTACTTATTTCATGACTTCTTTCCAATTGAGCGTAGCAAGCTTATAAAGAATGTGTACTCACAGGCGAAACCACACGCAGCTTCGACGATCTCTTTTTTTGTGCAAGGAATACAACAGTTACACCTGACATTAAAAACTACATCAGCATCATCGGGCAGTTCCTCCAGCGTTCCAGCAAGTTCTATATTGTGACTATGAACAATACATTCATGGAGCAAGATGGAGTGGTAAGTATACTTACACTAGACAGGCATTGGTCTGTTCATGCATTTCCTAAAAAAATAGCATGGAGTTCCAATTGCAGTACTTTACTAAGGAATATTCAGTGGCCTACATTCAGCCGCTCATGGGACGCAAAAAAACTATCTTCGTTCAGGTTGAAGCAGCAGGCAGTGATTCAGTCAGCATGCTCCTGCATAAATCATCAGACGGTCGTTGCAACCTAAAGAGAGGATGGGCAACTTTTGCAGCAACCAATGCCATTCATCTCCATTCAGTTTGCATCTTTCACTTCTACAAGGCACCCAACGTCAAGATAACAATAGATGTCCTTTAAATGCCACCTTTATCAGCTGTGCTATAGTAGAGTTGCCCTTTTGTCAGCACTGAATTATCCCATCTGTTTTCATGCAGCAAAACTGCATGCATCCCTTCCCACCACTATGCTACCCTAATTAGCTATGCACCCTGGCCACTTATGATCAGCACTGAAATCTATTGTATATATGCAGTGCAAATTATCACTGCCTACTAATATGCTTATGTGTGATGTCCTAACCGACACCTGCCGCTTTACGCTCCGCTCTTTTCTGATAGCCTTCTTTCAGTGTGCTTTCCTTCGCTTCCTACATCTTTAAAATGCAAACCTACACATGCTACCATACACATGTCCGCTCTGTTTTTAATCTTTAATGTACAAACTTGCTCCAACTACTATACATATGTTCGTTATTTTCCTAACCTGCTTACTTGACGGCGGCGCGCCAACGGCGCGCTCCACCTCTAGTATGTTGCAAGGAGGTGAGAATTAAAAAACCTAAGACACATCAAACAAGCGAAGCAAATCACAGGACAAGTCTGCTGAGAGAGAGGTGCAAACTTCAGAATACTAATAATAGAGTTCCCATTCCAAAACAAACCAAGTACATAAACCTGAAATTACACAAAAGGTTGCTGCGACTTCCTCAGGCAGCTTATTGCATATAGGCATATAGCTAAACCAAAAACACCACTTCGCCATGGAGCCTACGCTATCCGTCTTGAATCCAACTCATGCATCAACATCCCACATCAATGGATGCCAGTTTTGAGATGACTGGAGGTGCGATTCCAAGGCCTATCTATGCTTTTATATGACAGTCCCGTCCTTGATGGTTGCATTCTTCAGGATCACCACAATTCCAGACCTTATGTAGTATCCCTCTTCAGGGTGATCAGACTCTTGGACCCCCTATCATACGCAGTGAACTCGTGTGGTTACCAAGTGTTTATAAAAGATGAGTTCATCGACTTTGGAGTAGTTAAATACATATACTTGCTCACCTGGGTGTTTGCAATGACCACGTTCCTGCCAATTCTAGCATTCATGTCGATGATACAGTTCCTAAAATTCATGAAACGAAGGTCTCATACATTTGGAAACACGATATTGCCAGGTAAGGACAGTAATATGTAAAGCGTCCAGATGTGGCTCACCTTATCTTTGTGTTCTCGCCTATACCAATTGGGACCTTGCCTTCAAACAATAGCTTTGAAGTTTCTTCTTCAGTTTCATATTGATCTGCACCCATCATCATGGTATCCTGTGAATTTTAGAATTGCAAAACTACATGAGAATCATTGGTAGTTTCCAAACAGTACCTGTGAATCAATCTAATCTTAATAAGACATCAAATTTTGATGCATTGAATGTCCAAACTATGAGCTTATGTCTTGACAAAGTACCTTGAGTTCACACCCGATGCTAACGCGTGAAGAGATTCCAATGACAGAATGCTCAATGGTGCATTCACTAAAGGAACAGCCATCGGAGATTATTGCATCTTTGATCTGCACAAAAAAAAGATCCAAAATTTAAATTGCATTTGCTGTGATCTGAAGCAACAACTGTGGTTTACATGACTCATACCTTGCACTTCTCCAATCTTGCTGGAGGTAAGTATCGAGGTGAGGTGAAGAAAGGAGTTTTTGGATCATAAAATTCGAACTTTGGAGGCTGGAATGGAGAAACATGTTCAGACAACTTTTGTATACAAATTGGTGTTAGCAGTAAGTTAACTGAAGAATAATGGGTAAATCATTAGACTCTGTAAGACATCTTGGGGTATTACTGTACAAGGTGTCTCGCAATATGTTAAAGAGTGCAGCAGTTGTACAGAATACATATGTGGCAATACCTGCTCGGTGAGGGCCAAGTTTGCATCAAAAAATGATTTGATTGTTCCAATATCCTCCCAATATTCTGTGAAGACACATGCCTAAAACAATATAGTGCTAGTTCAAGTTATATAGAGTAGGCAAAATGTAAAAAAGCTCATTGATCTGTATATTGCTCTGGGTGTTGTCATGCTAGTTACTCCCAGCGCTCCAGCAACCACAAAACACTAAGGATATTCAGACTGTAAATTTATCATACTCTATAAGTATATCACAATGGAAACTACTGGTCAAACTTGTGTTTTCAGACTGTGTTGATGTCCACTGTGGGTGGAGGTAGCATTAACTAAACCATTGAATATGCAAAAGCAATAGATGGAGATTATGTAGGAAACCCGGATTACAGTTGTTTGGAACTTACCTTCACATTATGCTCTAAAACAGCTCTTGGGAGAATTTCTGATCCAAAGTCTTGCAGGTGTGCATATTTTGACCTAAGAATACGAATTATCAGAAGACATAGGAAGTGGACCGAACTATCACAAATGGGTGACACTTACTTCAGAATGTCTAAAAGAACATCCTTTTTCAAGACATAAATTCCCATTGATGCAATGTAGGGATACTTTTGTTTGTCATCTATTGCATAGCTGAGGAAGCTGGTATCAACTTTCTGCAGTGATCAGTTGATTTAGTGCAGCATTACGCAGAAATAGATAGTTATTTCTGACAGACCAACCGTGCAGATGAACTAAAGAAAAGATTTCTCAAGAGAACAGTAAAGATGACAATTACTAACCATCGATTCCAAATCAGCACCCTCTGGTTTCTCAAGAAATTGGATCACACGGCCTGAATCATCAAACTTCACCAGTCCATAGTCAGAAGCTCGGCTTCCCAATAAAAAAGAAGAAAATTAGAACACATGCATCTTATGTTGGATAAGGCACGCTCATAGAATCAGGATGCACAAGAACTAATTTACCTCCCATCGATGGGAGCACATGATATGGTAATGTCAGCATTGTCATCGACATGTTTCTGCAAGTATTACATGTCAAAATATTGCTCAATTGAAAATCAAGAATACATGAAGTAAAAAGAATGACAACATAATGCACCTGCACAAGCTCCATGTAATTCATCCTGTAAAGCTGATCTCCACACAAGATTACAACGTGCTCAATGTTGTTTTGATTGTAATGATCCTGGACAGGAATGCAATAGAAGGGGTATTTTATGATCCATGATAAAAGTTACATTCTGCAAGAATTATTACCCATTAATATCAGGGAAGAAACAAATTAATTACCTCAAGTATCCACATAAATTTTCTGATAGCATCTGCTGTACCCTGGAACCATCCGGCCGGTTCGTCAGGCATTTGTGTAGCAGCCAATACCTATATATTGCCAACGGTAGTTCAATTAATGTTGCTACCTGCTACTGCTAGTAACTGGTTTCCACTAAGGCATATCAAGAATATGGAGGTAAATTACCTGCACAGACCCATCAGTAAAGTTGATCCCCCCACCAAGGTATGTATGATGGATATGGCGATTAAGAGAAGCAGAATTGAACTGAGTCATCACAAATATTTTATTTATTCCGCTATTGAAGCAATTGCTCATAGGGATGTCAATAAGCCTGTAACATCCTCCAACAGGAACCTAAGTAATAGAAAAATGAAAATAGAATTAAATTATTCATTCACAGTTGACAACGAAATTTCGAATCATCTATCTCCTAGTCATTGATAGCCTGATTGGATGAGAGTGAAAGTTAGATGGCTTAAGGTTATGAGAGAATTAAATTTGATGCTTTTAGGCATCATGGTAAAATACAACATACTACTAGCATATGTTTTCTCGGATGAAGTTCTAAAAGTAGATAACTTGTTGATTAGCATCCTTGTATCTAATACTTAGTTGTGTTGATGTGATACTCTGATATTGATTAGTGTGTCTCATTAGTCTAGGCCCCTAGAAAGAGTAGTTCCAAATGGATAGTAATGTAGTAACCGTATGACATAGTAAGCAAGTCGAAATAACCAAATGATACCAGATGTTGCTGTAACTTGATTTGCAGTCACTCAATCAAGTTAAGCGACAGACATTAAGAACAGCAAGTTAAAATTAGCACTGTTTAAAGTTTAAACTGACAAGAGATTCCGAACTTTTTCTTAAGTTCTAAGTATGTTATCCACAATTAAAAATCTATTATCTGCACAGTACAGTAGTCAAAATTAGATATAAATAGTGCTTCACTTTCTTACAGCGGGTGTAGCCCTTGTGCTTGTCAGAGGAAAGAGTTGAACTCCAGTGCCTCCACCCAAAATGACAGCAGAAACGTGGCTTGCATCAGCATAATTCTTTCGGGAGGATTGTGTCCGAAGATGCTGTAAATTTTAAGCTCAGTTAGATTACTTGAAGTGGATGGTATATACGCACTTCCTGTGCATTTATACACATATGGAACAACAATTCATGAATACGCCTACAAACTAAGAGGGAAAGTCAACTGAAGGACGAAATAATTAATTGTATATTGCATGGAACTACACCACATCAATTATCAGATCTTCTGGCTGGTTAACCATCTTATAAAATTTGTCCCATAAGTTCTTACTGTATTATTAGTAAATCAAGATGTCCATAGGTCGAATGCAGTGATGAAAGCTACAATTCTCTATAATCTCGAATAAGTGCATTGTGCCTGTGGAACACAATTGTGAAATAACAAATTCAATAAAAAGAAAACGACAAATTTACAAGAGAGTTAAATGCTTACAGGAGTGTCTCTATCAGCATCTGATGTGAACACACATCGTGCGGTTCCAGTAACTCCATCACCAAAGCACCTCTTCCTCAGTGCTTTCTCCTGAGTCATGCCCCCAATATTCAATCTTTCCATCAACCTCTCAGTCCCAGCACCCTCACCAGCCCTTCTCATTGGTTGTGCACAAGCATTCGTATCCAATGGCATCATGAATTGCATGGGTACTCAAAGTCCCAGACAAACCTGCAACTAAAAAAATGACTAGGTAATTATTTTCATCAAGAATATGCAGAAAAACTGTGCCATAACGTCATTTCATAAAGAGATAGAACAAAATACGAAATTCCTGAAATTCAAAAGCATCCATCCTGAACAACAACAAGAAAATAACACAGCACTAAATGAAATTAACAGACAAGAAGTTATCCAGCTGCCAGGGTAAAATTAAAAGCTGGTGGACAGGTAGATCCAGCCCTTCTAAATATACAGATAGGGCTGAACTACTGCTCCTGCTTGAGCCCATTGTTAACCTTTAGATTAGAGATCTGATGTTTCCTGTGCTTGAGTTATTAAATACTTGTAAAGAAGGAAACCATTTGTGGTGGGCTCAACATTCAGTCTATAAAATTATTTCTAAATTCTACCAGTTTCCTATGGCACTCAAGATAGCGTCAAAACCCAAAACAAGTCAAATGACTAATTATTGACATTGAAGTTCCAACATCAAGCAACAAAGGCAAAAAATTAATTAAAACAGGGGTATAGTAATCAAGGAAAAAACAGAATACAATTACTCTTTTTTTCTTGCAGTACATCATGGTGCCTTAGGACCAAACTAAGATATACTACTTCCCAAAAATTGGACTGTGAAAGACTAAGCAAAATAAGGGGGAAAAAAAAGAAAGGCCACGAAAAAGAACCTGAACAAGCAAAAATTGCAAACCATTCCCGCAATTAGAATAAAACTTTCAGGGTTGGTGCACCTAGGCATACGCCTTCTCTATCCTTTATATAGGATAAAGAAAAGGAAATTTGAAAGAATTCTCAAGATGATGGGACCCAACTAAAAAAACAACATACCCATCTCAATTCATAAAAAGACCGGAAAATTAACTAAATTTCCACACATGACATAGATAAAACAGCATTTCATTCGTTTATCTAGCCCACAATTCTCACAGGAAATGATTATTCGCATTCACTTGGAGAGTACACAGTTGATAGTAGTTCACCGCATTTGCATCAACACTTCAAAGATATGAAACGAATGAAGAAAAAGAATATAACTAGAAACCATATGCTCAGAAATAGAACATAACAACGGCTTAAAGATCAAAGAGGTGCTTGCCTGCCCAAGTGTTCTTGTGGATCTAATGCCTGTACTTGTGCAATTGTGGTGATGCTGGGGGTCCTTATAAAGAGTCAGGAGGTAGAGATGAATTGTGTGAAGCCATCGACAACTGTGTGAAAGGCTGGAAACCTATGGTGTTATGTTCGTGCAGAGGAAGGAAGCAGGGTTCACGTTTCTCTAAGTCCCCAGTCCCCACAGAGCCTTACTGTAACGTTCCCTTTATTAGTTTTTCCCTTTCAGTCCTTGCCATTTGGCATAAATACAAGAAAGTACATTTCTTTTTAAAATCGTTTTTTCTCATTTCATGAAAATGCATGGAGTACTTGAGTATAAGCTCCCCTGGGGTAGGACATGTTAACCTACAAAGATGATAATCCACTAACTGTGATCTTGATGCCTATATTTGCATATTTGCCTTCCTTTAATAAAGATGGCAAAAGTTTCCGAAACAGGCAAGAGAAAGCCCATAGGCGCATGATGAAGGTGTGTTATGATGAACCCATGACAAGGTGATGTTAGGTGGAGATGCCGTAACGCAAACAAATCATCTGATACATACGAAAAATTTTACATAAGAGGTTGTTTCCAAGCCTGGAAACTTTGTCGTGCAGCCTTCCCCTCTATAGACAACTGTAGAAATGCTAACTCATGGATGCCTTTTTTTCAAAATGTTGTTTTGTTTCAGACTTCTTTTTGCTGGAGGGAACTACAAGACAAGCTAATTTCATGCAAACAGCAGGGATAAAGGTGCTCCAGCTGGGAATTTGTCATTATGTAACATCTGTCACGATACGCATGAAACCTTTAAGGGGAAAAAAAGAAAACCGAACTGGAACTAACGGTGGTAAGCTGGTTTCAGACACTCACGCAAGGTCCATTCACAAAGCTCAATAAAGCTTTCAGATAAATACCAAAATGACTTTCCAATTTCCATATGTTGCCACTTCTATCTTGCTCTCCAGTCTCAGTTCATTTGAGTTCTATTTTACAGTAAAATTGATTCGCATTTGTGAAATATGAGCTCAATCTTATCCGATTTCTTATGATGCTAAAAAAAATAGAGATGAACCATGCTTCAGAGAACCAATGATGGGACCGAGAAAACTCGAGTAAAGTCTTGATATAATATGAAAAATATTTATTAGTACAAAAGTATATTATTAAATTTGTTTAATGTATTTTACTGTGCAATATAACACTGGTAGTTCCATGTTCAGTAAAAATATATTTAGGAGTTTCACAAGGCAATTCTGAATCTTAACATATTGTAAACATTATTCCCATAAACAGAAGAACTTAGAATGTTGTACCTTTGAATTCATCTCTCCAAGGCAGTCCAGTTTTCTTGCCTATAAAACATGAATTTGCATTGTACACCAATACATGGCTATGGCTATATGTTCAACAAGCAACACACCGTGAAATACTGAAAGAGAGACCGTTCTTATGACTTTTGAAAGTAACTAGTCATTGATCCAAGCATTTGCACAGGTAAATTAACTGCTAGTCAATTCTGTAAGAGGGTCCAGTTCTGAAGGAAAAGACCATTTAAATCAAAAAGATATTGTAACTTCCCATTTTCAAAATAAATATAACTGAAAAATTGAAGAAACTATTTTTTTACAACTTTGAGATAGCACTTCACTTGAAGGAAAAAAGTACAGGTCAAACTATCGTAATCTAAAATACAGAAACTTGTTCTTTTTATTCTTTCAGGATTTGTTTCTCTGCCAAGCTGAAGGGATTGAGCATAATCCCCTTCTCCTTTTGTCCAAACAAACTATTATAAGGTGTCATATTAGTACATTTCTTGCTCCTCCATTAAACCTTGAGTTATACTGTTCAGGTTTTGATCCTTTTCAGCAAACACCATAGAACATACAAAAGAAAAAAAAAAGGAAATAATTGGTTATCTCTTTGTTCAATCAATGCAATCCTTTTGAACTTTGTATGCTTATATATATATATATATATATATATATATATATATATATATATATATATATATATATATATATATATATATATATATATATATATATATATATATATATATATATATATATAAAATACGTATAATGATATTTTTTTCTTAAATGGCTGTATGCTTCAATCCTGTTGAAACATGCCTACTTGTTTGACACGAACTCTTTGCATATAAAAGAATTCTGGAAACATTGTGCTACCAATGCTACATTTATCTTAATATTGGATACATAAGGATGAATGCAACGCAAACCTATCCCCTCCATCATATGCAAACTCAAAAAACCACCACCGCTGTACTAGGGAAATGAATGGGAATGTATCCAAAACATAGCTTACCATTTTGTTGCAGAAGGGACATAAATGATGAGAATGATATGAGTAATTGAGTACTTAGGGAAACAGGGAGTTAGTGGCACCGAGCGTGTCGCCGAGACGGTGAAGCGGAGGACGAGATGGTGGTAGAGGGCATCCCGTGCAGGATTGGCCTCCGGACGTATAAGCCAATCCGGGAGCGTCGCCACCGGGACCGGACCCCGGCAGCGGTGCTGCGGGGAAGGAAATCGGGGCGACCGACGAAGCGACGACGGGTCCATCAGGCTCCGCGTCGCGTCGATGGCTTCTCCCGGAGCGCTGGGGACTGGAAGCAGGAGCGCTAGGGTTCTCACGGTGGGGAGGGCTCCCGCCGGCGCCGGTGCCGGAGCCACCGCACCGGCGATCTCCGTCTCTGCTGTCCCGGCGAGCAGAGGAGAGGCGGTCACCGGAAGCTGAAATGGGCCTGCTAGGGCCCGTCAGGAATATAAAAAGGGCCTGTCAGGTGCGATCTGTTCTAGCCTTCTAGCACGCTCTCGGCTAACTGAAGGTCCCTCAACTTGTCATCATCTACGTGGCGGCAGAGTGAGCATGGGACCCACGTGGGCCCACATGTCAGCTGGCCACGTCATCAACCTCTCCCCTCCTCTCCCTTTCTCCTCCCTCCCTCTTACTCTTCTCCTTGTTTGGGTAGGCAGCTGGGGAGGAGGTCGGCGGGCTGCTGCCTTCGGCGGGGCGAGGTGGGAGAGGACGAGGGCGTCGGCGGCTGGCGACATGTGGGGTGGGGCCACATGGGTCCCATGCTGAATCAGTCGCCACGTTGACTAAAACCGAGGTCAAAACCACCGAAAGATCTCGGGTGACCGGTTTTGTATAGTTAAGGGACCTCGTATATCTGGTTTTATGGTTCGAGGACGTTTTTTATCCCGATGACAATTTGAGGGACCTTCGGTGTAATTTTTCCCCATCTTTTTAACCGGACAATTTATCCGAAAATTTCAGCTGTCCTGAAAAGCACAAATGCATCTTCTATGAACTCATTTTTCTGTAATCTATAAAAAGATTTATCCAAAAACTTTTGTCCATAAAATTTTCATCAGGACATTTTTATCTAAAAGGAAAGTGAAAAGAAAGAATGAGCGTGGGTTTTATGGCCGCTTAGGGCTAGTTTGATTTGAAGCTAATTTAGTAAGTAGGGATGGCAATTTTGCCCATGGGTTCAGGTATCCGCGGATACCCGACCCAATGGGCACGGGCGTGGGTGTTATTTTTTACCCGTGGGTACGCCCGCCCAAGACCCATAGATATCGTGGGCAACAACCGGGTATTTTTTACCTGTGGGTAACCCATGCTCGACCCGATACATATGTATTAGCTAATTTTGACTTATCTTTTAATTCTTATACCCCTTTCTCTTGGTTCATTTGTGATACTAACTAATAATAAGTTGGGATGTAATTCAAGTTATTGTTGATAACTGATAATTTGGTAAATTGTTGATTTTATTTCTTTTTGTTAAATTATATATCTTTCGAGCTATTATTCATGTGAGATCCATTGGATACCCGCCAGGTATACCCGTGCCCGTCGGGCATGCGTACGGGTACAAAGTTTTGCCCGCTAACCCTAGTGGGTAGGGTTTGGGCGGGCAATGACGAGCATGGGGTTATGCATGGTTTTGCTCTACCCGTGCCCGACCCGGCCCATTGCCATCCCTATTTAGTAAGTTTTAGCACTATCAAATTTGTTATAGTTGAACTTGTAATAGCGTTAACAAAATTTGGCATCAAACCAAACACTCATACATCACCATTGAAGTTGCCAAAAATTTGATTGAGCAAAAATTGCCCTCAAACAAGCCCTTAGCACTAGCGGATGACGGCGCAGCTGCACAGAGCTACTCCCTCCGTCCAAAAAGAGACAAACCCTGGGTTTCCATATCCAACGTTTGACTGTCCATCTTATATGAATTTTTTTTATAATTAATATTTTCATTGTTATTAGATGATAAAACATGATTAATACTTTATGCGTGACTTGTCTTTTTAATTTTTTTCATATTTTTTTCAAATGAGATGGACGGTCAAATGTTGGACACGAAAACCTAGTGTTTGTCCTTTATTTTTGGATGGAGGGAGTAGCAATCTTGAATATGGACTGTTTAGGCGTACACGGCGTGGTCCTCTCATGCCACTGACAGTAGGCCCATCTAAGTAATCGAAGAGGCCACTTTTCACCTCAAAAAATGCTGACACAAATATTTTTAGATAAAATTTGCTATAGGACATCCAAAATATATGTAATTAGCTGGTAGACATCGTAAGAACGTGAATTTGCTAAAGGACACCACAAAAACTCGGTAATTAGCTGTTGGACACCTGTCAGATTATTTTATTATATCCGGAGGAATCGGAGAGAGAAACACCTGTGTAAGTACAGTTCTACCCTTCAATTTTTTTTCTTTTTTCTTTTTTCTTCTTTATCCTTTCTCTCTCTCTCATTCTTTCTCTCTTTCTCGTTGCTTTTTCTTCAACCGAGGGCACCGGCGCAGCGAGGCGCGGGCCGGTGCGGCACCTCAGCTGGGGCGGCGCAGCACGGACATGCGCAGAGGTTGGGGCTGGCTGCGTCTTCCTGTGGCACAGGATGTATCGCCTCGCGCCAGAGCACCCCTAACAGGATGAGCTGACGTGTGGGAGCACTTGATGATGCCGCCGGAGTGTTGGCATCGCCGGGGAAATGATGCAAAGTGCGGCGGTGGCCGCCATGGAGATGGAGCTCCTCCGTCTAAAGGCAGCTGGCCAGCGAGATGAACTCCGCGACACGATCCATCAGGTGCTGGCGTGCCGGCCGGTACAGGTGGAAGCAGTGGTCCTTGCCCTCCGACTCACCAGCGTCACCTCGCGCCCACCACCGCCGCTGCGAAGCTAGGCTGCGTACTGGCGGCCGCGTTCACTTAGTACGTCCTTCTCGGTAACGGCGACCAGCGCACAGCGGCATGGAAGCGACGACACGTCCTCGGCGGGAGGGTCGATCCGCAAGGCGTCGTTGCCGGCGGCACTACCCGTCACGTACGGCCCGAGCGCGTCCAGCCTGTCCGGCGCGAGCATCAGCTACTCGTCGTGCTAGCTGGCCGCCTCCTCCTCCGACGGCAGCCACTACGCGCCCCAGAAGCAGGGTTGTAGTAGCGCCATGCCTTTGATGTCGATGTCGCCGCCTTCGGGTCCATGCCGCGAACGTCGCGCTACCTCCGCCCAGCCGCCGACGTCACCACACTGCGCCGCATCGCCGCGCCATCCTCGGTCCGCCGTGCCCGGTGCCAACACCAGGGTCGAGCTCTTCCTCCGCTCGGCCGCGCCCTCGTCGCACCGGCGCTGCCGCCGCCAGGCCGTGCCCCGCCGCATGGGTGTGCCACCGGCGCTCGCGCCGGCTCTCCGGCCACGGCTCGCTGTGCCCCTCCAGCCATCCTAATGGAGAATTTTTGTGTGTGTGTGGTGACGTGCGAGGGTAATCTAAGCATTTCAAAAATATTCTGACCACTTCCAGCTGAAAAATGATAAAATAATGTGTCTGGTGTCCTACAGCAAATTTCATAGTTTTTTAGTGTCTTGGGACAGTGTCACGTTTTCGCGATGTCTCTCAGCTAATTACACAAATTTTGCGTATTCTGTAGCAAATTTTGCCATATTTTTACCACGTAAACAAAATAATTGCATCTATTTTTTCTTCTGGGCCGGTAAGTAACCAACGTGTATCAGCCCAAGCCAAACAACAATTACAAGTCAGAAAGATCCAGAAAGCCCAGCCAAAGCGAGGCAGGCGAGCGGCCACCCGCACGGCACCAAAGCCTCAAAAATTCCGAGAACCATCAACGCTTGAGAGGATAACACACACCAGAAACCGATAAGAGACGAAACAGGGGGAATCCGGAGCAAAGTGCGACGCGAGCGCGCGAGGAAGCAGCAGCCATGGCGCTCTCCCTCTCCACCTCCTTCCTCCCGACCCAAGCCGCCGCAGCGGCCACGAGGACCACCCTCCGCTCCCTCGTCCCCTCTCAGGTACGATTCCTTCGATGTCCTTCAATGCCCCCCAACCGCGTAGGCGTAGCGCCGCCGAATCGGCGATTCGGAGGAGGTGATTGGAACTGGGCGGTGGTGTGACGATTTGCCGTGCAGAGGATGCGGTGCTCGATGCGGAAGAAGGGGCTGCACCCGGAGATCTACGAGGACGCGAAGGTGTACTGCAACGGGGAGCTGGTGCTGGTGACGGGGGGAACCAAGCCGGAGTACACGGTGGACGTGTGGTCGGGGAACCACCCCTACTACGTCGGCGACACGTCGGCGATGGTCGTCATGGACAGCCAGATCGAGAAGTTCCGCAAGAAGTGGGGCCACATCAAGGAGTACTGGCCCGAGGACCAGTGGAGGGAGATGCACCCCGACGGCGACCCGGAGTTCGACCCGGAGGAGGAGGGATCCGCCGGCGCCAGCTGAGCCCCCGCTTCGCCTCTCACCTCCGCCGCCGGCCTCGCCGGTGCGGTTTCTCTTGGTTGATTTTGGGAATTGCGTAAAATGGATTAGCTACTCTTGCTTACGCCTCTCGTTACACGTGCATTCGCATTGCTCTCTAGGTGTTCGATCGGTGTTCTCAGTGGATACGTGTGATCATATCTATGGTATCGAACTGTTTGTTCTCTGCATGTACTCTTTGACATCGATATAAAATGGAGATATTGCAATTTGCACACTCTGTAGTTGGACATTTCCAACTCGTTGAATCGATGCATGCTAGTGTTGGTCTGGGCTCTCGAGTAGAATCGTTGCATACATCAGTTTGTCCGGTCTTCATAATAAGCAGTAAGTGCCTTAAACATGTACTCCATACTTGTACAGCCATTCATACAAACTGTAAGGAGCGTTTGGATAATGGGTAAGGAAAAGAGACAAGGGGCGTTTGGATAATGATCAAGGATAAAGGGTTGGAGAACTAACCCTACCCCCCCCCCCCCCTCCCCCCGATATTAGCTGTAGATGAGTTATGACCTGTTTGGATCAAATGAATTTGAAAGGAATTGTGGAGGTTTGGTTTTCTTTGGAAATTTTTTCTATGACCTTGTTTGGAACAAAGGAAAGAACATCTCAAATTCTGAAGGAAAGGTGACATATTTGAATTCCTTAGTTTCTCACTTTACATTATAGCATATTTGTGTGTTTTTCCTATTTCTTTGTTTCAAACAGGCGAGGTGGTTTATGATATCCCTTTCACACCCTCTCAAACCCATTATTAACCAAATAGGTCAAAGCTTTCTCTGGCATTGGTACATTTTGGATTCTGTAACACCAAACCAGCAGGGCTTACACCTCTACCACGTTTTTTTAAAAAAAAAAAGATAGAAAGAGAAAGAAAAAGAAAAGAGGAACAGAAAGGTGGAGTTTCGGCAAAAAAAAAAAAAGTGCATCACCTTGTCAAAATGCAGTCACTTTAAACCGTTGTTGTGTAGCTTCCATCCTCCTATTCAGACGGCTTGTATAATACAGAGATGATAGGCATGTATAATTGTAGTACGAGTCTAGTCATTTACTCCCTCCGTCCCATAATATAAAGGATTTTGAGTTTTTACATGCAACGTTTGACCACTCGTCTTATTCAAAATTTTTTGAAATTATTATTTATTTTATTTGTGACTTACTTTATTATCTATATTACTTTACGCACAACCTTTTATTTTTTATATTTGCAAAAAAAAAATTGAATAAGACGAGTGATCAAACGTTGCAAGCAAAAACTCAAAATCCCTTATATTGTGAGACGGAGGGAGTATATTAGTAGCTTCGTATAGTTAATGAATAAAATAAGTCTAATTTCTATGCGAGTGTAGCTCAACTGGTTAGGTTCCTTGTGGGTTCAAATTCTAAATTTGACACGGGTGCTCGTATTTATGGCTAATTATTCTTTTAGTGGTTTCTAAAAAAGGGTCTAATTTCTCTGTTTAGAATTCTGGTTTTGAATATGGGGTGAGTGTACGCGTGTTGTGAGCGGGTTTTGAATATGAGTAATTATTCTTTCAGTGATTTCTAAAAAAAGGGTCTAATTTATCTGTAGGTTCTGGTTTTAAATATGGGGTGAGTGTACATGTGTTGTGAGCGGGGGCTATATTCTATCCTATCTTACTATAGAGTTATAATCCACTAATTCTAAAGCTCAACATGCAAACATGCCACCTCATTATCCACTGGCAATAATTACATATAAAACTTATACAAGCATTTAACATCATCTATAATTCATTGAATTCTACAAATCAACATTCAATCATCTTCCTTCACATTATTTTTCATAATATTTTTAACATATATATATCCATCATTTTTATAATACTTAACATATATTCATCCATATAATCAAAGTATGGGATATCATATTTCATTTATAATCTCATATAGAGTCTACTAAATTTATTTCTCTCTTAATATAGTTTGACAAACCGGTTTTATTTGTTGTTAATAATTAATATAATTTTTACTTTTAGCTTAATTATTAAAAAAATATTAAAAGTTACTTAAGAATTTTCACAGCAAAGCGCGGGGAATCAGATATGTTAATCCACACCATAAAGTTGAGAATTGGAATGAATGAAACACAATATTTACTAGATGCTCAGTAAAATAAAAAAATAATACGTTTTTTAGTTATAGAAAATTCAAAAGGTACTCCCTCCGTCCCAAAATATATGTATTTTTTATCCAGATTTATAGCCAAAAATTGTTATATTTTGAGACAGAGAGGTAGTAGTACATTGTATTATATGGGCTTGTTCTGCATATCCTCGTATTTGTTGGTTTTGTAATACTGACACTGAAAAACATATGCTATCAGTGCCATTTCTGCAATATATGTCGAATTGTCGATACCATAACCAGCGCATATAATGGGTTAAAGGTTTCTGCAAGTGTGTCTATGTCGATTTTGCAGCGAGCCGGCGAGTTATCTAACCAGCCGTTGTGGATGAACACTTCTACTATAAACAATACATACAACGGTATAAATGATACGGAGATACGTAGAAGACCGTCTATTTTACTAATCAATGAACAATATTCTCATGATTCTCTCTCGTCGCTCTAAAGTCCTAGTACTACATAGCAAACCTATCAAAAGAGTAAGATCAAGTTATTATATATATGATTATATGATCTATAGTTGATAATCTATGGAGAAATAAATTACACAACTAAAAATAATTATAGGCATATATCTCTACTATTATAAAAATTGAAAATGTTTTTAACGGTACTTGGGTACGTCATCCTTATTTGAGTCGGTTTTTAATTTCATTCGCTTTTAAAAATATAGATTTATGTTTGAGTCAGTTTTTATGTTTGTTCGCTTTTGGAAATACGAAAGAAGTCGTATAAGAAATATCTTTCAAAAAACTCACATGCTAACTTGAGATGAAAGTCAGACTCCTAATTACAACTCATGATTTTCTTAAAAAAAGATCAAACGAATTTCCAGAGTAAATTTTATCCTAACTAAATCGTATAACAATAATAAGATTAAAATAACTTTCACCCGTTGCAACGCACGGACATTTTTTTATAGTATATATCTACTATGAACTCAACTCTATTAAGTTTTAAATTTCAGCTACATCTGATAACGACAACAAGCAAAGATGAGCTAAAGACCAGCGTTCTGAAGTCAAGCCATAAATTATCCCAATTAACTGGACTACGATTTGATAAACAAGTATGAGTTAACATCTTTGAACGTCTACCATGGCGCCTGTAGCTCAGTGGATGGAGCGTCTGTTTCCTAAGCGGAAGGCCGTAGGTTCGACCCCTACCTGGCGCGTTTAAATTACTTGTTTTTTTTTGTTGGAGCTGCTCTTTTTTTTAAGCTTTTCTCTTATTTTTTTTTGCCTGCCCCCATGCTGCCACTATCATTGTTGTACTCTCCCTAAACAATTGAGTGGTAGTAACATATCTTCATGCCTCCTTTGGTTCGAAGGATTTTTGGAAGAAAGACATCGGATTTGAGATCCTATAGGAAAATCTAGTATTCATCCATTTGGAATAAAAGGACCTTTTTTTTTTTTACCTTTCCTCTTGTTTTTTGCCTATCCCCATGCTGACAGAATTTTCTATTCTTCCTAAACAATTGCTATCTTTGGGTTTGAAGGATTTTTGGAGCTGCTCTTAATTTAAGCTTTTCTCTTCTTTTTCTTCTTTTTTTTTTGCCTGCCCCCATGCTGCCACTATTGGCCACATTTTTGTACTCTCCCTAAACAATTGAATGGTAGAACATATCTTCATTCCTCCTTTGGTTTGAAGGATTTTTGGAAGAAAGACATTGGATTTGAAATCCTATAGGAAAATCTAGTATTCATCCATTTGGAATAAAAGGAATTGAATATACCGTAACAAAATTAAAGGAATGGTTTTCTGTAACAACTGTTCCGCAGGAATTCAAGCATCCACTTATATCATTTTTTTAGAACTATACCATTTTTTTAATTATTTACTTTCCTAAGTCCAAGAACCAATGAAATCAAGTCATATAGAGCATCAAATGAACATAGTTTGAGGATTTGAGATCATTTGAGGAATAAGTAAGGGTTTAAAGTTGATTAGCAAGATTCCTATATTTTGCCAAGTCATGTGTTCCAGCTTCCAAATGAAATGTCTTCACTTTTTCCTACATCTTGAAGTCCTTTGTTGTGTGTGTGTTCCTATCGTTAGGATCGTCACCAGCAATTTGAGACCCTATGCCAAATATAAAATGAGGCCTTACTTTTAGAAAATACTACTCTCTTTATCATATAATATAAGGCACAGCTAAGCTCGGTATGGACTTCAAAACTAATATGTGTCTTATAATTTCTCATATACTATAAGCTTTATAGCAACAAAATTATAACCATATGGAAAAAAGATTCAAATGTCAATCCAATTGTCATGGTTATGTGTCGACGGGTGGTATCGCTACTAGGATATTTATATGGTATGGGGATCATCGGTATCAGGGTTTACGCGGGATTGAGGTAAAATAGATGGAGACAGGGGATTTTTATACCGGTTCGGGCCCCTGATCTGACAGGTAATAGCACTACATCCTTTTACCGAAGTCGATGTTGCTCTTATTCATCTGAATCGCACAAGTACAATATTTGGGATAACCTATCTAACTGTCGTCGACTTGGCGGCATGGATAACCAACTCGTAGTCGACGATAGGGTAATCTTCCTCCTCGAATATGACCTCGTCAAGATCAGTGATAGCGCTAGATCCCTCTTGCCGGCCTCCGTAGGTACTGGATTGGGTTTGTCTAGGCTTATCTCTGATGTCGATATTTGGCGGCGTGTGTTGGCTTATTGTCTTGTGGCTTGTTGGCTTGTTGGTCTGTTCCACAACACACGAGTCAGAATAGACACCAACACACGCCGCCAAACATCGACATCAGAGATAAACCTAGACAAACTCAATATGGTGCCTACGGAGGCCGACAAGAGGGATCTAGCGCCATCTCTGATCTCGACGAGTTCGTACTCGAGGAGGAAGATTACCTTGTCGTCGACTACGTTGGTTATCTATGCTGCCAAGTCGACGATAGCTAAATAGGTTATCTCAAATATTGTACTTGTGTGATTTAGATTAATAAAGAGCAACATCGGTTTCGGCCTACAGGAGTAGCTATTACCTGTCAGATAATGGGCCCGAACCTGTATAAAAATGCCTGTATCCATCTTTTACCTCAATCTCGCATATACCTTGGCACCGACGATCTCCATACCATGCAAATACCGTAGTCATGACCTCAAACGTCGATAGTGGCGTGCCAGGTAGGGGGATTTTGGTGCTTCAAGGTTTGACGAGATGAGTTTAAGAGATAGATTCTCCGACAACCTTTGTAAGTGTTTGTATATGCAATATTTGCCCGTTGATCCTCTTTTCTTATATCGTCCTGTCTTGAAATTGACCATATCGTTCCTTTATGCTAAGCTGTGTAACTGGGAATTGGTTTTCCGAACTTCACGGCTGGGGGATAGGATCTCATCAGCTTCAAGTTGGTTTGTTATAAGATTTAAGTTGCCTTTGTGGGAAAACATTTTTTTTCATAAAGACAGTTGGGGACTAGGAAGAGTACTAGACTCTGATTGCTGAGGGCAGCTTTAGCGAGAGTACTTTTTTATTGTCACATGCAAATTCAATTTATTTTCAATTTTCAAATTCATATTATATTGTGTAACCCTTGAGCGTTTTCTTGTGGGCTATTTGTATCTAACAAATTGTTCTGAGTATTGATTTCAGGAAAGTCAGATATCATAACAGTCAAGACAGATTTTAAGGCTTTGTCGCAGATTCTACAACTACTCGAGTACTCGAGAACGGTTGGATGACTACTCGATTACTCGAGAGCAGTTGGACAACTACTCGATTACTCGAGAACAGTTGGTGGAGTTCAACAAGGAATATGGAATGAAGCGATGGTGTACCCGCCAAGATGAAAATTCTTGATTACGGCAAGACAAGGAATTTAGTCGCATACTCCGCACCTTCTTGCTCGTCCGAGAAAGGTCAAGCGAGAACGACATTGTTATTCCAAGGTCTTCAGTCGAGAACATCAACTCGTTCATTTGTGTTGATTTCAGGCTTGTTTATGGTAGTTGTTTAGACTTCAATTCAAATTCACTTGTTGACCGTTGATCTTCTTCCAATGATGTTGAGTACTCCAAGTCTTCTCGATTATTATCGAGAATGGCCAAGTGAGCATGACAACATTGACATAGAAAACGCGGATGACAACATGGATTCATTTGAGTTGAAGTCAGGGGCTATTGTCATGGTTATGGATACCACATACCCAATAGTAATCGACTAAGCTTGGTGCGGCCCACCATATACCAAGTCTTATACGGAATCATACCTCCTATATAGAAGAAGTTCCGGATAAGGTAGGACAAGTAGAGTTCTATATGGAAACGATAATGACTATTCGGATTGTATCCATATTGGTTTCCCTAGTCCTACCTGGACAAGGGGACATCTATGGGTATAAATACAAGACCCCTTAGAAGGAGAGGAGACAGACAAAGACACAACACACGAGTCAAAATGGACACCAACACACGCCGCCAAACATCGACATTAGAGATAAGCCTAGACAGACCCAATATAGTGCCTGCGGAGTCCGACAAGAGGGGTCTAACGCCATCTCTGATCTCGATTAGTTCGTACTCGAGGAAGAACATGCATGCACAACATTGTAGATTGTGAACTTAATATTATAGCCATATCAGAAAATGTTGATTTACGTGAAAAGGCATGTAGGCTAGTGGTTACAAGAGCCTCAGTAGCACTTTAGGTTCTGGGTTCAACTCCCCATGGGAGAGATTTTTCCAGGATTTAACGACATTGTGATTTCAGTGGTAGGTGACGTACCTGTCGACAGCGAGGCACCAGTGGTTACTTTGTCAATCTCCAGGATTGACGCCAGTGATGATTTCGTCAATCTCCAGGAATTGTCGGCCCAGTCTTCGAAGATGCTCATAGGGGTAGGGTTCGCGTGCGTGCGTTCATAGGCGTGAGTGTGTGTGCGTTGTGAGTGTCTGCGTTGTACTGTGTAATTCTCAAAAAATAAATGCTGATTTACAATGGGAAAAAAAGTTCAATTTAGCATATGATGCCAATAATCTAGCGAAACTTATATCTGCCCACCCCACCTCTTAAATTAAAGGAAAATTTTGCTACTTTAAAGTTTGTGTAATTTACTGGTAGGCATTGAAAAATGTGCCCAAGGATACTTTAAGCTTAGAATAACAAAATTTGCTATTATTAAAGGATACTTTCTAGTTGAAAGATACTTTAAAAATGGTAATTTGTTAGAGGATATTTCTGGTCAAACTAAAAAGATAAATTCCTCAAAATACAAGAATATTCCTAGGGACAAAAGTTTCTAACTTAGCGTGGAGTGAAGATATATAATGTATGACAACAATATACTTGAGGTGATAGCAGATTTAGAGTTACATAATTTTGAAATTTTCACTCGAACGTCGTGGTAGAAACTTGTGGCCATAGGTACATTCACATCTATTTGGAAATTTTCTTATTCCAATTGGATCGGAAACATCCTCCACCAAACTACCGCTCTTCTTCTGTTGTGGCACATTTGGCACATTTTTTTTTACATCTACTAACAAATTACACAAAAGTTAGATGTCATATTGTAACATTTGCCTAAATTAAACTAAAGTGCTTGCTCAGAATACACTAATTCGAACCAGGGAAAAAAATCAGGAAATACAAGTAATAAATTTACAGGAAAAAAAATTGCCTTTGTGGTAGCTGAAAGGTCTCCTAGAGACCTAGAGTAGAGAAGCCCAAAGGTTTTTGAGAAGCCCAAGACAAAAGCCAACGGTGACCCAAGAAACCCTACCGCCGCCTCCTCTTCTCTTCTTCCTCTCCCCTCCCCTTTCACCAACGGAGCAACCATGGCCAACATCCTCCACTCCTCCGAATCCAACTCTTCGATTCCGACTCCCACGCTCACCAGCTTCCTCCGGAGCCGCCGCAAGAAAGCTCTGACGACGAGGACATGGTTGCTTGTCATCCAGAACTGAAACCACCTTCCCAAGGAAAAAGGAGGCAATCTTCTTCTTGAATTGCCTGTCTATGTCTGTGTTTCCTTTCTCCTTATGGCTGTCCTCCATATTATTCTTCTTGTGCTGCTGAGGAGACTCACCGACCTCCGGCGGCGGCGTCTTCTTCTTCCCATTGAAGGTCTCGGTCTTCTCCTTCAGCTCCTGCGGCATGGGACGACGAGGTGGAGCTCGAGTCCTCCGAGGAACTTGTGCCGCATGGGACGCCCACCAAGAAAGACCCCCTCGTCGCCCCGCCACCGCCACCGCCGCCGCCGAACAACCAAGAGTCTGAATCTGATTCTGATTCTGATGACGACCAAAAGTCCGATTCCAGTGACGACGAGGCGCTGCCGGTGCCGAACCCAGCGCTTCAGGCCAACAAGAATGTGCCTCCGTCCGATGATGATGAGGATGACGACCAAGAGTCCGATTCCGGTGATGCCCAAGGTCGGTGAGTCTCCTCAGCAGCACAAGAAGAAGAATATGGAGGCCTCAGCCAAAGGGGACAGCCATAAGCATCGCAGGAGAAACACAGAAATAGACAGGCAATTCAAGGAGAAGGCCTCCTACTTTTTCCTTGGGAAGGTGGTTTCAGTTCTGGATGAAGATCATCTCGACTAGTTTAAGGAGGCTTTCTTGAAGCTTGCTGACAGTAAGGCCAGTGCCTTGGATGCTAAGATCAAGCAGCTGACTTTGGCTCAGGTCAGGGTATCTTTGCAGGGGCGTGGCCTGGAGAAGGAACTGATCAAGTTGCTGTCGGGCTTGCTCAAGCGATCATTATAGATTGATTGACTGACCTTTCTCACCTCTAATTTACCTTGCCATCTTTTACTTGTTGATCTGCCTTTACCATACAAGATTTCCGTTTAGAAGTAATCACTGTTATCTCCATATTCCATCGTGATGCTGACTTGAGGTTCTAATCTGTGGAGGCAGTAGTTTAGTTGTGATATACTGATATCCTTTTAGGAAGAGCTTGCTGTTAAGGTTCACATTGCTTAAGAGCAGCTGCGTCCATTTGTTGCCAAGGGCAAGTTTGTACTTTAATGGTTTTTGAGGGCATCAAGCAAAGAAAAAACAAGCCCAATGACCTATCAATGTCAAAAATTGAGGTGATTTTGTTCTCATTTACCAGTATGCCGTTTGGACATTGTTGTTTTTTTCTCAGACCGTATGATAGAATAGAATAAATTATACTACACATGTATACTGGCTATGCTTATAAGCAATTTATTTTTGTTTAGTTATATTACCATGTTGGCTTACTGTCGCAGTTAATAGCTGCAGGGTACATTTTGGTTTGGGCGGGGAGGGTGGAGATGCTTCTATTAGAGTGTACGTTTATGGTTGAATTAGTGAACTTTAGGTTTGTGGTATAGGTAAACAGCCCAAATGATGTGCAAACTGATTTAAAGTGCATTGTTTTTTTAGAAGTGTCAAGGCTATGATGTTGCATTTTGTAAAGTGAATTGCATAACGTCAGTTTGCCTGTGCTAGCTGGTATCTGTTTTGTTCTGTTTTAAGTTTATTCATTTCATTATTCTTATGTGTTTCCAAGCTGCGATGCATTTTATTGCTTTCCATGTAACACCATGATATGAGTTTCCTGCCTGTTCATTTAATTTTAGACTCTTCTCTTTACACGTGAAGCCATGCTATTCTCTTTTCTTATCCTTGTTAAAACTTTTTTGTGTGCAAACTGCTTAAATGATGGAAATGCAAGATTCCTTTGGAAATATAGTTGCGGATAGTTACTGATTGATATATAAGAATGTCTTGATGCCCTTCTTCCTTGTGTAAGTAAAGGAGTTATTTGACATCAACATCAGTGGGTGCTTATTTGTTTAGAAGGTTTCAATGACCTATCGGTGTAAATTGAGTCTATTTTTCCAAACTGGTTGGCCTTCTATGATCTTGGGCTATGTGCAGTTGTGTTTCTGATGACTAATCTAGCCAAGCAATTATGTCACTTGATTTGCGTTTTTTTTTCATTTTTGCAGACATGGAGAAAGCTTCAAGGAAGTACAGTATGCTAATGCACCTGGTCATTTTGCTTTTGGTTCTGGCTCATATCTTTATGTTATGATATGAAGCTAATGAAGCTTAACCTCGTTGGTATCGTCTCATTTGGGTCCAAGATGGACATGTCTAATCTACTGATGTAAAAACTCTGGTGATTTGGGACCACCAAGACTAGCCACTCTACCCCATATTTAGGTATGAAGTAGCTTATATTCCACTGAACTACCTGCACAACAGTTATTAATCATGGTAAACTTCAGTTGAGCTTCATTCAGAAGCATGCTGTTATTCTTGTTATGGTATGAATGATGGTATTGTGTGACTTCGACGGAACACAAGGTGAATGATCGTAGGGAAGTTTGGATTCTATGATTTTCATAAGAATAATCATATTAGTTTGCATATAAGAATAGTTCCTCCCCCAAATTTAAATGGAATTCATACCTTATGCCCTAATTCCACAGTAATACAAGCTGTGAGCTAACATTATCATTTTTTATTCTCGACAAGTCCGACGCACTATTCTCAAACAAATCTGGTCTTGAAATTTTTCATGTGAGCCAGCCATGATGTTGTAATCAGGCGATCAGGCTAGAGCCTCAAATACTTCCTCCGGATATAAAAGGGAGGGAGTAGTAATTTAGGATAACTGAGGTGAGCAGAGCTTCTTGTGTTGTTATATTGAGCGATCCGATAATTACTCCGTAAACATACATGTGGTCGATCCGGTCCACGAAGTCGTTGTAGCTTTTGATTTAACACAAATATGTTGGTTGGAACATTAATTCGAGAGCTTTATTATTAACATATATGGGAGTTGAGTTTGTAAATGATCGATCTGGTGTAGTGAAAATAAAATGCCCTGAAAAATGACACAAAGGAACGGACCCAAATTTGCTGAAACAAATTTCAGAAAGAAATAACGCAGCGGCTTTGTCACCAAGCTACACAGAGCTAACTAGCTCCTTTTTTTTTTTTTGAGAACAAGGTTCATTGATCATTAAAAGCATAGTACATGAACTAGAGATACATTCTCCATAACTGGCTAACTAGCTAGTGCTTCGATCGAGCAGGCCATTCAAAGATCCACAATTAAATTCAGAAACAGGAATTGAGAAGCCCAAAATACTACCTCCATCCTAAAATATTTGACGCCGTTAACTTTTTTAAAAATGTTTGACCGTTCGTCTTATTCAAAAAATTAAGTAATTGTTAATTCTTTTTCTATCATTTGATTTATTGTTAAATATACTTTTATGTATACATATAGTTTTACACATATCATAAAAGTTTTTGAATAAAACGAACGGTCAAACATGTTTAAAAAAGTCAACGGTGTCAAACATTTAGGTAAGGAGTGAGTAAGTTGATTTCTTCTATCCCTTGAATAAAAACATTGTCAAGTGCTTGGAGTGTGAAATTTATAGGCGGAAAACTTGACACTTTTATACAAGATAACCATGCAAGCTCAGATTTTACAGGCTTTTATGAAAGACCAAGTTATATCTGCTAGTTTTTGTCTTTGCTTGATCACCCGAACACCTAAACTTTAGTGAAAAAGCCAGAAGGGAAGGTAAAAATAGCACAGACTGGAGGGAGCCATGACGAGGAATGCACATAAACTTTAGCTGGGATACTGCACAGACAGGATATTAATTCTTGCACAAGACATTAAACTATAAGCTAAAAAAAAGCACCAGCTTTTTACTAGGATAGACAATCTAACACGACGCTCAAATTTGCATTCAGATTATTAGTCTTGGTTGAATTAAATTACTCTAATTTGATTTCACGCAATTATATAACTTAGTTGAAGCAGGGCTGACAAGAAGAATTTAAAGAGAAAAGGAGAGAATAAAAATTATATGTAAAAAAAGAAAAGAGAGCAAAAGACACACCAGAATGGCAAAGCTACTGGGCACCGGACTGAACACCGTGCATCTGAAAAATCAACCAGAAATCACAACTCCAGTAATAATTAGCCCATGTATGAGAGACGGATCAAATTCCTAAAAGGAAATTTTAAAACCAAAGAGCCTGTGGTGTAAACAAAAATATTGGAACAAGACATGTACTCCCTCCGTCCCATAAAAAACCAACCTAGTATCTAGATATATATTCCTTCCATCTACTATTGATAGTTATATTTCCAAATCTGAAAAGTTTATTTTTGATAGGCATATTTCAATTCAACAACATATCATCTTAATGACTTTCTCGGATTTAATTCATGACTCTCTATTCTTCCACACAAGATTGGCTACATGGGCATCGAGAAATGTAAATATTAATGAATCGTTTGTTTATGAAAAATGACTAGTAGCATATTTAAATGGATAATAAGTAGAATTAATTATTATTGGTCTGTGTGTCAAGATGAAATATGACTATCAAAAGTAAATGGAGGAAGCATATGTTAAATTCGTTGTATTAGGATGTGTCACATCTAATCCTAGATTTATTTTTTTGGATGGAGGGAGTAGTAGGTGCGTTCGACACACTGACTCCCAACGCCAAGTGTGCACGGAAAACGGAGCGGTCCATTAGCACATGATTAATTAATTATTAGCTTTTTTTTCAAAAATGCATTAATTTGATTTTTAAAGCGGCTTTCGTACAAAAACTTTTTTAAAAAAAACACACCGTTTAGCAGTTTAAAAAGCGTGCACGCGGAAAACAAGAGAGGTTGGGAACTACCGAACTAGGCATGCCGAACAAAGGGGGTGTTTAGTTCACGCCAAAATTGAAAGTTTGGTTGAAATTGAAACGATGTGATAGAAAAGTTGAAAGTTTACTATGTCTGTAGGAAAGTCTTGATGTGATTGAAAAGTTAGAAGTTTGAAGAAAAAGTTTAAAACTAAACATGGCCAAAACAGAGTTCAGACTTAACACGTCACATCAGCTAAGAAAGAGTACACGAAGCCAACAGAAAAACCAACAAAAAGTACCACTTTTTTTAGGCTAGAGCAACGTGCCAGATCAAATCAGACACATACTCCTCTGTCAAAAAAAATTAATAGAAAGGATCTGATGTGGACATCTCTATATCCATATACATCAATCTAAATAAGTCACATATCTCCTAAGTTAATTCTTTTGGGACGGAGAGAGTTGGGAGTACGTAGTATACTGTAGTAAAGCACGGATCAGAATGTAGCATCGCATAAAATTGAAGTAGCAAGGGAACCATGAAGAAAAGCAAATTGACGTACAGTAGCTTCACGTCAAAACAGCAGAAGAAAAATCAAATCCTCCTACTGAAATACCATGGTTTCTGAAAGTATAGATTGAACGTGCATATAAGCATAAAAAAAAGCATTCATAATTGAACTAAGCTGGTATCCACGAAGGCAACTAGTAGGAGCCACACATTCATATGCGAGGTTATAATGATGTTGGATAGTAGTATATGGCCGAGTTTAGTTCCAAACTTTTTCTACAAACTTTCAACTTTTTCATCACATCAAAACTTTCTTACACACAAACTTCCAACTTTTCCATCAGATCATTTCAGTTTCAATCAAACTTTCAATTTTGGCGTGAACTAAACACACCCTATTTACAGAAGTGTAACATTAATAGGTTCAGCCAAAAGAAAATGGTGACATATATGAACAAGCAGTTCCATTTCAATCAGACTACCATCTGCTCTTCAAAAGGCAACACCATTGAGTCTCATTTGAGTGAACTGATTGGCACCAAACAAGCCTGTGCAGAATGTCAAAAGGCAGGCAACAACAAACACAATAGGTCAAGGACCTTAAAAGAATTTGCAAATGGAATGCGGAAATTAGGCAATACATAGTCAAAAACTATAATATGGAACTTAAGAAATAGAGCCCATACATTATTTTTGCAGACCATACTCATTGCTTATCATCATGCAACATCCTCCTGACTTTGTCCATGCAGCTGCACAAACACAGAGTATTAGTGTGTTTATGTGCAATGAAGGGGTGGAGGGAAAGAAAAAAATGACCTTTTTGGCAGATTGGGTAAAACATTCTCAATAGCTTTAATCACAATGTCAGCTTTTTGGTTCTTATTTTCTGCAGGATCTATAGCAAATATATCATATGAACCTTGAAGGGCATTGCAAACTAAAACAAAACAGGTTCAACGGTGGTCCAAAATGTACCTTGAAGACCATGCGAAGTAGAACCATCAAGAGAGTATCCGGCAAGTCCATTGACCTTGTTTTCTGCAAGCAACGTGTTGTCCAGAATTTTCCCTAGAAGCTCGTGGGCCAAAATTGCAGCCTCATCACAAATCTCAGAAAGGCCCATGGAGCTTCTACTTATTTCCACTTCATTGGCACAAACAACCTCATGCAAAGTAGGTTCCTTCATACTACTACCAGCCCCACTCGAGAAATGTCCACTCACACCGACAGGGTTGGCCATGCTACTCGAACAAGCTTCATCTATTTTATGCTGCTGATGACCAAAATTTTTGTAACCCTCTGAGCACGAAATCATTATCACAACTGTAGTCATCACAACCTAAGCTCATCACTTGTTCATAACTGTGGCATTCACTACCACAGTTCATTAACTGATCATCAGTTTGGCCTCCTGTACAATGATATACTAGAGCTCTAAGACTACTGCTTACATTCAGTACAGCTTCTACCTCTGCACCCTTCCTTTGTTCTGTGAAATCAATTTTTTGACGTAGAGGCATCTGATTGCACAAAGCAATGACTCAGTGCCTCATCTGGTAAATCACCCTGATCACATTCAAACAAACAATCTATCAAATACCTTCTCACAGTAGTCTTGAACAACATCTCATCGTTTGAACCTTGACATAGTATGGGATGCAGTAATTTAAGATCCCCTTTCTTCAACTTTTGAATTGACCAAATAGCATTCAGGACATCATTTTGCAAGAAAATAGCTTTCTTTGAGAATGGAAAGAACTCTGCCTGTGAGATGCCCATGCATTTCAACTCTTGCTTCCTATACAGATTCACCACTGACAGTGCTTTTGCCAAATTCTTTGGCAGGCCACCACTTTCCCCAACCCTTGAAATCATCTTATTGCACTGTTTCCTAATCACAGTAACCATATGCGCCTTTCTGCTTATACGAGGTACAAAACTAAATTGTGGGGTGAAAGATATTTCATCAAGCTTCCTTTTCATTGCAACAAGAGCTTGTATAGTCAGTGTACTGAGTACATTTAATGCCTGGTTGATGGATGATAACATTTTCGATGAAATAGGTGTTGTAATGTTTAAGGAATTAGATCGGTAACTGAATGGATTTGTTAAAATGTGCGACAGTTGAGACATGTCATTTTCATCACGCAAGTTTGCCAAGTATTGTGGTAGGTGGTCTTCTATGATCTTGTTCATCGCTGGCCTGGTCTTCTCAAAACTAACCCTATTGTGGGTGGCGATGTTAGCCACTGAATGAAGTGCTTCATTGCTTAACTTATTTATTATGAGTTGCATGTCTACAAGACCTTGTGGACTGAGTGAGCCATCCTTGCCTTTTTGCAACTTAAAAAACTGAAGGCCATCTTGAACAATGTGGTGGCTGTAGCCATCACTTTGGAAACCAAAACATTTTTCAACATGGGCTATGACTTTCTCACAAGAAACCTAGAGAGAAATATTCAAGTAAGACAATGTGCTGGCTGTAGTCACTGGATAAGAACAATGTGATGACTTACCTCATCACTCCTTCCATTTGATTCAGCCAAGTACCTGCAAACCAAAGAAATCTCATAATAAGATTTTTGTTTTGTTACGACAGTACTAATAATAGAAACTTAATAGCATTAAAAGACAATGTAAAGAAGATAGCTGCCTTTAAACTGGTGTGAACTATAAGTTAGCATCATTTTCTGCACATGTAGTGGTGTGTGACCTATAAGTTAGCATCATTTTCTGCACATGAAGTAATTTCCAAGCCATCAAATGACAAAGAAGAATACATAGAGACATATATCGAAATGCCACCTGATCATCCATTTATGTTCTTAGTTGCTTCAGTAATGAAGCATAAAAGTACCCATGGTGTGATATTACAAAACAATTCAATATTTTGAAATGAGCAACAGATAGACCATTTGTTTACAAGACATGATCACATTAGTAGACAGCAAGCTTTCAATCAGTGCATTTTGAAACCCCAAGAATGGTGCAAATGGTGCACTTACACATCTTTTAGAAACTTGGGTCGTTTGATAGGTTTGATGAGACCGTCTTCCCTTGGAATCAGAGACTGCAGCCATCTGCCAAAAAAAGGTATTAGCACAAGAATACTGAATCTGGATCAAGAATGAGAAAAAAAAAAGAACAGGGTTATCTTAGATAGTAATAGAAGAGAAATATACATACTTCCTTTTCTTTTTGGCAAGGGCATGCTGCTTCCGAACAAGAGAGCACAGTTTGTTGGCATCCTTGAAAGAGAAATCAGTCTCAGAATCTGTAAAAGCAGCAGTAAAGTACAAAAGATAAAATGGCAAATTATTAGAAAAGAGAAACCAGCCTACATAAATGCTGTTGAGCAAAGTAGTTAATTAGGAGTAGTTGCTATTTTGCAATTAGCTGCACTGCATGCATGCGTGCATATAGCATACTTGTCTACCGTGATTGGTAAATTTGAGTATACTTTTTAACTTTCAAATCAAATTTCAAAACAAAGTTCACAAGTTTACATCACATAACAAAAGTTTCGAACATCGTAAATCCCATATGGAAGTACAAATTTAGTTGAAAAAAAAGGCGAGAAATATAGCAATAATATCTAATAGTAATTGACTAACTTAACAAGCTAGGTTCAAAATGTGCAAATGTTATAATATATAGTTCAAGTAGAAAAGGTCTTACACATCAATTATGGAAACTGTTGGTGGCTATTCTTCAGTTACGGGAGCTTCATCAACTACAATGGCACATTCACTAATAAGCAATCACAAATTCAGTAATTTAAGAATTGGTAAGGACAAATGTTTCATAGTTTATGGTTCAAATACAACGAGAGACTGTTAACAATGAAACTATGAGCTAGAGGAATGAAGATACCTGCTAGAAAAGGGGTGAATGGGGGATCGACGGGCAAAGAGCAAGGGAAAGCGGCACAGGTGCACTGTGCAGGGGTTGACCCAGGATTTAGAGGTTGGGTATTCGAAATGTGAAGGGTAAAAATAATTTTTTTACACCCAAAAGAAACTATAATTGGCTTGTATAACATTAAGCACTAATGGTTGTACGATATATAGCATATATAACACAAAATTGAGCCTAATTTAATAGCCGACTGTACTTATATTCTCAGAAATTAAGTCATTGCATCAAAGCCCGATTTTTTTTCATCTAAGCACATGCAACACTGTATTTCCAAATACAAGCAAGCAAAACACACATTTAAATTTGTAGGCAGGATGCTCCTTGAGTGGTGATTCTATTGAACTGATGTGAACAAACTAATTGGATGCTGAATTGATGAGTACATACGTATACGTATATACCAACAGCCTACCTCCAATTGGCCCGTTGGCTTTTGCTTCAGAAATCAGAACAACATAGTAGGTGCAACATTTTTTCTACAATTCAAATCTAATTCATCCGTAAGGATCATCAAAATCATAATTTGTGCTAATTAGTAATCTTCATTTGTTTTGCATAGCAGTGTTGCATATCGATCAGCTTTTACAAATCATTGTAGCATATACATTTTTCAGTGTAATCTAAATATAGTAAGGCAGCTACACGATTGCTATTGGCTGGCAAAGAAGAGAGTGTTTTTTGAAGAAGGCAAATAAGAGAGTTATCAACGCTGATGATTCATGCTGTGCACGTTACTGCTAGTAACAAAGCAGCGAAAACAGAGGCGGATCCAACTTGGGACATGGGGGTTCAGTTGAACCCCCAAACTTTTGGGTGAACAAATAAACTGTTACTACTTGTATTAAGAGAGGTTTAAGGCTCTCAAATTAAGGAGGAGAAGAGATTCTTCCAGATCTAGAAGAGAAGCTAGTAGGGTTAACGAACGCAAGCAAATTCCAGACATAAGTAGTCCCGGTGGGGTGGGAGAGAGATGAATCAGAAAGAGGATTTGGATGCTCACCAGCATCCCCTCCCCTGCTGAGCTCGCCAGATGGAGATCGCCGCCCCTCCCCTGTTCAGCCACGACTCGTCTTGGCGGCGGCGCAAGGAGCAGAGGAGACAACGAGACGGGAGATTTCTCTTTCTTTTACGCGATACTCGACTCCTATGCACCTCCACCTTTATCTTAATATTTGTACTATTTTAAAACTAGCTAATAGCATTTATTTATGATGACCGGTGGCCCACGTATCATTAATATTTAAGAAAAAAATTAACATAAACATATCCTATGCACACAAGCTTTTCATGCACACCAACTAACAAATATCACAAGAAAATTCTACAAAAAAATAGACATTTACTCCTAATAGTATTACACATATCTGCAAAGTGTTATATTCAAATTCATTATATTTTAGCCGTAACAAAAAATAGTGAAAAATCTGATAATTTTAAGGGTAAAAATTTGTTAGAATTTTATCTTTTTGTTACGCTAAAATATAATGAATTTAAAGATAAGATTTCACAGGTAGGTGTAATACTATTGGAAGTATGTGTCCAAATTTTTTAGAATTTTCCGTGACATTTACTTGTTGTTGTGCACGGGAAGCTTGTGTGCATAGGATATGTTCCCAAAATTAACAAACTCAGTTAGCGATTGTGTTGACAACAAATTCCTCAGACCACCAGAATTTACAAAACTTGGATATACCCTTCCAAATTCCGTGGCAAGTGCTTTTTAATCTCGGTTCATAACCCCCTTTAGTCCCGATTATCCAACCGAGACTACGAATCCAGGACTAAAGATCACTATCTTTAGTCCCGGATGAAATAACCTGGACTAAAGATCGATAGTCCCGGTTGGTCCCTATCTTTAGTCCCGGTTGGAGTTACCAACCGGGACTAAAGAGGGAATAACAGCAGTCCAGATGGTCCCCTTTCTTCTTTTTTTTTCTTTTTTATTTTCTCCTGAATTAAGTGGCATGCATATCCCCAAATCCGAAATCAAAGTAACATCTCAAATCCACATCACAAATCTTAAAGTTATTTACACACATAAATCAAATACATCGCAAATCCTAAAAAAAATTACACACAAATCAAATTACATCACAAGTTCTACAAAATTCATCGCAAATACATCACAAGTTCACATCGCACACAAATCAAATACATCACAGGATCATGCAATAAATCACAAATTCAAAAAAAAAACACAGAGGCGCAGCCCGGCCGGCCGCTGCCGCCTCCTCTCCGCGCCGGCCGGCCACCGCCGCGCCGCCCTCCGTGCCGCAACCCGCCGCCATGTGGCCCTGCGTGCCGCCACCCCGCTCTCGCGCTCGCGCTCGATCTCGCTCGATCAAAAAAAGAGGAAGGAAGAAAGAGATAAGACAGGAGTTAGGGAGGAAGAAAGAAAGAGATAGAGTTTGTTGTGTGGACGAGAGAAGATGATAAGTAATAGGGATTATATAGTACATATTGATTTTTATTCCCGGTTTGTAACACCGACCGGGACTAAAGATATCTTTAGTCCCGGTCGGTGTTACAAACCGGAAATAAAGATCCTAGGCGCCTGACACGGTCCGACATGGAACTAACCGGGACTAAAAATCATCTTTAGTCCTGTTGTTCTTATAAACCGGGACTAAAAATTTTAGTCCCGGTTTTTAATGAAACCGGGACTATTGTGGATTTGGGTCGACCGACCAAAAAAGGTTTCTTCACCAGTAGGTATTCCCTACTGATAGGAACAAATATATGATGTATACATGATCCGTAACACTGACACCTATAATTACATATTGCTAAGCATAGGATTGCAATGCTATATAACATGCAACTTTAGTTCTTTATAAGTGTAATTTGGTCATCTATATACTTTTACTTTAGTTGTACGTAAGTTTGTTTACATTTATTTATTAGGAATTTCAAAGTTACTTCATATTTTAATTAGAGTGATTTATTTTTCAACATTTTATAAGAAAATAGCATACTTATTTTTGAATAAGTAATCGTGGGAGTTATTGGAACCATTAAATTACCATCCATTGAATATAAATCTGTTTTTTTAGAAATTTAGATTTTTTTTCAAAATTCTTAGGCTTTTTAAATTAGAATATTTAAATAATATCTAAGAGAAAATCCCACCTACATCCTATGTTTTTTTACACACATTGGATCCAATTCGTGCAATCTCTCAACCTTAACCTCTTCCCCCTTCGATCTCCCTGTCCTCTCCGGGCTCCAGCGCTAGCGTCACCTATTTTGATCCCTCTCCTCCATAGCCAAAAGCCCTTCAACGACTGACCTCCTTCCACTCTCCTTACACTAAACCAGTGACGATGAGTGTCATTGCCCCGTTGTTTAACTTCCTCATCTCCAGCGATTCCCTAGCCATTGGAGATGCCATTACCACTAAACTTCCGCTGTCTATCGCCCACAACCGCCTGCCATCCCTACGGCTTTGACACTGCTACCGCCACCTTGCCATCAGGGGCGGACCTAGCATGGGACATGGGGGTACATCTGTACCCCCAAAATTTTTGACAAATAATCTTTGAATTAATAGGTATATTACCTATATATATCATTAGTTGGGTCAAAACAGCTATTCTTTAGCCTAAAATCATAATACAACTCATAGAAAACGGTTTTGGCAGACAACACAAGCTCCTCGATCTCGTCTCATGACCTTGAATCTCTGGTTTGCCTATGGAGTTTACAACCAGAATACCGAGCATATTTCATGCCTTCCTATGGTTTGGGACAGCCAACCAATGGCAGCCGTGTGCAGGCGCTGCTCGTGGTCATGAAGAGAAGCCGAGAACAAGCAGTTGATCGACAAGCCGCTGCACTAGAGAAGCAACCTCATGGCTCAATGGGTTGGATGTGTTCATATATCATATATTTTTTTTAGGCTTCTAACTCATCTTTCTGTAGTTAATGTTTGATTCAATTGATGGTTGCTTTTAGGAAATTTGATTAATGTGCATATCTGAATTATATCTGAATTTATATGGTAGAGCAGTCAAAAAGTTAGATGGTAGTGCAAAAATCTCTATGGAGTGTTTGGGATGAAAACATACTATCTCTTCTCCAAGTTTTAATTTTTCTTTAGCTATTTTGCAATGTTTCTATTTTGATTTGTTCTAGCGAGAAAAACTTGCTCATTACTTTTCCTACTATTAAGCTTTAGTTTCTTTTTGAAACGATATGATAACTCTGTACCCCATCTTTAAAATCCTGCATCCGCCACTGCTTGCCATCCACTTGTTCTTGTCGCTTATCTTCAACTCACCGCCTTCCACAACAATCCTTTAAGACCCGCAAATTTACTCATTCTTCTCCCCTTTTATTTTGAGCATAATCTTAATCCTAATTGGTCGGTCCACCGCCATCTCTTCGAAGCTAGAGGAGAATGAGGACAAAAAAATGAATTGTGACATGGATCTAACAGTGAAAGATTCGGCAGAAATCCATTATAATTTTCCGTCAGACGGTAGCAATTCCATTTTCCAATAGTTGCAAAAGAAACCTCAAGGTTCAAAGAAATTTGGTCATGTTTAGTTCACCCCCAACTATCCTAAACTTTCAACTTTCCATCATATCACATCACGTCTAAAACTTTTCTACACACATAAACTTTTAACTTTTTTTTTCTAAAATTTTAACTTCCTCCAAACTTTCAACTTTTTTCAGATACTAAACACAGTCAAAATTCACGTGCTCGTACGTCTTCACCGCGGCCGGGCAGGCGGGCACAAGCCCCATGCAATGCCCTCCGGTCCGGTCTCGTGATGGTCGATCGAGTCACGAACTCACGCGCGAACCTGGACGCGAAATAACACCGAGGCCCGCCTGAGAAGAGGCAGTGGCAGAGACGACGCAGACCTGGCACTGGCACCTGATAATCCGTGCGCGTTGCATAAAACCGTCTAGTAGTCCCTGCCCCGTACGAGCGACCCTGCACATCTGAAACTTGCCATGCCGCAGTCGCTCGCCACGGCAGCAGCATCACGGTCCACGTGACCTCGCAGTCTGAGATACCGAGACCATGGCCCCTCTCTCTCTCTCTCTCTCCACTGCGTTCCAGTGTCTGGAAGCATGGACGTGGCACAGGAGAAAGACCACCTTCTACCAGTACTCCATTCACCCTATTTTTCATTAAGAATGTATTTGTAAATTTTTCATTTAACGTTTATTTATAAAAAATCATACATAAAGTATTATTCATATTTTATCATCTAATAATAATAAAAATATTAATCAAATAAAAATTTAAATAATATAGGTAATTAAACATTGGATAAAAAACTTATAAGTACACTTAAAATAAAGTCGAGGGAGTACTTCCTTTTTTTAATGGAAGGAGGACCGAGGACGTGCGTGCCCGCTGCCCGTGCGCAGTGGCTGCGTGCTGCGGGTGGTGGTGTTCAGGCCTTCAGGGGTGGTGTTCGGGGGCCGGGGTGTCCGGCCGGTCTCCGGTTCGGCCGTGCATGGCTATAGGCCCCAGCCAGCCAGCCCACAGTGTCCTACCTCTGTTGGTGTGTCATGCACTCATGTGTGCATGTGGCCATAGCCGAGCTTTATCGGGTTTCTCGCATGGAGCCGAGGTACTGCGAAAAGGTCGCCACAAAATGAAATACTTCCTCGTCTTTCTTATACTGTTTGACCACTCGTTTTATTAAAAAAATTATGTAAATATAAAATACGAAAAGTTGTGGTTAAAGTATTTTGAATAATAAAGTAAGTCACAAATAAAATAAATAATAGTTTCAAATTTTTTTGAATAAGACAAATGGTCAAACGGTGCAAGCAAAAAGTCAAAATCCCTTATATTATAGGACGGATGGAGTATAATAGTAATACTCACTCCGTGCTAAAATATAAATATTTTTAGCAACAAAACAAACATTTTAAATTTGACCATTAATAGCAAAAAAATAAAAAAACCAATCATATAAAATTGATGTTACTAGTTTTATCATCAAACAAACTATCATAATATGCAACTCTTTTTATTTAAAACACCTTAGTTTTATAGATATTGTTTGTTAAAGTAGCATTCATAAACTGCGTCAGGGTTTAAAAATGCTTATATTTTGGAGGGAGCAGTACTTTTGAAGTTTTAGCAAACCCAAAACTATTTTTAGGGGATCTTAAAATTGAGAAGGGAAAATATCTACGATAACAGATGGTCTCGTTATTTTGCCTATAGCTAATTATAGGCGGTAAAGCTTATTAACAACAAAACTCAAATTTATGACCTTAGTAACTTAAAAGTCAATAATAAAAATAAATTATGATGAAACAAATCAAATGAACTTTAAAATTGAGTTCCAAATTTCAATTTTGGTTACGATTGATAAACGGATGAACATATAGAGTTGAAAATTGTGGAGAAATTAAATAGAGATAATTGGTTGGAATTAGGAAGGTAGAGAAACACTTTGGTACTCTATAAATTTTAAATAAAAAAAATCCTAGGCCAAGACACAAGTCAAACCGTGTCCTGCAACACCAGAACTTGTAAGGTCGTTTATAGTGCGCTTAGCTGGCGTGTAGCATTGATGCGCCACGACGGAGATTCCCTACCACGTCGGGCCTGGTGCACCCCTGCGAAGCCCCTCGGCACCAAAATTGGACGCGCGTTCTTTGTTAGAACTGAGCTGATCGTCATAGAAAAACATGAGAAGAACCCCGCTAGTGCGACACTCCTCTCCCACCCCACCCCCCGATCCAATCGATCCCCGTCGTGGCGCTCCAAATGGTGGCGGCGGGGCAACAAGAAGGCGGTGGAAGGGAGAATGACAGCAGCGGAGAAGAAGAGGAACCTACCAGTATCCTGGGAGCACCACGTCGGAATCACCGCCACTCCACGCTGCAACCAAGCTTGTTGCTTGATCCGCCGCGGCGAGGAGGACAGGGGATCGTTGCTGCTCCGTGTTGCCAGCTCCCTTCACCTCGGCTTCTCCACCGGTTCCTTGGAGTTTTCCTCGATCTACACCGCCCATGCTTCCTTGTCAGGGTCGCCGTTGCCATGAGCGGAGAAGGTGGAAGAAGAGAGCGGTGCCGGCTGGCGGTTAGGTGCAAAGGCGAAACGACAACGATTGGGTGCAAATGAGGTGGTGAAGAGCCACCCGCTTGCCTTGTCTCTGCCAAGCTCCCGCCGTTTTCTCCTCCCATACCGCCGACCTCACCATGTCGCGCTCCACGCCGCTGAGCTCATCGGCACACTGGCCAAGGGAGTAGGGTCGCTGGTCAGGTGAGGAGGATAGGAGGGGTGGTGCATCGGCGGTGACTAGACGAAGAGGAGTGTGGGTCGTTGACGGGGAGGGGAGAGGCGTAGGCGACGCTGAAAGTGGAATGGGAAAGCGAGGAAGGAGAGGTTTTATATATGTTTTCCATTTTAAGGGTGTTTTGTGTAAATTTGAAACTATTCTCTAAATTGACAAACTACGAGGACTTAAATGTTAAATGTTAGGGGCTGACATGAAAAATTAAAGCCACATCTATAGCTCCTTTGCATTGTGAGCTAAATAGAGTCGAGAGTTGAGATCCGTTAGCCTATCCTATGTGGGACATCAAAGCTCCTCAAAATAACGTGACACGCGGTGAATGGCCTAATTGGCTCCACCCTTGTGAAGACCATTCTTATGCCACGCATTCTTAGACCAAAGGCTAACTAGGATGTCAATACCGTTATCAATCTCATACCTGTGTTTGGGTTAATGTTTTTTCTTTGGGGAAATGTTGTACTCCCCGTATTTTAAAATTTATAGTACTATATTGTTAATTTAGAAACATGTGCTTTAACCATTTTCCTTACTAAAAATATTTAAATATAACTAATATTGTTGGTATCTTACTAAAAGTATGATTTATTTGAATTCGTGGAGCTTCGCGAGAAATACTTCTCTGTTTACAAACTGTTTCTCATGCCATTATTGTTTTCCCCCTCTCTTCTGTATTCAGTTATTTCTTCCAATTTCCATTTCACTTCTAATATTATTTCCCTTTTTCTTTTAATCTTGACAATGGCAACACGGAAGGACCGTGATATTAAAGCTCACATCATACCTAGTAAGTTATATTGTCTGACGTGGTATTCTTTTCTCCTGAAGATGAATATTAAGTTTTTTACGTAAAATAATGTGGTATTAATGTATGATTGATTGAGTTTTAATTATTAAAAACTTGAAAAATAGATTAATATGATATTTTAGAGCAACTTTCATATAGAAAGTTTTCGTACGAAACACACCGTTTAGCAGTTTGAAAAACGTGCAACGAAAATCTTAATCTTTATCTAACTTTTGTTAGAGAAAAGAACATGACCTCAATGGCCTTGTTTGGATACTTCGGGCTATTAAATATCCCTCCGGAATCTTGCTATTTAGGTGTATTAAACGTAAATTACTGACAAAACCCATTCCATAACCCATAGGCTATTTTGCGAGACGAATCTAACGAGGTATATTAATCCATGATTAACGAATGATTATTGTAGCATCACTGTAGCAAATCATGAATTAATATACCTCGTTAGATTCGTCTTGCAAAATAGCCTAGGGGTTATGGAATGTGTTTTGTCAGTAATCTACGTTTAATACTCCTAAATAACAAGATTTAGGAGAGGGCTATTAAATAGCCCTTCGGATCCAAACAGACCTAATGTGGTATTGTGTCATACTATTAATATCAGAATGGTACAAACACCTGTACATAGCACACACTTGCATTTTCGGACACGAAGAACTAAAGCCGTCCATGGCTTCCATGCCTCTACCTGTACTGTACCCATCCGCGGCCATTGAATCCATTCCAAACAGCCATTGGAGAAAAAAAAAAGGCCAAGAATTCTAGAAGATCTGTTCATCTGCTGTACCCAACCCGTGCAGTTGTAAAAGCGCTGAACTGGTAACGCACGCACGCCTCACACTATCCCCACTCCCACTCTCCCATCACTCATCATCCGCACCGCACGAGTAAAAACCATTGGCCTCGCCGCTCACGCGCACCAGCGTCCCACGCTCTCCAACCAAAAAGCCGGAACCGACGGCGTCGCAGCGCAGCGCAGCGGCCGCGTTCGACGCCCATTGCCACCGCGCCCCATGACAGCCGCCGCCGCCGCAGCAGCAGCAGCAGACGATGCCGGAAGACCGGGCGCCGCCGCGGCGAGGCTCCGCGTGATGTGGCGCGTCGCGCGCGCGGCGGAGGCGCTGGCCCTGGCCGTCCTCCTCTCCCGCTCACTCCCCCTCCTCCCCGTCGCGGCGGGCGCGGCGGGCGCCGTGCTCCGCGTCGGCGCGTCCTTCCTCCTCCACCCGTGCTCCGTCTTCCTCCTCGCCAACGGCATCGTGGTGCTCCTCGTCGCGCTCTCCCGCCGCGACCGCCCCTCCGCCTCCGCCTCCTCCTCTTCCTCATCGTCCTGCTCCGACGACCACGACGACGTCCACGACCAGTTCCTCTCCTTCGCGGGCGCGCATCTGCCGCCGCTGCCCGAAGCGATCACCGGGGCGGCCGCGGCGGATCAGGAGGAGGGCGCTGTGTTCGAGGACAAGCAGGCGGTGCACGTGACGCCGGCCCGCGCCGCCCCGCGGCGGAGCAGGTCCGAGAAGGTCGGCCGCGGGAGAAGGCCGACGAGGGCGGCGTCGCCGGAGCTGCGCCGGTCGGAGTCGGAGCGGTGCCGCCGCCGCCGTCGCTCCCTGTCGTCGTCGTCCGCGTCGACGCTGGCGGACTGGGGCGTGGAGGAGGACGACGGCGGGGAGGAGGAGGAGGAGGAGTTCCGGAGGGCGGTGGAGGCGTTCATCGCGAAGCAGCAGACGCGGTTCCACCGGGAGGAGTCGTTCGTCCTGGTCGCCGGCGCCGGCGCCGGAGACGAGATGAGTGCTGCTGCTGCTGCTGCTGCTGCTGTTGAAGTGAAGTGAGGCCTCGCCTCTCCGAGACTCGAAGAGCGTGATGATGAATGTGAAAGGATCGATCGGGTGGGGAAGCGTGTAAAGAATGTCTTGGTGCCTTGTTTGGTGTACAAGTTTTGCCTTTTGTCTCTTGTCCTCCCAGCATCTGGAAATGTTTCTTTTCTTTGTTTGCTTTTTGGCGTGTCTGTGCCCACTGCTTCGTCCAAAGCTTCTTCCGCTGCCAAATGTACTGCTGGTAGTCTGGTACAAACCACCACCAATTCAAATTTCTCCGTAGCGCTAAATGAATGGCAGGGCATACTAGTAGTCTCTTGAATCAATAATAAAACGGAGGAATAAAAAATATAAAATTTTGATAGAAATGCAAGTTCAAAATAGAGTATTATAGAACGTAGGAAAAAAAATAAAAATAACCGTTTGATTGGACCACAAAAAATACGTAGAAATTAGATGAGAGAGGAGATTGCCCGTTCCATAGGAATTCCAAGGGATATGATATGATTCAATCATTTGTTTCAAAGTTCATCATATGAAATAGTTTATTATAGGATTGTAATTAATCCTCCAAATTATGTGTTTTTTTAACAAATCAAAGGGCCCTAAAAACGCATGAATTTCAGAACTTAGTTTAATTCTTGTGATATTCCCGCAAAAGTCATCTGCTCCTCGTATAGATTGAGAAAAATACTACTACTATGATTTTTGTAGTAGCACATTTCAGGAGCCTCGAGATCAACTAGCTAGCCATCGTCTGGAAAAATGGTGTTTTCAGTAGTGTGGTGAAGACGGCAAGTTTACTTGTGCTAATGGACATGGATATGAGAGCAGCAGTGGCGACACATTTTGGTACATCGCACGCATGCCTTTTCTCCGTATGAACAGTTGCACCGTACATATGCCATGCCAACCATGCATGCCCCCCCCCCCCCCCCCCCCCCCAAGTACTTACTATTCGTGCAGCCGTGCATGATTGCCAACACGAGTCGATCTATTCAGGTAAAAAGAACATGAGTGTAGCTAATCCATGCAAGTGAAAGGTATATATATATATAATGAATTGAAATATTGGTATATATGACATTTTCTCTGGCACTGATCGCCTGATCTGAAAGCTTGCAAGATGGATATCAGTTGCTGAGTAACTGCAAATCAACATTAAGTATAAAGACTAGTAGACTACTTCTAAAATGTATAATATCCACTCTAGAGGCTTTAAGATCCTCTCATACATACGTTGTGGATACCCTAAATGCACATACATAAATAGTACTCCCTCTGTCCCTAAATATTTGACGCTGTTGATTTTTTTAAACATGTTTGACCGTTCGTCTTATTCAAAAACTTTTGTGAAATATGTAAAACTATATGTATATATAAAAGTATATTTAACAATGAATCAAATGATAGGAAATGAATAAATAATTACTTAAAATTTTTGTATAAGATGAACGGTCAAATATATTTAAAAAAGTCAACGGCGTTAAATATTTAGTGATGGAGGGAGGAGGCTACTAGCATTAGCAGTCGTACGTAGCATGTAAACTAGTGTGCCGGCCGGATGCTCCTTGCCTGTGTGACTGTGTCGCTGTGTGCATATGCATGCGTGATGAATGGTTTAGCTCTTAATTTTCTACACTACTACTAGAATCTAGCTACTCTTAGTTCAGAGCAGGGGCCCGGGTTAACCAATAATGTTACACTACACAGTTGGGGTACAACATGGAAACTAAACTGAGGTCTCTTTTGAAATAAAGGAAAAATAAATGATTTTTGTAGGATGGCCTATTTGATTTATAGAAAAATAATAATTTTAGAGATTTTCAATTCTATAAGAAAATTTTCTATAAAGGCCTTTACAACCAAGGATTGAATTCTATCCTATCATATCATTTGTAATTCATATGAAATAAACAATCCTATAAAAAATTTAAAGAAAACTTAGCAAAAGCTTCATTCTCTTGGAAAATTTCCTTTTGAGTTTATCTCTCTTATCTGATTCTTGCGTTTTTTCTGTACTTCAATCAAATAGTTATTCCTACGTTTTTTCAGCATTTTACAATACTAGTTTTGCACTTGCATTCGTGTTAGAATCATATATTTTTTCCTATTCCTCTATTTTTTTTCATTTCTACGATTCAAAGGGACATCCTGTAGAATTTTTCCCATGTGCTCCTTTAGAACAAAGAAATGGGCACTTCAGGTTCCTATAAAGTTCTCATGGGATGGCTTGATTCATGGGAGTTTTAGATGATTTTTAACATGAAGTTGGACCTTATAGGAAACTTTTCTTGGGTCAATCTCTCCAAAATTCCTACACATTTGGAGCATTCAAACTACAAGTTTCACACAATACCTGTATTTTAGCATTTCTAAGAATCAACTAGATATGTCACCTTAATAATTTCTATATTTTTTCTATTTCTGTGTGTTTTTTGAAGTACTAAGTTTTAAAGGAGTCCTGAGGGGGCCGGACTGCCGGAGCCCGGTTACATTAGAACATTACTGAGGCTAATTAGCTAGAGTACTAGGTTCTACGGGTCACTGACATGACAATTCTTGCATTATTTATACTATATTTCTTCTACAGTATGAAGAGACTGGGTTGGCACAGGCCAATTATTCAGTTTGAGTATATAAAAAACTAAGGCTATATATATAGCATGTTGCCTTTTCAGTTTTTACAGCAAGAGATTGACATGGCTGTGTGAGCCTGTGACACTGCACCACACATAAGTATATATTCAGGGCTTGTTAGCTGATGGCTAATTGTGTAGTAGTTCTGAACGACATATAATTGAACGGAGGCAGTAAAACACTAGTAGTACTAAGATTGAACAACCTTAATTCAAAGGTTTTCAAAGAACACATACGGCCTCAACTCTTGTCAGATGTTATTCGAGATTTGGAGTTTGCAGAGATACAGAGTACTGTAACATGTATGAATGAACACATTTTACACCGCTGAAGTAGTGTTGCACTACTGCAGCAGTGAAAAATGTGAAATGCTAGTCTTTCACGCTGAATCTGCAAATCCAACCCTCATTTTGCCATAGTCAAAGATGGTGTGGTAAGCCCCCATAAACACATCGCCTAATATCCTGCATAAATGAGGGGGATCAGACAGAGGAACGATCGTATAAGATTGAGGAATCACATGCATCTGATAAAAGCGAACTGAAAAGGCAACCACTTATCATTTAATTACCTCCGGTGAAATATATATGTCTAGTTAGCTTATCGCCATCTTTGCAAAAATAAAAATTATGCATTTTAAGCTGAAAATAAGTCAAATTAAATATTTTCCAATCTAATTCTTACAAATCTGCATACAGATGCATAGTATTTATACTACCACTTTTCATAAATATTTAACATTGAACAAGATTCCGTGAAACTTCTAAAAATCAATCGAACTATTTGAGGGAGCTAGAGTAGGCAAAACACTAATTATCATGAAATTAATTAACAATATTGCTCAAGCTTATGGTGGCTTATCCATATTTGGCAGAGTACGGGAATGAACTCGTGAAGGTTTCCTCATTCAATGAGGAACTCATCCTCCTAAGCAAATCACTTCCTTTTTTTTTACTTTATTTATATGATAAAATTGCAAGCAATAGTAACCATCCTTTCATAAGTATGATCTTCTACATTCTATATCTCCGTGTTCTACCGTCTAGCTTACCTTTTTCATGTAGCATTCAGATCGAACAACTCTGTAAAATTACATCAATACTTCTACATATTATGGTCAATATAGTAGACATCCCTATATATTAATTACCATATGCATGTTGAACGAGTAGATCAATCCATCTACCTACCAGCACAATTTTATATTACAAAAAATTTATAACGAACGTCTATATTATTATGATAGCAATTTTCAAGATGAATTTATGTATACTGCCATTTATGTTGTTTATAAACTAAGTATATGAGAAATTACTGATGCTCGGAATTTAAAGTTTTATCAAATTTGATTCTAAATATTAAATATTTATAACCCGGGAGAGTGTTGTGTTGTACTACTAAGATCCGGAAACTTTTACTCTAAAGAAAAAGGTCCATGGGAGCAAGGTTGAAACAAAAGATACACACATATGACGGTCTTACCAGAGAGGACCTATTGGAGGAGGAATGTCTAAAGCCGTGAATCCACTCATACAATGAGCCAGGAATCCCTCTCCAAATTTGAGAATGTACTGCTTTAAAAGGAAAACTGTATTAAACAAGAGTATTTGGGTGAAATTTCGAAGGCTTCTAATATCATAGAAATAACTTACTCCGTAGGAGGATGGCAGTTAGTCAATCGTAATATTGTAAACAACAAAATAAGAAACCAAACAGTATGAAATGGTAATCCATAAAGCTGAGCCGAACAAATGGACACAGAGAAAGCATCATACTAGGAAGGCAAAATACAGAAAAATAGATTACGACTAATTTGAACTTGGAAGACGACACCTTGTGGCTTGGGCCATCTCCGTGGATGGACCAGAAAAGGGAAACTCTCGGACAATTCGTGTGCAGAATGGGCCGGTATATCAATGGGCTGAAATTAATACCCATCCAAACAAGGCCTCATGAGGATGGGCCAGGATTTTGGGCTTCCCAAATCAAGGAAATAATGCATGATGCAAATTAAATATTTATTTCTACTTATATTTTATAATCCAAGTATTCTAATGAGAGTTTGGAACTCCGGGGAAGATTCAGGGAAGCAGCAAAACAGAAAGAAAGAAAGAAAGAAACAAACAAAAACATAATACTAATACTCTATTAGAGAGCAATACCTGCTCCGGTGTCAGCTCAAATGCTCTTCCACCTATGCTGAATGCGACGTTCGGCAATTGACCGATGTGTCTGCAGTCCACATATGATCCTACTGGGCTAGGCATGTTGTCACAGAGCTGTCATTCAACACGGCTACTGGTTTAGAACTGTTCGATGAATAAAAACAGTAACACTTCGTATAGCCATACCTGATTAGCATACTCCAACTTGCCCTCCTTTGTATGGTTCTGAACAAATTCGCTCTGCATCCATGTAACTGCCATCTCGCATGCATTACACGTAGCGTCAGAAACTTCATCTGCAGATTTGTGCGTCTCACCCAGCACACTCTCAATGCCATCGCTGATAAATTCAGAAGAAGCATATGCGATTATGATGGAAATCCAAAATAAACAAAGTACAAAGAAAATTGTTGTTTAATTTGCCACAGCACCTAATTCCATGCGCTCCATCGGATTTGCAGAGCCCAAGTTTGGAACACACTTGTGCTGGTGGTGTCTGCAATCAACATCCAACCATGCATATGGAGTTGAGATTCTGAAGTGAAAGAAACAGAAATGGAGACATTGCATCTTGCTGACGAAGTAGTAAGTACAGCGAATGCAAGTCACTCTGAAGAAGAGAGCTCCAACCTTATCTTGCAGCAACTCTAGCATTTCATGCCCATGTCTAGCAACAACTTGTTTGCACTCTTCGTTTGCCACACCGGTGGCTCCAATATGTGCATGGATCTGCGCAATAGCAGCCTACACAACAGCAAGTAATCCAATATAAACCTCTAAAAAACATAAAATAAAATAAAAATAAAAGTAAACCTCTCACTGAGACGATGGATTCAGTGAGTACTTTGATTTGCTATGCAACAAACATAAAAGAAAATTATCAAAGTTAAGATGAAACATATGGAAGGATATGAATCGCTTACTATAGGACCAGCAATCAACGAAGTTCCTGAGTCTGCTATGACAGCACAACCGTCAACACAAATTCCTGTCATAACATACATCATCAATCAGGCAAGAGGAACGCAATTATTTGTAGACCTGGAACTGGAAAAGCAAACAAGCATAGAGCATTACCAGTGCTCCTGCCTCCAATAAGAAAATCTCCCATTTCAAACTGCAGGTTTACCGATGATGGAAACAAAGTTAGATTTTCAAAAAAGTTCGTAGAAAGGATAAATTATAGAAGATTCAGGTCAGGCAACTGTACTATGTAACTTATGAAGACTGAAACTTACTGCTAACCTGCCAATAAGCTTTCCGAGTAACTCGGGTGTATGTATGATCACCTTTGTAATGGCTCTCGTCAGCACCTCCAAACACAATCTCACCCCCATTGATATCGTTTGCATTTCGATTTAACCAAAAGGAAAATACCTTGTCAGTCACAAGGCTTTGTTGAATCATATTGTACCTGGTAGACTACTGAAAATGTTAAATGCCACAAAGAAACAGGACAGTCAAGTGATAAGTCACAAAAATATTTATGGCATACTTTGTATCAGGTTCCCATTTAATGAACAACAAAAGGTTCACAAAGAAAACCAAACACTAGGTGATATTGCACGTGTTACCGTGGTAAATGATAGCAATATATATCAACAAGATTTGTGCCGTCGTTGTTATTAGGATTTGTGTCATAGACTCATAAAATTGGCTTGACCATTAAAAAAAAGGAGACAGCCATTGAAGTATGCAATGGAAAAAAGGGTTACTTCCAGCAAGATGGATCCCAACTTCTGAATCAAGATGTTTTTAGAAAAGAAAGATTTTATTGAAATAAACATAATTACATCAAGATGATACAACCATCTTGAGATCACTCCCGGACTGAATCAAGATGCGGTGATTGATTCATGTCAAATAAGGGTCATAAAAAAACAAACACACACCAGAACAATGGCACCGACTAATTCATTATTCAAACATCCTGAAAAACTACAGTAATATCACAGTTGAAATTATCATACCAGACTGGGTCTGCGCCTTCAACTGAAATTTCCTTAAATCCAAGTCCAAGGATGCCATCAAATTTTGCTGCTAGAAACGTAAGACCAGGCTCATGAGTAGCTTCAATGAATTCCTGGGAACATAATTCAGTTCAGTAACATGAGCACTGACAGTTCATAGTGTTCTGTCAGATTAAGCATATAATTTCGAAAATGATAAAAGAACCTGATTATTGACAACTAGATCACCAATGGTAACTTGATCTTGACTGTAATAACCATGAATAGATCCTGTTCCATAGTGAATGGAAGCAGGTGTTCCTGAATAACACATGGAAATGGAGAGGTGAGATCATCACGAAGTATTAGTCCTATTAGAAGCACTATGTATAATAATAATAATAATAAATTATGTATTCTTTGGCAAGTACTATCAGAAAAAAACTGTATAACACGGATAGAAAGAAACAGAGGCTGAAATGATGTCAAATCAAATATAATTCAACTAAGAAACCAATTCCTATATCTTATTTTTATGGTTTTTTCACCTAAAGTATATTGGGTGAGTAGTTAACCCACCTGAAGTTCATTCAGATGAGAATATCTAGCCATTGGAAGCTGAATTGTTAGATAAATGATTTGAACATAGATGGTAACACAAAATTGAGTTAAAGTTGACTTGAACTTAACTCACGGGTCACACCCGCACTTTCCCCTTCTAAGTTTTCCTATCACAGATTTTTTCAAATTTGAGAACTAGTACAGATGCTGAGCAACAAACAATCCACAATGTGCTAAATTGGTAGATATCTGGTAGAGAAAGAATACCATTCTCCATGTAAGTACTGGAACTTCTTGATTCATACTTCCGATGGAAGTAACAGGCAAGCTGTTCCCAGAGAGCAAAAAAAAAAAAAAAGAAAAAAAAAGTCAGTTATCAACCTAGCATAACATGAATCCCAAAATGCAAAAGTAAGGAACAAAAAAACATGTGTTGCCGTAGCTTCTTACCGAAAAAACGCACTTGGCGGAAGGGACCCAGAGGTTGGAGCTCCCGGTGTCAAAGACCACCGTAAAATTCTGCGGCGGGCAGCCAACTCCGATCTCCCCAAAATACTGAGCGTTCAGGAAGTTCTTCAGCGCTAGAGGATGATTCTGAGTGACATTTTTCAGGCTACCCCTTTCTCTGAACCCTCTGTAACTCCAGAAATGCTTGAGCCTCCCTTCCATGGCTGCAGCCTCTATGTCCTTGAGCATTCTTTGCTGATGCACGCGAACATGGTTAATGGCTTCCGTGACCGGATCGTAGAATCCCTCATCTGCCGAATTCATCCTGACGCCAGAATACCCAAGTGCAACCTCGTGGTCCACTGTACCACTCTTGGGAACTAGGTCACCGTAGATGCTCTCCATGATCGGTCTCTTCTTCAGCGTGATGCGGATCAGTCCATCATTGGCAGCAGATGCAAGCATACAAGAAACGAAGAGGATCGAGAGAAGGGTACATATCCGACTGGCTGTGTGACCCATTCTGATCAGCAGAATATACAGATGAGGAGCAGCAATAATAGTTCAGCAAAGCTTCAAGCATGACAAATATGCATCATGTTTGTGTGATAAAATGTCAGAATTAATGAAACGGCATGAAAATAATTCTAGCAATATAATCTTGACCCCGTGCTAATTCATCTCAGAGCATTTCTCGAATTGGCAAAAAAGAGCTTGCTAATTCATCTCAGAGTAACTGCTCACCTGGAAGAGGTACGAAGTTAGAGAACTGGAGATCAGCGGAGGGCGTCTGAGAAATTGTTGGCGTGCTTAAGTGCTACTTATAAAGGCAGAACACGTACGAACTGAGCTACACCAGCCGGGACACAAATACATGCAAATCTGGTCTACATGGAAATGAGTACATCCTTGAACGACACTGGAAAAACATCTGAACATGCAGTGCAGCGTCATGGTAGTATGCTTCACCGGAGACGGTATAGGTTTGCGTACGTCACGTAACACTGTCAACTGGACCCTGTGCAGTGCCTTGGAAGGCTAGCTAGCTAATCGAAGGATTCTCACATTTCCTCACTGAACCCCGAAGTGGCAGTAGGAGCAACGCCCATGTCGCCGGCCGGCCGACGGCCGCGATGCCCGGCCATCCGATCATCCACCGTCGAGATGGCCCGCAACCGCATCTCAGCCTTTGGGGGCACGAGACGCGACGCGACCAGATGTTTGCATGCGCCGCACTCCACGTCCCGGCTAGCTAGGCGGCTATTTAGCAGCAGCAAACTAGAGTCGGCCTGCTTTTTTTTTTCAAGTTAAGATATTTGATTTTCGTTAGTATATTTTTCAAAAAACTAAACGATGTATATCGTGTGAAAACTTTATATATAAAAATTGTTTTAAAATACTAGATAAATCCAACTTTTAAGTTTAAAGTAATTAAAATTTAATTTAATCACGCGTTAAAGATTTTCTCGGTTTCGTGTGTTCGTATTTAGCTTTTATTTTCAGCAAGTTTAAACGGGGCCTGACATCCTGTGAGGCATTGGCCGTCGTGGCCGTGGCGAACGTTAACTCCGCGTTTAGGTAGTCAAGCAGTTGCAATTGCATCGAGTAATAAGCACTACCGGATAAATGATTTTTGCTGGGTTACTTAAAAAATCGCATTAGTCTTGGTTTGATTAAAAACCGGGACTAAAAATATCTTTAGTCCCGGTTTAAAAATACACAAGTATTTTTTATTTTTAGTCCTGGTTAGTAATACCAACAGCGCTATTATTTTTAAATCTCGGTTGGTATGAACCGGGAGCAAAGTTAAAAAAATAATAGTGAAAATCCCTGCACCACCGAGGTGTGCGCCTCGTCCTCCCCTCCCCGTCCTTATCCCCTCCTCTTCAACTCCTCCTTCTCCCCTCTAATTTCTCGATCTCCACCACCTCCTCCGGCCCTCCCCCTTCCCCTCTCCTCCCCTCCTCCTCCCTCCTCTGACGACGACGGCGACAGCGGACGGTGGCCCGACGGCGCACGAGGCGGCGGCCTAGTGGAGGCGGCCGGGCGGAGCCAGCTGAGCGGCGGAGGCCAGGGGGCGGCACACGGCCGGGCGGCCGGCGGTGGCGTGTTTTGTGATTTTTTTTAAAGAAAAATTTGGAATAATTTGTAATTTTTGTTGTAGATTATTTTAGATTTGGGGATGTTTTGTGAATGACTTGTGGATTGTGGATGAGCTGAGAATTGTGGATGATTTGTTGTGCATGATTTGGGGATAATTTGTGGGGATTTAAGGGTGACAATAAATGAAAGAAGCAAAAAAAATAAAGAAAGAAAAGCCTAACCAACCGGACTAAAATGACGTAGGATCTTTAGACTAAAGGTCCATTTTTACTCCTGGTTATTTCACCCGGGATTAAAGATGGGCTTCTTTAGTCTCGGATTCGTGGTCCTAGTTACATAACCGGGACTGAAGCTCCTTTCTCGAGCAGTGAAGGTTACGTCTCCTAAGAGAAAGTTTAATAGTATAGCCAACTATTATCTTCACATCATCTATAGTCACTATAATAGTCAATTCATACAATATTTACCTATAAACACATACTACATATGAATACATGGTCCCATCTGTTATGCACACACTATGTTTTAGAGTCAATGTTGCAGCTTGTTAGGAAACGATAGGCAAATAAACAAATTGATCAATCACAGAAGACATGAGATTTTAACATGGAAAACCCTCCCAAATAATAAGAGAAAAAATTACGAGCGCCAGCCAACAAAATATCTTCACTATATCATGGTGAGGTTACAACGCCGAACGGCGGCTTACAAGAAGTATATATGAAGGTAAAACCCTAAAAGGATAACGATCCGTACGGGCCTCCACTTCGCTCCTACAGAAACTGGCCTTTATATATATGCAAATGAATTTGGGTCACAACCCAACACAGCTGACTACAAATGTGTTTATATCTTAATATGTGTCTCTCTCCTATTTTATTTTCTCGATATGTGTTTATAGCTGGCTTATAGTTTACTATTGTACATGCTCTAATGAGGAGTTGTGGTGTGGTACCTACCTGCCGAGATTGTTGTGGACATCCAGGTACCATCAAAGAAAATGTCAAATCAGATAAAAGCTCTTGTTTCTTTGTCATGTTTATGTGCTTCGTGTATAAACTAGTAGAGGATTGTGGCTGATTGATCCACACATTTGCCGATTTGCGTGAATTGCAGAGTACTGCTCTGTTCTCTAGTTTGGGTAGTGGTTCTGTTGCGACTTGCGTCCCCTAATGTTCAGGAAAGGTGAGAAATGCAGCTACAGAGTTGGTAACAGTTTGACCTTTCCTAATCCGGGTTCCCCGGCTGGCGAGATCAAGTTGCTGGATCGTTTTCCGGTGCAGATTCGCCGTTAATTTTTTTTTCATTTTTTTTACGTGACATGTTAAAAAGAGAGACGACTCCTTAAGGGACGAATAGACTTTTCCTGATTTGTGGTCAAAATATGAAGCGATTTCCAGAAATTTTCACAGATATTTCCATTCATGTCACAACATATTACGGGCAGAGATCAGATGAAACATTTACATTTACACAGGGGATTAAAAAACAAAGACAATTCCTCGTATACACAGACAGCAGGATACTTACAGTTTCTCTGAAAATAAAGCCACACAAAAGTGGCAAAAGAAATTAGCGCGAAAAAAAGAAGAAAAAAGAATCAACGGGACACTTCAAAAAATCTCCCAATTTGTTGTTCTCCCCCCGCTTCTCCTTCTCGAGCCCAGGGCAGACAATCTCGACAAATTTCGAACGAATTTCGCGAAATCCAAACATCTCGAACTGTTTTTTCTCGAAATTTATCTAGCCCTAGAATCCAGACCAATGAGAGAGAGCTCAGAGCTGCTTGAGGCCGAAGCGCATGACGAAGAAGCAGAGCCTGGCGACGACGACGACGGACTCCACCAGCCACAGCAGGTGGTACACCACCTTCTCGTACAGCACCGCCAGCACGCGCCCCCGCGGCCGCCACCGCAGCGCCGCTGGCAACGCCCGAGCACGGAGCTTCCTCTGCGGCGGCGCCGGCAAGGCCTCGCCGCCGTCGCCGTCGCCCTCGCTCCGGCTCGGGCCGGCCGCCTTGCTCTTGCTCCTCCGCGGCATCATCCGCCTCCGTATCCACTCCCCCACCTTGCCCACGCCAGCAGCCATCCAATCCAAAGTCGTCGAACGATCTCACAGCTGGTGGTTCTTCGATATGTGTACGTACGTACGAGTATGACCTCCTCCTCCTCTGCTCGCCGGAGCCTTTTATTGTGGCGCGACGCCCACGCGATTGGCGAGTTGACGCTTGACGCTGCCTGTGCCGCCAGAATTTGAAATTTCGAATGCGTCCAATGCTCAGATACTTCTCCGTATATTAGTGTTTTACTAGTCCATGGATCGATCATCGATGGAGATGGAGTGGAGAAGACGAAAAAGATGTAAATAATTACTACAACATGAGAGGGCGACTTGTCTAGAAGAGGATTCAGAGTCATGGTCAACAAGAGGCCTGAAGCCTGTGAAGGTTTGCCCGGAAGATTCCGATGCTGCTTGGAGAAGGAGGTTTGACAAGTAGTGGTATTGTAGTTTTTTTTTTTTTTGTTAGGCTCATAGTTAGTGTGTGAATCATGATAAAGAAAGATGATTTTGCGTGTCATGGAGTCAAATTTAGCCGCTAGGGTTGATCGGTTCGTCCTGTCTCGATGTACACGGAAGCAATTCTGTTTGACTCACTCAGGTGACAACAAGGCTGACGCTAGTAATTAAGCGTATCACGCTAGCAGTGCAATTATTTGGGGTTGCGGCTAGTTGATTTTGCCTCTGCTGGCTGTTTCCTTCTAGAAAGTCAGCGCTCGAAATGTGCTTCTGGAAATTCAGGACTGATGGTGTGCTTCTAGTACGAGGTGATATGATAAGTACTAGTACGAGTATATGGATGAGAGGCGTAGAAGTCATTTGCTTTATTTTCTTATTTTTGCCGTACATTTTTAAGATGTTTTTGTAGTACTACTATTACTATCTGAGATCAAAATGAGAAAAATACTACTACCATCTGGTCAGCCAGAGCCAGACTTTTCTATTGGACGACCCAAACGTAAAATGGTTGTTTCGTGCTTTTGTGACGATTCACTAGTAGACGTCTAGACATGCCGTAAGAGGCAACATCAGCATACTGAAACAGCCTGATTGTTTCAGACTTTCCGTTCACCTAAACTACTACTAGTAGTGCAGCATCATGAGAAACATCATACTCCATATACTAGTTAAAAAAAGAGAGAAAAACCCCGTGAAATTCAGTGTTGTCATTTGGCTTAAAGTTCTATAACTCTCGACCAAACTCAGTCAAACTGACATGGCCTGGTCAAATAACCGTGTAGCTGATTCTACCAATACAAGGGGAGAGAAACTGATGATAACACCATTCCCTCATGCACAACACTGCAAGTCTGCAAACACAGAGGAGAAAGTGAAAACTGAAAGCTTAACAGCACATAAACCCAATGAATGATCCGTGTCATACACCCAACGAGCTTCGTGGATCACGAGAATGGTCATCCAAAGAACCAACATATACCTATACAGCGCAAAAAACTTTGAACAACAAAAGAACCATGAAATCCTTCCCCTCCAAGAATGCTACTACTCGACCTAATGGCTAGGTTTTACCTACCAATCGTCTCCCTATCAGAACGGTAACCACATTGGTGATTAACAACATCATATCCCAGGCTGATCAATGATGATGATGATGATTGCTCAAGATGGATCATAGGTTTATGAACTCAGGACTGAGACCTGTCTGATGTCGAGCTTCCAGTTCTTTCTACCTTGTTTGCAAATTCGGTTGAATTTGAGCCCTCTGCAATCGACTCGATATCCATGCTTCCTGTGCGACTCCTTCGGTTCCTCCGATCCTTTTGCACATGAAGATATGTTAAGCAAGAATTTTATTACTTACAGTATACAACAAGTTTGGTTTTTCAATCATTACCTCCCGGTATGGAACTTCTTCAGACTCAAGCATCCTAACAACTTGGCCCATCTTAGGTCTCTTTTCAGAGTCAGGATCAACACACCGTAACGCAACCAAAAGAGCCCGCTTAATAGCTCTAACAGTTGGTCTAACCTCTAGGATTGGATCAACCACTTCTTCTGCTCTCCGGTTTGCCACCATTATTTTGAGCCACTCGACAAGATTGACCTAAAAAAAGAAATTGGTTTTCATCTGAATAAAAATGTCTTTTTTGGCAAACATAAATATGTGTTTGACTAACAGCAGTGCAGAAGCATAATGTTCATAAGCAGTTGTCAATACAAACTTACCGAAGGGCACAATACTAAACTATCATGTTTAAATACATAAAACATCAGCAACAATACTAAAAAGACACTGATATTATAACAGGAACCAAATGATTGCAAAACATGAATCAAAGTAATATTATGTACCTCATTGCCAGAGCGGCTGTAATCAACAGGTTCCCTTCCTGTCACAGTTTCCAACAAGAGAACACCAAAACTATAAACATCGCTCTTTTCATTCAACATGCCCGTGTTAGCATACTCAGGTGCAACATATCTAAATCAAGAAGAATGGATGAGAATTATTGTACTCCTTGAAATATGGCAAACAAAGGATGCAAAAGAGTACAAATAATGGGTAGCTAGCAGAAGAAAATACCCAAATGTTCCCATCACTCTAGTAGTAATGTGGCTTTTATCAGACCCCAAAAGCTTGGCCAATCCAAAGTCAGAGACTTTGCCATTAAATTCCTCATCAATCAAGATATTGCTTGATTTTATATCTCGGTGCACAACTTTTGGTTCTATAGCTTCATGAAGGTAAGCTAGTCTGTGATCATGATAAACCCGCCAAAATATCATCAAACAAATTCCAACAACAGAAACATGTATCTTATAGACTGAGAAGCTGGTGAAACTTACGCTTTTGCAGTGCCGATAACAACCTTCATACGATTTTCCCAGCTAAAAACACCATGCTGGCGCATAGCTCCATGAAGCCACTGCTCCAAGTTACCGTTATTCACAAATTCATACACCAACATCCTATTAAAAAACCATTGTCATATTATTTTCTGTGATATACAATATATCCTAGAGCCTAAGATGCAACCACAACTTTCTAAACAGGTGATGCAAACTTGTTTAGCTCTTCCTTAAAAGATCAAGGTTTACGGATTTCATAAAGAGAAGAATCAACTCTCACTAATCTGTGGAGATGTACATATTTGTCATGGCAAAATGGTACCTAATATAGCATTCTGTCTCAACACAAAGAATTCATGATGCTCCAATGCAATTCATAGTTCATCATTTTTTGTTGACATCATAATCACTGTAAAACATATGTTTCTTTCACACACGGCATGGAGTAGAAGAATTCTCTAGATTAATCAAAGGCTAACTCGACCCTCTATTTTTTATGGGAATTACTGTCAGGCTTTGCCCAACTCAACTCAACCCTCTATTACCTCACCATTTATTCTTTTTGCAGCACCAGAGCTGGCAGGCTAATATTATTGTACTCCCTCTATTTCAAAATATGGCGTATTTTGTTTTGTTAGGACAAAACTTTGTTGCAATATTATAATAATCCCTCCGTCCCTAAATATAAGGGATTTTGGTTGGATGTGACACATCCTAGTACAACGAATCTAGACAGAAGCCTATCCAGATTCGTTGTACTAGAGTATGTCACATCCAACCAAAATCCCTTATATTTGGGGACGGAGGGAGTATGATTTATGTGATACAAAAGTATAATCATAACCAAGTACTTTTGAATATGAATCTAATAAATTTAACTTTGCGTCATAAAAATCATATCCTAATAGAGTAATCTTTGGTCAAAACCTTGTCCTAACGAAACAAAATACGCCCTATATTTTCACACAGAGGGAGTACATGTTTTATGTGCCATAGATGTGCTTTGAAGCATGTATCTGCATATCATGTTGGATTTGCGAGGATGAGGGAGCCCTGTAGGCAATTGTCGTCTGTATAGGATACATGAAAAATTAATTGGGCCAAATGCAGGAGCAGTCTAAGGAAGGTTGAAGATACAACTGAAAAGCTTAGGAGATATCGTAGGACAACTCTAACTTCATGTCTTCAGGAGAGTTATGTGGACATAGTATAATGTAGTTTGTACATTCTAAAAAACAGTCTAAAAGGGAGTTTGCTAGTTTACTAAAAAGCATGACCTTATTTTTGTCATCTGTACATCCGAAAGGATAAAATTAAGGTCACAGTTCCTTTAGTTGATCTATTAAGGATCATTCAGATAGTCCATACAAACTTAGGCAAAATCAGGTTAGCCTAGCATGAAAAGTACATATATAAATCAGAAAAAAGAAACAGATAATTTTGTTACTGACATATTTCTGAAAAGAAACAACAGAGCAAGTGAATCATGTCTGGCACTTCACATACCTATTCACTCCCTCAACACAGTAGCCCAACAGCCGAACCAAATTCTTATGCCGGACGTGGCCAATAGCCTCGACCTCCACTCTGAATTCCTTCTCTGCCTGCCCCCTGCAAACCCATCATGCAATGTAATTAAGTAAATGAGTAAGATAGTTAGAAACAGAGAAGATCAGAGCAGATAGCTAGCAGCCAATTGTGAGCTTACATATTGTTAAAGATCTTTTTGATAGCAACTTCAGTTCCATTCACTAGACGCCCACGATACACAACTCCATATCCACCCTCTCCAAGCACATTTTCCCTAGAGAAACGGTTGGTAGCAAGCTCAAGGTCACGCAAAGTAAACCAATGGCCCCAGCCGAGATGAGAGAACTCCGGGAGGCCAACCAGCGGCGACGCTGACACAAATGCTGCAGGAGAATACGGTTTCCTACCATGCCCTGAGCTACCATCTTCACCGGAATGCACACTACCAGCACGGTCAACATTGCAAACTGAGCTCCCCTGGCTCATGTTGTCAGGTTCTGATGACTTGCTCAGTGCCATATGCCCCAGCGTCTTCCCCGGCTCCCGGTTTGTGTGCTTGTCTTGCGGCGGGAAGCTAGGTTGCCCACGTTCATGCATCGTCTGTGCAAGGCTGCGGCCGCCAACCCTGTCAACCGGGATCTCCTTGGAGAAAATGGGGATCTGTGTTTGCCTCAGATTGTCCATTGTTCTCTTCGTCTTGCGGCGGGATGCCATCCAAATGCATATCATCAGCAGAATGGCAACTAGAAGAGCGACCACACCAATTGCAATCCAGACCCACAATGTTAGGCCAAGAACCGTCCTCCTCATCTCTGAACTCAAATCACTGGAACCCATAGTGGTGCCGTGCTCAATTCTTCTATAGATTTGGAAATTTCAGTTGGACTGCATCAATGGGGATCCCCTAGTTGGCCTCAGCAAGTGTGGATGCACTCTTCTCCCTGCAGAATGAGAATGAGGCACTTAAACGCATACGACTTGGTTGTTCTTGCATTGAAACAATCAAGCAAGTCCAGCTTATAAAGAAAAAAAAATGTCACTCCAACAACGCACAATTCCTGCTCCACGCAGGAATTGCGCCCCAAGAGAAACGTACAGTATTTTTGGGACGGTGAGATGCATCGATGTAAGCAGAAAAAGATGTGCAATTCGACAGCCAAAAGGGAAAAAGATATGAGGACTCCCAAAATTCTCTTTTGATCCCCAGTCTCATCAGTCATCACATGAGAAGAAGGTTAAAGCTTACCACTTTTGGCAATAGGACCTCCATCTGCTCATCCCTCAAGCAAAGAACCTGGAGCATCAAAAAAGGGAAAAGGAAAAAGAAAACCAAGAACCAGTGAGAAATTAGGACCAAATCCCACACTTCGCTCTACTCCTGCCAACAACTTTAGATCACAGAATGCAGACAAGAACAGCAACGATTGCCTCGCGAAACATGAACAAGAATCCAACCTGTGCCAGCAATGGCGATGGAGGTAACGCCCAAGACGGAGAGAGAGAGAGGAGGGAGTAAAAGGGAAGGTGGTGGATGTTGCAGGTCTAGCATTAAAGGCTGGATCAGGGAGAGGTGAAGGAGAGATGGGTGGGCTGGCAATTAAAGAAAGAAATGGTCCGGTAGATTGTTGGATGCAACGGTGAAAATGGCTGTGGCGCTGTGCTGCTGCTGCTCTGCTGCAGCTGCAGGGGAAGAGAGGGAAGGGAAAACAATTTCGCTGGTCTGCAGGATAAGGTCAACTGACAGAATAGAATAACTGCATGCATAAGCATGACACGAACAAGCATGGATTCAGGCTGGCTGGTCTGAGCCTGGGAGAGTGCGGCCACCACTCCCCCTCAATCGTCACCGAAATCCTCTGTTTGTTTAATCCACGAGCTCTGCCGTTTTGCTACACTTCTTGGCGTATCCCGCGTCACAGCTGTACGTCGCGGCCCATAAAATTCTCCTCCTCGGCCTTCCCCGGATCCTCTGCGGCTGCCCCTTGCTGACACGGTGGCACTGCTGAGACCAAAATCTCGTTTCTCTCTCTCTCAAAACTTTGATCCTGTGATGAGTGACTACGAACAAATACGGAGTTTTTGCCACCGCCGCCTGCACGACGAAACGAGCGAAATCCGGAACGGGGCTCGTGATTGGGAACGTAAACAGCAACAACAACAACAACTGTCAACAGCACGGCATGATGGCACTGCTGCAGCATCATGAGACAGGTTGATGCAGACGATCACGTACCGCCCCGAAAGCAGGGCCCCATCGCCATCCCCGCAGGCGAACGTACCGGCCGGGGGACCAGACCATGCACCCCCGTGCGCGCGTAATAATGCGATGAAAACTGGAAAGGCGCGGCGGGGGGCGGAAGGGAGAGAGGCGGGGGGGACACCGGGACGACAGGGCCAGGCTTGCATGCCACAGCCAAAGCCCACCGGTGAGTGAGTGACAGCCGCAGCCGCAGCCGCGCGCGCCGCGGAAGCTGGCGGGCGGCGCGCCCCCCACAAGGCCACAAACCCTCGCGCGACAACGCATCGCCAACGCCACCAATGCCCACCCACGGGCCACGGCCACCACGGCGGAACCCGAACGGATCGATCGTAACAAGCAGCAACCGCGCCCGCCCGCCCGCGCGCGCGGTGATCATCCCGAATCATTGGCGCGGGTGGTCCACCGCGTGGGCGTGGGACGACGACGACGCTGTTCGCTTGCATGTTTTAGATGACGACGCGCCGCGCGCCGCTCGTACGTGCCTGGCTCGGCACCTACGCGCGGGGGTTGGTGGGTGCCGGGTGGTTGGCTGGGTGCGGGGTGTGGCAGTTTGTCTTTGGGACTTCTTTCGGCACGAACCGTGTGTAGCGAGGAGAGGAACAGTTCGGATCGACGTGTGTTTTGTGTCGAGAGCTGAGTGCCTTTTTGAACGAGAAACCGAAGGGGTGTCAGATGCTTCTCTAGCCGCTCGGTCCATCTAGCTTTGCTAGCGTTGAGTATTATACTACTGGTTTGAGATACTCTTATTTACTCTTGAGTCACTGATATATAAGATACACTACAGTTTTTTTTTAGTTTTTAGTTTTATACGGAGAACGCACGTGTCGCCTCGCTCCAGGGCGACACAGACGGCGACGCCACACCCCGCTGCCAGGCCCCCTCCCTCACCTCCTCTGCCTCGCCGCTGCCTGAGCAATTGCCGGCAAAGCCGGGCGGTGGCAAGGATGGCTACAGCGGGGCCTTTTTCTCCCTCGCACCTTTACCCGACGGGTGGAGCTTCAACGGGGAACGGACGGAGGGACGGAGACGGTGGTCTTCGGTGCCACCGGCGGCCGGAGGCGACGGATCCGATACCGATGGAGGTGGATCTGGCCCCCTCGTGGCCAGGTCGGGAGGGAGCGGCACCGGTCGCGCTGCATCGAAGGCCGGCGGAGGAGGTCGAGCTGTCGGTGGAGGAGGCCGTGGCGCCGGCGGAGGTGGTTGCGGCACAGACGAAAGAGGCGGACGAGGTGGTGGCGGTGGGGCTGAGGGGCCACGGCGGCGGCGACTGGTGGTGGAGGTGGCGAAGTCCAGGGCAGAATGGTTGGATCTGGGAGGCTGCGGCAAACGACAGGGTTTGTGTGGTGGCAGCGGCGGAGGCTGGTGATGCTGGCGGCGGTTCCGGCGATAGCCGACGCAGTGAGCCTGCTGATCACGGCATCGCCCTGACCTTCGGGTGTTGGCGTGTGGTCGACTAGCAGTAGGAGATGGAGGCGGGAAAGAAGGAGACCGTCGACGACGACTGTGACTACGGATTTCGGTAGCGCGGCCGACGTAGCAGCGGCTGCAACGAAGAAGGAGAAGAGAGGGGATCCGATGGCGGCGGGAATGGAGATGGCGGCAGGGATGGAAGGAGGCGATGAGGATGGCGACAGCGGGCAAGACTCGGTCGCGCCGAAGGGCGGATCTAGTGCGGGGCGAGCTCACGGCGGTGGCGGCGCTGCGGAGCTCACGGCGACGGTGTCGGCGGCAACGGTGCGGAGCTCGTGGCAACGGTAGCGGCGGCCGCTGGCCGGCGGCGACAGCACGGTGGCTGGTCGACGGCAACGGCGGCTACCGGTTGCTGTGGCAACGGGGTGCACTCGCGGCGACGACAGCGGCACGGAGCTCGTGGCGACGGTCGCGGCAACGGCTGGACGGCAGCGAGGGCGCTGCGGCTGGTCAGTGGCGAGGTGGCCGTCGGCAGCAGCGGGTGAGGTGGTAGTGACCGTGTGTACGGTCGAAAGAGGCATGGCGGTCTCAGACAGCTAGCCGGGGCGTGGTAGACGGTCGCACCTGAGCCGGCGCGGCAGTGATTGGAGGGGTCATAGGCCGCCTTGGCGCAGAGAGGTGCAGCCGATGGCAGTGGAGGCTGGCAAGGCGCGAGAAGCGCGGCCGGCGGCGAGGAGGCCAGACTGGCGCGAGAGGCGCAGCCGATGGCGGGAGGCCGAAGTGGCGCAAGAGGCGCGTCCGGTGGTGGAGGAGGCCGGGGCGGCGCGATGAGGCACGGTAGGCGGTAAAGGAGGCGACCATGGTGTGAGGAGGAGCTGCCGGGGCGGGGCGGGGGGGGAGGCACCGGTGCAGTGGTCCCACATGTTGACAAAGGTTGAGTGGTGGTGGAGCATTGGTGCGTCAGCCGTGGACTTGCAGGTGATGAGCGGCTGGTGAAAACCTAACCCGGCCTTGGTCGTACCGACAACGATGGTTCATTCCCCCTCCTGAGGGTGTTGTTGTGCCATCTCATCCCTCAAGGGTGTTTGTCGGGCAAAAGGCTAGTCTTGGCTCTTTTGTGTCCCTGAACGGACGGACATGGTTTTCCGTCGTTTCTCTCCTTGGAGACGTCTTTTAGGCATCTCCTTGTTGAAACCACTCGAAAGATTGGTGCAAGCACATTCTAGCTATAGTTGGGCTTTGTGTTGGTTGTAAGGGTGTTTTTGGGCGTTCTCGTCTGTGTTCCTTTGTGGGCCTAGCGGCGCTCGGTCACCTTAGCGGTGGCCGGTCCGGTGCTAATCTTCTCCCGGATCTGTGTGTTGGGGCTGTCGGTGTGTGGGTGGTGGTATATTTTTTTTCATTTTTCCTGGTTACAACCCTCTAGGGTTGTAATCTTGTTTTTTTTCTACTCTATCAATAGAACTTCGCACCGTCTCATACGAATCGTTATACACTACCTAGAGGGTTCATGTGTCGGTGACCAGAAAAGTAGGTAAGAGAATCCTCTTTCGAGTATTACCTTGTTAGTAGTAGTTTTAACTTACAATTTTTGTTAGTTAGGTTACAATGAAAAAAATTACTCTCTCTATTCCAAAATATATATACTTGTTATGTACCCCGATAACGGTTTAGAACTAAGGTAGCTTGATATCAGGATAGGAGCAAGATTGTGAGTAAAAGATGGGAAATAGGGATTTGTATATATATACTAGATCAAATAGGGGTAATAACCATAATCCAATTTATATGTATAGCTGTGCAATGTGTCATAATGATTTACAGAAGGAGAACAAGCTAGCTACTCCAGCCTTCTAACTAGTTTTTTTTGTCGAAACTAATGCGGTGACTTGTAGTTTGGCGGCTAACTTTGGGCTTCCTCCTAGCTGGTCTTCGATGTAGCTCGTGGTTGTGGCTTATTATTCTATGCCCTTCCCTCCTAACGGACTTTGTATTTATACATGAGATAGAACTCGAGTACTCTAAGTAGACTACGGGCAGACAAAACCTTGTAGCATCCAGATCGGAGTCTGGCATCTCATCTCAGCGGGAAAGGAATATCGACCTTATCTGTAGAATCTATCAAATATGGATAGACCCTTTCGTATGATATATTAAGGGCCTGTTTAGGGCCTGTTTAGTTCACACCAAACTTTCTCTTGACTCTTAACTTTACATGACATCACATCACATTTAAAACTTTCCTACACACATAAACTCCCAACTTTTTTTTCCAAACTACCAACTTTCCCCAAACTTCTTCCCAATTTCAGGAACTAAATACAGCCTTAGTTGGTGAAATGAAAAAATTTTTTGAGTGTCACATCGGACGTTTGACCGGATATCGGAAGGGGTTTTCGGACACGAATAAAAAAACTAATTCCATAACTCGCCTGGAAACCGCGAGACGAATCTTTTGAGCTTAATTAATCCGCCATTAGCACATGTGGGTTACTGTAGCACTTATGGCTAATCATGGACTAATTAGGCGCAAAAGATTCGTCTCGCGATTTACAAGCAAACTGTACAATTAGTTTTTCTTTTTATCTATATTTAATGCTTCATACATATGTCCAAAGATTTGTTGTGATGTTTTTTGGAAAAAAAAATTGGGAACTAAACAGGCCCTAAGTATATGGTATTTCCGGTGAACAAGTATAGGAGGTATGCAGATTTGTAACACTGATAACTTTATAGGTTGTTTAGCTAGGTCAAAATATTCCCTTTTATCATTTCAGTGGTCAATTCTTGAATTGATCATACTTTCTCCGTCCTAAAATGTAAATATTTTTAAGGTGGACATGAATATTTTAGAAGCATGAGTAGATAATTAGGACAATGTTGTGTTTGGTTGACAAGAGAAAGTAAGTAAATAAATTAATTGGAGAATTACTATAATTGATTGAGAGGAGGTGGTAGATAAAAAAATAGCTTTATTTTGGGACAAGTGACTATGCTAGCAACAATTTGTGATTGAAGTAGTATTTATATTCCAAACATCTGATTGGCTATGGAATAATTGAAATGATGGGAATCATCAAAATTATTGTAGAAATGCTTATATTGTTGTACAAAATTTGATTGTGAAAATCTTTTATATTTTGAAACAGACAAAAACAAAGAAAGTATTCCATCTGTCCTAAAATATATGAATCTAGGATAGAATAGGACATTTCCTAGTACTACGAATCTGTCCAGATTCGTAGTAATAGAAAACATCACGTCCTGTCCCTAGGTTCTTGTATTTTGGGACAGAGGGAGTATATGATATGTTTACGATGCCACAACTTCAGTAATTTATTGTTACAAATACGAGTGATCAAAGTTTCAAATAACGCAAATTGCATTGTAGTATATGAAGTTATTAGGTGATGCAAATTACTACATAAATTGTAAAAGACTCATTTTGGAGCACAAACTTAATCGGTGTGTGAACCTACCAGAAACATAACACGACTAATCTTGCTTATTTAGGCTGTTTTTAAATCCAGGGGGCTAAAGTTTTGGCGTGTCATATTAAATATAGGGATACACATTTGAAGTATTAAATATAGTCTAATAACAAAACAAATTACCGAATCCGCTTATAAATCGCGAGACGAATCATTAACAAATATTTATCGTAGCACCACATTGTCAAATCATGACGCATTATGCTTAAAAGATTCGTCTCATAATTTACACGCAATCTGTCTAATTAGTTATTTTTTATATATATTTAATACTTTATGTATATATGTAAACATTCGATATGATAGGGTGTAAAATTTTAGTAAATATAGCCTTATATATTGATTAGAATGCTACTTTTGTGTGAGAGGTAATTATACAACAAATCACTAAAATATATACATATCCAGTACCCCATATGCAACGGGGACAAAGATTCCGGAGTACTCCCTCCGTTCAAAAAGACAAACCCTGGGTTTTGTGTCCAACGTTTGACCGTCCGTCTTATATTTAAAAAATTATAAAAAAATTAAAAAGACAAGTCACGCATAAAGTATTAATCATGTTTTATCATCTAACAACAATGAAAATACTAATTTAAAAAAAATTTATATAAGACGGATGGATACGAAAACCCATGTTTTATCTTTTCTTTTATGGAGGGAGTACGTGGGAGTACATCACATCATGGCCGGCTGTACGTGTCAGGCATAAGCATGCGTGTCGTGGTGCTGCACTGCTGGTGGACGTTACTGTGTGCGTGAACGACGCCGATGGCGGCCTCCATGGCTCCATGCGGACCATGCTGTAGCTGCATCGATGCCCTGGCTGGCTGGTGTGGTGTGGTGTGGTGTGGTGCGATGTGAATGACGGTACCACTGCTACCGGCCGTCTCATCACTTCATCCGCTAGCTAGCTTGCTTGCTGCATGCACAGGACGGTTTGGTGTTAGCACGCATGTTATGTCTCGACACACATTATTGGTCCGGCCGGCGCCAATGGCGCCCAGGCGTTCTTTCATCACACGCTGACACACACCTCCGAGCCAATGACTAGCTACATGAGGGGGACTATGCCGGGTTGGCAACAGAGCGACACATAAACCACGCACAGGATTCATTGGGGATCGATGTGACGGATCTGTTCCGCGAGTATAATCCGGGATCGGGAATGTACGTGTACGTCTGCGCGCGGCCAGCTCATCATACAGATACGCCGCGTCCCTGTCATCAGGGAGGAAAATACACATCCTGAGAGCATGTACAATAGTAGACTATTAGACAGCTATAAATATATTTTAAAAAGATAAAAGAAGAGAGAGAAGATAAAGAGATAAAAGAAGAGAGAGAAGAGGAGTGGGTTATAAATCTGTAGCCAGCTGCGGCACGGAATCCAAGACGCAATGTGTGTATGATAGGTGGGTCCATATATTAATAGTATAGTAAACAATTATTATATAAATTGGCTATTAAATTGACTATAGATAAATTAGAGCTAATAGTGGGCTATACTATTAATACGTTCCGGACATAGACGGCTAGGTAAGCATGTTGGTAGTATCTGTTAAAACCAGGGGCAATAATATGACAATTCTCCGGCCATATGAGGCACCGAGCTGTACAGCACAGACGCTTCTGACAAGTATATGAGGTTAAGAGCTCGAGTCCTTGCCTCCGTCAGAGAAAAAAAAGCAGCATTTGTATTATCACTAGTTTTTTTAATTTTGTAAGGATGTTATTTCAATGATAGTTCTAGTAATACTTTTAAAATTTTTAATAATAGTCTTGTACTTTTTACATTTCATATTATAAATCGTTTGACTTTTTCTAGTTAAACTTTGTTAAGTTTGATCAAGTTTATAAAATAATTAGCTACATTTATAATATTAAATTAGTTTTATTAAATCTAATATTAAATTATTTTGAGAATATATTTGTTTTGTGTTGAGAATATTACTATATTTTTCTATAAATTTGATCAAACATAAAAAAAATTGAACAGAAAAAAGTCAAATAATTTATAATATGAAACGGAAGGAGTAATAACGATTTAAACTTATAATTGCTCCAAAGGGGAACCAGTACTAGTACTAGTAAGGCTCCCTTTGAATTGGAGAAAAAAAATAGAGAAAAACAAATGAATTGAAATCCTATACTATACATGCTATTATTCGTTTTTATGAGAAAAGGAAAAACGTATGAAACTTTCATATTCCTACGATTCTAGAGGAAAACGTAGGAAATTTAACATCTACTCTAATCTATTGAAAAATTTACTTTGAATCTATCCCTCTCATAGATTCCTTGTTTTCATGCGGTTCAATCAAACGGTCATTCCTGTATTTTTTCTGTGTTTGCAATCCTCTGTTTTACGCTTGCATCTATTATATTATTAAAACAGATTTGAAAGGAGGCACCACGTTCGCTGTGGGGGCTAGAAATTCCCACATTAATCGGAGAAAAAGAGAAAAATATAGACCACTAGATCATAGTAAATCTAGATCTCAAGGGTTGAGATTTAATGAGTAAAATTTTGGAAATACACTGTTGTTCCACATAAGCACTATAGAAGCGGACATGTTAGTATGATACAACTATGGCGTATAGTAGTAGCATCAGGATACCAGACTCTATTTGGAAAGGAATATAATTTAGCAAAAGGAAACAGAACTAGAGTAGGTTTCATGTGAGGCAGCAGTAAAATAGTTGTACCGCGCGCGTATAGTCCTATCATTCTTTTTAAAAGTGATTTACGTCTTCCAATAAATACCAGGGCACCAGGCATAAAAAGAAACAAATAAGTGGCAAAAAAAAATTAACGGGCACACTAAAAACTAGCGAAAGAACACGTGCATTATCACCAGATCTAGATTGTTTCTATGTTTCTTTTGCATATTCTTGAAAAAATCCTTTAAATTCAAAATACAAATGTAATAAAAACTCAATCCGGATGCTAGAAATTACCACATTAATGTGGAAAAAAAGAAAAAAATAATAAATTCTGAAATTAGAAAAAAAAAGAGTTCAACTAGGAATAAAATTTATAAATAACCAAAAATTGTAATAAAAAAATAAAGACTATTGAAAGAAGAGACATCCAGAACGGATGACGAGATTAAAAAAATCAGAATAACAAATAAAATAAATTTCTAAAATAGAAAAATAATTATAAGAGTTCAAGTAGGAATATAATTTTGTAAATAAAACATATCGGAATGAAAATATGGAATTTTCAAAAAAAATAAAGTTAATATAGAACACAACGATGACAAATGACAGATGATAATAAAGAGGGGAGAAGCAACGTGCATGTAAAAAGTAGAGTGGTGATGGTTGATTGGGCATCTAAAAACTCCTAACAAAACTCTAAACAGAATCCCAATTATAATTAAAAGGAGGGATGACGGACATGCCGTTAACCAACACAGTCAAGGCGGTTGGCGGGACGCCTAAAAAGTAAAAAATAAATGACAATGATAATCATGTTTGATTTTAATATCTCAATGACAACAAAGAGAGGGGAGGCAACGTGCAGCCGTAGAGGAGTACAGTGGTAAAGCTGTGGATGGTTTAGCGGGACTTTTAGAAAGTAAAAAAAAATGAACCCAAAATGATAGTTATGTTCAATTTTTAAAATCTCAGTAACAATAAAAAGATGAGGCAGCGGACGAGCCATAGAGAAGTATAGTAGCAGTGCGTTTGACGGGACTTCTAAATATTATAAAAAGGAACTCAACGAGAAAGTAAACTCTAAAAACTATATGGTTCAATTTTTAAAGGTTCGAAACTTTTAAAAAGTAAAAAATACGATTTTAAAATCTCAATGACAATAAAGATGAGAGGCAGCGGGCGAGCCACAAAAGAGTACAGTGGTAAAGCCGCTGTCGGTTTGGCAGGACTTCTAGAAAGTAAGAAATAAAGGCAAACGTTTGATTTTTAAAATGCCAATAATAATAAAGAGAGAAGGCAGTTAACGAGCCGTAGAGGAGAACGGTAACAGCATTTAACGAGACTTCTAAACATTATAAAAACCAAAACCCAATGAGACAATAAACTCTAAAAGCTATAATGTCCAATTTTTAAAGATTCCAAAGAGAATGAATAGAAATAGTAGTAGATTGATCGAGCAAGCAAATAAAGAAGGGATGATAGAAGTAAACGTTAGTAACTGGTGTGACTTTTAAAAACTATAAAAATTAGAAATACAGAGATGATAAGGTTTGGTCTTTTAAAATCTTAAGACGATGAAATATCTATTTAATAAATTTCAAGAAAAAACATGTTAAAAAATAGATAATTTTGTATTGATGCTAGCCGCGCAATTGCGCGGGCCACCCAGCTAGTTCCTTTTAAAATTATGTGTTTTTACTATTTCTCCGTTTTTTCAATCCTGCGATTCAAAGGGGCATAAGAGTATCAAGCATTTAAGCTCAAGATCACTTCCACTGTTTGGTCTTAACCTCCTGGACGATCATAGTATAGGCGCGCCCAAGTTCTTTCATAGCCTCTGGTTGAGCGATCTGAATGAAAATGCAAAAAAAATTCCCTTGTTAATTACACACGCATCACGCATGAACTCGCAAAGCGGCCGGAACTGCAACGCCATGGGCCATGGCACGATGTGACGTTGTCATGGACTCACGGTGCCTCATGGGCCTAGGGCTGGGCCTCTATTAATGGGCTTGAGCTTCCTTCAACTATTTGGGTTTTTTTGCTGACGATTTTGCTAGATACTACCTTCGTCCCATATTACTTATCTTTTTGAGTTTTTTTTATAATTTTTATCATTCGTCTTATTCAAAAAATTTTGAAATTATTATTTATTTTGTTTGTCAATTGCTTTATTATCAAAAGTACTTTACATATGACTTATCTTTTTTTATATTTATACTAATTTTTCAAATAAAATGAATGGTCAAATATTGAAAGTACATAGTCAAAAACGTCCACTGTATTGGGATGGAGGGAGTATCTGTCATCAAATTTCACCCCCTGATATTTGTCGTTTTTCTGACCGTTGGATTTGCGGTACGACGCGTGCAAGGATTGGTTTGGATCAGGTTGCGTGAGAGTCAAAGCCTGGTCTCGCGGCGCTGTCAAATTTCGATTTCCGCGCCATGTCTGTAGCCGTTTTCCTTTTCTTCTCGCTTTCTCCCCGTTGTCTCCGCGCTCTCGCTTTTCTCGTTGTCTCTTTTTTTCTTTTCTCTTTCGTTGTTTTCTCCGTCGATAGAGAGAGAGAGAGAGAGCCATCTCGCCGCGACGAGAGAGAGGGGGCTCGCCGACGGAAGAGAGCGGGCTCGCCGGCGGGAGAGATCTGGCTTGCCGGCGCGCGCGAGAGAGAGAGAGGTAGTTCTCTCGCTCCTTTTCCTTTTCCTTTTTTTTTCTCTCTCTTCATTGTTTTCTCCGGAGAGAGAGAGAGAGAGAGAGCCATCTCGCCGGCGAGAGAGAGCTGGCTTTCCGACGCGCGCGCGATAGAGGTAGGTCGCCGTGGAGATTCAACTCACCGGGGAGTTTTTTTTCTGATTTCTCCTACCTCATATCCTATTCGATTTCGTTTGTTCCATAAGTTTTAGGCAAATTTCTTCGGTGATGTATACTTTGCATAGATCCGTGATTTCTATGTATTGTTGATGAGATTTATAAGTTCTAGGTGTTTAGTCCCCTGATCTGTTGATTTATATGCTTAGCTACACATTATTAAAAATTTCTAGTGTAGTTTTTATTTGGTTATTTTGTTCCATAAGATTTAGTCTAATTTCCTCGGTGATTTTCCATAAGATTCGTTGATTTCTCTGTCTTGCCGATGAGATTTATATGTTCAAACTACTTATTAGGGAACTGCATAGCTGTTTCTTTTTTATTTTTTATTTTGTTAAGTTTCCAGGTGAGTAGTGCTCTGATCTGTTTATTTATAGGTAAAGCTACACATTATTGAAAGGTTTGATCTGTTTTTTTGCAGGTGAACTTTCACAATACCTTTTGCTTTCTGTGTTCATGAGATGAGAGATTGAGAGGGATTGCCCAGATAGAGTACAGGGATGAGATTAACAGCATATCAATTTTCTGATTTGTGTGATTTGGGATTTGACTAAATCGTAACCACCGAGCAGTTCAGGATTTAGTTAAAGCACTCGTTGTCCACGAGCTCTTGTCTGAAAATATTTCCGCTGGTTGGTGTAATTGTGTTCCTTTTATCTTGAAAGCATTTTTGGTTGAGTTGAAGCCTTAATCTAGAACCTAATAAGAATGGCATTCCTGATCAAATATTCAAATATTGGATTCATCAATTTCTATGGATTTTATTTTAGTTCATCATCCTGCAAATTTATAAGAATAGCATTTTTATTTTGTTTTGCTGTGTCTGCTTGGCTTTCATGCAGTTAGTCTTCTTGTTAAATGCTTGCTCTGTCTCTATCCTCTAACTCTGTCTACTCATGATGCTTGGGATTCCAAACCAAGAGATTTAGTTTCAGATTTGCAACAGTTCTCAGTGCTCAGGGATGTTTTCCTGCTCACAAATTTTTATCAGGTGCAAGTTTGTGTTTGCATTAATGCATTTTGCTTGGATTCAGGTGCGAATTGAGTTCAGGAGGGAGAAACACATTGTTGCAATTTTATCTGAATGCTGCATTTCGTTTCAGAGATGCATGTACTGGTCTGTTCGAACTGTAAAATTTTGCCCCAAATTGTTTGCTGTCTCTGCTCGGTTTTCATGCAGTTAGACTACTTGGTTGCTGTCAGAAGAATGCAAGATAAAAGTGGATTCTTAGGGTACATAGGAATTAGTGCCATTATTTGAAGTTTCTTTAGCAAGATTGGCTTTGTGCATGATTCAGTGAGCAGATTATATCATGTCTTTTTTTGTAAAAATGTGCAAATTCAGTGTGTGAATTATCTAGCCTCAGTTTTTGGTTCAGTTCATATGTTCATTTTTGGTGAATCTCTGGATTTTTTATGTACTGGTCTGAAGAAGTATTAGATCCGATGTCCCCTGATGCTGTTCATGTTGTTCTATTAGCAGTCTATATTTAGTACATGCATATGTTCTAACCATTTTGGTCATGTAGCACACAACTTTATATGCTTTTCCTTCTACAAATTGCCTGTAGGGGTTAAGAACAAGATAAATTCATTTATGAAAAGATTTTGCGGCCTACTAGTCGTTCCTGACAACAGTAAATGCTACTGGTGTCTGTAGCAGATTTGTATATCTCTCTAGTCGTTCCTGCAATTTTGAAAGTGGTTAGTAATTTGTTCATTTTTCTGTTTGCAGGGACAAATGTTTTTTTTTTTTTACTGAATATGCTTACTTCATTTGCTTGCAAGCTGACACGTGGACTTTGAATTATCTGTTGCATGAGGTTAGTATAGCTCATTTGTCCTCCCTGAACCTGTTTTATTTAGTTACATTTAGTCGTCAAAGAAATAAATATATTCTTCATTTTTGTAAAGCATGATTGTACTTACTAGTCTTTCATTTTCATTAAGAAATGTGTATTGATCATAAAGTAATTGTGCTTTATTTTCACCAATCTCTGATCCAATTGTCCCTGACTTTTTGCCTTTTTCAAAATTCAGCAGGTAATGAGATCCTGGAATTGAAAAAGAAAGCATCATTAGTCAAAATCAGTGTAAGTACTGCAAAAATTTCCATTATGACTGATTTATCTCTATCATGCTTGCTATAATCAAAATTTTTTGTTTGCCATATGATGATTAATAACATTTCAATTAAGCAAATCTAAGTTCTGCACGTCATGAGGCAAGAAAATTAATTATCCTAAGTGAAAAGAATAATTAAATTTCTTTTCTGATGATTGTGCAGAGCTTTGAGGTGTTTTTTTGTTTAAATCTGATGGCATATTTTTTTTTATGTTTTGACACCATTTTTTGAGGCGTATTAATGCATTATCCATAGCCTCTAATTCTTCATATGATGTTTTTTGCTTAATGTATTCGACTTATAGTCCAGTTACAGTCCATATGCACCGTAATTACAGTTGTAACTTCTGTTATTTCTCACTGTAACTGAATGCAGTTTTTTTTAGATAATGGAATGTAACATTCCGGCCTTTACTCAAAGAGCTACAGCCAATTATTACAGAATTCACACAGAAAGTTTACGATAGTAAAAACAAATCTAAGCAAACACAAACTAATAGACACCAACAGAAGAAAAAGATCCTCTAACTACTGAATTCTATTAGAGAACCTCCACCCGAAGTTGGCAAATAGATGCATAATTGTCGTCTCAAGTTTACGACATTCATCATTTATTAGCTTGATACCTTCATCATGCTTTTGTAGCTGGGCCCAACCCCGAAGCCAATACGTTGCCCTGAAAAGCACCTGCAAATAGGGATTTGATGGTGTTTTATCAAAAACCATGTCATTTCTACTAAGCCAAAGAGCCCAACATACAGCGGAAGCTCCAACAAGAATAAGTTTTTTGATTTCTGTACTAACACCCACAAGCCAATTTCCAAACATATGAGACATACTATGTGGAGGATAAAGCTCAAAAGAGAATTGTATAGCTCTCCAAAGAAATTTAGAAAAATGGCACTCGAAGAATAGATGGTGTATTGATTCATTTTTCATACAAAAGCAACATCTCAAACTACCATTCCAATTCCTTCTAGCCAAATTATCTTTAGTTAAAACAATCCCTTTAAGGAGATACCACATAAAAAATCTTAATCTTAAGAGGCATTTTAAGTTTCCAAATAATTTTATTTCTCTCTACGTAACCATTATTAATTAAAGTTAAATACATAGCTCGAACAGAAAATTGGCCATTTTGATGAAAATTCCATCTAAAAATGTCATCCTCGTCTGTTAAATTAATATGCACAATGGAAGCACACAAATTATGCCATCTAATTAGATTCTGACCAGCTAATGCTCTTCTAAAAGAAACATTAAGCGGAACAGAACCTATAACACTAGCAATTGAGGCATTTTTCCTTCTAACTATAGAAAACAACGAGGGGTACTTTTCCATCAAAGAATAATTCCCTAGCCACTTATCCTCTCAAAATCTTACTTGTTCACCATTATTAATAATCCAGGAACCCATATTTAAAAAGGAATTCTTAACCTTTATCAAACCTGACCAAAAATGGGAATCCCCTTGTTTCCTCTCAACCTGAGTTATTGATTTACCAGTAAGATATTTTCGTTTTACTAAATCTTGCCACATACCTTGCTCATTTATTAATTTAAATAACCATTTACTTAAAAGGCATTGGTTTTGTATTTCTAAATTGTGAACTCCAAGTCCACCCTGATTTTTTGGCTGACAAATAATATCCCATCTTGTCAATCTATACTTTTTTTTTATGTTCATCCCCTTGCCAAAAGAAACGGGATCTATAATAATCAATTTTTTGAAAAACCCCTTTAGGAATCTCAAAAAAGATATCATAAACATAGCAAGACTTGACAAAACAGAATTAATTAAAACCAATCTCCCACCAACAGACATATGTTTACTCTTCCAACTACTGAGTTTTTTTTCAATTCTTTCTTCAATTGTTATCCAAACTTTATTACTAAGCTTTCTAAAATGCATAGGAATACCGAGATATCTAACAGGAAAATCACCTAGCTTACAACCAAAAATGTTTGAATATTGCTCATGACACTCCTTTGCTTGACCAAAGCAAAATAATTCACTCTTATGAAAATTTATCTTAAGGCCAGAAAGTTTTTCAAACGCAGTTAGTAACAGCTTCATGTTTTTTGCTTTCTCTAAATCATGTTCTAGAAAAATAATAGTATCATCAGCATATTGTAAAATAGATAAACCATCGTCCACTAAATGTGGAACCAAGCCAGAGATCTGACCATCATCTTTTGCTCTCTTAATTAATATATTTAACATATCAACAACTATATTAAAAAGAATTGGAGATAATGGATCCCCTTGCCTTAAACCCTTGTAAGTTTGAAAATTTGATCCCACCTGATCATTCACTTTAATGCCAACATGACCACCTTGGATGAAAGAAGCAATCCAATCACACCATTTTTGGGAAAAGCCCTTCATTCTCAAGGTTTGTTGAACAAAAGACCATTTAACTTTATCATAAGCTTTCTCAAAATCAATCTTAAAAATGACACCACTCTTTTTTTTCCGATGCAACTCATGAATAGTTTCATGAAGAATGACAACCCCCTCTATAATATTCCTCCCAGGTATAAAAGCTGTCTGTGTGGGATTAATTACTTTCTGAGCTACCCCAGTGATTCTATTTGTAGCAACTTTAGTAAAAATTTTAAAACTGACATTAAGTAAACAAATAGGCCTATATTGTTGAATCTTCATAGCCTCTTTGCACTTAGGCAGCAGAATAATAGTACCAAAGTTAAGAGAGTAAAGATTTAAGCTTCCACTATGAAAATCTTTAAATAACTCAACCAGGTCTGTTTTAATTAAGTCCCAGAACACTTGGTAAAACTCAGCTGGAAATCCATCCGAACCCGGAGCTTTATTATGTTCCATCTGAAAAACTGCATCTTTAATTTCTTTCTCAGTAAATTCATCAACTAACGCATTATTTTCTACAGGAGACACCTGGGGAATATCACCTATAAGACTTTCATCCAAAGTTAAAGAAGACTCATCAGGTGGACCAAATAGACCTTTATAATATGTGGTAATATGCGCTTTTAAGTTCGCATCACCATTTATGATGTGGTCACCGTCCTGTAATTGATAAATTCTTGTTTTCCTATGCTTACCATTTGCTACCAAATGAAAATACTTGGTATTTGAGTCACCTTTCAAAATATCTTTGGTCTTAGCCCGCTGATACCATTTAATTTCCTCTTCTCTGAGCAAACAAGCTAACCTATTCCTCATATAATGTTTAGCATTAAGCTCTTCCTGAGTTAACAAGGTTGATTCAGCTTTTTTATCAAGTAGATCAAGTTTTTCTAACAGGGCTTTCTTCTCCTTTTTATAGGTACCACTAGTTTGTTTAGCCCAACCTCTTAAAAATTGTCTTAGTCTACGAATCTTTGCCTGCCACCTCTCTAGAGAAGTATTTCCTTCATCAACACTTAACCAAATTTCCTTTACCATATCAACAAAACCATCTCTTAACAACCAACCTAACTCAAATTTAAAGTTATATTGACTATTACATGCAGATAATGAGTTTATATTCAGGAGTAGAGGAGTATGATCAGAAATATCTCGATTAAGAGCAAATATCGTGGAAAGCGGAAATTTTTGTTCCCACTCCGTCGACATTAATACCCTATCTAACTTCTCATAAGTAGGTGAGAAGTAGGTACTGATAGATTATTAGCCCAAGTATAATTTCTTCCAGACATTGAGAGTTCTCTGAGACTAAGACCATCAATGATAGCATTAAAAAGAAAAGGTCATCTATTATCAAAATTGTCATTATTCTTTTCCATGGGGCTTCGTAAAATATTGAAATCACCACCAACAATAATTGGTAAGGTTTCATAGCTACACATATGAACTAATTCAGAAAGAAAATTTTTCCTTTAAATCATTTTGTGCAGGTCCATACACCAAGACTAAAGCCCATTTAAACTTATCAATCTTGTTACAAAGATGAAACTTAATATAAAAATCGCCCTCATCAATTAAACCAATATCAAAAGTTTGTAAATTAATCCCTAATAACATACCACCAGAACGCCCTCTGGGAGGTTTACAATGCCACAAAAAATCTTTCATGCCACAAAGATTTTTAAGGGCACTAGATGTAAAATCTTTCTTAACAGTCTCTGATAAAGCAATGAAATCTAGTTGTTGTTCCTTTGTAAGATCAGAAATAAACTTATGTTTTTTTGGTCCTTGAACCCATCACTATTCCAAAAAACTCCTTTCATTAAGACTATTGTAAAATTATTTCTTACACCTAACTTTCTTGCCACTTCTCTTTTTTATCGAAGGAGATATCACAGAATCAGAGGTGGTATACAAATTATAATCATAATCACCACCCGTATCCATTACCTCCTCCATGATTTCACTACAAAGTTTTTCCAAAACTGAATTATCCTCCAACTGATCGTCGGTCAATTCATTTTCAGGAAAAACAGTAGAGTTATGTTTGTCTTTCAAACTAATACAATCACTTAACCTAGATTCTTCCAAACTCCTTATATCCTTAATAGCATTCACAAAATTACTATCATTGTTTGCATTGATAAAACCCAGTTTAGAAAGAGAGGATGAAATAACTTTATCTGACAAATGTAAAAAGGAATCATTAAAATGCAAATTACCTTTAACATTCTGAACCTCCAAATTCCTCCCAGCTTTAATCTTTTCAGCCCTCTGCAAAGTGAGTTGATCACTATCACTTGCTCTTCTCTTGCTTTGTCTAGTAGGGGAAAGAATCGCGTCAAGTACTGCCGCTAACTTAATAGCTAGACTTTTATTAGACTTAACTGATCCTGCCCCAACAGATTCCTCCACAAGCCCATCAAATTCCTCATCAGATACTGTCAAACCTTTAACAATAGGTGACAAAACCTAAGTAGATGGCTCAGAAGACGTTCCTTTTCCTGAAACAGCACCACTAAACTGGCCACCACCTTGTAGTAGGGAATCATCCTTGAAATTACTTCCATCTGATCCCTTACCCTTATCTTGCACATCACTCCCATCCATATTTTTACCATCTTCTCTATCACCACTATTATCCATGTCCATGGGTTCAGGCACATCAAGCCTATTTTCTGGCTCCACCTTAAAACACAGCTCATATAAATTATCCCCAATAACCACATCCACCACATCAGGGATAAGAGAGGGATCTAAAACCAGAACTTGTAAACGAGCAATGTCATATCTTCTAGAAAAATTCATATCAACCATTTTTGTAATACCTAACATTGAACCAACCGCCCAAATAATTAAGAACTCCCTTAACTCAGAAGGTAAGCCTTTGCATTGAACCCATACCTTTGGCAACACATATTTCACCTCATTACCAACTCCCCTTTCAATTATCTTCATTTCTGCATCACCAACCTTAGTATGTACTGTTCCCCATTCTACCATGCGTTTCAGTTCCGCAGCAGAAGGAAAAATAGTACGAAAAGTGTTATCTCCATTATCTTCCACCACCCACTTCCAATTTCCAGGAATCAATCTCTCCAATTCAGAAACAACGTTCTGCACCGTCATTTGTCCTCTAGTTACTTTAACTAGGGCAGCCTTAGAATCATGTTTTATTCTCTGGCCAGCTGAAAGAGGGATATGAAAAAAACCAAGACCATCCACTGCATACCCACACAACTCAGCTGAGGGTTTATTATTAGACCTAAAAATAGGACACCTGGATCCTATATGGTCCTCACTTTCGCAAACCTCACAGTAAAATTTAGATGTACATTCATGCAACGTGTGGCCTTTAGTATAGCATCTATAATAATATGGATTCTTGTTAATACCTTTGCCACCTACATGCACACTCAGCTGATTATCCACCTTTGCTTTACCAGAGCTCTTCTCCCCCATAAATAAACCTCTACCTGCATTCTCTTGAGTAGATGGCGTAACGGTTGGTTGTGAAGTCCCAACCGTCGTCTGTACTGCAACCCCTCCAGCCGAGACACCAGATTCTCCTACAGCGGTCAAATGCCGATCGCCAGCTACCCCGCCAGGAAGATGCACATTATCACCAAAAGGAGCAATCCCAGCTAGTACAGAACCATTGCCACCAGAGTTGCTACTAGTCTGTGCACCGGCGCCCGTCAACCCGGCACCATGTTGAGCTGCTGTCGATCCCTGCGCAACACCACCCGCAATCATCCCGCCACCAAACTGTGAAGCCGCTCCTCCAAATTATGCCAAGCCACTGCCGGCAGCCAACAGAGATGCGCCACCACCACCAGCCGGCACCCGAGGAAACTGACCAAACAGCAACGGGACCGGCTGCAATCCAAAGCTAAAGGTTGGAGATTGCCCAAACCCTAGCCCAGGATTATGCCCAAAAATTGGCCCAGCTTGCTGACCAAAACCACCTTCGGTATTTCTAAATTTTTCCTGTCCAAACCGGCCATCTCCTCCGCCGTGGGAACCAGCATTTGGTTGCCCACCATTGCCGTTCCAACCTCTTCCATCTTGCCCCTGCCGGCCTCCACCAAAATTCCGATTTCTGCCAAACCGGCCTCGAGCACCTTGAAAAACTCCCTCGCCATGTCCTGGATGAAAGTTTCCACGAGCAGCAAAGTTGCCTTGCCCTCCCCCTCCATGAACAGGACGCTGGTTCTTTCTCCATTGGACGACGAACTACAGCGGCGTACGAAGGAGGCGGCACAGATCGATCTGTAAACCTAACCTTCTGGCGCACTGTCCCCGTTTTTGTGAATAGAGAGACAAGACCAGGTGTGGGCCTAAAAGGAATACTGGGCCTATGCGGCAATTGTGGCAAAAACTCATCCAAAACCTCACAATTCGAAATAGATGAATCACCCGAAAGTTTTGGAAACGCATCCAAATCGGATCGAGGAACCGGACTCACCGCCGGAGGAGACCAAGATCTCGCCGGAACGGAAGAGACTACCGGAGAACATCTATTACTCTGAATTGTAGAAGGAAACGACGAAAAAATTTTACCCTGAATTGCTGCTTTGATGACACCTCCAATCGTTCTTGGCGGCGATCGATGAGGAGCAGGAAGAGGACCACTCCCAGGCTTCGTAGCCGGCTCCAAGTGTAAATGATCTTCATCTTCAGAAACACCCTGCAAAACCGAAAAACGAGAACCTGACGAAGTTTCCAGTTGCGTCCTCGCCGCCAACTGCAACCGGGGATGACTAGCCGTCGGCCTTGAAGCAGTAGAAGCCGCCAGCTCCACCATCTGTGCCAGCTTGAACCGGACCTTTGCATCTCGATCCTCTTTGGACAAAGCATCAGATGGCGTCTTTGTTGGTGTTGATGCTGCAGCCCAGCCCGGAGCCAAGGTGAGCCGTCGGCGCCAGGAATTGCCACCGTTCTTCATGGAGTAGCCATTGTCAGACAGCTACAGCAACCTCCACAGCCACAGCAGGCCGGAGACGAGGTCTCCTATGACGCTACCAGCAGCGACAGCAGGACGAACGAGCGCCCCGTGCCCTGCTCGCGGTCGTCGAGATCGTCGGCGGTGGCGGCGGCGGTCTCGTCGGCGGTCTAAATTGCTCTTTGGCACGTCACAGAGGTTGCTGCTTCACTCCCATCTACCCAACTGAATGCAGTTAGTTAGATTATTTTTTTATTTATCATGCTTTGCATCTAATTTTTAATGTGTATAAATTTGTGCTAGATGAAAATTTCTACAAAGATCAGATATGGTGCATAATGACAGGTAAGCATGATTTTCTGACCTTGAATTGTCTTCTTGCTTCTTAATTCTTTAGAGTCGGTTATGTCACTTACACATGTCTTTGATTGTGTATTCCCTGTAACTTGAGCCTGTAATCTATGGCAACCTGCATGTTTGGGTCATTTTATAACATGTTACAATATGGAATAATGCTGATGCTATTGAAAGAGTATTGGATTTTAGGAGAAAGTTAAGCATGATTTCCAGTTACAGTCCATATGCATTGTAGTTACAGTTGTAATTTTTGTTATTTCTCACTGTAACTGAATTAAGGTAGTTAGATTATTTTTTTTTATCATGCTTCACCTCTAATTTTTGCCTTATATAATTTGTACTAGATGAAATGTTCGACAAAGATCAGATATGGTGCATAATAATATGTAAGCATAATTTTTCTAACCTTCGACTGTATTCTTTCTTCTTAATTCTTCAGAGTCAATTCTGTCACTTGCACATCTCTCTGATTGTGAATTCCTTGTTATTTCAGCCTTTGTTCTATTAGCCCCTGCTTGTGTTAGGTTATAAGTAGTATATTTTTAGAACATGTTACAATACGAAGTAATGCTGATATTATTGCATGAGTACTGAATTTCTGAGAGAAGCTACAATAGGGACTAATGCTGATGTTGTTGCATTAATACTGAAATGGAAAATCAACACAAGTATGTTTTGTGCATGTTTTGTGTTTATATAAGTACTTAATTTTGATTTCGTTTGAATAGGAAAATCTGCATAGAATTTAGTGACATAATTTTGTAATTACGTCATTAGATTCTTTGCAGTTTTTGTTGCTCAGATGTAGTCAAAATTATAGTAATTATAACTTAGATCATACTTACAGTGCAACTCATCACCACTTACAGTGCAGTTACAGTCAAAATATACCTCACTTACAGTTGTAATTTATGTTATTTCTCACTGTAACTGGCTGTTGGTAGTTAGATCTTGTAATTGATTGACATTGATTTATTACTGATTTGTGTGAAAACTAGGATACTTGTGGTTTGGGATCCCTAGGGACTCTTTTTTTGTCAGTTGTGCATGCAAAAGTTAGAATATGTGTGCTTTTAATTTCATAAAAACATAGTGAGCTTGTAATGCTTCCCCTTGTATTGTAGGTTTTTTTCCAATCAATGTAGTGTATGGTCATCATCCATTTTTGAATTAGTTATATGTTTTTACTGAAATTTAGGTAGCCTTCTTGCATCATTGCAAGTGTGAGGCCACTTCATTTATGTTGTCTGTTAGTGTATGCAACCAACATTGATTTTCTTTTCTTTGTCTTTGCATAGATTCTGATTGATTTTTGCATAACAAGTGCTGCCTGGACATAACTCTTATTTGTCTACTAATTCCTTTCATTCAAATGGAAAATGAGAACTTGTGCCTTTTATGGTTTATTAGTGCTTTTTATTTCTGTTGCAGCGTTTAGATGTTTTCTCTTAGGAAAATACCCCAGAAAAATATATCTCTTGAGGCATTGAATTGCTGATCTAAATCTGTATATGATGCCCACTTCTTACATCTACTGATTTAGTTAAGTTGTTTTCAAATGGCATTTTGAGTTATGAGTTTTGTTTATCAGATGAAGTCAATATTTTATGTTTCATGTAGTCTTAAAACACACTTACAGTGCAACTCATCTCCACTTACAGTGCAGTTACAGTGGAAATGTACCTCACTTACAGTTGTAATTTCTATTCTCTCTCACTGTAACTGACTATTGGTAGTTAGATTCCTCCTATTTTAGTTCCAAAGTTGTATCCATTCAATAACTACAAGTTACTTTATGCTCACTATTTTTAGTCTTTCCCTGTTGATTTGACCAACTTAGTGGTGGAAGATTCGCATTCTTCTTGGCAGGCTAGCACATGGCTCATTTGTGTGCTAACTTAGGCTAAATCACTAGAGAACGAAACTTTCACTTTGTGCAAATATATCCAGTTTCTTGCTAAGAGCAATCCCAAATTTGATGGTTATGTATACTCAAATTGGCTGCATAAACTAAAAATATCAATATCTCAAAACACTAGTAAACCAAAGACCATATTGACACTCTACTTCTTGGATAGATTATAACTCTATCTATCCCTTCAGAAGTGAGATTCAAGTCGGTTTGTTGTTATCTTCAAACACACTTACAGTCCAACTCATCGTCACTTATAGTGCAGTTACAGTGGAAATATACCTCACTTACAGTTGTAATTTCTGTTATCTCACCGTAACTGACTGTTGGTAGTTTTTGATATTGGGTTTATCAGTGAATTGTGTGAAAACTGAGGGACTTGTAATTTGGGGAACCCTAGTCATCTTCATTTTCTTTGATCTATGCCTGATATATTTGTTTTTGCTAGTTATTAATGTAGGCCTAGTTTTGTACTATTATTTTCTATTATCTGTGTTGCTTTGTGTTTCATGCAGCACCATCCATCACTAGTATAACTTAGATCATGCTTATACTTCAACTCATCACCACTTACAGTCCGGTTACAGTGGAAATATACCTTAGTTACAAATGTAATTTTTATTATTTATTTTTGTAACTGACTGTTTGGTAGTTAGATCTTCATTTTACTTCCTGAACTTGTCACGGTGGAATGTCCCTGTCAAGGTACCATGTATATGTCGAATCTGGGGAGGTTGATGCCCTGCTAGATGGGCATTTTTTATAGTTATTATGAATTTTTAGTTCAGAGTTAATTTTGGCATATAGGATTATATGATTTCAGTTCTTTGGTTCACAAAGAAAATTTTTCGTGCACAAAGAAAATTCCCATTTTTGCAGATTTCTCGTTGCATATGCTAGCAGTTTACTGATGCACTGTTTTCTGCAATCCTGACAGGTGCTGTTCAGGAATAAGCTTGAGTTTCATGGTGGCATTTCAAGCTCAACATATGAGATGTGCTCCTCATTTGATCAAATTGGTTGTTAAAGGTATTATAGCAAATATCACTGATTGAATGAGCTTGTAAAATTGTTTTTTTTGTCAATTTTTGTGAGATTGCATTTTGTTCTCTCTGTGCACACATGGCTTCCCTCTGTGCACACATGGCACAATGAAATTATTTTAATGAAGTTCTGAGTTAGTTATGGCCTAGTTTTGTACTGTGCATATGCACTGAAGAAATATTATAGTACTGAGTTAGTGACTTTGAGACTGAAGTGTGCAGTCTGTGTTCTTCAGATATGATGCGGTTTTTTTGAAAAATGTAATTCTTACTTCTGGGTTTACTGCTCGAATGTGAGCTTATGATTCATCTTGCTTTTGAAATCTGAAGCTGTAATTTTTGCATTTTGTGTTCTTGGTAGGAGGTAATTGGATTGGGCGTGGGATTCACTGAAGATTTCAGTATTTTGACTTTGATTTATCTGAAGAAATATATTGTTGCTTCGGTGATTTGAGACTGTAAATCTGTAATATGCGTTTTGTTTTCTTGTTTGGAAGATGTAACAGGATTGGGTTTGGAATTCACGGAAGATTTCACATATTCTCTATCACTGATGGTGTACAGTGTGCTATCTAAACATTGTGTATCATTTCCTAGCTAATTGTAACCATGAAGTTGTCTATTAAATAATGTTGCATTTTTACTCAGAAGAATTTTTGAGTTCTCAATAATTTGAGCAGATCTGGACTTTGTGCTTATCTAGAAACTGAAGAACATGTTAACTATTTTTGTTCTTGCTGAAATAATACAGTGAGGTGTGTGAGGTACCAAAATAATAGCCCTAGTTGTTCATAATCTAAATAAATCCCCAATTTCATCCATTTCTGACAAAGATTTAGAAATCTGACTTCTGTTTCTTTGTTTTTTTTCAGGATTTGGGATGAAGGCAGATAGTGGATAATTGGTGTCGAAACTTCCAGCAAAAAGGCAAGGATGAATGAGTTGTAGGTTTATATTTACCTGGGAGTTTGGTTTCTTTTGTTGGTTTCATCTTCTTGATCCATCTGCCTGTTCTTCTTTTTCTTCTTCTCCTCTTCATCCATTGCTTGGTCGTCTTTCTGTTCAATCTGGTTTTTCTCTTATGCCGTACCTGATCGATCTACCAGCTGCTGCTGCGTGTGATCTGTTTTTTTTTTCTTTTTTAGTAGTTTTCTTGGATTTCAAGTTGATATGGCTGTGTTTGTATTGGGCTACGATGTGATATTGGGCTAGCATAATCTTATCTTCCTTTTTTGGCCTTTTTTTTTTGCTAATCTCATTCTGGGCTGAGTTTTAATTTTTATGTTTGATCTTCTCGTTTGGGCTAGTTTTGAAGCCCAATATTTTTTTTTCTTTATTTATTTTGGTCCAATAAGGAAAAATTGTTTTTATTATTTTTTTTTCTTGTCCGTTGGATGTGTGTATCTGAGGGCTTGGAAAAAGTGGGTGATTTTGCCCCAAAAATCTGTCGACAAATAGGTAGCTAGTCCCGCTGATACGGGCATTGCATTTGCACCGTTCTGCCCAGTGCGTTCTCTCTTGCTGTGCACAAAAGAAATTCCATTACCTAGATTTTCTTTAATAATGCGTTCATTTTGCCTTGTAAACATTACACGGTTCAGCGTGAGAAGAAGGCGTGAATCAGATGAATAATAAGGAAATAAATTCTTTTAATAGGTTTTCTAAGTACCAACAGTGGAACCTGTAACTGTAATATAAACATATCCTGCCTGCCGCTAGAACTGGGACGTACGAAGCTGCATCACCGTGCTTCTGAGTTTTCTGACGAACACTAAAAACAGATGGGGCACCTCAGCTTTTTGCCGAGCTATAGCTAGCTAGCGTGTTGCATAGCGCGGCAGGGGATCCATCGATCGAGGTGTTCGTCGCGAATTTAAATCTTTGCGTGCATGTCTCAGCACCCAACGCGCCGCGGCGCACCCCTCTCTCAACTAATTCTTGAACTGCAACGGCTGTAGAGAAATTTTCGCCACCCTGAAGTGTAGGCGATCATGTTGACATGCTCATCATCAGAGGCACCGTCGCGATCAGGACGCAGGCGAGCGCCACCGCCGCCCTGCCGCTGGCCATCGTCGCCGGTGCGGCGCCGACGTCGCCGTAATCAGGAGGGGAGTTTGACCCGAAGCCGCCGGGAGGGGACATTGAGCCGTAGTCAGGAGGGGTCGTGGATCCACCGTAGATCGGCGTCCCGGTGTCCGGCGTGGTCGGTGTTGGTGTCATCGGGGTGGTCGGCGTCGGCGTCATCGGGGTTGGCGGCGGCAGGGTGGTCGGGGACGGCGGGGGCAGCATGTTCTGACCGCCACCGCTGCCGTTGCATGCCAGAATAAAAGGTTCAGTCGTTGTTCCAAAACAGAAAAAACAAGAACACATATTTTCTTTCAAAAATTGTTTGAATTGGCACGAAATCGAAATCTTACCTCGAGGCTGAATACTGGCACGACCCTGAACCTGCATGGGTGAAAGACGGGCAGACTCGTCAGGTAGTTGTGACCACATGGATTCAAGTGTTGCTGAGTCGGGACACTGATGAGCTTACTCGGATCGGTGTTGGTGATGGTGGCCGTGCCGCCGAAGTCGCAGCTGGTGGCGACGGGGTTCTTCTGGTAGTAGCTGTTGAAGGCGTAGGAGGCGTGGTCGTGGACGGTGTCCGGGTTGAAGCAGCTCCCGCCGGGCTGGATCGCAGAGCAGTCCGCGCCGTAGCCGCAGGCGTAGTCCAGCGCGACCTGCAGCGCCGTCGGGCTCGCGCTCTGGCTCGCCACGCACCACGATCCTCCACCGCCGCCGCCGCCGCCGCCACCTGCGGTCGCCAGTGATGGGAACGCGGAGGGCGAGGTGCTCATCGGCATCGTGCTCGGGGAGGTGGAGGCGGACATGGGCGTGGTCACCGTGGGGTACGACGGCTTCGCCACGGAGACGGTGGTCAGGCCCCTGCGCGCGCTCGCGCCACGGGCTGACGCATCACCGGCTGCTTCTGCTCCGTGGTGCTCTGCTCCTGTCGCGATCAAGCGAAATTGGTAAGGTGAAAAAAAAAACATAAATGTATGGGGGTGCTTTTACATGTCAAGCCACACAATTTTTCATGTGAAAGAAAATCCACGCAAATATTTCCTGTTTATCGTTTTGTTCAAATACCAAGACATACTAAAATTATCGTTTGTACACCACCGACAAGAACAATATAAATGGTGCAACTAGCATCAACATCAAATTCAATCATATTACGGAGCATCGACCTATATTCGTAAAGTACAAAACGAAGATTGAACAATCAAAAGATATTCCAACAACTCACCACCGCAGAAGGCAAGAAGAAGAACAAGGAGGCCCAAGTAAGCCATGCAGATATCTATTCCAAACAAGGCAGCAGAACGGCCTGACGATCTGACCTGAGCTGACGGCGAAGTGTAAAGTAGGGCCTTGCTTTCCCTGCGTCGATGGCGTATATATACATGACGCGGGAACAGCCGAATCACAGGTTCCTTGGGCAACGGGGAGAGAGAGAGAGAGGGAATAAGAGGAAACTTGGGAGGGGAGTCCGGGAGCTTTGCAGGAGCACGCAATGAAAAAAATGGCAAAGAAATCCGCCGGGGGAAAGTAAAAGAAGGCTTTGGTCGATCGATCAGGGTGGAGGGAGATCTAGCCGGGGAGGAAAAGCAAACGCAGCTTGGGCGAGAGGAGAGGAGGGAGGAGGAGTAGTACTTTGGAGTGGAGGTGAAAGAATTCTTCATGTCGGCCGCGTTCGTCGACTCGAGCGCAAACCGGAGCCCATCATGATGGCGATGGCCGCATCGGGATCGCGGCGAATATTTGGCTTTGCCGGTTTTTATATGCGTAGGCGGTGTACGAGGTTCAGATAAATATGCGGTGAAAGGGTTTCGATCAGAGTGTAGTTCAGGAAATGGTTGGTGTTTTACCGTTTTCATAGTTCGCCTTTGTATTTCGTTTTTGTGGTTCTCAAATCGTGGCTTTGGCTTAGGATCCACACCTTAATGATGGAATGATGATTATATTCGAGGCGGTTAAAAATTTCTTGAGCAAAAGGTAATTATATAATGTAGGGCTAGAGAACATTGTTTTTGTAGGAGTATCAGCTTAATATGAGCTTTCATATTGTTAAATTTCATTGGTCCTGTTAAGTTGGCGCTTTTGTGGACTGCCATCATTTTTTTCTCCAAAGATGTAACAGGAAGGGTTTTAAATCTCCCGCTATAGTTGCCGCTATCATCCACTATAGCTTTTGAGAAGGATTCTAGCTACTTGCTCTCACGTACAATTTAGCCGCTATAGCTCTATTTAGCCCGCTATAGCTGTTTGAGAAGCTAATCGCTAAATGTCTTAGCCCGCTATTTAAAACATTGGTAACAGGGTTAAAAACCGATTACATGGCCTATTTCTTTCGAGATGTTAACCAATCACCTCTTGCACAACAGAAAAGGCAGATAGGTTGAGGTAAACCGACAAAGTTGTAGAATTTAGTAATCAAAGATATCAAAGTTAACATCCAATTAATAAAAACTTTGACATACAAAACAAATGTAGCGTAAAGTTGAGAGAAAATTAATTCATATGCTAGTTAAAAAAGAGAGGGGAGAGATAGGCATGTGTGTTTCTCTCACGTAAAACCAGGCTTGACTGGTCTTCCTCACTTCAAGAAGATCGTTTATTTTGTTGCTAAGATCTACAATATGTTACTAATGTTTTTGCATTTTAAGTGTCTTTCGTCAGTGATTCCATTATCTATTTGTGTACATGCAAATGGCCCCATTTTTTTTAAAGACTTCAGAATAATTCTTTTTATGTTTTTAAGTTGAAATTGCATGATCAGAATTCAGAACGGTGTTGTTGGCGGAGCCAGACAACCTGGGCAGTGGGCAGTGATGGCGATGGTGAGGCGGAGAACTTCGACTTTCTGTTGGAAATTTGGTCATAATTCGGCATATTTTAATCCAAAATAACAAGATAATAAACATGATATTTATAATGGATTTGATCCAGTGGTGAATGTAATTAACATGAGCATGCTTAATGTAGAATAAGCATCAACAATCACATAATAACACAATGTTGATATTGTGATGAACATTAACAGTAAAACTTCTAATTGAAATAATGCAAGAAGGTTATACCCCAAGAATGGTCCTCCGTTGGAGTTTGAGGCAGTATTGCCTCCGTTGGTGTTGACGGGAGCCTCCTTTTCCTTGTATCCAGTGTTGCCGTTGTCTCCAGTGTTCGACATATTGGTGAATGTGAAGTAGATGTTGACGAACAGTGAGTAGTCGCGCCTTGCGCTCCCCAAAAACCTGATCGCCCGCCCGTCCGTGCAAACGCCGCAGCAGCGCGTGGTTTCGGAGGCCTACTCTCCCAACGCGTGTGCACACACTCGTCGGGATGGGATTACCGTAGCAGCAACAGCGTTGGAAAATGGATGAAAGTGTGTCTCACTCTTCTCGCGGGAGATCAAATCCATTCTCATTTTATAAGAGGAATGGAAGATGAAGAGTAAGAGTCATGGAATAGGAAGAGGAATAGAGCAACTAATTGTCATCAACTAGCCATGAACCATCCTCCACTACACAACCATCAACCAACAATCAATTAAGAGTAATTGATGTAAATTACTAATGGAATAGGAAGAGGAATAGAGCAACTAATTGTCATCAACTAGCCATGAATCATCCTCCGCTACACAACCATCAACCATCCATCAATTAGGACTAATTGATATAAGTTACCAATTCCCTAATCAAATGGATTAATTCTCAAAACTCTTCATCCCATTGATATCCCATAAAAGAATGAATTCACATGAATTCCTAGCATAATGAGCCTTAAAATTTATTTGATTTAATTGATTTAAATGGATCAATTACCCAATTAAATCTAACACTTTTCACACGATGCGATGCTTTTACTGTAACCATGGAACTTCAACTATACACAAGGAAAAAGTTTGTCACCTGGGGGGAGAGAGGCTCCTCTCAGTTTTCACTTCTCGGTTATCTCTGCAAGATGCTGTTTGCTTCCCTTTTTGCCTTTTCGCTGTTCCCGCACAGCCGCAGTCTGCACAAATCATGGCTAAAGCGCTGAGATTAAGCTTTCTGTTTGTCGAGCCTATGCACTTGGGCTGTGTGCCAGTGAACAGAAAGAGATCGAGCTACTCCAGTAGACAGTTGTTAGTTTCACTGTTTCAGTGCTCGGCTTAGTGAAGACCATGGTGGACAAGGCATCTAGCCAAGGAGTACTATCTATCTACACTTTGTCAGTTTGGAATGTCTCTTTCTGGGCTTTAGGGGTGATTGAATTGATGCATGGAAAGCGATGGTATGGCACATATTAGTTTGGTTTCTAATAGACGTAAGATAGATTCTATTCGAATTTGGACTGTCTTCAGATCCACATCAAAGGCCTCTTATAGTACGGAAGTGTTTTGAAGGCCCAGAATGTTTTGAGAGTTTTTGGGACCAGATCTAACCCAACCAGTGGCCCTCACGAAACATGATTACCAGGAAGGTTAAGGGCTTTCGGATTGGTATTATTTTAAACCATGATAAAATCGATAAATATATGGTTGCATTTAGTTTGTTACCAATATTGATAATGCATATGAAATTTTGGCAACAACACATATACTTATTCTACCAAAACCTGACATGTTCAAATCACTATCATGGTCAAAAATTTTAGCAAGTTAGCTTCATGGTCTAAGTGGGCATTTTGTAGTTTATATGTACTTCTATATATTTTTTTCTATACACAGAGATAGTACGAGATTGCTCATTCGCGCATACATGCGACATTAGCAAGTCGCGCGTGTTTTGCATTTCGTCTGCAGCGTCTCCACTTCGTGCGTGTTCTGGGCCTGCTGACGTGGACTCCCATGCATATATATGCAAGCAAAAGACAAACTTAATTAGTACTTCCTAATCCAAACTAGTATAATTTGACAAAGCATGCACGTATAGTGTATTTTGTAAATTTTCTACCGTGATTGATTAGTAAGTTTAATTAAACTTTTCAATAGAAGGTTTAATTTTAAATTTGAATTTTTTGAGTAAACTTCAATTCAAATTTTAAAACTTTCAACTTAAATTTTAAAAACTTTTAACTCAAATATTGAAACTTTTAACTCAGATTTAAAAGCTGTAAACTCAAATTTTAAAACTTTCACCTCAAAGTTTAAAAATTTTCAAATGAAAAATTGAAAACTTTCGACTCAAAAGATCAACTCGAATTTAAAAAACTTTCGACTCAAAAATTTCAACTCAAATTTTAAAAAATTTCAACTCATATTTCAAATACAAATTTAAAAATTTTAACTAAATTATTATGTATTGTTTTTAAAAATAATGGTAATCACTGTCATTTGAAATAAGCACTGTCATTAGCGTTAAGATAATAGCATGAGCTTCGGGCAGCCGCACGCGTGACATACGCTTCCCAGCGCATGCGCGAACTAGGAGCCCCCGAGTTAGTACGTATGAAGTTTGCAGATATAAAATTTGTATGTATAAAGTTGATATATACAAACTTTTATTTGGGCCAAAATCACGCGGGCTGAGAATATCCTAGGAAGCGAGAGTGGGCTGGTTGCGCGTGGGCTCCTGGAAATAGGAAGACCCAGCAAGTTGGGTTATTTCCCTCGCTCCACCCACGCCCTAGCGATTTTTTTAAAAAAAAATTATTAAAAATATTTACAAAAATATTTTTTTATTTTTTTTGGTGGGTGGGTGGGGGGCCTGCAAAAGGACGCCGAGGGCGGCCTGGTATTTTTGCAGATCGCCATTCCAGAGGGCGGCAAGGGGCCGCCTGCAAAAATTCCACCCCACTTGCACATTAGAAAATAGCCCTCCAGAGGGCGACAAGGAGGCTGCCTGCAAAAATACCAGACCACACTCCCAACCTTTTTGTAGGTGGCCCCCTAGAGCCAAAAACTGCCCTCTGGAGGGCAGTAAGGGAGCCGCTTGAAAAATTTCGGCGCCCTCGGTGGCTAGCCGTTATGGGAGGGTCAACGGCCTTCTGCCACGTCGGTAAAATTGCCCTCTGGTAGGGCAATTTTTAAAAATCCTCTCCCAAAGGTCGATGGGCGACTAGTTTTATAAAATTTTTAAATAGAAAATTATTTCTGTAAATATTTTATTAAACTAGAAAAAAAATCTTGTACGTTGCAATGGGTGAAGACTATTTTAATCTTATTATTGTTGTACGATTTAGCTATGGTGAAATTCACTGCGGAAATTCGCTTGGATATTCTTTTTTACAAATCATGAGCTGCAATTACGGGTCTGATCGTCTCAAGTTAGCATGCAAGTTTTTTTAAAGAGATTTATTATATGACTCCTGTATTTGTAAAAACAAACAAAATTAAAAACTGACTCAAACGCGGACCTTTATTTCCAAAAGCGATTGAACTTAAAACCGGCTCATGGATGACGTACCAAAATACCAGCAAAAATATCTTCAATTTTTATAATAATAGAGATAAAATTATGTTGTCGTCATCACGACTGTCAAGCACCGTCGCTAGACTATACTCCCTCCGTCCCATAAAAAACAAACTAGTACTGAATGTGACACATCCTAGAATATGTCACATTCAGTTCTATATTTACTTTTTTTTTTGGGACGGAGGGAGTACTTCACTGCACGAGTATTGATGTGGATTCTACTGTAAACAAATTTGACTAATGTTTTTAGGATTTCAGGTGACTGAAAGTCGTAGGTGGAAGTATAGAGTAGTGCAGATGTGATCTGTTTTTAACAAAATCTATGAAATTTAACCACAATATCAAGGGCTGAGGATAGCACCAGTGACGTCAGGCGGCGCAGTACGTAGCGTGGATTGATTTGACCGTACATCTCACGGTCGTAGGAGAAACATGGGCCGGTGAGTCCAGTCGATCGGATCCCTCTATCCGGCATCTAGGATGAATATTCCCCTCCGGATCACCTTATCCCACTCCGCCCACCAACAAAACACCCACGGAAAAGGAACCGCCATGTGCTATCCACCCAAAACCCACCATCCAAACACACCCTAAGGCAATAATACGTGACAGTGCTGCCACTATGCTGTAACAGTTGTGGGAGACGCCCCCACCCGCGTGTATGGCGCGTGTACGGGCGCCAAATTTATGAAACGTCAGCCCTCTTCTCCCCCGTACGTTTCATGAACAATGTTGAGCTCATAGAGTGACAAGGATCGTGCTGAAACGGAATTAATCCTGAAGAGGACACAATAACGATGAGTGCAGTCGTGTAGGCTTCAATGACGGAGACTATCAGTTATCAGCCAGCTAGATGCAACGACGAGAAAGCCCAAACTCCCGTGCAATCGCTGACCAGCGCACGCTCGATCTCCGTCAGTCCGTATAGTAGCCACCCCCAACCATCCGTTGATCCGTGCACGAAAACGGGGACAGCTGCGCCGTGCTGATCAGTGGATCGCCTTGGTAGTCCGTGGGAGGCTGGGAGCTATCTTCGCTGCCGCACGGTTGTGAAAGGCTGGATGGGTTCGTGCCGCCGCACGGTCAGGTGACTCACCCATGTTTTGATGAACTTGTGCAAGGACGGTGAAACTAGAGACCGGGACTCGTCCTGCTCCTGCCGCATATGGAGGAAAACGGGTGAACGAAATATCCATGAACTATTTCAACCCAAGCATGTAGAGAGTTAGAGACAAGGGATCGAGTAGTATTTGGGAAGAGCTTTCACTGCCATATAGTAGTAGTAATTTTCTTTACATATGAGCAAAGGGAAAACAAAGACATCCGTTACTTCCTTCCACGCATATTACAGTAGAGTAACTAATTTTGATATTTTGGTTACAGAGCATGCAAAGTATGCGCATAAACAAAAGGACCGTGGCACGCGGCCACCACCCCTACTTGGCGACCACACCGTCGTTGCCGGCGAGCATCATGTACTTGTCGCGGCGAGTCAGCCCTGTGCACTCGTACCCGAGCGCCTCGCCGAGCCGCCGCTGCACCCAATTCGCCACCTCGGCGCCGGCCCTTCCACCGGCGCGGGTCCACTCCCGCGGCACGGCGCCCAGGAAGTCCACCCGGTACGCGGGCTGCGGGTTGGCGAAGAACACCACGGGGTCCAGCCACTTGTGGCCGCTCGCCGTCGTGCCGTACAGCGTCGTCACCTGCGCGTCCAGCGCCACGGGCTCCATGTCGTCGGCCAGCTCCGCGAACAGCGGGCTGAACCGCAGCAGGTACGGTTCGCGGCAGGTGGTGCCCTCGGGGCAGACCGCGAGGTCGCCGTGCTCCAGCAGCCGCGACATCGTCTCGGCGTCGCGCTCGCGGTCGCGCGTCAGCCGCACCGTCTTGATGGGGGCGATGACCTCGGACAGCCGGCTGAGGCTGTACGTCACGGCCGGCACGGGCTTCTGGAGCGCCGCGGTGAGCATGATCGGGTCGACCAGCGTCCGGTGCGTGCACACGTACAGGACGCCCCTGCGCTTGACGCCGGGCTCCGGGGCGCGGAGGCCGGACGTGCGGTAGCGGACGCCGAAGAGGGCGCCGGCCCCGAAGCTGATCTTGTAGGGGAGCAGGATGCCGATGGAGATGCGGATGACGGAGAGGATGACGCCGAGGGGGAGGAAGAGGAAGAAAGCGAGCGCGGCGGAGGGGGTCGGGAGGAAGGCGAGGCGGCCGTCGTGGAAGATGAGCGGCTTCGGGTACCTGTCCCGCGGCAGCCGCGAGGTCTTGGTGCTCTCCCTGTTCACGACGTAAACTTCCTGCAGAAATCAATCCAACTGTGGTAAGTACTTGTTCTCAAAAAAAACTGTGGTAAGTACTCTGTGTACTACTAGACTACGTACGATTATAGCACTCCATCCGTCCCAATTTAAGTATAGCTGTAGATTTTTTATCCAAATTTGATCGTTCATCTTATTTAAATTTTTATTATTATTAGATGATAAAACAAGAATATTACTTTATGCATAATTTTTTTTATTTTCTTCCATAAATAAATTTTTAAAACACGGAACCCACAACTGCATTAAATATAGCACTAAATATTTTATTTCTTTTCTGGAGCCTTGTTTAGTTGGAAAAAACTTTTAGATTCGGTTGTCACATTGGATATATGTACACACATTTAAAGTATTAAACTTAGTCTAATAACAAAATAAATTACTAATTCCGCTAGGAAACTGCGAGACGAATTTATTAAACCTAATTAATCCGTTTTTAGCAAATATTTACTGTAGCACCACATTGTCAAATCATGGCACAATTAGATTTAAAAGATTCGTCTCGTAATTTATACGTAATCTGTGTAATTAGGTTTTTCATGCATTTAATACTTTATGCATGTGTCAAACATTCGATGCAACAGCGTGAAAATTTTTGTTTTGGAAGGCCGTACTCAGTGACGAAATGTTCTGATGATCACAATTAAAATGAGAGAATATTTTTATTGTGCAAAAGATAAGTTGTGTTGCCTTTAAGCCTAGTACAATTTACTCTCTGAATTCTCCCTTTTGGCTGTGTTTAGTTCACACTAAAATTAGAAGTTTAGTTGAAATTGGAACGATGTGATGAAAAAATTGGAAATTTGTGTGTAGAAAAATTTTAATGTGATAAAAAAGTTAGAAGTTCGAAGAATTATTTTGGAACTAAATACGGCATTTGTTGACTACTTCTCACAAATACTCTGTCGCAACCAGTGGCATTCTTAGCTCTGTCGCAAAGACTGAAGTGTGTAAATGCATGATGCCATCATCATTTAATGGTGTTCATTTTTTTTGGCAACGTTCTAGCATTGCTATGACTTTTATACAGTTTGATTGATAGGAACACATAATTTACTGTCAAAATTGTCCTTTTCTTTTTCATTCAATACTTTTAAATAAAGTTTATGGAAATTAAATAAAAATATATATTTAAAACACATCATTCCACATATATATTTAAATAAAGTTAGGTTACTTTTAAACTTCTAACTTTTCCATCACATCGTTCTAATTTCAACCAAACTTTTAATTTTGGCGTGAACTAAACACACCCCAAGATATGAAGTAACCTAACTTTTGTAATAGAGAGGAAAGATCCATTAATGGCCCAATTCAATGCTCCTTCTGTACATTTACAACAATAGGTGTCTTTTTCGTAGTACTTTTTTTTTTCTGGACTTAAATATAAAGCATGCATGTATTTAGAAAGTCAAGGTTTGTAATTTTTTTTACTAACAATTAAATAATCAACATATATGTTTTATGTCATATAAGTGGTATCGATGCATTCGTATCTGAAAGTACTTTCATACACCCTCAGTTAAGTTCCTATCTAATCTCATGATATAAGTTTTTTCATCGAGAAGAAAGACTTAACTTTTGTGTATTTCATTTAATGTTATTATGTGATAAGTAAGGATCAAGAAACATGCACATATACAATAATACTGAAGGGATCAGAGTTATGTTATATGATGATCAATTTGAAAATTTTGATTTCTTTTATTATGTGATGATCAATTTGGAACAGAGTGAGTACATAATACTATTGCTTTTGTAGTTGTTGATATTATATTAAAAACTGTGCGGAAACCTAACACAACTTATACTATAATATTTCTCAATGAGAGAGTAGTACGATATATCACTAGTAAAAAAGGGTTGTTAATTTCTGGATGGCCCAAAATCTATTTTCACGTGCGGAAGGTTGGCTCGTCTGTCCTAAATGATCCGCAAAAATCGCTATATGGCATAGAGAAAGTAGATTGTAATTTTATACTTATAGTCTAAGGCATTATCCACGTGTATGAGATAAATACTCTGTTTTAAATATTGCTGACTAATATTGTATCAATTTTAATAATGATTAGCATTCAAAATACTAGATTATGATGTGTTGCATTATCATATTTATGTTGCAGTTTATTTCAAAAATATTATCTATTCTAAATGTTGGATATGAATTTATTACTACATCTGTCCCAATATAAGTGTTGTTACGAGTTTCCGTGTCCAACATTTGACCGTCCATTTCATTTGAAATTTTTATGAAAAAATTAAAAAGAAATAGTCACACATAAATTACTATTCAAGTTTTATCATATAATAACAATAAAAATACTAATCATATATTTTCTTAACCAAGAAGAATGATCAAACGTTGGACACGAAAACTCACAACTGCACTTAGCCTGTATTCGTCCTTCCTCGTTCCCGGCCGGAACGGCCGGATACAGTACGCACGGGAAACGGAGCGGTCCATTAGTGCGTGATTAATTAAGTATTAGCTTTTTTTTCAAAAATGGATTAATTTGATTTTTTAAGCAACTTTCGCATAGAAACTTTTTGCAAAAAACGCACCGTTTAGCAGTGTGAAAAACGTGCGCGTAGAAAACGATAGAGTGGGGTTGGAAAAGTGGGTGCCGAACACAGCCTTACTCCCTCCATCCCATAAAAAATAAATCTAGGACCGGATGTGACATATTCTAGCATATATTAGTACTAGGTTGGTTTTTTACGTGACGGATGGAGTATATTGGAACGGAGGTAGTAGTACTACATTTAGGCAGCTGAAAAATGTGAAAATGGAGTACTTAATTGTTTGAAAGTATATCAGTCGCCATTTTCAAACATCAGACCTTTTCCACCGTACATCAGACCTTAATAGTAGAACTTTCGTCCTTTGTCAGGCACTGTACCAGTACTATCCTAGTATTCATCGGAAATAGAGAGGTAGGAGTAGAGGGATCTCATTTATGAACTTTAATCACTATTGTCGGACGGGCTGACGGGCTCCTTTCGGGATCTATACCATCCACACATTTTGGACGTCCTACGCATGCACTGCAGTGTTGCACTTGCGCCTCGCCTCTTCTATATATACGTATTGTAGTCCAAACTCTAAACGCCTCATCTATATATGTATTGTAGTAGTAGTTATAAAAGGATCGAGCTACTCGTCGTCCTACCCGAAGCCATTACTCGCCACGCACCTTGGCCGTGCAGTTTAGACGAAGATAATTAAGACCCATAAAGACAGGGAACGGTTCTTTCTACTGATACTAGTAGTAGTTGGAGACTTGGAGTAGATTTGTACGCTCGCGGCGAAGGTAATTAATCTGCGGGCGTTAATGCAAGGAGGACGTAACGTACTAGCGTGAGAGTGGAGTTGCATTGGTACTACGCCTACTGTAGAAGACCCAGAGAGATCAGAGCAAAGGCAGCAGGCGAGGTGTGCAAAATGCGACGGCCATGTCGCGCACTCTAGCCGGCCGCCCGGCCACGGAGCACAGCGCCGCACAGGGGGAAAAACACAAGCTTAAATGTCACCAAACACCGCGTAAATGCGCTTTCAATGGCGCGCGCGCGCGTCTGGGGCGTGTGAAGGATCGAGAGGCCACCACCACCGTGCGGCTGTCTGCCTGCATCTGCATGCGCCTCTCCCGTCCTCCCGTCCAGGCCGTCCAGGCCCTGCGCGCCCATGGCAAGTTGGCCACAAATCCAGGCCCTGCGCTGCGCGCCCATGGCAAGTTGGCCACAAATTGGCCAGGTGTCTGTGCATGTTTGTCGAGTTCTTTCTAGGTCCTGCCTGGGGTAAACTGTCTGAACCAACAGTGAGTCTCATCCATGTGGTAGCAGTACACTGTTCTTGGTGATTCGATCCACATATTGGACGGGTCTCATCTACTGCTGCTAGTACATTTATGCCTACAAGTGGGTGTAGTTGTAGTAGGTTTTATAGCGTGGTGCAACGTGCTAGTCTCTGTAGATCCACCATGCCGTAAAGGCCAAACAGGGTTAACCTGAAGTTTGTTCATTATGTCGTGCGTTCTCTGTGTGTAGCGGCTAAGCTAGGGAAGATCTTACGGTTTACGATCAGGCCGTTTGTTTCTGATCCAACGGTTGATTTATCAGATGACCAGCTCCACATATCGGATCACTTTTTTCTTTCTGTGTGTATGTGCATGTGTATATTAGATTTTAAGTATTAGCTGTTTACGTAAATATATTCTGTACCAGCCCGAAGAGAAGGTGATACTCTGACACAAACCGTTGTCTTTCTTTCTTTGTTTTTTTTTCAAAGGGAAGTTATATGTATGTACTCCTAGTATGAAATGGATTTTAAAGCCAAAAACAATTAGAGCTATATAACAGTACTAATGATCTGATCTACAGCGACATGAGATGTATAATTAACTAGAGGAAAGCCTATTAAATGATCGTTAAGAACAAAACAACGTACGGACGCACCTTGCAGTATGGGAAGAAGGGGTGGTCGAGCTGGCTGGCGTTCCCGACGACGGCCACGTCAGCCATGGCGTTGTCCGTTCCCAACGCCTCTGCCTGCAGGGCCTTGTGCTTCAGCGCCGGCGCCGCCGATCCTCCTGACCCACACAGCATCCCGGTGAAGTAGCGGCCGCGGCCAACCCTAACAACATGCAGCTCGCCGCCGACCACCACGTCGGCGGCCATGTACTCCTTCAAGAACCACTCCACCATCACCCTCGGCGCGCCCGTCACCACCACCTTCCTCCTCGCCGGCAGCCAGAGGCGGCTGTACACCTGCGCGTTGAGCCCCTCCATGTAGAACTTGGGCAGGACGGCGCGGGCCACGAGGTCCATGTCGCGGGGCCTCAGCCCGAAGAAGGTGACGAACGCCATGACCCTGACGCCGGCGTCGGAGCGCTCGCCCAGGGCCCAGACGAGAGGGAAGGCGCAGAGCAGGAGCAGCGCGCGCAGCAGGCTGCCGCCCTCGCAGGCGACGAGCATGAAGTAGGGGAAGAGCGCCGCGGACCTCATGAGCGCGCCGTCGAAGCCGAACACCACGGCCTTGTCGGCCGCGTCGGGGAAGACGACGGTGCACTTGGCCGCTGGCGAGACGGGCGACGGCGGCGGCGGCTTGGTAGTAGTGGCGGAGGAGCTGCGGCAGTACTGGAACGCATGGCCGCGGAGCTTACGTGCCGCGCGGTAGAAGGTGAAGAGCCAGTGCGCGGCTATCTTGGGGAGGATGGTTGGAAGCACCATCGATCTCACGTAGTACACGTTGTCACGCACGTATGTATATGTTGCCTGTGCGAACCTAAGTTAGGGCGCCAGTTTTATATAGTTGTAGCACGTATAGCTGATGCAACTAGAGCTTGTTCAGCCTGTTGCTGCAAATGTTGGTGATGGAACGATGGAGTTGGCTTGATGACGAGGGAGGGATCGGGAACCAGGAAAGGAAGCTGTGGCATTAGCAGTGGAAGTGGCCGGTAGGGTGGTGCAGGCGGCGAGAAGGGGGGAACGTGTGCATATATAGAGGGGTGGACTGACGCTATGGATGCGTAAGGCCGGGAAATGGAAAGGGAGAATTTATGGGGGGTTGGTGGGGCAACGCATTGCATTGCATTGCATTGCAGGGAGAGGAGATGATACAGTAGCGGGTTTTAGCGGACGAAGTAGGCAGGGCGCGCTCGCGTTTGACCGCGCGGCACCGGGAGCCGGTCGGCTAGAAAACTCTGCTTGGCTCGGCTCGCGCGCGAAGTCGCGATCTGTGCGCGTTTCTGTGGCGCATTCATGAGGCCCAATGGCCAGTCTTCCGTCCGCCACTTGGTTGAATGCGGCGATCACTCTCATCGGAGGACGGAAACGCCAGGAATATCGATCGATCCGGGTGGGTTTTTCTACTTTTACGAACGGGCAACGGGATGGCGCTAAGGGCAAGCGCAATAGCAAAAGTTTAATTACTACTCCTTCCATTCCATAATATAAGGCATGCATGCAAGCATGCAATTAATTATAGCATCTTCTCCATTAAATTTTTACTTTTTAAAATCCTCCACTCTTATGTTATCTAATTCTATTGGATGCATGTATTATATTTATTAGAATGATCAAAACTACAAGATGATAATAATTATTTCTTGGTCTTTGGGTTGAGGATGGTTGTGTCTTATATTTTGGAATGGAGTAAGTATGAGCCAATGACACCAGCTTATTTTCATACCTGGAAGAGAGAAGGTGTAAAGAGAGAAAAGCGGTCGACTAATTAGTCGACGGCTTCGCGCGGGCGCCTATGCAGGACGCAGGGGCGAGAGATGCCGTGATTACTGAAAGGATTAGTTTAGAGAAAATTAAAGCGGGCCCACATGGAAAAGAGCTTGTGCTATTGGTTAATAGATTAGGAGAGAAGGAAGGTTTGGCCCACATGAAAACAAAAATTAATGACTCAATTAACTTTTATATATTTTAATGACACACATCACCGTCTATTGGTTTGGCCCACATGAAAACAAAAATTAATGACTCAATTAACTTTTATATATTTTAATGACACACATCACCGCCTAATAGATGGCTACTTAGAGCAAGGTCAATATTATAGCCAACTACTGGCTACAAAACAACTATAAACAATCTAATAGCACATTTATACAATAGTTAACTATAAAAATATACTACACCATTAATACCCAGTCCCACCTCTCATACACACATATCATCTTGGAGTCCGTGTTACAGCCGGCTACAAATTTATAACCCGCTTTCTTCTCTCTTTTCTCTTTTTTTCTCGATATATGGTTATAGCCGGTTTATAGTCTGCTATTGTACCTGTTCTTACTATTAGACTTGCCCTAAGATTAATCCCAGTGCACGAGAGCGTTTTTATGAGCTCTCCTCGACATCGGGAATATGGCCCCGCGCGCATAGGCGTTTGCTGCTCCGTGCGCACGGCGCCAGCCATTGCCATTGAGGTTTTGCATGCATTGCTGCGGTGCTGTGCGAGCCCGTGATGTTCTCCGTTGGTAGGTGATGTAAACAACCAACGGATAGCACAGCTAGCGTTGGTTTTCCTATGTTTCTTCTCTACCTTTCCGGGATAATGATTGGAATCGGTCGACCGGCCGGGGGAGCAATAATCGGGCGCTGCCTCCGCCCGGAAATGCTAATAGGCTGGTGATCGCTTCCCCGTCCGCCCAGCGATCACCCGTCACCCTCTCCCCTATACTCGATATACTCCTCCCTCCTCTCCCCTCCTCCTTCTCCCCTTCTTCTCTTCTTACTACAGTACACCACACAAATTTTTTTAAAAAAACAAAAAGTTAGAAATATTTATGTATAGAAATACTATATATAAAAAATTTGAATTCAAATTCAAATTTGAATTGGCTATGTAAACTTTTGGGTTATAAACTTTGGGTCTATAAACTTAAACTTTAGGTGTACAAACTTTAGATGTATAGAAATATTATATATAGAAAATATTTGAATTCAAATTCAAATTTAAATCAGATATAATTCAAACTCAAATTTGAATCGGGTATGTAAACTTTTGACTTGTAAACTTTAGGTCTATAAACTTTAGGTGTATAAACTTTAGATGCATAAAAATACTATATATAGAAAATATTTGAATTCAAATTCAAATTTGAATCAGATATAATTTAAAATTAAAATTTGAAACGGGTATGTAAACTTTTGACTTATAAACTTTGGGTCTATAAACTTTAGGTGTATAATCTTTATATGTATAGAAATACTATATATAAAAAAAATTTGAATTCAAATTCAAATTTGAATCGGATATATAAACTTTTGACTTATAAACTTTGGGTCTCTAAACTTTAAATATGTAAACTTGAGGTGTATAAATTTTAGGTGCATAAATTTACTAAAATAGGAAAGTAATGCGGTGCCAAAAAAGGAAAGCAGGTGGAGGGAGGGAGGGGGGAGGGGATTGATCGCTACCCCCATCTCCAGGCGATCGATCGCCCATTAGGATCCCCTGCCCCCGCCCCCCGCCCCCCGCCCCCCGCACGCGGCCGCGCGTGCATGCCGCTGGGCCCCACCACAGTCCCTGCCCTCACCTGCAACAAATTACCACATATTTTGGAAACTCTTTATTAAGGGAATTTGGTTTATTTGTTGTTCCGTAAAAAATGTTTCATCTAGTGCACTCACAATGTTTCACTATGTATGGATCTAATGTTGTAGTGAACTGAAATATTCCATTGCAACAAATCACCCACATATCTTGGAAACGCTCTTTTAAGGGGATTCGTTTTATCTTTTTTCCACCAAAATTGTTTCACATAGTGTACTCATAATTTACTATGTATAGATTTAATGTTGTAGTGAACTGAAACATTCTTTCGCTATTTGCTGAAACATTGTTTTTATATAAGGTGAAATAACACCCGATTTAAACGAGTGAAACATTTTTGATCTATTTAGTGAAACAATTCCGATATACCTAGTGGAACATCGTGCAACATTTAAAAATAATTCAATAATAAGCTAAATTTCTTTTTCGTCGGAATATATCCATGTGTGGTCTTGTTTTGAAAATTTAATTGCAACGAATTTAATGGTGCAATTGGATCATGATTTGGATAAGTAATTTAAGAGGAAAAATCAGTTTAAAGTAGTTTTGCACGTAAATCAGGCGCTCCTCCCATCGGGCGCCCGAGCCGGAGTTGCGTCCACCTTTCCAACTTACAAATATAACAATTTTAGCATTTAAAATTATCCAAAATATAATTTATTCGGACACAGGGGCGGATCCACCCATTAGGCAGGGTGGGTTGACCGACTCAGCTACGACTCGTGTCGTCCCACACCCTAAAGACCTCTTTACCCCCTTATAATAGTCACGGGCCATCGTATAACAAGGCGTGAACACCTAACAGATTGAGGCAGTTCTGTGAATGGACTATTAATACGATATGTGTTGTGTTCAATTGCTTTTATCGAGTGAAAATATCTGTTCTTCGCTCCATCTATATTTAAAAACTGTGTCCGCCACTGTTCAGACAAATTAAGATAAAAAAGCAAAACCAAAATTAAATACTTTTTAACTTGTTATGTTTATTAGACAGTTTCTAAATAGATATGTCGTCGATAATCAAAATACAAATAGCCTAATAGTTATTGTCATATTTTGAAATCCTGCTCTCATATTACCACTCTACCAAAATTCCGTTCACGTTTGTCACCCGATCCCTACTCTCTCTCCCCTGCGTCACTTTTAGCGCTATTCTTGTCCACGTGGCTGTTTTTTTCTTTTATATTGGTCCTATCAGATTTGAAAACCCTAGCGAGAAGACATGAATGCCCTTGGTCCCATTTGTAAGGAGTGCACAAGATCATTCGTTCACAAGAGAAGCATTTATGCAGATGCCTCATGCTTGTCGCATGGCCCATGCATGCTACCACACAAAATCACAAATGTTCCCAAGAGATAAAAATGATTTATCGTCGGTTCTATGAGCACGGGCGAAGCCAGGATTTATGGTTAGGGGTGTGTGGGCAGGGCGAACAAGTCATAAGTCAGGGTAAGCAATGCCGACAATAAAATAAGACATCATGTGTTCTGCCTAAAAAAGCTTGAATTTAGGTTTTTAGTTATATCAGTGGATATTTGACAGTTTAAAACTTGAGACACCATGCTCGACAGCGAGATGCAATGGGAGGACAGAGAGACGTGTGAAGCTGAGCAATGAAGACGAGTAGTTGATTTGCGTCGTCTCTCCGTTTCTTTATTATTAATTAATTTTCTATACCATGTTTATTAATAATGGATTAATTAACATGCTAATGCGCTAGTTAGTATGGCAGTGATGGGGTCAGATAGGGGGGTGTTGGCCCCCTCCGGCACCCCCTGTAGCTGCGTCCCTGTCTATGAGGAGTGCGATGAGACGAACCCTCAAAATTGTTCTAGGAACGTCAACTGTTGTGGCTGATCCTTGTGCCGGATGTACCAATCGGCGAGTCAGTGGGTACTCCTGATACCCCTTTCTCACTTTTGTGCGCCCACAGGTTAAAGCGTAGCCGCGGTGTGCTTAATAGGCGAGGGCTCGCCGAAGACGCGGTGGCCACTACTACATAAACACAAATAGGTGCCGGTTGGAAACCCCGTATAGGTGCCGATTTTTCTAACCAACACCTAGCAGGCGACACTAATGAGAGAAATCAAAGGTGCCGGTTTTAGAACCGATACCTTTGAGGTCCCAAAAATAAAGAAACAAAAAAAAAGGTGGTTCAATGCATTAGCTCAATTCGAGCAGCTCCCAATCACCCCTGAATCGATCAACATGAACACAATCAAACAATCAACATCCACATCAACAAAAAAAAAATCCAAGACAGTATAAATGGGGATGTTGAAGGTGAGAATTCCACTGCCGCTGCCCTTGTGCCACACCGGTCAGATCTGGCCGCACTCGATGTCATCGTCGTGGGAAGGTGAGGGGGGCGTTGCCAAGGGAGGTGAGGGAATCCGCTGCCGTGTGGAGGCGAGGGGGCCGCCGCAGTGGGGAGGTGAGAAGGGCGATGCTGAGGGAAGGTGAGGGGGACGCCGCCGCCACCGTGGGAGCAGCCATCGATGCTGCCCCACCCGTCGCCGATGCCGCCTTGCCGCTACCGACGCCCGTGGGCCCCCTCTCCTCCTCCGGAATTGATGTGACCATCAATTATATGCATACAACTAAGCATGAGAAATATAAAATATTGCCAAATAATAGATCGGATGAATGGAGGATGTTTAAGATATTAAAGTCCAGTGAGTTTTGTAATCCAGTTCAGCCTCCGGAGACAACACTAACTTCAAATGGACCTAGCACCTTCATGCCAACTCCGATTTAGGTGATCTTGGACTTCATGGAAACACTAGTGGAGAAAGGGGCTTTACTCCCGGTTGAGAACCCCCCTATAGTCCCGGTTATACAACCGGGACTACGAATCCAGGACTAAAGATACTCATCTTTAGTCCCGGGTGAAATAACCGGGACTAAAAATCCAACTACACCAACCGGGACTAAAGATGGTTGAGCCACGTGACTGACGCAGGCATCTTTAGTCCCGGTTGATCTTACCAACCGGGATTAAAGACTTTTTTTTTCTCTTTCGGTTCTTTCTCTTTTATTTTTTTTTTCAGTTTTTTCCTCCATTCATATCGATTCATTCACAGTAAACATATTCATTCACAACATCACAAATACATTCCCACAGATTCATTCACAACATATACATTCACAAATCAACATATACATTCACAGAACCATTCACATAAACATTCGCAAACACATTCACAAATCAACATTCAGAAATCAACATCCACAAATCATCAAAAAAGAAAATAAAAAATCATCCACAGATCTATGGCCGGGAGGGGAGGGCGAGGCCGGCCTCCATCCTGCCACCGCTTGACCGGCCGTCCTCCCATCCCACCGCCCCGCGTCGGGCCGCCGCCGGCCGGACTCCATTCCGCCGCCCCGTGCCCGGCCGGTGCCGGCTGGCCTCTCATCCCGCCGCCTCGCGCCGGGCCGCCACCGGCCGGCCTCCATCCCGCCGCCCCGCGCCCGCCACTGCTTCCACCGCCGCCCGCCGGAGGAGAGGGGAGAGGAGGAGGAGAGGAGGAGTGGGGGAGAGGAGAAAAGGAGAGGATCCTCGGCGCGTAAGATAGTGAGGAGAAGGGGATCGGAGGAGAGGAGAAGAAGAGATAGGGTGTGAGGAGAGGAGGAGATAGAACCGGGAGGGAGGGGGAGATATTTATCTCGATCCGATTCACGTGCACGCCTCGATCTCTCCGCACATGTCAATTTTTAGTCCCGGTTTGTAACACCAACCGGGACTAAAGATATTAGAGGGGTCTGACATCACCTACCCTTTTTTTGAACCGGGACTAAAAATGATCTTTTGTCCCGGTTGGTAACACCAACCAGGACTAAAGATCGAAAAGTAGCTCTAACCTTTTCAACCCGGACTAAAGATAATCTTTAGTCTCGGTTTTTATTGTAACCGGGACTAATGTGGAATTTGGTCGACCGACCAAAGATGGTTTCTCCACCAGTGAAAGCTTATCTCGCTACCTTTCAAACACATCTAGTCTCATATCCAAATTCATTCCAAGTCAACGGGAATCGTCAAAACAAGGAAGTGTTGTTGCTGAAACCGAACTTGGGCCTTAGGCCTTGTAATAGACTAGATCCATCTCGGAAGTGTCTCCCTCCACCTCCACGAATTAGCACTAAACCCTAGATCTATTTTCCTCTATAAATATCTATGTACAACCTCAAAAACAATTAGATTTTGTTTAGTGAAATTTTGCCAAGTGCCATTCAGCTTGTGTCTAGTCCTCGCTCGATTAGTCGGTGACTATAGATTCAGAGCCGCCAATAGTTGATGTGTTGATTTGCCGGGTCGATTAGAACTACCACTTCAATCGCAACTATTCCTTTGTGCTTAATTACCTATTCGCAATATTTAGATTGCATCTTATCTTGTTCTTACATTGTTCTCTCGTTTACATTGCAGGGATTATCAACCGCGCGTCACGGTTGGTACGACATTGTTTGTGGTGTAGCGATTGCATGGCGTTCTAGACTTGTAGCCATATCGCAAATGTCGTACTCGATCAAAGCGAGAGTTATCCCCTCACCAGAAGATCGGGCCACGACAGAGAGCGTTGTCAGGAATGGCTAGTACCTTGGTGGTCAAATCGACGTCCTCCGCATCGGCATCCACCTTCAACCGCCGGCTTGAGTAGAATAAGTGGTTCTGCGATGGACTCGCTGTCAACGGCATCAGGAGCATCACATGCGACGGGAGTTCAGCTGGGCGGAGAGAGCGACCAGGCCAGGAATGGTGCTCTTTTTTTTCCTATAAAGGTAAATTTGTTTCTACCTATATACAAATTATTGTAATGGCACTGGTCGAAATACGTGAATTATAAAGTTATTTTCAAAACCGTCAAATTTATAATGGTATGTATTAGTAACCAATACATTTTTATTCCTAATTTTATTTAAAATAAAATTAGGCAAATATAAGTTTTTAATAAAAGCTGGGACCGATCCAGAACAGCCTAACTAGGTTCATGGTGACCGCAACTTTTCCATTCAATTCGTTGCATATGTGCAATGTTGCACGTGTACTGTTCGTCCCGAAAGAAGAGCACATGCATGCATATTTGCTCGCCCTGCCCTAGTATATTAACAACGCCACACTAAGAGAAGTTTAATAATATAGCCCACTCTTTAATTCATCTATAGTCAATTTATACAATAATTATTTACTACTCCCTCCATACTCATACTCATAAAGAAAGTCGTTTTGGACAACGACAAGATCTCCAAAACACAACTTTAACTTCTTGTTTATATAAAAATATTTATTGAAAAGTGATATATGTATACTTTTATGAAAGTATTTTTCAAGTCAAATCTATTCATATAATTTTTACATTTTCACACTCAACAACTTGAGAGTTATTTATGATTTATATTTCTAAGATTTGACTTAAACATTGTCCTAAACGATTTCCTTTACAAGTACGGAGGGAGTATACTATTACTATATGGTCCTACCTATCATACACATATTGTGTCTTGGAGTCCGTGCTGCAGCTGGCTATAGATCTATAGCCCGCTGGTATTCTCTCTCATTGTATATTTTATTAAAATATATTTATGGCTGGCTAATTATCTGTTATTGTATCTGCTCTAATCGTAATCGTACAGTATTATGTGTTATGTGTTGGGCGCAACACATGCAAACTTTAGTAGGTAGGCATCATGATTGTTGATGATCGACTAAAATCGATAGATACGATTGGTTTCATATCTTTCAGAATTCAAGGAAAGAGTTTGTTAGAGCAAGTTTAATAGTATAGTCAACTACTGACTTTAAATCATCTATAGCTATTTTAATAGCAGATTTATACAATAGTTATCTATAAACGTATACTACACAAGTTATAGCTGGTCCCACCTATTATATACATGTATTTTGAAGTCCGTGCTGTAACTGGCTATAAATCTGTAACCCGCTACTCTTTTTTTTTTAATTTTATATTCTCGAAATATGTTTATAGTTGGTTTATAGTGCTACTGTACCGCTCTTAGTTGATCCATCGGGTGGGAGAATAATTTAAGTCGCTAGTGATCTATTGCTGGGCACGTACATGTGGACCTGATCTGTTTATTGATTAGCAAAAAGAACAGGTAAGCGAGTAGCTAGTGCCAAAGGTGCTGCAGTGATCGCATTCCCATGTACTCGTACTATAGCCTAAGCACGTTCATGATTGTACAGTGTCTTTTTTTCCTCTGTTTCTCTTGTTGCACAGTGCCACCGCCTCACTGCCTCATCTGGTCCCAAATTAAGTTCCAACCGAACGACAACACAGGCATGCAGAGGTGTGATGCAGATGCAGGTTAATTCCGGATAGTACAGAGCAGCTGCGAGCTCATTTCATCACCAGCCACGGTGAACGAGTATACGTGTACCACGAATGAAGTGATGCTCAGACTGGCACCGGCTCTCACAGGTGGTGACTGCCATAGCGCCATGCGTCGTGTAGCTGCTACTGGAACGTTTAACCGGATCAGATCGGAGTTTACTGCGTCGTCCGCGCGGTGGCACGTCCGCCAGTAACCAGACGCTCCCGGCGCAACCGCCCACATGACCGACGCGCGTTCTCCGTGGCATTGCACATGCGAGACGCGTGTTCCCGGAGGGCGAGGCCGCCTCCGGCCCGCGGCAGCCGGTGGTTTCCATAGCCGCGCGGGCGCCCGCACGGGGCGGAGCTAGTATAATCAGGGGGTTTCCAGGAACCCGTTTAAAAAGTTTTTTACTTATAGTTTATCTATTTTCATCATATATATACCCGTCAATTTAAACTTAGACACCCGTACAAAGTTAAATTTAATTCAAACCAGAGTAAAGTAAGCGAGTGCAACCCTTTATTTTGTTCTAACTCCGCCCCACCGCCACGAATCGGCGGGTAGCTCGTCGTGCGGGCTGAGGTGCGCCGCGGTGCGGCAGTGATGATGGCATTGATTCCGGCCAGTATGCGTGCAGTGGCGCGGGGGGCCAGAGCCGGGGGCGCGTCGCGAGTCGCGCGAGCGCGCGGCGGACGGCGACAACGCCACGTCGTGCATATGCGACGGGGTCAATATCGAGCGCCATGGAGCAGAGCAACGTTAACTTCTGGTAGCGACGTACTCACTCCGTAAAAAAAAAAAAAAGACAAACCTGGTTTCCGTATTCAACGTTTAACCGTCTATTTTATTTAAAAAAATTAACCGTCCGTTTTATTTAAAAAAATTATAAAAAAATTAAAAAGATAAGTCACACATAAAGTATTAATCATGTTTTATCATCTAACAACAATAAAAATACTAATTATATAAAAATTTTATATGAGATGTACAATCAAACATGAAATTCAGGATTTATCTTTTTTTAAATAGAGGGAGGGAGTAACTGTGCTTCTGGACTGTGGGAATGGCAGATGATGCGATAGCCATATATATACAGGTTGCGTTTAATAACACTGCCCGTGTGGTCGCTGTACGCACCCCTGTGCTCTACACATTCCCCATCGCTGTGACATCGTACGTGTTGGCAACATCAGACGAGTTGTACCAAACAGCCCCCGAAATATCAGATCCACATGCGTGGACAAAGTAGTGAGTGGATCGATCGACATGACTTGCTCCCAACAAATGCTACTACAGCTACCAACTTGAGGGCATGATGCATGACGGATCGATCGATGTAGTAGGCCTCTATCAAATTATCAATGGGCCGGACAAGTCATTATCTGGAATCAATGAAACAAGAACGTTGCATATGTTCTCTCTCATATTCATGGTGCGACCAGCGACCTGGTGTATCACTTCGTTGGGGGATCGGAGTGTCCGCCGAGTTTTCGTATTACTCACTACCTGGTCTTCAGAACTCTGTCGAGACCGGGGTTACCGGTCGGGGCGGAAACCGCGGTTACCGTGGCAAACCGTACAAAACCGTGTAACATTTATCAACATTTTAAATTATTTTTAAAATTTATTTGAATTTAAGAAGGTTACCGTAGTTTTTCTTTTACCGTGCCCTGTGGTAAACGTGGTAACCGCACGATTTTGCAAACCCTGTTTTTGTTCTGTACGACCCGAGAGTGTAGAACATGTTACGATTAATACAGCAAGTCTCTTTTGTTTTTTCTCCCTATATAATCTGTTTTTTCCTCCTCCTTTCTTCCATTTCTAGTGGGAGACTCCACTCCTGGAAAACCCCTCTTTACTCCCGTTTTGCAATAGAGAAGAGCCTGAGGAAAAAAATCGATAGAGAGGATAACATAGAGAGGAAGATGAAGTTATAGATGAGGAGGAGGAGTTTGTGAGAATAAGTACGAGGGATTATATACGATGTATTAATTTTGAACACCAACCGAAAATAAAGATAGTGGGAGGTCTAACATCTTTTGAACCGAGATTAAAAATGATCTTTAATCCCAGTTAGTTTGTAAAGTCCCATTGCGATTTTAAATCAGGACTAAAAATATCTTTAGTCTTGGTTCCTACTCGAACCAGGACTAATGTGAATTTTGCATGACCCAACCAAAATCAGTTTTCCATTAGTACTCGGTCCACAACATCTAATTAATCATGACATAAATACCAACTGTCACGACAGTGAGAACTGAGTAGTACACTGTTTGTTGTTAATAATTATAGATGCGTCGAATTTCCATGACTTCCGAATATAGTGTATTTTCTGTTAATTGATGCCAAAATTCTCCTCGTCGTCGATTGCAAGTTTGCAATAGTAGACGACGGTACACCAGGCCCGCTGACCATCCGTACCAGGGGAACGAGCGACTTGGGAACAGTCGTATAGGAGGGCAGGTCGGCGGTGACCCCCCCCCCCCAACAAATCCTCAACCCCCACCCCACCTGGATTTTTCACGATTTGATCTTTTTGAAAAATTTATTTCACAAATAGAACCCCTAAAAAAACTTATCTCGAAAATAATGGTTCTTTTTGGGCGCCAGAGTGGCTGGCGCCGTCCTTCTACCACCGTGGCGGGGCGGCGCTAAGGTGGCAGGGGGAGCGCGCTAGAGTGGCTCCCCCCTCCCACCCCCCGCAATTTTTTATTTTTCTTTTATTTTTTTGATATTTTATTCACGCTCGTAAACTCAAATGGATAAAATATGTGACTTGTAAAATTTTTCCTCTCCTCTCCTCTCTAGTGTAGAGGAGAGAGATGTACAATTTTTTTTATTTTTTGATATTTTTTTAACACTTAGGAACTCACAAGAACCAACCATAGAAAAATTTAACTCAAATGAACGAAATATGTGACATGTAGAATTTTCCAAAGCTCTACCGAAAAGTTTCTCGCCTAAAACATAATCTTGCAAGCGGAATTCGGAGGTTCTAATATCTCCGAACACAGCAAAGCGGGGGAGAATCTGATGCAATTTTTTCTTTAGATGTCCGTGAATATATTATTTGCATGTTTCCGAGTCCGTATGAGAAAGTTACGCCTGTTTTAAAAAATGACACCCGAATGCAACATAAAAAAACACAAACCATAACTTTCTTTTATAGGATGTAAAAGTTGTAGAAAAAGGCTAAGATGTTCAAAATCTAATCTACTTTTTTCTGGACTATAAGAAAAACCAAAATGACAAAGAGCAGGAAGAGAACGCCCCGGAGGGCTTTTCGGTAGAGTTTTGGAAAATTCTACAGTCACATATTTTGTCTATTTGAGTTTATTTTTCTTGTACAGTTTGTTCTTATGTGCTCCTAAGTGTGAAAAAAATATTTTTTTAAAAAAGTTACACATCTCTCTCATCTACCACTAGAGATGAGAGAAGAGGAAAAAATGGTTGCGCGGGGGGAGGGGGGCGGCAGTCACTCTGACGCACTCCCTCTGCCACCTCAGCGCCGCCCCGCCACGGTGGCAGGAGGATGGCGCTAGAGTGGCTAGCACGGTCCCACTCTGGCGCCCCAAAAAGGACTATTATCGGGATAAATTTTTCAAAAGGACTAAATTATAAAAATTCCAGAACCCCCCCCCAACCCCACAAACACACACACACACAAACATTTATAGATATCTGCATGACCTTTAATCGTGCGTTTCGATACACGATATATATTAGTTTGTTGTTCTCGGAATATCTTTTAGTTATGTCTAGAATTGGAGTCAGTATGTTGTCCTAAAAAGTATATAAGATTTAGATGGAAAATTATAAAAACCATATTATTTTCCTAAGACGCATACCTCAACTTTAAACCCCTTAACCGTTAAAACCATCCCCCACGTTCTCGCTCTAAACTAAGGTGTGTTTGAGCTTTACTTGGTGTTGACGAAAAAATCGAACACACTGGCCTATGAGATCTGCTTATAGCTCCTGTGCAGGTCCAATGCGGGCGTGCCAGTTAGTTTGATCCTGCAACTGACAAGATATGCAAATAGTAGATTAAAACAGCCGATCGGCTGACAAGCCGATGGAGTAGTTCCAGCCGATAGCCGATAATAGCCGATGCCGATACCAGCCAATAGCGATAGGGTTTAAGCAATCGGCTATATGTCCAATGTAGATAATGATATAAAGGCAATCGGCTGATGATAATATAATATAGCAATATAATCCAGTAGAAGCCGATCGGCTAATAATGATATGATAAATAAGCATTGATCCGAAGGTTAAAGCACACATCGGCTGGAGGTCCGATGTCATGAAATCCACAAGATTAGATAAATCAGTGAAACTTTTGTCGCAATCGGCTAAATCCAATACGTATGCAATCCTTGTAAGCCAATGCAACGTCCAGATAACTCACCGGTTGAAACCCCAATAAAACCCTTATTGGCAATCAAGAAGTATGCTAGAGATTATGGTTCTAAGCACGACTTAGTAGATCAAACTTAACTGATGCAGCACTAAGTATGAAAAGAAACATAATATCTAGACAATCAAGCCATTGACTGAGTTTTCAGGGTGGTAGATGTCTAAGCTAATCTAAGCTAGCAACGCGATTTAGCCGATACCGGCAGAAACCCTAAAACGAGAAGCAGCCGATAGAGCTAAATTGATATGCTAAGACTAGATTAACAGAGACATATGATAAATAGGTAAGCAAATATATCATCCAAACCAGAGCAATCCAAGAGGTCGAATGTACTGATGCAGCCTTGAACGACGCCGACGTAAACGATACAATTGCCCGGGCTGGCGGAACATTAGACTTACCCTTTAGCCAGAGATCGAACACCGATACAGCCCCACGTCAGGTGCCAAGTCCCGCCGGACGATAAAATAAAGTAGAAAAGGTAAAAGGTGGCGATGCGCCGAATTGTATTGATCGTGAAGATAGATTACAATGACCCCGGGTATACATATTTATACCCATGGGTAGATACTAGTCCATATAGGACAAGAAAGAAACTTTCCTAAAGATAAAAGGAAAAGATAAAGTCCTTATAGGACACTAAACACATTTTCCTAAAGATAAAAGAAAACTAACAAACTATTCCTAATTAATAGATAATGCCATGCCGCATTCTCTTTAAACTCGGTCTCTTCTGATAAGCTTCCTTTAGTAGATAAATTTCCTTAACCGAATATAGCAAGAATCCGACAATTGACAACTTAACAACTCTCATCGGCTAATCTTAGGACTTCGAAGCCGATGCTGACTCTAAGCCGATGACTACTCCGGGCTTATCAAATTTCACTGTTAACACTTGGTTGCAAGAAGCAAGCAAAAGTGAGGCCCACCTATCGGTGACCATTTCATTTTCTTTTCACTTCCATACAGAGAGAGAGAGATGAAGGAAGGATATGACAACAGAGATAGCACGAGTGGCATGAAATTGGAAGTGGGGAGGGTGGCGCGGGCAATGAAAAGTTGGCAAGAGGAGAGCAGTTACTGTCGTAAGAACCTACTAGATCACGCGCCATGCTATTCTCTACCAGCTTTTGAAGCTCGGCTTTTTGGATGCCCAAGAGCCATGTTCGGGCTACATTAACACTAATGAGATCTGCCTTGTGGAAGAAGGGGTCGTTGTTGGAGGCGGTGGAGGGAAAGAGGAAAGTATGGTGGCTTTTGGCTCAAGGAGATTGGGCAAAGAAAGGGAGTGAGAGAAGAGTAGTCTCGCTAACATGTAGGAAGTTGATTCTTTTAGGGCCCATTTGAATTGGAGGGAAAACATAAGAATTTTAGAGGATTTCAACCCTATAGAAAAATTTCCTATGAAGCCCTTTGAAATAAAGGATTGAATCATATCCAATCCTTTGAAATTCCTATGGAATGGACAATCCTATAGAGATTTTGGATGAAATTTAGCAAGAGCTTCAACTTCTTGGTAACTTTCCTTTGAGTCTATCTCTCTCACCAATTCCTACGTTTTTCCTGCGGTTCAATCAAACAGTGCCCTTTTGAATCGTAGGAATGAAAAAACGGAGGAATAGAAAAAACATATGATTCTGATAGGAATGTAAGTGTAAAATAGAGGATTGCAAAACACAGGAAAAACATAGGAATGATCGTTTGATTGGACCACAGGAAAAACACAGGAATCGGATAAGAGAGATAGACTCAAAGGTCGGATGAGAGAGATAGACTCAAAGGATTTTTACTAAGAGGTTGAACCTCTTGCTAAGTTTCCTCCAAAACCTATATGCAACAAGCCATTCCATAGGAATTTTGTAGGATTTGAAAAACTTCAATCCTTTGAATCAAAGGACTACATAGGAAAATTTTCTGTAGGATTTTAATCCTATAAAATTCCTTCATAATTCTTTTGATTCAAAGGAGCCCTTATTCCTGTGTTTTTCATGCGTTTTGCAATTCTCTGTTTTAGACTTGCATTCTTATCAAAATCCTACGTTTTTCCTATTCCTACGTTTTCTCAATCCTACGATTCAAATGGACCCTTAATACTTTTCGTTGACTTGGACTATCGCATACGCACTACATAGATGAAAAACCTCTTGGTTTGAATCCTACTAGCAAGAGTCACGCGCTACGCCACGTGCGTGGGAATTAATGTTTGAAGCTGGGATATCATAATCAAAATAGCACAAGATATATAGTGTAACTTTTAAGCATTATATCCAAACATTATCTAAAAAAATCATTATATCAGAAGCATACTCATATGCATACACATTACAACTATACATCACAAGATTAAAGGCGAAAATAATCCATTTGCTCATATAATTATTTTTACAATCATGCACATTTACAGAAAAGCAGCAACCATAGAGGACAATGGTGCTTACGTGATGTGGGAGTATAGATTAGAAAAGTAGCAGTGTTACAACGACAATCATTAAGTGATCAGAGAATTGCAACATTTTCTCAGACATCTTCATCATGAACTAATTGAATATATTCACATATAGAACTGCACCGCAAAGAAAATTTAGTGCTTTAGCTCCCAATAAAAACAACACCACATCACATTATGTACTTGCAACAGTTTAGTAGATGAACTGGTACCTCCTTTGCATAGCGCCACTGAGTACTGAGGTATCCCATACATAATTATGTCTAAGGGCATGTTTGGATATCATCCATATATTGCCATGTGATGAGTATATATGACAGGTAGGACAAAACACTTGTCAAATAAACTGTGTTGAAACATCTATGTCTTCCAAGAAGGGGCAAACAGAACAATAATAAATTAAACAGAAAACAAATTAATGAAATCATATCTTGAAGTTGGTTGATAATGAAAACTCTGTAAGCATATTTACAAAGCAAATAATATAAATTCGGAAGGATGGGTCATTAGAAAATTCAAAAACCATGTCGAGATGGGAAAAACAAAAGCAGGAATAACGCTTGTATAGAAGAAAAATAATATCCCAGTGCGTCCCTATTGGAACATATGGCGTGTCTCATCTAAAATTGTTTGAAGTGCATGTAGCTTTGTCACACACCAATGAACTGAAATAAAATTTTATGATCAACGCGAGAACCACACAGTATAGCCAGAGATATGGAGGCTTGGGTCATTTGGGGTGGCACATATGTGCTGTCATCCTATATGGACTACACATATCAACTGAGGATGGTACTATATAGTTTAGAACTTATACCTGTGGCTTTAATCCTTTCGGGTAAGAAATAGTTCGCCCTGCAAACAACACTAACCTATGGAATCAATGTTATATTAAATATTAAATATTAATAGCTTATAAATGGTTATAGCGGAAGAAAAAATGTTAGCCTCTTATACAAAGTGCCTGAACCTATCGTAATTGTGGTTTACTAAATTTCTTGCCAATATTGAAATCTTCAATTGAGCCAATTAGATTTCTTTTTTGCTAGGTGTGCAACATACTTTGTGATCAACTACTGTCTTGACTTATAGACCCAGCGCTGACCCACTTTAGTCGTTATAATATGATTCGTAAAATAATGTAGTCTCCAAATATGAGGCTAAAAGACCTGTGGCGGTCTATACTAAGCCCTAAAGACCGTTGTGTCTCAGAAAATGAACTACATGATCCAAATTTTGGGGTCATATGCCAAGTTGTCAGGTTGACAGATAATTTTTTTATGATGTATGCATCACTATTGCGAATATATAATTGTCCACAAAGGATATTATCAATGCATATGTATTTTCACTTTGTGTACAAATATAGAGCACAACAGATTAACAAATAAAATATGATTTGTTGCATAGGGAAGGAAATTGAGGAAAAACCTACTTGTACCATAAACATTATGCTATCATGACACTAAACCTAAATAATTTTATAAGAGATCTGAATGCCACATATATCACCCAGATAAGACAGTAAGAAAACATATATACCTCCAAGCATAAGCACATAAAGGTGGCTGCAGGAAGGTGCCATTGATAAAAGCACAGAAAGGTGGCTGCAAAAAGACTGGTATACAATGAAGGAATATTGACATTACTTCAGAATTAACTCATTAACATCTACAGGAAAAGGGAAGCTAAGCCAAGAACATCAAAACTCGTACCCTCCAAACTAACTTAGTATATTTTCAAGTATATATCTTGGCAAATAAAATCACAACTTCCATGTAGTACCATGCCATATACTCATATCTACATTCTTGAATCAGTGTAACTGAGAATAATAAAAATCATTCTTTTAGACCAAATTTGTTTAAGATTCCAGAAACAATTGGCCTGTATATGTACCTATGTACATCAGGATTACATTATGAAGGACCATGTATGAATCTTGAACCTGTACATCTCTGATAAATGACATAGATGGTGTATGGCCCATCTTCAATATTTTATCATTATTAGTGAGAAGTTATTTGTGTAGAAGTTAACTGATACAAAAATTATAAGACATTATAATTAAGAAAGCTGCAGAAACAAATATATTTTGAGAGTAAACTTAGATCTGCTTCTAGGAATTTTACCAAGCATCTAGAAGGCATCTGTTAAAGAGAAAAATTTACTGGCATCACCCCAATTATTTATCCTCCTCCTTACCCCAGATGCACAGGATCCGATTAGCCAAAGAGAACAAATTGAACAGGAGGAATTTAGGCATCCTACCTGGACACGTTTGGTGTTCTGGACGATGACGACGAAGCAGCGTATTGCTCCTAGCCGCAGGCCTGCAGCGCAGGTCCATCAGGCCGCAACGGCAATGAATCAATCTTGGCAACTTGCGGCGGCAGCGAGATCCAACTCCATGCCGGGGGCAAAGGCTGCACCGGTCGATGATGTCACTGAATAATTAATATATCTAAGGTCCAAGAGAACTACAAACTCAACATTGAATTAAGCATAACAGGCACAACACGTCAGAGAGACTTACTAATCACCATTAACCTGTATACAAAACAGAAGGTTGTAAATTTGCTTTATTAGTTACGAAATAATTTCAGCACATTTTACACTGGTACACTCCAGCAATGAAATGCACTCACCCAACATCTAAACTACTTTCCCCCACGGATGGAAAGTATATCGGATATGCTCTGTGTTGCATATATTACGACTGAAAACTCCCTCCCTAGCAGTCATGCAACAGTAAAAGAAAAGAAGATTAGTCTATGCTTGCCGATGACAATGATTTTGAAGGTTGACAAAATAAACAATGAATTTTACAATCCCATAGGAAAGTATACTACAGTTATCGTACATCCAGTCAAAATTATAACACCTTTTGGGGAATTCTGTTATCTCTTTGTCATATCAAGTTATCAAAGTACGGTGAAAGGAACAACCATGCAGTTCCGATGCTAAAATTACTTTTCTTGCTCAAATTTTGAGGTGCTAGTGCTAGTAAAAGTGTTTCCTGCATTAAAGGGAAGAAAATGGATGAGCATATGGTTGGATTGGAAAACTTTAACTATGGAGTCATTTATTCTACATATTTGAGAAAACTAATTAAGTAGCATTCAGAAAGAGCTAGCAATACACTGAAATGGGCTGAGTAGACCCAATGCATTTAAACTGAATATTCATTGATGCAAATAGGAGGCATTACTTGATTGGACAAAGATTCTTTTTATAGTTCAAGGTGAATCACCAGGATACATAAGAGCCACATCTATCCTGCCATCACTCCTTAGTGGGCTGTAGGAAATCATCTCTGTTTACAACGACAAATGCTCTGCTACTATTCTGAGCTCATAGCTAGTAATTCAGTTTTAAAAGACCGATAACTGAATATAATTATGAAAACTACAACAATTCCATCAAAATAGCTATTGCAGAAGGCCTGGATGAGTAAAATAAAAATAAAAAGTAATACCTCACAATAGAGAAGGATGATAGGGAAAGGGAAGTGAAAAAATCCTGCAGACAAATATACACCATATTAGCATACAACCCATAATTGACCATATTAACCATTCAATGATCTACCAGCTAAGAGAATTAAAAATGTAAAGAAGGATCAAATCCATTTGGTCCAATGATATGTATGTAACATTGCTAGGATAGGTATAACAGTCATACAACAAAAATACTGAAAATGGCATGTAGATAGTAGAGTATTGAAGCAAATCGGATCTTCCTGCATATAAATCATCTATTTAACTTAAAATCTAGTTCTATTAGAGCCAAATCTAAGTCATCTAGAAATTACATGAAGAACCAAGTGGGCAGTGAGAGCAAATACACAAAGAAAAAAAAAAGTTAATCAGTAAGTGACTGAAAGCCTACCTGATGCTTGAAATACTAAGAGCTTCAAAACACATATCGTCTGTACATTATCAATAAGAGCTCCTCTAACGGTACATAGCATGCAATTTGAGAGGGGAACGGAGGCAGAGATGCACATCGGAGCAGCGTTCTTGGTTGGCCACGATACCTTGATCGCTGGAGATTGAAACGACCTTAGAGGTTTGGGGTCGGGAGCCTCAAATCCACGGCAGCGCATCGTAGACGAAACCCCCACCCCCTGCTCCAGCAGTGCCATCTTCGATGATGCTTTAGGCCAACCTAGGGTTTGGGAGGTGAGGCTGGGGATTGGAGGCATCGATTGGTCATAGTAGAGAGGGGCCGACGGAATTAGGGAGCGAGAGGGAGGATGGGAGGGCAGAGAAGGAGGAAATGCAGGCGAGAGGGCGGGCGGGCGAGCAGGTGAGGCGTCGCGCCTCCGCCGCCGTCTCTGCCTCACGCGAGAGAAAGGCGAGGAGCGCGAGGCCGGCGCCTGGGCGGAGACCGTGAGACAGCGAGGAAGAGGCCGCGTCTGGTGTGCGGAGCGAGGGGAGCGGCACGACAGCAGGCAAGCAACGGCGGCGGCGGCGGCGGCGACAGGCGAGCAGTGGCGGCGGCGGCAGGCGAGGTCACGTGCGCGCGAGCCTGGTAGTGCGGCTAGAGTTTATGAGCGGCACGGCGATGATGGTTGGAGGAGGGCGAGGATGCGCCGGCGACGGCGCGCGCAAAGGAGAAAGGCGACGGCGGCGGCGGAGTGGCTGCGTAGAAGGGCGAGGCGGCGGCGTGGCCGCGGCAGGCTGCGGGCGAGACGGGCACGGGGGCTAGGGTTTGGTCCGGCTGGACGAAATCTACGCCGTTCATTCGCGATTCGACGATCCCACGGCTGAGAAAGGGCCGGCACAGCGGGACAAGTGGACGGCCAGATCGACCCTACGGTGAGATCGGACGGTGGACAGCAGCGGGGACCGGTACATAATTAACCGAAAGCGCAGGGGGGTTTTGTAAAAAATGCTGACGTGGCGCTTTAAATTTTCACCGCTCCCACGGCGTTTAAGTAAATCAAATATATATATGAGGGGAGGTGTTTCATTTATCTGTAATTGTCATTTTCCTAAACTTTTTGGAGAACTGTTTATTTTCTTTTCGTCGGAAGGCTTCAAATACTTTATTCACATGTTTGGAAGTTGGCTTGCTAGTTTTGACTCAACAAGAAAAAAAAATATACTTGCAGCAGCGTCTGATTTATTCGGGTTCTACGAGTTCACAAGAATGATATGGGTTTTTTTACAGAACTCAATATAAATCTTATGTGCAAATATTTTTCAGGGCAATTCCATTCTTATATATTTTTCTGATGAAAAGGCCCAGTCTAGATCGGGCCAAAAATTCATGTTGGCAACCACTAGACGGACCAGCCGATGGAAACAAGATAGGCTTGTTCCTGGGCCGACAACACCTACAAAATCCGTTGCTCTAAACAAGCCCCACCTCCACCCTTAAAGGCTTGGACAGTTATACTTCACAGGCACGTTTCGCACTCCTGTCTGAATTTAGAATCAACAAACAATAATAGATCATTTCAATCATTCTGTTGACACGGTTGCCGGGTAATCGTGAGCTGTGAGTCGTGAGTCGCCCAAAGTAAGCTGGTAATTTTTATGCCGTGGTTAACAGCAGAACACAAAAAGGAAAAGGGTGTACACGTTTTATTCAGAAATAATTATCAAATGTACAATCGAGTTTTCCACGAAGGAATATGCAAAAGCTGACATACAACGATTGGTAGATTACACATTTAAAACAGCCATACGCCTGTTGAGGCTTCGTGAATCAGGAGAGCCTCTGACCAAAAAAATGCCGGGTAAACAAAAACGAAAGAGAACAGCTACAACCTTAAAATGGAAGGGAGTAGCGAACAGCTCCAAGTAAAGGAGTATTACTCCGAGTTGAAGAATTGCGGTAGCAGTGAATAAGTTATGTCAAACACCGTTCAAATGCAGTGCTGTTATTTGAGGATCACATGTCCACCTTTGTTCAAAGCTGTCATCAATCTTTAAGAATCTCTGTTTCCTGTGATGTCATCAGGGAATGTGCATAATCTCCTGCTCAGGTTCATTCCATCATCTGTTTGCATGCCCTAAACTAAACCAGACCAGATTGGCTTAGATCTTACTTGTGAAAGTCCATATCTGATGTATGACATTACTCAACGGTCACTCCGACATTCGATTCTAGAGGAACTGTTATCTTTTGGTCTCGGCTGCGTACAAATTCTCAATGGATTGTGCACCCTGTTTGGATGAATCGATCCAAAAGGGTGACAATGCCACCACCTTCCCAATAATTATCAGAGTAGGAGAGACTAGATCCTCCGACTTGACTTCATTCACAAGATCCTTTAACATGGCGAATACCTACAACAAAAGAAATGTTCAGCACAGAAAACTGAAGCCACACACAATTTAAATGGTGAGGATCAATGCTCAGTACCATGCGTTGTTGGGGGGTAGTGCCACGCTCAACTGCAACAGCCGGTGTATCCGGTGGAAGACCATGCTTCATCAACTTGGGAGCAAGAGATGGCAGTGTTGACAAACCCATATACACAACTAAAGTTGTGTCAGGATCTGCTGCATTCTCAGCCACATATAGAGGATCTGGCCCACCATTTCTAGAGTGCCCAGTTAAAAATCTGACACTGCGACAAAGATTACATGTCAAGAACAAACTATTTATAAAGAACAGAACTAGTGGACATCATTTAATTGGTATAAACAATATTAAATACAAAGCCAAACATCTAACATCCAAGAACTGAAGCCCCTAAATGGCAGAACAGTTCATTTTCAAATAAGGGAAATTATTATGCTTTTCTAAAGTTCTTCAGGCGTTAGAGTTAAGTGTTAGGACATCAGAACAGATAGATGACCACATGGAGCAATGGTGCCTACTGCCAAGTGCTTTCGACTTCCTGTGATCACATTCATGGTGAATTGTGGTGCTAAGATGTGTTTGAGAAGTATTTGCACATTAAAATAACACCAACAGATCAGCAGAAAAAGTTGGCATCGATACAGATTGAATATCATAGGTACATAAGTTGGCATGTCACAAGAAAGATAGGGGGTGAAAAAAATGGTAAGTTACCTGGTAGCAACACCTCTATGGGTTAGTGGAATGCCAAGTTCTGCTGCAATTCCTGAAGCTGATGTAATTCCTGCATTTGCATTCACACAATTCACATCTCAGTCACAAAAGGCAGTGCAGAGTATTCAAGCTACCATATAGTGATTGTTGTACCTGGGATAACTTCAACTCTTATTCCTTGTTGTTGAAGGAAATCCATCTCTTCTCCACCCCTTCCAAAGACCTAAAAGATAACAAATAATAATTTTAGTGTTTATTAATGATGGGCAAAAGGTAGCATACCCCCTACATGGAAAATTAGGTCGGTCTTAGATGCCTATGTTCTCAGCATGTTATGCTTAGTGATGTGTGGTACACTGGACTAGTAGTTTTCAGCACCTTTGAAGGATTTACATCGATATGTAATGTACACACAAATGGTGTGACTAATAATGCTGGGCATACGAAACTATAGGATGTTTCCAGTTACTACCGTGCACCTTCAAAAGACAAAATCGTTACTTTTCACAGGTTACTTCATGAGAAGCATTTCTGTTTATACAACTGACAAAATCAATCAGAACAGGGATTGTTGATTTACATTGAAACAAGCGTGCGTGCTGCGTGCACACAAACACACACGCATAGAGAGTGAGAGAAGCAGCCTAAATAAAGTTCATTTCCTCTTCCTCTACTAATCGTTTCCTCTCCTAATTATTTCTATTTTGTGCCAGGATTAAGAACTTCTCTATGCAAAAAAGCCTAAAATCGTCTCCCAAACCAGAAGTTAGCCTTTCTTCCAACTTATCTGTTGCTTTCCAGAATCGCAACTCAGAGCGAAAAAACTTTGATTTCTACAAAAGCGTGGACTGATAATAGTAAACACCGAAACAGTTTCCAACATAAATCCAGCATCTGAAATGATCAAGCCGTGACCAAGTATGGATTACGACGAGTAATACGTTAATCGCGAATGGCATAAACAATAGCAACAGATGTTGCGCTTGCACGAGCGTGCACAGCCAAATTCCCAGGTCCTAGATAAGTTGCATTACATGAACAGTGTATTACCAGAGGGTCGCCGCCCTTCAACCGCACCACATTGGCACCAGCCTCTGCAAAGCTCAGGAGCAGCTCATGAATCTCCTCCTACATTTCGCACGAACAACATAAAAAAAACCTCAAATAGATAGATTTTGAGACAAATGAGACGAGCAATTGTTTACTACCTGGGTGCGGCTGTGGTATCCGGCCGTCTTGCCGACGTAGAGCAGCCTGGCGCCCTCCCCGACCAAATCGAGCACGTCGTTGGAGACGAGGCGGTCGTAGAGCACCAGGTCCGCCGCCTCGATGGCCCGCACCGCCTTGAGCGTGAGCAGCTCCGGGTCACCGGGCCCCGTCCCCACCAGCGCCACCCTCCCGGGCCCGCCGCCGCCGCCCTCCCCTTCCGCCTCCCTCCCTCTCGACGCCCGCAGCGCGTCCAGGAGCCTCCTCAGCTCCGGCAGCTGCAGCGCGATCTCGTCGTCCCGGCGGCCCGAAGAAGCCGCCGCAGCCGCAGCAGCGGACGACGACGACGAATCGCCATCCGAGGCGGCGTAGGACCAGGCGTCGCGGCGGTACCGCGAGGAGGATGTGGCCTCGGTGAAGGGCGAAGCAGCAGCGGCGCAGATGACGGCGTGAGCGGGGGAGGAAGAGAAGGAGGGCCGTGCGGCGAGAGCGGTGGTGGAGGCGGTTGACGCGGGAATGGGGGCGGGGAGAGGCTGGAAGCGCGGTGGTCGAAGGGCGAGCGCCATGGCGATGCCGGGATAGTAGTGGTGAGCTGATGGCCGTGGCACTTTTATACGGCGAGGGAGCAGCAGGAAGGAGGAGGACGAGGAGGAGGAGGAGAGCTGAAGCCGAGCGGAGTGGCTCGTCGACGTCGGGGGGTGCGGTTTTGGATGCGCGAAGGGGTGGAGGGAAAGGGGGGAGGAAGAGCCCCAGGACCAGGAGGGAGGGAGACGGCTGGATTGAAAAGTGGCGGCGGCCTTGTGGAGCGCCGAAGGGCCAGGTTCAATGAACCGCTGCGGCACAGGAGGGGGTTTTCCGTTGTGTTGTTCGGGGCGAGGAGGTAGCGAAAGCCAAGTGGGAGTGCGGCTCTCGGCTGTGGGGCGCGCTGTGCGTGGCTGCCGGACATGGGGGCGGGTTCGCTCGTTTGGCGATGGCATCGTCATGGCTTGTGTCACTCACTCACGCGCACCTATTCAGATTTCAGAGACGTGGGAATCGCGATTTCTCAACAACGAAGATGGCTCAGGAGTCAGGAGTCAGGAGTTCGCGGCTGATAATCCCAGGGAGACTGTAGTTAAACTTGAACTACTATCAGGTGCTCAATGTTATTTATTCCACCTCGGTTTATTATAAAATGCTCTAGTTCTTTTTCATATTCAAATATTTTTAAGTTTAAGCATCTAGAACACCTAATTAATTTCATCAAATATAATATTAAATATATTTTTATAGCATGTTTATTTTGTGTTGAAAGTATTGCTATGTTTGTTTATAAATTTGATAAACTTAAATATATTTAACTAGGAAAAATATCAAAGTGTCTTATCATATTAAAATATGGTAAACGGAGGGAGTAGCCACTGTTTGTTTTTAGCCGCAACAAACTTTAAATTCTGAAGCTTTATAGTTTTTTCATCATAGTTTATTTTTAGAATTTGTTTTTAAGGGCTAGTTTGGTTTGGTTCCAAATTGTGCCCTACCAATTCATTGGCAATTTTTAATAGTGTTTCTAGTTGTTTGGATTGGTGCCAAATTTTAACAACACATCTCTTAGATAGTAAAAGTTTTAGCCATTCAAATTTGGTTACCAAAAGTTACCTAAACTTTGGCAATACCAAGATTTTGATACGGCACTAAACCAAACTAGCCCTAAATCTCCAAGAACATGAATATAGAAATTTTGCAATTAAATTATTTTTAGTTGCATAGTTATTATTCCGTGGCTTATTAGCCATAGATCAAACGATCAAAGCTTTACTCTTTTCATAATTCATCGGTTCTAATAGATTAGTAATTATCGTTTATTTTGTTGTGCTTTAATTTATCATTAAAGGTGCTTTAAGCAATGGTCAGCATATATTGAAAAGTACACCACAGTAGCTGCTCTGAAATATGATCAATGCACGAATCTACCACTGGGTGTTTCAGTGACTTTGATTTTCCAGAAATTCCTTGTACACTTTTTATGGCTAAAAGTCTGCAACCAACTATTACTTCTAAAAGAACGCAAGGACTGCCTGAATGTATACATTTCTTTCCAAAGGGGTGGAAAACAATATCCTCTTCCTATTTGGAGTGCACTTATCTCCATCTGCAAGGTGGAACTAGGCGCCGACGGATCATTCTAACAACAATTCACAAGCAAACTTCTACCGTGAACATTTTCTTTTCCTGGAACTGCGCCACAAAACCTTTCTGTTGTCTAGTATATAATAGATGCATTGATTTGTGTTGTCTGTTGAGGTTCTTTTACCTATACAATGGGAATCTTAAGAAGTACAATTGAGAGGAAATACAGACATACGGAGATGGCAATCCCGGCAACAAAATTTTGATATAGACGATTGTTATCTCTGCTGGGAATAAAAGCTGACTTCAACACACCTGTCAGCTCAAACACTCTGTATGATATCTGCAGTATTGACAATCAAATAAATATTCCTGGCAACTCTAGTTATATTGGAATTAAAATAAGGAATTCAGTTTTTCTTTTTACTTACAAGAAGATATATTGCTGTAGCAAGCATAAAGTTGAGCAGTGGGTAACCCGGAATGAAAGAGAGAAGCCATTTTGGCTGCCCGTTAGGCATGTTAGACCTGTATGCATATAAGAATTCAGTGGCAATCGAAAGAGACAAAACATCTTGATATGTAAGCACAAAACTGAAACTTTGGACGTGCACAGCCATCATTGCCAAAATCTAGGTTAATGATCCATCCAATGTTTCGTCCTGTGGACACTGCACCTCTGTCCAGTACTTCACATCATAAGCACCTTAAAGGCTTAAACAAGGATATAACGTTTTATGGTATAGTTGCTACTGTAATACGTATTTAGTGGTGACTCTGATGATAGCAAATGTGAAAAGATAAATGTCCAGAATATCTGATGGAATCTCCCTACATCAGGTTCTCCATTGTGTCAAGATTCTACATGGTGAAGGTCATGTACCCTGCATCAACATGATGATGTCTAGGGCTCTAGCTTTTCATTGTGATCTTGAGATTCACTGCTCCAGTTTATCCATGTGAGAAATCGGAACAGTACCCAGGTTGAAGATGGATTTCCTTAGGATCACCAATTCCTAAAGAACTGGCACATCTTAAGTACTGAAAACCCAGTACTGGCTTGGCTACCGTTAAGTGACTTCCTACTTCTGCCTGATAAGCTAACATTTTCTAACTTACACTTTGACTACTTGTTTGAGCACTAAGAAAATCAGCATCTAAGTTATTAATATTGTTCATGTTAAGAAAAAGCATGAAGGTCCAAAAAAAGGATTGGCATAATTCTGTCCATGACTTGCAAAAAGAACAGATTTCTTAGAAGTCCAAAAGGAGTCCTGTTGCTAAAAAACAGAGATTTTTTAAGTTCTTACAGGAGTCGAATATTGACATAGCTGAACCATATCTCCTATTGAACAGTTGTGTCCAACAGGTTAATACAAACAAAGCCCAGAATTTAAAGCATTGCAGTCACAGACACAAAAGATAGGAGCACATACTGAACACAAAAGGCTAGCATCATACCTGAGCCAAATGTGGATCTGAGAGATATAGGTCTCCAGAGTAATCTTGCCAAGCCACCTATTGGTAAAAAGTATGTTATAAGTTTAGTCTGACAAAGTGAATCCACAGGAATTTAAATATAAAAAGTTTTAGGTTATAGTTTGAAAAGACTTACGCAAAAAGAGTTAAAGAGACGTTTCTAAGCTGCTGAGTGCAATTCCTTAGGGAGATATAAACACTGCATGGAAACTGTGGTATCATTAACACTGATACAAAAGCCCACATATATATTTTATGGCATATTTCTATACTCACGTGATAGGAATCCATGATGTGTACGGATGGTACTTGTTGTATGTAATTTTGTCTAGTTTGTAAATATACTCGTACCACAAATAGCCAGCCTGAGATGGAGCAAAAAGGAATGGTTAATAAGCAGTCTACTCCGTGCATCATTGCTAATTTAATGTAGAGCACAGAGGGGACTTATGGATAATGCAACTTACCACCAAGGAAATACTAATGATGGTTCCCTTAATTGACAACCTAACCTTAGTTTCAGATTCTTCAAGCTTTTCCATCCATCTTTCAACCTGTATGACAGAGATCTGCATTTCAAGCACTACTACTAATAGAAGAAAAATACTTGAAACCATAGCATAATGAATTGCATCCTACATAAAAAATGATGGAGAAGGGCAGAAGGGCAAAGACTCTACAGTGATATCAAATAAAAAACAGTCATCTGTGATCCTTGAAAACTTACATTTGGATGGAAGTAGGCATAGATCATTCCAATAATCCATATATAACGATCAAGGCCAGATCGGAAATGCCACTCATGCAACAGTGGTAAGTTTGCTTTTGAAGGCTCTGGGTCCTTGTAGCCTGCATCACAAAAGTACAAAACACATGTTAACATGATTTATCTAGGAATGGTAAGAAAAATGACACATCGAAATATAAGAATAACCAACCTAGCAGAAATGTAAATGGACCCCACAGCAGTTCAAATACACCAGGAATTTCCCATATCAAGATCACTGCTAAGAAGCAGCTGACAATCTTCATCGCCATCACTGAAGGTATCTCATTATACTTATTAAAGAGACCAAGGGACCCATATACCATAAGAGTAAACAAAGTGTGCATTGGGCATATGTAATAGAGCATGTAATCATTGTCAAGGACAATGCAACAGAAAGCCACAAAAAAATTAAGTCTCCACATCATCTGTATTAGAAATATGGTTGTCAGTGTAAACCATGCATTAAATCAAGGAAATGAAAACATACTAAAGTATCATATAGAACAGATTGGGGTTAAAGATCAGAATGGCACCTGGGCAAATCTGGCAAGACTAAAATCTTTCTTAATATAATAGTATGAGAAGTTCCCAAATCCAGTCATCCAGACATAGGCAGCAATGAAAACACGAATTGCATTGTATATTTCAGTGGCGGCAAAATAGTGGTACATTAAAAACAGGACCTGTAAACAGCAGGTGGAAAAGTTACAAATCTTACCTAAAAGTTGGCAAAAGACAGCAACTGAAAATAATGGTGACTGACATTATAAGGAAACTACCATTATGCCTGTGTGTTGTGAGTTTGTGACAGATCTCAAATGAATATAATATAGGTTCTGACTTTGAAAAATAATTATACTCTAATACAAAAAAAAAACCTACATATACATATGCAAAATTTTAGTAAATTTTGCCCCTAAAATAAAATACAGCACTCAAATGTCTACATAAATTTATCCACGAAATTTCTTAGTTGAAGCTACATAGAGCACACCAACACCATCACCAATTCCAGTTTTTAAGGAGTAGATATATGCACCTCTGCAGATTGCAGCAAAACAGTACAAGATAATGATGTTTTCGCTAGCAACAGTCTAGTAAAATATACTAATATGTGGTTCTAAAGAAAGTTTAATTCATACCGAACACATGCCAAATATACTACTGCATGTTCAAGCATATGTAGTTGAAAATAACCTGATGGTACTATTGCAAAATAATACATAAATACTGACAGCAGCATTAATTATAGCTGTGTATGATCCTGCGTGTCAGTGAACTAAACTGTATTCTACATGACATGAAGCACTGCTGTGTCAGTAGAAGTGTAAGTTGGGCACAGCCATTCAGACACAGTTTACAGATATAGTGGCAGCCTGATATGCAAAACTGTACCCACCTTGTTTCCATCATCTCAACCAAAAAACCTTCAACTTATGAAACACTAGACATATCAATCAATGAATCCCCCCACCCCCCGCAACACACACACATGCACACGGACTGCTTTGGAATGGCCAATATATTTCTGGCAACTATAGACAGATCCCACTAGAAATACCAAATCGAGATAAACTGTCAGGAACTTGTCTAGGAAAAACTAACAAACCCACTCTTCAGATCTATTAGCATCAGATCTTTCAGAAAACATTTATTACGATCACCAATCACTCACGTGTTCCTTTGACTAAATTGTAACACAAACAGGACAACAAAAGAAATAATACAAAAAAAATACAGTGGATTCAAAATTTTATAATTATTTAAGTCACTAACCTGCATCCAACCTTTCCATTCCTCTGTTTGGTGGCGATTAAGATAGAGTATAGATTTCCCTGAGAATGCTGATTTGTCATGGTGCTTCTTAAGTGATGTTAATGCTGATGCTATGATGAGAAGAATGTATAAAAACAGAAACAGATCACGGTTGTAACTCTGGCAAAGTAGAGGGAAAACCAATCATTATCAAAATATGGTCATAATATGATAGCACAAAAAAGTTGAACTGTCCAAAGTCTGTTAATTATATTTAATATGTAAAAAAATAAAAAGGGTTTAATAGAAGATATTAGGCAAGTGAGCAGTGAAATTCATCAGTAACTATTTGTTAATAAACAAAATAAGATTACAGCATATGTACTCTTATGCTCATTCGTTCGAGAAGGTAAAATACAGTAGAGTAGGTAAAGATTGTATGACAGAAGACTAGTGGCACAGTACACCAAATAACATACAGGTAAGTAGTATGGAATATCAAGATTATGTCACTTCTAGCCAATTTCTCTATTAGAGTTGCAAAATTCGGAGAAAGACTAAGCAAAGAAATGAAGATTCTATTTCCTTGGTGTAAAATGTTGGAGTTTACAACTGAAAAGGAGGGAAAGATATAAAAAGAAGAAGTAAAAAAGGAGTACAGTAGTAAGGTGCGAGGATGGCACTATACTAATATGATAATCTAGCAAAGAATACCAAGAACTTTCAATCAGAAATTGAGAGAACGATCATTAAAATAATGATGGCATCAATACCTTCTTGCTTTCTGGAAATATGTTTGTCCGATCACAAATGTAGAAATAAACCAGAACGATGCCAAATTCTGCCCTGTAGAAAGATAGCGCTTGTAAATATCGATGGATATTTATTTTCAGTAAATGCAAAATAGTTCTATAGGGTCTTACATTGCTCTCAGTACAGCACGATTTTCCAGAAGGAAAGATTCATCCATTGTTATAAACCTACAGCTCACGACATTGAGATGTTAATTCTCAGCATTCCATGTTTGTAATCATGAATCAAACATCTACTATTATGCCAAATCACCTTATGAGGTTTGCTTTTGTAGAATTGATCCGAAACTTTGTAGATGGTGACTTTGACAGGCCTCCTTCCAGCAATACCGTTTTATCATCTTCTTTGACAGTTCCATTCTCCAAATTGGAATCGGAGTGACTATAGAAACAAAAAAATGCACAGATAGAGCCAGGGTAAGTATTTGTTACTCAAAGGCTTAGAAAATTCGTAAAAACATCACTGTACTGCTGAGTTAATACTGACCAATATAGCTAACTTACACTTTCATAGACGAAGATTTTCTGTACTCCAGGACTTCTGAATAGATCCATGCAATGAGAACAGGGAATAGACCAAGCAAAAATGACACCTGAAGGAATGGACAAAGCAACAAGAGCCATCAATTGTACTGTTGTCAATTCTAAGATAACTGAAGTTCATAAATAACATGTGCCCTTAGCTTAGATATTTTTGCAAACAACAAAAATCGTGCGCTTAGCTTACCTACTAGTACTCCACTATCCTGACAAAACTTAATCATAGTCTTACTCTAAACAATATGTGTTTAGTAGTTTTCCTTTTATGTTTCCCAAAAGGGACTATCTATATAGCATTCGACTGAAAATTAGCCTAAAAATCTGTCAAATGTAACTATAACATAATTACAATGTAATTTTCATAATTACACTATATTTATACTCTAATTACATATGTAATTTTCATAATTACACTATATTTATACTATAATTACATATGTAACTTACATGTAACTCGCATGTAATTATAGTATAAATAAGATGTAAGTTCAAACTAGATCATACTATGGTAGCCCAATGGGGCAGTCACGGCTTCATCCCATGAGATCATAGGATTGATCCCTAAATATGGTTTTGTTTTTCTTCCTAAAAGCACATATCTTGATGCGTATTAAACTGTTAGCATCTAGAACACATCCAACGGTTTAGAAAGTGAAAGATTTAGCCATCAAAAATCTGTCAACAAATATTTAGCAATTCCGTTCCCAAAATCAAGTTAAGCATATACAGATGAAAACAAACAGCAATATGCATTTCCTGTAAGCAATGTAGGTTGAATCTGAAACTTTTAACTTGGCAGAGCAACCATATGTTTGTGCCTCAGTTGGTACCAAACTATCCTAACTTCAAATCTAAGACACCTGCAAGGGAACATAAGTACACCTAACCTCCTAAAGCGTCAGATGCAAGATGAAAAGACGACAAGCAACCAACCAACCAGTGGTTTGCTCCATTCCAGAGGCTGGAGTGTTTCAACTTTCAGTCGCATCACACAGGACCGTTTCATGAAAAATGCTTAATTACCATACCAATATATGCACCCATCAATTAATCAAAGCCGCATCCATCAGCTATCAATTAACGCTCATCCTCATGCTATCCAATTCGATGAACGCCGCGACTATCGAGGAGAATGCATCTACTTCAACGCGTCCAGCAACAAACCAAATCGAACTTACGCGGGCGCAATCCGGGAGAAACTTTTTTTTTTTCAAGAGCAGCGACCGCAAGTCCAGAACAATTCCCAAGGTTTAACACATCAGTCAACACGGAACAGCACAGGCACGTCAACCAATTCCACTACCCGCACGCGACCTATCCAGAGAACGAGGACGGCGACGCGCGCAACGTACGTACCTGGCCGGCGGTGACGGGGCCGAAGACCTCCATTCCCGCCGGGAGCCCCTCCCCTGAGCGTGCCACGACCAGATCCCGGGAGCTCGACGGGTCCGGCCGAGATCGCGGAGGGAGGGAGGGAGTCAGGGAGGGGATCACGCCGCGTTCGGTGAGCGGTGAGGGAAGGAGGGGGTGTTATATGCGGCGTTGGCGGGAGGGGAAGCGAGCGGGCGGGCGGGCGCAGGGCCCGGCCGGCGGGAGGGAGGGAGGAGGAGATCTGAAGCAAGCGGGAGGCGGTGGGTGGTCGCTCGCCGTCAGAGGACGGAGGGTGGCGGGCTCGCGGCGGGGCCGGCCGCGGAGGAGGAGAGGTCAGCGCGAGGGAGGCAAACGATGGTTGGAGTTTTTTTTTGTTTGGTTTCCTTCAGTTTCAGACTCGCGTGCTCGCGTGTGTTTTGCTTGCGCTTTTGCTGCTGGTGCTGGTTGTGTCTGGGTTTGGGATTCGGGAATAGTGTTTTTTTTCTTTTTTCGGTAAGAAAACGGGATTTGGGATGATGGATTTGATTAATCGGCTGTTGAGACGTGGGGTTTGGAAGTTTGGACGTGGGATTCATTCATCATCTTGGCTTACTAAAGTGAAGCGACTAGAGAAAGGGATCAGTGTACCCTCCTAACTAACGTAGAGAGGAGTAGAGGGGAAGCACAAATGTTGGAGCTATGGGTGGAATCTTTTGCCGGTCCATGATTGGAGCTATGGCAGGCATCGTTCCTAATCTCTCTCTCGGTACATCTCCTACATAAATCCTGCCTAATCTCGTTGGAGTATCTGATTATTCAGGGCATTCACAAATCAGGCCCTTCACAATGCTCCTATGTGGATCATGGCCACATATCACCATGTAGGATGGCTGTTGTTGTGTCGGTGGGGGACCGTTACTTCGTGGGTAATAGGAGACCAACTTAAGAGCTGAGAGACTCAGCTCAAAAAGCTAAGAAAAGCAAGGAATCTTGCTGCAAGGCTACAACAATCCCACCATTCCCACCTCCCCATCCTTGGAGGAGAAGAGAGGGGAGCCGGCAAGGGATGACGAGGAGGATACCAATCCGCCGCCGAGCTCCATTACCGCCACCGTCGTCGCCCTCCGAGCCCTCAAGCCCCATCTCCTCGTTGCGCCGGTCGGGAGAGAAGGAGCATCGGCAAGCTCTCATGCCGTCATCGAGCTCGCTGGCCAACAAGGGTGAAAGGGTGGCGTGGGAAAGGTGAGAGTTGGTCATGGTGGAGCTCGAGTTGCCGGCCACTATCGACAAAGCTATCGTCGGCCTTCGGTTAGATCCAGACAGCACCGTTGAGCTTCAGGCCGGATCCCGCTCCTCCTCGACGCCTAAGAGGAGAGGGACGATGGCGGTGGCAGCCAACCTCCCGCAGCGCCGTTGTCTGAGAAGGGGCTTTGTCTCCTCATCGCCGACCGGGAGAGGAGGGGTACTGGCACTCACGCTCCCTCCGTCGCTCGTGTGCCGCCGAGCTCATCGTCGCCTTCCGCTTGGTGGCTCTACCACCGCCTCGGCCTCCTTGATCCGTTGCCGCGTCCCCAGCCTCCTTGGATGCTGCCGCCGCGAGGAAGAGAGGAGGGGCACCATGGAGCTATCGTGCCCCCCTTCCACCGCTCACGTGTTGCCGAGCTCGTCTCGTCGCCTTCCACTTGGTGGCTCCGCCACCGCCTCAGTCTCCTTGGCCGCCACGAGGAGTGAGGAGGTGCACCGTGGGGCTGTTGGTAGCCTCCGGTGGAGGTTGGGGAGCCGTCGGCTAGAGCTCATTTCCCACCGCTGACTGTCAATGGATTGAGGAGGCAGCCGGGGGATTGAGGAGAGTGGAAGGGAGAGATTTTATATTTGTTTCTGAAATTTAAGGTGTGTGTGCTAAATTTTGGACTTTATGTAAATTGAAAACATATTAGGACTAAAATACAGGATGACAAAGGTTGGTATGAAAAATAGAAAACACTCATGAAGCAACTCTACAATGTGGGAGAGGAGGTGTGATCTCAACCTACATAGCACATGCGGTCTACATAGCTCTCACTGCTATTGCCATCACAATGCTCCATGGCGAGTGACCTGCAATTCATGTAGGACGTGAGTAGCCGTAGAGGAGAGAAGGTAGGAAGAGTGTGTTTGCAGTGGTGCCAGAGTACCTTCTCCTTCGCAAGGGCACGGGAGACTTTGTAGAGGCGAGGCAAATAAGGATGTGTTTGATTGTGAAGGTTGAGAACCTTTTCCTCTGACACGGAAAACAGAGCAAATCATTAGCTCATAACTGATTAAGTATTTGCTAAAAAACTTGAAAAATGAATTAGCATTATTTTTTAAAATCAACTTTTTATAGAATATGTAAAAAAAACATACCGTCTAGCAATTTGGGAGCATGAGCGTGGGAAAGGGAATGGAGGTTAGGAACTCTAAGAAACAAATCGTAGTCTACATAATGTAGCCTAAGCAATCCGCTAGAGAGGAAAATGGATGGAATTCGTTGTGAACCACCACCATCGAAGTCGTTGAGTCAAGTTGTGCTGCAACCAAGGCCATAGCCTCGAGCCGCTCCAACAACAGGGACAGAGCTAAGATATTGAGGGGGGGTGTCCAGAAACCCGGTCAAAAAAATTTTGTAGCTATAACTCAGCTATTTTCACCATGTATGCACAACCCTCGACACAAATTTAAACACCCGTATCAGCTTAAACTCGATATAAAGTAGTGTAAATTAAACAAGTGGCACCCCCTCCATTTCGTTCTAGCTCCGCTCCTGTCCAACAATGAGGATTGTGCTACTGTCGAGGGTCCCTTTGCTTGCGGATTCGGATCGCCTGCCTTCACCCCGTGAAGGCACGGACGTGCAGTCAGCCCTCATCCACCGTTCAAGCCATCGAACGGCTCGCGTGGTGTGAGTGCTTAACAAAACCAGCGCAGCCAGTGGCAGCATACGCACTGATGATGGTGCCCGCCACTGATGTCGCAGCCGCCGCCCGTGCAGGGAGTTGCTCGGAGCTCGTCCGCTGGTATGCTTGGCCACCAGTCGCTGAGAGGAACAGCTTCCCCACCGCAGCCTTCCGTCGTGAAAACTTAAAAAAAAAAAAGACAAGAACATAGTACAGAGTTCCAACGTGATCTTCATCCATCTATCGCACATACGTCGAGCTCCTCGCGCACCGCTTAGCAGAAGGCCGTCGAAGCCCACTTCACCAACGTCGCCGCCCACTTCGCTGACGTCGCCGCCCGGGTGTCGACGAGACAGCCATCGTCCGTGGCGTTGTCCTATTCCCGCAGCCAGCAAGCCGGTTTTGCTCCCGTTCATCGATGCCAGACGGCGCACACATACCATCAACGACGACGGCAACAACACGATACATCCATTCGTGAACTCGTTGCTCGATCTATCGATCCCTGTGGGAGACATCGCTGTCGACGGCGAGGGCAAGGAAGACGACGGACTTGCTGGGATTTTATGGGCTAGCTTTGTTAAGCGCTGATGCCACGTGAGCCGTCGGATGGATTGGACGGTGGATGAGGCTGACTGCACGCCCGTGCCTTCACCTCGTGAAGGCAGACGATCCGAATCCTTTGCTTGCTAGGCCGACCAGATTAGGCCACTCCACTGCTGCTATTACCATTTGCTCTGCCTTAGCGCCACCTTATCATCGCTCCGTCTCAGGTCACGCTAGCGCCAAGCTTTCTAACCTTCATCCATTCAAAGGGATTCTCGAATGAGAAAGAGGAAAGATAGAGAAAAGTGCCGACATGAAAAAAATATGTTTGTGTTATTTTGTAGTTTGCTTTTCAGTGTATGATTTTGGATGTAGATATAAATTAAAATGAAGCAAGTCTTGATATAAAGACTGAAAAGGATGAAATGTAAATTATTGATAGGTCTCTTCAAAAGTAGTCTTCATTGTGGAGAAAGTAGCTCCAAAGTAGTTTTATTCTACGCGACACCTAGTAGTTATCTTCAATGTAAATATGTTATCATGTGTACGCTGTCAATTTTTTTTTAACGGTTCTTTTGATGTACGTGCAGTAAATTTTCTTGAGACCTTGTTTTTATCTTGAACTTCTTGAATTTTAGGAGATTGATTTTGGCCCAAATGGTATCGACTTCAATCATAATTCCATAATTTCTGAAAAAAAATTGCTTCAATATAGTAGAATTTATTTGGTCTAACAGTCCAACTTACGCTTTTGGGAGTTAACAAGGACATGATTTGTGTTTGAAAGGCTTATTATTATGGTGTGCCTTAAACCAACAGGTGTTCAGTGTAACTTGCGTCGGAGCGTATTTCATGGGCTCCCTACAGACTCTCGCCTAGGGCTGTCAAAAAAGCTTGAAGCTCGCGAGCTACTCGAGCTTAATTCGTTATGAGCTCGATTCGAGCTCGGCTCGTCTAAGATTCAATCCGAGCTCGAGCTTGACTTTAAGCTCGCCATTCTGCCGAGCCTAGCTCGAATAGCTCGGCGAGCCTAGCACATGTTCCCTCTCCTGGATATTTCCTCCCCCCCCCCCTCTCTCTTAACTCGTTTAAAATCTCTACTAGTACTGAGCACTGGTACTGCCAGTGGCAGAGTGCATTTGTTGTCCCATTTCCCAAGTCCCAACAAGAGCATGGCTGGTAGTACTAGTACTACTACTAGTGTGCGACTGTGCGGCTTGCATAGGAGCACTAGTATTATTTTTTCCTATCTAACTATGTTACATGGATACTTCTCTCAGGCCATGTATCCGTATTGCATACGGCTTCGGATACGGATACGTATCAGATACGCCCTGATACGTATCTCGTACGTATCCTCTCTTTTCACGATTTTCAAATAAATCAAGAAATTCCCAATACGTCTCAGATATGATCCAAACCCTAAATCCATCAATCAAAGCCCCGGCCAGCATCGAGCGAACCAAATTCCACACCACGAGCGCCGCCTCCCCCAACCCTGATTCTGCTTGCTCTCTCCTGCGTGGCTGCATCGTCGTCGGCTCGCCGCGTCGGCGCCACCGCCGTCCACCGTCGCCGGGCCGTGCCTCTGCCGTCCGCGGCCGCAGCGCCACGCTTCCGCCGTCACCGGCTCGCCGCGTCAGCGCCACCGCCGTCCACCGTCGCCGGGCCGCGCCTCCGCCGTCTGCGGCTGCAGCGCCGCGCTTCCACCGTCGCCGGTTCGCCGCGTCGGCGGCGCCGCCGCCATCCACCGTAGCCGGGCTGTGCCTCCGCCATTCGCAGCCGCAGCGCCGCGCCTCTGCCGTCCGCTGATGTCTCTGCTGGGCGCAGCTCTGTCGTGAAGGGAAAGAACTCGATGAGCTCTTTTTTCTTTCATGTGAATGAGATCTTACACTCTCGATGGGCAAAAAGTAGTACTCCCCTGCATTGCTTGGCACACTCACTAAACCTCAAGTAAAGTTCTAATTCATTTTGGTTTTTGTTCCATATCTTGTAATAGTTGCTAGCAGCTTGATAATTTTTTTTACAATGTGTAGGTTTATTGTGAAACTTGGTTGGAGGATGTTCCAACCAGCCAAGGCCCTCATATGGATGCAGAGATTTCAGAAAATGAGAAATAAATGTTTTAGAAGATATTTCTCTGGGATGACTTAAGAAAGATCAAACAATAGTTTGCAGATTTTTCATTGTTTGGGAGTGGGTTTAATTCTTTTGACTCAATTGAAGATAGAGCCCATAATGGAATCTGATGGTTGGTGGCTTGGTGTTGGCATGCTCTGCTCTGCTAATTGTCTAGTTTACTCTTCAATTTTTTTGTATTTTTTAATATATATATATATATATATATATATATATATATATATATATATATATATATATATATATATATATATATATATATATATACGCGTATCCTCGTATCCTTGTTTTTGGAAAGATGGCGTATCGGCGTATCGCCGTATCGCGTATCCGTATCGTATCGCCGTATCTGGGTAACGTAGCTATCTAATCATACATCACAGCTTCAGTATTTCACTACATCAGGTAGGCTTGAGAAAAGCTCGAAGCTCGAACGAGCCGAGCTCGAGCTCGACTTCAAGCTCGCGGCAAACCTCGGCTCGGCTCGAGCTCGACTCGAGTCTATAGCAAGCTCGACCCTACACATGGAAGCTCGCTTGAGCTCGGCTCGTTGACAGCCCTACTCTCGCCCGGATCACTTCCAAAGCTCATGGGATTTCCGGCCCAGTGCCCGGGAGGTGGCCTGTTTTCCCGATCAACACTGCGCTTGCCGGACAGTGGCTTGACATGAATGTAGTATATGATACTGACTCAACACCGTTTTGGGGCGCTTGCCTTCACGTTTCTTGGATATGTCACGTTTCTTGGAGATGAGCCATGCTCGTTTTCTTTGCCGGTGGTCATGATTGGTAATATGGCTCTGTACGTTGGGAAAAAACGACACGTAACATGGATGTGGTGGTTTCATCTCGGACAAGCTTATGGCTGCTAAAGCTGAGCATGATATTTATCGTTTATGGGTTTGATATATCGTTTTCCCTACCGGGAGGTAAATATATATGTGTGATTATTTTAACGTCGACACTTAGACACTAGGACGAACAGATTTGGTCAAAATTTGAAGACAGGAAGGTAATTTGAAGTGGATTTCGAACTAGGCATTTCTGTGGTGCAAAGGTTATTCATTAGATGTACAAAGGAAAATAAATCACACATGTTTATTATACATGTCTGCACACATACAAACAGTTATCGTTATCACACATACCAAACCTGCACATCTTCGAGTGTGGCTGTTTAACATACTCTCGGGAGATAAGAGGACCCGTAACAAATCTCTCGTGACCTTGAGTCACAAATAAATCGGGGATATGCAGGAAAGAATTGTTTTTCTCGCCTATTCTAAAAATGAGATGAGCTCAAATAGTAGTTTCCTCTTGCATTAGCCTCCAATTTCCTAGTACCGGTTATTTAGTATTTACCTGTCAAACTAAGAAGTCGAAGAGTATACCACAGGTAAAAACCTCTTTAGCTAGTGAGTGTAAGTCGAAGAGTATTTGTCATCACTAAAAGAGATTTGTTCCGATCTAACAAAAATTCCCTCGAGGTACCAGTACCTAATGGTACCAAATTGTTTCTGACCATCAGATCTAATAATGCCCATTGTCACACCCTGAAGTTTCCTCTTTTCCCTAGCTTTAAAATTCATTTAACAAATGGCCCCAAGAAATTGTTTAAATTAATCAAGAGACAATCATTAATCAATAAATGCGATTAATAATGGGAATCAGCATGGTGGGACCTTCCTTGGGTTCCACATGTCAAAACACATTGACATGATTTTTAGTGGAATTTTCAGAGCAATGGAAGTATTTTTAATAATTCAAATCGAATTATCAGAATTAAATAAATTCTAAAATTCCTTTTTTCTCCTCCTTTCGGCCGTGGGCCGCCTTCGGCCCACCATCCCCCTCCCGCGTGCCCCTCAACTGGGCCGGCCTGAGGCCGAGGCCCAGCTGGCCACCGTGCCCCCTCCTCCCTCACGGGTCGCCGACAGGTGGGGCCCACCTGTCGGGCCCGTCTCCCACCTCCGACCGACGCTGCCCCGCCCACAACCACCGCCTCCCGCCTTCCCCGCGCCACTCCCCCACCTCCTCCGCAACCGCCGCCCATGTCCGCGCACGCCGCCCACCTCCCGCATGCCTCGCGCGCACACCCGCGCCGTGAGATGGCCGGGATTCAATTTTTGAATCCCGCCTCTCTCTCCTCCTCCACTTCGCCGGCCTTTTCGCGCCCTTCCCAGCCACGTCTCGCAGCCCCGTGCCTATATAAAGGATCCCCTCACCCTCCTCTACCTTTTTCATCTTTCCGCCAACCGCTCCCGAGCCCCCTATTGCCCTCGCACCGTGCACCCATCCACCACCGCCGTCTCCACCGCTCCGGCCACCACTAGCCGCCGCTAGCAGCCACGCCGTTGCCGCCGTCGGGTTCGCAAGACCGAGGGCTATCCCGTCCGCCGATTGCCCATCCGGTTCCACCGTCGGAGCTCGCCTTCCTTCGCGCGCCGGTGAGGCCTCCATTGCCGCCGCCTTCGACCGACGCCCTTGCTCGCCGTGGATCTCCTCTCTCTCTCTCTCTCCAATCTCTCTTTTTGCTTCCTTAGGCCACTCAAGAGCCCGTCCGCAGCTTGCCGCTGTCGTTGTCGCCCCCTCCGGCCGTTCGCCGTCGCCATCGGTGAGGCCCTTCCCTCCTCCCTCCTTTTTCCTTCTGCCGTGCCGCCGCTTGCCGGTTGTGCGCCGTCGCCGCGCCACGGTTCCGCGCCGCCGCTCGCCGCCTGTTGCCGCGGGGCCGCGCGCCGCCGTCGCTGGGCCGGCACGGTTGTGCCGTGCCTTTTGTCCCCGTGGACCACCGCGGTGGACCGCCCTTGTGTCACTAACGGTGGGGCCCGCCTGTTGGCGCCGCTCCTCCCCTCGCTGACACAAGCGCTTCCCTTTAATGCGCAATAAATCCATTAAGGCTTTTCTGAGTATACCATCTAAAATTCATAGAAAATTCATCCGTGCTCCGTTTAAGCCCATTCAAGTCTCAATAAATCCAGAAAAATACAAAGAATACATTAAAAATAGTTTTATTTACTGTTTCAGTAGTCTTATAGCCTGTTTGTCTTGTTTTCCTTGCATGTCGCGTAGAATCCGGCATTTTCGATGTTTCGAGTGTACTTCGAGGTAGTCGCTGAGGTCCCTCCAGCACCAGAGCAAGGCAAGTCATGCTTGTCATTTGAACATATTGTACCTAAATTGCAAATGCTCCATTATTCCTTTAAATTCTGCATTGTTTTATAATGTGACTGTATGGGATATTTACCTACCGTTCTCAGCCTTATTATTTGTATCTCAAATTCCTTTACTAACCTGGGATTAAATATGCTTAGATGCTAGTTTAGGAATTGCTTAGCCCCGCTTAGTCCAGATAGTCCACACAAGGGAATCACATTAATGCTTAGGCATTGGTTACTAGCATAACTTTGGACATGTACCACCATGATGATATTAAATACTTAAAATATGCTAAATGGTGGGTTGTGGGTGCATCGTTTTGCTAGTCGTACCCATGGTAATTAAGGACTGGTTCGCGGGATGCCCTGGAAGAACTTATCGTACATACCACAAGTCAGCGTGGGCAACGGCTGGGCTTGCAGTGTAGCTTTCCTCTAGCTGACGTATCCAGCCAAGGGTGAGCGTGATAGAGTTGGATGGGTCTTGTGGCGGCCTTTGCTGCTTTCGGATTCACCTTGGCACGAGAGGGGATTGCCCGCTGCCTATTGAGGAGTGGGGGCGAAACCTGAGGTGTGGTACGATTGGTTAGAGGAGGTTATGCGAATGGTCCTGTCATGGCCTCTTTTTGGTATGTCGTCGTAGCATGTCGGCGTACGGAAACATGTCGTGGGGCTGTGTCTTGTGGGTACAGTTTTACACCTCTGATCAGAGTAAAACTATTCGAAAAGCCGTGCCCGCGGTTATGGGCGGTCGACCAGATTCACCGTGATTAGTTTCATCACTTGGCTTAATTGGAACTGGTTAGTTCAGGTGGTGGGTTTGGGCCTGTTTTAACGTGGTGTAGTATTGGACAGTTATGATTAATATTGATTAATTACATACAATAGTTTTAATGCTTTCAACTACTGCTTTTAAACACTAGCTTTATGCAAATGAACCCCTCTAGCTCTCCTTGGTTATATCCTGCATCATACCTCATCTTCCAGTATGACTTGCTGAGTACAGTGGGTAGTTGTTGACGAAAAAATCGAACACACTGGCCTGGGAGATCTGCTTAGCTCCAGTGCAGGTCCAAATATGATGAGATGCGAGCGTGCTAGTTAGTTTGATCCTGCAACTGACAAGATATGCAAATAGTAGATCAAAATAGCCAATCGGCTGACAAGCCGATGGAGTAGTTCCAGCCGATAGCCGATGCCGGTACCAGCCGATAGCGATAGGGTTTAAGCAATCGGCTATATGTCCAATGTAGATATTGATATAAAGGCAATCGGCTGATGATCATATCATATAGCAATATAATCCAGTAGAAACCAATCGGCTAACAATATAAAATAGTAGAGCAAATATTGGTCCGAAGGTTAAAGCACACATCGGCTGGAGGTCCGATGTCATAAGATCCACAAGAGTAGATAGATCAATGAAACCTTTGTTGTCATCCGCTAAATCCAACTTATATGTATATACAATCCTCATAAGCCGATGCAACGTCCAGGTAACTTATCAGCTAGCACCCCGATAAAACATTAGCATGAACCTATCGGCTTAACAAGACTTATATTATCAACAACAATCTAGTAGGTCGAACCTAACCGATGCAGCACGAGATTGTATATGATAATCTAATACTCGATGAGCCGATAGATCTGTCTAATGTGATGGTTATAACAAATCTATTTATAACAGCATTGCGATTATAGAGATATATTGGCTAAGACAGAAGATCAGACCTAACCGAGACAGTTCCAACTAAACCGATGCGTCTCTAAACACAATGCAACTAGAGATAGAATTGAGATATCAGGTAGGCAAATATATCAACCAAACCGGAGCGATCTAAGAGATCGAAGCGATGCAGCCTTGAACAACACCAACATGGCCGACAGATTCACCAGGGCCCGACGGGACGTAGGACTTACCCCTTCGCCGAAGATCGAAAGCCGATGCAGCCCCGCGTCAGGTGCCCAAATCCCGCCGGAAGGTAAGTAAAAACCTCGGTAAAGAGGGTGGCGATGCGCCCGAGAGTATTATTGATCGATAGATTGATAGATTACAATGACCCCGGGGTACATATTTATACCCATAGGGAGATACTAGTCCTTGTCGGACAAGAAAGAAACTAAAAAGGAAAAGATAAAGTCCTTATCGGACACTAAACACACTTTCCTAAAGATAAAAGGAAACTAACAAACTATGCCTAATTAATAGATAATTGTTATGTCGCATCCTTCTTGAACTCGAACTGTTCCAGGTAAGCTTCTTTTGATTGATCCGACTCCACCAAGAACACGACATCGTGGCGACTTGACTCTCATCGACTGATTCTAGAACTTTGAAGCCGATACTGACTCTAAACCGATGGTAACTTTGGGCTTACGAAATTTCACTGTTAACACATGCCCCCCAGTTTTAGAGTATGAGAACTCATGCTTCAAAATTTCTTGTCTTGATAACTCCAAAACCGATCTTCCTTTGCTTCGTGCAATCGGCTTTCATGAGCCGACATTGTTTGCATTAGATGAGCTAGACTGTCAAACTCGTGGCAAAAGAATCTCTCTCTGATAGGTGCTGACAATCCTTGGAATGCAAGATCCGCTAGCTGTTCATCGCTTAGGCTCAAACTATAACATTGGCTGTGGACATTATGGAATCTCTGAATATACTCCATAGCCGATTCTCCTTCTTGCTGCTCAACTGATATTAAGTCTGAAAGCTTCAACTCGCTGACTCCGGCAAAGAAGTAGTCATGAAATTGCTTCTCAAGATCGGCCCATCCTTGGATAGAATTTGATGGTAGTGATGAAAACCATGTGAAAGCCGATCCAGTCAAGGACAATGGAAAAAATCTAACTTTCAGAGCTTCTTCAGCCGATGCCTCCCCACATTGTGCTAAGAATCAACTGATGTGTTCCATTGTAGATATATCATCTTGCCCTGAAAATTTAGAGAAGTCTGGAACCTTGTATCGGTATAGCAATGGAATCCTATCAAACCACTCAGGATATGGCAGCCGATACACAGAAGTATGTTCCTTAGGTTTGATTCCAAACTGCTCATCTATTATCTTTGCAATTCTATCGGCCCAATCTTCTATATTCTGATATCTTTGAGATTCTTCTGGCCGATACTGTTGATATAGCTCATCATGCTGACATTGATGTGCCTGCGCCCCAAGCTGATGCTGTTGTTGTTCTTCAATCTGCCCCCCGAGCTGGCTTTTCTGACTAATTAACTCATCAATTGTTACCTTGATCAAATGTTGTAATGTATCCACCACAACTCAGATTGATCAAACAATGCGCAATGAACTGCTTCATCAACTGTATCTGGAAGTATTTCAACTATCGGCTTGGGGAATCGAGTCTTCTGAGTTGGCCCTTCTGGTGTCATGATAAAACATTGAAGACAACGCATTTGAAAATCAGCTACAAACTACTCCATCTGTTGCATTCGTTCCTCCGTTAAATTCTCCACTGTGACCATGATCTTGGCATTGACTTCTTCTTCAGACATGTAGATATAAAATTCGTGCTCCCACCAGGCGTGCCAATCTGTGTTGATGAAAAAATCGAACACACCGGCCTGGGAGATCTACTTAGCTCCAGTGCAGGTCCAAATATGATGAGATGCGGGCGTGTCAGTCAGTTTGATCCTGCAACTGACAAGATATGCAAATAGTAGATCAAAACAGCCAATCGGCTGACAAGCCGATGGAGTAGTTCCAGCTGATAGCCGATGCCGGTACCAGCCGATAGCGATAGGGTTTAAGCAATCGGCTATATGTCCAATGTAGATATTGATATAAAGGCAATCGGCTGATGATCATATCATATAGCAATATAATCCAGTAGAAACCAATTGGCTACCAATATGAAATAGTAGAACAAATATTGATTCGAAGGTTAAAGCACACATCGGCTGGAGGTCCGATGTCATAAGATCCACAAGAGTAGATAGATCAATGAAACTTTTGTTGTCATCGGCTAAATCCAACTTATATGTATATGCAATCCTTATAAGCCAATGCAACGTCCAGGTAACTTATCAGTTAGCACCCTGATAAAACATTAGCATGAACCTATCGGCTTAACAAGACTTATATTATCAACAACAATCTAGTAGGTCGAACCTAACCGATGCAGCACGAGATTGTATATGATAATTTAATAGTCGATGAGCCGATAGATCTGTCTAATGTGATGGATATAACAAATCTATTTATAACAGCATTGCGATTATAGAGATATATTGGCTAAGACAGAAGATCAGACCTAACCGAGACAGTTCCAACTAAACCGATGCGTCTCTAAACACAATGCAACTAGAGATAGAATTGAGATATCAGGTAGGCAAATATATCAACCAAACCGGAGCGATCTAAGAGATCGAAACGATGCAGCCTTGAACAACACCAACATGGCCGACAGATTCACCAGGGCCCGATGGGACGTAGGACTTACCCCTTCGCCGGAGATCGAAAGCCGATGCAGCCCCGCGTCAGGTGCCCAAATTCCATCGGAAGGTAAGTAAAAACCTTGGTAAAGAGGGCGGCGATGTGCCGAGAGTATTATTGATCGATAGATTGATAGATTACAATGACCCCGGGTGTACATATTTATACCCATAGGGAGATACTAGTCCTTGACGGACAAGAAAGAAACTAAAATGGAAAAGATAAAGTCCTTATCGGACACTAAACACACTTTCCTAAAGATAAAAGGAAACTAACAAACTATGCCTAATTAATAGATAACTGTTATATCGCATCCTTCTTGAACTCGAACTCTTCCAGGTAAGCTTCCTTTGATTGATCCGACTCCACCAAGAACACGACATCGTGGCGACTTGACTCCCATCGGCTGATTTTAGAACTTTGAAGCCGATATTGACTCTAAGCCGATGGTAACTTTAGGCTTACCAAATTTCACTGTTAATAGTAGTACTCAGTCTTGCTCTATCTCCAACCCCAGAGTTCGAGTATGCATCTGATGGTGGCTACTCGGAGGAGTAGGCTTCGTCTGTGCCGTCGAGGATGCCTGTGGAGTGGTGTCGCCCGCTATCCAAGTCAAGCGTTAGAATAAGCCCGCTTTTATTTTCCGCTGCATTTATGTAAGACTTTTATATGTTTCTGAGACGTGGATCTGTATGTCAACTTTGTCGTCTGTGTACCCTGGCCGATCCTGGACATGGGTTTTAATGCACATTTTGCTTGGAATTTTATTCGGGAATTTCTGGGCGTGACACCCATTCTGCCCAGCTAGATCCAACGATCGGAACGATTTAGTACCGTGAAGTACCGGTACCGTACCTCGAGGTACTTTTTACTGAACCGGAGCAAATCTATAAGTAAAAACCTCTTTGGCTAGTGAGTGTAAGTCAAAGAGTATTTGCCATAAGTAATAACCTCTTTGGCTAGTGAGAGGAAAAGTGTTTCAATTGAATAGAAGGATGGTGTTTGACTCCTACTACAAGAGAATCCATAAAATTTACTATGGTCCATAAAAGTGAACCGGTATCTTTCGGTGTTATAAAACTAAAAACGTGAACTTTTAATGCTATATATATATATATATAACCAATTTTGTCTATTTTTAATCGAATCTTGTGCTTGTCTTCATTCCGTTAAGGACTTAACGGTGTTAAAATGCACGTGAAAACATGGGGCAATTCATTTAAATCTTGTGGTTGCCCTTACTTTGACTTCTCAGTTGTCAGTTTAACATGATCAATGATGTTCACTATATTGCAATAGTTTTGTCAGTTTAACACATGTGACGATAATTTCATTTGATTATAGTGGTGCGTGGAAGAGATTTGCGGGTAGCAGTCCCTGCAAAGAAACGACTCGTAGTTTTTGTCAAGATCTATATATCTGTGGAAGTGTGGATGATCAGTTGCTTTCAAACGTATGCTAACTAACAACTTAGCAAGTAACTTGCGTGCAACGATCAGATAAAAACAAGCGTCTAGCCTAGCTAGTTGCTGTGATGTCAAATTTGCAGGTTAATTATCTATCCTGAAGAGCTACAATATATCTTATTTGTCCTCTAATGACAGCGAGCTGCGAGCTTACCGTCAGCTACCATAATAGCATGAATACTGTCAACGCCAACCAAATGTGTATCAATTCAGGAGAGGAACATGGGGTTCCTTTTATTAGAGTTGACGTCGAATATAAGTATAAAGCCAGTTAAAATTTAGGACTTAGAGTTATGCTAGGTGTTAAAACTATAGTAAGAGTCGAACTCTATCCTAGAATCTCTCTTAAATAGAGGGACATATCTGTTGTAACCGTATGACGACTTAGTATAGCGAGAGAGAGCGGCTGCCGGTGGCGACCAACCATGAGTCGTTGTAACTCTGATACGCTGTAATATGCTGTATCGGGGAGGAGCGCTAATCAGTGTTCCGGAGATGTAGACCTCGGCGGAACTCCGTTATCAAATATCGTGTCTACTAGGTGTCTATGACGTTTCTTCCGCGTTCGGTTTCCGAGATATATATCGGGTCGGTTTTTCTAACACCTTCCGGGAAATTCATGATCTTATTATATTTCAGTTTTCACAAAGGCAGCAAGTGATTTTGGTTAACGTGAATCTTCTGACAGCTCCGTCATTTCTGCTTTTCAAGGTGAAGCCTGTAGCCACGAGAGATAATCATCATTCAGAGTTCAACATTTCCAACACTTCCTTGTAAAAGGGCTAGCCAGCCAAACTAGAGAAGTTGTAGTAACCGGCAATAGAGGAAGTAGTACCCTTGACGAAAAAGGAAGTACATTTGGGTATCTGAAAAATGCAGCCCCTTCTTGGGAGGAAGTTCAGATCTGCATTACCTGAAACACATGGTAGACGCGTTCGTTTTCGCTAGAATTGAGACACTTCACACTTCGCATTCTAAAACTAATGGGGAATGCGGTGAACACGCCAATCTCGCGTACGTCTGCAGTGCTATAGCTCGCATGGCCGTAAGAAAAGCTGCATGAACTGCCGCGAGCCCGCGACTGTGGGATAGCTTCTATCAGCTGCACGGCACTGCACTGCACGCCTGACCGGTCGGCTCACCGAAGGGGATCGAGGTACGTGGTGGTGGTGGCAGGAATAATTGCTCTACCTCGGCCAGGAGAAGAGCTGCAAAAGCGTGGACAAGTGTAGCGCCCCCCGCGTGCACGTGGCGCGCCAGCTGCTGGCGACCCCGCGGCCCGCGTAGCCTAACATGCCCGCACATGTGCGTGCATGCCTAAGCTAGCTAGCGAGCTAGCTCGGCTCACCAGACGGACGATGTACTGCGAATCCCGAGCTCCCGTCGCGCGCGCCACGACGGCGTCGATCGGGAGTACAACCTGGCCTGCACCTGCACCTGCTCCTGCTCCTGCTCCGCTGCTCGATCCCCCTCCATGATCCATGGGCATCTATGGGCACAGGACACGTAGTACGTCGTCCATACGGGTGGCGGCCTGACGCGCGCGCGCCTCCCTCCCTCTCTCCTCTCGCAGGACCGTGTCCTCTCCGCGTACGCGCGCGCGAGAGTCAAGTCGCCGTGATGCGGCGTGCATGGGATGGGAGGGCTCGGGCTAAAAATTCGCGTCAAACCATGTGGCCGGGGCGGATTCCAGCCGAGCCGGCATGTACGGGGACCGGGGAGCAGGGCGGTGTCGCGGATGTGGACGGATAACTCGGTTTCTGCGTTTGCCGTGGCGGATGATCTCCGTTAATCTACTATACTCACCGCGAGCGAACGCATCTCGTAACCCAGCTGTTTTTGTCATCGATGGGAACGGGGTGCCGCCACATACTCGCATGCACGCAAAGGCGCACTTGGTGTCACGTGCAGTCGTGCAGACGATCCGAGCACCGGTTGACCTGTGAAAATAAAGGCTGCACATGAGCCGACATGTATATGCGAAGATCCTATCGCCGTGCGTGATGCATGCAAGCAATGCTGCATGCCACTTCCGCGGCTCTGCCCGTTTGGGCATCTCATCTTTCCTTGAAAAAAGAACACAATTTGCTCTGCCCAAGTGCCCCATGTAGTACAGATTTTTATGCTCGGGTATTCAAGAGTAACAAAAGAAGAGGAGAGAGAACTAAAAACAAAATTAATGGAGAAATTTGAAAAGACAAATGCTGCGTATTACTACTATTCAGTACATTTCGTAATTTACAGCTAATCCTTTTATAGGAGTAGGAGTAGCTTTCATGCATGTTGGCTTGTCTGGTCGCACGGCACATGTTACCCGTACACGACATGACGCGCACCCTGCGTACGTACTACATGTTAGCCTTATCACACAATTAATGAACATGTCACTAATAATATGCGTAGACTGTGTACATATCCTGTATACGAGTACCACGACTGAAAAGATGATAACGCTGAGATATCAGATCAGATGTTGAAGAGAAAATGTGACGTATCGTCTTCCACCATGTACCACAAGTCCACCACACACTGGCTATACAACTAGGTAGCCCCCCACGAAACCCCCCCTCTCGCTACACGTAGCAAGTTGACTAGAGCGCGACTACAGGCTAGCTCGTACCAAAGCCAAGCCCAGATGCGCTGCACTCCCCCCACGCCCGCCCACGTGCGCCTGCCACCCCCACCCCCGCGCCGTTCCCTTCCTCCCCATCGCGACAAAACAAAACGCCGTTTTACGCCGCGCCGCTACCACAGTGTAGTCCACCTCAGCTGCGCCTGCGCGCGAGAGGGCGCGCCGTGAGATTCTCGCCACCTTCTTTTACTGGCGCGTTAGACGATTTATAGGCGCGCCACGCATGGCGAGTTGGTCGCTCGCTCGTCACGCGGTAGCGGTAGCGGTAGCTTGCTAGCTCAGCCCACCCCGAGAAAGACTCGCTCGCTGGCCTGGCCATGGAACGCCGTGTCGTGGCCGTGCAGGCGGAGGAGGACGAGATGGTGCGGCAGCGGCAGCGTCAGCTCGTGCGCGAGCGTGGGAGGCGCATCAAGGCGGCGGCGGAGCTCGGGCTGGCGCGGTCGTCGTCGGGCGGCCGGCAGTGGGGCCGCGCGCTGGGCCGGCGAGCCCTCCTGCTCCGGAAGGGCCCCGCTACCGCGGCGCTCTCGTCGTCGACGCTACTGCTAGAGACGTCGGCTGGCCAGGAGGAGTCGAAGCAGGGGAAGGCGATGGAGGGAGAAGCAGAGCAGGAGGAGGAAGAGGAGGAGGAGATGATGGTGGATGAGAAGGTGGCGGTGCTGCGGCAGCTGGTGCCGGGGGGCGAGGCGATGGCGGTGGAGCGGCTGCTGGACGAGACGGCCGACTACATCGCCGCTTTGCGTGCGCAGGTCGGCGTCATGCGCGCGCTCGCCTGCCTCCTGTCCGGCCTCGGCTCGCCGCCGGAGAAAGAAATATCCGTCACGCCGGAGAAGCCTATATGAGAATGATGCGTGGGCGCCACAGGTTACGTGTCTCGTAAGAGGTCTCGTGTAAGCGCGCGTTTGAATCTTCTGTAGTGAGTTTCGTTCGTTTCTACTCTTCGTACGCATTACTTGTTCCCTTTCACCTCTTGCTAGGCTGGCAGGCAAACGCATGTTATTTTGTATAGTGGGACAACAAGCTAGATGCAAGTAGGAATTTTAGTGTAAGCTCTGCCACTTGAATTTTCCACCTCCTGGTGCTGTTGCCCCTGTCGTCGGAACATGGAAGTAACAGCAACAAATGCAGATTAGCTAGCTGCTGGTGATTAGGAGTTGTGAATGCATGGCACCAGATTTTATTGTATTTTGTTGCTAGGCAAAAGTTAGTGCGAGTATACATTTGTAAAGGGAGGAAAGGCAACACTAGAGCATGCATGCATGCTCGTCCTAGCATCCTAGGCTGATAAAAAGTATCGCGATGTGAGCATGCATGTGGCTCGATGTTTGCGAGGTACTTTTCCCATGTGGCGAGCGCGATCGTAGATTCGTCGAGGGATCACGGATCTGTAGCCTTGCGGTCACGTAGGTTCTCTTCTTAATTCAGACAGCTGCCTGCCTCAAATGCTATGGAGAAGAAACAGAGCTAGCGCACTGAATACTGCGTCATCTGCTTCCGTGAAGTGATTCCTGCATTCCTTTCTGGGTGAGGCAGAAAAAACGTCAACGTGCACAGAGTGAACTCTCGGTTGGTCAAACAAAGCGATCATATCAAATCAATCCATGGGCTCTTTAATGTAAAGAAAGAAAAATCAGAGCCATCGCGTGATCAAATCTCACAATTTGTTAGCTAGACCAGATCCGTACAAATAACGTTGCAATGAAACAGATATCACGGTAGAAAGATATACTGTACTGTAATATGACTTACGGCCAAGTGGAAATCTTTGATAGGCCAAACGCGATTCGCCCCTTCTCCTATATTCGGGGGGCCCAAGTTCTTAACTTCCCAACCGCGTACGCAGTTTCCAGAATTCCAGGTCAAAGCCGAAACACCTCCCCGGGTAGAAATCTTTCGGATTATGCTGAAAAAAAAAGACCAGAAACTCAGAGAGTAAAAGCTAAGCACGTGAACGAACAATTAATCCGTCGGCTCTCGGCTGAATTGATGCGGAAAGCAACATCCATATGCTAGCTCGTGTAGGAGTATTTTGCATTACTAGGAGGGTGTCCGTGCGTTGTAACGGGTAAAAAAATAAAATAACAATAACCATTAGTTCATCGTTCAATTTTCATTATTTCAAGAAGCATTTATTCACTTAGAGCCAAAAAAAAGATATGGGATTTCACCACCAGAAGGATTTTTTTTTTTGCTTTAAAGAGGTGAAGATAAAACCACTAAAATTTCTATTAAACTGAGAAAAATGCTACCCTTTTGTGTTATGGACCATGCAAGCTTCTATATAGACGAGAATCTTAACACAAGCTTCTATGTAAACTGAGAAAAATGCTGCCGCATAATTTGCATACAAATAGTTTGTATCAATGTCAAATTTCCATCAAGAAATCTCTGCTACAATTTCACTTCTAATGAACCTGCTAATCTCTCTCCATGTCTCCAGCTCATGCCATAAGCTCCCACTCCCACACTCCTTTTCCTGGCAAGTGGCTAGTACACCAAGGCCACATGCTAGAGTGATCTAGAGCCTGCCCAAATGAAATGACATGAGAAGCCACATGAAGAACTTTGGAAGCACGATAGTTCTTCAGTAATATCTGCTTTACTGGTCAAGTTGATCACTCAACACATCTATAAAGACACTGAAATTCTAATACCTTCGATCTTTTGACATCAATTTACTGGTCAGAACACAACATATCTATAACACCAAGAGAACCAAAATTTGTCATCTTAAAGCAATTATTGGAACATTTAAATAAAAAGGAATGTATTGTGCAGGCCTAATTTGAAAATTTTGCAGTTTGATAGTTTGGAGCTAAAACTTAGGCTTGTGCAGGCCTGCGTTTTGAGATAAATTAAGCTAGTAATGTGTGATGTCATGCATAAATCGTTCTGAACTTTAATAGTCTGAAACTTGCACGTGTATTGATTCTGAAATCTGAACATGGGCATGCAATTTTTTGTCAACCTATCTGCACATAGCTTCCATCCACTTTGAAGGAAGATCTGACAATGATATACTACAGTGCACAGATGAACACATCACTGCATATTTTGGTCCAAATATAAGAATGCTTATTACACAAACACCATAAGATGGCACAATCCAGTTCATGAAAGGAAAACACTGATTTTTTTCCTATGAAAAACAAAAGGTGCAATTACAGAATAAAAAGCATATAATTTTACCTGGAAGCGCTAATGTGTTGAAGCGCTGCAGCACCCTTCCCCTGCCCTCGCCCTTGATCTGTTGGCAGGTTCTTCACTGCACTGAATTGAACTTTGCATTCACCTGTCAACTTAGCACTTACAGACAGAAATGTCCCGAATAAGATAATGTCATTTATGAATGGTGCCGCTATAATATTCCAGCTATTGAAAGGAGAAAGTGTAAAATATGGTTATCAAATCAAGAAGACTGTCAATTTAAATGAGAAGCGGGAAAATTCATACTCATTAGTCAACTGAATAGCGATTTGAGTAGGAAGCATATCATCCTCCTAGGGGAAGAAACGTGCAATCATCAGAAAAACCGTTTCGCATCAAAGTGAAAAAATCACAGATACACAACCAGGACAGGCTCAACAGCATATGAAGCTAACAATTAACACAGCATGACGAATCGGGGAAAATATCCAGGCACCCATCACAATGCAATGCAACAGATTCGTGTATGAATCAGGGATTAGTGGAGGCGGTGACCACCCAATTACCAGGACAGGCTCAACAGCATATGAATCAGGGATTAGTGTATTTTTTGCTCGCATATTGACTAAATTTCATTGAGTGAAGGTCTTCTCTCACATTTATAGAATTCAGGTGTGGTTTATCACCATGAATTCAGGTGTGGTTTATCACCATGAATTCCCATCAGCAATTACGCTGATCATCAGAACTTAACATGAGACACTTACCATGAGGAAGTATATATATAATCACATCCAAATTTTATGTCTAATGTGAGCACCTAGCCAGTAAAACAACTACCAGGATCATGACCAAACAGAGAGACAGTATGTTAATACCATAGGAGAAGTCGTTGTAGTGATGAGTGTGCACCACATGTAAATACGGCATCACAGATCAATAAATTGACAGACACAACATAGATCAACAATATTTCCATTGCATGTTAAAAAATTGATATCGCAGAAATTAATCAAGTAAAAACAGGACAAACAGAAGAAACTGGTCTTACTTTCACAGTAGGGAAGAGTACCTGGGTGATGAAGGAACCTGACGTCCTGAAGAAGAGTGAGCTTGTGTCCAGTGGAAAGATTTCATTTCAGATCTACGCCGTTTGTGGGATAATAATTTAAATACCATGGGTAGGTACAGGATCAATACTCTTTTTTCGCTGGTAGTACTCTCGCATCTTTTGAAGCCTAGCTTCCTTGTCGTCAGCACTAAGAGCAGCATACCGCTCCCTAGCATGCTTCCGCGTAAGTTAAATCAGAGTTAAATTAGTGATGCCGCCGAGTCTACCTGCAGAAACTTGTACAGAAATCATTTCACAACATAGCAACAGTACGAAGCAGCGAGATGAAAAGGGAGAAAACAGATAATGTCCACAAATCAGATACACATTGTAGATATACCTTCAACAGGAAACTGTTTCTTTTACTTAAACGAAACTGTCTAAGTGATACTTTCACATACATTTTGATTACAGCTCGAACAAAGCAGTACAGTGCTAAAATCACTTTGAAAAGTGAATTGGTTTCTGGACATTTGCTCAACAAATTTATGAACTTTAGTTGATTTGTAACTTTTCTAGAAGGGGTGATGTCTAATAATCGAACACCATATAAGAAATTTTACATTGCTAAAATCACTTTGAAAAGTGAATTGGTTTCTGGACATTTGCTCAACAAATTTATGAACTTTAGTTGATTTGTAACTTTTCTAGATGGGAACTTTAGTTGATTTGTAACTTTTCTAGATGGGGTGATGTCTAACAATCGAACGCCATACAAGAAATTTTACATTGCTAAAATCACTTTGAAAAGTGAATTGGTTTCTGGACATTTGCTCAACAAATTTATGAACTTTAGTTGATTTGTAACTTTTCTAGATGGGGGATGTCTAACAATCGAACGCCATATAAGAAATTTTGTTTACCTTTTGTAGATGGGAATGTCACTCGGTGATGGAGGGGAGACAGGCGACCAGAGTACTGCATCCACCTGCCGACAGCAACCAGCGACGACCGGAGGACCGGTGGGCAGCTTCCGGTGCGGCGCGAAAGGGCTTCCGGTGGCGGGGATCAGTCAACGGCACGCCTACATGATAGGAGACGGCGGCGATGGGGGCGCCGGCGGTGGAGGCGTGGTGCGGCGACTGGCGAGGAGGATGGGGTGTTGCCTGGCGGTGGCGGTGGGGGGGGGGGGGGTGTGGGAGGAGCCACCTGATGACGACGACCTGGAGCCAACGACGACGCGGAGGAGTAGGCGTCGGCGGCGGGGGGAGCCGGGGAGGAGGAGGAGTAGGCGTCGGCGGCAGGGAGGAGGAGGAGAAGGAGGAGTTGGCCCAGCGGGGGGATCTGGAGCGGACTCGACGGCGGGGAATTCGGCGTCCGTTGTGGGTGGGTGGAGGATTCGGCGTCGGTGGTGGGTGGGCGGAGGAGTAGGCCTTGGTGGCGGTGGCGTCGGCGGTGGGTGATGGGGAGGAGGAGGACACGGCGGCGGACAGGACGGCGTGACCGGCGTTGGGGGCAGCGTCTAGGGTTTTGGAGTCCTCCCTGCGCCAGCGGTGGTTCGACGGAGGCGGTGGCGGTGGCGAGGCAAGCAGTGGGGGAGGGAGCTGGTGGAGGACGGCGCGGAGGAGCTAAGGCGGCGGCGGCACGGGACGGTTAGGGGACGGCGATGGAGTGGTGGATGCGGGGATGCGGTAGCGGTGGAGCGGTGGATGCGGGAGGCATGAGGCGAGGAGCTGGGTGGGGATCGGTGCGCCGTTGGATTTAGCGATCCGACGGCTCATATTCCGTGTGTCTGGCAGGGTTGGAGTCACCGTCACCACTACGGAATTTTTAAGTAGTAGAGGTAGAGATTGGGCTTGTCGTCTCGTATCGTTGTCATTACACAGCCTTTGATGCGGTTTCGGCCCACAACGTGCAGGCTTTTCTGCCGGTCACGGCCTAGGCTCAAACAGCTGCTGCTTCATGCCACTGCCGGTGCGGCGCTCATCAGTGGCACAAGTAAATTCAAAAATCACTTAAATTCATTTGAGAGACTCGGAATATCCATCTCTGTTCAATTCCGTGTATTTATAGAAGCGAGGAAACCAAAAAAAAAAAAGGAAAGAGTTTTGGATCACGCAGGAACGTAAATCTAACTACTGGAATCATGCTGAATTTCAGTGACTTCTGAACTCGCCTGATCCTAGCAAGGAGAAAAACAACACTGAACTATCAGTAGTGTGTTGCGATTGCGAGCAAGTACATATCAACAGTCCTCGGTACAAAAAGTTTATAACACAACAGGGCAGACGCTATCAGCGCCCAAGTTTATCCCTTTGGCGGTAGGGCATGAGGCCAGCGGGCAGTGCTCGCCGGCCGTACCCCACCAGCTGATGCTCCGGTTCTCCGTCGACAGCGAGAAGTAGAGCAGCACCGCCATGAACGCAACACCGGCGTCGAGCGCAGCCGAGAGGATGTAGTTGTACCTCTTCCACCACAGCTTCCTGTACCGGAAAACGAAGAAGTTGAAGATGATCCCGATGATCAGCCACGAGTTGTAGTTCACGGCCGTCGCCGGCGGCATGTAGGAGGTCGCTCCGATGAGCACCGGCAGGTTGATCATCGGTATCCAGGTCTTGCTGGGTCCCACGGCGCCAGCGAGGAAGAACCAATTGAGCGCGCCGTAGTTGCCGAGTGGCCCGAAGATGCGGCGCGGCCCGACGAGGCCCCAGATGACGGACGCGTCGAAGAAGACGCGGTCGTTCGGGCACGTCCACGGGCTATCCGCCGGGAGGAGCGCGTCCTGGCAGATGTTGGGGATGGAACTCAGCAGCCAGTACGCCACCACGAGGTTGACCGTGGAGGCGACCACCGTGCCGACCAACTGCACGAGGAACATGGACTTGGGGGGTATCTTCATGTAGTGGCCGAGCTTGAAGTCGGACAGGAGGGACACGGCCTGCGACATGCTCATGTAGCCGTACGCCTTGAAGCAGACGTTGGCGATGGGCTTGCCCGGAAGCATGAGCCCGATGACGTACTCGGTGATGATGTTGAGCCCCGGCGTCTGGTTGGTCGTGGCCGTGATGATGCTGATCGGCAGCGTGAACACGAAGGCCATGGCGCAGGCGAAGAGGAGTCCCCACCACGGGAGCTGCACCGCCGACCTGAGGACGGTGCAGAGCAAGAGCGAGACGGCCATGGACAGCGCGAGCATCGCGTAGAACCACCAGCTCGGCACGTCGCGGTAGCTCTTCATCAGCCTCGTGTGCACGTCGGGCTTGTCCCTCTGCGACGCGCGGAACCGGCGGTAGATCTCCTTCCCATGGAACAGCGCCACGTGCGTGACGGTGGCCGCGATCGTCGCGAAGCCGAGCCCGTAGGACAGCGCGAAGGACGTGCTCATGTTGATCCGCCCCATCCGATGGTACCCGTCCATGTCGATCTCGAAGCGGTCGTTCACGATGGCCGTGATGTCGTATGTGCTGCCGGTGGCCGTGAACAGGTGCGACGAGAAGATGGGGAACCTCCGGGCGTTGTACAGGTCGAGGCCCCAGTACGACACCGGCACGATCACGTACATCAGGAGCACGTAGCCGGCCAAGATGTTGGCTGTGGCGAAGAACGGTGAGATCAGCGGGCTGTACAGGAAGGCTGACACGGCCGTCCAGTCGAGGGTGAAGGCCCCGAGGCCCAGGCCCTTCATGCCGGATCCCAGCTGCTGCGCGGTGACGGACTTGGAGAAGATCCAGCAGACCCACGAGACGGAGGTCAGCGTCGGGAACAGGTAGCCCGGCACGGCGTACCACAGGAAGCTGCAGGCGAGCGCGATCAGGAAGAACTTGGCCTGAGACATCCCGCCGCCGCCGCCGCCCTCCGTATTCTCCTCCTTCTCTTCCCCCTTCCCGTGCAGCGCCCTGAACAGCGACACCTGCACGAGCGTGCCGGGCCACCACATTTGCGCCGGCTCCACCACGTACTTGCGCATCAGCCCCGCCCACCCGTAGCCGAGCACCTGCGTGGTGGTGATGAGGAGCCACGCGGGGAAGAAGGAAATGGACCGCCGGTAGAAGGCGCGGATGATGTCGACGATCATGACGGCGTAGGCGGACCCGCTGCTGAAGGCGCAGCCGGCGTTGGCGAAGATGGAGACGAGCACGTGCTCCTTCATGTTGAAGGGCCCCGGGTTGAGGCTGCACTCCCCGCCGCCGAGCAGCGCGGGGGCCTTGAACTCAGGCGGGCGAGGAGGTGGCCCAGCGGCAGCGAGGCCACCTGCACTGTGATCTGGGTGACGATGAGCGGCTCGGTGCGGTAGGAGAAGAACTGGTTCAGGAAGCTCATCAGCACGCACGAGATCAGCCCGAGTGTCCACATCCGGAACGTCCACACCGGAAGGGATGGGTCGTCAGTGACCGGAACCGTCAGCCAGACCTCCTCGATCGGCGACGCGTCGTCGTCCAACGCCTCCTCAGCGACCACGCCGCGCTCGACGTCGACGACCTCGCCCTTGCCCATCGCGTCCAATGCTTCGTTGTTGATCGGTCGACGTGTGATCGGTACGTGGTTGGTTGTGTGCTATTGGGAGTACGTACCCATGTATATATAGCGTAGCGTGGAGGGAGCGTGGGAGCGGAGTAGCCACTTCGAAACGGACACGGACCTATCGGTGCAGAGTGCGCAATGGCAATGGCAGCCGAAACGGACACGAATCCATAAGTCCGTATCACAGTCGGACTACGTCTCGATTGAAGTGCTCTAGAGGGCCTTGATCTGTGCACGCCAGCCCAGTATACGCTAGTTTGGTATGTGGGCAGGCGGTGAGCCCACGTTCTGGCTACATGCTTGGATGGTGATATGGGCTTTTTTGGCGCAAGGCTCTCCACAGTTTTGTACAGTAGTTCTGTTTTCATCCCATAGTAGGCTCACGCCTCAGTTGTCTTCTGTTCGTGCTGAGAATATGTGATAGACTGGGAAACAATTTGCATTTCTAGATTTTTCAATGACCTTACAAAGTTACAACTTAGGTCAACTTACATCCTGTTGTTTTTAGATATGGATGAGGGGTGATTTTGAGTTTATGATTTAATTATTCTGAGTAAGATATTACAAAGCTGAAAAAAACCGTTTCGAAAAAGATTATTAAAAATGTTGATGAATTAAATCATTATTCAATCGTCTTAAAATATAGCAACAGTACACATCTCCGTCCCAGAATAAAATAACCTAGAATGTAGCCCCTCCTAGGATAACGAATTTGGAGAAAGAATTGTCCAAATTCATTGTACTAGGACCCTCCTAGATTGTTTTTTTAGAACGAAGAAAATAGGTGATGTATAAAAGAGTACTATATTAGTATGCTCTGGAACACGAATAAATAGTATGTATAGACTATGCCAACGCATATTGCGAGACCAGGCTCGAAGCTCCAAAGTCGACGGTCGAAAGTGAGCCCTTGTCCTTTGTCGCGGCATCGCCATCGCTGCCCTCCTATCAAAATCACCACGTGCGCCACATCCACGATTCCTTTGCACTGACCCTGTGCGGCTGACCGGCCGTGCCGGTACGCACTCGTCTCCACATCTTAGCCCAACCCCTCTCCACCACACGCGACGCGAGCACAGCACGTTGACACCCAACACGGCAACACACTTACACACAAACGTCTAGCGCCGCGGAAATGGAAAAAAAAAAGAGAAAAGGTTAGCGTTGCATAGTGCACACGCATAATGGCGTAGCATAGGTGAACGGCACCAATCCTACGTGCGGTTTCAGCGATTTTCTTTGACGTGCAGCGACAAGCCAACCGAGTTGACCGGACCACCTGTTACCTCCGTCCTAAAATATTTATCGCTTTAAAATTTTGTTTGTAACTTTTAATCATTCATTTTATTAAAAATTTATGGAATTATTATTTTTTTTATTTATGACTTGCTTTATTATCAAAAGTGATTTAAGTATGACTTATTATTTTTTTATATTTATATTAAATTTTTAAATAAAACGAATGATCAAACGTTATAAGAAAAAAGTCAAAGCAACTACTAGTTTAGTAAAAACATAAAGCTTCTGTAGCCCAGCAGCAGGTAGAGCTGTCCAGCCATGACGTGCGCTCCTGTAGCCTAGTCTCCCCTCGCCCCATTCTCCTCTCGCTCTATCTGTCGGTCACAGGGAACAAACATTTGGTGGTAGTAGGAGTACTAGTAGATCCTTCCGTAGGACCCACGGGGGCCCATGGCACAGCTTGGAGAAGAAATGATCAATCATCTTGCCTAGGATAGCTGACATCGGTACTTTCGTTTGATACTCTTGAGAGTTGATGCTAAAAATGCCAGTGACTATAGCTCCTTTTTATGATGCCTACCCACACTCCATTGGGTCATAAATATTTGACCTTTAAGATATTTTATTAAAATTTTGAAATTTTAGCAACAAATGGCTTGTCAAATAATTTTAAGAAATTGTTTCGTACCTTAATCATAATAGCATAAAAATATTAGATTTTTTAAACTTATTATAATACAAAATTAATTTCTAAAGTTCTAAACTGGACTGAATCTTATCCTTCTTGTCAATTTTTAGACTAGTATGTTTTTTAAAAAATAATGGGTAGTTTGGTCCATAAGAGTATATTATTTCTCATCATTTTAAATCACCGTACAGTTTGGACGTTCAATTTGTATTCCGCATTTAGGCCTGGTTTGGTTCCCAACTTTTTCTTCAAACTTTCAACTTTTCCATCACATCAAAACTTTTCCACACATATAAACTTTCAACTTTTCCGTCACATCGTACCAATTTCAATTAAACTTTCAATTTTAGCGTGAACTAAACACACCCCTAATATCGTTAGAATTTTCTAAATTAGCAAAGCCCATTCTTGTTGGAGCTAAGGTTCATGGTAATGGAACCTATCTATAAGGTCCACTGTGGACTTCTACATGCAAGTAGATGGTAATTGTAGAATCCCTTCTCATACAATCCAATTCCACATTGAGCGCTTGTCAACAACTCTTGTACTCTTCATTCTTCCAACAAGTCTCTCACGCATGTACTCGATATGGTCCTTTTGCGCGCATAACTGTCAATGTCATCGGGACCCATGCGTAATCAAATGCAGATCTTAGATGGGAGATACAATCATAGTGTACATGGGACGCCCATGCTCAGTATTAACAATATACTCCCTCCGTCCCATAATATAAGGGATTTTGAGTTTTTAAAATTATTATTTATTTTATTTGTGACTTGCTTTATTATCTACAGTACTTTAAACATAACTTTTCGTTTTTTATATTTGCAAAAAAAATTTGAATAAGACGAGTGGTCAAACGTTGCAAGCAAAAACTCAAAATCCCTTAGATTGTGGGATGGATGGAGTATGTAGTTCTCACACAAATTTTGACAATTTGACCCTTTGAAAAAAACTAATTTTATAAATGAACCGCCACCAAAACTTTAAAAAATGACATTTTTCAGCACTAAATCATCTGGCGTTGAACTTAAACACCTCAGCGCCACGTCAACTGGCGCTGAATGTCGTGCCACCACGGATGGGAGGCTTTAGGCCCACTTTGAATCGTAGGATTGAGAAAACGTACGAATAGGGAAAACGTAGGATTTTGATAGGAATATAAGTGTAAAACAAAGGATTGCAAAACACAAGAATGACCGTTTGATTGAACCGCAGAAAAAACGCAGGAACTAGATGAGAGAGATAGAGTCAAAGGAAAGTTACCAATAGGTTGAAGCTCTTGCTAAATTTCCTCCAAAATCTCTATAGGATTATCCATTCCACAGGAATTTCAAACGATTGGATATGATTCAATCATTTGTTTCAAGAGACTTCATAGGAAATTTTTCTATAGGATTGAAATCATCCAAAATTCCTATGTTTTCCCTCCAAATCAAAGGGGCCCTAAGTCAGCGTGCCAACGCACATTCAATGCCACGCTATTTAGCGTTGAGGTGTCTAAGTTCAGCGCCACACGATTTGGCGCTGAACAAAAGGGTTATTTTTGAAATAAGTTTTGGCTGCGGTTCATTTGTAAAAATAGTTTTTGCAAAGGGTCGAATTGTTAAAATTTGTGTAGTTCTCATTCATAAAACACGTGTTGTTCCATCTTCATGGCTCCATGGACCGACCAAACAAGTCTATTCTATAGCTTCATTTGTTTGCGTGAATGCATGCCAATCTATTTAGCTTCTTAGCAAAGACTTCGGGACAACACCAAAAGATTTTGGCCGGTCAGATAGGCACATCACACTAGCTGGACCCATCGAATGAGCAACTAGTTACTCCTGTCTCAATAAAAATATAACCTAGGCCCTGTTTAGACTCAAAGTTTAAACCCCAAAAACATCACATCGAACTTTTCTACACATATACAAACTTTCAACTTTTCTGTCACATCATTTCAATTTTCTTCAAACTTTTAATTTTAGCTTGGAACTATACACACCGCTAGTGTGTGTGTATATATATATGACTAAAAAAAGCCCGTGCATTGCAACGGGTGAAATCTATTTTAATCTTATTATTGTTATATGACTTAGTTAAGATGAAATTCACCGTGAGAATTCGCTTGGATATATATTTTTAGAAAATCATGAGCTGCAGTTAGGAGTCCGTTCGTCTAAAGTTAGCATGCGAGTTTTCTTATACGACTCCTTCTGTATTTTCAAAAACAAACGAACTTCAAAACCGACTTAAATACGAATATGTATTTCCAAAAGCGAACGAACTTAAAAAACCGACTCAAATATGGATATCTATTTCCAAAAGCGAACGAACTAAAAACCGACTTATACATGGATGATGTACCAAAATACCGATAAAAGCATCTTTAATTTTTATAATAGTAGATATATATTTTAGGACTACGAATTTGAACAGCTGTCTGTCCAGATTCGTAGTCCTAGAATATGTCATATACTCCCTCCGGCCTTCGTCCAACAAAAAACGAATCTAGTACAGGATGTGACACATCCTAGTACAACGAATCTGGACAACTAAAACGAATCTAGTACTGGATGTGACATATCCCAGTACACATATCCTAGTGGTCGTCCAGATTCGTTGCACTAGGATATGTCACATACACTACCAAATTCTTTTTTTTGAAACAGAGGGAGTGTGTACTAGGTTACACTTGTATTGGGATGGAGAGAGTATGCCGCGGCTCGCATTGGGGTTCCTACCGCACGCGCACACGCGAGCAGAATAAGTCACGCGCACGGGGTAGACTAGAGAGGAATATGTATCACGACAAAAAATAAAAAAAAATAAAAACCACCCGCATTTCTTGTTTTCCTTTTCCTTTAGGGATAAAAATTCGTTATGTGAGTTTTTTCCCCCTTTTTAAGTTGACTGAAACAAACTTTCAAGTCAGATTTATTCAGAATTTAGAAACTTTCTAACGTAGATTTGAAAACTTTCAGCTCTAATTTGAAATTTTCAAGTTAATATTTAAAAACTTTCAACTTAGACTTCAAAACTTTTCAACTCAGATTTGAAAACTTTGAAATCCAAATTTGGAACTTTAAACTTGGATTTGAAAACTTTCAGTTGAGATTTGAAAAAAAATCAAGTCAAGATTTAAAAACTTTCAACTTGTAATTAAAAACTTCAACCCGATTTGAAAAATTTTAACTAATGATTTGAAACTTCAACTCAAAATTAAAAATTTCATCTCAAGATTCAAAACATTTAACTTAAATTAAAAAACTTTCAAACTCAAAATTCAAAACTTTTAACTAATTTAAAATCTTTTGACTCAACATTAACATGTGATTAAAAAAATTCACAAAAGAGTCACGTGAAAAAACAAAAAAAAAATTGCCCCATCTTGGGCCTGTGCCACGTCGGACATGGAGACTTTGCGTGTGCACCAGTTTTGCTCGTGGCGTGTATGCGCTAATTAGCTTTTTTCCATATCACATGTACAATTTTTATATATTTGGATTGCTATCACATCAAACGTTTATAAAATAGCAACTCACTTGGGAACTTTTTAATCCACCAACCAAAAATATGAGCAAGGTAAGGCGAGGCCAAGAACTATATACAATTATATATGTACGACATAATGCAATTATATGCCAATGAGTGTATGTGTAACGGCTTTTTATTAAGATATGAATGGCTCATCGTGGTTGTAATTATGCCATGGATGGGTCAGAAGAAAATAGGCAACAATAGCCTTATAATCACGTGACACTACTGGAGACGATCGCCAGCAGCACTGCAGCAGGTAAGCCATGAACAACCCCTTTCGGCAGGTATATATATTTCTCCAATAGCTGGCGTGGGCATACGGTGTCAACCACAATTAATTAAGCTTATGCGAAGCACACTGCGTCATCATGCAAATTTACATATTTACAAACTCTACTAAAACAGGCACAAGTTGCATAGAGTTAGCAAGTTCTTTATAATTGGCAGATTATGCGAGTCCTTGACACAGCAACTAACATTTCTCTCCTCTCAAAAAAAAAAAACTAACATTTCTCACATGGGTGCACAATACCTCTCTGCTTCTTCGGTCATTTCTGGACCAGAGTAACACAACAAAAACAATTTTAAACATGTATCATATATGTGCGGTAATTTTAGACTTCCAATAACTCAAAAATAGTTTCAAATCACTTGCGCATGAATAGTGTAAGATTGTTATTGGGAAACTTATAGTCATAGTCGATCGGTCATACTCACAAAAACGAGCACACACACACAAGCAAATAGCACCTGATGAACAATGGAGAAAAATGGGGAGCAACATTCCTCTATATTCTTTTCTCTGTCACTTAAAGATGTTTACATCTCTCTTCGTCATGAGGCCTCTTCTGATATTTTTTCCTTAAAAATCTTATGGAATCATTCTAAAATCTGTGTGTACTAAATAAACCTTTTTTTTTAGAGATAGAGACCTACAGCTTAGCTAGGAATTCCCTTCCGTTTTAATTAAATATATAGTCCCATTATTTTTTTTACTTAAAAGCCAACATAGCCATAGTAAAGCGCAAAAGTCATTGGTAAGGGAACGCATGGCTGCTAGCTAGCTAGTTGCCGTTGAGAAGATGTACGTAGGGAATGTATCCTATATACACAAATTTACGGTACTCATTTCGTGCATAAAAACTAATAAATTTTACCAAAAAATCTAGAAAAAATTGTTTATATATATTTCCAATAGTATTACATATATATATGTAAAGTATCAACTTGTTACGGTTAAAAATATAATGAATTTGAATATGAAAATTTGCACATATACATATACATGCATGTATGTATGTATGTATATATGTATGTATGTAATATTATTGGAGTACATGCATAACACTGTCTAGAATTTTGGGTAAAATTTGTTCTTTAGTCCCGGTTTTTTTCACCAATCGGGACTAAAGATAGGCATCTTTAGTCCCGGATTTCTATTCCTGGTTGGAAATTAGAGACTAAAGGGGGTTACCGACCGGGAGTAAAAAAGATTTCTCCACCAGTGAATGGTAAGGCTTTGGGAATTGAGAGCTCTTTGCAAATAGACTTCAACACTAAAATATCTTCATAGTCTTATAGAGATGGATGGAAAATGACTTGTACGCTAAAGGGGGACGAATGAGTGTGCAGGGACTAAAGAGAGGGTAGCGGCAGTTTAGATGGTCCCCTTTTATTTTTTTTCTTTCTTATTTTCTCTCGAATTGAGTGGCATGCATATCCCTAAATCAAACCCGAAATCCCCAAATTAAAGTAACATCCCAAATCCACATCACAAATCAAAGTAATATCCTAAATCCACATCACAAATCTTAAAGTTACTTATACACACAAATCAAATACATCACAAATCCTAAAAAAATTACACACAAATCAAAATACATCACAGATTATACATCTCAAATCCGTACAATGAATCACAAAATTATACATCTCAGTCAACAACAAATTATCAAAAAAAAAACAGAAAAGAAAACAACGCTTGCCCGATGCTTGCCGCCGCCGGCCGCCTGCCCGTCGCCGTCGGGCGCGGCCCCGCCGGTCGCCGCAGTGCGCGGCCCCACCGAGCGTCGGCCGCCTGACCGCCGCCGCCGGGCGCGGCCCTGCCAACCAACGGCCGCCTGCCCGCCGCCACTGGGAGGAGGGGGGAGGAGAGGGGAGGGGAGGAGAGGGGAGGGGGGGAAGGGGAGGAGAGGGAGGAGATCTGTGTAGTTGAGGGGAGGAGGAAGGGGAGGAGATCTGTGAGAGGGGAGGATCGATCGATCTGTGTGAATGGTTGCAATTGTGGAGGAGAGGATAAGTGATAGGAATTATATACTACGCGTGTTGAATTTTAGTTCCGATTGGTAATACCAATCGGGACTAAAGATCCTCGGCCCCTTGACATGTCTCTGACAGCGAATGAACCGGGACTAAAGATCATAGAATAGCTGTGGGGTTTTTAACTGGAGCTAAAGATCATTTTAGTCCCGATTCTTTTTTGAACCGTTACTACTGTGGTTTTGGGTCAACCAAGCAAAGATCATTTCTTTAGTAGTGATTGAGAAGTCAACTTTTATCGTCTACTACATTTCTTTTTACCCCATTGTATTGTTCAGCGCGTGTTTGAAACACAAAAATTTTATAAGATTTTTTTAACAGTTAGTTCAACTTTCATCAAATATTGTATTCTTTTGCATATCACTCTACGAGCATAATCTCCAGTAATGTTGATTTGGGGTTGTGTGTGTTCTACATTTCCGATGGATGATTTGTTATAGATGTTGAGTTTGTAACAATTACTCGAGTTAAATAAATATTAGAAAATATTAAGAAAGTAGAAAATATGTGGAGTTGAATATTAGAAGGGTTCTCGATCGCTGCTGTCATGGGAGAAGTGGGAGAGGAGAGAGAACGGAAGGAGATGGGGTGTGAAAGGGGTAGTTCAGTGCCATATTGCGTAAATACATGAAAAAAAATAAAAGGTAGTGGGTCTTTTGGAATGGAGTGGAACTGTAGTAGAAATTTGCGGAGCAACTCTGCTAACTCCGCTTCAAAAAAATAGAGAATCTACATCGTTTGGCATAACTCCAGCTCTAAGTAAGTTATAGTTGGAAGCTAGAGCTGTGCCAAACAGGGCCATCTATTTCCACAAATATTAGGTGGCAAGATCCAACTCTTAAATCTAACTTTAGAATAGTGGAATCTAGAGTTAAGTTGTGGCATGTGAGCGACTTTTGGGTTCACTCTACCTCTCTGTTCATTTTTCTAGGGAAAAAGTACGAATTACCCCCCGAATTATGTGACAGTACGAATTACCCCCTAAACCACAAAACCGGACATTTCAAACCCTAAACTACTTACATCGGACGAATTACCCCCCCTAACTCACTCTGGAGCAGTTTTAGTCTGACGTGGCGCACACGTGGCAATTCAGTCAGCAATACCAAATAACACAATATAGGGCCCACATGTCATATGGCTTTCTTGTTCGTCAATCCTCACCCTTTCCTCGCTGAAGCGTGTGTCAGCGGTGAGGGCAGTCTCCATGAGCATTGTGCCTTTGAACGCAAAGGATCTCAATCAGAGCGGTGACGCTAGAGGAATGAAGGGCCGGTTGGGTGTAGGCGGGAACGAGCTAGAGGCGGCAACGATGGTCGCGCTTGACCCCTCGAGCCGTGCTTCCATGAGCCAGCGACGGCGGCGGCAGCGGAGGTGATGGTCGCGCTTGACCCCTTGAGCTGTGCTTCCAAGAGCCGGTGATGGCGCCGGTAGCAGAGGCGATGGTCGCACTTGACCCCTCTAGCCGTGCTTCCACAAGCTAGCGACGGTGGCGACGGCGGCTTCCACGAACTTCCAACATTGTCGTCGAAGTGCAAGGCAATCGAAAAGCTTGTACTTCATAGGGCCAACACTATGCCATAGTAAGTTGGCACATGGAAAGGCCTTCAAAGAAAGCACTGTATACATGTGAGTTTGAGAAAGAGAGGAGAAGAGAAGATTGAGAAGATACGTAAAATGAGGTGAGCCATTAACACATGATTAATTGAGTATAAACTATTTTAAACTTAAAAAATAGATTAATATGATTTTTTTAAGCAATTTTCATATAGAAATTTTTGTAAAACACACACCGTTTTGTAGTTCGGGAAGCATGCGCGCGGAAAACGAAACAAACTATCTCACAATGGCTGTGTTTAGTTCCCTTCAATCTTTCAAAAATTCCGTCACATTAAATATTTGGACATATGCATGGACCATTAAATGTGGACGAAAAAAAAGCCAATTGCACAGTTTACATATAAATTGCAAGCGAATCTTTTGAGCCTAATTACGCTATAATTTGACAATATGATGCTGCAGTAAACATTTGCTAATGATGGATTAATTAGGCTTACTAAATTTGTCTCGCAGTTTATAGGCGGAATCTGTATTTTGTTTTATTATTAGTTTATGCTTAATACTTCAAATGTGCGTCCGTATACGTCAAAAAAAATTGGAGGAAGAATTAAACACGGCCAATGTTATCATATGGAAGCAGATTCTCTGACTTAACTGCATATGCAGTTGAGTCACTAATATATGGGTCTCACTTTACTATGGCCCACATGTTACTATATCAGTGACTCAACTGAGTATCCCTCTCCGATCGAACGCAGCGCTGTACCAGGCACTCGTCGAACGCCAAACGAACTCATCGTGGATTGAGCCCTACAGCGAGAAGCTATGCGTCTTGTCCAAAATTTCTCCCACTCACAAATTGAAAGCAACACACATCTCAAGTTGTTGTTGTTGTTGTTTGGATTTTATGGTGGACTATGAGGCACGCAAAGCTTTGAGTAGCTGTGGCGTTGTAACATATGGGCGGAAATGTGGTGTTTGCATAGGCTGTGTTTAGTTCCTTCTAAAGTTGAAAGTTTAGATTGAAATTGGTACGATGTGACTGAAAAGTTGTGTGTGTATGACAGGTTAATGTGATGGAAAAAGTTAGAAGTTTGGATCCAAAGTTTGGATCTAAACACAGCCATAGTTGACTATGATGTTCAGAACAGTGGCAACTACTATTGCGAGTGAATGAGAAGAATCGGACAAACATTTTCGTGCAGATGAGAGTAACTTTTTGGTACTGACTTTTTCCTATGATTAACCTGCAATATGGTGATGATGCATACTCTCTCTGTTTCTAAATATTTGAACCATTGACTTTTTAAGCATATATTTAGCCGTTCGTCTTATTCAAAAACTTTTATGAAATATATAAAACTATATGTATACATATAAGTATATTTAACAATGAATCAAATGATATAAAAAGAATTAATAATTATTTAAATTTTTTGAATAAGGCGAACGATCAAATATATTTAAAAAAGTTAACGGTGTTAAATATTTAAGAACGGATGGAGTATTAGATTTTCTCGTAAGATTTGTACTGCTGTGTCTTTTGAAAGTACGACGTAGACTACCAGACGCTAGCTCAAGCATTGCTGTTGCTTGAAGAATTAACCGAGCGGAATAGCGAGGTCATGACTCGTGACGACGCCCAAGGGGGGGAAACCGTGATCGTGATCGGTGATCTGATCTACTCCATCTACCTCGCCGTCATGGAACGCAACAGCTTTGGTCACGGCCTCCGAGAAACCAAGTAGAGTGAACAGTAAACACGGCCTTCCCGGACAAAAAAAAAAGAAAGAAAAGAAACAATAATGAAAGAATACTGTAGGAAGGAAGGATGCGTATTGCGTAGTACGAACGGATCTGAGCTCCTCCCATCATGCCGCCGCCGAACGATTCTATCTGAAGCTTTAGGGAAAAAATAAAAACAACTCGCAGTAGTCAACCCGCGCAAGAGCCACAGGCCGCGCGACACGTCGCGTCGCGCAGCCGCAGCCAGCCAGCCACCGGTGCGTGTGGTCGTCGCCGGAAGGTGTCCAGATGATGATTTACCCCGTGCGCGCGCGTGGGAGCGGCAGTGCCACCGACACTCGCGTCACGGGCACGGAGGAGAAGACGGGGCCAGCCGCCAGCGCGGTCGGTCAGGTGTATCGAGCGAACGCCATCGCGGTCAGGGCCTCATAAAACGCATAAAAGAAGAAGACGAAGAAGAAGAAGGGCGAAGTTTTCCCTCGACGCGGAGAGGGGGACGGCGACCGCGCAACGCAAAACCGTTGCGCTGTACGTGCAGTGCAGCCGTGCAGGTGAAGTGCGGGTGCGGCCACACGTATGCATAGTGAGTCATATATAGCGAGCGACTGGGACACTGAAAAGGAAATAAAAGATGATACAGATGAGGGGACACGCTAAGCCCCATTTTTATCTGTTTAATATACAGATTTTACTTTAGTTTTTGTTAGCACGTTTTTAAAATGGTTAATCGATACATTACGAAAACTTTCTAAATAAAAGTTAATTTAAAATATTAGATAAATCTATTTTTAAAATTTAAAAGAATTATAACTTAATTAATTATGTGCTAAATATTTTTTTATGTGCTAAAGGTTTTTTTTTTTCTGCCCCTACCGAACTCAAACGGAGCCTGAGTTAGGTTGACGATATATATATATTGCTATATGCTGCTGCAAGATATGTATACAAGAGACAATTAATTCTAAGGTCGGTCAAGACTAAGATAAGCCAAAAAAAAAATATATGCACCGTATCAGATGTGTCCTTTTAGAACCCGGACGATGGTTTTAGGGGGTGCAGAACTCTCTTTAGGAAAACACCCCTCACAAAGAAAAGGGGTGTGTTTAGTTCCAAAATTTTTTTTTTCCAAACTTCTAACTTTCCATCACATCAAACTTCACATCGTCTCTAATTTTAACCAAATTCTAAACTTTGGGCCGCACTAAACACAGCTAAGGATGTGCAAGAAAGAGCTTCTAGAACTGTAGTTTAGCAGTCCTATAAGTGTGTGTCAAAGACTGATGGTAGTAGTTGATTGGAAAGCTCCTGTGGTGTCCGGATAGTATATTTTTCTTGAAGACTGATCTTGTGGTGTGCATAGATTAACAATTAAGGAGCAACTAAAGCCATGATGCCAGTAGTTTACACTCCGATCCTCCATCTGTTACTTCCAATAATATGCATATGCACATGCTTTGCATGATCGAATGAGGCATCTTGCATGCGCGCCCGTGTTGTTGTTGGCAAAATTAATTACTCAACTTGTGGAATTTGAGCCGGAACTTTGTGGTGGGAAGGAGGAACCACTTATGAAACAAGCTAGAAAAAACCACATACTCTCTACCATCACAAAACGACTTTTTTTTTAGTTCAAAGTTAACGAGACGCAGCCTTGACTAGGTTTTATTTTTACATAAAAAAAAATCACGAAAGTGTACTTAGCAATGCTCGTTCCAAATTCAGCATTGTTGGATCCTTTGGAACCAGCATTGATGTGCTACTCTGTACTAGTGTATATGGACAATATGGATGTGTATTTGTACACGAACGATTGCTAATTTGACAGTGCACCATTTTAAATGTTGTCCTAGAACGTATATAATGAAACCACAGAAGTTGCGGAGGGGTGTTGGTTATTTTACAAAGTATACAATGGAAATAGATGGGGTGTTGGTAAATTCGCAGGCAACATCGCTATCTTTTTTTAAAGTAGGTGATATCCTGCGCTTTCCTGTGGAATTGATGGAGGGATATATAAATGATGGATCATAAAATATTGTAAAAATGATAATTATACTTGTATGAAATTGTTGTGGGTGATGAGGTGTATTAATAGAGTCGCAAATACAAATGTTGCAGTAGTTAAGCTTATTATTATTATCTTTTTTAGCTATATTTTAGAGCTAATTTGGTTTGATACTAGCTTATTGTCCTATCAAAATTTTGGTAACTTCTATAGTAGGAAGTGCATATTTGGTTTGCGACCAAATTTTATCTACAATAGTTCAAATTCAATACAACCTAATTTGATAGAGCAAAATTTGGTTCCAAACCAAACAAGCCCTTAAATACTACCCTCCTGTCAGGGTTATGGATACCACATACCTAATAGTAGTTGACTAAATCTCGGGAGGACCCACCACATACCATGTTCTATACGGAAATAACCTGCAGATATAGGAGGAGTTCTGCATAAGGAAGGATAACCAGAGTTCTACATGGAAACGACAAGGACTAGTCGGAATGTATTCATATTGGTTTCCCTAATTCTACTTGGACAAAGGGACACCTATGTGTATAAATACAAGACCCCCTAGGAGGAGAGGGGACACAATCAACACCCACCATAGAAGACACAATCAACACCCACCATGGGACACACCCACCATAGAAGACACAAACAATAGATCAAGACAGAAGATCAACATACAAGCCAACATACGTCAAGACAAGACGCCGGATATCTACTTCGGAGACAGGTACGGCTAGTCCCCTACGGTGTCTCCGGATACTGTCAGGAGAGACGAAAGCGCTATCTCTGATCTCGCCGGGCACGAACTCGAGGAGGAAGACTGCCCTGTTCTCGACTACGAGTCAGACCTTCAGACCGCCATGTCGACAACAGTTATATAGGCTACCCCAAATATTGTACTGGTGTGATTATGGTGAATAAGAGCAATACCGGTTTCGGCCAACATGATGTAGGGTTATTACCTGACAATTCAGGGGCCCGAACCTGTATAAAAGTCCTCGTCTCCGTCTCTTTTACCTTAGTCTCGCGTATATCCTAGTACCAATGATCTCCATACTATGTAAATACCGGAATCGCGATATCAAACGTCGACACCTCCAATTGCACCAAATTTAAGCTAGCAATCTTACAACTGTCAGCTCCCTGAAAAAGAGCAGTGCATGCACCAAAGATTTTCTTCAAGAAAAAGCAGCACAGGATGAACCTTCAGGATGCGGCAGAAAGGCACACTTAATTAGTTGAAACCTCAATTCCATCACTAATCACAAATGCCCACCACCTAATGCCCACTCAAAGCTAAAAGCCACTCACAAAACGTACACAGCGCAGATGAATTACGTCAAACGGAGGCGCACACGTACTGACGTAGCATACACTTTTACAAAGAAAAGCAAATTTTATTTTGAGAAGAAGTGTGCGAGTGCAAATACGCCTCCTCTTTCAACCTTTCGCGTATTGGCTGTCTACCAGTACCACGTTCTTTTACCCAACGGAGACTTATCCAATGACCAACCAAAAGTAAAAGTGAGCAGCAAGCTAAGAACCCAAGACGCAAAGTAAAAGAAAGAAGTAAAACATCGTAGAAAAGAGTGAGAAAATAAAAAAAAGGGGGAGAGAGAGAAAAAAAAGAAAGGGAGAAAAGAAGAGTGGGGAAAATTTTGATTTTGCGCACGCAACGGTAAAGAGGATGGAAGATTCGGGAGGCGCGCGCCGCGTGCGGTTGTTCTGGTGGCGAGGGAAGAAGCCTGGCAGCCACGCAAAGCGGCCGCCGCATCCAACCCGAGCGATCGAGGCTGCCTGGCCCGGGCGCGCCGGAGAATTTACTATTTGCCACTTTTAGATTTGTCACCCATTCCAAAGTATAAGGGACAACCACCCTTACTTCAAAGAGCAAGAAACAATTATTATTATCTTCTAATTTGTATCACCATAATAAATAAAATGCATGCACCCAATAGAATTAGAGATCTTGAGGGTGGAGGATTTAAAAAAAAACATAATTTAATAGGGAAGAGGTACTAATTAATTGCATGTATGCATGCACGCCTTATATTATGGAACATTTAAAAAAAATAGTTGTGCCTTATATTATGGAACAGAGGAAGTATCTCTTTTAGATTTGTTCTTAATAATTTGTCACTGGAGAGAGATGATTTTTTAACTATTTGTTACTTTTGCCTACGTGGCGTGCCGCCGTGTCGTGCCCACGTGAAAAGAAACGTGGACCCTACCCGTCAGCCCCTCTCCTCTCCTTCTTCTCCACCTCTGGGAGTCCCAGCCACCCAGACGGTGATGATCTAACCGGCGGCGGAGCAGAGGCAGCACAGGTGTGGAGTGTGTCGTGCTCGCGCCGTCGCATGCGGCGTGGTGCACGGTGACGCCGAGGGCGAGGCTGCGCGGCGCCACCAGCCGCAGCAATACAGTGGCCTGCACGGTGAGCACTGCGCCGCCCTGCGGGAGCGCCAGCACGAGCGACGCAATCTTGGCAACCTCCCTCGGGTCGTCCGTGGCTAGCTCGTCGATGCCAACGCCATCATGCTTGGCGACAGTGAAGGTGACCACATCGTTGGGCTAGAGTAGCGGAGATGGAGGCCGAGCAGCGGCAGAGGTGCTCCTCACAGTGGTGGAGATGGCGGTGGAGGCGACGACCGAGGAGGTATAGCAGCGGCGCCGGCGGAGGAGGAAGTGTAGTGGCGGCGGACAGGGCCCTCGCGGCGGCGGTGTTGGCGGAGAAGGCGTAGTGTCGCCGGACGGGCCCCTCGCGGTGGCGCCGCCAGACGGGCCCCTCGTGGTGGCGCCGCCGGTGGAACAGCGGCTCCGGAGGAGGAGGCGTAAGGGCGGCGGTGGGCGTGGTGCGGCGCCACGCCGGACCGGAGAGAAGAGAGGCTGACTAGTGGGCCCCATACCGGTTTCTACTCTTCGTTGCCATGTTAGCATGCCACGTAGGTAAAAGTGGTAAATAGTTAAGAAGATATTTTTTAAGAGAGAAAAAAATATGTGCAAATTTAAAACTTGAAAGAGGTATTTGGATAATTGTTCAACCTAAAAGTGGAGATAGTTAATTTTCCCCGGCCGAGCCTAGCCTACTGACGGCGCCGCTGCGGCTGGGGCTGCCCACGCCGCGGCCTATTTACTGAGGCTTTTGCCACCGCCTTGCATGCACGGCTCGGCGTCGGCGGAAAACACGCAACGGGCGGCAGACACGCGAGCCCCGTTAAAAAGCGCCAAGGTATTTTGGATGGATTGGCTTGGCTTTTATTGAATGCGGATAAGCCTAGTTACTGCCAACAGTTTGATCCCCTTCCAGTTCCAGGGTGGTCAACCATATATAAGAAGACAGTATTCAATACTTTCTTCCTTTTGCTCCTATACTGATATACTACTACTACACTTATCCGGTTTTAACCCAGGAGTAAGAACGACCATTTTTACAAATCCCCGAAAGGGTTGGTGATTATCCGGAGAGGATAAAAACTACTACTGCTACTACCAAGTTTGACCCTGCTACTTTGTAACCGGCGATCAGTCCTAAAATACGCCGAGCTGGTACGGTACAAAAAAACGATCGCGCTAGGAAACTGCCGTATTTTGATTTCGAAATTAATTAATTAACAAAAGGATTGACCTTGCCAGCCTCCGCCCAATAGACGTCAGATGCCGATCGGACGGCCGCCGCGCCGGCCCACCGCACGCGACCCACGACAGTCGGCCAACCGGGAAGGGGAGGGGCAATCTCGTCCGAGCGCGAAGTTTAAAGCAAACCCATCCCCGAGATTCATGGCGAGAAAAGAAAGCGCACCGGCCACCTCCACCCTCTCTCTCCTCCCGTGCTTCTCTCTCTTATTCCTCTCTCTCTCTCTCTCTCTCTCTCTTGAGGGCTCGCGCAGAGAGGAGGAAGAAGAGGAGAGGGAGCCCTAGCCCTGCCCCCAGCCGGCGCAGGCGGTCGCTAGGGTTAGGGTCTCCCCCCGCCCGCGCCTTCCTTCCTTCCGGCCTTTTACCGTCACCTCACCTGCGGCGTGTGCGCTTTTCTCGGCCTCGCGGCGGCGCGGCGCGGCGCGAGCCAATGCCGTGTGTCTGAGTCTGACCCGTTGGTTTCTTGGCGGATTGATCTGGAGGTGGGCTTGTTGGGGTTGCTGTGGTAGCCGGGAGGCGGGGGAAGCGGCGGCGTTTGTTTCTGAGGATATTTTTGGTGCGAGATCCGTCCGGGCGGCGAGATGCAGCAGGATCAGCGCAAGAAGGTGGGCTTTGGTTTTGGCTCGGGAGATCTCTCTCTCTCTTGGTTTCGAGCGTTCTTTGCTTTTGGTGTGAATTGGTTCCGTGCTCTTCCGCTTGCCCTGCCGTTTCTGTGCGGTTTGAGCTGCTCGTGCGGCTTTCTTGCGATGATTTGGGTCTCTGCTCGTCTGGAAGTTCGATTTTTCCCCCTTCTGATGTCGTTGACGTTCTTGCGTCATTCTGAACGGATTTTTTTTTACCTCCAGACTTCAGTTCTGTAGAATTTTGACGTTGTTAGTACATGGCATCATCATGATAGGATTTTCTTTCCCTTTCAGTTCGGCAGAAATTTTTTTACGTCGGTGACCTTCTGGCATCTTTCTGATGGATTCGGCGTGTGCTTGTTTTAGTTTATTTTTTCCTCTTTTCAATGCCGTGTCAATTCGAAAGTTTGAATCGCCGTTGCTGTTCGGCATAAATGTCTTCTTTTGGTCCTTGTTCTGTTGTTGGTTAGCCGTTGCTGATCCTTCTAGTCCAAATTGAGTTAGGAGTCCTTCGCATGATTATTGTCGTCCTTCTTCCCTCCTTCCTGCCGTTGTTCCATTCGTTTTCTGCAATCCCCTCGCACTGCACTGCGTTTCGGAAAGGCTTTTGCCCATATTTGGGAAGAAAAGCTGAAATTTGGTGCTCCCATACCATAACAACTTGTAATTCACATGCAAAAGTTGACCGCACCCCTGTGTGGCATCGAGGCGCCGCCCGCGCAGAGGCATGGGGGCCATTCCTTTCCCTTGTCGGTGAGCAAAGCTGTTGCCTTTTCTTGTGGGGTTCTCCTGATCTGTGCACGAGCACTTGGCTTCACAAGTGCAGCATCCGAGGATGCCAGTTCTGGCAACTACAGCTTTGAGATCTGTAGCTCGTAAAGATATTTGTCTTGATCTGCAGAGCAATTGAGATTTGCATCGGTTCGTTAATGCTGGTTCTAGCACCACAATTATCTGGTCATTTACGTTTCGGCCATCAAAAGTTTCTGGAGATCTGCCTTGGTTTTTGCGATACTCCAATTTTCGTGCCATTCATTCTTTCTGGATTATGCTGCATTGACCATTTTGCATTAATTACCTGCATTTGATTGTGAGGACAGACGGTCCATTAATCACTGAAGCTTCTTTGATGTGGCCTTTTTCTAAATGGTGATTTTGTTTTCAGTGGTTCTTAACTTGATATCTGCCATTGTTTTACAGAGTTCTACAGAGGCGGATTTTTTCACGGAGTATGGCGATGCAAGTCGATACAAGATTCAGGAAGTTATTGGTAAGGGAAGCTATGGGGTGGTGTGCTCAGCGATAGATGTCCACACTGGAGAGAAAGTGGCAATCAAGAAGATACACGATATCTTTGAGCACATATCTGATGCTGCACGGATTCTCCGTGAGATCAAGCTTCTGAGGCTGCTAAGACATCCTGACATAGTTGAGATCAAGCACATTATGTTGCCTCCATCGAGGAGGGATTTCAAAGATATTTATGTAGTTTTTGAGCTTATGGAGTCTGATCTTCACCAAGTTATAAAGGCTAATGATGACTTGACGAAGGAGCATTATCAGTTCTTTCTTTACCAACTACTCCGGGCTCTGAAATACATTCACACTGGTAGGGAACTGTCACTTTCAGTCCATTGTTTTACTTTGAAGATCATATCCATCGTATGTGCTCTAGTGAACCTGCATTGAGTCAGTGTCTCCTGATTAGATATATTATTATTACCTTTGGATACCTTCCTTTTTTGGTTAGTGTACTATGTAAGATTCTTGTAGGATATTCATTCGATTTCCATATAAAGTTATGGGATTAGCATGATTTGCAGATTTATAGCCTAAAACAACTGGTCTCAAGTGTCAACAAGTGCCTTGGGTGGGTATGGGGAGAGGTGCAAAACATATGGGCCCTATTTTGAATTCAAAAGGGCAAAAATATCTCTCTGTTTTTACAACCTTTAAGGGTAGAAAATGTGCAGGATCCCAGGTATTCTTGATAGATAGTGTGTTACTGCCTCATTATTTTAGAGTTCTTGTATTAAATAATCTGCTTATGACTTGCATATTGGTTGGTTGCAATGGTACTCTGGTGTGCTGTAATCTTCCGAACAACACTACCATTTTTCCAGTTCTCTTATCAGCATAGTGTGCATAAATGTTCTATGCAGATGTGCTACTTTTTCCTTTTGCAAGCTTTGCTTATACTAAGTCCACGTGACTGCAGCTAATGTTTATCACCGGGACCTGAAGCCGAAGAATATATTAGCTAATTCCAACTGCAAACTGAAAATTTGTGATTTTGGACTGGCGCGAGTTGCATTCAATGATACTCCGACAACAATCTTTTGGACGGTATGCTCATGGAAATATCTATCTTTAACTTAGTTCTGTCTAAGCCTTCTGGCTTATTCGTGTACACTAATCACTCTGATCTCTCTTCATTTGCCTGCAGGATTATGTTGCAACAAGATGGTACAGGGCTCCCGAGCTCTGCGGATCCTTCTTTTCAAAGGTAAGTTTTGTGCTGGACTATAGGATTCTTGGTTTTAATTTGGCTATGGACTATAGCATTCTTGGTTTTAATTTGGCTAAGACTTGGAGAGCTGGAGAGGTCAATGGTGCTATACTGCCATCTTATACGCATTTGGTTGACTGGGCATCATGTCTGCACATACATTGTGATGGCCTGATGGATACCAAATAAGTTCTGTAAGATCTAAAATTAAAAACACAAAAATAAAAATCTCAAGTTTAGTAATTATACACATGACTACTCGATTTCAACCGACCACCTATATGTGCATACGCTCAAAGAATGTAATTTTTGTAAAACATCTTGCAAACAACACATGTGTACATAAATCTAGCCATATAACATCTCCTGGGGTGTGGTTTGGAGATAGAGCATACAGTCGCCTCCAACTCTTTTGAAAAGTGTAGAGATTATTGAACCATGTAAATATGATGAATTTTTCTGTGAAGTGTCAGTTAATTTATTCTCAACAAAATTGCAGTATACACCAGCCATTGACATTTGGAGCATTGGATGCATCTTTGCTGAGGTGCTCACAGGAAAGCCTTTATTTCCTGGTAAAAATGTTGTCCATCAATTAGATTTGATGACTGATCTTCTGGGCACGCCATCCATGGATACAATTTCTCGGGTATGATACTTATTCTTTCAGGGAAACCTTCTGTCGATTATCTGCTGGGTATCACCTAAGTTATGGAAGGTTGACATTGGCAATCTATTCTCAGGTCCGGAATGACAAAGCAAGGAGGTATCTGAGTAGCATGAGAAAGAAGGAGCCAATCCTATTTTCGCAGAAGTTTCCTAGTGCAGATCCTTTGGCGTTGGATCTTCTACAAAAGCTGTTAGCATTCGATCCAAAGGACCGTCCAACTGCCGAAGAGGTAACTATTTAAACATCATGGTGCATGGTGCAGTTTTGTTTAATCTCAGCAGCACCAAATATTGTATTTTCAAACTGTGACAATTATTTAGTAATTCGTTATTCATGTCAGGCATTGGCTCATCCATACTTCAAAGGGCTCGCAAAAGTTGAGAGAGAACCATCCTGTCAACCTATCACAAAAATGGAGTTTGAGTTTGAGCGTAGAAGAGTGACAAAGGAAGATATAAGAGAGCTGATATTCCGTGAAATACTGGAATACCATCCACAATTGCTCAAAGACTATATCAATGGCACCGAGAGAACAACCTTTCTATATCCAAGGTTTTAGCAATCATATCTTTGGATATAACATATATATGACCCTTTGCACATGCATGTACCAGAACCAACCTTTGTTTTTCATTGCACATGCATGTTCTTGTGCTTTTAATTCAATCAACTCCTACTGAGAACAACACCCATTTTTGTTATGTAGTGCTGTTGATCAATTTAGAAAGCAATTTGCCCATCTTGAAGAAAATGGTGGAAATGGCCCGGTAATTCCAATGGATAGAAAGCACACTTCTCTTCCCAGGTATTGTTTTTATTCAACACTTCTCTTCCCAGGTATTGTTTTTATTCATACGTTCTGTTCAGTTTAACCTGTGTTTTTTCATACTAGTTGCAGTTGTTCAGAACACTTTTAAGCACATTACAGAGCTTGATAGAGCTGCTCTTTTCCTATTGTCTATGTTTCGAACGGTGTAAAATCATACTGGAAACTTTATTCTTGCCTTCAAGGAAAGGTCACAGTTTTAAAAGCTTCACATTGACCATACCTGATGTGCTGAGGACAACGTGTCTTGAATCAAATCAAAGTGGATGTACCAGTAACAGACTACCAGTTTCTCATGCAATACCTGAAAGTTAAACTTAGTACCTAATCTATGAACAGAGAGCAACGCACAGGCCAAGTTGAATTGCCCTTAGTGTTTCTTGTGACTGTAACCCAAAAAAAGCCATTGAAGAACTTTTTTTCTCTCTTCTACCTGGTTGATCACATGAATCATTTGCTAACGTTTTGCAGGTCTACTATTGTTCACTCAGCTCCAGTTCCTGCCAAGGAACAGCCCCGCATTGGCCCATCAAGGGATAAACCATCTGATGAATCCTATAGCAATCCCCGGGAATTTGACAGATTTTCTGGCAACGCCCCGAGGACCTCGCAAGCTCCACAAAGAGTGCCAACAGGTGCTTTGTGGTTAATACATTATATACATGTTTGGTTGATAATAGTCAAATCTAATCTGCGGTAATTCTTTATTTTACAGCAAGACCAGGAAGAGTTGTTGGTCCAGTATTGCCTTATGAAAATGGTGCCACAAAGGATTCCTATGACGCACGGAGATTGGCAATGAACTCAGGGTATCCTCCCCAGCAACAAATCCCTCAAGCTTACGGTTATTACCAGATACCCAGTAAGTTAGCTTGTTCTGAGCCGTCGCAGGCCGAAAGGTATACGCTGCACCAGCAGGCCTACAATTGTGCAAACAGTGCCACTGTGACTGATGTTGCTCTGGACATGAGAGCACCCCCGTTCCATCTATCAGGAGGGCCGAAAAGCGATTCGTCCGAAAGGTTAGCAGCAGAGACAAACCTATACACGAGATCTCTCAATGGCCTCGCTGCTACTGCTGCGGGAGTGGCAGCAAGTGCGCACAGAAAGGTCGGCGTTGTTCCCTACGGCATGTCGAGGATGTATTAGTGCCCAACCATGGCACATCCTGCATGCCCATTGGGAGCTCTGATGCTAGCTTGTGGCGAAGCATTGAGAACAAAGTGGCAGTTCAAGCTAGTTTGGGCACCAGGAGCACAGGGCAATCCAAGGTTGATGACGATGCCTATGAAGTTGCAGTGGTGCCCTGCTGCTCCTGTTCCTGCTTGATCAGGAACCACCACCGGAGGTGTCAAAAGCTTTTCAACTCGCTATTCGCTTTAGGCAAATCAGCTTGTATCTGCCTGTGTGTGTGTAAGAAAATGTGCCCTTCGTTGCACACTTGAAGGGGGTAGTCCAGTGGCTTGTAATCTGAGCATATTTTAGGCGCCAATTGTATTTCTAGGGTGAGGGGACAAAAGGGAAAGGAAGGAACACTAACCTTTTCCTCTTTTTTTTTTCTTTTTCCAATGTTGTATAGAGATGTTTCTCGTATCAAAAGTGCTACATCAGAATGACTCGAGAAAGATATAAAGCACACAATTGCGCGGTTTACCGTAGCTTTATATTACGCATTTAACTTGGAACTAGACATGGATTAGGAGCTGTGTCGCTACCTATCTGGTAGAACGTCGAATATCCGTTTGTTTATGTCGAGCTGTCTCCGTTAGGTTGTGAAAACACAATGAGAGTAGCGCAGAATTAGTCTCTTCTGCCAAAGTCTAATAAAATCTTGGTATTGCTTCTAAGCAACCAGCTCACCATTAAAGCATGATGTCAATGATCGCTTCCACGACTACCTGTATCAAAGTCCATTCCTATGTTTTATACTAGTAAGAAGTGCGGTCTTGGTTGAACTTCTTGGCTGAACACAAACGGTCTACTGTTTGAATGTTGGTGCTCGAAATTGTTGTTACGGGAGCTCCAGATCAGGTCCGGTGAGATGGAGATAAAGTTAGGATACGCCAAAAAAAAACCTTTAGTACATAATTACAAATTTTAAAATATATTTATTTGGTATTTTTAAATCAACCTATGTATAGAAAAATTTTCGTACAGAATACACGGTAAACAGTTTGAAAAGTGTAACGTCCGTGCCCACGCCGGTTTGGCCCCGCTCAACCTTGTCGCACGGAGCCCTCCGCACTAGCGTGGCCAGAGTCTTTAGCTAGCTCCATCGCGTGACACCGCCTACTCCCGCGCCAGTCACCACGCGGCCTAGCTGGCCCGTCGCACGGAGCAGCCCACGCCGGTCTCCGTGCGCACGGTCACGGCCTCCACTTGGCCCTAGCCTCGCCGCCCATGCACCGGCCACCACGCGGCCTGGGTAGGGAGAGTAGGGAGGAGGGAGAAGAATATGACATTTGGGTCATAGGGTATTTTTAATTTTGCACACTATCTCTCTCTCCTATTCTACCAAAAATATATATTTTAATTGTTGTGGTGTCTAACAGTAAAGAACCATATTTTAAAAATATCTTCCTCAAAATCAACTTTCGTCGTATCCAAGAGCTAAAACCGTAAATTCTGTAGCAAAATTTGGCTTGAAGAAAAAAAATCTAACCGTTCATCAATCATCAATATGTAATTAGCTATGGGACACAACAAAAACATGAATTAGCTATATGACACCGCAAAAGAGTGGTAATTAGCTATTAGACACCGATGATATTATTTTATTATTTTCGAACAACATGAAGAGAGAAACAATCGAAAAAGACCGGATTGGCCTCACGCACGCGGCTCCGGCGCACGCCTCGTCGCCACGTGACGCCGCTCCAGCTCCACCTGCCCCGCTCTGCTGTCACGGCGGCCAGTGGGCACCAACGGTGAGGCGGACAGTCGATGCTACGGATGCCGGTGCTGCGAGCGATGGAGCGGGCGGGTGGCCATGGTGGGCGGCCGACGTCGCGAGTGGCCGGCACTGGAAGCGGCCAGAGGGCGAGCACGGCCGGGGCGCCAGGCATGGCGACAAGGCTGGATGCGGCGGGCGCGGATGCAACCGGGAACTGTGGCACGATTGGATGTGATGGATTCGCGCAGGCGCGACAGGGCGATGGCTTTGCGCATGTGTGGCTGTGAGGGCCGGGAGACGGTGCCGTTCAACCGTGCGGTGGCGGCATGCGCGACGTCCATGAGCGCATTTTTCATTTTTTTCTATTTCTTCCTCCTTTTTCATGGTTATTTGCTATGTGCAGTGGTTGAGCGATGAGGAACGGTCGGACGGCGCCAGCGTGGCCGTGCAATGGCAAGGGCTGAGGCACGGCGTGGGCGACGGTAATGCGGTAATGCATGCCAGGGCATGCGTGCGGGCGTGGTGTTTTTGGCGGCAATTCATATCTTTATGGTGTTTCACGACTAATTACATATTTTTCGAGGGTCCCGTAGTAAATTTTGTCTTGTTTTTTTAATGTCATAACTGTGGACTTCTCAAGGCCCATTCAATTTTGTGTACTGGCTACCATTCAATTCGAATTGTAGGCCCCTTTGACCTGCACGCAAGGATCAGATGCAAGTGCATGCATAGCTACCAGCATCAACTGGCCGCACAAGATACGCCTGCGCTGAGATGCGCGGCTGACCGGATACGGGTGATCGATCCGTTGTCGCTACACGTATACAAACTTTATAAATATATTTATAAGTATATAAAGTTTATATATATACGTATATACGTGTAGGTATTAAGTTTTGTATTTACATGTATAAAATTTATATCCACACATGTACATACGTATAACATTTTTATTAATACAAAATAGATCATGCAACCTATGTCAGGGAGGTTCTACCTCCATTATCAAAAGGATAGATATCCTAGAATGCTTGTGGTCAAATTTTGATATCTTATCTTATTAATAAATTAAAAATATTAAGATTTCATATGTGAAAATAAAATTTATATATTTGTTATGAAAATACTTTCACGTAATTATATTTTTATTAAGTTTTTATAAATATATATTAAGAAATATTACTCAAAGAAACTATCTTGGTATTCAAAATGATAAATCAACTGATGTAATCTAATACTCACTTCGTCCTAAAATATAAGTATTTTTAGCATAGTGTCAAGTCAACCATTTTAAATTTTAACTGTTAATATAAAAAATAAAAAAGATCAATCATGTAAAATTGATGTTACTTGTAGATTTGTAGATTTATTGTTAAATAAACTATCATAATATACAACTTTTTTTATTTAAAACATCTTATTTTTATGGATTTTATTAGTTAAAGTAATATCTCGAAACTGTGTAGACGGTGAGAGTAGCGTACGAGTAACAAATAGCATTTATTTCAGTCAAAATCAAGCCCACTCGTAAGTCAGAATAAGGAGCCAACGACTCGTTGACCGCTTCCGTTGAACGGCCCCGTCTGCAACACCCATCGCTCGATCATCGCCTGCGCCGCCGGCCGGTTGTCGCCGGCCGCCATGTGCCCGGCCCCGACGATGACCGCGTTCGCGAGCGCCCCCGACCTCTGCACGTACCCGGCGAGCTGCTCGTCCCCGAGCCGCCACACGGCGCGCTCCGCGGCGAGGAACGCGCCCAGGCCAGGCCACGCCAGCTCCCTCACCCACGCCTCCACGGACGCCGGCCCGCTGTGCAGGTCGAACACGCCCTGGAACAGCAGCACCTGGACGCCATCCGGCGCCAGGAGGACGGCCTCCACGTCGCCCCTGGCGCTCCTCATGATGTCGTCGGCGAGCGCCGCCGACACGGCCTCGCTGCAGCGCGCCCACTCCACGTCGCTCCTCGCGCCCAGCGCCGCCTTTGCCTCGCCGGTGTTGAGGAAGTCCCGGAGCGGCCGCGTCGGGTACCCCTTCTCCCGCGCGTAGTTGAAGGGCGTAGCGACGCCGGTGGCGTTCTTGAGGAACGCTATGATCCTGTTCCTCTCACTCCTCGCCGCGGCCCACTTCTTGGATTTGATCAGGCTTACCGTCTTGTCCTGCATTTCTTCGACCTTGGCCTTCTGCTCGGCGTTGATCAGCCCGGCGAAGTAGGCCTGGTCGGCGTGCACGGTCACCTGCGCTACCGGGTGCGTCATGCCGTTGCCGATGGCGATGCCCTGGAGGTTCACCCTACTGTCGTTCGGGAGCTTGGCGTTGGCGGCGAGGATGTGCGACGCGGCCGCGGGGATGTACTTGCCGGCGTAGCTCTCCCCGGTGAGGAACAGCGGGCGCGCGCGGAAGGCCGGGTCGAGCGCCATGAACGACTGCAGGGCCGCGAGGAGGTGCGCGGCGATGGTGCGCTCGTCGGTCGGGATGTCGTCGACGGAGGCGGGCGCGCTGAAACCGGCGCCGAGCGGGTTGTCGATGAAGATCACGCCGAAGCGGCGGTTCCACCGGTTGTCGTTGCGGGCGAGGGCGGAGGTGGAGTCGAGGAGGAGGTAGGGGCCGAGCTCGGCGAAGCTGCCGATGAGGGAGGAGCAGCCGGGGCCGCCCTGGAGCCAAACGAGGAGCGGCACGGCGGCCGGCGGCGTGGTGACGGCCGGGTCGGTGGCCTCGTAGAAGGCGAAGTAGAGCGAGTTGGTGGACGTGACGTTGAGGTATCCCGACCTCGTGGGGCGCGCCTCCTCCGGGAACCGAGCGGCCGCAGCCGCAGGGGAGGTGGACGTGGCGGCCGTCAGGACGAGGACGATGGCGAGGAGGATGGAGACGGTGGCGGCGCGGGAAAGAAACAACGCCATGTTGTGGCGGCGCGGCCGTTGGCTGCTACTGTTGTGCCCGGTCTCCGGTGAATGCCCAGGAGAGTAGACTTTATTATACTCACACTAGTGGTAATTTTCTATGGATGTGACATCTTGCATGACGCCTAAAAATTTTATACTCGCTCTTTTTTATATGCTATTTTTTCTAAGTAAATTGTTCATATTTAAAGTCCCTATACATCCAAAACATAAATGTGAACACAACACGAGGAACCATCTTAATACCTATTACCCATTGGTTGCATGTGTAATCTTTGATCTTTGTTATATACAAGATGAGTTAATTTTTACTTGATTGTGATGAAAAAAGTAATAGGTGTAACTTTTTTTTATAGAATGAGGTACTAGTAAATATTATTAAATAAGTACGTTGCAATGGGTAGGACAAATTTAATTTGTACATATGTGTTAGTAGATAAATAATCATAGCCCATTGTTTTTTTATTATGTACTTATCCGAATCACTTATTACCAAATAAAAGACTATTTGTGTGCAAATCTTTTATATACATGTTCTTAGCGACTCAAAAGCAAATGTTGTAGAATAAAATATGATAAAAATAAAAATTCGAATTCAAAATTAAGTTCTAAAATTTAAAATTTGACTTATAGAAATAAGCATGAGCCAAACAACGAGGCATTCAAACACGAGCTTGATTTGTTGTCCAGTTTTATCTCAAGTCGGGTAGGAATCGATGACGGACATAATCATCAACTTCAATCATCCTTTATTTCAGTTGGCATCTTCTTTTCGAAAGTAAGATTGATTCTTATGGATTATAGTAACGGTATCCCTGTTAGTACGTACGAGCATGTGTAGATACAGACTTGAAATTATGCTAACATGTCCCAGAATCGTGCTGTGTAATAAGAATAGAATCGGATGATCTGGGCAACAACGTACGTGATACCCACACGAACTCTGCGAGTTTCATTCGCTTGGTATCCACATCACACGGACTCTCTTTCGCAGTTCACTCGTGAGTCGTGACTTCGCAATGAATATTACACGTGACAGGAATAAGATATGGACGACATATCATAGTTTTGACAAAAACATCTTCAATTTTTAAATCACGGGTGAGGGCGACCTAGTATCGATCGGACATGCGGCAAGGGCAAATTGCACGCACAAGGGCGTCACGGGCCCAATCAAGTATGCAAAAAATTGTGCGCGCGAGGGAGTTGCATGCCCAATCGCGGCAACACACAAAGGCACGTGTGGAAAACGGATTTAGATTTCAGGTGTGGGCCCGATCGCTGCGTGTGCTTAGGAGCGCATGAAAAAGGTGTGGGCCCAATTAATTCTCGCATGTCCCAAATAAGAGGGACACTCTAGCGTAAGGAAAAAAAAGGAAATGATTTGACAGAAACGTAAAATTAAAATCGATTCAAATACGGATGACGTATCTTCTAGCGAAAACATCTTTAATTTTTATAATAGTAAAGATTAATAAGTGCTAAATTAACAGTCGAGCATGGTCACAACTCGATATACAGTTATTAAGTTTGAATTTATTTTGACATTGTAGTGGATTAGATAAAACCAATCCCTACCAGTTACAATATGCTATTTTTTTATTTTTAAATCCAAAATTAAATTAATAGAAACTAAATAGTAGTCCAAGGTTGGTACAGCTCCATATTTATTAATTCCATTTGTTTAGAAAAGCTATAAATGTAAAGAGCATATGTCATGTTTTATTTAATATAAAACCAACATAATCTATGGGTACGATTTTATGATGATTAAGTTCATAATGAGAAATGCTAAATTGATAGAATATGGAGTATACTGGATTAGATAAAAAGAGTCCCTATAAGTTGTTTGCTATTGCTCTCAAATTTCATAATTAAATTAACAAAATGCTAAATAATAGTCCAAATATAGGTAGAAGTTCATTTTTTTCTTTCTTAATTTTGAATTTTGGAAAAAGCTGAATCAGAAAATGTCATGTTTTTATCTCACATGAATGGTGAATATAATCTACCGCCGTACAATGCGCCCCACTAAAGGACAGATCAATCAAAATAATTCATTATTCTAATCAACATAAAAAAATGCATTTGATACATTGCTTAAAGAACATTTATTCATAGGCAAATGAATACCTGCCTAGATTAATTTTAGACGAAATATAATGTTGAAAATTGGTTATAGCTTCAGTTAGAGCATCACCAACAGATCACCTATAATCTCCTCCCAAAATATTTTCAGTTTTGGGTTTCCTAAACTGAAAATAGGAAGTGAAAAAACTCTTCTTCCAAGAGATAGCCTAAATTTAATCCTAAAAAATAAAAAATGTGCCTTTCAGTTAAACTACCAACATAAATTTATGTTTTTTTTTCCTTCCACGCGCCTAGAAGCTCCCTGCCCCGACGCCGCGGGCCGATCTTCGCGGGGGAACGGGAGGAGAGAGATGCGGAAGTGCAAGATTGGGAGCGACAGCGCGCCCGTATATAAACCGAGTGAGGAATCAGGAGAAGAGGACTTCAAAACTCGAGCAAGAGAGTACGGAATCTGTTGGAGCTTTTTTTTTTCGGATTTGCTAACTAGCTGTCGACAGATTTCCGTGGTCTGCATCATGCGATTTTTTGGTCGTTAGATATTCTTTGAGATGTGTGCTTGGATCGGCCCACATGTGGCAAGGTGACGTGGGCTCTGTAGGGCAGAGTCAACTGGGCTGCGCAAGACTGTTCAATTTTGATTTTTGTGCTGCTCGCGGGACCACATTTACATTTATCGACAAATTTTCTAAAAAAATTGACAGATATAATTATAGTACAATTATAGTGTAATTACACTGTAACTTGTATGTAATTACACTTTAACTTGCATGTAACTACAGTGTAATTTGTATGTAAGTTTCACGTAACTTTGAATCGTTAGATCTATTATTAGATTTGTTGTGGTGAGGAAGAAAAAAAATCGCAACACACACATATGTAAAAGGATTTATTTCCACGACCTACATTTTACCGAAATAACATGTTACAAAGTGATTTTTGAAAGTTACATATAAGTTGCATTATAGTTACAGTGTAATTACATGCAAGTTACAGTGTAATTACACTATAATTATACTGTAATTACATCTATCAAATTTTTGGGAGAAAATTTGTCAACAAATATATAGCAAAATTGTTTGTTCAATGTGGCTAAGATGATTTTTGGGCCTGTTAATGGGTCTTGGTAAAAGTTTGGTTGTTTAATCTGGCTTTAGACAATTTTTGGATCTGTTAATGGGCCTCGGGTGGTTGGGCTCGGTAAAGGGCAGGCTTGCTATCCCCTTTTTTTTCTTTTTATATATTTTTTGTAATTGTTTTTCTGCTGAAAAATCTGAGCCGTTTGGTGTTGATCCCGTGGCTCAAAAATCTGCATGATACAACCCCTTATTTTCTGTCGAATCATAAATAGACAGTCCCTTTTTTTTTTACTAAAATCCCTCAAAATCAGATTTAGTAATCAGAATGGTGGACTTTTTGGTGATACTCGCATTGGGCAGAATGACACGTCATCGACGACTTCTTGCCATTCGCCAAGATCACCAGCATCATTCCCCATGGTGCTCGGGCTCCAGTTTGTGCCGGGCGACTCCAGCGCCAGCACGTTGGTCAATATGACCGATATGAAGCGGTAATTAATAAATGGAAAAATTACAAAAACCACCCCAACTATCACTCTAAGTTTGAGATGCTCCCCTATAAGAAGATTTGTTGCAAATCCCAACCTTCTAATTCACCTTGGTTTGATTTAGGCACATTCTCTCTACACATGCGTGATTACTGGAGCATCTTGTGGCGAAATTAGCCAAGTCCCGCTTATCGTGATGATTTGTCAACAAGTCCCTTTTGTATTAGATTGTGTGGCCTTAATTCCTGATTAAATTGTACTGAAACCTACGATTTTGGGTCATATGACCAATTGCAATAGATGAAGTCATGCAACTATAATCTGGCTAAATGATTACTGCTTCCTGTTCAAATGTTTCTATATGCTCATTACGTTCGAAAAAAAAACGGATATGTTATTCAGTACACATGATATCAGTTTGGAATATATAGTTAGTTTACCATGAAAAACACAGTGAAATGGCCATGATAACACAACGAAATGATCGTCTTATACAGAACAAACAACATAATCTCTTGCTCCCACCGAGTGGGACTCGGCTGATTTCGCCACAAGATTCTTCAGGAATCACGCACGTGTGGCCAGAAGGTGCCTAAATCAAACCAAGGTGAATTAGAAGGTGAGGATTTGCAACAAATCTTTTTATGGGGAGGCATCTCAAACTCAGAGTGACATTTAGGGTGGTTTTTGTAATTTTCCCTATCCTTAAAAAGAAAGTAGAAAACATGTCACTATACTCCTTCAAGACAGTCCACAATTTTAGTACCTCTCGTCAGATAGAGAAGCATCCAAGATATCGAGTTATTATATTTTGCCTTTTTAATAAAACAATGCATAAACTTAATCATCTAAACTTGACAGATGATTGTTTTACTTCACTTGAAGTCACAATTTTAATCAAAATTATTAAATTTAAAATTGTTCTCGTCTTGAACTGTCAAGCAAAATTTAAAACAGATGATTGTCAGACTTTGAAGTTACAATTTTAATTCTCTAAATCAGCAATCGTACGTAGCTGCCGGATCAGTTTGGATCAATTTTTAATAGATGAAATAGATGCAGAGCTGAGACCCCGCAAGGACGCATGCATTCGGTCGACGTCGATATGGAGTTCTGCCTGCATGGAGTCGCGGCCAACCTCGGGTGCACGGCAAATGATGTCGAATTAAGTTGCCGCGCGCCGACTCCTCGCGTGTGATGTCTTGTGGCCAAACCTTAGGTGCACGGCAAAGGAGGTCGAAGTTGCTGCCGTCTCGTCACAAGCGATGTCCACCAATACCGTGGCAGCCATCGATACCCTACCCTAATGTGGTGGCTGAGTTTTAGTACGTGCACAAACATGGGCTTTGAGCCTTTAAAGCGTGTAAATAGATTGGATGGTGTACCGAGTTCTAACGCCAGATTCGTTGTGCCTGACTATGTTTATACAATTCAAATCTACGGTACTTATATTACCGTCAATCTAATCTAATGATCATATCTTTATGGTTAAAGTGAAAGCTTATAGAAAGTAACCAATTAGTATATGCATAAATACATAGATAGATAGATAGATATATCCTAATATTACGAGTAAATCGTTTTTCATTGGGTACTATATTACTGTATTATAGGACAACACTATAGAAGCACATCATAGACAAGGTCGATACTTCTCCCTTCCAAGGAAAAACCAACTTCTTGCATCCGTAGCATTATAGACAAGGTGGGTACTCTCTTCATCTCAAAAAAAAAAAATCAACTTCTAGCATCCATATAGGGATGAAAGTGGTTCGGATACTTTCCGTCCGTCCGGACCAATTTTCGGATTCGGAAAAATTCGGTCGGAAATATCCGGAATTTCTCGGATTCGGAAACGAATTCGGATTTTTTTTTCTCGGATATGAAAATGAATACATTAAGGGTGATATCCGACGGAATCGGAAAACGGTCGGAAATTATCCGGCATCTTTCATCGGATATCCGGAGATATTTTTCAGAAAAAAAAACCAGAAACCCTAGCCGGCCACGCCAGCTGCCCGCTGCCGCCGCCCGTCGCCGGCCGCCGCCGCCGGCCGTGCGAGCCCGCCGCCGGCCACGGGAGCCCGCCACGGCTCCCGCCCGTCGCCGCCCGCCGACGCCGCCGCCGCACGGCGCGCCACTCGAGCCTGCCCACCGCCGCCGGCTGCGGGAGCCCGCCGCGCGAGCACGCCCGCCGCCGCCGCCCGCCGCGCGGCGCGCCGCCCTCGGCCTGTCGCCGCCTGCCCCGCCCCGCGCCGCTCTCGGCCGGCCGCCGCCCGCCCCGACCTGCGCCCTCTGTGGATGAGAGGAAGTGAGAGAGAGAGAGAGAGTAGAAAGTGTGTGTGAGAGAGAGGAGAGGAAGAGTCAAGAGGATAAGGTTGGGGTGAAAAAAATGGTGGATTTTTTTAATGTAAAAATCATTTTTTATTTTACATGTGGTTTTTTAAAATGAATTTAAAGGTACTAAATCAACTCGTATGAAAAAAGTTGTTAAAAACAAAGTTGTATAACTTATTGTGATCTATCATTTTTATTTTGATCATTTCTCCATCCGAGTTTGATTATACTATATAAAATTTGAATTTAAAAATATAAAAAATTCAAATAATTTTCCGGGTAGTAAATGATTTCAAATGAAAAAATTGTCAACAACAAAGTTGTATAACGCATCAACATCTACAACTTTTGTTTTGGTCATTTTTCTATATGACTTCGTTTGAACCGTTTGAATTTGAATTTTAAAATATGACAACTTCAAACAATATTTTGAAATACTAAATGATTTCAACTGAAAAAGTCATCAACAACAAAATTGTATAACTCATCAAGATCTATAACTTTTATTTTGGTCATTTTTTCAACCGACAAAGTGATAGTAACATTATTCACAAAATTTACATCTATCTCATTTGGTTCTATAAACTAGTATAAGAGATATATGTAAACTTTGTGAACAGTACTACTATCACTTTATCGAACGAAGAAATGACTAAAATAAAAGTTGTATGTCTTGATGAGCTCTACAACTTTTATGTTCATGACTTTTTCAGCTGAAATTAATACAGCTTCAAAATATTATTTGAAGTTTTGAAATTTAAATATTTAATTGATAAAACAAAGTCACAAGAAAAAAAATGGCCAAAATAATAGCAGTGAGAACACAATAACATGATAGAGCATGATTTTAGAAACATTTAGGAAAAAAAATCATCCAATCTGGAGTTCATATGAGTGAGATAAATTAGTTTCAATTTTTCAAATTTTATTTTTGCATACGGCTTCTTAAGTCACCCGTATGGAAAAATTGATTTTTCCATGCGGATCCTTAAATGGTCCAAAAAAAAAATAAAAAAATTCAATTCTAAAAAATAACCACTCAAATTTTTAAAAACTTTCAATTGAAATATTCAACCCAAAATTTAAAATATTCAACCAATTTTCAAAAATTTCAATGTGCTTACGAAAATTTCAGTGATACACATTAATTTATTTGTTTCATGATAACATAAATTTGTATGGAAAGTAAACATAACATTTTCTATCTCCCATTGCCCTTGTAAATAGAGATAAAATTTGAGAACACTGATGTTTTGTTTTTGAAAACTAATGGCTACATCTCTTCCTCGTTTTAAGAAGATTATTTTGAGGGGTCTTGATATTTTGATAATTATTCGTTACCGTATTCGTTTCGATTCGTATTCGCTCCGTATTTGTATTCGATAATATTCGATTCCGTTTTCGTATCCGGGTTTTCGATTCCGAGAAAAAATATGAAAACGAATATGATAGAGCTAGTTTCTGACCGTATTCGATCCGTTTTCATCCCTATATCCATAGCCAGAGTGGAAGTTAGCTTTTTTAAGGACGGATGAAAGGTGTACATGTCATCCCTAATCTGTGATATCTGGAGTTTGGTTTTGGAGGCTTGGAATTTGTAGTACAAGAAAAGACAGAGCAAGCTTTTTTTTTTTTTTTGGAACTGTGACAGAGCAAGAATTGATTCAGAACCGTTTTATTCAACACTATTGTTCCTGTACAAGGATCTGAAACAGAACCGATGCACACATATACAAGCCATGGCGACGACTGCAGTTTATGCTCGCTATTTGTAACAGCTAACATAACATAAATGGTGAATCTTGATCCTATGCCTAATTCCCCCCAATAGTGGGGTGCACCTTATGGAGTGAACCTAGTAAGCTTCAGTGACAGGCTCAGTCGAGGAAAATCATGAATTCTCTAGATCTAATTCTGCTCAAGTGTATGGTGGAATGTCTTCGAGATTATTGGCCTAACGTCCTCCACATCAAGTGTCTCCAGGAATGGGAGTAACTCGACCAATTCCTGGTCTGAGGGGTCACCAAACCAGCTCTTTATTGGTATACCATTGTCCACTTGCAACTGGAAAACCTGAAAAAAAAAAGATGAAGATTAACTTACAACTTTGGAAATCATACATCGGCAAGAAATAGGCAGCTAAGAAATAATAAGCATATCTGTGTACATAGTACTTGACAAGTTAAAAAGAGTTATAAAGTTCTCTGTTCAATTTAGAAGAAAGCAATTAGATGCCCACAGATCGCTGTTCCATGTTTCTAGCAACCAAGTCTAAGTCTAGAACTATAGAAATGGAAACATTTCCATCTGTCAATATAAAGCATATACAGTATTCGGAAAAAGGCATGCTACCTGTGGAGTATTGTCAACTATTACAACTTTTGCCAGGTCAACTCCAAGAATTGTCAGATCCTTTGTATAGCAACCCTCAGAGAATATACATGACTCCCGATAAATACGGTGTGAAATCAACCTCCCATCAGGGTCGAGTCTATCTATTAGTTGCTCGGCATAAATTCTCTGGCTAGCTGTGAAAATGACAAGCTCAAACATCTGAGCTACCTTCTCAAGAAACATCTTCAGATGAGGTCTTTGCCTAACATAAACTGTATGATTCTTCATATTAAAGAAAACTTGAAGGGTGAAATCAACATTGTCACAATGATCCAATGTTGAATGCACAAGAGTCTCTGCATATGAGAAATAGTTAAGATTATGTCAGAAAAGAAAATTATGGTAGTAAGGATGCTGATATAATAACTGAATTTCATTATCCTCGAGAGCATCCTATAACAGCAGGCAGTGGCTAACTTGTTATCCCATAGAAAGAAATAATGTAAAAGCTATGACTCCCAGAAGAAAGAGCATTAGCCATAAACCATGTATTCGGAGCTCAAATATTTCATCCTCATAAATGTACAGATGGTTTATAAAATAAGCTAAAGTCGAATTGCCACTTAAAACTTCCAAGAAAGCAGAAGCACAGGATCCATGTCATCCGAGATATCAATGAGGACAGAACAGGATTGCTTTAGATAAACTTCATCATTATAGAGCATAATCAAAAAGTTTTTCTTCTGGTTCATTTTATTATTTTGGTGGGATATTGTTCAATAGCTGGTCATCAACTGTTACAGTTTCCAGCTGATGTAGAATAACTCACAAATTCAGAACAAAGAACACTCAATCAAATGTAAGATTGAATGATGTGAAGTTACTGCCAGCTTACCGTCCAAATCCAGAACAAGAGTGATTTGTTTTGATCTTGCTGATTTTGATAGACGACCGGGTGAGTCGACATCCATTAAATCAGGCAGGCCTCTAGAAAGTGGCTTTTCATCAACATATTCAGTTACCGCAACATCTCGAGAGGCATAATTACTTTCAGTTTCGGAATCTGAGGGTTTCATTTGAAGGTATGATGATGTATCATCAGGGAACTCATCAGTAGAGTTATTTTGCTCCTCGGTATCATTTAGGGACAGGAGCGCTACAGGCCGCTCTACCATGTCAACAAGATTCATACAATCGTGATGGGAAGAACTAACATCATTTGTAAAACCCATCAAGCTATCAAACTGCACAGCTGAAAAGCTTTCTGAGAAGTAGAAGTCCAAAACATCCCAAACTTGGAATTCACTTCCAGCATTGTATCCTTCATCATTGCTACTAAGAATCAGCTGAAGGAACTCATTGTTTTCATCCATTGCTGAAGAAACAGAAAAATGAAAAAAAAGAAGAGCGAGAGAGAAAGCATTCAGTTACCAAGATATGAAAGCCTGGTTTCAAATTCATACAAGTTGACAACTTAAATGATTGAAAGGGTTGGAACTGAAGCCAATGTTACCTGTAGTATTGTGGTTCGTCTCTTTTACCTGAAGATCGCTGTACGTTGAGTCAGATAAGAGGACAGTCTCCAGACTAGATGATGATGATGATGATGGTACTGATATAGGGAGCTACAAAAATAAACGATAGTTTGAATAATCCATATGGTTCCATAGCTTTTAAGAAATGGAAACAATCTGTATGCAGATGGCACGAATATAACAGCAAAATTAGATTATTCTGTTAGATTTTACAGAAAGCCAGTTATGATTATCATCTAAGCCTTTTTTACTAATATAGCATATCCTGTGCGAACACTCGTATCTCTAGGCACTGGTAGCTTTATGATAGTGAGGAGGGACATGACATTCAAAAGCTGATTTCTAGATTATTTTTTTGAAGATGATTTCTAGAATTAGTAAAATTAAGAATTATATTTGTGGAAAAATCACAGTTAAGGAGCATAGGTTAGTAATTGCCAATCCCAGTGACTGACCAGTATGATTTCCTAACTTCAGTCCATGTTGTTAGAGTATATAGTTTCATAATTTATATTACAAGCGTTCGCAAAAAATAATTTATATTACAAAAGAAGATACTGGCTTTGAATAACTTCAATCCGTTGCCTCATGATGTCTAAATATAGCTTTGATGGAAAACAAAGGTTATCTTAGTAGTAACTTTTCATCAGCCCTTTAGGTTTGACAATGTGGATAATATGCAAAGAACACGAAATCTCTCTCTGCACAGATATACAATATGATAATGTGAACCTATGCTGTCCCTATATCCGCTGGATACAACAGTGGAGCGGAGCTGTCATGGTTAAGCCCCTTTGGTTGGTCCCTAATGCATGTAAGACTAGCCACCTCATTTATCAAAACAGGTTCACATTGTTTTATCTCTATATTTGTTGTAATCTACACAACTAATCAAAGCATTTGCTTCTGAAAAACAGAAGAAATCTGAACATCTGATGACAGAGGATATTGAGAAAATATTAGCAAGTATCAGGAACAGAAATAATTCATCAGGCAATTTATAATGGAAAGAAAAACAGTTAATCACCATAGATCTAGAGCCACAGGACAAAAATGATGGTGGCAGTACACCGGTGGTTTCTGCATCATATTCATCCTGTAAAAAACTGACTTCAGCGATTCCAAAGTTTCCCCCTGATACTTCAGAAGTAGAGCAAACTGCAAACGAATAACTAATTAAAATTGAACACGTAAATTTGATGGTGTTGAGAAGAAAAAAATACTGATATATCTACCAACTAATGAATAGTATTAACATGATAAACTGTGTTTGTGCTGAACATGCCCGTATCTCCAACTGTTTGTGAAGGGGCAGTTCTATGTTCTACATACATAATAAAACTGGAATTATGAAAAAAATAAACTGTAGCACATTCGGCCTTGAAAAACTACAATACATTTGCATGTATTAAACTTATTTTGTTTCTGAAGCACACAGTAATTCAATAAACTTGATATTTTTTATTCAGTAAGATCTAATTTTTGTGCTCAGCAGTCAGCACAAAACAATAACCAACAGGATATTCTCTTTAATAATTTCATTTACAGAGAAGTTATGTTTGTACCTTGCAATAAGTGTTAAGCAAACACAGCATAACAGTGCTAAAATTCTTATTTATGCAAGTAAACTGCATCTGAGAGCATACCAGTGTTTTAAATAAACTCAAGGTGTTGTGTTCAGGTTGGCATTAACCCTATGCATTATATAATTCAAGGGATAAGTAATCACGTATGCATCTTTCACTGGCTATTTCTGGTGTGTTCACAATACAAACTAGCGACTTATGCTAGAGTGCTAAATCAACATCGCCACACTTCTTGTTTTAGTAACATGGCCAGCACAGAGGATTGATGGACTCATGCATCCCAGGAAGCGCATGCACTTGGAGAGTCACTGGTGCTAAAAGCATAGAATTAAAAACAACTTTTGCAGTGCGGCAGGTTCAGGTGTATGCTGAGCAGAAATTCTTCAAAATCAGCCAGAGCAAACAAAATCAAGAATAGTATAAATACGGACTTTACCATTTTGATGACTTAGAAGTGTTGACCCCACCGCTGTTCTATCGAGTGCAATCTCTTGAGACTGTGAGTCTTCCAATATTTCGGTGGTCTTGCAAAATGAATGAAGCTCCTGCGTCCCTAAATAGTCGGTGCTTAACATTTTATTCATCCTTAATGCAGGCATTTGCAAAAAGCATGTTGAAAGTACTGCAGTTCCAGTAGGAAAAGTCCAACTGTTGAAACATTTGATATCACTAAAGACATTAGTGGAGAAAAGTGAAGCTGGTAAAATATCTACAGACTAATGATCTACTGGATGAATATACTTTACCCATATGTTCTCAAGAAATTAGAGCCAGCCACCATTATTTTTCTCCAAAATCTACCACTAAAAAAAGCACTCACTCCAGTGAATTCACCAATCGAACAACCCTTTCAATATCTTTAAACCCTCCTAGCAAGCAACAACTTTAACACCAACTAAAATCCCTTCCTTTCTTTCCCCTCCCTTTTTTATACTTTCCCATGAAACAAATTTTCGTTCGAACTTGTCAGGACAGTAATTAAGATCAGAAACTAAGCTACAGCAGGAACGCAGCCTACAGAATTCCCCAAACACATGCCACATCCCAAAAGCTCGCTACTCCGTTTCCACCGAGCAGCCCGAAAACCTTCACACAAACATAATTTCTCTCTATACTTCGGCCCAAATTTTGAGCTTACAAGTATTTCTCACGGATACAAAGAGCTCAACCACCCAACAACTTGTTGAAACATACTCAAGCAGTCAAACTACACAGAGCGAAGCATCCCCCCAGCTCAAATTACACAAAACCCACAAGAATCACAGAGAGTCGAGCCCGAGCAGGAAATCGAGCTCCAGAAATCCCCCGACCAAAGCAGAGCTCGAGCGAGGCGAGGAGGCACGTACCCGAGATGCACCCAGCTCCTCGCCGCCGTACCCTCGCGGAGCACGATCTCTCCTCCCCCTCTCGCTCGGCCTCAAGTCTCGCACAAACGCACCCACTGGGAGAGAGAGAGGAGACGAGCAAGCAAGCGAAGGCAAGCGCGCAGCAAAAGGAAGAAGAGGGAGAGAGCACAGGTAGGGGACAGCTCGATCGCTCGCTAATCCCGCACCACATATACTAATCTACGCGACCGGTCCGCGTCCGCGGAGTCAAGGTCTCCCCACACGTTCCACCGCGGTCACTGACGTGTGGGCCAAAAGGATCCGGCCCCGCGGAGGCGCAGCAGCGGGTAGCAGTTTACGTAGCCTTCGCATTTTTTGCGGGTGGGTTGCGGCTGCTTTGCCCATCGCCCACCATTCGTTCCGCTACCCGACCGTCCCCGCGTAGCAAGTTGATCGCTCACTGACAGGTGGGTCCGTGAACATGTGGCCCCCTGTGGTCAGTTGGATGGGTTAATCGGAGGACGGTTGGTGCGGGGCATCAGGGGCCGAGGTGTACACGTGGACGGCGAGGATGGGTAGCTCATCATGCCCAGCGGAGTCCACCCGTTAAGTTTAATATTGGCGATTAGTCCCCACTTTATCTAATCGGGGCTACTAATCGTACTCGTCGTTCTGGTTAGCCACTGACAAGATTGGGCCAGTAGATTCCGGGCCCGGCTGTAAGCGACGTCGGATCGGTGACGGGCCTGGAGGCCCTGGGAATTCATGGAGTTGGTGGGGTACACGTGGACGGCGCTTGATCTTTTGCTCCTCCTTTGCGGCTGCGTCCACTGGCTACCCGACGCGTGGAACGGGAAGCCGGGGGCCGGAGCGCGTGCGGCCATCGCGCGCCAGGTTTGCGGCTCTGCGCGGAGAGAGTGGAGCAGCGGCGCCGGCGCGGCGCGCACGTGCGGCGGAGCAAAGAAAGGCCGCGGCGCCGCCCATCCGGCGTGCTCGTGACTCGGGAAGCCGAGTGAGCTGTTTCGTCAGCCGCGTAGAGTCATACTGCGGACGCCCTGAGCGGTATCAGATGACCGGGTGGCTGGGAGGTTCCACATATTTTCCCGAGTCATATAAGCCCAATAGCCCATGCCGCATGGTGGATGTGAAAGAAATAGAGGAAATATATCCCATGCTACTTTGATTTTTTTATGCTGTTATTTTGGTTTTGAAATGCAGGGAGGGGATATGAGATTTGGGGGTGAAGAGTAGAACAGAAGGTTGCAAGCTCCACACGATATGCAATAGGAAAAAGTACGAACTATCCCCCGAACTATCACGGTCAACCGAGTTACCCCTCTAAACCACAAAACCAGACATTTTATACCTCGAACTTTTCAAATCAGACGAATAACCCCCTAGCGCAATCCAGAGTGGTTTTGATCCTACGTGAAATACACATGGCGTTCTAGTCAGTGAAAAATTAATTAAAAATAAGTGGGCTCCACCGGTCAGCTCCTCTATCTCTTCTCCCACCTCATTTCCCTTCCATCTCCATCTCTCTCTCGCTCTCTCCCTCTCACGGAAAGCCAAAACAGAGGACGAGGCGGTGGACTGGTGTCACAGCGGCGGCGGAGGCGGCAGGGGCAATAGGGCGTTGGGGGAGATAGCGGCGGCGGCGGCATGAGCGAAGGCCGTCAGGTCGGGGCGGCGGGCGGCGACACTGCTGCATACGTCCCCTGGGTGCCATCGCCGTACTCTTTGCCTAGGAGAGGGGACGGTGCCAGTGCGGTCGTCGAGGCCGGATCTCGGCCAATGGGGCAGAAAGAGTGCTGGCGCGGGGCTGGAACGACCTCGACGGCGAGGGCCCTAGAGGTCGCGACCGGAGCTCGCGTGAAGGCAGCGATGAGCCCACCGCCGTCTCGAGCTTGGTGAGGGCGTTGGAGGCGACGACCAGCAGTGGAGCTCGACGTTGCTTAGGGAGGGCGGCAGAGCAAGAGTTTGCGTGGAGGCAGCTGCAGTGGCGGCGGAGACGGAGCTCGCAAGAAGGAAGCGACGAGCCTGTCGCTGTCTTGAGCTCCCTCGAGGATGAGCGGCGCGCCGGCAGTGGCCGGCCCGTCAAGCTCACCATTCAGGCCCCGTTATCTTGCGGTCGGGGCAGTGGCGGCCGGCGCCGGATTTGCGCGAGAAGGTGGCAATGGCGGGGAAATACGGTGGCGGGGGAGAGAGGGCAGCGCGATCGGCGACCGTGGAGGCGAGGGCGTTGACCAGGGTGACTGCGGATGCAGATGCCGACACCGACCCGGCGCGCGCTGGAGTGGCGTCGGGAGGAGGACGGGGAGGAGGCGGAAGACAGGCGAAAGCCGGAGGAGGCCGTTCTCGCGTCCGCCGCTCGCCATTTCCTCCACCCCCAAATTCTGTCCCTGCGGCCTCCCGCCGCAGCGCCGCGCCTTGCCACAGCCTCCCGGCCGCTCGCCGCACTCGCCTCGTCCACCTAGCCGTGCCTGCCACTGCTCGCCATCGATCGGAGCCCAGATCAGGGTGAGCAATGTCTGTTTCTCGGGTTTAGGGAGTAATTTGGTCAACCGAGATAGTTCGTGGGAGGGGGAGGGGGAGGGTAATTTATACTTTTTCCTATGCAATAAGCATATAGATTACTACCAAGTACTCTTTCATTTCTTATTATAAATGGCGTTGTTAATTTCTATCATGACGTTTGATCATTTATGTTATTCTAAAATTTATAACATTCTATTATTAAAGTTAGAAACTTTAAGTATAACTTATACTTTACATATTTACACTATTTTTTAATAAAACGAATGACTAAACATTATTTCAAAACTTAATGGTGTCATCTATTAAAAACAGAGGTAATATATTCCCTCACAATTTCCATTCTAATTCTTTATGAAATCTTTCCAACCTCCAAATTTGACTAGGACTCATAATCCTACTAGGATTTCCTCACATAACATTTCCAGTTCGTTCTTCAAAATTTTCAGATTTGGACTCTTTTCATGATTGACTAGGACTTCTACTAGGATTCTCTAACATACATATCTTCCGGTCTGTTCTTCAAACTTTTGAAATTTTGACTCCCTCTAAATTTGACTCATTTTCCATACACGCACCACACTGAATCCGAAGAACATTCTCTTCCCTCTACGCCCACACCTCTCCCAGTCCCATCCTTATCCAGTTATCCTAACCTTCAACACTCTAGGTGGGATCTGTGAGCTCGCCGGAATTCGTTGGAATTAGAGAAGGATGTGGAGCATATCAATCGGTGGAGTGGGTGGAGTAAGATTTTTTATCAAATGTATCATTTAGCAAATTCGCTTTTATTTGACGCCTACAGTAACATTTTTTCCATGCCACATTCTTTCTTAGGAACGGTTTAATATCAGTGAAACATAATAGAGGAATTTATGCCAAACTAACTAGTACTACAAGATCACTCCACAAGAAAATTTCTCATGCAAAAAAACGACAGTATCCTACTCATACAGTCACACTCGTCATACAAATGCAACGTTTCCCAATGGCCGATCGAATGCTCGAATTCACCAACACCTGCCTAGTAGTCTCCAGTGATCGATCCAATCAGCTCCAGCAAGGAGGCAGCCGTAGCTTCATCGTCATGCCCTTCTGAACCGCCTCAAGACAAGCCCGAGCAGGCTGCCGTACACGACGACGCAGTAGCCTACGAAGAACCTCTCCCCCTGCGCGATCCCCGCCGCCACCTGCGACGCCGTCCTGCTCCTGGCCGCCGCGTCCCCCGCAGCCGGCTCCGCCATCGTGGCCGCCGAACTCTGAGGTACCTTCAAGATCTACTCCTTAGTGCCGCCGCCGCCGCCGCAGCGGGCCGCGCTGGCGAGCTTTCGCCGGCTGCAGTAGCGCTCCGCCGCCGACCGGGCGCTCCGAGCGACGAGCCTTGCCACGCTCTGCATGATTTGTTTCCTGGCTTCACGGGTTTGGGTTCGGTTGAGAATTGGGGGAGTTTTGCGCCGCGTTGTGAGGTGTGCGGGTGAGTGGGTCGCTCGGTCTCTTGCTCTCGATATATGTACACGGATCGGGAGAATTTTGGTGTCCTGCTCGGATTCGGAGCCACTAATCCGTATGGGAAACGAAGCCGAATCGTCCATCGCCGTGCGTCGTAGTGGCGCTTCCACCTACGTCGGCAGCGGCAGAAAACGCTCGCCGTGTGCAACAACTGAATCGAAGGCAACTAATCCTCTCCTTTTCTTTTCAGTTTTCCTTTTTATTTTCCCCTACAATGCCACCGTACATGTTTCATTTATTCCCATAAAATTTCCAATCGGCATAGTTCCCAGTTGATCACAACATCGTCACCTTTTCTTTATTCAGACTTTATGAGAACATCCTAAACAGTAAACAGAAAAGCAGAGGCTGAAGCAGATCGAGCCAGGCTCCGCTCAACCGCCGACATGCTTGATAATCTAGTGCTACTTAAAATGATCAGAGTTTAGTAAGCATAATCTGTGCCCCATGCTGTGGCTGGAGCGTGGGGATTGGGAACGGTGCGTGCGTGTAGGACGGAGACAGCCCGAACGAAAACAGTTGCAGGATCATGCTCAACGCCATCTTGGCCTCCAGCAACGCGAAGTTCTGGCCGACACAGATCCGTGGCCCCCAACTGAAGGGAACCAACGCCGGTGAGTCCTTGGACGCCTTGGAGACGCCCTCCGCGAACCTCTCCGGCTTGAACTCGCCGACGTCTTCTCCCCACACGTCCGGATCGTGGTGGATGCACGCGATCGGCAACGCGAATGTCACCCCCGGTGGATACGTGATCCCTCCGAGCTCGGTCTCTTCGTATGCCTCTCGGCCAAGCAGCAGGATCGGTGGATACAGCCTAAGAACCTCGTGTAATATCATGGTCACCTGTGACAGAGAAGCTGGAGCTAATTAGAACGGGAACTAACTAAAAACAGAACCTGGAAGTTTTCTTCATCTTGGTATGTTGCACTCACGACTTTGAGATGGTTTATGCCCTCGAAATCTGGACTGTTCTTTCCGAAAACGCGCAGAACCTCCTCCCTGGCACGGTCCTGCCACTCTGGGTGCATGCTTAGGAGGACCATTGTCCATGTGAGCAACACCGCGGTTGTATCCGATCCTGCAAAGTAGAGCAGCTTCAGCTCCTCGATGATGTCCTTCGTGGTCATGGTTGGCTTGGAGATTCCAGCTTCTTGGCTCTCCTTGATGTTGGTCTCCAGTAGCAATCCAAGCAGATCATCGTAAACCGCATGGCCATCCTTCATCGCGCTCTCCCTGTTGGTGATTATGCCTTTCAGAAGCTCTCTGACCTCGCGTGCGTTTGCTTTCGTCCTTCTGTTGAGCTCTGTAGGCAGAAACCTGCACAATAAGCAAAAAAATCGCATGTCAGATGTAATCAAGTAGTACCTAACCTCTTTAATTCGGGTTTAATTTTGCTATTAGTCAATCACCTGTAACCTGGGAAATACAAAGCTTTTGCCATCTTCATAACGTTTCGTGCCTGCTCTGACTGCAACTGGAAGATCCTCCTCCCTTCACTGAAGCTGCTGCCGAACGCCGACCGGGAGATGACATCCCCCGTGAGATTCTGGAACTCCGGCCAGACATCGATCTCCTGCGCACCATCAGCCCCCACAGAATCCTGCCATCTGCTTATCAGCTCGCTGGAACATGCTGCAAATGCCGGCAACATCCTCTGCACAAAGCATCAAGCAATCCTTTCAGTGTAAGAAACTTTACGATCCTCAAGAGGTAAATACAAACCTCTAGACTGACAAAGCCAGAAAGGATGTAAAAATAAAAAATCGGTTATAGACTTATGGTTGTGTCGTGTGTGCAGGATGGTGGTGTCGCACCTTCAGCTTCTCGAGATGGAAGGCGAGGTTCATTATCCTCCGGTGAGCGACCCATTTCTCGCCTTGGTGGCTCGTCAGCCCATCTGCCAGCAAATTCTGGACCCAAAGAATGGACTTCTGCTTCCCGAACCGGCCGTTCTTGTTCGCTAAAATCTCTCGGAAAAGTTTAGGATCACTCACGATCACTCGCGCCTCCGGGCCGAACCAAGTCACGCAAACATTGCCTGCATTCCATACAACTTCCGTTTGATCATATCTCTCATGTTTGCAGGGGTGTGTGTAAGCTGCTGATTAAAAGGAGAGAGCCCAGTACGCACCGTGCTGCTTGATGGCGGCGAGTTCGAACGGAAGCGCTCGCGAGGCGACGTCGTGCGACAGCGGCGGCATGGGCGCGGCGAGGGCGGCGGCGAGCAGCCGCGCGAACTCCTTCAGGTCGCCGGACGGGAAGCGGTAGTCGGTGCCGCGGAGGCCCTGGGACCGCAGCGCCAGGCCCAGCCGCCGCGGGCGGAGCCAGAACCGGTCGAGAGCCCGCCCTGCCCACCACAGCGCCGCCAGTGCGCCGAACGCGTAGAGCAGCAAGCTCCATGGATGCAACGGCGGTGAAGCGCCATGGACGATCTCCATGGTCTCGATCTCGTCGTATGTGTGTACGTACCTGCGTGTTGACGTGATATACTAAGTAGCGTCAACAGGAAATACATGGCCAAGAACGATGCTAAAAGAGACTAGGCGGTGTTCCGGAGAGCTCGTTCCCAACTTTCCCCCACTCGTTTTCCGCTTACACGTTTTTCAAACTGCTAAATGATATGTTTTTTTTTAAAAGTTTCTATATAAAAGTTGCTTAAAAAATCACACTAATCTATTTTTTTTAAAAAATAGCTAATATTTAATTAATCACGTGCTAATGCATCGTTTCGTTTTCCGTGCGTACTGTGCATGATAGTATCCTGCAGCTGGAACGTAACAAAAGGAGCTTTGTCACAAGCGTGCATGGCCAGGCAGATGCGGTGATACAAGTTACTGTAGCTTTGATTTTTCTTTGGTTGCTAGTATACATGAATTACACAGGTGTCGTTTGTGTCATTGCTCCACCGCTCACATCGTCAAGGAAAATAAGGAAACTCTTACTTTTCCGTTGATTTTTCTGCATCTCTATCGGAGGAGTTGCTTTGGTTGGTCTCCCGGTCTCCCAGACCGTCACATCATCTAAGTCTTGGCCTGGGAACGACGCCATACACGACTCGAAGGCTCAAAACACGGCACTGCTAAGGATTAGAATGCGCTCTCGGCACGGTAGGAGTGTTGGGTTGTTGGCACATTCCAACCATGGAAGCATGATGGGCCGCACGGACTAAACATGGTCCAAGAATCACCAGCCCAAAGAACCTTGGATCACAGTGGAATTGTGGAGTTATCCTGGAGCAACTCATTAGAACTTAGCAGACCTATACATTTCTCTACAGACATATATACTCCTTGGTACTGTACTGGAGAGACTAAAAATCGCACATAAAACTGCTGCGCTGTGCTGCCCGCACTAGACACAAGTACACAACATTAGTTGTCATCTTCTTAAATGTACATAGGTCCACTCTTCATGAGAGCATACGTGACAGGGACACACATTTTGTACAACCATCCGAGCGAATCAAAAGCACTTAACAAACATCACAAAAACTAAAATAAAAAAAAATCAAATTCACAACCGCTCCTAGTTCAGGTAATTTGACTTGTTCTGAACATATTGTCCATGCACCAATTACGCTGTACATTCAGACTAGAAAAAAGATAGACCGACCGAGCATGCAGTTCTCGTCTAGGCCAGGACCCAGGAGGTGTTTGTCATCAGTTTAGCCTCGTGAGCCTGACCTGCGCGCCGTGCTCCGGCTGAAGCAGGCCGACGGGGAACGGCGCGTGGGTGTAGGACGGCGAGAGGTCGAAGGAGAAGCGCTGCAGGATCATGGAGAGGCCCATCTTGGCCTCGAGCAGCGCGAAGTTCTGGCCGATGCAGATCCTCGGCCCCCACCCGAACGGGAAGAAGGCCGGCGCCTCCCTGGACGCCTTGGAGATCCCCTCCGCGAACCTCTCCGGCCTGAACTCGTCCGCGTCGGCGCCCCACACGTCCTTGTCGTGGTGCACGCACAGCAGCGGCAGCGTCAGCACCACGCCCGCTGGGTACCTCACCCCGCCGAGCTCCATCGGCTTGTACGTCTTCCGCTGCAGCGCCGTCAGCGGCGTGTACAGCCGCAGCACCTCGTACAACACCATGGTCACCTGCAAAACCCAAACCCCAAATTAGACATATATATCTTTAATTTCGTGAATCGTCGGTTAATCGTGTCGAAGTGCTTACGATTCTTAGGCGGCTTAAGCCGTCGTAATCCGGGGCGCGGCTGCCGAAGACGTGGAGGACCTCCTCCCGGGCGCGGTCCTGCCACTCCGGGTGCATGGAGAGCACGACCATCGTCCAGGTGAGCAGCACCGACGTGGTCTCCATGCCGGCGAAGTAGAACAGCTTGCACTCCCCGATCACGTCGTCGATCGAGATGCCGGAGCCCGCGGAGCCGCCGTTGCCCTTGCTGTGGTCCAGGTTGGACTCCAGCAGGAGGCCGAGGAGATCGTCGTCGCTGCTTGCCTCGCCGGCCTTCAAGGCGCTCTCTCTCTTCGCGATGATGCGTTTCAGCATCCCTTCGATCTCCGCGGCGATCTGCTTCATCCTCCGGTTGGATTTGGTCGGCAGGTGTCTGCATCGCAAACACGTCAGATCATTCATTTTGTCGCGTGGAATTCATTGCACTACCGTTTACTACTATCAGCAGGAGGAAAACATATGAACTTTGCAGGGGAAATGGGCCGAACGAGAGATGATGAGAGTGAGAAGGGAGCTCACATGTAACCAGGGATATGTATCTTATTCATGGTGGCGACGATGAGCTCGATCTGCTCCCCCTGGAGCTGGAAAATCCTCTTGCCTTCAAGGTAGCTGCTGCCGAATGCGGCGCGTGAGATGACATCCCCTGTCAGGCTCTGCATCTCCGGCCAAACATCAACTTCGTACGGCTCATCACCTCCTTTGGCTAAACCTTCCCACTTGTCCACCAGCTCGGTGCAACATGCAGCGAAAGCTGGCAACATGCGCTGATTATTGAGAAGAAGAAAAAATTAGTCCGAAACAACGGCGCCTAGGCCCGATCACTGTTGCCATGTCCGTGACAGAAATATCTCTCTCACCTTGAGCTTCTCGAGATGGAAGGCCGGGTTGATGATCCTCCTGTGCTTGGCCCATTTCTCGCCCTCGTGGCTGCCCAATCCGTTGTGCAGCAACCTCTGGAAACGTCCAAACTTGAGCTTCTCGAAGTGGCCGAACTTGTTGGACAGCACTTCTCGCACCAGCTCAGGCTTGGTGATGGTCACCCTGGGCACTGGCCCGAACCAGGTGATCGACACTTTACCTGCCAACATATATCACATCATTACGACAAATCTTCATTCTCGCTCTGAATTTGTGATTACATGGATCCCTTCATTCAATTGTATCATCGCTTTCACAAATATCGTATGATAAGTTGCAGTTATTTTAGTTTATAATTCATGATTATATATGATAATTGAACATGCTTATTCAAGAAAAATAAAAATGATAGTTTTCACTAAAAGAAAATAAAAATATATTTCTCACAAAAATAAAAAAGAAATCCTTGCAAAAATAAAATAAAATTTGTAGTAACGACTAAAAATGGGGGGAAAGGGAGATAAGGAAGCATATCACTCCTCTATATTATTGACTTAATAAGAGACCTCGAGTGCTCATATATTAGATTATGGAGGATAGAAAATTATGCGAAATAATGGTGCATCCCAAATAGCCAAATGAGCATGTTGGGGTTCAAATGATAGAAATCTATTATTGACAGGTATGCGTGAACTCCAAGGTGCCACAAGATTAAATCCATTTGTAAATCCTTGGCCTTAATAAATCAACTGCAGATAATCTGTCACCATCATGCAGGAAATCTGGTTTCATCTCTACGTGTATACCTTTACATACCATGTGGTTGGACTTTTCCGTATTGGAAATGTCGTTGGATTGATTTGAGTAGTAATATATATTCCATTGTCCCAAAATATAAGGGATTTTAGATGAATAGGACTTACTAGTACAACAAATCTAAACAAAAAAGATTTATTGCACTAGAAAGTGTCACGTCCGTTCAAAATCCCTTATATTTGGGACGGAGGGAGTGTATATATATATAGCTAATAGGAAAGAGCGCTTAGATGCTAAATGGAAATTTTCTGCTACACTCTTTTAAGTATTAGCAGGTTGTATACACAAGTTCATCTCTTTAAGACAGGAGCCCTTCGACAGAATCTAGTGAAGTAAGAGGCTACAATAAATCCTATATTCATGTATTTTGCCACTAAAAATTAAAAATATGATAGATTTGGCAGCCTAAGTTGATTCTTATGGAGACATGCATGCAAGCCACTTTAATTTCCAAATTTGTAATATGTGAAACCACACTCAAATATAATCCAGAGCATAACAAGATTTCCACTGTGGCTTTTATTTCAATTGCGGCGTTTAGCGTCTACATATTGTAGTGTTATCAGTCAGATTCAAATGTTGTTTGAGATTTTATATTCAAGGTATGAAATATAATTGGCATGCTGTATTTTAAATTTGTATAGAGCAATATATGTGGCATCATTTTACTAATTACGTACTCCACTCACCTTATTAACAGTGTTAATTCTAATGATATATTAAAAAAACCATTTCCTTCCTTATTATGAGGTCTTCCCTCTAACAAGGTTAATAGGTTATATAACCATTGGATCAAGGTCTAAAAGCTAGATTAGTCCATAAAAACTTGGAGCGCCAAAAAAGATCCGATAGTTAGCTTCTGGACATTCACATGTTCCAGATCTGTTGTACTGCATGAAAACAATGATTAATTTTATCTCAACAGTGCTTCAATTTTTCTAGCTTAAACAGGTGGAGCCTGAAACTATTTGCCAGTGAGGCACGCCTTTTTCTTTTTTAAAAAACGAAAGCAAGAGCACTAACAGATCATTGATAGTAGGAAAGCAGAAAGGTCAAGCCATTTAAAGTTACAGAGATCAGGTGTTCGGCCATGTCTCGCCCTGATTAAAATCTCAAAAAATTATGGCTATGATCAAACGAGAGAGAGAGAGAGAGAGAGAGAGGAGAGTAGAACATGTCGTACCGTGCTCCTTCATGGCCTGGTGGAACAGCGGCATCGCGCGCGGCACGACGTCGTGGCAGCCGAGCGGCATGGTCCGCGCCCTCGCCTCGGCGCTGAGCTGCACGTTGAGCGGCGCGTCGCCCGCCGGGGAGCGGTACGGCGTGCCGCGGAGGCCCTGGGCACGGAGCGCCCGCTCCAGGCGCCGCGGCCTCCACCACGCCCACTCCATCGCCCGCACGGCGCACCACGCGAGCACCGCGCCCGCGACCGCCGCCCACACAAGCATCAGCGGCCGCTCGTCACCAGCGGCGAAGACGACCATCCCCATCGATCGACCCACTCGCTAGCTTATCGCAGCAGCTACCCTCGCTCGCAGAGCAGCTTACTTCCTGCAACAACTATAGCAGGGAGTGCAGCAGTGCGCAGCAGAAAGAGAAGTGGGGAATTGATCGGTGGTATGCTCACGACCGGTTGTCTGCTACTCTGCCTCTCGGCTCACCACCCCGCTGTTATATATATACATATAAATCCTATGTACAAACACGGCGCGTGCGTGGTTTGTTCCCCGGCCCGTATTATTGTTTATTCTGCCTTTGGAACATATGCTCCGGATTGCTACTTCCGCGACGGTTCTACAGTCTATGGCTGGCATGCATGTCGTTCACTGGGGAAACTTGGAAATGTGGGAGCGGTACGGAAAGGGGAAAAAAAAAGAAGAAGCGAAAATAAGACTTGTGTTAATTCGCTGACCATCGAGGTTGGTCGTTGCATACACTTCTCCGTCCAATTGGGGGTCAAATGATTTAATTTGTAGCAACTCCCTGGGTCTGGAATATCACACACGGTCAGAGGTCAGAGGCCACAACAGCCCGCGAACCGTTTCCCCTCGCCCGGTCTTCTCAGAACGGACGCCCTTTTAGATTATGTTGATATACATGTTGTTTCTAAAGTATATTAATAATAAAGAGATTAGCAAGGAGTCATTGATACCGTAAGACACCAATATTACATTACATATGGTAGATCCGCTCCAAGCGATATGGGTGCATATGATGATTCGGCAACCTGATGGGGAAGCCCTTATCTTAACGAGGTACTAGCCTTTTTTCTTTTTTTTTAAAAGGACTCATTAAACGAGCTACTAGCTCCTCCCTTTAAAAGCTTTATTTTTAGCTATAAATTAAACCTATAAAAAACTTGTCTAGGTGCATAAGTATAAATAAAAGTCTTTTCCGAACAAACATAGACGGTTTTTATAAGGACTTATTAACAACTCAAGTCGATTTTGCTTATTGATACTAACAAGTTAAAACCCACTCTGCTCGACGAGTTGGCACGCTTAGCTATTTAGCTTGCTTCAAAATATGTGTCCAAGAATAGAGCAAAGATATGATCTCTGAGCGTTAGAAGTGGTCGGATGGTGGATAACAGCATCAGGTGACGCTCATTTCAAAAGTTATCAACAAAGATAATATAATGCAATTATGCAAATGAAAATGTCAAGCTCTAGGAGCCACTCCAGCCAAAAGGTTCGGGAGAATGGGATGCCAACTAAAACATCACCAGTTGGTAGATCTATGTATCTAAACTTTTCAATATGAAATAACCACATAAGTTCTTAAAAAAAGGAGGAAGGCGACCTGCGGCCACAATAAGGGAGAAGGTGTGGCATAGCTACCATCAAGATGGCAATTATATTACACATGCAGATATGTCATTTGAAATGCGCAAACATTATAAAAACTAGTTGAGTGGCCCGCACATTTGCGTGGCTAGCATCAATTTAAAATTATCTATTTTTACCACATGATTTTATTTAAATTATCATTCCCGTGATTCTAATAATTTTATAGTTTTTAAAAGCAACGCCAGTCGCTACCCCTTACTCCTTTGTCGCCTTTTTTTTTGCTTACTTGATCTACCACTACTTATATTTATTCTCTTTAGAACTTTAAAAATTAGACCTTTAAAACTATAGTTTTTAGATTTCATTGCTTGGTGGGTTTCGTTTTCATAATTTTTAGAAGTATTGTCAAACATGCCAATTTATTATTCTACGGCCTATCCGCTGCCACATCTTTTAATTGTCATTGGGATTTTAAAAATCGAACATAATTATTGTTTGTGTTCTTTTTTTACTTTCTATAAGTCTTGTCAATTGTTAGTGGCTTCACCACTATACTCCTCTACAGCCAGCCTGCTACCTCCCTCCTTGATGTCATTGGAATTTTAAAAATCAAACATGATTACCATTGGGGTTTATTTTTACTCTACATAAGTCCCGCAAACCGTTGTGACCATGCTGCTTAACGGTATGCCCATCACCACTCCTTTTAATCATCATTGGGATTCTATTTGGAGTTTTGTTTATAGTTTTTAGATATCCCATCAACCGCTAGCACTTTACTCCTTTACAGGCCTACTGCTTCTCCCCTCTTTATTATCATTTGCCATCGTTATGTTCTATATGGACTTTCTTTTTATTGAAAATTGCATATTTTTCATTCCTATAATTTTTATTCATAAATTATATTGAGTAAATTACACCCACGGTACAACAACTTGGCAGGTGGGTACGATATAGTGCAAAAATTTGAGAATTGAACGCTATAAGTAGGTACATTCTAGTAAAAAAAAACATGACAAAATACTGATAATTTAGTATTTTGGTGCATCAACTTGGCTAAGCTATGCTAGGCGGGTTTTGTTCACGATGTCAATATGCCATTACAGTATTCCTACGATATTACCTTATAGTAATGAATTTAATCTTTAAGAATTATACTACACTTACAATTTACATCCAATTACCTTTAAGTTTTTTTTTTCTCCACCTTCTCAAATATCAACCGAAATATAATAATTTCTACATATAGTTTTATTGATTTTCAGTTATTAGTTATTAGGATAAAAATATAAATATGCTTATACAAATCCACGCTAGTATATTGTCAAAATAAATACTTAAAAAATGAAATTATATAAAAAATGCTCCAAATAATTAAGTTGTCACATAACTTCTTAATTTATTGTATCAAAATCGTGCCTATCTTGCAAGTTGTTGTATTTATATGATCAATTATAAAATTCTTATACTAAATTACACCTTCTTACCAAGTTGTTGTATTAGAACGCTCATTTTTCTGAAGTTATTGCACCAAATTGCGCTCACCTACCAAGTTGTTGCACCGTGGCTGCAATTTACTCAATTATTATATTCCTACTTGAACTCTTATAATTATTTTTATATTTCTAAAACATATTTTATTTGTTATTTAAAACATTAATTAATCTCGTTATGTGTTCTAGATTGACCCATATTTTAATAGTCTTTATTTTTTATTACACGTTTTAGTTATTAATAAATTTTATTCTAGTTGAGCTCTTATTTGTATTTGTCTATTTTCTGAATATATTTTATTTTTTATTTCGAGTTTTAATTAGTCTTGTATTGTGTTATATATCGACTATTTTTTAATATTTCTTTTTTATTTCAAATTTCAATTTTTCAAAATTATATTCCTACTTGAACTATATTTTTTATTTTTTATATTTTTGGATTTTATTTGATTTTTTGTTTTGAATTTTAATTAATATCGTACTAGTTTCTTATATGGATTTTTCTTTCAATATTGCTTATTTTTAATTTCTAATTTTAGTTATTTTTAAATTTTATTCCTACGTGAACTCTTCTTTTATTTCTATTCTAGTTGCAGATTTTGTTTTATTTTTATTCTGAATTTTAATTAATCTCATATTGGTTTCTTATATGTACTCTTCTTTCAATATTTCTTGTTTTTAATTCCGAATTTCAGTTAATTGGACTCTTCTCTCTTTTTTTATTTCGAATTTTATTTTATTTTTATTCCGAATTTCGATTAATCTCGTATTGGGTTTTTATTTGGATTCTTTTTTCAATATTGCTTTCTTTTAATTCCGAATTTCAGATATTTTTAAACTTATTTCTACTTGGACTCTCCTTTTCTTTTTCTCTGATTAATGTCGAAACTTTTAGCCCCCACAGCAAACATGGTGCCTCCTTTCAAAGCTATCTTAGTAATATAACAGAGGAAAAAGTACGAATTACCCCCGAACTATACAAACCAGACGAATTACCCCCCTCGACCCAATCCATGGTGGTTTTGGTCTATGTGGCAGTCCAGTCAGCAATTTATTTATTAAAAAATAAGTAGACTCCACCTGTCAGTTTTTCTCTCTCTTCTATCTCTCACTCTCTCTCTCTCTTCTCCTTCAGACGGCGACGGCGGAGGCGAGGGGGCGGAGAGGCGAGCGCGGCAGTGAGGCGAGCGGCGGGGGCGGAGGAGGCGAGCACTTCAGATGGCGACGGCGGAGGCAGCGAGCGCGGCGGAGTAGGCAGCGAGCGCGGCGGCGACGGCGAAGGAGGTGAGGGGGCGGAGGAGGCGAGGTGCTGGCGGCGAGGCAGGGCGGTGCAGGGGCGGGCGCGAGCGGCGGCGGCCGGTGCGGTTGGGTGGCGACTGGCGGCACGAGGCGAGGCGGCTGCGCGAGACGAGGAGGTGGCGCGAGACGAGGAGGCGGCGACGTCGTCCCTCCGCCAACCGCCTCGCCGCCGCTGCCGCCGCGCTCGCTTTTTCCGCCGCCACCGCCTCCTCCGCCGCACCCCTCCGCCGCTTCTGCCGCGCCGACCGCTGGCCCGCCCCCTCCATTTCCTCCACTCCCCTCCCCCATCCCCTCTAGCTCCCCTTGCCGAAACACCATGGCCACTTCTGTCGTCGAGTTGCCCCCGTGGCTGCCGCCTTGGCCGCGCGCGGGGCATGGACGTGGGGGTCACCGCCGCCGACGGGGAGCAGCGGGGGTGGGCAGGAGAGCGAGGCGACGCAGTGGTGCGCGTCGAAGGTGCGCCCGTGGAGCGCGGTGGCGGCCGACGCGGCCGCTTCGGGGTGGAGGAAGTCGGCGCGGCAGAAGCCGCGGCCATGGCAGAGAGGCGGGCGGCGGTGCTCGCCGTCGTGGCGCCGGCCGCCGCCGCGGGCGAGGTCCGCCTGGACCACCACCGCCGCGGCGTCACGCTGCCATCCGGTTCCCCCTCCTCATCTCATGCCGCGCACCGCCGTGCATCCTCCGCCCACGAGAGAGAGACAGAGAGAGATTAGGAAGAGAGAGAGATAGAGGAAGAGAGATAAAGGGGGTATGACATGTGGGTCCCACCATTTTTTAAAAAAATAAAATACTAACTGGACTGCCACGTGTACGCCATGTAGACCAAAACCACCGCGGATTGGGTCGAGTGGGGTAATTTGTCTAGTTTGCATAGTTGGGGGTAAAAAATGTCCGGTTTTGTGGTTTAGGGGGTAATTCGTACGACCGCGATAGTTGGGAGGGTAATTCGTACTTTTTCCTATAATAGATAGATAGATTTTATTGTGGTATTGAAAATGGTAAACGCTAGTTTGGTTAGTTAGTCAGGCCTTATCTCTTATTTTGGATAAATGCACTTAACAAGTGTTTTATGAGCCAATTCGGGATCAGCTCGTTAATTTAGCACTCTACTCGGCTTGGTATCATGGTATGAATAAGAGTTCAAGCCGCGACCAAAGTGAACCAAGCCAACTCATGCTCTTTTACCGTTTTCCTATCCCTACCCATGTACTACAGTCTACAGATAGACTCTTTTTGCCACCGTATTCTTATTGGTAAGTGACTTACCCCTAGTTGTTTCCAAGATATCGTGTGGCTGTATTTGACATGAGAGAAAAGAGAAATTGAGAAAATATGCAAAATGACGTGACTCATTAGCGTATGATTAATTAAGTATATATTAACTATTTTAAATTTATAAAATAGGTTAATATGATTTTTTAAGCAACTTTTCTATATAATTTTTTTTGCAAAACACACTATTTAAGTACTTCAGGAAGCATGTGTGCGGAGAATGAGAGAAATCTTTTCTCAATCACCAGCTACCGAACGCAGAGTGCTGTCTCATTCCTCCTTACGCTATAATATCCTCTTGAACTATTTAATGTACGCTGACCAGACATCGTCTTATGTGCAAGTTATTCTCTTAGTCTGTTTTGTTCCTTTTATTAATTTTCTATTTTGAGACTCCACTCAATCCTAATTTCTTATTCTGTCGACTCATCATTTTCTTTTTATGAATTTTCCGAATCTGATTTCATCATATATTAGCTTTTTTTTCCACCATTTTTTTCTCCTCTTTCAATTTTGATGACTGCAAGGAATGTAAACGAGAGCTTGTCGGGGGCGTGTGATCTCAGCATCGACATCAGCATGGTAAGAGACCCCTCGCGGGCAATAACCGGTCGGCCGACGGTTTGACCATGGTCGAGAAAACTGAGGAGAACCGTATGAAACCGTCACGGCACGACACGGTCGCGCGGACCATTGAGAGGTAGGAGACGAGACCCGTAGCAAGTGGGTGTGCAACCGTGCTGCCTATCCAACGCGACCCCATGCCGATTCGTCTCTCCAAGTTCCTCTCTCCGAAAGCGACCGCGATCTGTTGAGAAGGAGGAGGATCACGGGATTTTCACCGGCCTCACGGGAGATTTGCCGTGTTGAACGGCAGCTGTGGAATATCAATCGGTCGAAGAGAGATACGCGGTAGTACGAAACGTGCCTACGTCATGGGCGGGCAGCCCAAAAAAAGGGAAGGCACACATACACTGGTGGAGAAACTATCTTTCATCGGTCGGCCGAATTCCACGATAGTCCTGGTTGCAACAAAAATCGGGACTAAAGATGATCTTTAGTCCCGGTTAAAAAGAGTAACGGGAGCACCAACCGGGACTAAAGATGATCTTTAGTCCCGGTTCAAATGCTGTCAGGGCTTGTCAGGCCCCCCGGGATAACCACCAACCGGGACTAAAGTCCCACCCCTTTATATATATATCTTCTTCCTCCTCCAGCCCGAGTAAGCTTCAAAATTTCTTCAAAAAAGAGGGGAGGTCATGCCAAAATTTATAGTGAATTTACTTTGGTGATTATATACAAATCGGAAGTGCCTAAAAGGTTAGCAACTTCATCCTCCAATGTTTTTTTTGGTCATATTACATTTGGAGCTATATTTTGCACACTTTTTTGTCTCCAAAATTTTGTTGTAAGTTGATGAGAGAGAAAATTTGTGTGGGAAAAGAAAGAATATATAGAAATTTTGTTTATTTGCTAAATAAGGTTTTATAAAATAGTTGAGTAGGAAAATATAGTGAAAGTTAATCTTAAATAAAAGAAAACAAACTAAATTAAAAATTAAAAGAATTTAAAACTTAAAAAATAATAAATAAGAATTATTTGGTGGAATATTTTATAATTTTTGTATGAATAATGATATGTCATTATTGTATGATTATTGAAAGAGTTTGTGATTATTTTATCATTATTGTATGACTGTCATTATTGTACGAATGATTATTTGTGTACGATTTTTTTTTTCATTTCATGTAGATGGATTGGCAATGGATGTACGCTGACCGGTGGTCCAAAGAGTTTATTGACGGCGTGCATTATTTTTTGAGAGTGGCCGAAGCTAACAAGCAGAAGGGTTTTATTTGTTGTCCATGCAATAAGTGTAAGAATCAGAAGGAGTATTCTGCATCCAGGACTATTCATTTCTACTTGTTTGAGTCGGGGTTCATGCCAAGCTATAATTGTTGGACATCCTACGGAGAGCAAGGGGTTGAAATGGAAGAAGATGAAATGGAAGACGACAATATTCCAGACTTTGCTCAGTACGCTGGATTTGAAGGAAATCAAACGGGCAAGGAGGACATAAATGCTGATTATAACGACGTTGCGGATGATCTTGGTCAGATGTTGCAGGATGCCAAGGAGGACTGCGAAAGTGAAAAGGGGGCCCATAAATTGGACAAGATGTTAGAGGACCACAGAACGTCGTTGTACCCAGGTTGCGAGCAGGGGCACAAAAAGTTGGATACCACTCTGGAGTTCTTGCAATGGAAGACAAAAAATGGTGTTAGTGACAAGGCATTTGGCGATTTATTGAAACTCGTCAAGAACATTCTTCCGGAGGGAAACAAATTGCCCGAGACAACGTGCGAGGCTAAGAAGATAGTCTGCCCTCTAGGACTGGAAGTTCAGAAGATTCACGCATGTCCGAATGATTGTATCCTATATCACGGTGAGGAGTACGAGAACCTAGAAGCATGCCCTGTTTGTAAAGCACTACGATACAAGATTAGACGAGATGATCCAGGTGAGGTTGACGGGCAGTTAACGAAGAAGAGAATTCCTGCTAAGGTGATGTGGTATTTCCCTATAATACCACGGCTAAGGCGTTTGTTCAGGAACAAGGGGAATGCTAGAATGATGCGTTGGCACGCTGAAGAACGTCAACAGGACAGGATGCTGAGACACCCCGCAGATGGTTCGCAGTGGCGAAACATCGACAGAAAATTTAAAGACTTTGGAAAGGACGCACGAAACATACGGTTTGGTTTAAGTACGGATGGCATAAATCCTTTTAGAGAGATGAGCAGCGGCCATAGCACTTGACCCGTTACGATGTGTATCTACAACCTCCCCCCTTGGCTATGCATGAAGAGGAAGTACATAATGATGCCGATTATTATTCAAGACCCCAAGCAACCTGGTAACGACATCGATGTGTTCCTAAGACCACTGGTCTAAGATCTTAAACTGTTGTGGAAGAAGGAAGGTGTCCCCGTGTGGGACGAGGACAAACAGGAGGAGTTTAACCTCGAGCGCTGCTGTTCGTAACCATCAACGATTGGCCTGCACTTAGCAACCTATCCGGGCAGTCCAACAAGGGGTACAAGGCTTGCACTCACTGTATGGATGAAACAGAAAGTACGTATCTTAAGCACTGTAGGAAGGTTGTGTACATGGGTCATCGTCGATTCCTTGCAGCAAACCACCCGGTACGGAAGAAAGGCAAGCACTTTGAACATACGGCGGACCACCGTACGAAGCCTAAACATCGCAGCGGGAAAACAGTGTTTGCTATGGTTAAAGATCTTAAAGTAGTGTTTGGAAAGGGGCCTGGCAGCCAGCCTATAGAGAGCGAAGATAGTCACGCGGCGATGTGGAAAAAAACTCTATATTTTGGGAGTTACCCTATTGGGAATTCTTGGACGTCCGCCACGCAATCGACGTGATGCACCTCACTAAGAACCTTTGCGTAAACCTTCTTAGCTTCCTAGGTGTATATGGAAAGTCGAAAGATACACTGGAAGCACGTAATGATCTGAAGCATATGGAACAACATGGCGACCTTCACCCGGAACCAAAGGAGAAAGGCAGCCATTACTTGAGTCCAGCCAGCTACACTCTTAGCAAGGCAGAGAAGGAAAGTATGTTTCAATGCTTGGAGAGCATCAAGGTACCGTCTGGATACTCCACGAATATAAAGCGAATAATAAGCACGAAGGAGAAGAAGTTCACAAACCTAAAGTCTCATGACTGTCACGTGTTGATGACACAGCTGCTACCAGTTATAATAAGGGGTATCCTCCCAGACAATGTCCGGGCAATAATAACAAAGCTATGTTCTTTCATGAACGCAATTTCGCAGAAGGTCATCGATCCGGATAGGTTAGAAGCCCTTCAGAATGATGTGGTGCAATGTCTTGTCAGTTTTGAGTTGATATTTCCACCTTCATTTTTCAATATAATGACGCATCTGCTTTGTCACCTAGTGAAAGAGATCGGTATTCTCGGGCCTGTGTTCCTACACAACATGTTTCCTTTCGAGAGGTACATGGGCGTTCTGAAGAAGTATGTTCGTAACCGTGCTCGTCCAGAGGCAAGCATCGCCAAGGGGTATGGAACAGAGGAGGTCATTGAATTCTGCGTAAAATTTATTGAAGACATTCGCCCAATCGGGGTACCTGAATCACGCCATGTAGGGAGACTACGGGGAAAGGGGACTCTCGGAAGGAAAGCTATAATGACGGTAGACAACAATTTATTCCGTAGAGCCCATTTCACGGTTTTACAACAATCTTCATTGGTGGCTCCTTACATCGAGGAGCACTTGGCTCTAGTTCGTGCCAGAAACATCGGTAAGTCCGATGCATGGATTACACGGCATCACATTGATACTTTCCCCGCATGGCTGCGACAACATCTCATGGGTAACGAGACGATTAACCAGCAACTGGCCTTCCTGGCGAGGGGTCCATCTGGCTCGATCGCTACATTCCAGGGATATGAGATCAATGGGTACACATTCTACACAAGAGCCCAAGACATGAAGAGCACGAACCAGAATAGTGCTGTTCGTATCGATGCCATGGGACACGATGGTACAACTGGCACGTATTACGGTGCTATCGAGGAGATATGGGAACTTGACTATAGACCTCTCAAGGTCCCTCTGTTCCGGTGCCAATGGGTTAGGTTGACTGGTGGAGGCATAACGATTGATGACAGTGGGATGACAACGGTTGACCTTAACAAGGTTGGATACTCGGACGAACCTTTCGTCCTTGCCAATGATGTAACGCAAGTTTTTTACGTGAAGGACATGTCTAGCAAAGAAAAGAAGGGCAAAGGGCCTGACGAGCCGAAGCGCCACGTGGTTCTCCCAGGCAAAAGAAAAATCGTCGGAGTAGAGGACAAGACTGACGAGGATTACGATCAGTTTGATGGGCAACCCCCCTTTCACGGTGACGGTTGACCCTAGCATCCTCCTATCAAATGAAGACACCCCTTACTCACATAGCGATCACAAGAAAGGCAATAGTGAGGAGAAAGTACGTGCGGACAACTGTCACCGCCGATCTATTGCCGTAATTGTTGTAAACTATTTTGGATGTATTGAATATGCTAGTTATATATGATTAATTACAATTTTTAACAATTTTATATCATGCATATGCTAATTATATACGATTATTAGAATTTTTAAAAGTTTTAAATCATGCATGTGGGATTTACATATGTTAGTTACAATTTTTAACAATTTAATATCATGCATATGCTAATTATATACGATTATTAGAATTTTTAAAAGTTTTAAATCATGCATGTGGGATTTACATATGTTAGTTACAATTTTTAACAATTTAATATCATGCATATGCTAATTATGCATATACTAATTATATATGATTATTAGAATTTTTAAAAGTTTTAAATCATGCATGTGGGATTTACATATGTTAATTAGAATTTTTAATGCATTATTTACTATTTTAGAAACATATATGCAACGAAATTCAATATTCAGTGCTATTAACTTTAGTCCCGGTTCTTAGCCCTAACCGGGTTTAAAAAAGAATTTGGAAATAGCGGGAAAATATCTTTAATCCCGGTTGTTGTTACGAACCGGGAGTAAAGATCCGGGGGTATATATATTCCCGGTGCGCCCTCGTCTTCTTCACCAGCACTTAGAAGTTTTTCTATTGAGATCGAGCATCGGCTTCTCCTTCGCCGCCACTGCCTAGGGCAACCCCACGCCGACGCCGCCGCCGTCTCTCACCGTCGCCTGGCGGTCCTCGCCGCTTCCGCCGCAGACGCCGCCGCCGCGTCTCTTGGGTGAGAGCCCCCGCCCTCTCTCTCTCTCGATGTAGCTCTCTATCTCTCTCTCTTTTGCCGACGAACGACGACGACGCCGACGCCGACGTACGCCGCCGGGCCGCTACGTTACGCCGCCGCCGCCGGGTCCCCACGCCACCGGGCCCCCATGCCGCCGCCGCGCCCCCACGCCACCGGGCACCCACGCCGCCGGACTGCGCCCCCACCGCTGCGAGACGCCGCGCGCCGCCGCCGCCGCCACGATGCCGCCGCCGCCGCCGCCCCCACGCCGCCGGGCCGGCCCACGGCGCCGGACCGCGCCCCCACCGCCGCGAGACGCCGCCGCCGCGAACTAACGCTTAACGAACGCTTAACGAACGTGACCAAACATGAACGAACGCGAACGAACGTGAACGAACGCGAACGAAACATGAACGAATGTGAATGAACGCGAACGAACGTGACTGAAACGTGAACGAACGTGAGTGTTAGTGAACGAACGCGAACGAAACGTTAAAGAAACGTGAACGAACGCGAACGAAACGTGAACGAACGGGAACGAACGTGACTGAAACGTGAACGAACGTGAGTGTTAGTGAACGAACGCGAACGAAACGCGAACGAACGTGATTGAAACGTTAACGAACGTGAATGCACTTGAACTAAAAGTGTGAGAACGAACGCGAGTGAAATGTGTACGAACGAGATAATTAAACTATTGTTGAACTTAGCATATATATATGATTATATATACTTGAAAACGTGAAATACATTATATGTTCCTTTGCATTTAGACTAATACATTTTTTTTGCATGTTGCAGAGAAGACGTCGTCGTCGTCGTCCGTCAAGCCGAAGTGGTAGCTAGCCCTCGAAAGAATTCGCGCAGGCAAGTGATGTAAAGATGTGATTGTTAGAGATATAATATAAGATTGTTAGATTTCTAATATAAGATTATTAGATTATTAGAGTTAGCATATGTGAGTGTTAGAGATTATTAGATTATTAGACTTAGCATATTTGAGTGTTAGAGATAGTTAGAGATTTAATATAAGATTATTAGAGGTTTAATATACGAAACTTAATTAGACTTAGCATATGTGAGTGTTAGAGATTTAATATAAGATTATTTGAGATATAATATTCGAAACATATTTGATTGTTAGAGATTTAATATAAGATAATTAGAGATGTAATATTCGAAACTTAATTAGACTTAGCATATATGATTATCTACCGTACAAATACACGACACTTAGACTTAGCATATTTGAGTGTTAGAGATAGTTAGAGATTTAATATAAGATTATTAGAGGTTTAATATACGAGATAGTGAGGAGATTGTTATACTTAGCATATATATATGATTATTACAATTTTAATATGAGATTAGTAGCGATTTAATATAAGATTGTTAGACTTAGCATATATGATTATTACAATTTTAATATAAGATTGTTAGAGATTTAATATAAGATTGTTAGACTTAGCATATATATATATATATATGATTATTACAATTTTAATATAAGATTAGTAGCGATTTAATATGAGATTATTAAAGATTTAATATAAGATTATTAGAGTTTTAATATTACGGTTAGCAAATACATCCTATAGACCTAACAAATATTTTTTGTATGCACAGATGGCTGATCGCGATGAGGAACAGATACTATATGATACAATCGCAGAGGGAAGCAGCCAGTACTGGAACGAAGAAGAGGGGAACGAGGATCCAAACCAGTACTTGAACGAGGAGGGGAACGTGGAGAGGGATGCGGAGGGGAACAAGGAGGGGAACGATGAGGATGAGGCTAGTGGAAGTCATCCCTCCGCTGGACAGAAGAGGGCACGCGGACAACGAGGTGCCGCGAAGAAGATAGAGGGTCGGCACATCATAACTGAGGTGGACGCAGACGGCCGACCTAGTGCCCCGGCACAAGCAACCAAGAATTTTGTACGCCACAACGGTTGGGTTGTGAGGGATAACGTGCCTGTCAGCAAGGTGTGCTGGCGCAGAACAAGGGCACGCGGGGGTGATGACAGCTTTGTCCCGGAATCAGAGAAAGAGATGCTGTGGACCACAATGCTTGAGACGTTCACGCTCCCTGCGGGTACAGAGAACATTGTGAAACACTGGACTCTTAAGAAAATGGCAGAACAGTTCCAGACCTTCAAGGGAGATCTGTACCGGAAATACATCCTGAAGGGGCAGACACCGAACTTCGACGTATTCCCGAAGCTAAGGGATCACTGGGACAAGTTCGTTGCTTACAAGACAGGTCAACAAGGGCAGGCGATGATGGAAAGAAACAAAGAAAATGCCGCCAAGAAGAAGTACCATCACCACTTGGGGTCAGGCGGCTATAGCGTCGCGATGCCGAAGTGGGAGGAGATGGAGGCAAGCTTGCTTGAGAGGGGTATCGAATCGGCCACCGCTAAATGGCCTGATCGATCGAAGTTCTGGTTCTATGCTCACGGTGGAACGCTCAACCCAGGTGATGGTTCCTTGGTCTTCAGCGATCAGATACGCGAGGCTGTGAATCGACTAACGGACGCAGTGGAAGCCTCTTCTCAGGGCACGTTCCGACCCGACAGAGAGAAGGACGAGCTGTCACTCGCCCTATAGACTCCCGAGCATCCAGGACGAACACGAGGGAAAGGCGTGATTCCCTAGAAGATGGGATTCAAGGAGGACATCCACACGTACAGGAGTCGGATGAGGAGCAAGAGAGATACCGAGGCGAAGATTGCAGATCTCGAGTACAGGATATCGAGCTACGAGCTCAGCATGCAAGAGGAGGTGGCCCGGAAGGTGGATGAACGCATGGCAGCACATCGGTCACACGATCCCCAGCCGTACATACCTCCTCCAATGGTCAGCCCATCAGGCAATCATAGCAGCTGCGCCTCAACGGGGCAGGTAGTATCACATAGCATGGACGCCATGCAAACCAAGGACGAAACCACCTGCCCCGTTGATGAGATCACGCATCGGACACCATGTGAGCTGCATATTCCCTTCAAGAACTTATCAATCAAGGTATGCTCGATGTAATACATGATTTTTGACTCGTACGTTCCGCAAGTTGCTGCTTAGGTTGATTACTAATAGATAACCTCTCATCACGTGAAGGTGGCGTCGGGAATGGCCATCCCAACGGACATTTCAGGGACTTACCACTGCAGGCCGATTCCAGCAGGATACTCGAGGGTCGAAGTTGAGCTAGTGGAAGCCGTGTACGAGGACCTCGAGTTGGACTACCCAGGAGGAGACGGTGAGACGCATCTACGAGACACAAGCCACGCCATTATACTATGGCGCAAGCGGTACATCATCCTCCCTGGGCGACAAGCGGCGTCTCGTGCACCATCTCCTCCGGCTCCACCGTCTCCTCCTGCACCATCTCCTCTGCCACCTCCTCCTGCACCATCTCCTCCGGCTCCTCCGCCTCCTCCGCCTCCTCCTGCACCATCTCCTCCGGCTCCTCCACCACCTCCTCCTGCACCATCTCCTCCGGCTCCTCCGCCTCCTCCTCCATCGTGTCCGCCTGCACCTCCCAAGACAAGGTCTCGCCAAGCTCCACCTCCTGCCAGCACAAGGGCAACGAAGAAGGCCAAAGTTGACACCACCAAAAACAAGGAGCCGCCGTACGATTGCAGTCAAGAGGAGCTTAATGCTTATGTGGCAGGAGAAGTGAAGAGGCAACTCAAGCCTCGGAGTCCTGAAAAGAAGATACCTATTGACCCGAGCGTAAAGAATTTCTTCAAGGGAATGTCCACCGCAAACAAGGAGGCCTTAAAGCTATCGGACTATGACCGAACACTTAGGAAAGCCTATTACAAGAAGTCCAAACCAGTTCCTCAACTTGGAGAACAACCACACCAAGTGGTCGAGCCTTTGGTGACCAGCGAAGACTTTGGCATAACGGATTTCATTTCGTACACCGGTCTAACCATGGCTCAGTTGGTTGGAGGCGCACCAATCCCGAAGGCGGAAGTGGCATACAAGTTTGAATTCGGTAAACCGCTTGTCAGGCCTGAGCAGCTGCAGTCCCTACCGACACAAATGTACAAATTCCATGAACGGTACAAGGAAATGAGCGCCAATGGTAGAGAGATGTTCGGAGCGAGGATCAGAAACCCCGACTTCTTGCAAGGAGAAGATGTTCTATGGATCCATTTCAAGGATGTCTTCGATCTGTACCATCGGGACGCCCTCGACGTCTCTCTTCTGAGCGCATGGATTTTGTAAGTATCTTTGAGTTCGATTTGTTTCGTTCAATAATTAGCTCCTGGCATATATATAAGCAATAATAATTTCCTTTCATTGTTGTAGAATGGAGATTCAAAGGGCCCGACGGCGGGGGGTTTACAATACTGGGTTCATCGACCCTCGGAAAATCAACACCGAAATGCTCGACATGTACGAGAAAGACACAGAGGACAATCTCGTCCATCTCCTAACGCAGCAGCATTTCAAGACGTTCATACTATTGCCGTACAACACATAGTGAGTTTTTATTGTCGTTCGAACAAATTTTATTCCCATACATATAACATGTACATTCTGATATTTATCTCATCTCACGCATATTCCAGATTCCACTGGGTCCTGTTCTTTTTCGACTTGGACGCATGCAGAGTCACTGTGTATGACTTAATGAATAAAGAGGAGAAGGTTTTTGACAAGGTCTTCCAACTGATAGACAGGTAATATAATGCCATCTATTCCAAAGTCGCGGGACTCTGTTGCTATTATGTTGATCTCAGGTAATATTTAATTAATCATAGCTTGCAACTGCATATGTAGGGCTTGGGATCGGTTCCGTCAATTGGTCCGCGGGACTTGGAAAGAAAAACTTGGACGGAGGTTTCATTTTCCAGTGAGTACATGCATGATTCAAAATTATATTGAATTGAATCTCTAGTTACAGTTAATATAAAGAGTATATTAAATCTCTCATCGTTTCTCATGTAGTGTGCAAAGCAGGACAAGGAACTAACTTATGCGGCTACTACGTATGCGAGTATGCCCACTGCCTATCAAACCAAATATACACCAAACGAGAGCTCGATGTACGTATACATAAACCATTCAAAATTTCATTGCGTATCGATTTGTTAAGTTGTTTATTAATTTCATATATTGATATGTCATTATTTTCCGAATGATAGCGTATTCACATGAGGGAAAAACGCCCACACAAGGATTTTATCACGGCTGTTCAAGAACAACTGATGGGGTTCATCAACGAAGAAGTCCTTAATCCCGATGGTGAATTCTACTACGACGGATCGACAATTCGTAACGTCGGTCCTTCCTCTTCTGACGTAACGCAGGCGTCGAAGTCGTAGCTATAGCTAGCGAGCAAATGAATTGTACTATACATGCATGTATATATATATATATTTATATATGTACGTACATTTACTTTAGTGTTAATATATATTTTGGTAACATATATGTACATAAAATGTTAAGTACTTTAAATTATAAATATGTGTGTAATATATGTATTTATACATATATAAATACATATATTACAATACATATATACGCATATATATATATATGTATGTATTCTATATACATGCATAATATATATATTACAATGCATATATATGTATTGTATAATATATATATATATATATATGTATTGTATAATATATATATATATATATATATATATATATATATATATATATATATATATATATAATCAACCATGCAGCAAACAGGACCATGCAAATAAAAAAAATGTACATGGATCTTTAGTTCCGGTTGGTAACACCAACCGGGACTAAAGATGGATCAGCCGGCCACGTGGCTGACCGATCTTTAGTCCCGGTTCGTGTTACCAACCGGGACTAAAGATTGATCTTTAGTCTCGGTTATTTCACCCGGGACTAAAGATCGCTATTTTTAGTCCCGGATTCGTAGTCCCGGTTAGATAACCGGGACTAAAGGGGGGTTATGAACCGGGATTACAAACGATTTCTCCACCAGTGATATACGCGCTGCTTGGCCGGAGTCAAGAAAAAGGAAAGGAAAAACGCTGGTGCTCGTGTAGTCGATCGCTGAAAAAAAGAGAAGAACTACACGTGCATGCCGGCCAGCTTTGGTTGGACGCGCCGGCCAGCCGGCCGGCTAGATCGTATGAGAGTGTACCTAATCGCCATCCCTCGCGGGGCGCGCGCATTGCTCCGGCCTCCTATCGTGCGCCTTTGTCTTTTGCTCGCGCGTGGCTTCAGTTTTGCGTGCATGAGTGCGTGACAGCGCCACCACCTGCCGCCTGCTGGATCTCGGCTTAAAATTGGGACTTTAGCTAGCTTTGTTCTCCTGTCGGTGAGGGGCAGCGATCACGTAACGGGACAGATGGCCATGTGACCACAAAGTATAAATGTCTCCGTATCGGCTAGCTATCAGCCTATCATCGGTCGAGCCTTCAGGCTTTAGCTCAGCTTTGGTTGGTTTGCTTGGATCAGGTGCGTCGTGTGTGGTGTGCCGGGCGGCAGGGCATGCATGGGGCGGCGGACCGGCGTGCAAAAGCTGCCGCAGAGAATTCATTTGGAAAAGGCGTGCGCTTGGTACAGGTAGAACACGTGCACACGCGCTCCAATGTGAGTTAGAGCACGTTGGCTCTCGCCTCTCGGTGCAAACGTGCCACATGCATGGTCCGATTCAAGTCTTTGAATAGACCCTACCCGCCTAGTAGTATGTACCACCTGCCCGTAGCCAAGTTTTCTTTAGCTTTGGTTAAACTTGTGTTCAACTTTTGATTTGTTACCAAACAAGACAACTACTGTTGCTTGGATTCTCGATTCATTTCGTGAATTACGTGCCCGCGCGCGTGCCGACCTGCGTTAGCTGTCGGAAAAGAGGTTGGGCACTTTAAGTTTATATTGGTTTTCTTGACATAGTCAAAGAAGAATTACCACTAATGGGAAAATTAAAACCATACCATATCTAGCCACTTGTTATAATCAAATTGATAAGCCAAAACTGTACAACGAATCATATTATTATATTGTTACGACTTACGAGATACACGTCATATAATATTGAATTCGTGAGTCACTGGTAGTTTTTAGAAATGCAATGGACGGCATAATCCTATAGTAAAATAAAAACTATAGATACTAGCACAGTGGTCTACAAACTATATCGATCAACCTGCCCATTTATAATTTGAACCTACAATCTAACAGTAAAAAGCTATTTTTATTCAATAATGTAAGACAATCCAGGGCTCCAAAAAAAAATTAATGACATTTTTTAAGTTATAATATAATATAATATATATGTATATTATTTTACCCGTTGCAACGCACATGTATTTTTATATAGTGTATATGATACATGAACTCCATGGTGCCTGGTCTATAAGATTTAAATTTAGTCAACCAATTTAAATGGGTACGAAAAAGTTTAAAACTTTTTTGGGTATGAACATTAACTGAATTTGACCTTACATATGCGTCTTTGGCTTTTTTCCTAAGTAATTAATTAGGGTATGTGATATGAGATAGTGAAATATTTTAAAATTGGAGTTATTTTGTTGCAAGGTATGGTTATCAATAAGTAAATTGTTACACCTAAGTATGCACCCATAAGTTGAAAGCTTTCAAAAAATTGAGCTAAATTCCTGTATCTCAAACGCTGAGGCCTCAATTCAATTTATCATACCGAGAAACATTCTAGATTAGCAAGAACAATCTGGCATTTATATTATTATGGTTGTATATAGATAGCAAATTTGAATTCAGAAAATAGAGCAACACGGACATAATTATGGTGTTGTATAACATAACGTTTTCTTTCGCACAACAAGGTCGTGGAGCCAAGCCCCCCGTAGTGATGAACAAAACCAAACTAGAGCTGGACAACAACATACCATGGATTTAACAGGAACTTTTTTTAACTTTTATAATAGTAAAGAAAAGATATAGAGATAGTACGACCGAATAATTATTCCTGAAGGCACGGACGAACATGCACATATATTATGACACGGCACATATATTATGACACGACTGAAGGATTATACTGTTGCCAAATGTAGCTATATGCATATCATTATCCAAATTGGACTTTAGTTAGTTGTACTATCATAGATAGATTCTCAAACAAAAAAAGCATACTATATTTTCTATCTAGATTCCTATTCGAACAAGGCCTACAAACAAGGATACTATATCTATAGGCTGAGGTTTGACGCTTTGTTACTCCACGAGGCATATCTATAGGTCTAGCCACGCATGACTGTAACTCTACCAAGGAAGAGGAATAAGAATACATGAGCAAGCTGCTTTCATCTGAACCATCCATTGCAACCGAAAGAATTCACGTCCAGTCTCGATAATGTTCGAATCGTCCCATGAGTGGACATTAATTAATTTATATGCCTGTCCTATAATTAAGGTGCAGATTTGAGAAATGAAAAACATGCATAATGTTTTGTAGAATATATCCAGTGTATTCTCTTGGTGTTTGAGATGCTCAGCAGCTAGGATCATGATTTTGCATGCACAGAACAATACTGTTATAGCTTAGATCTCAATCCACATAATTTCATTGTTAATGTTTATTACCGTTGCATATACTAGATATTATCATCGATCTTTTCAAAAGAGAAGTGATCATTTATCATGATGGCAGCTAATTGAGCGGGTAGGAGCAAAAGTCAAGCCTTATCATGTAACATAAATGCACGTGCTAAATTGTAGTTCAATTTGTTAAACCAAACTTTGGTTGTGTTAATTAGGAGGTGAGGTTGGGAACTCACCTTCCGCGCACGCAAAACAGAGCGACACGTTTTTTTATGATTAATTAAGTATTTATTAATATTTTTTTAAAAAATAGATTAATATGATTTTTTAAAATCAACTTTCACATATAAATTTTTTGCAGAAAACACACCGTTTAATCGTTTGAAAAGCGTGCGTGCGGAAAACAAGGGAGTTGAGTTTGAAAAGTTGGTAAAAGAACTCAGCCTTAGGGAATGGACGGAAACAAGAAGAAACAATTGTCAATGGGTGATTTAGTCTTGGATGCTTCTCTATCTCACGAGAGGTACTAAAATTCTGGACTCTCTTGAAGGAGTATAGTGACATGTTTTCTACTTTCTTTTTAAGGATATTAAGGACATTCACAGTGCAAGTGGTCTCATTGAGTAGCTTGATATCAGTTGTCATATATGTTGAGACCATATGTCTAAAATAAAAGGCAAATTTTGCTACAGGACATCGCGACTTTGTGGTTTTAGCTGTGGGACACCGCACGGAGTCACTTTTGGAGGAAGACACTCTATGATCTTGGTTATTTGCTAGTGGACACCGCGCCCATTTATTTAATGTTTTAGTGATGATTAGGCAAGAGAGGGCCCACCTTTTCACGCACAGTGACCAAAATGCCCATTCCCATCTCTCTCATTCAATCTATCCCCTCAAGCCGACTCCTTCCTCCTCTCACCCACCGGACATCCGTCGCCGCATCCTCCCCACCAGCTTGCTCTCCTCCCTCTCGATGCCACGGCTGCAGCGAGCGCAAAGGAGCAGAAGCGCAAGTAGCGTCGACGAGGAGGGCCTCAACCCGCTGACGCTGCAGCTCTAGTGCGTGGAGGTTGTGAACATGGACAACCTTGACGAGGCGCACCGGGTTGGGCACGTCAATGGAGGCGCTGGAGGCGATGGGGAAGTGGGAGACCATGGGCGTCCTTGCCCCGTAGTGCAAACCAGGGAGCCAGGTCGCGCCGCCGCTCGCACGTGCTGAGGGGAGCCGGCGGAGGTGTTGGAGGCGAGTAAGGAGGTCTGTGGTGGTCGCTAGCAGTGAGCGGAGGTGAGGACGAAGTGTGAGAGGGAGAGATATGTGGGGATAGAATAATGACAAGTGGGCCTAGGGGCATTTTTGACCTTTCACATTGTTTATCTCTCCTATTCAACCAAAAATTAATATTTTAATATCTGTAGTGTCCATCAACAAATAACCATATTTTGAGAGTGCTTTCTCCCAAAGATCGACTTTTGACGTGTCCAATAGCTAAAACCATAAAGTCGCAGTGTCCTACAGTAAAATTTGCCAAAATAAAACCCATCACAACACATGGTGTTCTCGTGAAATAGTTTCAACTTTTCATGTTAGCCTCTAATATTTTTTTTATTTTAGTCCTTGTATTTTATAATCTGTATAAAATTTTAAAATTATATATTAAACACTTAAAAATCTAAAATTAATATAAAATAACTAATGTCTCCCCTCCCCATTCATTCACTCGGTCCACTCTCCTCTACCATGGGTTTTCTTCTCTTTGCTAGCTTTCCTCTTTTTTCTTAGTCACTGATATGCTTGTCGCCTCTCTCCTCTTCATCTTTCCTCGCTCCCCACTCTAATGCTATGCGCCATCATCTCTCTCCTTTCTTCATTCTCTGGTGTTGTCTCTCCTCTCTTCACACTATGGGGTTAAGTATATCAGGGCAACGCAGTTCAACAACGAGCATATCAGGGTAGCGCAAGCCCAGCAAGCTGCCTACTCATCTATAGATCAAAGCATCAGCGGTGTGGTTCGATGAGCTCGGCGATCGGTAATGACAGTCTCCTCCTAGTAAGTTTTTCTAGATCTACATATCTTCCCTCCAGCCAACCATGCTATCAATTACATGGAAGGGCCCACACGCGTTACATGGCCATGTCCTCTCCTAACACGTTAGCGAGTCTCGGCTCCCCATCCCTCCGGTGTGGCCTCGCCTTGACGTACATGGAAATCGTGGCTTCTGCAAGGCATGACAAGCCTCATCAAGGCACAACACGAATGTGGAGCGGCAATTCCGATGTAGCAAGCTAGAGTCACTCGTCACGTCGGCGTACTGTGAATAGCTTTAGTGGATATACAAGAGGATGTTTCTTGTTTGTTTATGTAACCATTTTAAATGTATGAAGTAGAGATAGAGTTATCAAAATTTAACATTACCCTGCATCTTATTTCACTGCCAAAAATTGCTGTGAAAATAGTTACTGGAATGAGAGGTGCCCAATTTCTGATGCTGCGAGTCGACGGACAGCCCATACTTCTCTTCCAAGTTGTTCTTTTTTTTAACAAAAAAATTATTCAGACATTTGCAAAAAAAGCTATATCTAATTATTATGGTTGATTAATGAACGGCTATAAGTTACAAAACCACAGGGTATTTAGCTATTTGTCATTATTAGAGTTGACGTTTAACTATTTGTAATTCATGTGTTGGATCCAGATGTGGTAAATAGTTAATTGTCACATATAAGGATGGTAAATTTAGAGATGGTTGTCTTTCTTAGAGCTAAACTAGAATCTCTGAGATGAGCGGCTGATTATTGTTTTGATTAAACTAGTATAATAGCCTGCGCAGATTGCGCGGCTAGTATTATTATATCTTCTCTCATATAATAGCATATATGTTTTCTCAACGTATTATTCAAATATATTAAAATGACAACATAATTTTAAATTTTATACTAACTTTACGAAACTACTAATGTGTAATATTCATATTGTATTTTATATACGTGTTAGTTATTAATTATTTTTAATATCAAATTTTAGTAATTTGTAAATTATATTCCTATATGGACTCTAGACTCGTCTTTCAATATTTTTTTTAATTCCAAATTTTCGTTACCTGTAAATTGTATCTCTATATAGACTTTAAGCTCTTCTTCCAATATTATTTATTTTTAATTCTGAATTTTTATTATTTCTAATTGTATTTCTATGTAGACTCTAAACTCATCTTTCAATATTATTTATTTTTTAATTTCGAATTTCAGTTACTTCTAAATTGTATTCCTATATTGTCTTTCGACTCTTCTTCCCATGTTTTTTTAAAAAAATTAAATTTTAGTTATTTGTAAATTGTATTTTTATACGAACTCTAAACTCTACTTTTAATTTTATTATGTTTATTCCAAATTTTAGTTTGTTTTAAATTCCTATATGGACTCTATACTCTACTTCTAATATTCCTTATTTTTAGTTCTGAATTTCTATTATTTCCTAATTGTATTTCTATATGGACTCTATACTCTACTTGTAATATTCCTTATTTTTAATTCCAAATTTCTATTATTTCCTAATTGTATTTCTATATGGACTCTATACTCTACTTCTAATATTCCTTATTTTTAATTCCGAATTTCAGTTATTTCCTAATTGTATTTCTATATGGACTCTAGTCTCCTCTTCTAATATTCCTTATTTTCTAATTCTGAATTCCAACTATTTCTAAATTGTATTTCTATATGGACTCTAGTCTCCTCTTCTAATATCCTTATTTTTTTTAATTCCGAATTTCAGCTATTTGTATTTTTATATGGACTCTGCTTTTTCTTTTTCTCCGATTAATGTGAGAATTTCTAGGCCGTGAGAGTGAACGTGAAGGCGAGATAGATTCCACACACAAATACCATATTCAGCCATTGACAGATATTGAGCCATATTCTATGAATGTTATCAAACTTTCTTCCAAGTTGTTGGATTGACAGTGAGAGCATCTAATCGACAGATATTGATTGGAACCATATTCTACGGATGTTATCAAACTTTCTGTAACACACAGGGAGCTATAACTCTTACGCAACGTACCTTGATCATGGCTTCGTCCCCAAATTGCGCACATGTACTTGCATTTATTCTTTGGACATGTTATGTGCCATAATGTGGAACAATATTCTATTGCATGAATATGATCCGCGTCATTATCACAAGAATTGCGCACATGCCTTTGACACCTCAGCGAAATTGTCACGATCTTTGGACAAGCATATAGCAGAGCAGCAGTCTAGCAGACAAAATAATTGAGCATTAGTTTAATTTGTCTTGTCATAAAAAACTGGCGCTATTGTCGCATATACCCGTCTTTGTCTACGTGTGGTTCGCCTTTCATCGGCACTATATGATGATGATATGAATAGGGGGTGTTATTAGTGGACTAATTGTTTATTGATATTTCATTTAATTGGTGGGCCAGTTCCTACTTAATTAATCGATTGTGCTGTTCAGATGCTGTAGCCTGTAGCCCTGCAGCCAATATCCAGTCCAGTGGCCGTATATGTATCCAGGCCAGGACCCAACTAGCCTCCAACGTAGGATGGGAATGATTTTGCAGAGATGAGAGGGGGCGAGATGGAGGAGTGCGGGGTTAAGCAGCAAAAAGCTGTTTCGGATAATATATTAAATGAAAAAACTCGAATTATCGCTAAAACTATCGTGGCAGTACAAATTACCTCTCTCAATAAAAAAACCAAACATTCTTTACCCTCATCTTTTTATATCAGACAAATAACCACCTGACAAACTCTAGAGTGGTTTTGATCCTAAGTGACGACACTGGTTGTCTAATCAACAAAAAAAAAAGTAGGACCCACATGTCGTGACCGAGAGAAGTGATGGAACTGACAATAGGGCCTCACTATTTTTTTTATTTTCTTATGATGACTGGGCTGCTACGTAAGACCAAAACCGCTCCGGAGTCGGACATGGGAGTAATTCATCTGGTATAAAAAGTTGAGGGTGAAGAATGTCTGGTTTTTGAATTGAGAAGGGTAATTCGTATTGCCACAATAGGTGGGGGGTTAATTTGGACTTTTTCCTATATTAAAAACTCTATTTTCAGCCTAATTTTTTTCATGTTTTGATGAGGACATCACTTCATCGAATACGCACATAACTTCACATGTTCTAGTGATAATTCCAAGTCCAAGTCCAGTTCAGCCTCCAGATACATCACTGGCTTCAAACGGATCTAACGCCTTCATGCCAACTCCGATTTGGGTGATCTTGGACTTCATGGAAAGCTTATCTCGCCACCTTTCAAATGCATCTGGTCTCATATCCAAATTCATTCCGAGACAACAGGAATCATCAAAACAAGATAGTGTTGTTGCTGAAACCGAATTTGGGCCTTGGGCCTTGTAATAGACTAGGCCCATCTCGGAAGTGTCTCCCTCCACCTCTACGAATTAGCACTAAACCCTAGATCTATTTTCCTCTTTAAATGTTTATGTACACCCTCTAGAACAATTGGGCTTTGTTTAGTTGAATTTTGCCAAGTGTCATTCACCTTGTCTCTAAGCCTCGCTCGATTAGTCGGCGACTATAGATTCAGAGCCCCCAATAGTTGGTGTGTTGATTTGCTAGGTTGATTAGATCTAGCACTTCAATCGGAACTATTCATTTGTACTTAATTACCTATTCGCAATATTTAGATTTCATCTTATCTTGTTCTTGCAGTGTTCTCTCGTTTGCATTGCAGGGATCATCAACCGCGTGTCACGGTTAGTACGACATCGTTTGTGGTGTAGCGATTGCACGGCGTCCTGGACTTGTTTTGGTAGGTAGCCACATCGTAAACATCGTACTCGATCAAAGCGAGAGTTATCCACTCACCAGAAGATCGGGCCACAAGAGAGAGCGTCATCATGTTTAGGTCCTCTTTGAAATAAACAAAAACATAGTAATTCCAAAGGATCTATACCCTGTGGGAAATAATCCTATGAAGCCCTTTGAAATGATGGATGATTTCTACTAATTCTTCTGAAACTCCTACGGAATAGAGTATTCTATAGGAATTTTAGAGAAAAAAATAAGCATGGGTCTTACCTCATGTTTTCTTCTTCTCGTGTCTACGTGAGTGTTCAGTGCTTCCTCTACGGCCCAACTATGGATAATGGGATATGGTCCATCAATAATCATGTTAACTAGTTGGGCCGAGATGGAAAATATGTCTTCGGTCTTTCGTGGGGGATAAGTCCACTAACCATCTCTCATCTTTACGTTAAGTTTAACCGACATACCTAATTGTAAAACTAGAAAGCTTCGTTCCATGTTGGCAACAATCTAAATTAGGTCTCATGGAAATATAAATAGTTGGTTTTCATTGATGTGGCATCCTAGTAAAAAAAGATAGATAAACAAAGCATGTGGGGCCACATGTCAGTGTACAATTCTTTCTTCTATCTTTTTCCCCAACTACACACGCAGTTCAAGGGTGGCAGCTATGGACACGGAGATGGTCGGTGAGTCCGTCCTAGAAAATGAGGGAGATGAGGGGCTGACAAGCTTATACTCCTCCTCTGCAGTGCGCATAGCGCGCGAGCCTGACCTTAGTGACCTTGGGTGTCACTGTGGCACCAACACGGGAGGGCCAAGTCCCGTGACACGCACTACCGAGAGGAGGATGCCGAAAAGTACGCCAAGGCCAACGCCCACAAGGCCTCCCGCATCAGCGCCCAAGGTCACCAAAGTCGAGCTCACATGCCGGCTCCCTCGCCTCCCTCTTCTCCTTCACAGTTGCCCTTGGCCAGCGAAGATAAGGGGGTAGCCAGTGAGCTCGTCCGTGGGAGGTGACAACTGTGGTGGGAGGTTGGCCACATGGGGGCTTCAATGGTCCGTGATGAGGGGGCTTCCCTGGCAACGACGAGGTAGCAACACGCCACGTCATCAGGTTGGTGGGATGACGGCTTGAAGGGTGAACCAGTGGAGCACGAAGAAGTCGTCGAGGTGGCGCATGTGGAGGAACGTGGTGTGGACAATGGCGCATGTGATGGAGGAGGGGGTGGCAGTTGGAGTGGAGCGCGTGGTAGGTGAGGTCGGCCTCCCATCCTTGGAGGGGGACATGAATGCAAGGATGCTGCTGTGGAGCACGGAGCGCGAGTGACGGGAGGGGCTCTGCAAGGTACACCGTGCTAAGGGGCGGCGACGATGTGGGGTGCACTGCGGCACCACGCCTGGTGCGAGGCTACCGCCAAGGCGGCGGCGGCTGTTGAATAGTCCCACATTGGTCGTGGAAGGGTAAAGGACCTAACATATAAGTGAGGGAGCCCCTCACCTCAATGGCTAGCTTTTGGGGTGGGAAAGACCCTTTACGATCCTACAATTGGTATCAGAGCCTAGCTAGTTTAACATCTCTGGCCCGATGGACATAGTATGTGAAGGCCTGATGGACCGTAGATGCCTGCGGGGCCCGTATACCTGATGGACCGTGGTGAAACGGTGAAGGGGCGATGAAGGGTTGAGGGGCACCAATGTGTGAAGGGGGAGATTGTTGAATAGTCCCACATTGGTCGTGGAAAGGCAAATAACCTAATATATAAGTGGGGGAGCCCCTCACCTCAATGGCTAGCTTTTGGGGTGGGAAAGACCCTTTACGATCTACATCGGCATACACAAGCGGGGCGTGCTGAGAGTGGCTTGGACAACGACATCTCTCATGGCTGAGCCACTTAAATATGTGCTCCCACATACTTTTTTATTTTCTCCTTGATGACTAGGATGCCACGTCAATGAAACCAGCCATCCATATTACCATAGGACGTAATTTTGCCATGTTTTGCAAGTTAGGGCCTCAGGGGATCAAGATTTCTGGTATTATGGTTTAGGCAACGATTTTAAACTCGATGAAAATGAGGGACATAAAGTGGACTTATTCCTTCTGTGGGTAGATTTCATTGTTCAATGAGTAAATACTTGGGCCAATCAAAAGCCCATATCTCCTTGAATTTTTATTTCCAACATCCATACAAATGAAGAAAGCATCATTTCATAGGGCGTTTCATAGGTACACCATACGCAAGTCACGAGAAACAATAATGACGCATTAGTAGTAGGCAACAAGTATGTTACGTGACCGAATATCACGACCAGATTAGATCATCCTAAGCTTCATCTGCGCGCCGTGCATGGGATGCAACGTCATGACGGTGTGCGGCGCGTGGGTGTAGGAAGCGGCGAGCTCGAACTCGAAGCGCTGGAGGATCATGCACAGGGCCATCTTAGCCTCGAGCAGTGCGAAGTTCTGGCCGATGCAGACCCGCGGCCCCCACCCGAACGGGAGGAACGCACCGCGGTCGTTGGACGCCCTGGAGATCCCCTCGGCGAACCTCTCCGGCCTGAACTCGTTGACGTCGCTGCCCCAGATTTCGCGGTCGTGGTGGATAAACAGCACAGGCAGCTCGAGGATCACGCCGCTGGGGTACACGACGCCCCCGATCTCCATCTCCTTGTACGTCTTCCGGCTGAAGACGATCGCCGGCGGGTACAACCGAAGAACCTCGTATAAAACCATGGTGACCTGAAAGCATAAATGCAGAGACCGATAAATCGATGTCTGAATTAATTGTCGACACTGACAACATGAAAGGAAATACGATATTCAGATGCTGTAGTGTTATTGTTTCTCCGAGTACTTACGGTCTTGAGTCGGCTGAGGCCTTCGTACTCAGGTTTGTCCCTCCCAAACAGACCAAAAACCTCCTCCCTTGCACGGTCTTGCCATTCCGGGTGCATGCTCAGAACAACCATAGTCCATGTGAGCAGCACTGACGTTGTCTCCATTCCTGCGAAGTAGAACAGCTTGCACTCCTCGATGACATCTTCAGTTGTCATCCCTGGGCTGGATCGCCCATTTTCGTCTGCGTGCCTCATATTGGACTCGAGCAGCAGGCCCAGCAGATCATCGTTGGTGCTTTCGCCTTCCGCGATGGCCTGCATCCTTTTTCCAATTATTCCTCGCAGAATGGATTCAACCTCACTGTTGATCCTCCGCATCCTTCTGTTCTTTTTGGTAGGCAAGTACCTGCAGTATAGAAAATCATTCAACTTGACATTAACAAGTTCGATTTAAGAAGGGAATAGTCAGTGACCAAAATGTAGCCTGCTGTAACAGCAGACTAGCAGAGTTAAACAGAGTATGCCCGAGGGGACCATGGAATTTGTTGCTCACATGTAACCCGGAATGACGATCTTCTGAATGGCTCCTATGAAGAGCTCAGCTTGCTCAGTCTGCAGCTGGAAGATCCTCCTTCCTTCACTGTAGCTGCTGCCGAATGCCGTGCGAGAGATGACATCTCCGGTGAGACTCTGCATCTCCGGCCAAACATCCAGCTCGCACGAACCGTCGGGACCAAGGGAATCCATCCATTTCCCGACAAGCTCTTCACAGCACGTAGAAAACGCCGGCAGCATGAGCTACAAATCAACCCATACCGCATTACAATCCTACGATCAGCCTAGCGTACGTACGTCTGTACGAGTGAGACGCTTTCACGTGATGTACCTTGAGCTTCTCGAGATGGAAGGCAGGGTTCATGATCCTCCTGTGCTTGACCCACTTCTCGCCGTCGTGGCTGGTGAGGCCGTCGGCGAGCAGCTTGGTGAGCGCCGGGAGCTTGGGCTTCTCGAAGTGGCCGAGCTTGTTGGACAGCACGTCCCTGACCTGGGCGGGGTCGGTGATGGTGACGCTGGGGATGGGGCCGAACCAGGAGAAGCAGCACGGCCTGCCGTTCTCCCACACGTTGCGGTGCACGAACGGGGTGACCCGGGGCACGATGTCGTGGCAGCCCAGCGGCAGCGGCGCCGACGACCACGCCTCCTCGTTGAGCCGGCCGAACTCCCTGAGGTCGCCGAGGAGGAACCGGTACGCCGTGCCGCGGAGCCCCTGCGCGCGCAGCGCGCGCTCCAGCCGCCGCGGCCGCCACCACAGCCGATCGAGCAGGCGGCCGGCCTGCCACAGAAGCACCGGCCCGACGAGGCCGTACGCCAGGAGGCTCCATGGTGGTGGCAGTGAGGCTCGGCTGATCAACTCTCCAAAAACCATTGCTGTGAACTCTGAATAGAATGAAGCTGATGCAACTGGACTAATACTTAATTTGACCGGAGAAGTGGGGATGGATGAGGTACGGATTTCGCGCCATGTTATATAGAGGTGTCACTGGGTTGCATACTTGCATTAGTCTCCTGTGCTAATTTGTTTATGGTTTCTTGGAGTGTAAACAAGACTAACGAACATTTGGGCCAGCTATGCCCAAATGAACTTGGTGGAGAAGAAATTCCAACCCAGAAATGCCACGATCGGGACGACCATGAGGTGCTGTGACTGTGAGCCTGTGACTACTAATAAAATAAAAGAACTCATTTACACACCTCAGAAATGTTGAAATTCAGAAAAAATATTTATGAGTTGAAAAGAAGATTTGTATCAGAACTAAAGTCCATAGCACCACAAGAATGAAATTTGAAATAAAAAATAACAGAAATGGAAACTTCAATTAATGGGAACTCAGTCCAATTACGACGGTATATTTATTTATAAGAAAAAAAAATGATCGATGGGGAAATTATAATTGAATCAGAATACTATATTTTTTTGAAAACTCTTTTTTCACATACAAGTTGGTAACTATTATTCCGTATGAATAATTACATTTTAAAAATATTAATTATATAAAAAAGTAACTCAAATAAATACATGTGTACAACTATGTATTTTAAAGTGGAAATTATTAAAGAAAAACTATTAGAATAATCTGCTTTTTTTAAAGCTAAAACGATTTTGACCAATACACATTTAAAAATATAAAGGAACAATAACGAAATTTTAAGTGCTTCTTTTAAGATATAAAAGAAGTTCTTGAGCTTGAATTAGATTTTTTTTTGTTTGTTGGACTTAATAAGCCGATCGAATTGGCTTCTTAGTTAGGCTTAACAAGCTAAGCCATCTTTGTTGTCAACAGCTAAGCATGCGTTAGGTTCGTATAGTTTCCGACAAAAATAAACAATTAATAACCTAATTCTTATGTATTCTCGACAAAAAGGCCTATCCTATACAAATACGATTGTACAATCTTTTACCAACTTTTTATACACCAGAACAATACAATAAAACAGAGGACGACTGTTATACATCTCTTATCTGTTGTCCAGTTGATGTTTGTGTTCATTAATCCAAAGATCAGCAGCGCAGCCACTCATAGCACTTCTGACCCCCTTTTTTTTTAAGTAATCCAATGTGTTAAAATTCTTATGCTCGACAAGAAATCATTTATAATAGATAGCTTCTAGTTTTATTTCAAAGGTATAAATATCACAACTCATATACAATAGTTGTACTATAATTAAAATACATGACTGAAACGATCATACAACTACCGGCAAAAAACTATCATATAGCTCTAAGCTTAATCTGTGCACCATGCATAGGGCGCAAAGTTATTATACTTTGTGATGCATGAGACGTATGACGGCGCGAGCTCAAGCTCCAAGTGTTGAAGAATCATACACGACGCCATCTTGGCCTCAAGCAACGCGAAGTTTTGGCCAATACAGATTCTCGGACCCCAACTAAATGGTAGGAACGCGCCTGGATCCTTGGATGCCTTGGAAATCCCCTCAGCGAACCTCTCTGGATTAAACTCGTGCACATCACTTCCCCATATATCTGGGTCACTGTGAATGAGCAGCACGGGGAGCTCGATGATCACGCCGGCGGGGTAAGTGACGCCTCCGATCTCAATCTGCTTATATGTTTGCCGAGTCAAGGTTACGGCCGGTGGATACAGCCGAAGAACCTTGTAGAGGATCATTGTCACCTGCACCATATACATACAGATCAGCTGGTTTTAATTTGTAGTAGTTTTACGCAGCTACGAAATTGTTGACGTCAACCTCAAGGAATTATCGAATCCCACAAGATACTCACGATTTTGAGGCGGCTCAGGCCCTCGTATTCAAGTTTGTTTTTCCCAAATAGTCATAGGATTTCTTCCCTTGCATGGTCTTGCCACTCTGGGTGCATGCTTAGCAGCAACATGGTCCATGTGAGTAGCACTGATGTTGTCTCCATTCCTGCGAAGTAGAACAGCTTGCATTCCTCGATGACCTCCTCGATCGTCAACCCTTGGCTTGACTGACCATGCTCTGCCGTGTGTCTCATGTTTGACTCGAGCAACAGGCACAGTAGATCATCCTTGGTGCTTTCACCTTCTCTCATAGCTTGTATTCTTTTCCCAATTAGACTCCGTAGAATCGAATCAATCTCTTTCTTTATTTGATGCATCTTCCGGTTGTTTTTAGTAGGTAAGGACCTAAAATGAAAAATCCATTCACGTTTTTACAATGCGAACTGATTAAACAAGGAGGTGATATTTCTTAATGTCATACAGTCATAGATAAACAGTTATTTTCTTGTTTGCAAATGTCATTTGTAAGTAGTAAACTCACATGTAACCCGGAATAATAATCTTCTGAACGCATTTCAAGAGGCGCTCAGCTTGCTCTGCCTGCAGCTGGAAGATCCTTCTCCCTTCAAGGTAGCTGCTTCCGAATGCGGTGCGAGAAATGACATCTCCGGTCAGGCTCTGCATCTCCGGCCAGACATCCACCTCGTACGAGCCGTCAGAACCAAGGGACTCCATCCACCTGCTGATCAGCTCTTCGCAGCACGTAGAAAACGCCGGCAGCATGCGCTGCAGAGTCTCGCACGTTCCAATATTCAGATACAGAAAACAGAAAAAGAAGAAGAAGAAGAAGAAGAAAAAAAGTAATTTACTAGTGCAGTGTTGTGTGGTTCTGTACTTCTGTGTTGTGTGGTTTACCTTGAGCTTCTCGAGATGGAAAGCCGGGTTGAGGATCCTCCTGTGCTTAACCCACTTCTCGCCCTCGTGGCTGGCGACGCCGTCGGAGAGCAGCTTCGTCAGACCCTGGAACTTGTGCTTCTCCAAGTGACCGAACTTGTTGGACAGCACGTCCTTGGCCAGGTCCGGGTTGGCGATGGTCACCTTGGGGATCGGGCCGAACCAGGAGAAGCACGCCTTGCCGTGCTCCCTGACGCTGCTGTGGAGGAACGGCGCGACGCGCGGCGCGATGTCGTGGCACCGCAGCGGCAGCGGCCTCGCCCAGACCTCCCTGTTCAGCCGCCCGTGCTCCCCGAGGTCGCCGGTGAGGAAGCGGTAGCGCGTGCCGCGGAGGCCCTGCGCGCGCAGCGCCAGCTCCAGCCGCCGCGACCGCCACCACAGGCTGTGCAGCAGGCGGCCGGCCTGCCACAGGAGCACCAGGCCCAGGACACCGTACGCCAGCAGGCTCCATGGCACGGAGGCTGGACTCCTCAACCCGGCTCCAAGAACCATTGCTGGGGTCAGTCCACGAGTGCAAGTGTGCAGATGAGTGGTGTGAAAAGAAGCTTTTGACTACTCCTGGAGATAGATATGGTACGGTGTTGGGCGAGTTTAAATAGAGGTGCTACTTGGGGTGTGTTTAGTTTACGTCAAAAATGGAGTTTGGTTGAAATTGAAACGATGCGATGGAAAAGTTAAAAGTCTATGTGTGTAGAAAAGTTTTCATGTGATGGGAAAGTTGGAAGTTCGAAGAAAAAAATTTGGAACTAAACAAAGCCATTGGTAGGTAATACTCCCTCCGTCCATTGGTAGGTAATACTGTTTGATCATTCGTCTTATTTAAAAAAATTTAAAATTATTATTTATTTTATCTGCAACTTACTTTATTATCTAAATACTTTAATCATAACTTTTCTATTTTTATATTTATATAATTTTTTTAAGTAAGATGAGTGGTAAAACGTTATAAGAAAATATATAAGAGATGGAGGTAGTACCTTGCTGCTTGTAAGGAACTTGGTAGAGAAGAAATTCCAGCGGGAACTGATATTCTGATTAATCAAAGTCCTCGCGGATGGTGATGAGTGACGCCCCGAACGGTTATCCTTTTTTTTTTCATTTTTAGATTTTTTAATATTTACAGAAATAATCTATCGGCGTCAAAAATTACAAAAATAGACCCTGCCGTCCCACTGGTGGGCGGCAAGCTGACGTGGCAGACGGCAGCTCGACCGCGCCGTCTGCCGCCGTCGGCCAAAATTGCATTTAGCCCCTTGCCGGCTAAATGCAATTTTGGCAGCCCATAAAGAGCTTGGGGCTGTACTTTTTGCATCTGGGCCCCTTGCAGCCCCACTAGAGGGCGGTAAGGAACCCAGATGCAAAAAGTACTGCGAAATAATTTTTTTCTCTGTTATGTTAATAATAATTAAAGAAATATTTATTGATAAAACTTGTTAATAATGTTATAAAAATGTATTGAAGTTGGTTGTTTCGCAATTTCATATATTAAGTAAGATATTATTTTGTAACTTATTCGACGTATTAGTACTCGGAGAATTGATATAAGCCTATCGCAGTCTCGGTCGTAGAAACATTATATGGACTTAAACAAGGAGAATTTTGTAACATGAAGAAATAGTAGTAAAATTTGAACATGATACAACTATTTCCATTGCGGTTACATAGATGATATTAGATTCGAACTAAGAGGGAGGTAGTGCAAGAGTTAAACACAACGACGATGTAGTATTGGGACAAGGAAGCATGACAGTAGAAATTTCAATATGCCAAGTTGTCTGATAATAGCTAACCCCTACATGAGGATCCCTCTTCTCTCTCAAACCGCGCTTTAGTAATCTTGTATTGCTCTAGTAGTTCAAGCTGCACAACACGGCTAGGTGGAGTTAGAACCCTTCTGGTGTCTATCCATTCTCTGTATTGACATCTCCTTGGTGGTTCCTGGGAGGAAAGAATAGATGTGAAGCAAGCAAAGTTAGTAAATGTTGTGAGAAAATAAGGATTTATGATAATCAAAATATTCTTACCATGTGAATCGTCGTCAAGAATATTTGGACAAACAAAGAACCTTCGACCCAATGTCGTAGGCTTTATGGAACGAAGAACCTGACAACGATTACCACACCTGCATCTTGGACGGGCTTCCCATGGAGGGAGTGCCGTAGTCAGCACCCGCCAGTCGCACTGTTGTTCACGACATTATTGTTCGTAAGCCACTTTTCTCTGCAAGTATTGCTCAGTACTTTCGGTGCGAAATACCAGCGACCTTTTGTAAACAAGTGGTTAGGTCGAGAACAGAATTTTCTGTATCGACCCACTCGATGTATGCGCAAGCAGTAGTGCGGGTCCGCCGAATAGAGTAGTATTATGAAGAATAAAACAATTGCCCATTCAGAATGAATAAACATATGCAGATAATAAAATACCTCACGGTCATAGTTAGGGCACCTAAAAAAGCGCCTTCCTCGAATATCAGGATTCCTCGAAGCCATTAGTTGGCATCAGTCACCGCATAGGCAGAGAGGACGCTGGCACCAAGGTGGTAGTAGGTATACACAAGGATCACTACACCAGTTCGGATCCTCAATGCCCTGGCGTCTAGCCATTGACGAAAGCCGGTAGGATTTGTAATGAAGCAAGTGGGGGAAGAGAGTACTGGATGTGACTGAGTTATGAAAGATTGTGAGGCCTCGCTCGTTAAGGCGACTTACATAGGCACCAAAAATCGCAGTGATATCCCTGACATGTCAATGTCGCGGGGCATGGTGGGTACGCCTGATTGGCGTTGAAAGTTACATTAGTCGTATGCGGGAAATGGCGGGCAATTACTCGTATCGCACGCGAATAAAGGAGGCTGCATCGGTGCGGCAGAAAGTAGTCGTGCATGCGTCGAAAGGTATCGTGCATGCGCCGAAAGGTATCGTGCACGCGAAGTAAACAAACAAAGAGAAGTCTGTCTACTGGCCCTGCCCCGCGCCGCGACCATGCTTGGTCCTCCAGGCCTGTGCTCGCAGTGGTCCTGGGAGTACGTGAAACGATCCGGTGGCACAGCACGGGTAGCACGAGTGTCTGGCGGCGGAGTGGCCTGCGACTGGTCCTGCGTCTACACCGGCGGTGCGCCTCCCAGCTGTGAGGGGCCGATGACGTCCCCTGTCGAGCATGAAGCGAAGTCGAAGTCGGTGATGTCGAAGAGCAAGGCGGAAGCCACCAAGTGGTCCGAAGAGGTCCTAGCATGGTCCAGTGGTGAACCCTGACTCGACGTGCCAGCTGCCTGTCCCGGTGTACTGCCAGAACTGCGCTGAGTGTGAGGTCGACGCAGCTGCCTAAGACGCTGACCCTGCAGCCTGGGAGAAGTGGGCGGCCTGCGTCGTAGCGAACTGGGCGAAACCTACACATCGACAACGGGACCCTTGTAAGCTAAGAAATAAAATGCATGTAAATTGATTGTCGAAGTACTGTTGTTTTTAAAGTACCCGTGGAGGGCACAACAGAAGGCCTAGCCGAGGAAGGCGGGGTGCTGAACGGTGCATGAAACCCTGAAGCAATCGGATTAATCGGCTCACATATATGTGCGAGGCATGTACAAAAAATCCTTAAAAATACTTACCTTCGTGCGGAGGGGGAATCGGCCTATGAACATGCGCAGCTGGACGGGGACCAGTCAGTACGGGTGGCTGCTGTGGTGCTGCGTCTGCTCGAGCAACGTCGTCTGCACGACAGGTGAGCACTCGGAGAATCGAGCACATCGACTCCACCATCCGCGTGTACGTCGTCAGGTGCTCCTCTATGGATACCGGAATCCCCGCGCCTAAACGTTGGATCGTCGTTGAACCGTCAACGACAACCCTGTTGATGTCGACGACCTGCATGGTTAATCTGTTCGTACATATTCGTAAAATTTGACGAAGAGAAAGGAATAAAAGATAAAGGATTGGTGCGTTGCAGGGCACTCACAGCACGAGCGAAGTCCTGGTCGCGGTGCCTGGCGTAGAGGTCTCTAGTGCTCGCAATGTGGGCCTGCTCCTCCAAGGGAGCGAAGGTGACCCTAGTACGGGTGCGTGGCTGGTACTAGCGTAGGTAGGCCTGGTACGCCTCCTCGGTGTGTGGCTCTCCCTCGTGCTCCACGACCTCCTCGGTTGCGAGCAACCAGTCCTCAACAAAAGTCCCCAACTTGGCGGGCCAGTCGCCAGCTGACTGCTGACCCTTGCGCGAGTACCTGCGAATTAATGTATCATATTAGTGTCAATCAAGGTAGATTTTAATTCAACAAATCAAAGCGTAGTGAAATATCTTACCGTCGGCTTTGAGAACACATTCCTGCTTCACTCTCTTGCGGTAGATACCCTTGCCTGCCTTATCTTGACATAGTATCTCAAACCTGTGCTGTTGGGTACCTTGCACTAGAGCTCGATGTTTCATGGCCTTTTTACACAACTCCTCCAGCTTTTTCTGCATGAAAGTTCCGAATAAAATGCTGTTGTTCGGCATAGAGGGAAGAACTGCCTGGAACCGATCCCTAAAATACCTGCATGTCCCATGTAAAATTGAACTCCACTATGCCAACTAGTGGGAGTCCACGGACACCGCGCATCACCCAGTTGTAAACTTCTGCCAAATTTGTTGTCATTATCCCATATCTAGCACCATCTGTGTCATACGCCTTGGCCCATTTCTCTTTTGGTTCTTGCAGAATCCACTGAGAAAATTTCCGAATCTCCACTCCAGTTCTTCTAACCAATGTTGGACTATCTGTTGGGAGAGGTCCAAGAGCTTGAGGAGGGTCAGCATCAGCGGTTGATGGACCCGCTGCACGCTGATCACTGCATTTGGCTGTCAACTCATCTAATCTCCAAAGCTCATTGAATTTTTTCTCCTGGTTCTGATTGCATGGCCTCTTGAACATGTTCATGAGCTCCTTGTTCTTGAATTGCTTGAAGAAATTAGCTCCCATATGACGCATGCACCACCTACTCTGTACATCTTCCCACTCACCAGGGTATCCTCATTCCATACTCCCAAACTGCAACTCTTCTATCGCTCGCAGAATGCCGGCGTGCCTATCATGTATCAAGCACACATTGGGCCTCATACCAACAACTTTTGTTTTAACCAGTTTCAGGAACCAGTACCAGTTGTCGGTATTCTCACTCTCAACAAAAGCAAATGCCAAGGGCAATACCTGATTGTTCCCATCTACCCCTATTGCTGTTAGTATCTGGCCCCGATACTTTCTAGTCAAGAATGTCCCATCAATGCAGAGAACAGGATGACAGTTCACAAATGCCATCTTGCATGCATGTAGAGCTAAGAACGCCCTTTGCAGCACACTCTTGCCAGGATGTTCAATTGAGGGGAATTTCTTCATTGCGTAAGAGCTCCCAGGGTTTCTTTCTTCGATAACACCAAGCAGGTGTGGCAAATTGTCATACGAGGCTTCGTAAGTTCCCAAATTTCATCTCTATTATTTTCTGTTTGGCCCTCCACGCCTTGGCATAGCTAATAGTATACTTGTATGTCTTTTCGATGTGTCGGATTATTGACCTTGGTTCATATGTGAGATTATCGATGACATGCGCATACATCTCAGATGCAACAGATGCACATGTAATGTTCCTGTGGTATTTCTGAACACCAGGTAGAAAACATGTATGCTTGGTAACGACTGACACTGTCCAATAATCCTTCCATTTTCCCTTATAAGCGTGCACTCTCCAGGGACAACCATCTTTTTCCTTAACACACCGAACTTCATATCGCGACCGGTTGGACTTGGCAACCCAAAACTCTCTATGAAGTGACACTGCAAAATGTTTTACCACTTCCTTCATATCTTCTGCTCTAGTATAAATCGTTCCCTGAATAACCTCATTTTCTTTGTACTCCCATCTCACACTATCCTTTTCAGAGACGACCAGACCAGAAAAATCCTCACTAGCCCATTCTGCTGGATTAATATCCGTCTCATCATCTGACGAATCACCTTCCTCTACACGCTCGTTGTCAGAATCCTCTCTCTCCATTTCATCCACAATGGCACCGACATTCTCCCCCTCGTCGGCCACTCCACCTGGTTGAATGCCCACTAGAGCTACTACGCCCCCTTCCTCTCGTGCGTTGACCTCTTCCACAGAAGTCTCATTTACTTTAGCACTTGGTCCCTCGCCATCATCCATGTTCATCTGCACACCTGGATCCTTCGGGTGAACAAACGGAACCATAGCTAGAGGCCACCCGCGTTGCAATGCATTTTCCACATACCATCTCCACACTCGAGAGTTTTGAACTGGCATTAGTTCCCAATAAAAACCCTCACTTGCCCGACTTACTATAACATTAATTGTTATGTCACTTGTCTGTGGATCAACTCTCAAACCCCTCATTAACCATCCTTTTATAGAAGGTACACTCCTCTCAGCCGGTCTATCAATTCCCCTTTCTGATACAATAAATTCTGACAGATCTACCCCAGTTGGCCCGCAACGGACGTTTCCTGGGCCATGGTAAACTTAGAATATTTGTTTGTTCGACATATCTGTCGACGAAATAACTAGATCATATTATTCTTTCATGCAATAAACACCTACAACGTAATATCTTCTTGTGTATGCCAATGTAATGGTAAAGTATTGATTTCAAACTAGCAGATCTACGTAGTTACCGATATCTACATTACGCAGTTCTAGATTAGTATAACTAAATCCCTAAAAATATAATGCATTTATTCAAACAAAGTTTTAAAAAATACACGGTAGTTAACTCAATAGTCACATATAGGATCTATGAATATTACCTGAAATCGGCGTCTGAATCCGGCAGAGCTTCGCCCCTTCTTCTCTTCTCCTCCCCCTTCTTCTTTTTTTTAAACTGGAGTTGTGAGGGGAGGAATAAGGGCTGGGGGCTGGGCGGCAGGCCTTTTATAGGCAGCGAGGCCTGCCGCCCGGCCAGAGGGCGGCAAGGGGCCACCTGTAAAATGGCCAGCCCCGACTGGCTTTTTTGCATTGGGGCCCCTTGCCGCCCCAACAGAGGGCGGCAAGGTTTTTCCTGCAAAAAACCCTCCCTCCGTCACCGCCCGTCCCTCCCACGTTTGCCACGTCAGCTTGCCGCCCTAACAGAGGGTCTATTTTTGTAATTTTTGGCACCGATAGATTATTTCTATAAATATTAAAAAAATCTAAAAATGAAAAAAATTCAACGGTTACCTGCTATCATTTGAGGATTGTTTCGCGGCTGCTTCGTTTTGCAAAAGGAATAAGTTCACCGGAGGTCCCTCAACTTAACAGCGAGATTTTTTGAGGTCCCTCAACCACAATATCAAAAATGTTCACCCCTAAACTCATTCAAACCATTCACTAGAGGTCCCTTGGCAGTATATGTGGGTGGTTTCGCTAACGTGGCATCCTAGTCAGCAAAAAAAATTAATTTAGTACGTGGGACCCACATGTCAGTGGCACATCTTTTTTCTTTTCTTTTCTTCTCCTCCTCTTTTCTCTCTTCTCTTTCTCTTCTTCTTCGAGTGAGGCCGGCAGGCAGAGCGGCGATGGGCGGGCGAGCGAGCAGCGGCAGGCGGCGGCAGGCGAGCGCGGGCGCGTGGGCGAAGCAGCGATGGGCAGGTGGCGAGCGAGCGTGGCGGCGGGTCCGCGCGGCAGACAAGTAGCGGCGAGCGGCGGCAGGCGAGGGCGGCCGCGCGGACGGTGCAACGATGGGCGAGCGGCGGGTCCGCGCGGTAGACAAGCAGCGGCGGGCGGCGGCAGGCGAGGGCGGCCACGCGGGCGGAGCAGCGATGGGCGGTCCGCGGGTCCGCGCGGCAGCCGAGCAGCGGCGGGAGGCGGCAGGCGAGCGCGGCCGCACGGGCGGAGCAGCGATGGGCGGGCGGCGGGCGAGCGCGGCAGCGGGTCCGCGTGGCAGCTGAGCAGCGGCGGGCGGGGGCCGTCTTCAACTGCCGCCGACACGTCGAGGGAGAAGAAATCCGCCGCGGGGATATCGACGAGCGCGTCCCCAGCCGCCGTGATCTCGTTGCGGAACACGGAGTAGGTCGCGGTGGCGTCCTCCACCTCCTCCACCGCAGCCGAGGCGGAGGTCGACACGCCGCCTAGGTCGGCAGCCGCGCGTCGTACACGATGACCATGCCGCCCTCTTCGGCCTCCATGGCTTCTGCGGCTGGAGACGCGGTGGCGGCGGCTGCTTCGGTCGACGGCGCGCCGTCGTGCTCATCCTCCGTCGCCCCTAAGCTCTCCAGGGGCTCCGGTGGGGGCGGCTCTCGCCGCCGACGACAACGCGGCTGGCGGAGTAGGCTGGCGGAGTAGGCCGGCGGAGCTCGCCCACCGCCGCCACGCTCCTCCTTCGGCCACCTCCGCCATTACGGCCCCCTCCTCCGCCTGTGTGCTCGTCCGCTCGCCCGCCAACGCGCTCGGCCGCTGCACATTCCTCCTCCCCGTGCCACTCTTCCTCCTCCACTTCCTTCCTCCGTGCTCGCCCGCCGGCCACGCTCGCCTGCCGCCTCACGCTGCCGCTCGGCTGCCGCGCGGACCCGTCGCCCACGCATCGCCACTCCGCCGGCCTCATTCACACTGAAGAAGAAGAGAAAGAGAAGATAGAAAAGAGAAGAGAAGAATAAAAGAAAAGAAAAAAAAAGATGTGCAACTGACATGTGGGCCCCACGAATTTTTTATATTTTTTTGCTGACTAGGATGCCACGTCAGCGAAAACCACCCACCTATACTGCCAAGGGACCTCGGATGAACGGTTTGAAAGAGTTTAGGGGTGAACATTTCTGGTATTGTGGTTGAGGGACCTAAAAAAGTCTCGATGTTAAGTTGAGGGACCTCCGATGAACTTATTGTGGTATTAGATGAATTGGGCTGCATGAAAATGGGCCACGGGCCATGGGCCACATGCCCATACAGGTAGTCTAAGCAGAATTTTGGAGTCCTTGTCATACTGGCTATATTGGAGTATTTTGTAACTGAACTAATTACTCACCGAGAAAATTCTCACAAATAAAAAACAATACTACCAACTTTTTTTAATCATAACAAAGAGACTATACACGCGTCGTCTCACATAGCATTAAGTGTCATATTAGAAAACGAGCGTGCCGGTTAGCACACCAATAAATTTATAGCCCTGTGTGTATTACTATGTGTTTTGCTGTTAAATTATTGATTTCTACCTAGCAATTGGTTTTGGTTTTCTAGAATATAAAAGATATGAACATGGTAATAGTATTTGTCTTAACCGTATTTATCTCAATATCTTTTAATATTGTAGGAAAATTCTTGGGGTTACTTGCATAGGTAATTTTCAATTAAGTCTGTAGTATATTGTATTTGTTCAAATGATAAATCTGTAAGACTGTAACTCCTTTGGTTTCACTATTTAATTTATGTTTTATTTTCTATTCATATAGGATGTTACTATCATGGAGTTACTTGCCTGAATTTTGATTTAACATGTATTAATTGCTTTTAAAGAAAAAAAATCATGGGTTAGAAATCCTAATATTTCTCCCGTTTCTCTCCCTTTTTAAAAAAAATTATTCAGTTTTCTCGATCTCTCTAGATGCAAGCGAGCACTTTCGCATGTTATTTTGCATGGAGACCAATTCCATGAAATAAGGACATGCCACATGGCTTATCTCTCCGGCGCTTAATTTGCACATATTTCATGTTATAAGATAAGCTAACTCCAAATTTTGCATGAAAGGAATACAATGTGTCAAAAAAAGGGAAAACGAGGAGAAATTACAATGGCGTCCTGACCCACCTCAGCAAAAGCAACACTACTGTGACTCGCTGATTTGGAATTTTTAGGGCCTGAAACATGTTATAGCCAATTGTTTTTGCTGTTCTAATTTCGGATATATCACGGCTGACAGATAACTACACCAAAGAGCGAGTGTATCTTTGCGCTACGGTTCCCATCATACCACCATGCCGGAGGCTCACACGGGTCATGAGAAATTTGAGCAAACGATGGAAGAAATCAGTGAAAACTGAAAACTGGACGGAAGGGGGTAAGTTGGAAGAGAAATTGAGTGGTGGTTTTTTTTTTTTACCTATTGAGTTTTAGAGGGGAGAGTGAAAATACATGTGACTTGTAGAGGGTTATTTGGATTTTTCCCATAAAAATTAAGCTTAAGAAATTTTATTATAGTTAACTCCAAATTTGGTTGTAAATTACAAATATGTCCTCGTAACCAATTGTTGTACTAAAACACATGAATCTGAAATGATCATATAGCTCTAAGCTTAATCTGCGCACCATGCATCGGGCGTAAAGTTACCATACTATATGGTGCATGAGTATACGACGGCATGAGCTCAAGCTTGAAGCACTGTAAGATCATACACAATGCCATCTTGGCCTCAAGCAATGCGAAGTTTTGACCTATGCAAATACGTGGCCCCCAACCGAATGGGAGGAACGCGCCCGGATTCTTGGATGCCTTGGAGATCCCCTCAGCGAACCTATCTGGCTTAAACTCGTGGGCATCACTCCCCCAGATGTTTGGGTCATGGTGTATGAGTAACACCGGGAGCTCGACGATCACACTAGCCGGGTAAATGACACCTCCGATCTCCATTTGCTTGTATGTCTTTCGAGTGAAGGTTACGGCTGGTGGGTACAACCGAAGAACCTCATAGAGGATCATTGTCACCTGCACAATGCACATATAAGTGAGTTTTAGTACTACTTCTAGCTGCAAATTGTTTAAGTCATCTCATGAGAACGAAGTGGTATTGTCGAATTCTGCAATATACTCACGATTTTCAGGCGGCTCAGGCCTTCGTATCCAGGTTTGTTTTTCCCGAATAGTCCAAGGATCTCTTCCCTTGCACGGTCTTGCCACTCTGGGTGCATGCTTAGGAGCAGGATAGTCCAGGTGAGTAGCACTGACGTTGTCTCCATTCCCGCGAAGTAGAACAGCTTGCACTCCTCAATGACCTCCTCGATTGTCAATCCATGGTTTGATTGGCCATCCTCTTCCGTGTGTCTCATGTTTGACTCAAGCAACAAACCCAGTAGATCATCTTTGGTGCATTCACCTTCTTTCATAGCTTGCATTCTTTTGTCAACTAGACCCCGTAAAATCGAATCGGTCTCTTTCTTTATTTGATGCATCTTCCGGTTGTTTTTAGTAGGCAAGGACCTGAGATGAATAATATATCCCAACACAATCATAAACAGGGAGAATCATCAAAAAGAAGATGACCAAACTTACCCTCAACTCATACAAAATTATTCGGTATATTAAGTGCTGAATTCTCACATGTAACCAGGAATGACAATCTTCTGCATGCATTTCAGGAGACGCTCAGTTTGCTCGGCCTGCAGCTGGAAGATCCTTCTTCCTTCAAGATAGCTACTTCCGAATGCAGTGCGAGAAATGACATCTCCGGTGAGGATCTGCATCTCCGGCCAGACATCCACTTCGTACGAGCCGTCAGAACCAAGGGACTCCATCCACTTACTGACCAGCTCCTCACAGCATGCAGAAAATGCCGGAAGCATGAGCTGCAGAGTACCATTCGTACATTATTTTCCAAACTGCAGAGAGGTACAGAAAACAGAAAAAAATAAAAGTAGTCTGGGTAGGTACCTTGAGTTTCTCGAGATGGAAAGCCGGGTTAAGGATCCTCCTGTGCTTGACCCACTTCTCACCTTCGTGGTTGGCGAGGCTATCGGAAAACAGCTTCGTCAGAGTCGGGAACTTGGGCTTCTCAAAGTGGCCAAACTTGTTGGACAGGACGTCCTTGGCCAGGTCGGGGTCGGTGATTGTCACCTTCGGCGTCGGGCCGAACCAGGTGAAGCACGCGCTGCCGTGCTCCCTGACGGCGTTGTGGAGGAACGGCGCGACGCGCGGCGCGATGTCGTGGCACCGCAGCGGCAGCGGCCTCGCCCAGGCCTCCCTGTTCAGCCGCCCGTGCTCCCCGAGGTCGCCGGTGAGGAAGCGGTAGCGCGTGCCGCGGAGGCCCTGCGCGCGCAGCGCCAGCTCCAGCCGCCGCGGCCGCCACCACAGGCTGTGCAGAAGGCGGCCGGCCTGCCACAGGAGCACCAGGCCCAGGACACCGTACGCCAGGAGGCTCCATGGCACGGAGGCTGGACTCATCAACCAGGCTCCAAGAACCATTGCTGGAGTCAGTCTATGAGTGGAGTGAAAAGGAGTTGATGCAAGTGTGCTTTGACTACTGGAGATGCATATGGTATGTACGGTGTTGAGGTGAGGTTAAATAGAGGTGTCACTTGCTTGATGGGGCCAATCAGCATTGCTAGCATCGATCCTAGGAGGTACCTTGCTGGTAAGGAACTTGGTTGAGAAGAAATTCCAGGGGGAACTGATACTCTGATTGGTCAAAGTCCTCTCGGATGGGCGACGCACTGGACGGCTACCCGCCATGTGAGGAGTGCTTCGCGGCTGCTTCGTTTTGCTTGATTTTTTTTTTTGAGTGGTCGTTTTGCTTGATTAGTGGGTACTGCTACGGATAGGAGAAAAACGAATACGAATACATTCCAGAGTGGATAATTGGAATAGGGATATTTTCTCCCGAATACAAATTCGAATATAATATCAGGGTTTCTAACGGATACGGATATCCGGTGAACAGTGCTATTTAGATATCCGCTGAAGCCATAAGACATACCACATTTCTTTATAACTCTATGTCTTTCAATATAACTTTTTAGAATTTAGTAGTAGCATATCTCTTAACACTAGTACACACTATTAATATTATTTAAACTTTTAAATATGTTTATAAATTATACTATATTTTATATAAAATGAGCTAATTATATATGATGACATTCGTTTCTATTAGAAGTTGAGGTGGTTTTCGTGTTTCGATAAAAAAATATTGCCATATTCATATATGATCATATTTGATCCTTATTTGTATTTGAGATAATTTGTATTTGTTTCTGTATCCGAGCTATTCGTATTCGTTTTTGCACCTGGTAAAAAATATGAAAGCGAATATGGTATGAGAATTGTTCGTCCGTATCCGCTCTGTTTTTATCCTTGGTTACTATTGTGAACTGAGTCTAATATGACTTGGGCCGCTTGAAAATGGGCCACAGGCCATATGCAGGTAGTCCAACCAGAATTTTGGTGTCCTTGGCTACTACCTCCATCGCATAATGGATTTCTAGGTTGTTTTAGAGAAAGAAAAAAAGGAAAAGACTATTATGTCCATAATTAAATGAGGAGTATTTGAAAAGTGGGAGGTAGGTTGGGGTAAAGTGTGGAGAAATTTGAATGAGAGTTGTTGGAAGGAAAAGTAATACTACTTAGGGAAAATATTTGGTATTACCAAAATAATATTTGGTAAAGTTGACAAGTGTTAAGCTATGGGGGTTGTTCACTTTGATGCTTAAATCAACATTTACTAAGTTTTTGTGAAAGGAAGATTCTAGAATTATCAAAGTTTAATAGTGGAGTCAAGTTTTTGGTAATGTTTGGATTGTTACCTTGTAAAATTTTGTGAAGCCAAAACTTGGTAAGGTTTATTTTGGCAACAAACTAAACATCCCCTATGTTTTGTTTCTTTTGTCAAGTTTTTGAGGAAGATTATAGGATTACCGAACTTTGGTACTGGAGGCAAGTTTTGAAAATGTTTGGATTGTTACCTTCCTCAATTTTAGGAAAGCCAAAACTTAGTATGGTTAATTTTGGCTATAAAGTGAACATACCCTTAATATCTTACATTTTGTGATAAAAAATTGAATTTGAATACCCCAAGTCTTTATATTACATTATGAACGGAGGCAGTAGTAGAGTAATGTGTATACCTGGACTAATTCCTCGCTGAGGAAATGCTCACATTAGGGGAAAAAAGCATACCCGTCCATCTAGCATATACGATCCATCTGTCATACAATAGGACATTTTGACTTTTTTAAGTCATTTTTTTTTAAATTTGATTAAGTTTAAAGAAAAATATAATAACATTCTCAACACCAAACAAACATATAATATTAAAATATATGTTAGATTCAATGAAACTAATTAAATATTGTTGATGTTGTTAAACTTTTCTATAAACTTAATTAGTCAAATAAAAAAAGTTTGACTAGGAAAAAGTCCAAGTGTAAAACAGAGAGGTATATACCAAATCATAATGAACGGCAGAGATATAAAATGTGAGTTCCTTGTCAACTATCAAGTAGAATAAAAATTACAAATTCACAACAGGAACAAATAGTAGTAACTTGCCACCTACTTTTTCAAACTCCAATACAATAATTACTCTAAAGTTGAAGTCTTTATAAGAAAAACGAATTGGATAAACATAAAATTATTTTGAGACAGATGGAGTACCTACTAACTTCAGTAAATACAACAAAAGTTGGAAGGAAACATAGAAGATTAAAACAATATTTTTTGTGCAAATTCTAACTACATATCGAGTACAATAGGTTGAACACCACATTACGACATCGATGAAAGGAGAATTGTTTAGAAGTTGTCAATCGAAAATCAGTTAGGCCATAATTGAGAGGTTATGAAACAAACCCTTTCTTAGATTAATGTTTTATATGTCCTGTCCTGGAGTAGATACTAGGAGGTGTCACAAATGAACACTTAAATTAATGAGTTTGAAAAAAAGTTTAAGATTGAAATATGTAATACAATCTCAAGGATTGCAAAATAACCCGAGTGATTAAGTGTACGATTGCATAATAAAACAAAAGAACCAAAATTTGAAAAAATAAAATAAAATTTTGTTGTATATCCTCAACAAACGCAAAAATAAGTGGAGTGATTAAGTGTACAATCGCAAACATATATTCAATTGGCTTTCTCTAGCTCTATAAATTTTCACCTCACCATATTCAATTATTTGCTTGCTTTATTTTTCACGCTCATCAACACGTACAAGTTCCCCTGACATCCACACATACTATACCGTGTCAACGTACGTACACCTAGTTACATAGTAATGTATATGATTATTGTGAACCATTTTTCTGTGTCGATCCATAGATTAGCCTATGGAAATTCGAAAATGACATATATATATAAGCGGATTTACGGGTGGCCGCTGCTACCAAAACCAGATTATTATAGTCTTGTGAGTATAATTTGTGCACCGTGCTGCGGATGTAGCGTGACACTGGCGTAAGGAGCATGGGTGTACATGGGCGACAACTGAAACTCAAAGTTCTGAAGTATCACGCATAACGCCATCTTGGCCTCGAGCATCGCGAAGTTCTGGCCAATGCAGATCCTCGGGCCCCAACCGAATGGGAAGAACGCCTGTTGATTGGTCTTGGTCGCCTTGGAGATCCCCTCCGCGAATCTCTCTGGCTTAAACTCATGGCCATCCTTCCCCCACACATCGGTGCTGTGGTGAATCAGGATTATGGGCAGCTCAAGGCCCACACCTGCCGGGTACGTGATGCCCCCAATCTGAACCTCCTTGAATGTTCTTCGGCTCAACGTGACCGCCGGCGGGTACAGCCTGAGCACCTCATATAGTATCATCGTCACCTGCAAAAGATAAACAGAGTATATCTAGGCATCGTGAGCAAGTTAACATGTGTACTACCACTTGTGATCAAATATGGATGAAGAAATATGTTCAGGTTTTGACAAGCACTTGCCGTTTTCAGTCGGCTCAAGCCGTCGAAGTTGGGTTTGTCGCGGCCGAACGCGCTCAAGACCTCTTCCCTGGCGCGGTGCTGCCATTCGGGGTGCATGGATAGCACGACGAGCGTCCAGGTGAGCAGCACCGACGTGGTCTCCATGCCGGCGAAGTAGAACAGCTTGCACTCCTCGATCACGTCCTCCGTGCTCATCCTCAGGTTGGACGGCTCCCCGCTGTCCGTGTTGGACTTGAGCATCAGCCCGAGCAGGTCGTCGCCGCTGAGCTCGCCGTTCTCGACGGCGCGGCTCCTCTTCTCGATGATGCCCCTCAGGAGCCCTTCTATCTCTCGGCTGTTCTCCTTCATCCTCCTGTTGTTTTCAGTTGGAAAGTACCTGCATGACACAGGAACAGGATAGCAACAACTATGTCAGAGATACAGACATACGTATACTGTACGATGACAAGTGACACACAGGGGACGGGAGCATTGGTTAAGCTGGTTCTCACAAGTAGCCTGGGATGTAGATATACTGGACGGCCTTGATGATTCGATCAGCTTGCTCTTCCTGCAGCTGGAAGATCCTTCGCCCTTCCATGAAGCTGCTGCCGAACGCCGTCCGGGAGATCACGTCTCCGGTCAGGTTCTGAAACTCCTGCCAGATGTCTAGCTCGAACGGTCCATCAGAGTCAGCTAGTTTACTGTCCCAACGGTCGATCATCTCGCTGCAGCACGTCGAGAAAGCCGGCAACATGCGCTGAAAACATCAAATTCAGTTCAGTAAGCAGTTAAGCACACACGCGCGCACACAGGTATTGAGGTATAAATCACTCCCTGCTAGCTTGAAACATATATGTACGGAAAACGCTTCTCCTCGAACGTCCGAAGCAAGGTGAAAAATTGAATATAGAGCATCTGACACATATACACCTATCCAAGTCTATATCTCTATCTCCAACCATATAACATGCACCTTTAACGATTTTAAAACGAATTTTCTTTTATATTACTTATCTAATCTACAATCCAATCACACCGTTGTATTCGTTGTAATTAAATCTTTACAACAAGATATCGTATGATTATATTCCAATAAAAAAAATTATATGTTTCAATCCATTAACACTTTTTGTTTCATACGTGATAGGGACATGTTTCAATATGTGTCTTCAGTGTGTTTCACAAAATTCACAAAACTAACTACATTTTAGCTAGTTTCAAAACGATTTTTCTCTTAAACTAATTATCCAATCTACGATCCGATCACACCGTTGTATTCTTTGTAATCAGATCTTTACAACAAGATATCGCATGATTATATTTTGATGAAAGAAAAACATATGTTTTAATCCATTAACATTGGTTCTTTTATATATGATAGTGATATGTTTCAACATATATCTTCACCATGTTTTATAAACTTTTCAAATGTTTCAGTTGCTGATTTTTTATTTTACCATATATAATTTAATGTTTCACTCGTTAATTAATTGGAACATTTGACTGACTGATTCTTTTTTTCATTCTACATATACAGGTGGTGTGATGACGCGTAAACAGTCGGGCGTCCGATATTTGGTGAAATATCGGGCGTCCGACGCGGAGTCGTCTCCTATACGTACCTTGAGCTTTTCGAGACGGAAAGCAGGGTTCAGGATCCTCCTGTGCCTCGCCCATTTCTCGCCTTCGTAGCTCGCGAGCCCGAGGGCGATCAATTTCCCGAGACTTTTGAGGGTGAATTTCTCGAAGTGGCCAAACTTGTTGGATAGGATGTCCTTCACTAGCTCTGGCTCAGCGATGACCACTCTCGGCGTTGTGCCGAACCAGGTGATGCACACGTTGCCTACATTCAGTTCAGTGTTCTGTGCCGTCAGATAGAGCTCGATGAACAGCGTAAACTGAACATAACAGCACGCGCATACTTTTCCAGTTTCCTGAAAAGTCATAGCAATGGAGGCATGCATGGAGGCATGCCGAGATGCATTTTAATAACTCGAGTAAACGTCCACCCGTTTATTGCATATCAACTAGATGGTTACGAAAAAATTTTAAAAAAATTGAGAAAATAGATCAATATGTAATATATCAATCCACAAACATGCAAGTTCAAATTCAACTTCTACAAGTTATAACAAAAATAATAAATTTAATTGTAAATATACATATAGTAATTTGAGTTCTGTTTGTTATTTTTGTTACAATTTATAGAAGTTGAATTTTAATTTGCATGTTTGTGAATTAATATATTACATATTGATCTATCTTATTCATATTTTTTTTATTTTTTTATAATTGTTTAGATGACATGCAATAAACGGGTGGACGTCCACTTGAGCCGTTGAAACAGTTTCCGCATGCATGGAGCTTACCGTACTCCTTGACGATGTCCTGAAGGAGCGGGGCCACGCGGGGGACAATGTCGTGGCACGGCGGCATGGGCTTAGCCCGCGCCTCCTTGCTGCGCCGGGCGTTCTCCGGTAGGTCGCCGGCGGGGAACCGGGACGCCGTGCCGCGGAGCCCCTGCGCCTGGAGCGCGCCGGCGACCCGCCGAGGCCCCAGCCAGCACCTCTCCGCCGCCCGGTAGAGCGCGCCTAGCACGAGCAGGGCGGGGACGGCGCCGTAGTAGAGCAGGCCCCACGGCGCCGCCGCCGGCTTACCTTCCAGTGAGACTCCCACCTCCATTCCCGTGGCCTCCTCCATTACTGGTTCCCTAGCTAGTTGGCTGACTTGTTGCGACTGCGACCACAGCTGCGAAGAGCGCGCCGTGAGTGGTTTCTGTTGGTACGAGTGGCAGAGGCGCGCGAGCGTTTTATAGGCATATGCTTTGCTTGGCGTCACATGTTTTTCTCCGTCTTTGTGAGGTTTCTTGGCGGCCACGGTCATACATACGTGCCTGGATTTTTTGTTCGGCTTGCGCGATTGCATCGACAAAGTGTGGCAGATAGCCACAGTGCTTTGGGCAGACTTGCTAGTTGGTTTGCTAACTTGCTGCAGAAGCTGCTAGCATTTTGGATTTTCTGGTGCTGTAAAGTTAGTAAATAATGTGGATTTGTTGCTTTCGTTCCTCTGGAGTCAATAAAACGGCCGGAGAGCTCAAAGATGTTCTGACTCTAGCTAGAGTGTACGACATCCTGACGTGTGCAGAAACGTAGGCAGTGCCGGGTAACGGACCGGGGCCCAACGTCCCAGTCCATTACGTTTTTTGGCCCATCCGGAGTCCTGTCCTCCTGCCTCTTTAGGCACTGTAAAAAGTTCATTTTAGGTCCCTTAACTTGACGGCGAGTTCGATTTTCATCCCTGAATCGCAATACGAGAATAACGGGTCCCTCAACTATCAAAATCGGTGCAGACGAGATCCCTCGACGGTTTGGATAACGGTTTTAGCTGACATGGCGCACACATGGCTGGTTGAATTGGTCCGCGTCCTATGTGGTGGTCATGTGGCACTGGAAGCAAAACATAAAAATTAAAATTTTTTAAAAAAAAGTGGGGCCTGTCAGGGTTATGGATACCATATATCTAATAGTAGTTGACTAAATCTCCGCAGGACTCACCACATACCATGTCTTATACGGAAACTGACCTCGGATATGAAGGGAGTTCCAGATAAGGAAAGACAACCAGAGTTCTACATGGAGACGACAAGGATTACTCGGATTGTATCCATATTGGATTCCCTAGTTCTACTTGGACAAGGGGACACCTATGGGTATAAATACAAGACCCCCTAGGAGGAGGGGGGACACGGAACAATAGATCAAGACACAAGATCAACATACAAGCCAATGTACGCCAAGACACGCCGCCGGATATCGACATCAGAGATATGCCTGGACCGACCCTATCCAGTACCTACGGAGGCCGGCTATAGGGATCTAGCGCTGTCTCTGATCTCGCCAGGCACGGATTCGAGGAGGAAGACTACCCTGTTGTCGACTACGAGTCAGTACTTCAGACTGCCATATCGACAACAGTTAGATAGGCTACCCCAAATATTGTATTGGTGTGATTATGATGAATAAGAGCAACGACCGGCTTCGGCCAACAGGAGTAGGGTTATTACCTGGCAATTCAGGGGCCCGAACCTGTATAAAAATCCTCGTCGCCATCTTTTACCTCAGTCTCGCATATATCCTAGTACCAACTATCCCCATACTATGCAAATACCAGAATCGCGACATCAAACGTCGACAGGAGCTATATGTAAGTTAGACAAAAGATAAAAAATAGTGGGGCCTCCTCTCTATCTCCACGGACGAGCGCGTGCAGAGAGCCGGAGAGGGAGAAGGGTGACGGCCGGTAAGCCGAAGCCAGCCAAGCACGCGGAGAGGGAGGAGGCGGGGAGGCTAGAGAGTGGGGTGGGGGAGGGAGGAAGCCGGCGAGGGGGGGGGGGAGGGGAGGCCACGAGAGGTAGGAGTAGCAGCCGCCGCCCTTCTCCGTCGGGTGCTGCTTTCTTGAGTGGCACCTGAGACCCCAATGGCAACCTTTTCCTCGAGAGGGTTAACGTGTTGTTAGAGTTGTTGGAGTCAACCCTGCCGCCACCACCGTCGTTCGAGCCGCTCCTGCCGGAGTATGACAAGCCCAGCCTCCCCCTTTGCTGCAATGACCACCTCTGGCCCAACGACGACCCACGCGCCCCGCCGCCTGCTCGCCGAGATCAATGGCTGGAGGCGGTGGTCACAGGGGAATCCAGCCTCCTCGTCTCTCGGGCTCCCCACTGCCTTCATTGGCCTCCTTTCTCCCCCACCCACTCACCGACCTTCCTGCCTCCTCCCTCTCCGCACGCTTGGCTAGCTTCGACTCGCCGACGAAGAGGGAGAAGGATGGCGGTTGGTGGGGGGAGGTGGCCAGCCCTTCTCGTCGTCGAGGTCGCCCCGGGCGAAGGGGAGTGGGAAGGGTGAGTAGGCGGCGAGGTGTGGAAGGGGGCTTATGTTTCAGACCGGCGGCGGCTAGCGTCGCCCCTGTAGCAAGGTCCATCGTGACACACGATGGCCGCCGCCCCGGCCCTCTTCGGCTCTCTGCGCGCGCTCGTTCGTGGAGATAGAGAGGGTGGAACCGTGGGTACTGGTTTTTTTTATCTTTTGTGTCGCTGACATGTGGTCCCCACATTATTTTTATTTTTTATATTTTGCTTCTAGTGGTACATCATGACCACGTAGGACAAGGACCAACTCAAGCTAGCCACGTAGATACCACGTCAGCCAAAACCGCCATCCACACTACCGAGGGACTTCATCTGCACCGGTTTTGACAGTTGAGGGGCACCGTTGTATTTGGTATTGCGGTGCAGAAACGAAAATCAAACTCATTGTCAAGTTAAGGGACCTCAAATGAACTTATTTCTATTTTGAACCTTTCCGCTGGCCCGTGAACTGGGAAGTAGATAGGCCTACTAGACTGTTTCACGTTAGGTATGTATTTTAGCCCGACGATTTTGCAAATTTGCTTTGCATTTTATATAAACATAACTGTTGTTTTTATGCTTACAGTTATTATAGTATTCTTGTTGGAGTATATTGGTAAATAATCACAGAAAAAAGTAAACTTTTAATTCTAAGTCATAAGATCCATTGTTTTACCCACGCATGAAATAGACAAACAAGTACTACATCCGTCCTAAAATATAAGTATTTTTAGATTTCGACACCGTCTTCGAGATGCTACTTTGACTAACAATATCTATAAAAATAAAATATTTTAAATAAAAAGAGTTACATATTATGATAGTGTGATTAATAATAAATCTAATAACATTAATTTTACATGATTGATCTTTTTTATTTTTTTTAATTAACTAGCATGGTGGCCCGCGCAGATTGCGCAGCTAGTATCATTATATTTTCTCTCATATAATAGTATATATATGTTTTCTCAATGTATTGTTCAAATATATTAAAATGATAACATAATTTTAAATTTTGTACTAACTTTACGAAACTACTAATGTGTAATATTCATATTGGAATTTATACACGTGTTAGTTATTAATTATTATTAATATCAAACTTTAGTTATTATTTGTAAATTATATTCCTATATGGATTCTAGACTCATCTTTAAATTTTTTTTTAATTCCGAATTTTCGTTATCTGTAAACTGTATTTCTATATAGACTCTAGGTTTTTCTTCCAATATTATTTATTTTTAATTCTAAATTTTTTATTATTTATAATTGTATTTCTATGTGGACTTTAAACTCATCTTTCAATATTCTTTAATTTTTAGTTTCGAATTTCAGTTACTTATAAATTGTATTCCTATATTGACTTTAGACTCTTCTCCCTATGTTTTTTTTAATTTCGAATTTTTTTTAGTTATTTGTAAATTATATTTTTATACGGACTCTAAACTATACTTTTAATTTTATTATGTTTATTCCGAATTTTAGTTAGTTTTAAATTCCTATATGGACTCTATACTCTACTTCTAATATTCCTTATTTTTAATTCCTAATTTCTATTATTTCCTAATTGTATTTCTATATGGACTCTATACTCTTCTTCTAATATTCCTTATTTTTAATTCCGATTTTCAGTTATTTATAAATTGTATTTCTATATGGACTCTAGTCTCCTCTTCTAATATTCCTTATTTTTTAAATTCCGAATTTCAACTATTTCTAAATTGTATTTCTACGAGGACTCTGTTTTTCTTTTTCTCTGATTAATATGAGAATTTCTAGACCGTAAGAGCGAACGTGGAGGCTTCTTTTTCTCTATACTCTTCTTCTAATATTCCTTATTTTTAATTTTTTTTAATTTCGAATTTTAGTTATTTATAAATTATATTTTTATACGGACTCTAAACTCTAGTTTTAATTTTATTATGTTTATTCTGAATTTTAGTTAGTTTTAAATTCCTATATGGACTATATACTCTACTTCTAATATTCCTTATTTTTAATTTTGAATTTCTATTATTTCCTAATTGTATTTATATATGGACTCTATACTCTTATTCTAATATTCATTATTTTTAATTCCGATTTTCAGTTATTTATAAATTGTATTTCTATATGGACTCTAGTCTCCACTTCCAATATTCCTTATTTTTTAATTCCGAATTTCAACTATTTCTAAATTGTATTTTTATATGGACTCTGTTTTTCTTTTTCTCCGATTAATATGAGAATTTCTAGACCCTATTATTTTCTAATTGTATTTCTATATGAACTCTATACTCTTCTTCTAATATTCCTTATTTTTAATTCTGATTTTCAGTTATTTATAAAATTGTATTTCTATATAGACTCTAGTCTACTCTTCCAATATTCCTTATTTTTTAATTTTGAATTTCAACTATTTCTAAATTCTATTTCTATATGGACTCTGTTTTTCTTTTTCTCCGATTAATATGAGAATTTCTAGACCATGAGAGCGAACGTGGAGGCTTCTTTTTCTATTCCTTTAATAAGTTAATTGATAGTCAAAATTAAAAATTGTTGACTTGGCACTATGCTAAAAATGCTTATATTTTAGAACGGAGGGAGTATATCTTTTCTCTAATGGAGGGACAAACAGTATATACTAGTTACACGTGTTAATATAGTGGTTACAAAAATGTTTGACAGATAAAAAATAATCACCCATTCATAAAGGCACGTACGTAGATGGTCCGAAGTCCCAACTTAACCTCTAATTGTATTTTCGCAGAGGAAAACCTTTCCTAATTCTATTACCAGAAATGACGTTTATAACAAAGTCAACTAATCCCAACTCACCTTTTAAAATAAAATTATCCCAAACCCATGATAGTTACATTTAAAGTGGGCGAGCCCCAGACATATTCTGAGCTCACACAAACAACAATTCAACACCACCACCCCATCACCACATGGTGGGATGGGTGCCCCTTTCTTGAGTTTCTTCTCCACCAAGTTCCTTCTGATCAAGGTTTAGACCGCCCAAGGGTTTGACCAATAATACACTATCAGAAGCAAGCAAGCAACTTCCTTGATTAACATCGATAACCTTAAACAAATGAGGACACGCAGACTAACTGTTCCATCGACACTCCTATATAATCGGATGCGCTGAATTCACATGTACACAACACGTACCGTACTGTGTCCCTTCCGGTCAAAGTACACTGCCCGCTGACAGTGACCAGAGATTCTACTCCAGCTTGCTTACTCATTTCGAGGTTGTTGATCATGGATCCGACCTCGGTGCCATGGAGCTCCATGGTGTTCGGTCTCCTGGGGCTCGCGCTTCTGTGGCAGGTCCACCGGCTGCTGGTGCGGCTGTGGTGGCAGCCGCGGCGGCTGGAGCGGGCGCTGCGGGCGCAGGGCGTCCGTGGCACGTCCTACCGCTTCCTCACCGGCGACCTCAAGGACTACGGCCGGCTGAGCAAGGAGGCATGGGCGAGGCCGCTGCCGCTGCGGTGCCACGACATAGCGCCGCGCGTGGCGCCGTTCGTGCACCGGACCATCGCGGAGCACGGCAAGGCGTGCCTCTCCTGGTTCGGCCCCATCCCCAAGGTGACCATCGCCGACGCCGAGATAGCCAAGGACGTGCTGTCCAACAAGATGGGCCACTTCGAGAAGCTCAATTTCCCCGTGCTGTCGAAGCTGCTCGCCGACGGCGTGGCCAACTACGAGGGCGAGAAGTGGGCCAAGCACCGGCGGATCCTCAACCCTGCCTTCCATCTCGAGAAGCTCAAGGTACACGAATTAAATTACAGTACAGTTTTTTTTATATATGTATATATTACAGCACAAGTATTTACCGTGATAGACTGTGTGATTGTTTCCTTGAGTAATGTATCATGTATGCTTCTGCAGCTCATGCTGCCGGCGTTTTCTGCGTGCTGCGAAGAACTGGTCGGCAGATGGGCGGCGTCTCTTGGTTCTGACGGTTCGAATGAGATCGATGTTTGGCCGGAGATGCAGAGCCTCACCGGAGATGTTATTTCTCGCACCGCATTCGGCAGCAGCTACCTTGAAGGAAGAAGGATTTTCCAGTTGCAGGCTGAGCAACAGGAGCTTTTCATGGGTGCCATTCAGAAGATCTCCATTCCAGGCTACATGTGAGTTTTTTTTCTCTGTTCATCAACACTGATTTAGTGGTTTATGCTCCACACCTCTATTGTAACACTAAGCAGACCTTACACATAATTTATATCCAAATTAAGTGTTTATTATTCAGTACTCGTAGTTCCTCTGTACTGAAAATCTGAAGCGATGTGCCCTTTCAGGTCCTTGCCTACCAAAAACAACCGAAGGATGTATCAAATTAAGAACGAGGTTGAATCAATTATACGAGATCTGGTCCAGAAAAGGATGCAGGCTATGAAAGATGGCGAGAGAACCAAAGATGACTTGCTCGGGATATTGCTAGAGTCAAGCATGAGACATGCAGACGAGAATGGACATTCAGGCCCGGGGATGACTATCGAAGAAGTGATGGAAGAGTGCAAAGTTTTCTATTTTGCAGGAATGGAGACGACAGCAATACTCCTCACATGGACCATGGTTGTGCTAAGCATGCACCCAGAATGGCAGCACCGTGCAAGGGAGGAGGTCCTAAGCCTATTTCAGAAAAACAAACTTGATTATGAAGGCCTGAGCAAACTCAAAACCGTGAGTAAATGTTGAAATTAAGTAACTTTTTTAGGCAATCCATGCTTAAATTATCTTTTAGATGTAGAGATGATATTGAAATTACTAAATCACATAGCAACTAGAGGTAATTAACCTTTGGCACATACAGGTGACGATGATTCTTTACGAGGTTCTCCGCTTGTACCCGCCGGGAATTGGGTTTGTCCGACAAACATACAAGGAGATGGAGATCGGTGGCGTCAAGTACCCTGCAGGCGTGATGATCGAGCTACCGTTGTTGTTCATCCACCATGACCCAGACATCTGGGGGAGCGATGTGAACGAGTTCAAACCGGAGAGGTTCGCCGAGGGGATCTCCAGGGCGTCCAACGACTATGGCGCGTTCTTCCCATTTGGCTGGGGCCCGAGGATCTGCATGGGCCAGAACTTCGCGCTGCTCGAGGCCAAGATAGCGCTGTGCATGATTCTCCAGCGCTTTGAGTTCGAGCTAGCGCCGTCTTACACTCATGCCCCCCATATTGTGTTGATGCTGCGTCCGATGCATGGGGCACCAATTAAGCTTAGGGCAATCTGATCGTCGATCTTGTGATGTTCATATCATGCGTTGTAGGCTTTTTTTTTAAAAAAAATGGCATGTTTGGTTTATACCAATCAACCATGCCACAAAAAAAATAATTTAGGCATACCAATAAATTAATTCTCCATTTAGTTTGTAAAGAAAAGGTATTGTCAAATATTTGGTTTGATTGAATCGGCACTTTAAAAATATAGCAAAACAAATATTTTGTGGCTTAATTGATCTGGCAACTTCATCAAAATTGCAAACTAATAAAAGCATGACCAATCTTAATAAAATTCCGAAAACAATCCCAATTGGCGGACCTAGAGGGGGTTCCCGTTATGCACCGGCATACCAAAAAAATCGTAAAAAAAAAAATCAGCAGGTAGTATGCATCAGTGGGCTGAAACTTGCCTCCATGAACCAAGGCCCAAGATGTAACGAGCCCACTTTTACTGAACTTGCACATCCCATCAAAAGTGCCAGTGCGCGTGATGCGTCGTTGATCCCAGCTCTCTGTCAGTCGACACTTGCGATAGGGTTCAGTGAATTGGTGTCCCTGTTGGACGCTTGCGGCGCCGTGCCGCGCCTCTACCTCGTGGCATGACGGTCTAGGGAGATTGAGGGTCCTCTGCAGTAGTGCTCACTGATATATGGGTCTCACATGTCAGTGAGCAGTGCTGCACCAACAGTGCTGCAGAGGATCTGGATTGATCTAATAGAGAAGTAGGGAACCGCAGCGACGGTGGCGCTGTGGCTTGACTGGTGCCTAGCCAGCGAGTTGGCGACATCGCGGTGGCCACTGGCCAGCGAGTTGGCGACCAGGAGTACTGGATCAGCAATGGCTGCGATAGAAAATGCCGACCAAAGGTCTTGTTCACTTATCCGTCCATGTCCAGTGCTGGTATATTCTTTCTGGTTTGGTTTTTCTCTTGTCAGAGAATGAGATTAATTGAAAAGTTGAAAACTCACTGAGTGAAATCAGTTCAGTTCAAAATTTGAAGACTTGTTTTTGTGATTTGTAGGCAGATAATTGAGATCCTGATCTTTACTTACTGGGTCAAAAATTGAAGTGCTGCAATTAGGAATTATCAATTATTACTGTGCATATTTTTTTTATATTTGGCTCTTTAGAACAGTATGTGCCTTGGCCCTTGTGGGCATACCTAGGATAAAAATTCTGGGTCTGCCACTGATCCCAGGCTCCCATCGGATGGCCTATTCAGCCAAAAAAAAGCCAAAATTTGAATTTTCAAACTTAATTTTGTCAGTGATTTTGAGATATTTTCAACGTAGTTTCTTTTTCAGCATTGGCTTTTAAGTCATCAAGAACACATATATAAAAATTTTATCTACAAATTTATTTTTATTTTCTAATAAGTAAAAAAAAAACTAAACGATAAGACCCCCGAAAGATAAGAAAAAAGGTCAATTTGGCATTAGGAATACGATGGTATTTTCCCTGATGGGAATGGGGACCGCCCCTACAGGATGAAGGCCAAAGCAAAATTTGTCAACCATAGATGGCTCAAGATGGGGCTCGACATGTTGTGGGGCCGGACCCATAGAATAAATCTCACACGTGGTTTCCAATGGGACCGGATGCATGGAATTATCATCGATAATATCTTGACAATAGCATCGTGTACATATGGGATCGTTTATATCAACACTAGGATTCATAAGCTCTCATATGCACGTATAGAAACAAAGATACAAGGTATTTTATACATGTTCGGCTACTCTAGAGTAATATATAACCCTACATCCAGTTTAATTGTAATTTATATGTATATAGATGCACACAAAGTATAAGATATATGTGAAGGAGGAACTCTAGTCTAAATCTAACCGACTATCTCTTCAGGATCCTCTGCTCAGGAATTTCTAGCAAGGTGTGCCATGGTTGTTGACTTGGCTTATCGGCTCCGATTTATATTGTCTTGTATTGACATCTCCGTAGGCTTATGATGGCTTGCCTTGGTTACTCTCCCTCCTAGGAAGTGTTGAGTCTAGGATTGTCTTGTCCAAAAAGAATTGGGGCCCATTTAAGATTTTGTATGGAGTGGTCCTAAGCCAGCTTTGAGTTGGTTGTGTATATCCACTTACGGATATAGATGCCAAATTTCTATCTACGCTATCTTAAAAATTCAGCTTCGAGTTGGATTGTGTCTTCTTTTCTTGTTGGGAACTCCTTCCTTATCCGCTTAAGACTATATCCCTATTTAATTTTGGGGACTTTTTCCATATAGAACTAGTATGCACTAGTCCGATGAGATATTTGCATGTCTTTAAGGTACCCAATATTTCGTATATTGATAGGAACAATCATCACAATACATGAACAAAGCCGTTACCCATCCCAAGTATTCAAGGAATAGAATGAATTCAACTCTAATTCCTTATCCATTCCTAACTATACCAAGTTGTGTCTATGAGAATTATCATGGTCAACAATTGCAAGGCACGAGACACGCTCACCTATGTTGAGCAGTGCCGCCCTTAGCTCCACGTTGCATGCACCCGAGTGTCACCTCCTTCGCCTCCCCACCACACCGACACCGGTACCCAGCGCCTTTGTCAATCACCTCGGTGCCTGAACCCACATGGGTCTCTGATCGGGTTTTAGGGACCCAGCGGGGCAAAAGCCTGTTTTTGCCCTTTCTCATTTCGGTTCTAGGTGGCAGCTCAGTTCTTCACCAAACCATCATCGACTCCACTTGTTGCCAATCCTTGTTAGCACTGATGAAAACTAAATAAGCACCTTGTCTTTTTAAAAATGTGTCATGTGTCGCATATTCTCTCTGTCCCAAAATAAAACAACATAATATAATACGGGACATAATCTACTACAGTAAATTCGAATATATACATGTATATTCAGATTTATTGTACTAGGTTATGTCATGTCCTATTCTAAATTATTTTAATTTGGATGGAGATAGTATAAGGCCCAAAGATATTAATATCTTGTATTGCAGCCCATTTAGCCCACGGCTTGGACAGCCCATCACCTCGCATTACTTCTAGAACGTCTAATTACACCTAGGGGTGAAAACGGTCGGAAACGATCGGGAAACACCCTAAACCATTACTGCAACCATATTATTTTTCGGAAACGGAATCGATAACGGTAAGCCGGTAACGGAAACGATAACGGAAATATCGGTAAATCAAAAATGGAATTATTCAATCGGAAACATGTCGGTATCGATCGGAAGTCGATAATTACTGTCGGAAACATCGAACAATAACAGTTAGCTAGCAATAGAATGATTGCTTGAGCAGAACAAAAGTTCATACTCACTCCATTCAACAGAAATACATACAACATAGCAAGTCCACTAGAACCATAACCACAGAACCACAATAACATTGTTGGACAGGATAACAATCACCGGGTCTCACATTAGTACATTACATAAATTTGCCATAGTCCCATAGACTCAAAGCATGGGCATATTCTTGAATTATTCCCCAAGTCCTCAATCAATCATCAGAGTCCATATATTCTTCCACCTACAATGTTGCAATGTAATTTCAGCCCAATGAACATAATTCATAACGTAAATAACTAGCATTAATTCTTAAATTCAGATTGCTAGCAAAGAAACAAACTGATCTGTACTCACCTCAACCATTAATGTTTCAGCAAGTAACTCTGTGACATCAAGATCAGTCACAATTGACGCAACATTCTTACGTTCTGCAAAGTTCAAATAGAGATAAATCAACAAGGTAGTTCTGATCTGTTACACCTACATGCAAAGAAAATGAAGGATTTAATTTTTTTTCACCTTTTCTTGCAGCAGCTACCCAGTCTTTGGTACATATCAATGCTTCAACAATCTCAGGATCAAGGCGGCTACGATATGGATCAATGACACGGCCACCAGCACTAAAGGCAGATTCAGAAGCAACAGTTGACACTTGCATTGCAAGAACATCACGAGCAAGCAAAGAGAGAACAGGATAAACATCTGCATTGTCCTTCCACCATAATAAAATATCGAATGTATTCTCACTGGCTTTGTCAAGTAGTAAAGGTTCTTCTGCCAAGTATTTCTCCAGATCATTCCCAACAATCTGAGATTGGTTTGTTTGCTTCTTATACAGGTACTTGTCAAGTTCACTATCAAAATCATTTGCATCTTCTTCTACAGCTAGTTCATTGCTAGATTGAGGTGCATTACTATTTGGAGGGGGTGCAGCAGCAACATAAAAATCATACATGGTCATTATGGTAGAGAGAAATTCATCAAACTTAACCTGAAGCAAATCACCATAAAACTTTTTCATGTAGAAATGAACAATTATTGTCTTGAATCTAGGATCAAGAAAGCTTGCAACAGCAAGAGCAGTGTTTGACTTCTTCCAATATTTGTCAAACTTAGTATTCATAGATGCTGCCATGTTCTTAACCATGGTATCATTGCCTCTACTCCAAGACGTAAGCAACAGCTTAATTTCACAAAATCCTCTGTAAAATAAGTTTGCTGTAGGATATAAAATACCAGAGAATAGATTGGTAAGATCACTGAATTTTTTCAGGCACATACATACTTTACTTGCTTTTTCCCATTGTTCAGGGAGAGGGCATATGCTCTCATACTTGCGACGTTCCTTACTCGTAAGCCTCTGAAAAGCTTTCTTATAATACAAAGCATCCCTCAACATCATATAAGTTGCATTCCATCTTGTACAACAATCGGTTGAGAGTCCTCTGGTTGTGTCCAATTCACACTCAGAAGCACACTTCAAGAACTCCTCCCACTGCACCGTTGAGTTCTTTACAGATATCACAAACAATCTAATGTTCTGAATTGTTGTTGCTATTTCTTGCAAACCATCTTTAGCAATCAAATTCATAATGTGGTTGGCACATCTAACATGAAAAAACAAGCCATCACATAGTAAAGGACCATGCTTCTTGAGTTCACAAATTACATCCTTAACGGCCACTTCATTTGCAGATGCATTATCCAAAGACAAAGAAAACATTTTCTTCTCAACAAACCAATTCAATAGACATGTAGTAAAGGTCTCTGACAACTTAACACCAGTGTGTCGTCCTTCTACATGGATGAAATTTGCAATCCTTTTCTGAATACGCCAATTATCATCAATCCAGTGCAAAGTGACACACATATATCCTTTATTCTGGTTTGATGTCCACATATCCATAGTTGCACAAATGCGGGATTTAACAAATTTCAGACATTCATACAATTTGTTCTTTTCTTCCAGAAATATGCCTAAGATTTCTTTTCTAACAGTGACCCGGGACTTAACTGGAAAGTTAGGGCGTAGGGATTTAATGAAGTCAACAAAATATTCATGCTCAGCTATATTGAAAGGGTACTCATGTATGATTATTGCCAGATAAAACTTTCTTAAGCTAACTTCCTGATCATACCTGAATGGTGGCTGCGTTGGCGCCGCCGCGCTGCCACCTTGGCGTCGCCGCGCCGCCGCGCCGCCCCCTTGGCGCCGCCGTGCCACCGCGCCGCCCCCTTGGCGACGCCGCACTGCCGCGCCGCTGCGTTGGTGGCTCCGTGTCGCCGATGCGTACGACGGTACGAGTACGACGGCGCTAGTTGGAGTCGGAGCAGCCGAGCAGTCGAGGAGCTCTAGGGTTATGGATTTTATCAATTTAGGGTTATTGTTGGGCTGAGAAAATGGGCCAAAGAAAAATAACTTGGGCTCTAGCCTGGGATGTTTGTAAAACGGTAATTTACCGGAGTATATATACGGTAATTACCGGTATAATACGGTAACCGCACAAAACGGTTGGTAAATTACCAAACCATTTCCGATATCATTTCCATATTTTTTACCGCTTCTGTTTCCGATTCCGACATTTACCGTTTCCGCAGCGTTCGGTCGGTCAAATTCGGTTGCGGTAGCCCGGTCGGCCGGTAATTACCGCTACCGTTTTCAACCCTAATTACACCTAGCTTCTAGGATGTATAATTGCATTATTGTGGGGTAATCCAAATCAATGCAGTTCTCCGGCGGAGCAGAGCCATTCAATAATACTTAGCACGAATCCGCCGTGGCGTCTCATGATCATGAATACGCTCTCTAAAATGTACCAGGGAGCACATCCATACCCGGAAAAGCTAATTAGTGCATACGCAACGGAGGCGCAGATGTCACCAAAGGGCCCGCACGTGTTTTTTTTCTTCTTTTTTCTTTCACAGCTGCCGCCTTTTTTTCTTTTTTATCTTTTTTTCACCGTTGACTACTGTACGTGTGTAGGAGTAGAGTCAAGATTTAAAACTTTCAACTCAAGATTTTTTTAAAAAAATTAACTCAGATTTAAAAACTTTCAAGTCAAGATTTAAGAACTTTTAACTCGGATTTGAAAACTTTCAATTCAAACTTGAAAACTTTCAACCCGGATTTGAAAACTTTCAATTTAGATTTGAAAACTTTCAGCTCAGATTCGAAAACTTTCAACTTGGATTCGAAAACTTTCAACTGAAGATTTCAAGCTTTCAACTCAAATTTGAAAAAAAAATAAGTCAAGATTTGAAAACTTAACTCAGGTTTGAAAACTTTTAACTCAAATTTAAAAGCTTTCACCTCAATTCAAAATATTCAACTTAAATTTGAAAACTTCCATCTCAAAATTAAAATCATTCAACTTAAATTTAAGAAAATTTTAACTCAAATTTAAAACTCTCAACTGATATTGAAGGTGAAAAATTGAATTTATAAAATATCATAAAAAAACCATGTGCGTGCGTGCAGAAAAAAAAAGAGAAGCAATTCGAAAAAAAAAGAGAAGCGATTTTAAAACACGCATGCTAACAATTAAAAATATCTGAAAAGAAAAAAAATGAAACGTATAGGTGGCGGTAAAATAGGAGATCGGAAAAAAAAAGAAAATGTGTAGGGACGCCAGGTGGCGTACGCCAACTCCTTTCCTGGCGCACGCGCACGCGCTAGCAGCCCCTATCCAAGCCTCACTCCTTTGCTGCACAAGCGCCAATTCCCCGCTGTCGCGTCTGCATGTCTGCATGTGGGTAAGGATGAAAACGGTTTAGGAAGTTTTCAGATTCCAGACGTATTTTCTAAACAGAAAGTATTGGTCAAAATTTTTTTGAAAACTTTCAAAAACGAAAACAAATTCGAATTTTTTTCTTAGAAACAAAAACGAATATGATAAGCTACTAATCATCGAAAACTCGAATCCATTGGAAATCTTCCGAAAACGAATTCGGATTTTTCTCGGAGTAGTGAACGACGGTTGATTGGCTTCAGCCTTCTCTGCTCTAATGTTTGCATTTATATCGTGTAAGTATTGAGGTGCTTAATTAATTGGAGATATATTTTTAGTCCAGTGTTTTAGAATATTTTTTGCATAATGAATATATTTTTATTAGGCCATGACATACTACTTATAATTACAATTATAGATAAATATAGTTCGTTCTTTTTCTCCAAAAATTTCTTCAATAAAGTAAATTGTACAACTAATTGTATTATTATTAATTGATAAAAAATAGCAATCTTGATTTATTGTTTTGAAAAAAAAATATTGAGCTACATCTCTTTGTTGATTTGAGAAGTTCTGCTTAAGGGATTTTTATATTCCGATAAATATTTGTTACTGTATTCGCAGTGTTTTTGTATTTGTTAATATTTGATTATGTTTTTATACCCACTGTTTCCAATTCGGCCAACGATTCCAATCCCCAAAATAGAATGCGAAAAAGGAAACGATAGAGACGATTTTCGTTCATTGGTCTTGTTTGGAGAATTAGCTATGAGTTATTTTGAGAGCTATTTTTTAGCACAAGAAAATAGCCCTCCAATAAAATAGCTCTAAGTTGTTTGAATCCAAGGGATATTTTGAGAGCTATTTAACCTTTAATGTACCTTCCATGGAGAGAGATAGAGAGAAAAGACACTTTTCAGTGGGCCTCACCCGAAATAGCCCCAATTAGCACTCGAAATAGTTTTTTTGGGTGGGTCCAAATAGCTCTCAAATAACTCACCCTTTTGAATCTTTTTGAGCTATTTGTACTATTTGAGGGAGGGCTAAAAAATATCCTTAGGATCTAAACAAGACCAATGAGCACCTGACAATGTACACGGAAGGAGCCTCTTACGCAAGCGCTTGGGTCATCCTCTCAGCATTGTGGAACGCAGACTTGGGGCCTTCCCTTCCTGACGTAATGCATGACACAAACCGCCCATTAAAGCGGAGTAGTATATATGATGCGGATTCCAGGCGAGCGATTCACTTGTTGACAGGGAGTGATTGTGTGAGGCTTTTAACTTGTGAGATTACTGGGTAATCGAAGCTGGCATTATTATATATTTCCTTGATTCTTTGCTTGGGCGAAAAGAACACGAGCATGCCATCTTCTCTTGAATAAAACGGGAGAGGACAAGCACGACTAGCACACGTACCAGCTGCGACGCTTTCATTTAATTTAAAGCCCTGACGATGTCATCGTCCGTTGATAGTTCCATTTAGCAAATCAGAGATCCACGTTTTCGAGGGGAAACTGGTAGTAGTCTACAAGAAATCTTCGTGTGGTTGGCTCATTGTAGTATTTTTCTCCGATCTTGGCATCGCTATCAGGCATAGCGCCTGGTGCCCTCGATCTTGTAGTATTTTTCTCCGATCCACATCTTTACATGTGTCCGCACGACTTGCACGATTGCGTCCGATTGAGTCTAGAAGAAGCGGCCGCCTGTATAGTATACACAGAAAATCAGCGTGCCAGTTGGCACATCAACCTATTTATAGCCCCAGGTGTATTACACTTAGATTAATTATGTCTATCCATTTATTTAATTTTCTAGAAACACATAAGATATCAACATGGTAATTAATAAAATATTTTTTATTGCATATCTAGATATTTAAACAACCAAGCAATGTTCTTGCTACTACTTATTTATGTATTATTTTTCATAAAAAAACGTTATGCTTGAAAAATACTATCATGATATTGTTACAAATTTAAATTGACGATCAAAATTCGAAATTCTTTAAGTGGTATATGACGTACCCATTGACAACAAGTTGATTTTATCAATCTTAAAATATATTGGCTCATCCTTTCAGAGGTGCTCATAGGAATAGAGTGTGTACGTGTGACCTTAATTAGTAGGGGTTAGTGTGGTGGTGTATATGAGTGTTTGTGTGTTGTAATGTGTTTTCTAAAGAAAAAGTTCGAAAAGTTATAGAACAATTTAATTTAAGGGCCTGTTCACTTTGATGCCATTTTCAATCATATCATTTTTTGGCAAACTTGCCAAAAAAATATCTACGTTTAGTTTGTTGCCAAATTCGGTAAATACATAAGAAATCCTGCTAAAATTTTGGCAATATTGCTATCTTGCCAAAATTTTAGTATTGCCAAAACTTGTAAGGTCTATTTTGGCTACAATCTGAACAGGTCCTGAATGTTAAATATTTTTGATCAGTTGATAGTCATTTTTTTTACATGTAGGATGCACGCAATCTACACACATATCATTGTGCACGTGCATATTTTTTTACACGCGGTAAGAAAGAGATCAAATAACCAAGCTTGTAATTGGACATGCACGCATTAGTCATGTACTTCCATCCTGATGTAGGGCATGTTCATTTTGATACCAAAATAAACTTTATTAAATTTTGGCAATACAAAAATTTAGCACATTTGTAGATTTTTGTGAGTGAAAGATTTTAGAATCGTCAAACTTTAATAGGGGAGCTATGTATTGTTAGAATGTTATCTTGCTAAATTTTAGTAAAGCCAAAACGTGGTTAGGTTAATTTGGCAATGAAATGAAAAACCCCGTAGAATGAGCGTTTGGTGCAAACTCTTGTGCACAACCAGTATGATGTTGTAGCTCGATCACCCGAACCAGTGCTTAGTCTCTCTTAGGCTGTGTTTGCTATAGCCAGTGCTTAGTCTCTCTTAGGCTGTGTTTGCTATAGCCGGTTCCCAACCTGCACAGTACGCATGGAAAACGGAGTGATCCATTATTAATTAAGTATTTGCTATTTTGTTTTTAAAAATGGATCAATATGATTTTGTTAAGCAACTTTCGTATAGAAACTTTTTTTAAAAAAACGCACCGTTTAGCAGTTTGAAAAATGTGCACGCGAAAAACGAGAGTACGGAGTTGGGAACCAGCTCTTACGAACAGAGCCTTAATTAGGGTGTGTTCTATGCTCCATCTCCCTATCTTCTCATATCTCATTTTCCATGTGCACGCTTCCTGAACTCATCTCATACTCTCTCATTTTTCACATGCACGCTTCCCGAACTGCTAAACCGTGCATTTATAAAAAAAAGTTCTACAGGAAAGTAGTAGTAAAAGGTATTGATCCATTTTTAAGCTTTTTAGCTAATGATTAATTAATCGTACTCTAATAATCTATTCCATTATTTCTTGTGTATGGGGGGAAGAGGTTTCCAACCCGGCCCTCCTCCCGAACATAGATGTGTCACACTAACTTGTGGGATTTATATCAGTATTAATATATTTTGTTTACAATGACATAATCAAATAAATTTACAATGACATAATCAAATGACAAAAAGTTTATATTGTAATGTACAAAAACACCCATAGGTGTCGGCCACAAAGGTGTCGGTTAGCTAAAAACCGGCACCTATAAGGTGCTTCCCGCCAATAGAGCGAAAAAACGGTACCTATAACGGTTAATTCGGGTCGGTTTTAGTTGGGAGGGACATTGGTGCCAGTTTTTTTCTAAAACCGGCACTAAAAATCCTCCCGCCAACGGTCCAAAAATTAAATAGGTGGCGGCCGTGTAAAAAAACCGGCACCTATATAAAAGGTGCCGGTTATTTAATAAAACCGACACCAATAAGTCCTCAAAAACCGGCACAAATGACACCTATAGGTGCCGGTTTGTATCATATAGGTCGGGGAGGATTATAGATGCCGGTTTTTAACAGGAACCGGCACCTATAATCCTCTCGACCTATATGATGCAAAGTATAGGTGTCAGTTTTTTAATAAAACCGACACCTATTCTTCTCCGCTTACGTCAACAAGTCTATAGGTGCCGGTTTTTAACAGGAACCGGCACCTATTAGCCTGCAGCCTATATATACCCCCCTCCACTACACTAGCTCACGATTTGAGGTCTTCTTCTTGCTCATCCAAAAGGAGGGGGAGGTTTTGCCCAAAGATTTCAAAAACATCAAGAGAGATCTATGTCTTTGCATGCTTAACGGTTAGTTTATCTTGATTCTCTATGCAATTTTTCTTTATTTGTGTGATTCTTGATGTATTTTTTCCTCAAAAATATTAAGAGATTTATAATGTAGATGGTAGTGCTAGCTATACATTTTTGCATCTATTTGTTTTGAGATGTTGATTTGAGAAAGCATGATGACTTAGGTTGTTTTCTTCCTCCCACCTTTCCCAACTCATCTCTCGTTTTCCGCATGCACGCTTTCCAAAGTATTAAACGGTGCGTATTTTCTGGTCTGTTTTGCGTGTTAGGAGTGAGGATTGAGTGAGGGTTCCCAACCCTCACTCCTGAACTCAACCTTATCCTTGAGTAACTTACATATTAGTAATAATTTAATTGATGTAGAGAATGTTAATTTTTAATTTGAGTAATGTATAGGGTATTAAATCATCGAGCATTTGAGATATAAAAGATTAGTTCTAATGGTTCTTGATTGATCCACGGATTTAATTGATATATGAATGTTAGCGGTTAATTTAAGAATTTCCGTAGGGCCAATGGATGAAGGAGGGATGGATGTTGCGAAGCGCGGTATGTTGGAATATGCCAGGAGAGTAACCAACTTCGTGATCGGGGCAACAAGTTCTAGATCGTTGAGCATGACAGAACACTTGCTTTGTCCATGCATGAATGAGGGACAGTTTCCTGCAAATCAAGTTCACGAGCATCTCCTAACAAGGGGTTTTATGCGTAATTACACATGTCAGGAAAATCATGGTGAAGATGAGAATGACAATGTGCATAATCATGGTGATGGAATGGACGGAGAGAATGCGGAGTTGCCTGCCGACGAAGGTGGATATGACAGTGAAGAATCAGATGTTGCGTGATGGAGAGACTTCCGACTTCTGACGCACAGTCCAGAAAAAGAAATTGCAAGCATAGTCCAAGAAAGAATTTGAGAAAGAGGAGGCCATGAAGAAAACACAAGAATTTCTAGAAGGTGCAGGGCTGAAGAGTTTGTCTGATGTGGACAAAATTGCGAAGGCACCGTTGGCAGCTCAGTTCAAGTTCGGTGATTCCTTGACTACCGACGAATATCGCGACATCGTTAGCAATTGTACTCAGATGAGAAGGATAGAGGAGTGGTACTTACAGATGGCCAAGGAGGGTAAGGAGACGTTCCCCGTCTTTTACAGGGATGAGGACTTTCATCACTCTGATGGTATAATTTGGGTCCCGTTTAAAGAACTATTTTAGCTATACAATCTGAGGGGGCTAGATTTATCGCTACTTCAGTTATGGGCATTGTAAGTATACTTGACCCCCCGCTAGTCTTTCTAAGTAGATAATTCTCATTGCATATCTATTTTTTTTCCTTGCGCAGAATAGGGGCACTTGAATGTAGAGTGACCCATAGCAAACTAGGATTCCTCGATCCACAAGTTGTCAATTCCACTAACAATCATGGAGGCCCAAAGATGGAAAAGCTTGTGCTGGACTACCTGTACAATTCCTTTGTCAAGCTTCAGAACACAAATATGATCCATTTGCTCTACAACTTAAAGTAAGTGTGGCACAGATTGTTGTTCCTCTCATTTGTACTTTAAGATGTTATTAATTGCTCTTTCCCTTTCTACGTAGGCCACCTCACTGGATCCTTCTTGTGATCCATTTGAACGATTCTAAGATTGTCGTCCTAAATGGATTGATGAAACCGCGAGAAGCTTTTGAATCCATCATTAACATCCTAAATAAGGCACTTGTGAAGTATAAGAAGAAGTGTATTCGACACGCTCCGTGTGCAAATACATTACGGGTTATCTGCCACCCTTGGTGCTCACACCAGGATGAGGGCATGAGCACATGTGGGTACTACGTGATGAAATTTATGTGGACTTTCATGGATGACTCCAACTAGAACCTTACGGATGCTGAGGTTCGCTAATTTTGTTAAGACGTAAATCCACATTTCTAAACACATAATACGTTTTCACATCTTCAATACTTCATTTTGCAGAAATTAAAGCTGCCGACAAGTAAATTGCTGCCACATGTTTGCTTGTCCCTCGCTGAATAACTCTGTGGATTTATCGTCAACCATGTCATCTCGTCAAACGGTGCATACCATGTTTCAAGAGCTCCTGCTGGGCTAGTGGGTTTCATTGAGGCCGGAGGCCCTAGTGACACTCTAGATAGTCATTCAACGACAAAAGATACGCATGCTTAGAATTAGTGGGCAACACGTACCCTTTAAGCATTTCCTAAATATCTTATACCTTAGTTATTGGATTGATGTTGCTTTCTTAGTATCTCGAACATGTATTAAGTTTATCTATTACTTAATGCTTATCTATTTTTTTCTTGAACATTTACCTAATCTTTGTATTAACTTTCTCTACTTATATATTTATCCCTCAAAGCAACAGGTGATCTCATTGACTGGATGAGGCTGGCATCATCGTTGTTAACTCTATAAGCAACAGGTGAGTGATATGAATTGTTGAGGGATTTTAAAATGAGTCTTCTTGGAAATGTGAATGATGTGGATGTGCAAGATGTGAATGTAATATTATGTGATTTTGGTGCAAGATGTGAATGTAATATTGTGTCATTTTTGTTCCATATTGTATTTCTGTGGATGATGTGGATGTGCATATGTGAATGTAATTCTATGATTTGTGTGGATGCATATGTGAATCTGCGAATGCATATGTGAATGTCCATATTTGTGTGAATGCATATGTGAATCTGTGAATATAATATTGTGTTATTTTTGTGATTTCTGTGTTTCAGGATATATGATGTATTTCACAATATATTTTTTTGGCTTTTAGAATTATAGGTGCCGGTTCTTATAAAGAACCGACACCCATGTGGTGGCTGCATCTGACACCTAAACCATTATAAGTGTCGGTTCTAATTGTACAACCGGCACCTATAATATTATAGGTGTCGGTTATAATAATATAGGTGTCGGTTCTAGTATACAACCGGCACCTATAATTAATATAGGTGTCGGTTCTAGTGTACAACTGGCACCTATAAGCAATATAGGTGTCGGTTCCAGAACCGGCACCAATGACTTTGAACATAGGTGCCGACCAAAATGTGTCGGGCTCGAAATCGGCACCTATTAGGCCTTAAAAACCGGCACTAATGGGTTTTTTTTGTAGTAGTGTGATTTCAACGTATGAAAATCTATAGAATTTTAGTCAATGAGATTCTTGGAAAGAAATCTAAGCAATTTAAAATTCATAATTAATCCTATGAAGTGATTAAAAGAGAACATATTCCTCTATTTTAGTTTTTCTAAAGAATGTAGAAACGGCTATATTTAGAAAAAAAAAGGATCGTCTCCTTTTTTTAATATATAACATGATTAACTCTTTTTATCAAACTTCGACTAACAACATTTATTCAATTACTTATAGTTAAATAAACAGAAAAGAACACCACTAGATTTGTCGTCAAAATAATTTAAGCATGACTAGTATGTTTGTCTATTTCTTGAAGAGATGAATAATAGTCAAATGAATAAAAATATCAACTGCGTTTCTAAAAATAGGCAAAAGTAAATACAGTAGTAGTAGCTCTTTTTTCACCCTGAGAGGAAAAAAGGTTTGTAAGTAAATACAGTCCGGATAGGATTATTATTATTATTTACTTATTTACTTTTCATTTTAAAAACAAACCCTTCTAAAATTTATTTCCAAAGTCTGAACCTTCTGGTCATGTTAGCCCACCTGACATAGTAAAATAACACTATTACATAACTGACAGCAATAGTTTTATCATCCCATGCCAGCCAGGATAACGTGGCAGGACAACACTGCCACGCCAACAAGGTCGGTGTAATCAAATAACATTGTCACACCATTCTGACATGCATGATAATGTTTTTTTGTAAGGCAACCTAGCTAGCGTGACCAAAAGATTCAGATTTTAAAAATAAGTCTTTAAAAGGTTTGTTTTTAAAATTTTAAAAAATAAAAGCTTCAAAAGAAAGAGAAAAACATCTATGGACCATTAGTTTGGCTCTCGGTAAAGCTACGGATTATAAGTTTTAACAATTTTGGATTTTTAACTTTTGATTTTAAAGAGTAACTTATGTTGTTTACTCTCTTTGTGTAAAAGAATAGTTTTTTTTAGCTTATCTAGGTTCATAGTTAAAATGTATTATGTTTAGCTTCATAACTAAAAAGACACTTTTTTAAACAGTCAAAGTAAGATAATGTTGGATGAAAAGTAGAGGTAGATAAGAAAATTGCATAACGAAGGATTGAAATTGGTAGGAAAGAGAATATTGGTGGAAATATTGTTATATTTTGGGACAAATCTTAAACGGTAAAAATTGTTATATTTTGATAATAACTTATACTGATGTTGATTACATTTTACAAGATAAAAATGGTGCTAATCATTTTCTATGCACGAATGCTTTACTTAGGGCCTAAGCATCTTGATTTGGGCTCTATGCTTGATACTACTACGGAGAAAACAGAGCGCGTGTTTGAACTAGGGTTTGCAAAACTGTATGGTTATCGTGCGGTTATCATCGTTATTATATGTAGTAACCTTGTCAACTTCTGAAATCACAGTAAACCTGGCGGTAACCGTACAGTTTTCACGGTAATCACGCGGTTACCGTGATACACCTTACTATGAGATGGCGATAATTTTGTCTAAAATAGTTTAGTAAGGTCCTGTTTAGATCCCATCTCAAAACTTTACACCCTGTCACATCGAACATTTGAACACTTACATAAAGTATTAAATATAGGCTTAAAAAATAACTAATTGCACAGATTATGACTAATTTATGAGACGTATCTTTTAAGCCTAATTGCTTCATGATTTAACAAAGTGATGTTACAGTAAACATTTGCTAGTGATGAATTAATTAGGCTTAATAAATTCGTCTTGCGGTTTACTAACGGATTCTGTAGTTAGTTTTTTTTATTAGTACCCGAACACCCCATTATCGCGCATATTTGAACTAGGGTTTGCAAAACTGTACAATTATCACGCGGTTATCACCGTTATTATATGTAGTAACCTTATCAACTTCTGAAACCACAGTAAACCTGGCGATAACCATACAGTTTCCACGGTAATCACGCGGTTACCGTGATACACCTTACTATGAGATGGCGATAATTTTGTCTAAAACAGTTTAGTAAGGCCCTGATTAGATTCCATCCCAAAACTTACACCTTGTCACATCGAACATTTAAACACCTGTATAAAGTATGAATATAGGCTTAAAACATAACTAATTGCACAGATTGTGACTAATCTATGAGACGAATCTTTAAGCCTAATTGCACCATGATTTAACAATATGGTGTTACACTAAACATTTGCTAGTGACGCTCGCGGTTTACTAACGTATTCTGCAATTAGTTTTTTATTAATATGCGAACACCCTATATAATATCCGATGTGACACGACAAAACTTTATACCACTGAATGTAAACACCCCTAAAACCTGGTGTGGACTCTAGTACGGAGAAGTACTACCAGATGTGGTGGGAGATATTTTTTTTTTGTGTGTAATCTTGGAACGTGTCATCCCCACCTATCCTACATATTTAAAGGCCACACATCACGGTCGCGGATCACCTGTGGTCCTGTGCAGCCGTGCTTTCCTCTCACCCCACCGCGCCACCGGCGAGCGGCCGGCGAGGGAGGAGGCGCTGCCGCCGCCACTGCTGATGCTGATGCTAGGGGCGGCCTCCCAGTGGAGCCTGGCGGCGGCGGCCGTGGCGGCGCTGCTGTGGCTGGCCGTGTCGACGCTGGAGTGGGCCTTGTGGACGCCGCGGCGGCTGGAGCGCGCCCTCCGGGCGCAGGGCATCCGGGGCAACCGGTACCGCCTCTTCACCGGCGACGTGCCGGAGAACGTCCGGCTCAACCGGGAGGCCCGGAAGAAGCCGCTGCCGCTCGGCTGCCACGACATCATCCCGCGCGTGCTGCCTATGTTCAGCAAAGCCGTTGAGGAGCACGGTATAGTCCTCTCCCTCCTGCGAATTTCCAGTTTTAATACGAAACAGTAAAGCTAACATCTGATGGTACATAAAAGGCTAATCGGAGTTGAGATCGTGCTTGCAGATTAGCTACGGATTTTACCCTTTTAGGAAACAGTAAAGTTCTTCTAATTTTCAAATAGAGATCTTACCGTTTCTTGTTCCGATATATGTTCTTAATATTTTGGGGGAAAAACATTTGAAGTTGATGTAAAAAAAAATGTTGAGGATGTATGTTCATGTGGAATAATCATGTGCATATGGTTGACAAGAGCTACTGTCTAATTGGAATGTGCGCTTTGATTAAGATTGTCACCTACACATGTTGGGTATAGTTTTCAGTCTCCTTGCACCTTTTAATGAGATTGAAAACGTAACTGCAGGGAAACCATCATTCACTTGGTTTGGCCCAACGCCAAGAGTGATGATTTCAGACCCTGAATCAATAAGGGAAGTTATGTCTAATAAGTTTGGCCACTATGGCAAACCAAAGCCTACCCGTCTTGGAAAGTTGCTAGCCTCCGGAGTTGTAAGCTATGAAGGCGAGAAATGGGCAAAGCACCGGAGAATTCTGAATCCTGCCTTTCACCACGAGAAAATAAAGGTGAAATTCATTTTATCACTTTTAGGTTGCAGCATTCCATATTTCTTATTGGGTAATTTACCAAAGTTGGCTAACAATGTTGTGTCGTTCACAGCGGATGCTGCCAGTTTTTTCTAACTGCTGCACCGAAATGATTACAAGATGGGAGAATTCAATGTCTATTGAAGGAATGTCAGAGGTAGATGTTTGGCCTGAGTTCCAAAATCTTACAGGAGATGTCATATCAAAGACAGCATTCGGTAGCAGCTATGAGGAAGGAAGGAGAATTTTTCAGCTGCAAGCAGAGTCAGCCGAACGCATAATACAAGCCTTTCGGACAATTTTTATACCAGGACATTGGTTTGTTCTTTCTTCTTACACTATAAAAGAAATCATTTGGACATGCATATCAAATATCTTACGAACAATCCTATGAGTTATATAATATCTTTATTTAGTACTTATGTGATATATTACAGTTGCCGAAAACCGTTGTCAAAAATGCTCCTCTGAGGATTGTGAAATTAAAGTATAACCTTCAGTCATGTTTTTAGATACAGGGGAAAACAATAATATGCTAAAAAATCATTCAGAATATGGCAGTCATTGCCAGTTGACATGTGAGTCAAGAGTCAGACAAAAAGATATATTCGATCTTTGGTTTAGAAGAAAATTTTGCAGTCTGAGCACATGCAAGTTTTCAGATAATAGAAAACACACACTGATGAGAACAAAATGTAGTTTTTCATTTCTTTTGCTTGATGAATTAGTTCTTTAACAGTCCTTTTAGAAATGTATCAATGGTACGACAATTATGACTTGGAATATACCAAAATATGGTACATCCTCTAAGTGCTTTGGTACTACTTCGGAAGGTAGAACTAATAATACATATTAGTGCAATTTGAATGATTGCAAGAAGAGTCTACGTATACATTTTTTTAGACTAAGCTAAATTTATACAGTAGCAATTGAGAATTTACTCTTGCATGATTGAAAATTTTACAGGTTCTTACCAACTAAAAACAACAGAAGGTTGAGAGAAATTGAAAGAGAGGTCAGCAAACTTCTACGAGGAATAATTGGAAAGAGAGAGCGGGCTATTAAAAATGGTGAAACCAGTAATGGTGACTTGTTGGGCTTATTGGTGGAGTCAAATATGAGGGAGTCAAATGGGAAAGCAGAACTAGGAATGACTACAGACGAAATTATTGAGGAATGCAAGCTATTTTATTTTGCAGGAATGGAGACAACATCAGTATTGCTCACTTGGACATTAATTGTGCTTAGTATGCACCCAGAGTGGCAAGAGCGAGCAAGAGAAGAAGTGCTACACCACTTTGGAAGAACCACACCAGACTATGATAGTTTAAGTCGTCTGAAGATTGTAAGTATAAGATGAACACTGTTCTCTTATTTTGCCAAATATGCAAAGTGCAGTCTATTAATTAAGACACTAAGTTTGTGCTGGATTTGTTTTGATCAGTTACTTATATAAAATCTGAAAATATTGTGTTGAAATGCTAACTATTTGTCACCAAAAGTAACAGGAGCTTATGCCATGTATTTTCCATATGCTTCTAGAATGTTTTTTTTTTCCATACAGTTCAGATGATGTTATTTTAAAGCTTTATCAGTTATCACCGGTAATAAAATTGAGGGGGGTTGAATTGCCAATATATGTAAGTGAATAAATGATTCTGATTGTTAGATTAAGCAAGGATTTATTTGAAGCAAATGCGTTTTAATTTCAGATTAATTAACAACAGTCATGATCTCTGTTTTGTTACTGCAGGTAACAATGATTCTGTACGAGGTTCTTAGGTTGTATCCGCCAGTGGTGTTCTTGACCAGACGAACATACAAGGAAATGGAGCTCGGCGGCATCAAATATCCCGCTGAAGTGACCCTTATGTTGCCCATTTTATTTATTCACCATGATCCCGATATTTGGGGAAAAGATGCAGGTGAATTCAATCCAGGGAGGTTTGCTGATGGCATCTCCAACGCAACGAAGTATCAGACCTCTTTCTTTCCATTTGGATGGGGTCCCCGAATCTGCATCGGCCAGAACTTTGCACTATTGGAAGCCAAGATGGCTATCTGTACAATCCTTCAGCGGTTCTCCTTTGAGCTTTCACCATCGTATATCCACGCACCATTCACTGTGATAACTCTCCACCCACAGCATGGTGCACAAATTAAGCTGAAGAAAATCTAACCATGCTGCTCACTTGCTCGGATTGGTCAAGGAGAAACAAGTCAGTTTGATAAGTTATATATCTTTCTCTTCTGTAAACAGAGGTAGTTTACAGGTTTCGTATTCGAACTAGAAAGACTTTACTTATTGATATACTAGCTTTTATGCAGATAAAAATATGGTGAGTGAAATAATATTCCGAGTTTTTAATACAATACAATACAAGAGTGATTTTTAGGCTTTTGAGGATGTACCATATTTTGTAGTGTAAAATTTAATATCTCTAATACAAGGACATGAAAAATTTGTATTAAAAATTTTAATACCTTTTGGTACCTCTCGAAAACAGTAAAATATCTTACAACACAATCATTACACAGCGACACCAGCCATTGTGAAAACAGAGCAGGTCTTCTAGGCACCGGCAGGTACGTCCCACAGGCCACAGGATTTCCACCAAATCTGCGGTTCGCAAGAACAAAACCCCTTCTTTGTGATTGCTTCAAGTCTTCAGCCAACTCCGCTGGGCTTCGACAGACGCCTCAAAGGTGCGAGTGTTTCGGTCTTTCAAGGTCATCCAACTACCGAGACTACGAGCTGATCATTGTTCGTTACCCATTGTAACGACACAGCTTATCAGCTGTAGGGCAGGCTCCTCTCTTATGGCCAAGAACATGAAGAGTTTGCATCTCGCTGGTGCATTATTGTACACCGTTCCCACTCGGGGCCATGAAGAAAATGGAATAAGTAGATGAAGCAGAGTAAAGTCCCCTTCCCTGACAACACAATCCGTTGTGCTACCCTAAAGGCCTAAAGTACCCTTTTGAATTAGTACTTGGCAAATCATTTTATATTTTTTTGGAATACGCAAGCAGCACATCATTGTATTAAAAAGAGTAAAGTTTATATACAAGGAAAACCGAAAAAAAAAAACAGGAAGGGGACAGGGTACATGAGATACAAAGAGCTTAGGGCCTAATCTCCAATCAGATTCTGCGAGCGGGGGAACATGCTAGGCATGGTTAGTTCCGGCATCACCGCATTTGTTAGGCGCCATAGCTCAGCATCAGCAGCCATACCCTTTGCCACTTCGACCCAGGGCTTGTGATGCTGATTGAAAACCCTGTTATTTCTCTCCTTCCAAATCGTCCAGGCAACCAGGGCTGCGATGGTGTCGAATCCCCGTCGGTGAGCCTTGTCGAAGCCACAAGTGGAAGAATGCTTCATTGAATGGCAGGAAATTGGGCAATCCAATTGCTCTGAGGGCAAACCACCACAATTGCCATGATTCCGGACAAGCGACCAGAAGATAATTGATAGTCTCGCCGCATTGATCACAAAGGACACATCGATCAAGGTGTGGCAAGCCGCGATTGTGGAGCTGATCGGCCATCCAACATCTGTTGAGATCCACCAACCACATGAAGTAACGACATTGAGGAGGCGCCAACAACCTCCAAATCGGCTTGTCCTAGAACTGCACCCTTTCCAGTTCCCACAAACAGAGACAGGTAGGCGGAATATGACGAGTATTCCCCTGAAGATTCCCACCACCAGATGAGGGAATCGGGCTCCTCCGAGAGGTCATCCAAGGAGTGGATTGCAGTCCTCAGATTGAGATATTCGAGGATTGCCTGGACCCCCAAGGCACTGGTGATGTCCTTGATCCATCTTCTATCTTGAAGTGGCAAATCATTTTCTGGTAGGTTTGGGAGTGTTGTCTTGCCTGAATGGAATACTAAATAGCCTAATAATTCGAGGTACAAACAAATGTATTAAGTAAAAGAATGGTTTAAATGTAATATTTTAAAAAACTTATATGTAACTTTTAAAAAAAAATCACACCCTTTAAAAAAATTGAGAACATGTATATTCTTATTCTATTTTATTCTAGGGGAAAGAACACACCTTAACAGTTTAGGATTTAAGAAGACCAGCTGAATACCCGTGATATGGAGTACGGATACTCATACACTTCAACTATGCAAGGAACTGCAGCAGCGGTTGTCAGAAAATAGTGTTCTGCTTTCATATCAGAGATTGAGATTTCAGAGTGCCGGATGCCCGGAACATGGAGCTTGCAGTGTTTATCAGCAAATGTGTTCTGCTTTGATATCAGAGATTCAGAATGCCAGATGCACGATCTATACAGACGATTTCATTTCATTTCTTCTTTTTTTTTACCCCTAACCCGACGATCTGAGTCGGCGCAGCCTAACCGGAACGCCGTGCTGCGGGTGCAGCGTCAGCACGGTGTAGGGCGCGTGCGCGTACGCCGGTGACAGCTCGAACGCGAAGCGCTGCAGGATCATGCCGAGCGCCACCTTGGCCTCCAGCAGCGCGAAGTTCTGGCCGATGCAGATGCGCGGGCCCCAGCTGAACGGGAAGAACGCGCCGGCGCCGGGGTCCTTGCACGCCCTGGCCACGCCCTCCGCGAACCTCCCCGGGTCGAACTCGCCGGCGTCGTGCCCCCACGCGGCGGCGTCACGGTGGATGAACAGCACGGGCAGCGACAGCATCACGCCCGCCGGGTACCTGACGCCGCCGAGCTCGATCTCCTTGTACGTGCGGCGGTTCATCATCACCACCGGCGGGTACAGGCGCAGCACCTCGTACAGCACCATGGTCACCTGCCAAAGATCGGCTCCATCGATCATCGATCATCGATCATCAAATCGTGAACATCTTTTGCATAAAACGGTGCAAAACTTGCGTTACGGGGCAGAGTGCACAACTCACGACTTTCAGGCGGCTAACGCCATTGATATCAGGTTTGTTGCGCCCAAAGACCTGCAGAATCTCCTCCCTGGCGCGATCCTGCCACTCCGGGTGCATGCTCAGGGCAACCATCGTCCAGGTGAGCAGCACGGCGGTTGTCTCCATCCCGGCGAAGTAGAACAGCTTGCATTCCTCGATGATCTCCTCGACGGTCATCCCCTTGCTGGATTTGCCGTCCTCGTCGCTGTAATAATCCATGTTGGATTGTAGGAGCAAGCCGAGCAGATCGTCCTTGCTGGCTTCGCCGTTCTTCGTGGCCTTCTGCCTCTTTTCTATTATGCCTCTTAAAATACTCTTGATCTCTCTGTCTATTGCCTTCATCCTTCTGTTGTTTTCTGTCGGTAAAAGACTGGAGGGAGAGTATTATGTTAGTTCTATCATCTATGGATGAAACGAATAAGTGGATACAAAATGAATTTAGTTTTTTTCTCTACATAAAAGTTGGATATATTCCCGAAACAATGAAAGTTGGACACAAATAATGGCAAATGTAAGGAGCACTTTCTGGTCTTTGGTGGTCCATCCATGTTTTTCTCACAACTATTATGTTGTCCTGTCTGTACTTAATTTTCTCTTGATATTGATAAATTCGGCAAAACAAAAACAAAACAAAGAAAGATTAGGAGCACTCTGAACTTTAGGTAGCGTTTTAAATATATACTATGCAGGTAAAAGTTGATGGATGATCCACTCGTTTGTAAAGATAAACTACATATTATATATTATAAAACTAACAAATAACTTAGAATAAGTGGTGTCAACAATGCAGTAAAAGAAAGTTTATTAAGAGTATTTTTAGAAGCGTGAAACAAATAATCCAGTTATTAAGAGGAAGTATAATCCAACAGATGAGTTGAAAAAAGAAAACATGGACTGAAACTAAAGATGTTGGGACAGTGATGAGAATCATACGATAAGCCTGGGATGTAATTACTCCGGAAAGATTGAACAAGGCGTTCAGCTTGCTCGGCCTGAAGTAGGAAAATTTGTCTGCCTTCGTGGTGTCTGACACCAAATGCTGCTCTTGAAATAACATCTCCTGATAAATTCTGAAAATCTGGCCAAATGTCCAGCTCGGCTTTTCCAACAGAAGCAGCAACCGCATTCTCCCATCTGCCAATTAGTTCGCTGCAAGATGCGGAGAATGCTGGCAACATCCGCTGCAATTAGTTCCAAGGGAATATATAAGTCAGGGTAAGGGGAAAAATACCAGGGAAGTAAGTATAACCAAATTGATCTCCAGTTCTAATATGTTTAGTTTGACCTGTTTAGTGACTGTAAAGAATGCAGGCATTCATCATATTAATTTCACTTCTGATCAAATAGCTAGGCTAAGCGATCGTCTTACTAAATGATAATTCTTGCATATGAAATTCTGAATTCTAAATACAGTAGTCAGGTCTCATATTCACGAATTCTTTCAGTAAATCCTAGTAACAATACCTTTAACTTTTCTGCGTGAAAGGCTGGATTCATAATCCTCCTATGTTTGACCCATTTTTCACCATGAAGGATCACAAGCCCACCAACGAGTAACTTAGAAAGCCGAGTGGCCAGCTTTGTCTTCTCAAAGTGACCAAATTTGTTCGATAGAACTTCACGGACCAAGTCCGGATCAGTGATTGTAACCCTTGGCATTGGCCCGAACCATGTAAAAGAAACCCTACCTGCATTTTCATGCGCACAGAGATCAGAACACGGTACAAAGACACTGAAAAAAACAAGATAGTTGATGATCAAATAGTGGCATTTCTAGATCAACTGTACGATGAACTTAAAGTTGCATAACAACAATCAAATCTTGGATGTTCTCCGAAAAACAAAACCAAAAAAAAAAAATCAAATATTGCACAAGTAGAGCGAGTACAGTACCGTGTTCCTCCAAGGCACGGTGAAGCAGAGGCGCGACGCGCGGGATGAAGTCGTGGGGCCGGTCCATGGGCACGGGCTTGGAGCGGGCCGCCGTGACGAGCCGCAGGTCCTCGGTGAGGTCGCCATGGAGGAAGCGGTACTGGGTGCCCCTCAGGCCCTGGGCCCTGAGGGCCCGTTCCATCCGCCGCGGGGCCAGCCAAGCCCACTCCAGCATCTGCGCGGCCCAGACCAGCAGCAGCGCGGCCACCGCGCCGCCGAGCAGGCTCCACGGCGAGGCCTCGCCGAGTGATAGCGCCACGCCGGTGCCGATGCCGATGCCCATTGCTTCTTTTCTCACTGCATGTACCGAGCAAAGCAAATGTGTTGTTGAAGCAAACGAGACGGAGAGATCAGTACGTGTGTGCAGAGTGCAGTGCAGATATAACCAATTACTAACAAAGTAACAATCAATGATTGCCTTCTCCTGTTCTCCAACACTAAAAAGAAAATGATATCCTAAAACCAAAACCGGAAATTAGTGACCATCCTGTCCCACAGAATAACTCCGAAACCCTATCTGATACTACTGACGTCACTGATTACGGTAGTTAATCACTCCACGTGACGGCGCCACATAGCCGGAGCCCGGAGGTGAGGTCAGTAGGTCACAGCGCGACCTCCGCTGCATGCCACGGTGGAGGAATTCAGCAAGACACGTGTGTGCAGTATGCATGCAGATGCAGTACCTGGTACCTTGTACGCGGGCGAGGCGTCGCCGGCGTCGGCGTGGTCGACGGTGCTCAGGTTGGAGATCTACGCAGGGGAGGCCGAGACCGGCCGAACGAGCAGGCGGGGAGGCTGGGGGCTGCCAGCCGGTGAGAGTTTGGGAGAAAAGGCGAATGTCGCCGCCAGAGAGATGGGAAGAAATTAAGATGGGGGGAGGATTTGGAAGGATCTCCAACAGAAAAGACGTGGCTAACATAGGTGTATCTCTTGCAGGAGCGGGACAACGACATGGGGTGATGGGGAGCATGGGCGCTGCGCATGACGACGCGACGCAAGCGGGGGTTCACGCATCTTGGCGTGGTTCTACGTGCCTCGGGCGGTGGTACACGGCTGGCGCTTTGAATGGAGGATGAATGGCTGCAAATCCCGGAGATACCGCGCCGCCCGACAGGGCCGGAGGAAGGAGACGCTGATCCAAAGGACCCCCCCCCCCCCCCCCCCAAAAAAAAAAAAATGTTGAGTCATCAGTGGGCCTGGAACGAAAAACATCTTTCAGCCCATCAAACGCCCCATGTTGATGCACACAGGGCTATAACGAACCAGGTCCATGGATGCGTAAGGTTTAGCTGAAGTTTTGATTTCTGGGCTAAACCTTCTGCTTCAGACGTTCTGATTTCTCAAACTGACGCTCGAACATTGTGTTTTTTTTCTTTTAAGAAAAGAACATTTGCGTCCTTTTACTTTTTTTAAAAAAAATGCATATAGAGATGGGCATGTCATCTACGTGGCGCCGTCCCACCACCATTACACTGTCCTCTCTGTCCTCCACCTCACTCACTGCACCCACAGTCCATCGGACCCTCCCCCCTCCCAAAAAAGAAAAGAAAAAAGGTCGGCTATGACCCTATCCAAGAGCTATTGCCGCCGTCCTCGAAAAGCCAACAAGAGAGTGGAGGTAGCGGCACCCCCAAGAAGAGTGCATGAGGAAGACGAGGCTATGTCTTTTCTACGAGTTCACCGCCTATACCTATTTATAATCTTATCTTCTTTGGTTGTTGCTTCAACTTCTTGCTTAGGTTAACGGATGGATGGGGCGACTGGCGGAGGCTAGGCACAGCGTGTTGGGGACAGGAAGAAGATGACTTGCTTGGTTCTATGCGATACCTCCATGTACCTTCTTTTAGGTACCAGGCTTGATATACAACAACTGGTCTTGATACCTTGTGGGTATTAGGCACGATACTAGTATCATAGGTACCAGGTTTGGTACCTGTTGTTGAAAAACAACGGCGTCACGTTGAAAGGCATGGTTCACTCAGTAAGTTGTTGGAATAGTAAAAGCAATATATTAATTGGTAATAAATTTTTGGTATCCCCCATTACATGGCCTTAGGCGGCTATTTATAGTTTTAGTACAGGCTCTTATTCTATAGGGTTTAGTTTGTACATGGAAATTTACATGTGTACCTTTATGATAGGGACTTTAGTGAGAGCACACAGTGCCCTTTGTGTTTATGGGCTCTTAAGTGAACTCCTTGGGTTGGCCCATTAATGGCAAAAGGCCTCCATGGGTCGCGGTGTCGCCCAAGCCTTCTGCCGAATCTGCTTCTAACTCTGGCAAAACCCTCCTACTTCGCTCTGCGGCCTTCGCCCGTAGTGATGGCTCGTCAAGAAGTGGGCTTGGTGGCGAACCCTTCGGTCTTCATTATCTAGCTTCGCCCAGCTGCTTCGACTTATGGCTTCGCCTCATGGACTTCGCCAACACCTCACGATTCTTGTGGTTTCGGTAGGCCCGGCCGAAGACCCTTGTGACATGCCTCCAACAGTACCCAAAGTATCGAATCTGATACCTTAGGCATCAACTTTGGCTCCTGACAGGCTTGGAGATCGGATGCGGATATGTGGTAGGCATGAGGGAATGCATGGTAAGAAATGCGAAAAACATGGGTGTGTACGGGAGCGGTTGATGGGGGCAACGACTCGTCATGATAATCTATCGCATTAAGAAACGTGATATCGTAGCATTCTTTTTTTTAATTGAGAAACACAGTTTAAACGCATGTGCTCATATACACGTGCACAATCATCCCTATGAACGCATACAAATACACCATATCTATATATATGAGCACTCATGAGAGTCTGGGCCTACATATTTTGATATTAACGAAGTTATCATGAACGACTCGCTGCCAACGTGTGCGTCGCCTACGACTAAAACAATAATAGCCGTAAATACGAGTCTATTTGACTTGTGGACGTTACTTCACCTTAGGAGACTTGATGTTTGTCGGAGTACAAAACTCCGCTAGAGGGGAAGCAAGGCACTCCCCCATTATGAATCGTCTAGGATGCAAGTTTTGAGCTCGGGTCTTGATCACACGTGAGAATGAGCACAAGCAAGTATATAGGTTCGGGTTGCACGGATGCGTAATACCCTACTATGTGGTGGACTACGGATGATGATGTGGATTACAAAATAAAATGTGGAAAGTTCTAAGTGAGGAAGAGAGGATCCTTGTCACTCAGTATCTGGCTAGCCTAGCTTAGATGGAGGTGTGAACCTTTTTCTCGGTGGCATGAATCCTCCTTTTATACGTGAAGGGGAGTCCACAATGCCAATACATGCATGCAAGAGTGTGACCCACTCCATTAAACTTGGTATGCTTAGTCTTCTCGTTATTCCTTCAAGCGAGCCAACCAGCTGATGCGACAGCCACTGCTACCGACTGACAAGTGGAGTAGGGAAGCAAAAGTCTTCGCTCCAGCTATCCTTGGGCCCACCTGTCAACAACTGTAGCTAGCAGAGGTGGATAGGGGGGAGGATGCTGAGGGCACGCCACGTCGCGTGCCTTGTTTTCTTCGGGGCGACGAGGACATGCAAGACGTTGTGCATCGCCACGTCTCCCATATTGCTGATGAGCTATATAGCGGGTTTGTATCGTCCCGCAATCAATGTAATATATATGATGGTTTAAAAGAAGGAAACCGCACGACCCAATCAACCCTCCTTAATGGGCGGACCCCTCAAAGAAGAGCCCGAGGCATCCCTGAACATTGATTAGAGCTCGGGGCTTTGAGGTGTTGAAGACTTGTCCTTGGGCAGCCACTTCCTCGGGTCACCCCTGTGATCAAGTTACCTCGTGTCCTCGAGGCACCTCTACGTGGCCAGGGCCTCTTCCATTGCCAAATATAGGTTTCATTGTTGTACCGGACGAGTTTCTCGAAGATGTTAATGAAGAAAGAATTAATGATGGGCATGGCTTTGAATGAGATGCTAGTGTCCGTGTGTACCTGCTTTAGTACCTTGAAGATGTAGATCTCATAGGTCTTGATATTTTTCTTGACACCTTAAATATGTATGTCTTGTGTAGATCTATATATTCTTTTTGACACTTTGAAGATGTAGATTTCGTAGGTCTTGGTAGGGCCCACGGTGTTTGAGCATTCGAAGGAAAAGGGAACCCCAGTTCCTACAATCCTACTTCTCCAACAATGTTCATAAAATATGGCAAAAACTGCCAAGTCACTTCTAAGTTTTCATCCACAAATAACACAAACCAGAGAAGAGAGCCTTTTGACGACCCCGCATGGATCCATGATTATAGCCAGGGTTTACAATTTAGTTAAAAACCGATTTAAAATTATGAAATTTCATGATTTTGACCCCGTTCAAATATCAATCTCAAGGGGAATTTCGATGTTTTTTTAAACAAAAACAATTTTAAAACAGTAAGTTCGATCGAAATTTCGTTGAAATCTCAGTTTTCAACGTCTCGCGGGGTTCCAAATTTCCAATGATAGTGTGAACCCTGATCAGAGCACCCCCAAAGCATCTTTATCAGTAATCAGGCCTCCAAAACCTATTCACGCATATGCTCTCCCTGCAGCCTCCAAGGGCGATGGATATGGATTTATCTGGACTGTTAATCACAAAAGTCTGCATCATCAGCATGCGCATCGCCTATATACGCACCTACTGACCTGACCTGCAACCTAGGCATGCCCGGGCCTCATTTTTCTATCCGCGACGAATCGCGCATGCGTTCCCTGCAGATGACAGCGATCTCCCCTCTCCTCCTCCTTGACGAAAAAACACCGCGGCCGGGGGCGAGACCGGGAGAGGGGGGAGTTTTCAGTTCACCGGAGTCAAACACCGGATCAGCAAAGGAAATAAAGTTTGGTGCCATGTCGCTCTCGGCAAAGGAAACGCTTGCCTCCTGGAAGGCACGCCTGCCACTTCGAGATCAATTTTTAAAAAAGGTGTTAGACTACGACTTATACGCTGTCTACGCATGTCATGGATGAACAGGTTAATTTTTCTTCATAAAAATTTTGCAACAAAGTCGCCTCGCGTACTCTCACCGGTAAAAGAGGAGACCAGCTAGCAGGATAAGCAAGCGTGTGTCTTGTGTTATCAAATGGACTCGCTCTAGATCAATCTCAACTTTAAGAGGACAAAAAAAACATATGGCTGCGGTAATATCATAGTATCATATAGGAGTATTACATCATGCAGGTGTCTTAGCTTTCTTATTTGTTGTTACATGACCTTGCTTATGTCGACACTTCAGTCTGTTATGTCGACACTTGGTCTAAACACATCCTGTGTACTGTACAGCGGCGACCGTCCTCCCCCCTTATATGTCAATAACACCTTAAATAACAATACATGTGAAAAAAGAAAGTTTACAACATAAAAGAAAAGAAAAACAAATACTCCATTTGTTTGCAAATATTTGTTTGTTTGGACTAAAACCAGCATTTTTAAGTTTAAGATAAAAAGTCGGCAGAAAAATTAAATGGGGTGGGCTCCTATATAACAAATGTATTTTTAACTATTATATTTGAAGTAAATAGCTTTAAAAGTATATTGTAGACTATTAAGAAAGTAATTTTGGTTACATAATTATATAACCTAAAAACTGTTGTTGAGTACAGTACTCAGTTTAAGTCAAACTAAAAAAATATTTACGAGGAAGGGAGTACAAAATAAAATATGCAGCAATAAAGATGAAAGCCCCAAAAAGAAAGTCTTGAAAAAATGTCTCAAATCAAACTTTAAAGCTCTGAACATCGATATCTTATAAACATCTAGGCTATGGTCAGTGAAAATATGGATGTCAATGTTAGAAATCTAGTCATTATTGGTATATTTTAATCCAAAAATTATAGCATAATAAATATGACATGATCCAAAGCTGGTGCTATAACATTAACATGCTAACAGAGACAATAGCATCTAGACATATGTTTAACACCAGAGTAAGGAGAACATACCCGCAGAACGCTCTGGATTCAGAGGTTGTGGTGTTGATGTTGTCGTTCCCGGTTGAGCCGTTGCCATTCCCTCTATTGCTATTCATGTCGCAGTTGTCGTTGACGTTATTTTCGATACTGGCCGACATGATCCGGAGGTTGATGTAGAGGAAGCATATATGACTTGATGCCGAGGAAGTAGTGCTCATGTGAAGCAGAGGAAGAAGTAGAGCAGTCGCGTGAAGAACACGCTCCCAAAAATTTTATCGCCCACCTAACCGTGCATGTACTCTGGTGGACGGAATTCCGGAGATCTACTCGTCCCAAATATCCATACACGCAAGTACTCAGAACTAGGAAACAACCATAGGAGCACAGAAGAAGAGGAGGTGTCTACACGAGAAGAACCAAAAACTGAGGTAGATAGAACCGAGAGAGAGCTCTCTATCTACCTGGAGGTGGAAGATAACGCAAGAGAAACAATACTACGTTAATCTCGATTGATTGCACTTTAGGCCTCGTCTATTACCGGAGTAATAAATCATGCCGGTTACGCTTTTACTCATAAAAACAAAACGGCTGAAAACGAGCAGCCCGTCCGAACCCGCCGCTTTGACGCCCTGGTTGGCTGGCTTGGCTTGGCTCGAGCGCACGCGTGTGACATTACCACCACCATCTCAACCGCTCAGTAGGTATTCTCTAGTAGTCTATTTAAGTTAAGATCATTTTTTATTGGTTTTTAATGTGGTATTAGTCTCTTAATATTAACTGTGAGCCCTTGAAATTATAAGAATTAATTTGGGCCTGTCCCATTTAATTCTAATAGATAAGACGGAGATACATAAATAAAGCAACAAAAAACAATTTATATGTAAAACATTTTATATGTGTATTATCAGTTTAAAAGTCAAGGCTAAAAACTATAATATGGTGAAAATAAATCAAAAATCCTATTGTAGAATTGTGTTTTAAATTAAATATTTAGTTGTGTCCGATAAGTAAGGCTTAGATTGGATGTGCAAAAATTATATGCGTAAATTTATCTTGAATAATACTTTTATGGTGCTATAAATTATATGTAGATTTTAAATAGTTTGTAATAATAATATGTGGTGAAAGTTTTATTTTAAATACCATGGAATGTTTATTCTTTCATGAACGGATGGAGCAACTGGCTAGATAATATTTTTATTTAAGTATCCAAAAAGGAGTTGAAAAATGTGTGGTAAGGCTCATGATCGTTTAGTTGGGTAACTTGGCTAGATAACTGTTCCAAGTGTTTGATACTTTGATTGCTCCTAGTAGTAATATAATACACTCCTCACCACCTGCAAATTACAGTCAAAACGCTAGTGATGATCTCCTAATGGCCCGATTAGTCGTCACAGGTCAACCATTTGGCACCTTATGTAATTTCCAGATATTCTTTTACCCCCAATTTCCAAGTAGTAACAGAGAAAGAGGGGCAAAGCTTGTACAAATTACAAAAGCAATAGCACTTGAGAGAAAAAGAAGGGGAGAAAAAGTAAACACACATCCACCCAGCTAGTGCTTAACCCCATTGTGTGTATGGATTTAGTGCAGCAGCTGCAGGCCAGGCAGGCAGCAGAGCACTACACATACAAGGCACACATATCCCATGCTGCTGCCTGCTACTAGTGCTGTTGCCCTTTCGCTCCTGTTGTCTTCTCCGCTCCTGTCGTCTCCTCTCCTCCCCCCCAAATCCCCCTCCTTTTTCTTGGTGCTGCTGCTGCTGCGCGAAGCCACGAGCGCCTCGCCACCTCGGGATCGCCTCCAAGATCCGATTTTGATCGCCCCGCAGCCGACGAATTCGTCGAGACCCGCCCTGGCCGTACCTGCCCAACGGTGCTCGATTTGGCTGTAGCCTTCTGGTTCCGGTACTTGACCTATCTTTGATCTTATTATGATTCTTATTACGGTTTTAATCTTCTATATCGGTTGTGGCTTGTAATTAGGGGAATAGGGGGATCGTATTAGAACAGTGAAAGTTTGGTAAAATTTTCCATGGTCTGTGTGTGCTTACCAATCAAGGAGGCAGTTGGAGGCAAGCCTGTTGTTTTCTTGATTGGACACTAAAAGCCGGTTCTTGCTTTTAACTGTGTTGGAGTTTTATTAAGGATGTTTTCTGTTGGTATTTAATGAAGTCGATGTGGTATTCAACAGTAACTTAAACACTAATCACGATCCACTTATCTAATCTCGTGTAGAACTCTGCTCCCCAGCTCTGGGAATTGGTTTTCCCACGAGAACAAATATATAGTTGAAGGTGGATTGGGTCTACCAATACCACCAAACAGATGACATGCTTGAAGTTGTATATACTAGTTAGCACTGTATTTTCTCTATCCTTCTGTTGCTATTTTTACGTGTTGATAACAAATTCACAATCAGCAGGATTGCAGGGATATAACAAAATTTAAGCACTGAGCAGCAGTATGCCTTGGACCCCTTTGTACTCGACTTATTACAGCAGCCGAAAGTCTGTTCACCTTGCTGTGTTTTTCCGTGTGATTGTGTATGTCTCGTGATCTCCTGAAACCTTTCATATTCATGATAATAGAATCTCATAATTCTCACTGAATTTTTAATTTTCCATGCATTGCAGGTGAGGCGGTCACATTTACAGGAGAATCCTTTCCCTTTGTGGTTCTTTGTTCTTGACGACATTGGGTGTGTAAAGATTGAGAATGTATGTTAAGGTTGAACTTAAGAGATTCCGCATTGTGAAGGAGGTGGGAACAATAGTAATGAATGTTAGGATCTTTGCTTATTACCAGTTGATGCAAGTGTGCCAGGTGAGATATTTATTTGTTGACCTAAAGAATCTTGTTTCCAAAATGAACTATAGCTGTTGCTAAACAAAAAGTGAGAGTCAGGTGTCATTTTTCATGGAACATTCTTGGTACTTTGTTTGGGATTTTCACAATAATCTCGTATAGTGAAAAGTACCACCCATCAACTATCTACACCTATGGAACTGTTTGAGATCTTTCGATTATATAATAGCTAATTAATGTTTTGGAATGCATGTTGTATAGGTGATCTGGTCATGTTCTCATTGTTAACCTGTAATCCTGGACCGTGTAGTGCTATTGCAGATGAAATTTAAAATGATATATTAAGATATACTAGTCATCATGTGGGGTTTCAGCCTCTTCCCTTCCCTGTCCCTCCCCCAGTGACCCTGATATTCTTGAGTTATGCTAGAAAGTTTTGATTGCTCAATCATTATTTCTTTTCATGAAATTGAACGGTGTTATCGATAAATGATTATTTGATTACCATAAATAGATATTTTATTGTTTTGTCCTCAAGACTTTTTACATGATTTGCTAATGCATACCTGAATCAAATGGTACATATACTTATCAGTTCACTTCATTTTTTAGTATATATTTATTAAGTTATGCAGACATCTTTGTATACCTTATTTTACTATGTGTCTCTTCTGTATTTTAACAAAATATTCTAAATTGCAGGCTGAGTACTTCCGTCAATTGCTTAAGCCTGTCACGTAGTCCAAATACAGGAGTCGAGATTAGTCACTTTATCTGCTATTTATCTTTCGTCTGGTATAAAGTCGCAACAACAAAAGCAGTGCATTCATGATGGCTACCTTGTGGTAGGGTGTTTAGTCTCTTGTTGTTGCGAGCCGCAAACATATTGTAGAATTCGCGTTGTTTTTGGGTAGTGTAGCTACTACATCAGATCAGGTAGAGGTCTGTACTTAAGTGCATTCTGTCCAGTATCAGCCATTGACTCATGCAGAGGGATCCAACAGCATTCACTGGAAACCCTTCCTTTGCTTATGGACATGAAGCAGATGGTTATATTGCAAATGGACCCTTGGGTGGTCAATGCAACTACAGGGTTCCTGTTTCACCTGCCTTTGGTGCCCCTTCAGGCATGACCAGTCCTCAACTCCGAACCTCACTCGGTGGATTTGAGTTTCAGCCTTCCAAGGTATGCCCCAGAAACTTCATCATCTTTGATCAAACTGATGACAAAGGGCGCATCATGTGTCATCCTGCATTGGTGAGCAAGCTAAACCCTTCAGCCACCAATGCTTTCCCTTCCTATCCCGAGGCAATTTGCAGAAGTTCTGGCCAAGATAACGGAAACCTGGAAGAAGTTTCCTCATCTTTCAAGGAGGATACAAGAGAGATTGATGCACTGCTAAGCTCTGATGAAGAAAGCGATGAAGATGATGTCAAGAGTACTGGGCGTACTCCAGACCACTTCGAGAGTGATTCCCTTGATTCATCTTCACCACCAAGGTCTAGGAAAATGCATCATTCTTCTAGCCAGAGTTCAGTCTTCCATGGATCCATGGACACTGTTACTCATGAGAGGATGAGAAATATGGTCACAGTTCTTAGGGGAATAATCCCTGGTGGAGACCAATTGGATACGGCCTCTGTCATTGAAGAAGCTGTTAGATACCTGAAGTTTCTCAAGATGGAGGCGAAGAAACTTGGCGTGGAGGTTTCGGATAACTAGAACTGGCAACTGGTACAGTGGTGATACTAAAGCTCACACATAAATAAAATCTGAAGGCATCAATGTGTGTATATATGGTCTTTGGTAAGGCCCTTATCATCATCGTTACTTGATTGACTTTGTGTGGGTGTGGAAGGCAAGGAAGGCAGCCAGCTTTTGCTTCTTTCTGCAGGCCTCAAAAGAGGTATTGTTTGTGGGATTTTGATGCTTGATGTCTGGTAGCATGGTGTTGCTGCGCTGTGAGCTTTCCCTCCCTCATCATGGTGTGGTGCTGCGGTTAGATCGTCAGACGAAGTTCTGGATGATGCATTATGTTTGCAGGCTTACCTTTGCCTTTTGTGACTTTAGCACCTCAGCTCTACCTATCCTATGGTCAGATCACCGTGCTTCGCTCTTTTTCAAGCTCTGCTTATATTTGTTGCACTACTTAAATAATGTACATACTTGGCTTGTTAAATTGTAGTATTGTGTACCGAACAAGATCATGTCATTGTAAACTAAATTACGATATGAAATAATGTACTTTGGATTTATCATATTTGTCAAGAGGAATCTGTCTCATTTTATTTGCTTTGGAAATGATGATGATGATGGTTCTCACCATCGAATTAAGCAAAGGGAGATGATTGTGATGATGGTGTCCAAGAGATAGCACGACATTTGTGCATTCATTTATTCCCTGTGCTTTTTTCTGAAAGCTATGAAAGCGAATCGGGCATTGGCACAAACGTGCAATCTTTTGCAAAGGCCAATTATGTTGAACTAAAGGTTGGTGTTTCCCATGCTTTTGCCTTCAGTTGGCTTGGCTATTGAAATGGAAGAAGTTTGTTCAACATTGCCATGCAGAAAATACTCTTATAGTATATCAGTATATGTATGCGTGTTGTGTGTATGCATATATAGTGGTATATGTTCAGTAATCGAAAAAAGAAAGAGGTGTGTGTTCCTAAAATAGTGGACATAGTCCCTATCAAGAAAAAAAAGAAGTGGATATAGCTTTCATATGAATGTCTTCTTGTTTCAATTTTGAACTTTTTGTCGAGTAAGCGTGCATAATATTTTTTTCCCTTAAAATGAGGCTTGAATTTTTGTTAAGGTTATTTATCATAGAAGGAAGCCATTGTTACCATATACCAGTGGTTCTAATTCAAAGTTTTACAAACTGAGGGATGGACTATTAGAAAAGAGAAAATTCCTTATATATCTCTAAAATTTTTAGCCGATATATTCCCGAGTTTTGCTCACTCTTGTATGCCTTTCACTTTTGATTTTATTCTTTTTCATACCATTTCTGTCAATTGACTATTAGTTGACCATTTAATGTGTGAACAAGTTGGTTATACCATTGGACATGAAGGAACGTGGAAATTTATTGGCATCCATCGTTGGAAATATTTATGGTAATTTGTTGTGTGACTAATATTCTTTAACTTTGTTGTATAACGGATTATTATATGTGGAAAAAATATTATGTATTAAAAAAATGCATGTGTTGCATTTTTCAATATGTAAACGTAACAGTTAGTTTCTATTTGAAAATATATAATAAGTAGAATATTAAATATTGAAATTTTTTTGCCATTATATAAAAGATAAAAAAAATGCCACTAATAAAACCCCACACAAAGACGTGAATATTAGGGAATAACCTAATATCAAATAATTAGAAAAGGTGAGACTTCAAATCCAGATCGTCTAGCGCACCACCTTGTGAAGCTGGAGCTGCCTAAAGGCCCTAAGTGTTTCTCAATAAAACCCCACAACAAAATCATAAATATAATAGTCTCATAGAACGAACTTCTACACACTTCCAATAATATACTTTACAGATTTCTATATTCATTTCATAACTATGGATAAATTTGGCCTTTTCATAGCTATTACCTAGTCAGCTAATAGACAGCTGGCGAAATGGGCATAAAGTAGATCAAATCCAAATTCGAGGCCATAAAGTGAGCTAGCAAAACTCAGAAATATATAAGAGATCTTCTGGAATTTAAGAGTCATACAAGAAATTTTCTCATCAGAAAATGAGGTCACACCATGCTCTTGGTTTGTACGCCCTGCTTGGAGTTCCCTGAGAAACATGTTCCCTTTTTCATCACTTCCTCATCTTTCTTTACCCATTTCATTTCGGTTTATTATTATATCTCACAAGGGCTTAAGGTCGCTGCAAACTCATGATTGACGTTGACATTTGTAATATTGAGTTGTTGTCGGGCCCAGCAGGCCTACTCTTCAGCTTCCTATAGACTTCTACACGACGAGCAAGCCTAACATCCTAATTCGTTTTACAGCTTACAAACCCGTTTATCGGCCCACAAGTTTTGTCACGTTGCTTACTGGCTTAACCTGCCACATTTAGGAAAAAGTACACCGAAGGTCCCTCCAGTTATCATCGGGATAAAAAACGTCCTCGACCACAAAACCTGATATGTGGGGTCCCTTAACTATACAAAACCGGTCACCCGAGATCTTTCAGTGGTTTTGACCCTAGTTTTGGTCTACGTGGCGGCGGAGTCAGTGTGGGACCCACGTGGGCCCCACATTTCAGGTGTCCACGTCACCCTCTCTCTTTCCCCTTTCTTTTTTCTCTTCTTTTTTTACTTCTCGTTCCTTGCTACTCATCCGCCCGTGTGCTCGCCCGCCTGCCGCCACCGCCGCTCCGTGCGCTCGCACGCCGCCTCCGCCGGCCGCCGCTCGTTCGCTTGCCGTGAACAGCGCAAAGCTGATGTCACCGCCACCGCGTACGCGCGGCCGCGCCACCGCAGCGTGTTCCCCTCGGCCACACACACCATCACCTTCTCGCACACCAGGTTCTCCAGCCCCGGCGCCCCTGCCGCGGTCGGGTTCATCTGGGGGTCATCCGCGCCGTCCGCAGCGTCGGGGCACACGAACTCCCATAGCCCCTTCTGCTCCCCCTGCCGCTAGGGGTGGACAAAAAGCTTGGGCTCGTGAGCTCGGCTCAGGCTTGGCTCGGGCTCGCATAGCTCGGCTCGGCTCGAAAGCCAAACGAGCCAAGCCCAAGCCTCCTTCCTAGCTCGTTTCCGAAACGAGCCAAGCCCAAGCCGGCTCACGAGCCGCTCGTGAGCTCGCTTGGCTCAGTACAATAGTATCATATGCAAAAGTTTTACACCTTTTCTAACTATTTATTTGTTGAAAATGATAATTTTGATTGTCATATTATCTATTTATGGGTTGTGATGACATATTAAAGAAAAATATCACTTTATTACACATTCTATGTGGTAAAATGTTGCTCCATTTCTCTTAGACCTGCTTGAGATTTACTTGATGCCAGGCTCGCGAGCCAGCTCAAGCCCATAAACGAGCCGAGCCGAGCTGCAGTTTTAGCTCGTTGTTTGTAGCGAGCCAAGCCAAGCCGAGCTTCCCTTGCACCAAGCTTTCACGAGCCGGCTCAGCTCAGCTCGGCTCATTTCCACGCCTACCTACAGCCGCCTCGCCGCCGATGGTCTCCTTGCCCCAGAACCATAGGTGGATCAGCATGATGCCCTTTAGGCGGCACGGGAGGTGTTGGCTGGTCAGGCCGTGGCACATGGCAAGGTGATGGCAGATGTTGCCGCCGGCGCTGTCGCCCGCGAGGAAGACGCGGGAGAGGTCGCTGTGTGCGGCGAGCCACGGGTCGGCAACGGAGAGCACCCAGGCGAGTGCCGCGGCGGAGTCCTCGTACGCGACCGGGAGCGGGTGCTCCAGGGTGAGGCGGTAGTCGACGGAGATGGCGACAACGGGGCAAGCAGCGGCGAGGTCGTTGAGGCAGCGGTGATATCCGGGCGACGCGGCCGACCCGATCAAGAACCCCCCGCCATGGAAGTAGACCATCACGGGGAGCCTCTCGCCTCCGGCGGCGGGTGGCGGGAGGTAGAGCCGCACGAAGGAGGAGACGGAGAGGCGCACGTCCCTGGACACCACGACTCTTGCAGCATGCAATCCAGATGGCTCGTGACGAGGTGCTCGGCATGGTGGTCGAGATCCAGGAGCGGCACGACGCGCCTCCACCTCCAGATGTCAACGTTGACCGCCGCCCGCCGCCTCCGTTGCCTCTCCACCCGTGGCTCTGCCCTCACCACCCCGCGTATCCTCGCTCACCTCACCGTCGCCAGAGTCCATGCCGGTGAGCTCGCAAAAGCACCGCCTCCTTCCTTTGTGCCCTCGGTCGGAGCAGCCGCAACAGCGCCGGCCATCGCTGGCAACCGGACCTCCTCTCCTGCCTCACCCCGCCGGCCTCCTCCACACCTGTCGGTCGACCGTCGACCTGCCCAAAGTCCCTGACAAGAAAGTGATGGAGAGGAGAAAGGGAGAGAAGATGGGAAAGAGAGAGATGACATGGCCAGTCTGACATGTGGGGCCCACATGGGTCCCACGTTAACTCAGCCGCTACGTAGACTAAAACCGGGGTCAAAACCACCGAAGGACCTCGGGTGACCGGTTTTGTATAGTTAAGGGACACCGTATATCTGGTTTTGCGGTTCGAGGACGTTTTTATATCCCGATAACAAGTTGAGGGGCCTTCGGTGTACTTTTTCCCCACATTTATGGCCTATTTTCGTATCAGAAAAGAAGTTCAAAAAGGGCTGCCCGGTCCACATTGAAGAGCATGAGCTTTTACCAAAAAGAGAAGAAGAAGAAGAAGAAGAAGAAGAAGAAGAAGAAGAAGAAGAAGAAGAAGAAGAAGAGGAAGAAGTAGGAGGAGGAGGAGGAGGCGGAAAGCTGCGTCTACAAATAGGTTTCCTGTAGTCAATTAGATCAAACATTTTGTGGGTAACATTTCTCTGTAATTTTATCTCTCTGGATAAAAACACACCTTGGTCGTTGGGACACCTTTGCTTGGCGAAATAACAGATATTGAAGAACACGCACCTCGTCTCGATGTTGGTAGCTTCTCTAGTCCAAAGTCAAGGGGATTTACCAAGAATTTGTAAGAACACAGTGTGATGTAGATAGACTTAAAGCATGAGGCTGTTATGACATGATGCCAGGATCATGTTCGTGTTACAATGCACACCACACCATGTTACATACAATATGTGTTTGTTCAAAACCCCTCAATATTTAATACTTCCATCATTTCATATTATAAGACTTTCTAGCATTGCCCACATTTATATATATGTTAATGAATCTAGACATATAGACATATATGTATGTCTAGATTCATTAACATATATATGAATGTGGTCAATGCTAGAAAGTCTTATGACCTGAAATGGAGGTAGTAGCTCCCAACATCAATAACCAACGGATCTTCTTATTAATGGAGTGAAATACATTACAAGTTACATTATATTATCATTAATTTAGATCTGTGAACTTGCAAAATACACATTTAAATTCATTATCTTGATTTGATCAAAGCGTATCGACTTGCACCTCCACGTTGGGAAATGTTTTGGGTTTGGCCCCCTTCAGAGCAAACCATGGCAGAAAAAATAAGTTCACACCCTTCCTGCTACAGTTTAGCTTTTCTCCTTCTCCTTTTCGCTCATTGTTCCTTTCTTTTCTTTCTCTTTTTTTTCTGTTTTCTTCCACTGTAACAACCGTCGTCGAGGTCGTAGTGTCCACTGCCATGCACTCGAGAGGAAAGGGACGCTGACGAATGGCTTAGGCCTTCGCCACCTCCTTCACAAGAAGGGAATAATGCCTGGTGTTGCCAAAGCGCGGACGGCAGAGGCATATGGACCTGGAGGCCACTTGAGCCACGCTCTAGGAGTACATTCCTGCTCCACCCATTGACTGCTTCACCCAGTGTCTCGACCCCATTCTAGCACCTCCAACATGCCTGCTCTATTTCGCCACCTCTTCCCTTGCTCCTCGAAGCCCAGCTGGCAACATGCTTGCATAGATTCATGGAACGAGCCAACGACATGTATTGGTGGTGACGGGGATTTACCGCGTCTGCGTTGCGGCTTGGCGAATGTCTCGTAACTAACTACTGGAGGCTTAAAAGGTGAGAGAAGGGGTAGCGCGCAGAGGATGTTCGATAAAATGCGCAAAAGAACTCAAGCTTGCTATCGTGTGTATTCAAGCAACAGCACTAGGGTGCCTCCATCGACAGCATGGTCTTCTCCTTGACCTTCGGTGCCACCTCATTGACGCATCATGCCTCCGCAACCTTTGACACCGTAGCATGCCTCCTCCCCAAGGCTTTACCTATGATAGGAGCTACAGGAGGAGGCTAATCGCCATCAGGATTGAGCTCCCCCTTCACCATCCCCTCTAATCCACCATTGTTGCCATTGGAGTCAAGCTCCACCATCCCCATACCACTCTGCTCCGCCACCAATGTGTGAAGGGGAAGTGGCTACTGGAGTTGCATGACGGTGGTGAGCTCGGTCTAGTTGCAATGTCAGTGTTTGCCACGCATTGAGCTCTCCCACACCTTTATGAAGGAATTAGAGAAAATAAAAGGAATATAAAATAGAAGAAAGAAGAAAAAGAATAGGGTGAAAAAAAAGAAGTAACAAAAAATGCATTTACTTCCCATTGCACTATAGTGGGAAGGGGGCAAATGCATTTTTTTCTGCCACGGTGTGTTGTGGAGAGGGTTGAATGTAAAATGCTTGCTAAGATGGAGCGCCATGTCGCCAATCATATCCGTCAACTGGGATTTAGACCTATTTTAATACATTAAACTAAGATAATAGACCTAAATGTACATTTTGTAGATTCATGAACCGAAGCGACAACACCGTAACTTTAAGGACCTTAGAATATATACTTGCCTTGGTCGCCTTCCTATCAGTACCTCCGAGAGACTGACGATAGTATTGATTGAGTCATTATAGACAACCTACCTATTGCCTAAGGCTGAATGAAACACTCGTGGCTTGCTAGCTCGTTCGACCTCTTGGGATTTGTTGACTAGCAACGATAAAGTTTTAACTTGTTAAGTAGATACCAAAATGAACGAAGGAAAGCAGCCCAAGCAGAAGAAAAACACATCTCTAACCCTAAAACTCCTTCCCCCAGTCCATGGAAACGTCTCCTCACTCCCCAGCTCCCCTCTCCTCTCGTTGTCTCGCTCTCGCATGGCTAACGGGTATCGGCCAAGTCGAGGAGTCGCGACGCTGCCCTAGGCCACAGTTGGCTACCCCACTCCGAGCCTCTATCTCGCCACTTACTACGGCCCCTTCTCCACATATTTGCCATTAACAGCACTAGGTACTAGCAGTGTCACGGGCTTGCGACAAAGCCCTAGCTGGACGCCTACTCCGCCTCAGCCTCACCAATCACTAGTCACTATCATCTTCATTGGTCACCACCCATAGAATTATAGCAGCACTAGTCACTTGCTGGATTTGTGGGCTCATGGCACCACCCAGCCCACTGCCAGTTGCCAGACTCCACACTCTACCTTACTGTCTCTAGTCGCCATCCCCTACAACGCTTCACTCAATGTTTTATTTGCTCTTGCTCGCAAGTTAATTGAGCTGAAAAATGAGCCGAGCAAGCTTAGCTCACTAGGATAAACAGTCAATCCGAGCCAGCTTGTTATCCTAACGAGCCAGACCAAGCTAAGCTGGCACGATATCTAGCCTTATCATTGCCCGTTACTAAATAGTCATAAATCTGAGCATCCACACGAGTCAAAGACTTAAACTCAAGCAGACAGTTTAGAAATCTAATCAACTTATAGCTACACCAAGTTTGTCTGTTTGCCGGATATACCCTTGAGTTTTCACTCAGTATTGGAAGGTTCTATAAATACCCTTGAGTTCTATATATATTGCCTATCCAAATAAGAACAGAAAACGCAACGGTTTGAATTATAATTGCTACAACAAAGTTAGTATACATAGTTGTGTATAGTACCTAGCAAAATCTTTGCACACATCCTTCCGGTGAATTTTAACACTGCAGTACAGAGGCCAAGCAAGCAAATCCCCAGTTATTAATTACGGGAGAAAATTTCTTGTTCGTACGAATTTCCATCGCTCGCTACTGCTACCGTCCAAACACGATATATATACACCGAATCTCTGAAAGGGAGGTGCCACCTGTAAATGTGCAAAACCGTTGCTATCAAAAGGAGAAATTCGCAAAGAGGTAACTCTCAAGGAGTCGCATTCTCAAGCCACAATCCAGCAGGGTAAATGTTTGGTAATTGGTACTGGTCACTTCAAGGGATTCTAGTTAACCACATGTGCTTAAATATTGTTGCAGCTTCCAGGAAACATCACGTCCGACCACATTATCCTCAAAAGTTTGGTTCTCAAGATCTTGTCTTCCCCCTTTTTCCGTTCACTGATCCTGAAACAGAGCATGAAAGTCTACTTCAGGACCTGCAAAACACGGTTATTCATTTTTCTCCCTTTAATATGCACAAACAGAAAACCATCTTAACCAATTTATATGTCCCGAACTGCCCAAAACATCGAACAGAATTATCATGGAGATATGATTATTGAACCAATGAAACCCCGTACATTTGCTGCGGGAGTTCATAATGATAACAATAAGTAAAAATAATGTGTAAGATAGCTACATAAGCACTAAAATCAATTGATGTGATATGGCTTAATTACAGAAGAGAGAAATAGCATTAACCAAGTGAGGATGAATTTACATAGGTACATAAGATATTATAGAAAATAATGAAGATATAAATTGAAATATTATGTGAAATATTTGGGATGATGATTTAACATGCTTTCATTTTAAAAGATCTAAAATATAATAAATTTTAAATTATAGATAATATAGCATGCTCGCATGATATTAAATGTATTCATTGTCAGTGGATGATGATGTGGCATCTTTGTATATTAAGCTTTAAGAGTTAGTGGGTTATAATTTTATAATAAGATAGGATGTGATGAAGGTTTAGTCTGATTTCTTTCTCGATTATTCATCGGACGGACTATTTGCTACATGTTTTGAAAAAAAAATATTTTTTAAAGATAATTTGCTTCCACTTAAATGCATAGGCAACTTATTTTAAGCTATTTGCTACTTTATTTCTTAAATAATTAATTTATCTATATAATATATTAGACAATCCGTAGCAAAAATCCGCTCAATAATGATTATTCAGGAAACAGTAGCAGGTGTGTTGGCCTTTTTTATATGGCTATTGGTTTTAATTACTTTTGTATGGTATAAACTATGTAACTGTTCCGTGGTTGCATGCAAAAGCGAGGGACGGTAGCAGAAGCACCGATGATCCAAGATGACAATAGGTAATCCCTTGCCAAACAATACATCCCCGTCGCCGCCATACAATGATGGGGAACCTTTTTGCCATCCCCGCCTCCATACGGAAAATTAATCACCGCAGATCGTCCATCCCCATTTTTAAAATCATTTATGTATCAATATATTAGCATATTTTTTTAACATGAAAAGTATCCGTCCACTGATCATGGTACGATTAAACCTTTAGACATACATAATTTGCATTGGATTTAGACCGTACTGTTATACCCACTAATCAGGTCTTCGCAGGGAACGGGGATGACCAGGGACAAAGGATTATCCCCGCCCCCAGCAACACCTAACAGGGACAACCCCTAGATCCGACGAGAACATATTTCCACCATTCCTTGTTCTCTAATAAGAGAATTCCCTACAGAAAACAGGGAAGAGAGCCCCATTTTGATACCTACCGACGATAGTGTGATGAAGTTATATGTGTATAACTATATTCACCGGGGCTCAAATTTTGATACCTGCAAATATTACATACATACACATATATATACGTACACATAGGTATACTTTCAATAGGATCTTAGTGAGCTCGGCGATTTGCCGTTTACATCTATCTATTTGAGCTCGTGTTAGGGAGACACATTCGCGGATATGTAAGCATGGTATGTATGCGTGTCTTTTAGGTAATAAAAAAAGTCCAATGAAGGATAAAAGAAAAGTAAATACATTACTAGTCGTAAAAAATAATTATCATTCAAAGATCTGTAAAATTATATACATAGGTGGATGTGACAAGCTGTCTTTTTTTTTTTGAATGTTTCATTACTCGGCCACTTCTTATAAGAGTGAGGATATGACAATTTTGGAACCAAAAATAGCTTGGTTAATAATGTAAAATACTGCCAAAGCAGTGTAAAACCTGGCCTCTTAACCAATTCATGTGAAGTGAATTAGAGGTCTATAAGTGTTAAGTACTTGCTTTGCAGGAGAAATATATAAGTAAAATACAAAAACTTGCCATAGCCAACTGTCCTTTCAGTCTTTCACCATGAAAATGAGTTTTCACCCAATCACCCATATATTCTCTAGTACATGTCATTAGCTTTTTATATCTTCAGAGGAATCTTCACGGACACTTAATGATGCGGTGAGGCCACTAATTAATCTCAAATTAGAAGTCATCCAATGCATGCATGCATAATGCATTCCAATCTAGCAGGGTGTGTTTGGATAATGGAAAATGAGAAGTGGGATTGGGACTGAGAAATAAATGAAGGGTTAGGATTAAATATAACAGGGAGAATGAATGGTTAGGATTTAAAGATGTCTTCTGTGGGTGGGAAATTATTTCCATATCCCATTAGCCAAACTGGACCTAAGTTATAGCATTCATACCCCGTGTTAGTCAGAGCCGTACGCAAATGTAAGTAAGACATTCCAAACCCAAAAACTATCAAATAGTTTCTATAGTTGCCATGTCATATAAACACTATGTATAGAATATATATATATATATATATATATATATATATATATATCCAATGAACGGTGTCTTCAAATTAAATTTTCATCATATCACATCTCTTCTCTCTACTTTTATTCATCTATCCCCTTGTTTTCTTCCTTGCTTCTTGTGTAGAGATGGTTTTCTTACATGAGAAATGGTTTCTTTATTTTTTACCTCTCTCCTCATTATTTTTCTTGTCACATCAGAATTTTTGCTTATGTGGCAATGCATTAGATGTTATGGACACTAGATGATATTGAGGGTTGGGGATGGTATAATATGCTGCCTTATCATAGAAAATTAATGTGTCATTTGGTGTCAAAGCAATAGATCCAACACATGTATTTGATCACAAAAGTTTCAATTAAAATATTTATAGGAAAAAGTACGAATCCCCCTCCCCCCGGGAACTATCGTGGTCGACCGAATTACACCCTAAACCCGAAAACCAGACATTGTTCACCATCAACTTTCAATACTGGACAAATTACCCCTCCCCCCTCAACTCAATCCAGAGCAGTTTCGTCCTACGTGGCGTACGTGTGGCACTCCAGTCAGCATTTTATTTATTAAAAAAATGCGGGACCCACCTGTCATTCTCCTCTTCCCCTCTTCCTCTCTCTCTCTCAGGCGCCCCCCTCTTCCTCTATCTCTCTCTCGGGCGCAAAGCAGGCACGGCAGCGCGGGGACGGGAGGTGGGCGGTAGCGCACGGGGGCGGACAGGCGATGGGCGGCAGTGCGCGGTGACGGGCGGAGGCGGTGCCGATTGTGGCGGAGACGACAAGGAGAAGGAGCCCGCGGTGGCGGTGGCGGTCCGCGGCGATGCAGGTGGCGATGCAAGCACGCCAAGGGAATAGCACATGGCAGTGCGGTGGCTCAAGGAGGAGGAGGAGTTGGCGATGGCCTCTGCACCCGGTGGCACAGGGCCCTCGGATCATGCGGCGACGGTGACGCGCGGCAGAAGCTCGAAGACGACGACGCTATCGGGTGAGTGATGGCGCTAGCCGGCTCGTGCCGCCGCCCGCCCGCGCGCAGCCAAGCCTCCGTAGGTTTGCTGCCTGCCCCCCACTGCGCGTCCCCGTGCGCCGCCGCCCACCGCCCTTCCGTTCCCACACGCCACCGCCCACCTTCCATCCCCATGCCGTGTCGTGCCTGCCGTTGTGCGCGCGGAGGGGCGGGCGGCGGCCTGCGAGGCAAGGGGATGGAGGCCGCAGCGGTGACGATGGAGGGGGACGACAAGGGGGGGAGGAGAAGGACGCCTCCCGCTCCCGCCCGGCTGCTCCAGAGGATGAAGGCCGCCTGTGCCAGCTTGAGCGTGGCCCCATGCGCCGCCGCAGCAGCCTAATCCATGGCGGCGACGGCAAGAAGCGCGGCGGCGACATGCAGCAGCATTGTCTGGCCATGGCGGTGGCGTCCAGCCTCATCCATGGCCCTCCTCGTCTTGCGTCGCCGCCCACCGCGCGTTGTCGTCGTCCAACGGCCCCGCGCGCCGCTGTCCGCCGCCCATCCCTCCGTGCCGCCGTGCGCACCTGCGCCCGCTCGAGAGAGAGAGAGAGATAGAGAGATTACGAAGAGGTGAAGAGGAGGAATGATGGGTGGGTCCCACTAATTTTTTAAAAGAAAATGATGACTGGATTGCCACGCGTACGCGACGTAGGACAAAACCGCTCTGGATTGGGTCGAGGGGGATAATTCGTCCGGTATTAATAGTTTAGGGTGAACAATGTCTAGTTTTCGGGTTCATGAGGCTAATTCGGTCGACCGTGATAGTTCGGGGGGGTAATTCGTACTTTTTCCATATTTATAATTCTAGGACAATCTATCTATCTATTAACTTATTAAGGTAACAGAAAAAAAGCACTTCCACATTCGCTCTCATGGCATAAAATTTCTCATATTAATCGAAGAAAAAGGAAAAATAGAGTCCATATAAAAATATAATTTAAAAATAGCTTAAATTCGGGATTTTAAAAAAAATCTTGGAAGAGGAGAATAGAGTCCATACATGTATACAATTATAGAGCTAATTGAAATTTGAAATTAAAAAATAGAAATTTAAAAGTAGATGTTAGAGTCTATACAGAAATACAAAAGACCTAAAATTCAAAACTAAAAATATAAAGAATGTTGGAAAAAAATTCTATAGTCCATAATACAATTTAGAAATAACTGAAATTCAGAATTAAAAAATATGGATGATGGAAAGAAGAGTGTTGAAATTTGGAATAAAAAAATAAGAAAATTAAAAGTAGATCTTAGAGTATGCGGGAGTTTTACATAATAATAGGAGAGATAACATATAAGATAGCTAGGTAACAAAACTTAGATTTGACAATTTCCGTACTAGAGTCTACGGTCAAAAGCTTAAGTTATAGAGGTGCATTTGACAATTTCCGTCCAACGACCAAGTATCACAATTCGATGGCTGACTAAAACCGCGCGCGCTTCCTCCACGAATCACGACCAGCAGTAATTTCTATTGCAGTAGGCCACCGTACCATGCACAGCACATGTAGGAATTATAGCGTTTTACTTCCACATATGCATGAGACAGACTCTCCTCTCAGTTCTTGGAGAATCCTCCCACAGTGGCCGCACGATTAGAAGATCCAACTTTTCTAGAAAACGCCCAAAATTGCGTGCAAATGGCTACTTGCAACCTTTTGTTGGTCCTAGGAAGAACGTCCTTCTTGGTGCATGCGTGACAAAATCATGGATTGATTTGTTGACGCCCACGTACTGGCCGTAGCTACTAGAGCTAGCAGCTAGCTAGCCGCGGACCTCCCTTTTCACGAACTAATTTCCTTGTCCTTAGAGTCGGCAAAGTCGGCAAGAAATCAGATCATCCACACTAGCTGGGCGGTAATGAGAATCTCATCGATCGCACGTTCAGCCAGCACCAAGGCCTTGTAGGTTGTAGCCACTCAAGTTAATTAGCTGAACGGAGCAGAGCCAAAATTTGACTCTCTGGCTCGTGTAGCTTTTGATAAGGAGGTTTTATTTTCTAATTCCAAGCCTTGATCATCAGTTCATCACAACCATAAAATGAGTGAACGCTTATATGGTTGCTATTATGGTATACTAATGAAAGATAAGCCCTTCTGCGTGTGCCCGCGGTGTCATGTTGTGTAACCGAATTGCTTTCTTCTAATTGAATGATGTGCAATTGTTTTATGTGTTCGAAAAAATTAATCAAAGGTAATGGCAGAAGGAAGACGGAACAATAACACCACATGTGAACATCTAATAGTGTGCCGTCTAAAAAATATAATTTACACGGAACGCCATCTAAGATACGTCCCCATGTAAATATAGATATTTTTCTAGTCGGCATTTCAATGAAACCGTCTGCGTGCATCGTGCTGTTACGGGTGGCTGCTTAAGGTAGCCGCTCGGGTAAATTGAAACAATCTTCACGTGCGGCGGTTGTCAGTGGTCACCCGCATTTTTATGTTTACACGAATGGCTCTTTGACCCTTTTACACAAGAGATATCATCATTCGTAACCATAAAGCATGCATTTTGTATTTTCATCCACTTGGGAAATTAATCGTGAGGGACCTGCAAAAACTTTTTTTTAAAGTAGTGGGAGCTAGCACACTGGTGTTGAAAGGTGTCCTAGGAGAAACTGGAGCTCGAGCTAGTAACAATCAACAAGCCTATGGTGTTGTCTTTGGCTTTACCAGTGGCAACTAGAACAATTGACATGGCCTTGTTAGGTATGAATATAATCAAAACTGAATTACGGAATAATCAAAACCGAATTGAAAGCCGATTATATGGAGATTTGAGATAGATATATATTTGCAAACATCGAAAAAGGCAAGATACTAAAGCACTTTCAATATCTAAGAACCTGAAAGATGAAGCAAGCTATCCCCGAAGTAACCTGAAAGACGAATTACCCCCTTGACAAATAAAAAATGGGGCCCACTTGTTAGTTGTCTCTTCTCTCGGTCACCACATGGCAGTCCAGTCAGCACTAAAAAAACAAAAAGGTAGAGCCCACATGTGGTGATTGAGAGAAGAGGCAGAACTAACAAGTGGGCCCCCACTATTTTTTATTTTGTTGACTACCACGTGTGTGCTACATAGAATCAAAACCGTTCTAGATTCGGTTAAGGGGTAATTCGTTCGGTATGAAAAGTTAAGAGTGAAGAATGTCTATTTTTAAATTGAGGGGGATAATATATATGTACTGTTACAATAGTTTGAGAGGTAGGGAGAGGGGTAATTCAGATTTGTTTTTTCCCTTAATTAATCTAACTTGTGACTTGTCATTCCTGGATCAAGTTCTAGAGTTACAATGTTCCATGAAGATATTATAGGCTTAAGAGAAAATTAACATGTAACAAGGTATTTGTACTTCTGTATCTTGTACTGCACTTTATTATGTATTCGTGTGCCACTATCGAGGAGTTTGAGGATAACAACTGGACTTGACCCAGGGCTTGAGAAAATTCTAGGTCCGTTAACGCAGGCATACACAAAGTCTGATATCTACTTAGGCTATTCCCAACCTAATGACTAGAATGGTGTCTATAGTATTAAATAAGCTGTCACCTAGAATAAAAAATGATGTGGCAAGTGAATAAATTAGGAAAGAAAAGAAAACTATGTCTTGCATGAGACATGGTTTCTACACAACATCCAAGACATCATGTGAGATAAGTAGCATTAAATTTAAATATAGAATAATGGTGTTTGCATTAGAAGAGTAGTGTCTAGTACTAATTTCTTGATGATGTGAAGTTTATGAAAACTATGTTTAGTGTCTTGGGTTGGGAATGGCCTTAGTGATTCTGTCCTTGCTATATATTGATAGGATTGGCAATAATTAACAGCCATTCTTTTTCTTCTCTTCTTCTTTTAGATATTTTCTTTTTTTTTATTTCAAGAACGTTAGTTGAGCTAGCATGCGTCCTTTTTTTTCAAAATAATCAAGATCTTCTCTCTTGCATGCTGTCCTTAATTAAGAGAAAAAATAATTGAGCATATGAATTGACTTGTTAGTTTTAATTTACTTGATTCTCCAAAGCTACCTACCAATTCTATTTCTACACCTGACCGTCAACAGTATTGATAGTCGTCAGCAACTAACTACTAATTTGCCCCATATATATATATATTTATATATATGCTTGCACGAGGGATAACCGGAAAAGAAGAGTTTGGTCAAATATGACGGCAGAGGGAATAAAAATGATGGCACTAGACTGCCAAAACTAAGGAATTCAGCTATATCGAGAGGAAACCGAGACACGCTCGTATCTGCAATCCGTTTAAAAGGTGCAACTTTTGCGTGGCAGAGATACAAAATACATGTGTGTGCTGAAGGAGATCGAGCCTTTCTATCATTCCATGCATGCATGCGTGAAAGGATTAGAAAATACAGCATCTGTGCACTCTCAAAGCATGTCGTGAGGGCAAGTATTTTGCCCGTCTCCTTCACAATTTGTGCAGACAAAATTTCGTAAATAAACTTGTAAACAAAAAGTGGATTCACTCATAAAGAGAAAACGTATGCACGCTAGTAAAGACTAATCTTGAAGAAATATTTATGCTTGCCCTCCGTCCTGTAACTGAAAACTTACTGGTACTCCGGCACTTGCAATATTAATTAATACTAGTATATATGCGGATTTATCGTATACATCTAAAAACGTGCGGTCACAACCATATCCATCAGACCACCATACGTACACATATATTATCTCAGTTTTATAATATATGATGTCGTTTATTTTTTAACTAACGTTTAATCATTAATTGTTTTTCAAAATTTTGTGTAAATATAAAAAAATTAAGTCATACATACGTAAAGAACATTTAACGATAAATCAAGTCAAAGTAAAATAAATAATAGTTAGATATATTTTTTTAATAAAATAAATGATCAAGCATATCTTAGAAAAATTCAACGGCACCATATCTTAGAAAAACGAAGGGGGTACATCTTGGGGAGTTAATATATCGATCATGATCATTCATAGAACATATAAGGCCAGATAAAACATCAGATTCAACACATGTTTTGATTAGATACCATACAAGAATGTGAAAAAAGAAGAAATAATAAATGCGTTATGTTGAACTGAATAACAAATAGCTAGCGATAGACATAGATCTAACACAAAACCGGCCTGCTGAAGGTACTAGCTAGCTAATCAAAGATTAGAACAACAGTATTAATCATTTACTTATTCTTGTGACAAAATCCCAATATTACGGCCATCTGCTACCAAACAAAACAAGCAAACCATGCATCATGATAAGGCTATCTTATGGACACTACCACAAGAAACCGGCCAGTTCAGTGTATCAATGTCCAAAGCAATCAGAACTCTCTCTTTTGCACCGTCATTGTGTATTAATTCCAGCTTTATACATATATGTAGGCACAAAAGAAACTACACCCGTCATTAATTCGTACAATCTAACAACCAAAAGCGGGTCGATCATGTATAATAAGTTGGCATCTTCTTTGATTGTCAAAAGCGAAAATGTGAGACGAAATATTAATTAATTTGCTCTCTCCGAAAATGAGTCAATGAGGTACACATGATATACACTAGTACATGCATGTACAATAAGTCTAGAGGTGCAGAATAGTAAAGGGCTATGCTGAAGAATCAAGTGGCATGCAGCCGTTCTAGTTATAAAGTTGTAGCTTCCATCTCTACTGATCCGTTCAATTTGCAACCAGGGAAATGTTGACAAATGGAAGAGAGAGAAAAGCATGAAGTGCACAACACACACAAGTTACGTTCAAGATGAAAAGCTTGCAGAAAATCAATTAATTAATAACAATTATATATTCTCACCAAGACCAAGCTGATCATCAAGCACTCCCTAGCCATCACATTTTTGGCGCAACGACTCCAATGTTTGAAAAGCATCTTGATAAATTCCGGGTGCTAGTTAAATATTGAGTACTAGTATATTTGTGCAGAATCAGTTAGATCAGTCATCATCATGGGTTGCTGCTGGGCATTGTGGAAGGGAAAAGGTCTTGCAGCAGGGCGTAGTCAGTAAAGTGATGCTGCTGAAGAGGAGGATGATCGTTGGGCGGCATTGCACCGCCAGCCGCAGCAGGAGGCGGCGGAGCAGAAGCAGCTACGCCCGGGAAGTACATGCTAGGGTTTGCGGCGGCGGCGGCCATGGCCGGGTGGTGGTGCATGAGGCCCATCAGCTCAGGGTGGAACCCCGCCGGCATGAGGTGCGACGGCGGCAGGCCGTGCACGCCGGGCATGAAGAGGTGGTGGTGGTGGTGGTGACCTCCGATGCCGATGCCGCCGCCGCCGCCGCGGAGGCTCGCCGGGCTGTGGTGCGTGTGCTGCCCTTCGTACGTGGTGATCACCGTGGAGGGGTCCTGGTACGACCGCTCCACCCGCTTCTTCACACCGCACTTGGGCGTCGTGCACCGGTAGTAGCTCCTGCATTCGAATTCGAATTGAATTGCATTTTGAAATTGGAGTACTTGAACACCATTGTGCCATGCAATTGTATGGCCCAGTAACATGGTATACTACGATATATGTTTGTGCTACAACAACTGGGTGAAATTAAGGTTTGTACATGTATATAGATGTGTACCTCGGGTATGGGCTGTTCTTGACTGCCTTCTGGCCGTACTTGCGCCACCGGTAGCCGTCCTCGAGGTGATCGACCTCGCTCTTGGTGAGGAACGCCACGCGAGGCTGCCGCTGCCTCTTCTCAGCTTTCTTCTTGGGCTTGTTCCTGTGTAGATGCATGGTACGAAATATCAAAAATAAGGTCAGGTGGATTAGCTAGGAACAGAGAGATGATATGGATTCAGAAGATCAGTTGATATTTCTGCGGTGACAAGCTCAATCAGGCCTAATTATTAGTTTGGGCTTTTTCAGAGCACCAACAATCAAACTAGCTAACTAGCTTGCTAGATAGGTAGGATCATGGTGGACTATGGGAATAGCTAGCTATTTCATGTTAGATTAGCACCAGGTTTTGCTACAAATTAAATAGTTGTTATTTTGATATATAGTATTAATTAGGGTCTAATAAGTTAATTAGCTAGCTAGCTAGATATCTGTTGGATTGCATGTTATGGGGCAAGATCAGCGTTAATTTTGCAAAAGTATTGAGGAACTATTGTAGATTTAGGTGGTTGGTGGTGATACGAAAATATATCTTAATTTGAATCATTTCTAAAAGGGGAAATCATAATATAATCTTCAAAGACATAGCAAGTCAAAAATTGAAGCTATAACTCGTAACAATTGATTCATTCTACGCAAGATCTATTATGGAGCATAGGTTGGTTGTCTATTAAATTAAATCGAATAGTAGCCCCATCGTCTGAAAGATCATATTGTAAATTGGGACAAAACGGAATCAGAAGAAAAGGGGAAGAAGAGGATAGACGGATCTACTAAAAAGAACCCTAGGGAACCAAAATTCTAGCAAACCCTAATGTTCACACCATGCATGCAGTAGAGAAAGCATAAAGAAAGAAAATTTCAGGTCGAATTTTGCAACTCCGCAACAGTATGACCTACCAGATCTAGCCCCAAGAAAGTATCCCCATCTCAAGACACGCATCAAAAAGGAATTAATCAAGCAAGAAATCAAGACAAGAATCAGACAAAGTATAGAGTAGAATCAATGGAAATTAACATACGGTTTCTTGGAGTTCTCTCCATCCTCCTCATCCTTGTCGTCCTCCTCCTCCGCCTTTGCCTGACCCTTCTTGCACCGGCGTGACGACTTGCCGCCCTCCGCCTCTCCGTCGCTGGACGAGAAGGATGCCGACGAGTTCGGCGTGGCCTGTGCCACGCCTTCTCCGGCGACGCCGCCGGTGCCCTGGCTGTCGTGGCTCGTCACATCCACCGACAGCTCCTGCTTGACCGCCGTGTCCTGAGACGACGGGCACGCCACGTCGAGGTGCCGAGCTAGCCCGGAGGGGTCCAATAACCCCTGCAGGTAGTCCGTGATGCTGGAGTACGGCATGATCTCGTCGGCACCGCCGGCGCCGACGACGCCACCACCACCCCCGCCGACGCCGACGCCGACACCCCCCGGCTGGCTGAAGAAGAAGCTCTCCATGTCGCTGCTGCTGTACACGTAATCAGCGCCTTCGCCGCGGCCGAGGTGACCGTGCTGGTGGTAGGGGCCATGGCGATCTCCTCCTCCTCCTCCTCCTCCTCCAGAAGACATGGGGTGTGAGAGTATGGGGGAGCTAGCTTATGTGTGGAAAGGAAAGAGAGGCGTGGAAGTGAGGAGGGTTTCAGCTTTCAACCGGTCTCGCCTCCCTTTTGATTTGTTTTTTTTTTCTTTTCCTTCGCTGCAAAAGGATAGGCGCAAGATACGACTTTTTGTGATGGAATATGTAAATCTGTCTCGGTGCGGCGTCTAGTGATCTTCGTTTCTATATATATAATACTCCATAATTCCAGCAGTACTATTAATATATATGCACACATATATACTAGCTCGCTAGTCGTCAATTCTTAATGGTAGAGACGTTTTATTAATGAAATCAGCGTGCTTAATTTAGATTCTTTTCGCATCTGTTGGTCAGGGAGGTATTAGGTATAAGACCGGCCAGTGTCAACGTAATTAAATTGTGTAGGGCCTGCTGTACTATGAATAGTTGAATCCACTTATATCTCATACAGTTCAGCTTACTGTATGCTGAATTAAGATACTATTTCCCGGTTGGAGTTGGTATATATTGTGCATAGCGTGCATATACTATGTACATGTTTTGTGTCCATTAATTTGAGCAATGTAACTCACTTACATCCACCGTGTTTTAACGGACATCTACGTGGATCCAGCCAAGAGTTCGAAACTGTGCATGTGAATTTCGATTCAAATGTTTATGCATATGATCAGGCATGCATCAAGATTTTAAATGATTTGCACAGTACACTACAGCTCTTTCTTGACATACACGTGCCACACAAGTACCGTTTTGAAGGATGACATGTATCCATACGTATATACAGCTGTACATATTTATGGTTGGATATTGGACGTACGGCTGTCACAGTACCCTTGCACACTGCACAGCTACCAAAATACTCTCATCTTGTTAAGGACAAATCTTTCATGATTCGGTTAAAAATTAGAGAAGAAAGACGTCAAAAAAAAAATCGAGAAGAATGTTCATTGCAATTGCCTTCTGATCTACACAATCTAGCATTGACCTCATGGTCCAATTGAATAACATGGAAAAAAATATAGTAGTATATGCGTGTGTATCTGTTGAGATGTGTCTACATCGAACATGTGTACGTCTACAAGTTTTTAATTTCTGTTGATTTCGTGGAGAGTTGACTTAACTCATCACTGATATTTTTTGTCTTTACTGCTTTTCATATAGTGAAATGGTCACTTCTTTTGCCGAAGTTAATCGTCGGCATATATATTTAGAGAAAGTTTAGGGATGAATATCCTGAAAACCGTATTTTTCTAGAGGAAGATGCATGGACACGAATGATTCTATGAGCTGTGGTTCGTCTATCTAATTAATTTTTCTAGTCGGTTGATTTTCACGTGGAAATATTGTTTTTTTATGGGTTGGTTATTTTCGAGTTAGGGTGTTTTTTTTTTAGTGGAAAAGGAGCGATGGTCTGGCAGCTGGAGGATGGCACCGCTCTTACGTTACGTAGTAGAGATAATGGATTCGAGTGTGTGCTGATCAAATGAAATTAGTCTGTAGGTGATCCCTCCTTTTTTTTCGCCATTTTTATGATAATGAGGAAACACAGAGATAAATGATAACGTAATTAGTTCCTAGATTAATTATAGAAATACCCCACTAGATCAATTAAGGTTTATATTATGGCTGCTTTTTTCCAAGACTGTTGATTGATGTGCTGTCTGAAGATCAAACAATATAAAGAAGTATAGCACCTTAATTATAGAAATACCCCACTAGATCAATTTAGAATTTTTGATTTTTATAAAAGACGGGTGCATTATATTTTACGGATGGAGTATGTAACATTCTTGACGCTGGCATAGTGATCTATACATACGGGAATTCATGTCAGCGAAACTTATTACTACATCACATATAGATCAACATTTTTTACAAGAAAAATAATGTTATGATTTTCAGCTGATCAACTCTTACAGTACTGTTTGGTATATTTTCTGGTAAAAGTGGAAAAATAACTATACCATTCAACATATATATTATACTTTTTATACACTAGAAGTATTACAAATTAAAGATATAGTTATTCCTTATTTGTCTCAACTCAGCCTCCCACGTTTTTTTTACTGTTATATCAGTCGCAACATGCATATTTGGTCACGGCTAGGTGTGATTTGGGATGCGAAGTATGTATGCTGACCATGAAACTATTTTAATCTCTCAAAAAATATCTAGCTCCTTTATTTAAAAACAATCCAAAGTTATAGAAAAATCTTACAAAATTTGACAACACTCACATGACATATATATATTACTTAACAAAATTTTAGGTATAAATAAACTCAACTCACATATCGAGATATAATAAAAAAAATAAACTTATATAAATAGTAGGGTACTGTTTGCATTCGAATTTATTTACTTTTCAATATGTAGGTCAAGTTTAAACTTAATTTTAGGGGATTGATAGTTGTGTATTACCAAATTATTTTTTAAAATATTTCACAACTAATTACATTAAATTTAAAAGAAAAAGTTACACGATGGGTATTTCCCTCGAGGGATTATGCTAACCCAGCGCGTGTTATTTGGTCTAGCTAATTTGGGAGTCATAAACGATACTGGAGATCGAGCTGGTACTTAGCTTAGAGAATTACGTACCTTTCTAGAACATTTTTATATTTTAAGGACCGTCGTTCGATTCCCTTCAAATCAAAATCCAACTAAAACATTATAAGATAGGAAAATATCTCCCTATTAGTAAAAACAAAATATATCTCCAGTAGCAACGAAATAAGCAGAGACCCGCCTAAAAAAACGGCCGGCGCACGTTGCCCCACAGCTACTGGCTGTTCTCGGTTGTTAGGGAGATCACGACTCTCATGTTTTCCTCCCATGCCACGAGTCACGGCCGGCCAGCGCCGCGGGCGTCGCGTCACACCACGAGCGCGCGCACAGTACACAGAATACAAGACGCCCGTACGTACAGCCGCGCAGCTACAGTCCCCCGTCACGTTGGGCTCGCTCGCGCGCGCGCGGCCTGTGCACTAACGACGTACGACTCTGGTGTACGTACGTGGTGGAGAGGCCGGCCACCGGGCACGTCTAGCGTAAGCTAGCGTATACCGGTATACGTCGATCGATCGGCGCGCCGCGCGGCGCAGCGCGCGTGGAGTCAAACTTCCCCGCGCCTGCACGTGCGCCATTAGCTAGCTAAGCCGGTCAAGCGCGCCCAAATCGGCAAACAACCCGGCGGAACCCGATCGACGTCGACGCGCGCTTGTCACCGAGCCGTGTACCGCTCAGCCGGCCACACGTGGCGTGGCCCGTCGGCCATCGCACCGTACGTGGAGGCAAAGCATCGATCGCCGTCTACAGCGACTCCTCCGGCCGGGGCCGCGCGCGAGGATGGGTCCCGGGTCCCGGGCATGCATCGATCGGGGCCGTAATTCATTCGCCGGCGTGCGTGCGTGCGCGCGCGACCGTGTGAACGGCCCGGCGCCGCGATAGTACGATCGAGTTCCGTGATTCCGTCTGGTTTCCTCCGCTGATCTCCAGGGGGATTTCCGCGCGTGCGTGCGGATCGGACGAGATCGACCCGGGGCCGGCCGGCCCGGGGGCCTGCGCGCGTCGGCAGGCAGGTCAGTTGAGGTGAGGTGATATGCTGTTGGCGTGGTGGGTCGTCGTGGACGCGCGGGGTGGGGGGGGAGGGATCTCGGATCGATCTTGTGCGTGTTCGTGCGGCGCGCGGCGCGCGAACGCGACGTATAGGTGGTGTAGCGCGCGCGGGTGGGGTTACGTGGTGGAGCTGAGCCCGGCGGCGCGCGGTTTGTTCCGCCGCGTGCGCGTTTTAGCTTCTTTTTCGGCTTCTTTTTTGGCGATTTGATTTTGATGCCTGCTCCCCGATGTGTCCATCGGGTGTCGGTTCTACCAGAGACAGCGGGGCCGGGCCATGACTCGGACAGGTTTGGAGTTTTTCGCGGGATCGGTGCCAGTGGAACGGAAGGTAACGTAAAATAGGTGCTGCTTCCTTCAAAAGGTGAGGGTGAGCCGGCCGGCGAATATGCACGCGCGTGTACCCGCTCGAATACTCGGTCAGCTAATGAGATGATCTGGGCGTCCGTGGCTCGGTGGCGGCTACGTTCAGATTCAGCTTCATATGCATACCGTACGACTGTCAATTGTCATGATACCGACGGTTACCTTTTTCGTCGGGTTGAAATATAAATGCTAATAAGATGCGGCAATGGTGTTAGCGTAGCAACGCGAGGTATCTGTGTGAAAATGAGGAGGAATTCGTGACAGAGATGCTGATTGCTGAGCGGGCCATATGGCTGGCATTGCCGACCAAACCGGTGACTAGTCTACTAGTACCATACTGGTACAGTGCTACTCATTTCTGAGCGACTGTTGTTTTGTCCCATGCAGGCTGCAGGCTGGCCTGATCAATCGGGCTGTCAAAAATGTCCAGCCCAAACTCTATGGTAACGCAGCCCAATATAACTACGCTCTTTTGGGCCCATCAGGGCTCTCCTCAAGTTAGAGTCGAAGTGGCCCACGAACAAGCCAATATTACCCCCCAAATCACCGAACCAGGAGGGATCAAACCCAGAACGACACATCCCCACAGCCCTAGGGTTTCTGTTCGGCGACCCCCCCGAATCGAATCAAGAGGGAGGTGCCATGGCGTCGCGGCCGTCGCTGAAGCCGAAGCCCAAGGCCAAGGGCGGGAGGAAGGGATCCCCGGCGGCCGACGAGGAGCAGTCCACGGCCGCGGCGGCGGTGCGGTTCGTCAAGGAGTGGACCACGTGGACCATGAAGAAGACCAAGGTGGCGGCGCACTACGGCTTCATCCCGCTCATCATCGTCGTCGGCATGAGATCCGAGCCGAGGCCCTCCCTCGCCCAGCTCCTCAGCCCCGTCTGATCTGCGATCGCCTTCAAGCCCTAGATGCGATCGATCTGCCCCCTTTACTATCGCTTTAGTGGTGACTTTAGTAATAGTTCTTTCTTAGATCGGGCCTTCTGAGCTGTTGATGCTGCTGTGCGGATTTAGAGGTTTTTGCTATATGAATCTAATAATGTTATATGGGTGGATGCCTCTTTGGATTAAACTCTTGCTATTATTGTGCGGGTCATGGATCTGCTATTAATACTTCGGTATGGTATGGAGAAATTTTCTGTGTTATTTGTATATTCCTACATGTTTATGCTTCTGTGTGACCTATTTAGCTTTCCGATCCGTTCTGATTGAAGTATTGAACTACTCAGTAAGTAAGCATTTGCTTTCCTTTGCAGCGTTTTGTGTGATGATCTGGTTTTCAGTATTCGCCTGAAAAGTGACATCACACAACGCTGCAAAGGAAAGCAAATGCTTACTACTAATCACTTATGATTAGTGACATAAAACTGGGACAATTATTGTGTGTTTTTGTGGATGTGGATAACTTGATTTGCAAAACCGCAAGCTCGTGGTGGCGAGTAAAGATTCAGAACTCCCATTGCCTAATGAATTGTGGTGGACTATGCTAGCAGCGAAGTGGATGCGACCAGGGTTTTCGTTTTGACGAAAGCCGATCGAATACTGTGAAATTTTGAGGTTGACATAAGATGCAAGTAGATTTTGGATGAAATTTCAAATGGTTCTTGAGAATTCAAATTTGAAACAATAATTCAACCAGAATTTGATCAAAACAACCATCCTCAATTTGATCTTACTGCGTTTTTCTATTGATTTTTATTTATAGGAAAAAAAAAACCTGCCAAACACGGGCAGATCCAATTTACAATAAACTTGTCCGTGAGCATTGCAAGCTAAGCTTCCACAAGTGCAAGTAAGAAATCAGTCGATTTACTTCACAATGTAAAGGGGCTTCATATGTGTCACTTCATATTGGTAGAATGAACAGCTTTATTGCTCTGTGCAAGTAAGAAATACGGAGTACTAACATACAGAAGCAGCGCTGTATCTATATTGTCTCTACATCGACAAAACAGATGACATTCACCTTCAGAAACACAAGAAGCCACAACAACTCACTTCTCCAGATGAAATATACGACAATGCTTCTTTTCTCCACCGAGCCACCATAAATACATCCTTAAAAAACTCCAGCCTGTGCTCTCCGTGCTGTATATGCTGTTGAGGATGTTCAAACTCATGCTTCAACATTCCCGTTAAAGATGTACCAAAAAACTTTAGGACGTTCAAGGATTTGGTATGACAAGCAGAGAAACTGACAGGCTCATCACCAATATAAAATGCTCAGGATCAAGAAAGCCCAAATTTGGACAAAGCTGACTGAAACAACGTTGAAAATGCCTCTGCAGCGGTCCCATCATCAGCCTTAACTTTGATCTGTGCCTTCGCTGATGCTGTGTTGACGATACATTCTACAAGGAAGAAAGCGGCAGCACCATCTTTTTGAGCATAGAAAAAGAACTTGTAGTTTGGGGGCTGGCCACCTGAAGCAATACACTGAATGTAGTTGTTTTGCATATGTCGAATGAGTGATTGAGGATTCATCAATGATGCTGCTCCTTGTGGACTTAATGAACATTCCTGACAACATACAAAAGCGCACAATGAAAGAAAATTTAAATTGTATAAGGGTCATAAGGCGAAGCAATTAGAACAAGTATTAACTTCAGGCTTCCCGATCGACAATGAATTTATTGCATTAGAATTAAGGATTGCTATCATAAGAAAACAATAGCACTTTAACCAGGCCAATCATTACTCAGAACATATAACTGCTGATTTCAAACACCTCATCAGAGTGACTTTCATGGGAAGACACTTAGTATTTAGATTTAGACAATAGCAGCACCCCATAATTTCATGCTAAAATAGTACAAATTTGAGTGAGCAACTACAAAAAGGCTACATGAGCATGTTGCTGTACAAATAATCACAAAATGCATGGGAAAGAACCCAAAAGCAACATACCTGAGACAAGGATAAGGCCAGCTGGCCCCATTTCTTCTGGAAAGTACCAGGATCCAGCACAGGTTTTGAGTTGAGGGTCAATGCTGGAGTTGGTGGAGGTGCGGAGGCTTGTGGAACACCAAGCCCAAGAAGGTCATCAAGACTGAAGTTGGACTGTGACGAATATGTAGGTGCACCAGGATTTATTAGTGAAGTTTCAGACGGTATTTGCGAACTAAGCAATGATGGACCACTCAAGTCTGAAGGAGCATTGTAGGTAGAGGCAGAAGAACCATTGCTGGTAGCTGTTGCATTGTCCTCTTTATCCGAAGTACTTAGCAAAAGATCATTATCACTTTCTTGATATCTTTGGGCTGAGATGGTGTTTTCCGTTGTTTCTGCCCCGACAGCCAAATTCGTAAGATCCTCTGAGTACTCAAATGGTCCACGATGCTCCTTGTCAGTAAACATGTAAGATGGCTGCCAAATGCAAAGATAATGTCATATTGATACTTCACATGTATTTGTTCAATAGTAGCACGAGTAATTATATTAGAGTAGCTAACACCAAGAGAAGTACATAATGGACTTGTACAGAACTAGTAAAGTAACAATACTGATAAAAGTATCCAGTAAATGCATTATTAATATTTAGTTTTGTTAGCAATAGTTGAATATAAAAAATATATATACCTTCTGATATACCACTGATAGGCTGTTGAATTCATCAAATATCCGATCTTTGATTTCACTGCTCTGCGTATCTGCAAATACAGAGACAGCTTGCTTGGGAGGGTTTACAACACGTTCAGCAACAGCAGGATCATACTGCAAAAGCCTATAGTAGAAAAGTGCTCGGTCATGAACATCCTGCAATCAATTCTTGGCAGTTAAGCTAGAGCTCATAGAAATGTTACAGTAATCAAATTATTATCAGAAAAAGATCTTGACCTGGTGAGTGTCAGATAGACCAGAGGCTAATGTAGCTCCTAGTGCCATTTGTGTCTCTGGTGGTCTCTTAAAGAAACATTTCATCACCGCAGTCAGGAGATGCAAGCGAACCTGCAAAGTACAATATTACAGGAATAATGAAATAGAATTCAAAAACAAGTAGCTACAGGCATATGATGGTCCAAAGAAAGGGATAGAATTTTACAATAATGTCCAATGGCTCACTAGGTATAAGATAGCAATTCAAAAGAAAAAAAAAACAATAGAATCACCCTTAGTTTTTGGTGCCATAATATGTGAATTTCAGTCTGGAACTTTTATTTTGACACCCTTCATTCCACTGACCAGTGGACACTCTGCCATTCAGCTAATCTGTAACAAGCCAGGCTCTACTCTCCACACATGGGAGTCAGCAAATGTCAAACCCTGCAATAGTTAGTATTTATGCCAGTTCTGACTGATTCACTACTTTAGCCATTATCTCAGATACTCCATGAAAAAAAAAAGAGAATATAAAGAAGCACCCACTTTTCTTATGACAAGGTAATTTCAGTTGGATAACATGAAAGAAAACACAATGGTGAAGAGAAGAACATTGATACTACCTCAGGAGAGTGCTCTTCCTCCCAATTTTCAACGAGACTCTCAAGAATGTATGGAGCATCATGCATGTCTTGTGAATATTCTCCTAACATCCATATAAGAGCTGCTTTGCCTTTTGGCTCCTGAATATTTTTGCTACTGATGTTTCCAACAACTGCTATACAATCATGGCTCCATTGAGGATATTTCCTCAAAAGATCTTTCACCAAGACCTACATTTAAGTTTTTACTCAGGAACAAAGACACCCGAGTTGAATGTACTTCATCCTTAGTGAATGATGAACAGTTAAAATACTATTAAAAAAAACTTACAAGAGTTTCAGCCGTTACATAATCCTTGTCCATTTCAAGGAATTGCAGAAGCCTGTCAACAATAGCATTCACATCATACTGCTGCAGCGCTATTTTCCCAACTGCTCGAATAGACTCACGTGCGATTGGTACATCAACATTTCCAGCATATTCACACAACTCAGTTACTGGAACGAAAGAAGGCCAAAAAATTGTATAAACATAACGAAAATCATGGAGTTAAAAATATATCACATATGTCGTGAGATATGCCGATATATATAATCAGTGGAAACAGATATCTGCTGTACCAATTTCATAGGTGTTGCTCTCGTTTGCTATAGCAGTCAGCATCTCAAGTTTAAGCTTCTTGACATATGAAGGATCACTGAACTGGCAGTAGAAACTTTTGTAGTCGGAGGAAAATAGCATTGGAGCACGCATCACCAAAAGATGCAAGTGGCATAGCACAGAATATGATTGTTCAGGACTCCCAGCTCCTACAAGAGTAAGCAGTGGTGCTTTTATACGCTCATAAACCTACAATGGAGTATGTAAACAATGATTAGAAAGATCATCAGTCATGTCTCTTCTTTCATACTATAAAGTGTACAAAACCAATGTCACAAATGAAATCCATACAACAAAAAGGTATAAAAATCCAAACAGTCCAGGTGATCTCAGATCAGAGTGAAGAAATTATCAGACCATATAAACTTCCAAAGCATTTATTTGTAGCTTTAGTTATGCAAAATGGAATTTCAGTATATCTGTATGCATAACAGTGACAAACTTCCACTAGCGTAAGTATCAAAACTATGCTGCAAGAGTAAGACCTGCTGGTGAACATCAGTCATTGACATTGTCAAGTGGAGAAAAACTTTGATTGTTGCCAAAACAACAGCTCCATTTGCATGCTGAAGTCTGTCCTCAAGAAGGTTCATGATGTCAAAAATTTCGTTGTTATCAGATGGTAGGAAGTTTGACACTAATTCTAGAACGAGGCACTGTGCCCACTCACTGAACTCTTTGATCCTGCAATGACAAATAAAACAATAAGTATGCACGGAATAGAGTTATTGAGTACTCCCTCCGTCCCTAAAAGAGTGTAGTTTTAGCTAGTCAAAGACATATTAAGCACAAGGTTAAAACTTAAAAGATTACTATGCCCATTAATTCGAAGAGAAAACGAGGGGGAGAAAACAATGAGGGAGGAGGAGAGAATAGTATTGGTTCAGTGGCTAAAAATGAGAAGAAAAAGATAAAGTAGTATTAAAGAAGTCCAGTGGACCACTCTAAAACTACACTCTTTTAGGGAAAAAATCTTAGGCTAAAACTACACTCTTCTAGAGACTGAGAGAGTAGTTAACAGAAAAAAAAAAGTAGGTGGTAATCTACCTGTTAAGAAGGTAAAATACTACTGGCTTGCTATATAGTGTCTCAATCTCCCTTGCAGCTTCCTCTGATTTAGCTGCTTCTAGGGTCCAGATTTCCTGTAATGCATGCATGCAATTGGCAACTACCTGCAAATTCACAAGTGTAATCAGCCACCTAAAAGGATAATGTAACTCTCTCAAGTCAACAGATACTAGCAATTCAGTTAAAGCTTTTCACAAAGTAACAAACAAGCATAGTACAAAAAGTCATGGGCAAACCGTGTCACTCTACCTGGTATAACCACAGTTTATACAGTGAACAGGTGGGTTTGATAATATTATATTACAATGTATTTTGGATTGGATCTGAGACTACACATATGAGTGAATGTGCAAGATCACTTACAAATCAGAGGTAAAACCCACTTGGTTAGAAGCCTCACAGGCAGGAAGAGGCCAGATGTCCCTGGTTTGATCCCGCTCAGCTCCAAACTTTAACAAAAATATATTTTTACTTCGATTTTCGGACTGCCAGTCCAGTCCGGTTTTTGCTTACTATGTTAGTGAGTACTCCCTCCGTCCCAAAAAAAAGCCAACTTCAGAAGTTGGCTTTTTTTTGGGACGGAGGGAGTAGTCGGTAAACTCAGTGAAGTCAAATCAAGTACTCTGTGGATAGCTTCTATTGTAAACATCAAGAAACGTGGAACTGGTCAATTTCTCGGTTTTCTCATTAACATTCTTTTAAAGTTGGTCATAAATGTCCTGTGAAAATAAGTGATCGACACTAGATAAACATAAAAACATCTGGCCGTTCTATCCAGCAGGTCTTAGCAACAAATCCTTCAGATTTTGAGTCCTCTGTGTGCATCTTTACTAGTTATATAGGAAGCAAGGAATTGGTGGAGTTGATGTTGATCTAATGTGAATTAGGCATGAGGTAAATTATTTTTATTTATACATGAGGTAAATTATTTTTATTTGTGTAATGATTGAATTCATGTTTTTCTTTCTTTTTCTTTTTTGAGAATTGATACAATGCATGGACAAATATGCTAGTGTACCAAGAGGTCCGACCACCTAGAAGCTGTGGAAGTTGCCAACCATAGCTTATTGTCCTGGGCTCCTGGCTACTCTCCTATTAGTATTATATATAACATGAGTTTACCACTCACTTGACCACCAATGACCGATTTAAATAGTGAACCAGCTGTTGGACCAGCAAACTAGCAAGCCAAACACCTGGGCGGTTCAACACCTACTGTGGTTTCAATTACTTTGTGTAGAACACAATATTACTCATGGAACAAAAAGAATTACAATATGTTCTAATGATAAATCATAAATGGCAAAATTGAGATGTCTTTAAACATTAAATATAACTAAAAAACTGCAATATAATTCTTGGTAAATACTATCTCTGAAGTACCCTATCTAGTTTGGCTAGTGAACACTATATAAACCTACTATGATGTATTATACTGTTGAAGGCATTGTGAGAAAACAAGAACCCAAGGGTACAAGCAAATTGCTGTTGAATCTAGAATAATTGCACAAACTGCAGTATTTAGTGTGTGTGAATTTGTATATTCAGGTCAGGATTTCCTTCTTGACCATGTGTACTTTGTTTTTTCCTCCTTAACGACATAACATGCAGCTCTCCTGCGTTGTTCCAAAAAAAATTGCAGTGTTTAGTATTTCTCCTATATGTTCATGTGAGAAAATCCATAGCCAATCGTGCATTTGGAGTGGAAAGGCGGAGTATTTGTTAGATATAAAAAAGCATACGGCTGAGACGACTGACACTACTCTCACAAGGTACAATCATTTGAGACTTAAAGTGTGTGACCAATTTCTTAAGTTGTACACATCTGAATAATATTAAGAGTTGTGTAACTTTATTCAAAAGGTGTATAGAAAAATAACATCTTATACAGGCAGTCAGGAACAATACTGAATGTAGGGCTGCAATCTTGTAAAATGTGGCCATGTATGGGTTTTTCACATCCTATATAATGTTTCTTTCAGTTTGGGATATAGATTCATATAATATCAAATACAAATTACGTGCAGATAGATCTAATATGAATATGGTCATGAATGCAGGTGGATATTATGCATGAACATTCCAGAAATGTTAAGCACATAATAGATATATACATCAATAATATTGTAGGAATTTATGTTGGCAAATACTGAAACAATTGTTCCAAAATTTATAAATCATACGCATGTAAAATGTAGCAGGCAAACGGAATATCAAAAGTACACTTCAAAGGTGTGGCGGCATGGTGAGGCAGGGACTCTCAAGGTGGCAACAGCGTGCAACAATGAAAAATGGACAAGAGCGGTAAAAAATGGGGATAGCAAGTTAGAAACAGAACCAATAAAGGCAGCCAAGGTATCTATCCTCTCAGTACCATTTTTACCTGTGTTCAGACTCTTATTCTTGCAAAGTTTTATTTGAGTACCATGGTATCTATTTTCCCAGAAGCCCTGCTTGCTTCAGCTAATTCACTGGCTTATAAACCAAAAATTCTAAGCCTTAAGTAACAGACAGCTTTTCCACAGGGACTTTTAAAAGCCAAAAATCATGATAGAATTAATAACCAGAAGAAAATTATGACTCTACCCTTCAACTTGTGGCTGAAATCTTAAAAGCCTAAGCCAAAACAAGAATGTTTTGAGCAAAAATATATGAATTCGCCTAATCGCCTCCAAATCCTTCCCAGAAATCAAACCCACAAAGATGCATGATCAGATTGGTTCGGAGTTGATTTCTTCCATTATGTAACCTTAAAAGAATAGGGTGTATCTAGGTTCAGTAGTTTTTTCTTGACTAGTATTGTGGTTTCACTTCAAGGCTTCAAGCTACTTCAGCATGTTAAGTCACTATACTTTCCATCACAAAATATGTCGGTCCAAGTAATTACCAACAACCTATATGATCAATCAGATCAAAATCAAACTATTATCAATGAAGATTAATATCACTAGCATGCAGCTTCATTAGGCATTGCCCTCCACCTGTTCTATTAGACAAACTGCAAAGTAGATAACGATTGGCCGGCTGCATGCTGAACCAAATTTCAAGTTCCAGCTCACATCGGCATGCAAGAAGTATTAAATCCTTACTGATTGACTACCAGTTCCAACTTTAAATCAGCACTACAGATGTCATAGACTTTCAGGTGGTAATTAAACGGTATTGTGAGCACTATAATCTATAGATAATGAATCATTGCAACAGGTAGCAGCATCATAGTTGCATTATAATAACATCATTGTTTGTGGAATGGAAACTCACCTGTGCATCAGGATCAGAGAGCATAAGCGCTTTGAGCGCCGCAGGCAAGTCAGCATCAAGGCAGGCGGTGGCAGAAATGTGATACAGCTTCGCAGCACCAACAGCAGCGATCATCCGGACGTAAGCACTGGGGTCCTTGAGCCCAGTGGCGAGCGGCGAGACAAGGTACTCGACGAGGTTGGGAACGCGGAGGGAGCAGAGGCTGCGGAGTGCCAGGCCGCGTATGGTGGGGTCCTGGTCGTGGCAGTCGCGCTGGAGGAAGTTGATGGTGAGGAGCGCGAGGTCCGGGTGGTTGCGCGCGTGGACGCCGACGTAGAGGTAGCACATCTTCTTGAGCACGACGTCGGAGGTGGCGGAGCAGAGCACCATCTCCCCGAACGCCGCCGACACGTCGATGCCGGCCGTCATGCAGGAGATCACCCGCTTGAAGACGTCCCTCCGCTGGTCGTCGGCGTCGGGCGCGCGGCTCCCCGCCAGCTGCCGCAGCTGCTGCTTCAGATCCGCCACCTCGCTCTTCCTGCACATCTCAACTCAGAAGTCCCCCCCAAATTGGTCAGTTTAGGGTTCAGGTTGGGGATGATAGAGATGCCGTCAGAAGTGAAGGAGCAGGAGGGTGGCGCACCCGGATGGCTGGGACGGGGAGGCGGACTTCGCCGCCGAGGGCGCCGTCGGAGCCATGGCGGATGCGGCCGCGGCGATGGACGCTTGGATCTGGGTGAGCCGTGCGCGTGAAGAAGACGACGAGTACACGCAGTGGTGGAGCTTTTCCGTTTTCTCTTTGGTGGGAACTTGGATCTGGTTCACGCGAGGCTGACAAGTGGGCCCATTATCAAAATACGCCTTCCTGTGTCGTTGGCGGAAATCATCATCGGTGTCTCTGTAATGAAGAAGAGACGGGGAAACGGCTCTTCAGCTTTTCTCCTCCGCGGAACCCACCTAGCCGCCGCCGCCGCCGCCGCTTATGGCGATGGACGGGAAGGGCAACGCGCCGCCAGTCCGCCGGAGGAGGATGCAGCGCAGCTTCTCGCCATGGATACGACGAAGCGACCTCTCCGGCTAACCGCGCCTTCGTTTTCTTTGTCGCTTTCTTCGTGCTCGGTAACTAACCCCTTCCTCAGGAACCAGTCTGATACAGTGAATGTTTCTAGTTTACTGCCGTATCTTCTCGCTAATTGGGGGGCGACCGATGGAATTGTGTTGGTGAACTCATTACTGTTATTATTGGACTGTTCTGCGATTGCATATGGTCAGTTGCTCTCCATGATCTCTAATTCATGTCTTCTTTTTTAAAAAAAAAAACGATCTCTAATTCATGTCTTGTACAGTGAAAATTGAAAAATTGATGTTGCATATCGTCATTGCTGGTTCTATCTATTGCACGGCTTCTCGAGTGACATTTTTAGATGGTGCTATTTCCTCCGTCATCTTTGTACTGTTGAGTGATGCCAATTGCCAAATGGATGTGTCTTCATGGATTATCAGTGCATCACATCTTCCAATTCATGGTTTGGTCATGTATTATGCAGCGATGCATAAGCAAACAATCATCGGCAAAATTTGCCTTTAACTGTACCCTGGGTGGAATACATGAACGTTGTGAGACATACCATCATTGGTTTTGAATTGCCTTAAATGTGAGCGTCATAGTAATGTCTAGTGCAGTCTCATAGCAGCGCAAAACCGCCCATACACCTGGTTGAACAACAGTCTCATTTTTCCAAGACTAGCAAAATACCTACGCAAAACCAACAATTTTCCCTGATTTCTTGCTATGTTTGGCTTACAGGAACAAAATCTTGTTTATATTACCACAAGAAAATAAAATAAGGTGATTCTTCTATGCTTACAAAGCAGATGGTCATAGCCAGTAATTTACGACAGTGTCAAAATAAAGTACTAATCTAGAGTTCTAGACTATATGCAACAAGGGTACTGAATGGTGCTAATACAAATTAATTTGCTAGTGAGTTCATGGTTTTGGAAGATAGCAAAGTTTTAATGTGATACTTATCTGTATTCACTCCTATTCTCTTCTCTAATCCGCGTTGTATCGTTTCCATCTTAGCATGTGTCTATAGGACACGCATGACCTACTTTACAACCAAATTTGTTATTTCCAAGTTTGTCTTAGTGCCTAAATTCTACTATCTAGAGGACCGTTCTAATTTTTTAAAGAAATGTCAATTCAGATGTTGTTTTTTTTTTGTATTGTTATCACCTCTGTACATTTGGGGTGTTGGTTAATTTCCAGCTAGTTTGTATGGAAAATAAAATTTAGAATGATGTGTTAGTATCTCACTTAAAATGCTATTGACTTCACTAGGGTAGATGCTATTGGCAGTACAGGAATGAGTTAAGAATTTGTATGTGTGTTTATCAAGACCACTCAATAAGTGAATCTACAGCAGAATAAGTACTCATTAGTCATTTTCAATAAGCTAAGGAATTCTTAGAAGCTGCTGCAGTAGCAGCATATTATTTTTCTCAAAGCATTTCAATTCTCAAAAGTTTATAGGTCCTAAGTAGCTAGTACTCCCTCTGGTCTCAAAAACAAGTTATTTAAGAATGCGTGCAGTCACACAAGTTAATTTTGACCATAAAAATCATTCAAAGTATATATTTTGGGTATATAAAAATGATATTCATGTTTGTTATAACAAGAGCTTTCATAATATTACACTTGTGTAACCTTTTTTTTAATATGTGCTAAAGAACTAGGTAGTCAAAGTTGTATATATTTGACCATGGAAAGTCCAAAACGACTTGGTTTTAAGATCAGAAGGAGTAAAGTACTCCTGGCAATATAGATTCTGAATATTTTATAAGCTTGCAATATTAAGAATTCATGTATGTTTTCTTGAGTCTTGACCTTCTCCTTGTTTTCCTGACTTCTATATGATGATAAGTCCAGTTAGCGGAATTTGAACATAATGAATAATACTTGTGATGAATGGATTGTAATGTAAATTCGTTCTCTCCAGGGTGGAGGCTGGATCAGGAAAGTTAATTACTAATTAGGCTCCAGCTTTTAAGCCTAATATTACATGCAAAGGCAACTTTTATAGTTTACAGTATCTGAGTCTGCAAATGTCTTTAAAACATTGGTCCGTCAAGCATTGTGGTTAGCTGAGCAGATACTGCAATTACCAATGGAAGACATACTTGTATTGACTGGTTAGCTTGTTGAGAATTTTAATATGGCTTCTAAGTTTGGTTTGATGAAACAATTAGGTAGCGGATATGATAACAATCCGGCACAGGTAGGGTTGGCTTGCCCGGACCCCAACAGTTCTTGGCACACCCACTCAGTGAAAGGCCCAATCTCCCTAAAAGACTAGTCCAATAGGGGAAGAGTGGCTCTCCCTTTTAAGGTGGCTCCCTCCTCCCAAGCTAAGCAATCAACAGTTCTTGGCATACCCACTCAGGGAAAGGCCCAATCTCCCTAAAAGACTAGTCCAATAGGGGAAGGGTGGCTCTCCCTTTTAAGGTGGCTCCCTCCTCCCAAGCTAAGCAAGGTAGTGGGATTATTCAAAGGCTCACACGGTCGCCGCCCGACTTTAGTGTCTCTGCCAGCGGGTAATAGTGGAGGATGTCCTCATCATTCCCACCCCCTTAAACAAGGGCCCAGCTCTGATACCAAATAATAACAATCCGGCCCAGGTGGGGTTGGCCGAAGCCCAACAAATTAAGGTTGCCCGGACCCTAACAGTTCTTGGCACACCCACTCAGGGAAAGGCCCAACCTCTCTAAAAGACTAGTCCAATAGGAGAAGGGTGGCTCTCCCTTTTAAGGTGGCTCCCTCCTCCCAAGCTAAATAAGGTGGGATTATTCAGAGGCTCACACGGTCGCCGCCCGACTTTAGCGTCTCTGCCAGCGGGTAATAGTGGAGGATGTCCTCATCAGGATATATGGATCAGGAGTAGTATAATTAATGGCCTGGCAGCTGACCCCTTTTTCTTAAAAAGATCATCCTGCTTAAACTTCAAGGTTAAAATTCTGCTGCCATCTTCTGGTAATAGAAAGAATGCAGACAATAGTTATATATCAAGAACATTGCATTGTCCATATGTATTGATGAAGACAAAATTTCTTACCAGCATGAACTGCTGGAGTGAGATCATGCCTGAGAACGCTGTTTTGTTTCTTTTATTCTCACAACGTACAGTTGTGCCGAATGGATTAATTTGCATGACAAGCACACTCTCTAATAAATGACAAATATTCTAATTTGCAGAACGATGCCATGTCCATTTAGTTGAAAAAGAACAGCTGGAAGGCCCTTCTGTAAACTGTAGTTGAAATAAATAGCATATGTACTGTAAAATTTATTATCAGTCTTCTGTTTGACCAATCACTGTTTATTTTCACTGGAGCTTGCTTCCTTCATTCGTGAATCGTGATAATGGAAAGTTCTCACTTTCCGCATAGATGCCCTGCAATAGCAAGAAATTTGATGTAGCTGACTGCCTCACTTTCTCGGTCGTCTTTCCTGCTTCCTTCCTGTTTTGCACAGTTCTTATCTTCTTCAAGTGTGTTGGGGCAGATCACAGTGAAACTGTGAAGGCTTATCTTACCCTACCTAAATCACCATACATAGTAGACTGAAAGAGAGTGCTTCCTGGTATAGTAAATCACAGTAGCTCCATAGGTCTTCTCTTTTCTATATGCCCATCTGGGGATGGAAGTGTGTTGGGTGATGCCAACTCATTGACATGTCCCACTCCCAACTTCTTGTGCTTATTATTACCATTGTACACAAGTGTACCACCAATTTTGTGGGGGACTGAACTAGTATCTGATAAGTGGGATGGATCAGGATCTGATCTGCCCAGTTACATCGCACACACTACTGCAGTGTTAGTGCTTGATTGTGGACACGTGAAAGTTTTTCCAATGGGTGTCTGTGTTTTCTTCCTTTTCACAATCTTGGGGTTTAACTATAATACACGTCCGAATCTTTCTGATATTGTATTGGCATAATCATGTCTGGTATTCTGTGTTAGTAAATTGTGCTTTGTGTCTGGTTAGCCCACTTGCTTGCTACCAGTTTGCGTGATCTCCTTGTGTCATACTACTGTAAGTTTTGGTTACGTCCATGCTAAATGGAACAAAGCCTTCTATTGTTCATCATGCTACAATTTGCAATTTTTTTCTTACTTATTTGGCAACATTTGGAGCAAGACTCATGGAACTCTTTTGTGGTGTTTCTCAGGACAAACTAGCAGACAGGACAGGGGACCAATATGGATAATTGTCATTAACCATGCCTCCCCTGTTTATTCAAGAGGTTCTTCTCCCAAGTATCCTAACTAGTAGCTTTTAGAATGTCTGGTAGTAACATCAGTACATGACTACATGTGATGGTTATTGCTGTGAGAAACCTTTTTAGCTACTGCCATGATTGATCATTTGTTAGTGCCATTAATTATATTCGCATCCATCCATAACCGAAACATCATGACGATTTCAGCTATATTGACACTTGATCACCAATCGACATAGATTGTCTCATATACGACTAGTATTGCAATTAGTACATGTTTGGATGTCGCTATTTATGGCTATTGTAGTATAGGAAGATGACAGGATGTTTCTGAGCCAACGACGCGATCTCTACAGCTGGGACCCTGGGATCCTACAAGTCGCGTATATATGGCCGTGCACTCAGCGGCGGAAACGTTGATTTCAGAACCAGGGTTTTGTTCGCGTTCATTAATTGCGCCCGTTAAGCATGCAGGGCCTTGCGAGATCACATGCGTCTATCAATCTGGCAAATCTCATAGGCTCTCAAATGCATCCATCTATTCCTTTCCATCCATTGATTATACTCAATTATACTCAAACTAGTGGCAAGTGATACTCCAGTTGGATTTGGAAGCGAACGGTGAACTGTGCGTCTGTGTGCCTGACTGACTGGCTGGCGTCTTTGCAGCGGCCGGACCGCGGGAGCCGCGCATCATGAGAAGTTCAGCAACCCACGTTGCCGGGCACCCATGGGACTTCAGGCAGGCGTACCGCCTTGCAGCGACTGTCAGTCATCCGCTGCTGTTGCTACAGTGCTACTGTTCGACGCAGATCCACGCCTACATATGCCCCGCTGGCATATGCCGCAGCAGAAGAGAAGAAAAGGGTCGTAACCTGCGTCAGCATCCAAAGGCCCCCAATCGAGGACATTATTCACGGTAAAGCAAACCACTGCTCAGGTCAGGACTCAGGAGTGGTCTCGGAAGGGGGAGAGCGTCTCGTACAGTCTATAACGTGGTTTTAGGTTGTGTTTGGTTCTCGCATTCTCGGCTATACTTTACAACTCTTTTATCAACAAATATTGTTATACTTATCTAAATTGAGATTGATCAAATTCTTAGCAACACCTTAAAGATCAAATTCCAAGTTTAAGGAAATCTTTGCCAACACTTTTTGAGCCAATGATGTTTGAGACCCAATTTATTGAAAGAGAATTTTGCCACAGCTGTTGTTGCAAGCAACCAAACAGTTGCTAATGTAATAAAACTTGCTTAACCTTAGGTATGGCAAACTATGACAAAGTTTGGTTGGCAACCAAACAATCCCTTAGGCCCGTTCTTTTATGATTTCACCTCGTGTTCGATAACACGTTTTTTAAACTGCTAAACCAAGTATTTTGTGTGAAAGTTTTATATATATAAGCTATTTTAAAATATTAGATAGATCCATTTTTAAAAGTTTGTAGTAATTCAAATTTAATTAATTATGCAATAATGGTTTTTTATTTTGTATGTTCTAACTTTATATTATTTTTATGGGAAAAGGGGGATTTCATTAATCATGAATCTCATACTGATCCTGAATGATCATCTGTTTGGTGAGGGTATAATCATGATCCAGCCAGAAGTTTGACATCTTCTGGGTTCAAGCAATACTTATTAATTCATGACTAACTCTATTTTGATCTCTATGAATCTTCTTAATTGTGAAATTTCTCATTCCGAACAGGAGCTCCTTCGTCTCTCTGATCACAAAAGCAAGAGATCTGTCCATTTTGCCATTTAGCAACATTTGAATTACCGAGAGGCAATCAGTGTATAGTAGTATCACCGATAGCTAGGATTGTCCATTGCAGTGCCATTAGTATAGAAATGAACATCATCTTACTCGATCATCAGCTCTCCACGGTGGAGGCACCGTGAAGGTGGATGACGGCAACCACAAAGGTGGATGACTAGCCAAGGCCCGGCCAGAAGGCACGTACGATTGTTCGGATTGTTCGTTCGCTGAACCTTTCCAAGACTCACCCTCGGCCGTACAGACGTGCGCCGTATATGGATAACCTTCTTTTTGTCGCTCGGATTCGTTTGAGCAGTGACTCACCTATCATGCGTCTGCATGCTCATCTGGATCGGCACCAGAACAGTGGTAGGCCGGAATTGGTAGCGTCCCATCTGCACCGGATCCGTTACGCGACACAGTCTACTGGAGTAGCTCTCCCCTTGTGTTTGTGTGTGACCACAGCCAGCGCGTACATTGGCCCCGTTCAGTTGTGTTTCCACGTGCATGGTACACCTGCAGGAATCGCAGAGATATCTCTGCGTGACAATAATATCTCTGCGTGACACTACTCTAGCTCCGACTGATCAAGACATCAAGGAGCACTTTGGCTCAGGTGAAGAAGGCGGTAAGCAGTACTGCCCCCTGATTTGCTATGTTATGGTGGTAGAAGCATATCACTGACCAATGACGTAGCCAGATATGCATGTCAGATAACAGAGATTTTTAGAAGACAAGTTGTGAATTCCAACGTGGTATACATGGAGCAGAAGTACGGAAGAGGGCCTCTTGGGCGTTTATACAATCAAAAGCTCAAATTAAGAAGGTGCGTTTTACGACTGCTCGCAATCATGTCAGCCAGATCGCTCTTATCTTTGTTCACATGCCAATGTCAGAAGCTTAACACAACGTGATGGCAAGTTGGAATTTAGGAGATGCATGAGTTGGTTGATGCAGAGATGAGAGACTCCAGGAGGAGCATCTCTAGCATGCACCACTGCACCTAAGTTCAGCCTGTGACATAACAAGACAAGTGAGATAGGAACAAAACCCTCTCCCTTCTCTTTCATAATATATAATCGCTGTGTTTGAGCCTTTTCCAAGACTGATCGCCACTCCAGCGTAGTACTACATAATTAGCCACTATCCCTTCATCCCCTTACCTACCATAGTAATCCCTCCATACTCGTAAAGAAATTTGTTTTGTACAGCGACATGGTCTCTAAAACACAATTTTGACTTTTTGTTTCTATAAAAATATTTATTGAAAAGTGATATATGTATACTTTATGAATATATTTTTCAAGACAAATCTATTCATATAATTTTTACATTTTCAAACTCAACAACTTGAGAGTTATTCATGATTTATATTCCCAAAGTTTGACTTAAATATTATCCTAAACGACTTTTTTTACGATTACGGAGGAAGTACATAATAACATTTCTCGTGTAACTGGCACAGCAAGCTTACGCTGCAAAGCACAACGCTTGTTTTGCATCACCTGTCCCTTTGTTCTTGGCCATTACACACATCAAGTCCAAAGGCATTTGAAATCTACGCAGACCTTTTAGTTTCTTTTTCATTGTACAGTCCACCGGGGTCAAGAATCAAGGACCGTGCAGCCTTTAACTGTTCTTTCGTTACCTGATCTTTAATTTCTCCACCTTGGACTTAGCCTTGTACGTGTATGAGATTACATGCATATGGTTGCTTTAATTTGCAGTACATCTGTACATGCCTAACCTTTCGTCGTGTTACGGTGAGAAGTCATTGAGGAGGACGCGTACGTACTGACGATGCTGTAATTAGTCTGCCTCCTACTGCATTGGGAGGATGAAACATTCTGCTACATCCTAATCATGTGGTTACAAACTTTGTGGTGGAAGGATCACCTAGGTGAGAGCGAAATTAGGCCGTTGGTTTTGTACTGATTATTAGTTAAACCCATACTTTGGTTTGAAATCGAAGTGAGGGAGTAGTACTGAATATATATAGCTGGCTAGAAGGCAGAATGTTTGTTTGTGTTTGGTGCCGTCTACTCTGTTGAAACATGCACATTGAGGTCAGAATGTCTTCTCGGCCTCAGTGGAACATCAATCAGAGAGAATAAGCCGTGAAATGTGTATGCTTATCCTGCACCTTAAGATGCCTCGTGAGTCGTGATACCGAGCAAGTCCGGACATTAGCGACGAAGTAGGGGTATCTCGTAAATTATATTAAACCCGATCAACGTACTCCTAATCCTATGTATTGTAAATTTCTAATGCCTTCACAATCGTTCTTCACGGCTTGAGAATTCAACTTTTTCGACGGCTATTGGGAACTGTACAGTATAAGACGCGGTTACGGCTAACTGTTTGGAAGAAAACAAAATGAAAGGAAAAAAATGAAAAGCAGTAAAAAATTAAGGGGAAATTCAGGATAATTACAAGAATATGTAGGGGACATTTTTTTTTTTTGAGAAGCATGTAGGGGACATTTAGAACATGTAGAAATGGCATATATTAATGTAACATAGGAAAACTCGGTATGACTTTTGCTTCATTTTTAACATTCAAGCAATTAAAAATCTCGTTTGTTCTTTGACATTTTTGAATTATCACTTTTGCTCGAAAATATGATGTTAACTTCCCTTTTTCACGAAATTTCTTCACTAGATAACACTACAATTTAAATACTACTTACATGAAATTTTCTAAATGTTTATCCTCTTTTCTTTTTGGAAATTTTGAATTCTCGGATAAAATTTACCAAACCCTAGTGCTAGGTAAAACCCGTCGTAGAGTCAGTAGCAACAATAGACTAGAAAAGAAGGATTATACAATATCAGCGAAATTCAATCGGCACAATGATTACCCGCTGATTTCGGAGTTTATGTTTTATAGATTGAGGAAAACAAAGGCGGCATATAACTTACTCCCTCCGTCCCATAAAAAAACGAATCTATTACCAGATATGACATATTCTAGTATAATAAATTTGGACAGATGTATATCTAGATTCGTAGTTATAGAATATGTCACATCCAATATTAGATTGGTTTTTCGTTACGACTCTCTTTAGACTAGTGTTTCAAATTTTTTTTCTTGTTTTAATTAAATTGTTTCTGTAGTTCGTCGGATTTCAACCAACAACTTATAGTACTCCTATAGTTTCTATGAAACAAATGCCACAATGAATTCTCTATCATTTTAAGAGAGATGAGCGAAATGGCATATATATATATATATATATATATATATATATATATATATATATATATATATATATATATATATATATATATATATATATATATATACAGGGCGGAATATGTGGCAAGTGGCCGTGGCGCGACGCGAGGCGCGCCTGCTCACGCTCTGCTTGCGCGTGGTGATGAACCGGTACGTCAGTACGTACGACCACCATGCACGCGCCGGATCACGGGGACGATCGCGAGAGCCACCGACCGAACCACCGAACCCCGCGTGCCCGCGGCGGCCGCGCATGAGGACATCTTATTCTCCTCCACTTCCGCGACGCGCGGCTCCGACCGCTGGTCCGTCCGGCCGGCGCGCGCAGAGAGGTCAACGGGAGCGAGTCACGCACAGGTACAGCCACCCGACACCGACACGGGCGGCGGGCGCGCTCAGCGCTCGCTACCACCACCAGCGCGGCCGGCAGCCAGCATGTTCGACTGCCTCCACCAGCCGCCTGGCACGTACGGGGCGTCGTCGGGCCCGCCACATTCTTGCTGGTTTTTGTGATTGTGCTCTGAACGACGTGCGCGGCACTGCAGTGCTGCCTGTGACTGCGAGTGTGCATCCGTCATCCATCCGCATGACCGCATGGTCCGCACCGCATCCCATAATCCCATCCGGACGCCGGTGGCCAAGGCCAAAACGCGGCAGTCCGGCAGCTACCAATGGACAATAGAGAGGGCAGGGCATATATACATGATACTCAATAAAGGATTGGGAAAGAAAATAAAAACTTGGAAGCCTTTGAAATAGTCCTCAGTTCCTCACGTCCTAAAGGAAACTTTGAATAAGTTCATAATGTCACCTGCTCCCTCTGTTCCATATTGTAACAAGTTTTGGTGTTTTATATTTTTTTTAAAAGTTTGACAAAGTTCATAAAAACATTATAGTAACATCCACAAACTCCACCAGTGACATTTCTTTGACAATTCTATTTCACTCTGTACTTCACTTAAGTAGTTTATTTTGGAAAATTCACATTTTCAGCACACCAAAGTGCTTAATTAGAGATATAACACTGAAAAGAATGTTATGTGGTATTAGGCTGAGTTTGAATCAGTTGTGCTGCCGTAGCTATTGGAGGCTCGAAAAATGTTGGAGGTTCGAAAAAAGGGATGGATCATTATCGTATACTATAATCTTGAAAATGAGTTTACTTGATTTTTTAAAGAGCTTCAATGTAGAAAACTTTTGCATAATATAGACCGTTCAGTGCTTCAGGAAACGTGCTAACCGATAACGAGAAAGCTGATAAAGGAAACATCCCCAATAAACATGCGCTTAGTCATTGTCGTCACTTATAATAGAAATGGAGCCCGCCAACATCTCTCCTTTGGGCACAGTTTTACTAAGCTAGTAGGGAAAGAGTTGACCCAAGGTTGCACTTTGCGAATTTTTTATTCTTTTTTAATTTTAAAAGTAAATTATTTCTAAACTTATTTTCAAGACTTGAACCTTTTTTATAATACCAGCCGGATTGGCGTGACAAATTAAAACAACACTGTCACATCGATCTAGGCATCTAACTGGCATGACAGTTGTTGACGTTTGATGTCGCGATTCCGGTATTTGCATAGCATGGGGATCGTTGGTACCAGGGTATATGCGAGATTGAGGTAAAAGAGATGGGGACGAGGATTTTTATACAGGTTTGGGCCCTGAATTGTCAAGTAATAACCCTACTCCTGTTGGCCGAAGCCGGTCGTTGCTCTTATTCACCATAATCACACCAGTACAATATTTGGGGTAGCCTATCTATCTGTTATCGACTTGGCGGTCTGAAGTTCTGACTCGTAATCGACAACAGGGTAGTATTCCTCCTCGAATCCGCATCCGGTAAGATCAGAGACAGCGCTATATCTCTCCTGACGGTATCCGTAGGCACCGTAGAGGACTAGCCATGCCTATCTCTGAAGTCGATATCCGGCGTCTTGTCTTGGCGTATGTTGGTTTGTATGTTGATCTTGTGTCTTGGTCTCTTGTTTTGTGTCCCCTCTCCTCCTAGGGGGTCTTGTATTTATACCCATAGGTGTCCCCTTTTTCAAGTAGAACTAGAAAAACCAATATGGATACAATCCGAGTAGTCCTTGTCTTTTCCATGTAGAACTCTATTTATCTTTCCTTATGCGGAACTTCTCCTATATCCGAAGATTGTTTTCGTATAAGACATGGTATGTAGTGGGTCCTGCCGAGATTTAGTCGACTACTATTAGGTATATGGTATCCATAACCCTAACAATATTGTTATTTGGTCACGCCACCTTTGCTAGTGTGGCAGGCTATCACGCCCGCTGTGTGTGCGTATCGGTATTGTTTGGCCATGCCAGGCGGGCTGGCGTGGCCAAAAATTTCAGGTTCTTGAAATAAGTTTTGGATTTATTTTAAAAATAAAAAAATCACACTTTGTACATGCTCTTGATGCATCAATGGACTTTGAATCATGGTGGCAATTTGCTCGCAAAAGCATGATCAAGACTCACGAAAAGTGTCTAATGCTGTAGTAATTTCGATCTCTTGGATGATTTAGAAAGAATGAAATGCAAGGGTTGTCGAGAGGATCATCATGTCGGAATGGTGGACTTGGCGTGCAGCATGTCTGGGCGCTGAGCGTGTGGTAATAGAAAAGATACCTGCAGGTTCCTAATTAATTTCTTGAGCTGGCAAAGTAGTGTTGTCTCGATTGTGTCCAGGATTAACGTGCAATTCTTCTGTATGTTTGCGAAAAAGTTATATCCAGGATAAATAATGTTAAGTTCTGAGAGTTCCCAATTCATACGGAGCGGGATGTAAAAAACGACCATTTTTCTAAAATTTCTCCAATCTTGTCGGAGCCCTTTCTCGCCACCGGCCGGAAGAAAAAAAAAGAGTATATTTTTCATACGAGAGACTGGAATGGAGGTTTTAGCCTTTTAGGATTGAAGGATTGAGGATAACACCAGGTCAAGGAAACAAAAGGACATTGTTGCCTTTCCTTGTATAAGTTGTTTTGACTAGCTAACATCATCGCGGCATGCAAAATGGTGGAGCAGCAAATATCTACAACTATAAAAGCACAATATCGTCGTTGTCCTTCCCACTTCTCCCCTGGCACGTAGCGCACGCTAAGAAAAAAAAAGAGGGAAAAACGAATGGTGCGCTCCAAAAAAAAAGTCGTGAAAGACGCGAATCGTCGTTGTCCTTCCCACTTCTCCCCCTGGCACGTAGCGCACGCTAAGAAAAAAAAAAGAAGCGGAAAAACGAATGTTGTGCTAAAAAAAAGTCGTGAAAGACGCGAATATTAAATAAAAACCTAATATCAAATAATTAGAAAAAGTGATGGTTTGAACCCAGGCTATTTAGCCCATCACTCTATGGAGCTAGCCGGAAGACCCTGGACATTTTTTTAATAAAAATCGTGAAAGAAAAAAAAAGAAATGGGATAAAAAAAAGACAAATCCTCTTTTTATGCTAAATCCACGTATCACTTCTTAACCTCCTTTAAATATATTAGCATTGACCCATTGCATTCTTCTTAACCTCCTTTTAATGTATTAGCATTGACCCATTGTAATGCAAGTACATACTCCTCGTTATCTAAAACAAAAGTACATACTCCTACTTAGTACTCTATGTCATATATTCATGAATATATGAAACCTGATTGCAAATGTGCAAATCAACCTTCTCTTACCACATCTCTTGCTTAACCCCACCACTCCACCGCATCCCTACACGTGCTTACATAGCCGAGAAATTTCGATGTACACTTTGTACACTTCTACTCCCTCCCCTTCTACCGGCTTCCTACTGCATTCTCTGTCTCATGCAATCTCCATTAGACATTTCACACGATGCAAACCACACTCCCGAGAAGCTTATAAGGAGGCGCAAACCAAGCCGCGACGTGAGATAAACCAAAAAAAAAACTCCACTCTCCCCTCCTCAACCCATTTCCAAACACCCAAAGAATACCGCGATGCACACGCCTTTCGTGGACAAGAGCCCCCACCGCCGCCGCGACGGCTTGGGCGCCGGTGGCTGGCTGAAGCAGAGGCTGGCTCAGATCCTAGTGCGCTCTACTTGCACCACCAACACCACCACCACGACCACGGCCACCTCGTCCACGGCCTTCGTCAGCCTCGACAAGACCAATGCCGACACGCACCAAGAACCGCCGCCGCCGCCCTCGCCGTACTTCTGCACCCCCTGCACCTACCAGAGGCCCAAGCTTGATGCCCCCGGCCGTCCCCGCCGACGCCGACGCAGCGCGTCGCTGGTCCACATCTCCATCGACTGCACCGGTGGGGCCGGGGCCACCTCCGGCCGCCGCTCCGTCCACTCCGACGCGCCCCTCCTGCCGTACTCGTCGTCTTTGCCGACGAAGGATGGCAGGAAACAGAGCAGGGCGAGGAGAAAGGCGCGCTCTTCGCCGTCGACATCCAGGCGGCATTGCCCGTCGTCCTCCTGGGGCCGCGCGCGGCTCCCGAGGGGGACACCGGGGCAGTACAGCTCCTCGTCGTCCACGGTGACCGACGACGAGCTCGCGCCGTTCAGCACCGACGAGGAGGGCAGCGAGGAGGCCGACACGAGGACGCTCTTCTCGTCCCTCAGCTTCTCCTCCGACTCCACCTCGGAGTTCTACCACACCAACAGCAGCACCAGCCTCGCCAGGAAGGGCCACAAGAACGCGCCGGCGCGCCGCCCGCCTCCGCGGCGCGTATCGGCGAGGATCACCAGCGACCCGGCCGACGCCTTCCGGCCGGTGGTATCCGTGGCGGCGACGAAGAAGCAGCACAACGACATGAAGAAGAAGGAGGAGACGGCGATCAAGAAGCAGCTGGGCGCGGACGACGACACCGCCGCCGGCGCGGGCATGGCGGTGGTGAAGCGGTCGAGCAACCCGTACGCCGACTTCCGGAGCTCGATGGTGGAGATGGTCGTGGAACGGCGCATCTGCAGCGTGCCGGAGATGGAGGAGCTCCTGGGGTCGTACCTCTCGCTCAACTCGCCGCAGCACCACCCGGCCATCCTCGCCGCCTTCGAGGACGTATGGGAGGCCGTCTTCGGCGAGGAGTGAGTGAGCGATCACTGATCAGTGACAGTGGCCAATCAACCGATCGACCAAAGCCCTGTTTGATTAGCCAACCAAGCTATAACTCGTTCGTTGTGAGGCCAGTAGAGCAGAGGTGTACGTAGTTAGGAGATGCAGCGAGCGATCGGCATTGATGCGTGTTATCCTGGTTTGCAGTTAAGTCTACTTTGTATTTACATGAAGAATTGGCATATCGATCGTGCCATCAAATGCATATGCGCTCGTGTTATGAATCTACCGTATGATGCAAGATCCGTCCATATGCACTTGCTATAACTGTAGTGTCAGGAAGTCAGGAAGAAACCGTTGAACGATCGATCAATCCTAGGTTCTAAAAATTGTTCTTCCATTTCGATGCTCATGATCACAAACGGCCCGGCGGGCAACAAATTTCTGAAATCCAATCAGGGGGGCAAGGCGCTGGTTTTGCGCATGTCAAAATTGGGAGTTCATAATTGCGTTTGGAATATCTGATTCCAAAGGGGAACACGGTTGCTGCAGTTGTATACACACCATGCAACCTTTGGTCTGGTTTAGTTCCCAACCTTTTCTTCAAACTTTCAATTTTTCCATCAGATCAAAATTTTCCTCCATACACAAACTTTCAACTTTTCCGTCGTATCGTTCCAATTTTAACCAAACTTCTAATTTTAACGTGAACTAAAACACAACCTTGGGTGTGTTTAGTTCCAAAGTTTTTTTTCAAACTTCCAACTTTCCATCACATCAAACCTTTCATACACACACAACTTTTCAGTCACATCGTTTCCAATTTCAACCGAATTCCAAACTTTGAACCAATCTACACACAGCCCTTTGCAAGCGAACCCGGTTTGGATCCATAGTGCCAAAGGACGCCTGCAGGTCTGCGTGCGCAAGACTGTAACATCACATCAATGTTTTAACGAAAGCTTTCAGAGAAGTAGAAAGTTTGACCCAAACAATATCCAGGCCAAATTTGCATGCGCTAGATGCTGTTATTTGTATGGCCAACCACGGCACAGCTTTATGCTGATTGATCGCTTAGGCATCTTGGTGAATTTGAACCACCCTGAATTGGATGTGGTCGCTCAGACGCTCACATCACATCCTAGTCTACTCATCAGATCAGAAGCACTGTAGTACCAAGTAGCAACAGGAGCGCCAACTTTTAGGATTCCATAAAATGGTATACTAGCTAGGCAGTGAAACCAGAGGAGCATATATGCTCTCCATCTTGACAACAAACAAACAAGCCAAGATGGTTTAGCTAGCAAGTGCGTCATCCAATAATTAATCATCCCAAATCCCCAGGAGAGAAGCAATACGCAGCGACTGGCACGTAGGGCCCACCAGAGGACCGCTTGGGAGTGGGCCCACGCGTCAGCCCGACAGTAGAACTTTCTTTGACCGCGGTCGGTAATTCGGTAATCGGTGACGTAGCTCGCCGCGCGTGCAGGAACAAGCATAAGCCGCCGCCGCGCTTGTCCGCACGCGGCGAGCGGGTCTTCAGATTCCCGCCCCCGCGAACGCCGCAAGAGCAACGGTGGGTGGTGCCGACTCCGCGCGCGCTAAGCTCTTCTATCGTCTACTAGTGGTTTTTTTGGGTGGGAATTTCCTATACGGCCTCGAGTTCGGTTGCCCGTGTTCGTGCGTGCGTGCGTGCGTGCGCGCATGTGCGGAGCTGGGCGCGCGGCGCGGCGCGCTGCCCCTGTTCCCGATGGCGTCGCGCGCGGCGCGGCCCGTTGCTGCTCACTGACGTCGATGCGCGCGTTCTTCACCGAGTATTTTTGTTTTCGTCGCTGGCGTGGAGTTCGGCGATTCCACCGGTGGTCTGGTGGTTCTCGGTGTGGTGGTTTCGGAGACCTCCTTGGTCAGCTCGTACTTGGGCTCCAATGAACCGGTTTATCAGTTATCAACTCACATGCCTCGTGAGCCATGCGTGGGCACGTCCGGGCGTGTTCCCAAAAATGCGGACGAGGAGGTTGGGAGGGAGAATCAGAGAAGGAAATCAGAGGGGCTTTTGCGGGCCAAAATATAGTGGAAAAAGTATACTTTGACTCCCTCAACTATCGCCTGAGTATGATTCATATCCTCCAACCACAAAACCGGGTATATAGACTCGTCCATCTATTGAAACCGGTGCAAACAATATCCTTGGGTGGGTTTGAAGGTGGTTTTGGATGACGTGGCGCCTAGATAGCGGTCTTGACCGAGTGTTTATCTTACGTGACGATTACGTGGCATTAAAATAAAAAAATAAAAAGAAATATGTAGGTCCCATATGTCACTCACACAAATAAAGTATTTGTGGGACCCACATGTCATTCTCCCTCTTCTTCCTCCTCCCTCCCTCTCCCTTTCCCATCTTCGCTGCCGTCGTCGGTGCGCAGCGGCGGTGCCGCCGCGCGAGGCAGGTGCCCGCTCCGGAACTTCTCTGGCGGCGGCATGCTGAGTCCACCCCCGGCGTCGCGCACGGCGCGGAGCGCGTCGATGCGATCGTGGCTGTGCACAGCACCGACGCGTTCACCGACATCGACGCCACGGCGGCGTCGGTATCCCTGAATCCCCTGACGTCGTTCGACAGCCGCCCTGAACGCGTCGTTCCTGGACACCAAGAATGCGCCGCCCGCGGTGTCTACGTAGTCGTAGGCTCGTAGCTAGTCGCCGTGAAGCTGGGCCGCACGATCTCCACTGCCAGGGGCCCCGCGTCCGCGTTCCGCACGGACTCGAGCAGCAGCAGCAGAAGGCACGCGAGCGATCTCGACGGAGGCATCTGCGCCCATGTTAGTTTGCGATTTGTCCCGCAAGCAATATGTATAGTGCTCGATCGAGCGAATTGATTAAGGTCAGGTCCACACGAGATACTATCTACAAGTAGTAGTAATTTGGATTTTGGATGTTAATCATGCGTAGCAAAGGACGACATCTCTCTCTCGACAGCGCATGCAGCAGAGCAGCAGCAGTTATAATAATACGCGCACGCCGGAGAAGTTCCTGAGCACCTGCCTCGCGCGGCGGCGCCGCCGCTGCGCACAGACGACGGCAGCGGAGAAAGAAAAGGCCGAGGGAGAGAGAGGGAAGGAGAAAGAATGAAGCATAGGGAGGATGACATGTGGGTCCCTCTTGACGACTAAATTTGGTAATATCAGTGTCGGAGATAAAGACTAAATTGAAGCGGGATCGAAGACGAAGATCGTTGCGGAAACAGAGCAAGAATTGGCTGCAATCCGAATCGGCTACGATCAAGATCGACAGAGTTCGAGGTGTTTTTCATCAACAGTCCTGTAATACTTTATTTGTGTGAGTGACATATGGGACCCACATATTTCTTTTTATTTTTTTATTTTAATACCATGTAAACGCCACGTAGGATAAACACTCGGTCAAGACCGCCACCTAGGCACCACGTCATCCAAAACCACCTTCAAAGCCACCCAGTGTTATTGTTTGCACCGGTTTTGATAGGTAGAGGAGTCAATATGCTCGGTTTTGTGTTTGGAGGATACAAATCATACTCGGACGATAGTTGAGGGAGTCGAAGTATACTTTTTCCAAATATAGCGAAGTGTTACGTTGTCCTTGTCCCAAGTGCCCAAGTTGGACGGCCCAATGATCCAGTTGAACATACGTGACTTACTTCTTTGGGCATTCGATTCCATATGACTCGATGGAATAAGTCTATTTTACATCTTTCTTTCTTGCCCTTGATCTAAAAATGCATCCGTCAACCATAAAATAGGGTATAACGCATCTCTCAACTTCAAAAACCAGTGCAAATCAGCTCTTTCATTGGTTAGGAAGCGTTTTTTGCTGAGTCAGCAGTAAAAACTTTTAAAAAATAATAGTGGGACCCATATGTCACCCCTCTCTCATTCCTTCTTCTCTCTCCCCCTTTCGCCACCTCCCCACCACCGCCGATGTTCTTCTTCGTCCCCATCCTCGTCCACTTCCTCTCACCCGCTCCTGCTCTTCCTCTTCCTCGTGCTCCTCATTGACCTTGCCTTTCTCCTCTACCCCTTCGCATCTGACGTCCGTGTGGCCGAGCTCCGCCTCAATCGCTTGCGTGTCAACCCGTCCTTATTCCCGGCCCAATAACCTCAAGGTTGTGGCGGAGGAAGGCGATGCTCTCGTGTCAACTTGTCCACATTGCCGGCTATTGACTTCAAGGTAGTGAGGGTGGCAGTCGACGAGGAAGGCGGTCTATAGCAGTGGAGGAGGAGAGGAGGGAGGCGAGGGAGCCGGCGATGCGCCATCCCATACACCGTCTTCCTCCCCTGATGTGGCATCACGTCTTCCTCCCCTGATGTGGCATCACGTTCGCTGTCCCGTTACGTCTTCGTTGTCCATCGCCCAGATACACATCCCATCCGTCCTCTTCTTTCTGCAATGCATCATCCTCTAATGGCCAGCAACAGCGACGACGACAGTGCTACGCTTAGGGGATGAGGGAGGGTCTCGGGCACCATGCATGGAGAAGGAAGTGGAGGAGAAGCTCGGTGGCATCTACGATGGAAAGTTGAGTAGCGCCCGATACGTGACACCAATGGGCTCCGCGGGGAGCAGCTCATCCATGGATAGCTTCAGTGATTGAAACCTGATGCCCCGGTGCAGCTTCCTCCCCACCTCCAGCACCTCCCCTGGTCGGTGGCTCCGTTGCCGATGGGAGCATAGCGCCAGCATAGTGTAAGCTGACAAAGACGTAGTCGTGCCCAACCCCTTCCAATACGCATCCGTAGCCTTCTCCCAACCCTCCCGCGCCTCCACGCTGTCGGCTCCTCCCCTAGCCGGCAGCTTCGTTGCCGACGGAAGCAAAATGCCTGCATGGTGTACGCTAATGTAGAGGTTATTGTGCCCAGCATCCTCCAATACGTGTGCACCGCCTTCCTTCTGTACGAGAGGAGTTCGTGGTGCAGTTCTCCTAGGCGCCCCGTCGATAGTCGGTGGGAGGAGCTCGCAGCGTGGATCTCCGACCACCACCATGCCATCTGCAAAGGAGGAGGAGGAGGACGACGACGACGACGGTGACGAGGCGGTAAAGGGCATGAGTGAGCAATATCAACAGAGTTGGGTGTTGAAGTAGTGCTGTTGCGCACATCCATGCATGGCTGCATTCTCGCACACACGGCCACTACTGCCACTGACAAGTCGGGCCCACTGCATATGTTTTGTCATGTCTCACTGGCATGTGGGCCCCACATGAAGAAACCGCTTCCTAAACCAATGAATGAGTTGATTTGCACCTGTTTTTTAAGTTAAGGGAGGCATTATACCCGATTTTGTAGTCGAGGGATGTGATTCGATCAAGAGCAAAAGATGAGGGAAATGAAACAGACTTATTACTAACTCGATTGGGCCAAACAGAGAGGCCTTTCAACAGAGGTTCATTAATTCATTATTTATCCTTCCGTGCTTGCATTAATAGTACTCCACATTTACGTATGTCATGGGGTCTCTCTCTCAACTTTATCCTTTCTCTCCCGTTGGTGGTAAAAAGTGAACAGCCAGACTCCTCCTTTCCACTTCGTTGAAACCCCTCTCCCCTTCGCCTGCGGTGGCTGCTAGTCACCGATGACGCGTGGGGGAGGGGGGTTCAGGGAGCTATTGTGTTCATCCCGTGGTCGGATTTATCCCGTTATGTATCGAGTTTATCTCGTTCTAGGTTTTCTTCTTCCCCTTTTGTGTACAGCTCGAAGGAGATGTCAACACCCATCTTCTTCGCCCCAGATGCTCCCTTCCATGCTCAGCTTGAGTTCAATCCGGGCTTGCTCAGCTTCATGCGGTTCAGAGGGTTGCTATGGAGGTTTCTGTTGGTGTTAGATCCACAAGTGCAACAAATATTCCCTGTGGTGGGAACACTTCTTCCTCCACAACGATGAGGTGGTGCTGGTCTTTCAAACCATCTCTGGTGAGGTTGTTGCTGCTGGTCTGGTATCCTTCCTTGTCTTCGATGGGGTATCTCCAAGGTTTGACTGAAACTTCTCTCGTTCATCGCACTACTACGGGAAGGGTTTTTCCATACGGTCAAAAAATTTTTTCGCGTGCGGATGAATGGTCCGCACGCAACTCCCCGTCTGCGAAAATCGTGATTTTGCGTGCGGGTGGCGCCCCCCGCACACGAAAATCGGATTTTTCCATGCGGGTGCTTATGTCGCCCGCACGGAAAAATAAAAATCTGAAATAAAAATAAAATTCACAAATTACCGAAACTCTAACCCTAGATCCGCCACTCCCCGCCGCCACCGCCAGATCCGGCAGCCGCCACCGCCGTATCCTAGCGTGGGAAGGGCGGCGCCACTCCCGGCCACCAGATCCGGGCTGCCTCCTCCTCGTCATCGTCGGCGGTCGCATGAGGTGGGGACGGTGGCGCCACTCCCGGCTGCCTCCTCCTCCTCGTCGGCGGATGCGCCGCTCCCGACTGCCGCCTCCTCCTCCTCGACGTCGGCGGTGACCACCGCGCCGCCTCCACCAGCAGCCGCGACGGGCGCCCCCTATTTTCCCGTGCGGTTCCACTTACAGACGGCATGGAAACAAAAGGGGGCGGCGTCCACGAAAATCTATCCTGTAGTAATGTCGAGTTCACTTCAACCTCTACTTTACGAGGCCCCTGTTGGGTTTGTGGCTGAATGTCATCTTTTGCAGTCAACCTTGTTTTCACCATAGCCGTCGTCGGCTTCATCGTCTAGGTCACTGGTGAGGGAGAAGAAGCGAAGCAAGCATTGGAATGCTTTTCTATTTTCTTTTCGAGTCCTTCTTTACATATTTCAAGGACCTTTGTATAACTTGTCCTTTTTTCAAGGATCATTTTGCATGTTGTGTTGTACTTCTACCTGCTTGTTCTACTGAGAGCTAGCAACTCAATCTCTCTTTTTTTGAGAGATGTCCAAATGACACATGTAATATGTTTGCATGTGAGAACTCCTATATCAAATAAATACATGAGTTTTCAGAAGGAAAAAAAAACCATCTACATATGTCGTCTCTCTCTAGCAAAATATAATAATACCAGCGAAATAACGTTTTCCCATTTTCCTTTTTTTTTTCTTAGCGCCTTAGCAGTTGAGCCAGAATATGCAATAGCAACGTAAAGGCATGCCCATGGAATATCCGCTGAATTGATATATAACGCCTAGGGTTACACGCAGCAAGATTTCTAGAAGGTATGGGATCCTTAATTAATTTAGACATATCAATTTCCATATCTTAATTACCATTTCTCGTTGCAGAAAAATGGCTAAATAAGAGATGTCAGTCCACTGACAATAGAGCAAGGGCCGAACGGATACCAGGAAGGCAGGAACATAATACTGCTGTATACCATAATGTTTATGAATAAGAACAATTCGATCCTGTAGATATCGTATATTTGAATCTATGATAGAAAAATCGATCGATCGGTGCCCCATAAGCCATAATATGCGTCCAATATCCCGCACTCAGTATGCCATGCGGCATGGCAAGGGAACACAAACCATTCGCGCACACGTGCAAGGGGGGACTACTCGACTCCCTTCGCATGCATCCATGCGTGCACACATGCATATGCTGCTGTTGTTACCCCCCGTCCCGCATCACAAAAACTTCTTCCTCTGTCCACGGATATACGGAATCATAGTTTTTTTAAAATAAAAAATAAGAGTTTTTTATTTGAGGGAAAAATATAATGTAGGAATTTTCAAGACGATTATTCCAACATTATTATTTTATTTTTCCAGACGGACTATAAAATTGCCATTTACAAAAGTAAGTAAAGGTAAAAATAATTACCATTTGCAAAAATAAGTAAAGGTACAATAAAACTAGCCTCGCCTATAAAATCAATTTTTACAGATATGGTCTTAAGAGGTAAGAATTATTTTTACATGCGGACCTCTTTAGATCACACATGTAAAAATCGATTTTCACACACGAGACGTAAAAATATCCGCCTACAAATTGTTAGATACCTTATAAAATCTGCCTCCAACCATTCATCTCGGCTAAGTCCCTCACTTCCTAACCTCATCCTCCACCCCTCTTGATGACGCTCTCTCTCGTGGCCCGATCTTCTGGTGAGGGGGATAACTCTCGCTTTGATCGAGTGCGACGTTTGCGACGTGGCTACCAACCAGAACAAGTCCAGGACGCCGTGCAATCGCTACACCACAAACGATGTCGTACCAACCGTGACGCGCGGTTAATGATCCCTGCAATGCAAACGAGAGAACACTGCAAGAACAAGAAAGATGCAATCTAAATATTGCGAATAGGGAATTAAGCACAAATGAATAGTTGCGATTGAAGTGGTAGATCTAATCGACCCGGCAAATCAACACACCAACTATTGGGGGCTCTGAATCTATAGTCGCCGACTAATCGAGCGAGGACTAGAGACAAGGTGAATGGCACTTGGCAAAATTCAACTAAACAAAACCCAAATGTTTTTGAGGATGTACAGAGCTATTTATAGAGGAAAATAAAGCTAGGGTTCAGTGCTAATTCGTGGAGGTGGAGGGTGACACTTCCGAGATGGGTCTAGTCTATTACAAGGCCCAAGGCCCAAGTTCGGTTTCAGCAACAGCACTGTCTTGTTTTGGCGATTCCCGTTGACTCGAGATGAATTTGGACATGAGACCAGATGCGTTTGAAAGGTAGCGAGATAAGCTTTCCACGAAGTCCAAGATCACCCAAATCGGAGTTGGCATGAAGGCGCTAGGTCCGTTTAAAGTCAGTGCTGTCTCCGGAGGCCGAACTGGACTTGGACTTGGAATTATCATTGGAGTGTGTGAAGTTATGAGCGTATCCGACGAAGTGATGTCCTCATCATCCTCCCCTTCTTGAATTGGAGTCGTCCTCGACTCAATCCCATCTTCTTGATTGTGTGCACTCTCTCGTCCATTGGCCATCCTTGGAGGTATCTCATCGTGAAATACATCCTCATATTCCTGCAAAAGGTTAGTAATAGCAGGTGGCAAAGAATATAAAGTACTAGGAGCAGTAGCCAATGTGAGTATAGAATCTTGGCAAAATAGAGCATAGCAACAAGAATCTGGCTCATCTAGTGCACAAATATTATATTTAAAAGCCAACAAAGCACCCTTCAACTTAATTTCATTCTTTGTGGTACTTGGTTCTATTTTACTAGTTGGAGCAGGATGTTTAGCAATAATTTGATTTTCACTTTTCGCTTTCTTTTCACATTGAAGTCTTGCAAGATCATCTTTCAAAGCAGCGGCTGGAGTCATAGAATGCAAAACAACTCTTTTACCATCGAACATAAATTTATATGTATTAGTCCTACCATCAAAAACAACTTCTCTATCATATTGCCATGGTCGCCCCAAAATAACAGAACAAGCTTGCATATGCATAACATCACATTCAATTTGATCATGGTAGGAGCCTATAGAAAAAGGTATTTTAACCAAGCGGGTTACCTTCACCTTACCACATGTATTAAACCACTGAATATGATACGGATGTGGATGTGGATGGGTAGTCAAGCCAAGCTTCTTGACCATCTCTTCACTTGCTAAATTGTTGCAACTCCCGCTATCAATAATCATTTTGACGGTATGGCCTTTCACAAGAACTTTGCTTTGGAACAAATCGTGACGTTGGTTTTGCTCTTCACACTTCTCTTTAGCACTAAGTGCTAGCTTGACAATTAGGCTAGGATACCGATCTAGCGACTCTGGATGCAAATGGACTTCCTCGATGTCATCATTATCTTGTCCTCCTGCGTGGTCAGTGGCAGCTAAAGCATATTCATCATCACAATCACTAGCAGAAGTATACTCACCATCAGCATTCACAAATAGAGCTCGCCGATTTGGACAGTCGCGGGCAATGTGTCCAATGCCATGGCACCTATGACATGTAATATCAAGTGTACGTCCAGTGGAATCTACTGAAGTTACACTCTTGGCTGGAGTCTGAACTGAAGCGTTTTTGCTTGTTTCTTAAGCATGGGATGGCGTGGAGGTAGGTGGACGAACAGCAGTAGTAGATTGACGTGGTGTTGACTGTCGTGTGGAAGTAGCACCTGCAAGAGAACTCCTATGCTTGTTGCGTCCCTGCATTTCTCTTTCAGCTTTGCAAGCAAAATGGAATAATCTATTCATGGTATTGTATTCTTTATATTCAAGAATATCCCGAATCTCTCTATTAAGACCTCCATAGAACCTAGAAATTCTAGCATCCTCAGTTTCTTGCAAATTACATCGTGACAAAGCAATCATCATCTCTTGATAGTATGTTTCTACAGAATTGGAACCTTGTCTTAAAAGTTGCAGTTTATTTAACATGTCACGAGTATAGTAAGAAGGAACAAATCTAGACCTCATTGTACGTTTCATATCATCCCAGGTTCTAGGTCTAAGTCCTCTACCACATATATCATTCCACCATAGAGATGCAAAGGAGGTAAATTCACTACTGGCAGCTTTAACTTTCTTATTATCAGGAAAATCATAGCAAGAGAATTTTTGCTCAACAGCTAGCTCCCAGTCTAGATAAACAGAAGGTTCAAATTTACCATCAAAAGAAGGCATAGTAAATTTTACCTTAGATAAAGGATCATCTTTGTCCCTAATTCGACGTCGTCTTCTATTTCCAACACTCTCGTCTTCCTCCTCATCATCAGCAACAGATTGCTCTTCGTCTTCATCGTCATATCTTTGGTGTCGATGAGCAGTGGCACCTGCACCTTCTTCACCTGCAGCCTCAAGTAAATCAATGCGTCGCACAATATTTTCATGTCCAATATTTATATTCTGAATGTTTTCAGTTAATTGTTTATGTTATCGATTCATTTGCTCAATTTGATCCACTACTTTCACCAGGCTTTTACTTAAAGTTTTTAAATGTTTATCTGTGCTTTCCTTGTATGATTTACTATTACGCATCAGCTCTTCATACCAATTTTCCATGCCCTTCAGTTTATGTGCTAGATTCTCCAGTGTTGGTTCGTCGGAACTTGTACCTGACATCGTTAGCAAGCAAAAGAAACTCACAAGAAAGTGTCAGTTCCTAACAATCTATATATATATGGAGCTTTTGAAGGCACTCAACACTCAAGCATATACCAAATTCTTATAATGTTCTCAAAGAATGCAAATCAGGACAATCACCGTGGCTGGTTCGTGGCACAATGACACGCTTGATGAGCGGAGCGATTGCAAAGCCGGACCTATAAAGGTTAGTAGTATGTGGATCTTGGTAGGCTTAACTATATCACAAGGAATAGCAAAAATCAAACAAATATGCGAAATTGAATAATAATCCAAAGTATTAGTCAAAATTGCTGGTCTAGCCTAGACTCAATCCTAGCTCAAGCAAGCAAATGATCACACTCGGACCAAAACAACTCGCTATGTCAACCAACTCTCTCCAAGAAATCCACAATTTTTTTAAAAAAAAATTCCACCCTTTCTTTTTTTTTCTGATTTTTTTTCTTTTTTTTCTGATTTTTTTTTGGTGCGGCTCTTTTGCTTCTTCTTTTTTTTCTTTTTTTTTTTGCACCTCCTGCCTTTTCTCTATTTTTCTTTTTTTTTTTACTTTTCTATTTCACAAATGGCAGCTATCAATCGAATTGGATAACATGCGTATGCACCGAGGAATTAATCTGCACAAGGAAATTCTATGCATGTGTACACCCAACAAACTAGGAGGCCGAGATTTGCATGCACATAGAATCAGAAAGAGACGATGGAAATTACACAAGTACTCATGCATGCATGCATGCGCAATCAAGTAGGACAGCAGATTTTGTTCTATTTTTTTTCTTTCGGCATCACTTGGTTGCACGAGAAAATCAAAGAAGAAACAAAAGGAAACAGATTTTCCCTAATTATCTGACACATGCAACCCAAAAAAATCTCAATGAAACAAAACCTCAGCTCTCAAACCAATATGTTACTAATCAATCTACTGCGCAACTTTCTCTATGGCGGCGGAACTGCGCGACTTTCTGAAACAACGCTAGAGCAACATGCAACCCACACTTGTAAACTAAATCCAAGACTAATCTAGGGCTTAAACCAGCACTTGACTCGACAGTGGATCAAAACTCAATAAAGCAAAAACTGAATGAAATTGCGTGGCTCAAAACTAATGTTTGGTGATGGGAAAAAAATATTGCGGCTGTATGGTAGACGATGGAAAAAAATTACGAAACTAAAATCCTCACCAGGCAACTAAAGCTCTGATACCAACTGATGACGCTCTCTCTCGTGGCCCGATCTTCTGGTGAGGGGGATAACTCTCGCTTTGATCGAGTGTGACGTTTGCGACGTGGCTACCAACCAGAACAAGTCCAGGACGCCGTGCTATCGCTACACCACAAATGATGTCGTACCAACCGTGACGCGCTGTTGATGATCCCTGCAATGCAAACCAGAGAACACTGCAAGAACAAGAAAGATGCAATCTAAATATTGCGAATAGGGAATTAAGCACAAATGAATAGTTGCGATTGAAGTGGTAGATCTAATCGACCCGGCAAATCAACACACCAACTATTGGGGGCTCTGAATCTATAGTCGCCGACTAATCGAGTGAGGACTAGAGACAAGGTGAATGGCACTTGGCAAAATTTAACTAAACAAAACCCAAATGTTTTTGAGGATGTACAAAGCTATTTATAGAGGAAAATAAAGCTAGAGTTTAGTGCTAATTCGTGGAGGTGGAGGGTGACACTTTCGAGATGGGTCTAGTCTATTACAAGGCCCAAGGCCCAAGTTCGGTTTTAGCAACAGCACTGTCTTGTTTTGGCGATTCCCGTTGACTCGAGATGAATTTGGACATGATACCAGATGCGTTTGAAAGGTAGCGAGATAAGCTTTCCACGAAGTCCAAGATCACCCAAATCGGAGTTGGCATGAAGGCGCTAGGTCCGTTTGAAGTCAGTGCTGTCTCCGGAGGCCGAACTGGACTTGGACTTGGAATTATCATTGGAGTGTGTGAAGTTATGAGCGTATCCGACGAAGTGATGTCCTCATCACCTCTCCTTCACTTCCCTGATTCCCTCCCCTCCCTCTCCCTTTCCCTCTCCCTCCCTCTCCCTCTCCCTCTCAGATCAGGCAGAGGGGTGACGGCGGCAGAGGAGTTTACCACGTAAATATTCTTTTTCCTCCCTGTCTACTCTATATACTCCTTGTATCTCAAAATATAAAAGTTTTTAGGTGAATACTGGAACACATTATAGTACTGCGAATCTGGATAAAAGTATGTTCAGAATCGTAGCACTAGGATATATCCATCCACCTAAAAACCTTTATATTTAGTACGAAGGGAGTATCAATATAACTCCACGTTATAATATTCCCATCCCAATATCCATCGACAAACCCCAAAATGGGGCATATATACCACGTACTAAGTTTGTAACTCGTCACACACATGAAGTCATGAACTCGGTCTCATGCACATACGGAGTATGAAACAGCGAGATCGATGGATAACATTGAACGGCCATGCACTACGATGTACTTCCTCCGTTCCATAAAAATAAACTATTACCAAATATGACATTCTATAGTACTAAAAAATCTGAACATAAATATATCCAGATTTATAATATTAGGATGTATCACATCCAATTCTAGATTCGTTTTTTATGGTACGGAGGGAGTATGTACTACACTAGAAATATAACTTAAGTCACCGACATATGGGTTTTACTCTCTCTATCGCATTTTAAGTGTAGTTATGGGTTTGTGTCCAACGTTTGACCTTTTTTATTTAAAGATATGGGCCGTGTTTAGTTCCTCCTCCAAAATTTTTTTTATGTATACGGACGCACATTTGAAGTATTAAACGTGGACTAATAACAAAAACCCATAACTACGAGATTCCGCATGTAAGCTGCGAGATAAATTTATTAAGCCTATTAATCCGTTATTAGTAAATGTTTACTGTAGCACCACATTGTCAAATCATGGCGTAATTAGGCTCAAACGATTCATCTCGCAATTTACATGCAAGCTGTGTAATTGATTTTTTATCCATATTTAATGTTTCATACATGTGTCAAAATATTTAATGTGACGGAATTTTTAAAAGTTTAAAGGAACTAAACATAGTCATGATGTGTTTTATCCATTCAAAATTTCTTATTTTTAGGATGGAGCTAGGGAGTAAGAAATCCACTTCCGTACTACTCAGCCAGCTTGCTTGATTTCTGCTAGCAGCAGCCTAGCCTAGCAGCTAAGCAGGTGCATAGATAACATATTTTATGCCTGGCATGGTGAGCCCCGCACCGGCTAACATGCGATTGAATGCGAAACAGTGCGATCAAGTTGGCTATAGCTAGCTAGAGAACCGCCTGCATGCATGACCTCCCAGGCAATCCTACAGTCACAGTCACACAGTGGCATGTCACGCCTGCACACACGCTGCCTTTGCCTCCTTTCTCACATGCTTTGAGATGAGAGGTCGATCGATAGATAGGTAGGCAGATACATGTCGCCTTTGCCTTTAGCTATCCTGTATTCTTTGCTTGCGCGCGTGCTGTAAATAATAAAGGTATATACTCTACAGTTGCATGCATGTGGGTTTACACCGTGTATTATTAACTCGTTAACTGACCGCCAGAACGTTATTAGTTAATTAGCCCGTCGATTGATAATGAGTATATTGATTGTTTTTAATTAACTTTGTTGTCACGCGGCTTAATTAAATAGTGTAGCAGCTGGTCGTATATCGCCTGTCGTCGCCCGACGGTTGGAGATGCGGCTCACAGTAACCGTAACTGTACGTGTATGGGCACCTTTAAGGCCGGCGTGATCAAGGTGGGCTCCTACGGTCGCCAACGTAACACAGTACACCCGCGAGACATAATTCCATCGGTGCTTCACACATAAACACACACAAGGACCTGTTTGGGAGCTTTAAATTCTGAGAAGCAGCTGTTTGGTAGCTAGCCTATGAGAATCTGAAAAAGCTCTGAAACCCAATTTTTCCAGTTTCTGGCTTCTTATTTTATTTTTTTGAATCTATAACTATATATTCTCACAAGCTGTGAACTATTTGGGACAGCTTCTAGCAGAAACAGCTTTTGGGAAAAACTGCACGGAGAAACTCCCCTGAACATGCCCAAAGTCATCTGTGTGCCCGATGGAGACCTGCCAACTGGGGGCCACCTGCTGCTGAATATATATCGCGGGGCCCACCCTGTTTTGGACACATCCGTTTACTTTGCCCATATGCCCTCTCGCTATAATCTCAACGCGCGACGGGTCAAAACAATTAAGAGAGTGATCATTGTTCATCCGATCTTGTACGCTGTCCTACAGCCACTTGCGTCGTCGTACAGTGACATGACATCGATCACTCCGATATATAGAAAACAATGATAAAAAAAAAAATCATTTTATATCCCGTTCCATAATGGCATTCCCTTAATTACCATCGATATCACGGTATTTATATATTTCAATTAATTCTTTTATGAATTACGAAATACAGTAATGTATGTAGAGCTAGCGCGTCAGTGTCTGGCTACCTGATCATGGAGACCAGCGTAATTATACGAGCCATCATATCATTTGCATATAAGCATATTCCGGCCGTGGGGAACATGGACCATATCATGTCACGTGGGTGGTGGATGGATATTGGCTAGTGGCCATGCATCACGCTATACATTCTACTCTACTAGTACTACTATATATACCACCTAGAGTACTTAATTAGCTCAGCCTTTAGTTAGTGATTTACCGTACGCCCATAAATATACATATATCTCCTCACAGCTATAGCTCAGCCAGTAGCTAGCTAGCACGTAGTACAACTCGATCGATATATCGATCGACGATCAAGCTGGCGGACAGCCAAATCTTTGTAAATATCGATCGATCTACACCTGCCGGCAGGTTGGAATAATAATCCCGCAAAGCAAACTACTACTAGTAGATTACTAGTAGGATTATATATCATATATATATCAATCGGAGTGTCACACCTTGCGCGCCACCGAAGTAAACAGCTGGGGGGCAGGACCAGCTTAGTGGTGTAATTAAACAAAGATTTCGCGATGCTTAGCCACGATTAAGCCACGCGATCGATCTCAGTCCAAACTAAAGGAGTCAAGTACACTCCTATACCTGCAAACTCCTGCATCTCCGCGGGGCGCGTGATTAAGAAGTGGACTCGATCGAAGGCGCGGCGCCCGCGAGAGCGACGGGGGAGAGAGGAAGAGAGGAGAAAATCACAGGGGAAAATCACGTCAAAAATCGCCAAATCGCTGGTCGCGCCGCGCGCCCTCTCGTGAGCTCTAAGAGCCTTTCATTTCTTCTTCTGCTTCCCTTAGCTAGCTAGCTAGCTTCCGGCATCGACGTCCAAATCCAAACTTTAATTAACATCATCACTACAGAAAATGCTAATGGAAGCAGACACCTGGACCATTAACAGCACAGCGATCGGCAATTCGTCACCACCCCTAGCTTCTTATTGGCTGTGTGCAGTGGGCCCCGGAGAAATTAAAGAGTCTGAAAGCGAAAGCCACTTCTCACAAAAGTCACAAACCACTCAATAAACTAAGTGTATTGCTGAAGTTGACATCAGGGTAGATGGGCAATCACAGGAAGCCAAATGCATGTTTCCAGCAAAAGTTATGCAGCAGAGATTAATATAAGCACTTTGATGAAATCATGAACCCTACAAACTTGGAGGGCAAGAAGAAATGTCCATGCATCCACCTAATGAAAACACTAGTTACTAATAATAGTAGTACTAATTAACTATCAGCTAGCAATCAAAAAAGTACGAGTAGTAATCAACACCGTACCACTATTGTTTGATGCGTTGTACATAAGTACACAGTAGTAATTAAGGTTTTACACCATCGTCTGTAATCTAATCTGTACCCTGTAAGAATAATCAGATCAACACGTACTGATCGATGCTGGTGTTACTGCATGCATTGCACTAGAACTAACATCTGTTTTTTTTTTTCTTGGCAGTGTGTACGTAGCTAGGATCGAGTGACTGAATCAGTAAGTGGAATGGAAGAATTACTACGTGCATGGGCATGATTCGGCAGGTTAATTAAAAGAAAGCTTGACCAAGTAGACAGAATGGGAATGGCGGCTCCACCTTGGCCTCACCGTCCGTCGTCAAGCCCATCACGCCGCCACCCCCGAGCTCCGGCACTTGGTGCACGCCGCAGCTAGCGGTGGGCGGCTCCAAGGATGGCAGCACCGTCATGGGCTTCATCTGATGATGATGATGATGATGATGATGCTCCGTCGTCCATTGCCAGCAGGTGCCGTCCATGGCCGCCGCGCCGGCGAGCGCCAGGAGCGGCTGCGGTGGTTGTGGCGGCGGCGCCGGCGGGAGGGGGGAGACGGTGGGCTCGTGGGAAGGGAGGTGCTGGCGCCGGCGCTTCCTCTCGGCGGCCTGCTCGAGGAGGTGGCCCGTGACGGCGTTGGGGTCGTCGGCGAGCTTGGCGAGGAAGGACATGAGCTGGTCGGGCCGCCGCTCCGTCGCCTGCAGCCGCTGGCTCATCCGCGCCAGCTCCTCCCCGATGGCCGTCTGCTCGTGCCGCAGCCTCTGCACCTCCTCGAACAGCGCGGCCTCCTTGGCCAGCACGTCCTCCGCCGCATCCTCCTCCTCTCCCGACATTCCCATGCTGGCCGCAGCTGCAGCCACGTGCTGCTCGCCGGCGCCGCCACCGAAAGAGCAGGACGCGCCGCCACCGCCGCCCTCGCCACGCTTCTTCCGGCGCACGATGCGCGGCAGCAGGTGCGTCTGGCCGCGCAGGAACGACTCGTGCGCGAACTCCCACCGGTCAGGGTGAACCTTCCGGAATCCCTGCACGAACCACAAGACGGAAAAAACGTTTAATCATCGGGACGTACGGCGATCGAACCGGCATGGCTGGCTGGCGATTGATGAATGATGATACTGACGTAGGTGTTGAGCTGGCGGACGAAGCTGGAGAAGTTGCCGTGCTTGAAGAAGCAGGGGAGGAGGAGCTGCGAGAAGGCGGCGGGGTCGACGACGACGAAGCTGTTGTTGTCCCTCCCCCACCGGACAAGCGCGTCCGTCCGCGGGTCGCACACCATCTGGTACGTCTTCGCCACGAACGGCGCCGTCTGCTGCTGCCCGTCGCCGCCGCAGCACCCGATCAGCCCCAGCGCGAGCTCCGTGTGCAGCCCGTCCATCTCTCGATCGATCGACCGAGCAGCAAGCCAAGCCAAGCCACTCCACTGCTCCGAGCTAGTATAGCTTGCCTACACGTCAAATCCCTCAAAAGGCAAAGCCACGCACGGTGGCTAGCTCGCTCGCTCGTGGTTAACCCTTATACTGCGATGACAGGACATGATCTAAAGTAAACAAGTGATGATATGAGCGGCATATACTACTATTGAGGCGTTGGGGGCTTGTTCATATAGAAGTGTCCGGGAGGCCGGAGCGCGACAAGTGTCGGGCTCCTGACCCTTCCCGCTGTGGCGTACGTCGCCATCGCGTGAGATTTGAGGCCATGACACTAAACAGTGCCGCCTTTTGGACCAACAGCGTGATCCGGGGCACCCGGCAACGCCAAAGCGGGCGCGGGCGTGCGTGCCTCTCGATCTAATCCCAACTAACCGCATGCCTAATCTACTTGCCAGATCCATCATATCGCCCCTGGATATACCCGGCCGGTTTGGCTCGATCTCTTGACAGTACTTCAGTAGCTAGTACTAGGTGTTGGCCGCTTTGTGAGCGCCGAGATCAGCGGACACCTGTGCGAAGGCGAACAAACGATGGCCACCGACTTCGACCGCTAGCTACGCGAGATTTCATATGATCCGTGACACCGGTCGGCGAGCGCGCGCGATCGTCCCGGCACGGCCGGGAGTGAACGATCGAGATCGACAAGACGGTGTACGTGCACGGCGGGTTAGCAAATTTCAGCGACCGGATGGATGGGGATGAGATGGGTGGTAGGGCAGAGTGGGACGGAGGGAGGGGCCTCCTGGTGGCCTACACGAGGATTGGATTGGATTGATTGGAGAATCGGGGGAAAAGATGTGCTCCTAATACTATACTGTAGCGCGCACTGTGCTAGCTAGGGCCTAGGTGTGCTCTCTTCGAAAATATCTTGTCTCCTTGAAGGCTTGGAATGGATGGGGATCGGTCGGTCATGCCTCCTTGCCTTTGGTCCCCAAACAGCTGAATGGCTCTGCTCCCCGTTTCCAAAATTGGGGTTGTTCTATTCCATGCCCTTTTTAGGAATGAAGGGATACTCCACTTTCTGTGTCCATATGGTCTTACTATCAGCTACCAGTAGTACCATTACTCCAGTTTAGTAGTAGTGGGTTTGGTGTTGGTGGGTGGTTTTGTGAGGTTATCCTGCCTAATTCGTTTGGGCCTCCTAGCTTAGATCCATCAGTGGAATCAGTTAGTGACAAAGTCATTCTTACTAGTTACTACGAGAGGAAAGTCTCTTCTTATACCTTCCATAAATAAATTAATAATGTCCTCGCAGATGATATCTTTTGCGGCAAATTGAAATCATGGACTACGTACTGCTTTGCTAAATAAAAAAGAAAATACGTGAAATGTTTTATGTTCAACACCTGTCTCCATTGGTCTAATGGATTAGGTTTTCTATATTGTTTATTTAATTTATCTATCTATTTACCCCGTGCCAAAATATAGTTACTCGTACCTTTGTAGTATTATGTTATTTGAACCACCTCTGCCCTAAATTTTGAAATACTTCAAACAAGTGAGTATCATCTTATTAAGGTCCTGTTTGGATCATTTATCCCTAAACTAAAAACTTTAGTCTCCTACTGTTTAGATCCAGGGACTAAAGGCATGTGGACAGAGGGAGAGAGAAGAGAAAGGCTACCACTTTCTTCCTTATAAATACCTCCAAGAGGGACTAATGGATTTTAGTCCTAATACGCCCTTTTAGTTCATTTTATTCATTCCTGTTTGAATTCTTAGGGACTACAACAGACTAAAATGAAGGGACTAATAGATTAGACCCATGAGCAAAACAGAACCTAAGACAGGGTTGTTCGTTCTTTGGGCCTATCAGTAGTAAGTGTTGATAGGAAAAAAAAAACGTATACCATTGATCATAGTGAATGCAACCTATAATGAAGTAGATCAACGATTATTATAGTTGTATATAATTATATAAAGTATATATAACTATATTGAGTGTATTTGTGGTCTCGTGAAAGAGAAGAAACGATTTATTATCAAATTCAATTCTATTATCGGCAAAAAAAAAACCTTGCTAATGTAGTCAAATCTAAACAAATACAGTACATATATCTACCCGACTATCCGTGCAGGCGTGCATGACTACATGTCTTGGAAGTAGGAAGTGCATATACTGCAATCCCATTTCAACTCCGGTTGGAGAAAATCACTTATATATCTCTAAAATTTTAACTAATCCCTTATATGCCTCTGAATTTTGCTTGCTTTCTTTGCATACTCCTAAAATTTTATTTTGATCCCTTCCATGTCCCTCCCGTCAATCGACCATCTAATTTCTATAAAAATAATCATTTTACCTTTGGATGGATAGAAATTTTTATGAATTACACTATTAAAAATATAAAAGTTTATCGCATAAGACTATTAATAGTTATCATTTTGTTGCACGATACATTATTTAAGACAAAATTTATTTTTAGTAATAAAATAAGAAAATATGTATTTATTTTATTTTTAAAAATTCATGAAAATGAGGAGCATTCATACAAAGATAGGACTACCAATGCTCACGATATCTTTTTAAGAACGCTCTTGATAAAAAAAATCTTTCATCCTATTAAATTTGAAATAAAAAATTTATTTTCTTACATTTGTTTTATTTTCAAAATTTATGTCAAAATTTTCCGCACTAATTAGTCTCATTAGTTATATAAAATGCACATGTTGTGCACTCAATCAAAATTTTCAATTGTTTTTCAAGATTATATTCAAACATATATCATCAAGTGCATTAAAGACATTTGCCACCAAAACTAACAATGAAATGAAGGAAAATATAACGGCAAGGGTATAGAAGGGATCAATTTAAAATTTTAGGTGTATATAAAAGATCAGATAAATTTTAGAGCTATAAAAGAGATTGAGTGAGTTTTTAAGGGTATACAGCGATTTTACTCTTTCCGTTGATATTAGGCAGATCAACGTCGCGAACAAATCACTCAGCTAGAGATAAGCACGTACCCCCGATCAATTTGAAACAGGTCCAACTGATATCACATTGGTAGTCCAAGGCCCAGCATAGCCCGAGGCCCATCCATCTCGGATCGTTAGTTGTGAATTCGGCCCACTGTATGATCACTGAACCAAGCCTGCAGTTTAGCTACTCCATGAGCTAACACTAACTCCATTCTTTTTTTAGAATATTTGGTCACCAATAAATACTCCGTATTCTCTAATAATTATATTTCCAATCATATATTTATTACACAACAAATTGAAAATACAACTACATGGAAACAATTCCGCATATCGAATGCTAATATTTTCGTTTGATTATATTGAGTTACGCCAGAGCACATAGCATAATACGTCACGTGGCCTAGAGAAAGCGGAGGGCGTACAGATGGCCACAAGTTTTGATACAAAGCTATGTCAACCACAGAATCATCTTCGTTTGGGTGCAAAATGGATTATCACAAAACTCTGAATTCATCATACATCATACAAAAAAAGTGTATTTGTTGAGCAACAAATAACAGGACAATCCTGTGACGACACGGATTGCACGATATACACAAGGATGGAACAGAAGGACACAACTGGCGCAACTCGGGTACAAATAGTTTACGAAGTCGGCCGATCGCAAAGTGCAGTAAACTAGCCATCTAGTTCTGCGTTTTGTCTTGCGTCTATGGGTTCTGAACTGCAGCTGTATTGGCCAGGCAAGGCCGCATCTCTACGGAGCATAGCAGCAAACAGTGGCACAGCCCACTTTTCTGATTAGCCTCGTAGTGAAGACAAATAGGCAACTCCTCTGATCAAGGGCTCTGGTATACAGATATACTGCACGTTATTCTCACCACAAATAGGTAGGAGTACTTCCTATGATCAAGGGCATTGGGCATATAGCAGCACATTATTCTCGTTTAAGCGCCTCTGGAACTGCGCAAGACGTGCCTGTAAATCGACAATTCCGGCAGCTTTCTGAGAGAGTATACCGCTTAGTCTTGTGATGTAGTCGTCTAGTTGGTTGCCAGGTTGATCCGCTTCAACTAATAAATTCATCTCCTAATCAAGAGTTCAAGACAGTAATCTCAGTGGTTATGGAAAAAATGATAATAGAAACAACTTGACAATTTACCATTTCAGGGATCTAACCTCTTTGATCATGTCTAGGGTCTCTTCCACCTGCTTCCGATGAGCAGACACCAAATCTTCCTCTTCCTGAAGCAATTATTCAGATTCAATATGTAATTCGGATAATCTCGTATAAAAAAAATGCTGCACAATCCTCACAAAATTGAAAAGAAACAAAATGTTGCAGAATAAACACCACCATACCTGGAGGAGTTCGTTCAGATGCTCATCTTCATCTGGTACAACCCTTCTAATTTGATAAGCAATGGAATTTCTCATATTATTTTCTGAAGTTAAATCATGAGCCTTCCTAGTTGGTTGCCTTCCCTGCTGGTACACTGTATCAGGTACTTCAGCTATGCCCACTGGCACACTACCCTTTGTTCTTTGTTCCTTGAAATAACCACCATTTGACAGACTAAATTCGGTATCTTCTTTCACCTTTTGCATTCTATCCACAAATGTTGGTGCTTGGTGCTCTTTGACATACTGTTGCTTGGTCCAACCAAAGTTGTTCCTTTCAGTGATATCATTCATCACCTCGGCTGATGAGAAAGAGGGCACAGCTGAAGCCAATAGGGAAGGACTTGACTCCCTTAAAGGTGCAGCAGCCAAAGACAAATCTTTCTTGGTGTTGCTTCCTTTCGACAGACTCTTCACCCTGAAGACCAGGAGAAGCTGGCTATATTATATGTGGGCATAAGCAGAAAGTGCAACAGAAAGAAATGAGGATATAGACAATCACCTATCAGCATATCTCAATGTGTTCAGAGTATGCTCACAAGAACCAGAGCTGGGAGAAATGCATGATATCATGACAGTGCGTGAGTCCCCAATGAAGGAGTCCCGCAAAACTTCAGTTAATTTGCTTCCTCGAAATGGAATGTGGGTCTGGTCATTATCTAGTGCTCTGATGCATTCCTTTAAAGCAAGCAAACTTTTATTGATCTCAGCTCCTTCAATTCTGCATCAAGTTTCATAATAGGCAGTTCAGTACAGCAGACCTCAACATAATAGGCAGTTTCATAATATTCATGGCATTCCTATAACAAGATAGAAGAGAAAAGTTGTGAGATAACCTTGTTTGTTTGTCATTGTCCGTTGTATCAGCACCACGCTCACTGCCAGCAAGGTCAATAAACGACAACTTGCCAGCCAATCTGGGTGGTTTTGAGTCATTGCCATCAACACGCTTTTTAATAGCAAGCTGAAGAATGGCATGGGATCTTGATGACTCTTCATTTGCACCAGTAGTACCGGTACTTCTGGTGGCATTGCCTTTCTCAATCAACTCCTTTATGGTTTCAACATCAGACACCCGATACTCTTGTAAACCAACAATGCAAACTTTCTGTTTCCCATCCTCCCTCATGCAAAGTTTGCTGCATGAAGTCAAAAATGTTTCGAACAAGAAGATGTAACAGGCTTCCTGAATATATACTGTCTATAAGCATAATTGATTGGGGGCTACTTACCTCCTTTCATTGAGAAGATCAAATAATTTCCCACCATATATTTCAAAGAAGCTCACGAATAACTGATAGCCTTGATTGCGATATGTATGATGCATCAATCTCAGAATGTCTTGGGAGGCCTTGAGAGGCAGTGGACGCATGGTGTAGGTCTTTCCACTACCTGAGTGGACAGAATGAGATTGAATATAGCATTAAGGATTCTGTACACACACATGCACTATAGGCAACAAAATAGGTGCAACCCACCCTCACTGGTTGCATGCTAAGGGTGGTTGCAGCTCAGATGTTACCATGAGTCTACAGAAGATTAGACATATACCAGTTTGTCCATAAGCAAAACAGGTAGCTTTCGTACGATTAAAAATAGCAGGAACAACAGGTTCCACTGTTTCTCGATAAACCTGTGAATTAAATGAGTAAAGGCTGTTGAGAATGGATCTACAAAACTTAATGATATGAATTACTAAGCGTAGGTGGTTTATACTTTACACTCACCTCATCATTCGAAACGTCTTCATCTAGGACAGCATCAAACACAAATTCATGTTTCTCAACATATTCAGTGAGGTCAACCTGCACAAAAATACCCCAAGACATTGATAAATGAGTATAGACTGATAGTAGGGAGCAAAGAATATAAAGAACATTCGTCATAACAATGCAGATGAGTGTAAATAGCTAGCTTGGAATGAACCTTGAGTTTGGTCTCATGAACAGTCAAGGAGTTCGACTGTTGTTCAATGTCTATGATATCTTCTTCTTTCTTTGATATCTCCTTCTTATTAAGTGGTCTTTTGCGGACCTGCATTCACATTTCACATCAAATCTATTAGAAGTTTGCAGGTTATCTTAAGCTCAGCTTTTCTATGAAGGAATATTTATCAAAGATTATGGACAAAACCAAGAAACATACCACCACTTTGATTTTCGCAACAGGAGTTGCCTTCTCTTTCTCAGGGAAGGCCTTGAGGAAATTACTTTCAGCAAAAACAGTGGATTTGCTCATCTGTTTATTTGGAGCGAAGGTTGGGTCTGAATCATCAAAGCCTCCATTGCCATAGCCAAATTTTTGGGCACCATCATACATGCCAATCCCTGGCACTTGAAACTGCATATGAATTTGAGCTCCAGTTAATAGAATGATTTCAGTATGGTAAAAGATTGGATAGTAGATAATCCCTGATCCTCACTGCAACAACACAAGGTTCGTGCAAACATTTAGGTTTAATCAACAAACCTAGTACACTGCATCATGTAAACTCAACAACGAAACTTAAACAAACCAACAACTGGACCATATAGTCAGTATTGATGCGGTGCCACATCTCAACAACCATCCACGATTCCACCAAAGTATTATTTGTTTAACACCTTGACATTCTAATCCCCAAAAGAATTGCGCATCCAACCTAGCATTCCTAAAAGAAGACCAAAAGCACCAAAGCAGTACACTTCTCCATTTCCTTTCCAAATTCCAACTCACTGATCAACTGAAAAGAAAAAAAAACACCATTAAAAAAGCGACAGTTCTGACTGCCCAAGCGGCCATGCCATCGCAATGGGATTCAGAGCACCAGATCCACAACGTCGGTGTCAATTTGGAAACGCGGCGATTTAATCCCCAACCACGCGAGAAAATCGAAACAGAAGGGTGGGCACTAACTAGAAATGCAGCTGGCCTTACATCGCTGATAAGCTCGGTGTCGAAGGCGTGGAGATCGAGCAGCCCGGGGCTGAGCTGCTGCCTCTGCCCAGGCGACTCCGCCGCCGCCTCCCCTCCCCGCAGCCGCGCCGGCGTCGTCGGCTCCACCGATACGAAGATCTCCCCATCCCCGCGCCGCACCCCGCCGCGCTGCACACACACGCACACACAAACACAAACGAGACACACCCATTAGCTCATCCCGGTGATCCCGCACGGCCGCACCCCACGCGCAGATCTCGAAGAACCCCGCACCCCGTACCTGGCCCCACTTGCCGGCGCCGCCCCCGGCATTGGCGGGGACGTCGAACATGAGCTGCTCCGAGGAGTATCGCCGGCGACCGCCCCCGTTCATCGTCGCCGGCGAGGCTGGGGTGGGGATTCAGGGGCTCCTTCCGAGGAGAGGGAGGAAGAGAGAGTGGAGGGGGGAGAGAGGGGGACGACAAGGGGAGGCGTGGTGGTGGAGTAGAGTAAAGGCCACCCGTTTTTGCGGCTTCCACCCTGGGACTCGCGTGCCGTTGCGGAGACGCCCTCCGGTTTGAATTTTGGAGTGGAGTTCAAGGCAGCACACGCAGCAAGCAGGGGTGCAGGTAGGAAGGGGGAAAAAACTCGAAAAGTGGGGCGCGTTTTGAAGCGGAGGGGGACCTTTTTTCGTATGAGCTCTGCTCCCTTTGCTTTTTGGGGGGTTTGTGTTAGGTGGACGCCGTCTAAAACCCGCGGAGGGGGTTAGTGCGGATTTCGTTTTCATCCTTTTCAGTCAGGATTTGTTGCACTGTCCTTAAGCCGGTTTAAATAGAGAGTTAGGTCGATAGGGGCATTCGATTATCATTGTTTTTCTACTAAGTCATTCTCGAAATGATTTTTTATTTACTACTTATAGGCAAATGTGGGTTTTGTTTTTCATTTGCGATGAATAATTTGTACAAGTAAAGCTTGTAACCATGTTTCTTCGGTAAGTTTAGTAGGTAGGAGTATATGTTAAGGATAAATATGTGAGAATGCGATCATAGAAAAAGTGCTAGAGTATATATTGTAGTTAGAGTTATATTAGGATATGCTTGATTTGTGTTGGACTCCTTGCAAATTTGTAATTATTCCTTATCTCTACTCTATGTATCTCATATATATACTGGTTCCTGAGCCCCAATAAAAATATGTCCAATATTCACTATATTCTTATCTCCCTATACTATTCAACATGATATTAGAGCAGACGAACTAGGGCCGCCCTTCTCACGCTTTTGCGTCGTCACACTCACACCCGGGAGTAAGGATCTCCCGGGGGCGGCCACCATTTCATTCTAGTTGTCACCAAGACGCCAAGTCGTTAGCCCAGGAGAAATCGATCTCCCCGGGTGTTTTTCTTCGTCGTCATGCTTCGACGCAGAGATCGATCTTGATCTCCTCGGCATGTCTCCTGCTTCGTCGGAGTCTTCATCGTTGAATTCTAGCCTTCGTGTCGTCAAGTCAAGCACAGCAACAACTCCCTCCATGCCACCATCCTCGGTCTACCGCGCTCTTCCTGCTGACGGCTAGCCGTCGGTCTTGGCGTGCCCCATCCGAAGCACGCGACGGCTTCCCCACCTCTGTATGTTTGCCTCCTCACTGTGTGCTAGAGCCTCATTGTCGTCGGCCACTGAGTCCCACTACCACGCCGCTCCCGATCGCACCCCCTCCACCTTCGTCGGCCTCCTCTACCGCTGGCACCGCTCCGGGGTGACAACCACCTCTCCACCACCTTTCCACCACCCCACCGGTCTACCGTTGACAAGGACCACTCCTCCGCTGCCTCTATCTAACTACCCCATCCCAGGTCGGCACCCCATGGGCCTCCACCGCCGCCGACATCATGGAGCTCGCGGACGCTCGCTTGGTCGTCGCTCGTCATCGACCTTTGCTACAGCAGCCTTGCCATTGATCTCCTGATGCTCGTCTCTAGCTTCTATCTGTCTACACATGTGTGTTATATTATATGGTAGTTAGAGTCATATTAAGATGAGATTGATTTGTGTTGACTCTTTCCATATCTATAACTTTTTTCTTATCTCTACCCCCATGCTCCTATATATACTGGCCCTTGAGCCTCAATACAATGTGTCTAATATTCATAGTATTCTCATCCTTATACTATTCAACAAAAAGTTACATTCTCACTATGTCTTTAGCTCCACCAAGCCCACAGCTCAACAATTTTATTTCATCAATTGTATTTTTTACGAACTCCTGAACCCAAGTTCTTCATTCTTGAAGACTCGTCTATTGCACTCACTCCATATTTCCCATGTAAAAGCATCTCCAACAACATATCTAAATTTGACTCTCTAAACATCCATTTGGCCAGCTTGCCAAAAATTTGGATAGTCAAATTTGCCTTTCACTCCAACAGACTCTCTATTACAGTTCTCCAATCTGTCAGTGGGTCCCACATGTCAGCCTCCTTATTTATTTTTCACCCCTTCTTATCCTCTTCTTCTCTTTCTCTTCTTGTTATTCCTTTTTCTCCGCTATCTTGTCTTCTCCACAGTTGAATCCTCGCGGCGGCGGAGGATGCGGTGATGGCGGCAAGGAGGAGATGACAAGGTTCCGCCGCCGCTAGAGATGTGGGGGAGATAAAAGGTGACAAGAGAGCGGAGACAAGGAGGGTGTTGGTCGATATAGCGACAAAGGCAGCAGCCGGAGCTCAAGACAGCGGATCCAGCGGCGACACTCCTCCCTCGACGGATGGTGGCTGTGGCAGGGAGGGGCGAAGTGTAGCAGCAAGAGTAAGGAGGGCCACCGCACAGGAGGAAGTCGCCTTCGTGGCTGCCGCCACCAATTTAGAAGAACTCAATGGCACAGTAGAAGAGGTCGACGGCGCGGAGGAGCTTGTGGCGCCGGAAAAAGGAAGGCGGTTGATGGCCAACGCTGAGAAGGAAAGGCAACGGTCGAGGGAGGCGAGCGGCCGGCACTGTGGAGAGTGAGCAGCGGTCAATGGCCGACGTTGGAGCACAAGAGATGAGGGGGACATTCGTGGGGAGGAGGAATAGCATGTGGGCCCATCATTTGGTGAGGCATATTGGCTGGCAATGCAAGCCACCTCGTTTTTTTGCTCGAATGGCTAAAAACTAGTTTAGAGAGGCTAATAGAGAGGTTGTTAGAGCATCACCAACAGTCCACCAATAATCTATCCCCAAAAATTAATTTTTAGGTTTCCTAAACTGAAAATAGGTGGTGAAAAAACCCATTCCTCCAAAAGATAGCCTAAATTCAATCACAAAACCTAAAAGTGAGCCCTTCTGTTAAACTATCAACAGAAATTCTAGTTTTTTTTTCCTTTCTTGTGCGTAGAAGGAGATCGCCCCGATGCGGGAAGGAGAGGAGAAACGCGGAAGGAGGGGAGAAACGTGCGGAAGGAGTGGATTGAGAGTCGTTCTCTCTCCCTCAAATACACGTACCGAGAAAATTGGAGATGGGAACTCCAAAACGTCCAGAGCTCTTTTGGGAATCTGTTGGACCAGTTTTTTTTTAACCAAAATCTCAAAAAATTAGGATTGGGGATGGAATAGATAGACTGTTGGTGATGCTCTTAGAGATGTTATAACGGATGAGAACCTGTTTCATTTCTCTTGAATTGTGTTTATCTTATACTCCCTCCGTTTTACAATGTAAGTCATTCTAGCATTTCCCATATTCATATTGATATCAATGAATTTAGATAAATATATATGTCTAGATTTATTAGCATCAATATGAATGTGAAAAATGCTAGAATGACTTATATTGTGAAACAGAGGGAGTAAAAGCCATGCACCTTAAAAGCAGGTACCTTTAGTAATCCTAAAGCTAGAGCTAATTAGTGCAGTACTACCACGAAAATTATCATGCCAGATAGCCCGCACGTACAGTCACGGTTCTCCCGGAAGAAATGAACATGATGTAATATCGTGATATGCGCACGACTGCACGCTAAGTAAATACTTCCTCCGTCCTAAAATGTTGCTATCTAGGATTTGATTTTGACCCATCCTGTCTAGATTCGTTATCCTAGGATGGGTCAAATTCTATCCTAGATAGCAACATTTTGGGACAGAGGAAGTATTTCCTCAGAAGTATTTCCTCAGTCCCCTAATATAAGGGATTTTGACTTTTTAATTGCACTGTTTGACCATTTGTCTTATTAAAAAAATTTAGAATTATTATTTTTTGACTTACTTTATTATCCAATGTACTTTAAGCACAACTTTTTATTTTTTATATTTGCACAAATTTTTTAAATAAGATAAGTGGTTAAATAGTACATGTAAAATATCAAAATCTCTTATGTTATAGAACGAAGGGAGTATTTCATGCAGGAAAAGAGAAGTATCATCTCTGTCCTCAAAGTTTAAACAGCTGGCGTGATAAACCTTTCTCGCCAGGAAAATTTTCGAAAAGCACAAGGACTCGACGGCAAGAAACTCTCGCAAAATGAGCGAGGGCCACACAGGCCACTTCGGTTTTGAATAGCGCCCCCCTGGGGTAGGCGATCGCCTTTCACCGGCACGTGGCGGCCCTCCTCCGCGCCGGGCTCGGCCGGTGACGCGTCGGACGCGACCGAAAGCGGCCCGGCGCGGACGGCGCGCTCCGCAGGCGCGGGACGTAGGGCCCACGACTCAGGACCCTCGCCCTGTCAAGCGGGCCCCCTGCCCGCACCGCGTCTCTGGATGATTTAGACGTTAATTAAAACACGAGTGTTTTGCGGGTTAGTGGGCGCGATTATTTATTAGCAAGGACTACTAAACAAATAAACGCGGCTGATAGCGTTGCGGCCCATGTTTGTGGCGCTTTGCTCGCGAAAAGGTCAAAAATTGCTTGAACCCTAGCGCCGGAGCCAGGCACCGCGGCTGTGGTGCGTGTCGCAGACTCACAGGTGGGCCTGGTTTCCCGATTCAAACAATTCCAAGGTAGGTCTGCAAAGCAGCTGTGCTCGAGTTTAAACGCAGCAAGCGAGACGGGTATATGGCGTACGTACACGCCTGGGTGTCCCTAACTCCCTAATCTCGACGCTTTCTTCGTGCTGCCTCAGTTTCAAGACGATACGATAATATCTCTCCCCGACGTTTAATATTAGCAAGCCCCGAAAGCAAAGCATATAGATTAGTACCACCATGTTTGGGCAAGGGGACGCAGGAGGAGTACGTGAAAACACGAGAACACGTGACAGGAGAAGCAATTTGGCTAAAAATTTTGCAAGCAGCCACGCCGGGCGTGTATCCTGTATGAGCATGGGCATTGGCGCATTGCACGCATTCCAGAGCTCAAACCTGAGAGAGGCCGAAAAAGTTCGGGATTTCCTCGTTTCAGGCCCATGTGGTCGTCTAGGTCTACGAAAGTAAAGTACGACAGGCCAAGGCCGACGAAAATATTGGGAATAAGTTCACCGGAGGTCCCTCAACTTAACAACGAGATTTTTTGAGATCCCTTAATCACAAAACCAAGATGTGTATCCCTAAACTCACACAAACTATGCACTCAAGGTCCTATGACAGTATATATGGTGATTTCGCTAACGTGGCATCCTAGTCAGCAAAAAAAATAATAAAAAAACTACATGGGCCCACATGTCATCCTTCTTTTCTTTTCTTTCTTAGCCTGGGAGAGGGGGGGAGGCAGCCTGACGCCGGCGGGAGAAGGGGCGACCGCGCGTGGGAAAGGGAGGGGGAGGCGATCGGCGCAGCCGGCAGGAGAGGGGAAGAGGCGGCCAGCCGTGCTGGCGGGAGAGGGATGAGAGACAGCCAACGGCCGCCATTCCAGCTTGCGGAGAAGCGCGCCCCATGACCACCCATGCTACCGTGTTCTCGGAGCCTTCAAACGTGTCGTCGGCGGCGGGGTGCGGCGCCAAGTTCCCACCCTTGTGCGGCTGCAACTTGGCGGCAACCGGCTCGCCGACCTTCTCTTCCCCCTCTCCCGCCGCCGCAGTTGTCGCACCCATGCTTCCCCCGACCACGATGCCGTCACCTCCGCCACGATATCCGCCGAGGCCCTCGTGCCGCAAGAGCAGAGGCAAAGGGTGAGTCGGCGGACGCGTCATCGGCGGCAGGGGGCGGCGTCGAGCTCCCGTTCACGTGTGGTTGCGACTCGGCGGCAACCGGCTCGCTGACCTCCTCTTCCCCCCCTCCCGCCGGCACAGCCGGCCGCCGTGGTCTCCTCCTCCTCCTCCACTGCGGCTGCGGGAGGCATCGTCGAGCTCCCGTCCATGTGCGGCTATGACTCGGCGGCAACCGGCTCGCTGGCCTCTTCTTCCCTCCTCTCGCCGGCATAGCCGGTCGCCGTGGTCTCCTCCTCCTCCGCGGTGGCGGCGGGGGCCTCCTCCGCCGTGGCAACCGCATATTGAGAAAAGAAGCAAGGAGAGAAGAGAAAGAGAAGAAAGAAAGAAAGAAAGAAAAAAAGAATAGATGTGGGGCCCACGTCATTTTCTCTTACTTACCTGTGGGTCCCACATATTTTATTTTTATTTTTTACTGACTAGGATGCCACATCAGTGAAACCGAACATCTATACTACTAATATGGGATCTAAATTGTACGGTTTTATATAGTTTAAAGATGAATATTTCTGGTATTGGGGATTAAGGATGGCAAACAAACTCAGTGTAAAGTTGAGGACCGGTAGGTGAACTTATTCCAAAACATTGGCCTACCTGTTGTTTCCAAGGTTTCGACGAAACGGAGGCCCAGAAACGGCCCAGTGTACTGGCCCAGGACAAGCCGAAGACGGACGCACGCAGCAGGCACAAGTGCAGAACGGCGAAAGTTCACTAACCCGACTAACTGATAAGAGCTACCGTTTTTTCATGGCAGCATCACAGGCCTTTTGATCCATGCATATACTGTACTGCGCAGTAGTGCTCATCGAATAAAGACGGAGTTTTTAGGTTTGATCTATTGCCCGGTCTACGAAAGTGAAAAGAGTACTGGTACAAATACAAGTGGGTTTCTCTTTTATTGTTTTCTGGCATGATCGTGCATTCGTGCGTGCTCACACTGTCACACATCAGCTATATATTCTCCTCGAAAGGCAGGCATCGGCTATATTCTCGAATTATCAAATTCTAAGACCCACACTTGTTCTCTAAACTAACAATAAACACTACGCGGTCTTATGCTTATTAACTGCTAGTCCTAGTTGGTTGTTTTAGCCGAGATAATGAGATTTAAAAAAGAGAGCGAGTAAAAGGTGTGGCGTGTACACGACCGATTCCTTTTCGCTTCGAGGGTAGGCAGCTAGCAGCACATGGCCGGCAAAACAGTTTTGCAGCAGGAGAGATTCATCAGTTCAATTCGCTGCACCCTCTCGTTACCTTTCTGAAACTTTTTCTTAAGTCCAGATGATGACGGTAATGACGTGTGGATTCCCTGAAAAGAGGGAGGGGTACATGATGATGATGATGATGGGCAATAGGAATACGAGTTGCTATCTCACAAGCGAACTCGTCGCCGCGAGCAACGGCCGATCGAGCAGGGCAAGGCAAGCGGAGGGAGTGGAGGAGAGGACCCTTGGCAAGCTCGATCGGGCGCTTCTTCTGCTCCAAAATCCATCGAGGTTCAGGCCGTCCGGCAACAGGGATGGCTCCTCCGTTCGTTATTCCCCTCCTGCAAGGGCCGCATCTAATTGATCTGACCAACTTGCAAGGATAGTCATTAGTCATTGATTACTCGTTAGGTGCTCAGGTATCTGTATATATTTTGGCTTCGGTGGAAAGAGAGCTGACAGCCGTCGGCTCAAGAGCCCACACTTTGAGTGGCGATATAAAGCAAACTAGCTGGTGGCCCGCGCAATTGCGCAGCTAGCACCCATAAATATATTTTTAGTATGATTTTACTTAAAATTTATTAAATAGCTATCTTATTGTTTTAAGAGTTTGAAAGACCAAATCTTATCATCCCCGTGTTTCTAATTAGAGTAAAGTCCATCACCGATCCCTGAACTTGTACCGCTGTGTCATCCTGTCCCTAAACTCGCAAATCGACCGTTCAGGTTCTCAAACTTTTCGACTGTATCATCTCGGTCCCTAAACTTGCAGATCACTCGTTTAGATCCTTCAACTTGTTCAGTTGTGTCACCCCGGTCCCTAAACAGGACGGTCTAAAAACTTTATATCAAAAAATAATTCATAACTTTTTCATGTGAACTCTAAAGAAGACAAACTCTATATCAAAATTGTAGCCCTCGACGAGACCTACAACTTCGTAGTTGAAAAGTTTTTGAATTAAAATTGTTTAGGGTCCCAAAATATTGTTGCATGTTTATAGATTTTGAAATTTTAATTTTAAAATTACATTTTGGGACAAAAAATGACTTAAAATAAAAAAAAATTCAACTACAAAGTTGTAGATCGCGTCGAGGGCTACAAGTTTGATATAAAGTTTGTTTTCATTAGAGTTCACATAAAAAAGTTATAAATTATTTTTAAATATAAAGTCTTTAGACCGTCCTATTTGACCGAGATGATATTCAAATCCAAGTTTAGGGACCGGGGTGATACAACTGAACAAGTTGGAGGATCTAAACGAGTGATCTGCAAGTTTAGGGACCAGGATGACACGGTCGAACAAGTTTGAGGAACTGAACGGTCAATTTGCGAGTTTGGGGACCGGGATGACACAGCGGTACAAGTTTAGGGACCGGCGATTAACTTTACTCTTCTAATTATATAATTTTTTAAAAGTCACACCAGTTGCTACCCCTTGTATCATCTCGTTCTTTATTTGCTTGCTCGATCTACCACTATTTTTATTCATTCTTCTTGGAACATTTAAAAATTGGATCTTATAGTTTTTAGAGTTTATTATCACGTTGGGTTTCGTTTTTATAATTTCTAGACATCCCGTCAAATGTTGCCATTATACTCCTCTATAGCCTATCCACTGTCTCTTCTCTTTATTGTCATTGAGATTTTAAAAATCGAACATAATTATCGTTTAGGTTCATTTTTTACTTTCTAGAAGTCCCGCCAAACTGTCAGCGGCTTTGCCATTGTACTTCTCTACGGCTTGCCTGCTGCCTCCCTTCTTTATTGTCATTGAGATTTTTAAATCGAACATGATTATCATTGGTTTTTTTTACTTTTTAGAAGTTCCGAACCTTTAAAAATTGAACCTTGTAGTTTTTAGAGTTTATTGTCTTGTTGGGTTTCATTTTTTATAAACTTTAGAAGTCTCGTCAAACGATGCCACTATGCTCCTCTACGGCTCGTCTGCCGCCTACTCTTTATTGCCATTGTGATTCTAAAAATCGAACATAACTATCGTTGGAATTCATTTTTTATTTTCTAGAAGTCCCGTCAACCGTCGGCCGCTCTGCAATTATACTCCTATACACCCCGCCCGTTGCTTCTTGTTTTTATTGTCATTGAGATTTTAAAAATCGAATATGATTATTAATGGGTTTTTTTTACTTTCTAGAAGTTCCGGCAATTGCCTTGCTCATTTGCTTCACGGGCTGCCTGTCGTCCCTCCTTTTAATTGTTATTAGGATTTTATTTGGTGTTTTATTAACAGTTTTTATATGTCGTATCAACCGCCACTACTCTACTTCTTTATATGCCTGTTACTTAATTTATCTCGTCATGTGTTTTAGATGGTCTTTTCTGTCGTCCCTCCTTTTAATCGTTATTAGGATTCTATTTGGTGTTTTATTAACAGTTTTTATATGTCGTATCAACCGCCACCACTCTACTCCTTTATATGCCTGTTACTTAATTTATCTCGTCATGTGTTTTAGATGGTCTTTTCTTTCAATAGTCTTTATTTTTATCATAAATTTTAGTTATTTATAAATTGTATTCCTAATTGAAATCTTATTTTTATTTTTCTCATTTCAGAATTTTTTTTTCAAATTTTAATTAATATCGTATTGTGTTCTTTTAATATTTTTATTTTTTATTTTCAATTTCAGTTGTTTCAAAATTGTATTCCTACTTGAACTCTCTTTTATTTTTTTCTAATTTTGGATATTATTTTATTTTTTATTCCGAATTCTAATTAATCTCGTATTAGATTCTTATATGGATTATTCTTTTAATATTGCTTATTTTTAATTCCGAATTTCAGCTATTTTTAAATTGTATTCCTACTTGAACTCTTTTTTTTTTGCTAATTTCGTATTTTATTTTTATTTTTATTCTCAATTTTAATTAATCTCGTATTGGGTTCTTATATGTACTCTTCTTTTAATATTCCTTATTTTTAATTCCGAATTTCAGCTATTTTAAATTGTATTCCTACTTGGACTATCCTTTTCTTTTCTAATTTTAGATTTTATTTTACTTTTATTTTGAATTTTGATTAATCTCGTATTTGGTTCTTTTATGGAAACTTCTTTCAATATTACTTATTTTTAATTCCGATTTTTAGCTATTTTTAAATTGTATTTCTACTTGGACTCTCCTTTACTTTTCTAGTTTTGTATTTTATTTTATTTTTATTTCAAATTTTGATTAATCTCGTATTGGGTTCTTATATGGAAACTTCTTTCAGTATAGCTTATTTTTAATTCCGAATTTCAGCTATTTTTAGATTGTATTTCTACTTGGACTCTCCTTTTCTTTTTTTTTTGTTTTCTCCGATTAATGTGAGAATTTCTAGCCCACACGGCGAACGTAGTGCCTCTTTTCAAAGCTGTTTTAATAATATAATAGATATTTTATGGTGGGAATTGTCCTGATTCATGTGAGATTGCATTTCGTTTTCTTTATGTGAAAAACCTGAAATATACTTGTGAAATAGTACTTTCAATCTAATAGATTGTGCCCTCTTTTTTTTAAGATGCAGATTTTACCTAGGTTTCCGTTAGTATATATGTTTTTCAAACTGCTAAACGGTACATTTTTACAAAAGGTTTTTATATAGAAGTTGATTTAAAATATAAAATATTTTTTTAAGTTTGTAACAATTAAAACTTAATTAACTATACACTAATGTCTTCTCGTTCTATGTGCACTAACTTTGACATCTATCTCAGTGGTCCAATATTTATGTTGAGAAATTTCTTACATCCTCCCGAATTTTCGCTCGATCCTTCCATGGCTATGAACTTTAGCTTATCCCCTACATATTTTTCATTTTGATTCCCTGTTGTGATAATTATATATCAAAACCTTTGTTTTTATGAAATTTAATATTTGAAAAATATATAATGGGAATAGGTGGGGTGAAAGATTTACTGTCACCACTATCTTTTTTCAAAATAGTATAGATATTAGGTTAGAATATGCAATGCTGATGTAACCTATTAAGACGAATTTCTGTTCTATAATCTCAGGGGAGGGTGACTGGATTAGCAACCCTGAAACACTAGCCACCTTTGATGCTCCGTGCCTCTGGCTAAAGGGGGGCAGAGACTAGGTTGACCCTTTTTGCTCATTAGTAAAATGTGTTAATGTTATAGGGTATGTTTGGTTCTCTACTTTGCTAAATCTTTGGTGCCAAAATTTAGTAAGTTTTAACACTACCAATTTTTTTGGAAGGGTAAAGTTATGATACATATATTTGGATTGTTGCCAACGTGAAGCCAATATTTGATGATATAGTGAAGAAAGTTTTAGAATAATGCTAAACTGTTCAAAGGCATTGCCAACAATTTGGTTTTGATACAAAACATTCACTAGTACTATCCAAACTACCAATGAATTGGTCCGGCACATTTGGCATCAATCCGAAATAGCCCATATTGCTTATTACGGAGTAGTGAACCTCCTTATTTTATTTTAATGCATGATTTTTGAGATATGTTTGATAATTAGTCTTATTTTTTTTAAAAAAAATATACAATAGTTATTTATTTTATTGTGACTTAATTTATCGTTAAATAATTTTTAAACACGTCATAATTTTTTATATTTATACAAAATTTTTAAATAAGACAAATGGTAAAATATTTATTAAAAAGTAATACCGCTATATATTAAAAACAGAGACAGTAATCTTTATCTTTAGCTGCGCATTGCAAAATCCTAACAAACAAGCACGACCAGGACGGCAGGACGACGTACCACTCCAACCTTATCTCAACTTTCTACTATTATAAAATTGAAAATATTTTACCGGTACTTTGTTACATCATCCTATATAAGTCAGTTTTTAAGTTTGTTCGTTTTTGAAAATACAAATATGTATTTGAGTCGGTTTTTAAGTTCGTTCGCTTTTGAAAATACAGAAGGAATCATATAAGAAATATTTTTAAAAAACTCGCACGCTAACTTGAGACGATCGGACTCCTAATTACAGCTCATAATTTTATAAAAAATATATATATCTGAACAAGTTCTCAGAGTAGATTTTACCTTAACTAAAACGTATAATAACAATAATAAGATTAAAATAATATTCTTCCATTGTAATGTATGGGTATTAATTTTGAAAAATTATAATGGCATGGTTCCAAATTACCTTTTTTTAAAGTATTAGTAAAAGATGATGGCAGTGAAAGTGCTTAAACACATTCACGTGTTGGCCATCAACGAGAAAAAAAAAAAGCACCCCAAACCACAAACCTAACCACTGTAGCACGTAGTGGCGACCGGCCGACCAGTCGGTAGCGGAGATAACGTCAAACCGCGCGCTCCGTGTCATCGCTCACCGAAACCGGCTGGTTTGGTTTGAGAACTAAATTATGCTTACTAATATTTAACAATTTTAATAGTGTTTAGTGTCTATTTGGTTTGAAGCCAAATTTTGGTATGCCTAAGAAAATAGGCCATTTCAATAGTGAACTTAGGCTGTTTTGTCTTCAATCCAAACACAACTTTACCATACCAAAATTAGTCATATCAAAACTTGTTAAAATTTGGCATTGACAAAATTTGGTAAGGCCTATTTAGGCCACAAACCAAACCAACCCCTAAACACCCACGCCCTCTCTTATCCAAATCAATCGCACTCACCAAGCCCGCACCACCACGTACACGAGACATCGCTAGCATTGCACTCCCCGTGCGCCGCGCCCGCGCACGTATCGCTCCAGCGATCGAAATCCCCCCGTGATCCGCAACCACCACGCGCGCGGCGGCCGGCGCGCGGCAACGGCAAGCAGGTCAGCACTCAGCAGCTGGGGCTAGGGCTGCAGCCGCGCGCGCGGCCGGGCGCTGCGATCCCGTCGTGTCGTTTTCGCGGCCAAAAGCGGCGCACTCCACCGTCGCTTTGGCACGTACCGGCGCGCCGGTTGGCCGGGGCTCGGCGGCCCCACGCCATAAACTACGAGGCATCTGGAGATATGATGCATATGGCCAAGATCTCGTGCTGACAACATATATACGTGCTCGATCGTACCACGGATCTCGCTCTCTCTGCCCTTTGACATTTGCACAAAGTCAGTGAGATGAAAAGGGGAGGACAATGGACACGGGAGGGAATAATAGCCGGCGCCTGATGGCTCTAGCAATCAAGGTGCAGGCAATAATAGGGGCGGTAGTATTAAAAAAAAAGGGGCCAAGTGTAAAAGTTTAATTCCCCCCACACTCGCGTCTTTTATGGCGCGAGAGGCGAGAGAGAGCTCGAAGATTCCAGCCCTTTTGGTTCTCCTCTCTCTCTCTCCCTTTGACATTTGGACAAGTCAAAGAAAACAATACGGGAGCCTAGCGCCCTAGCCTAGCAAGCAAAAGAGGCGAGGCGACGACGATCGATGGGTCCCTCTTGACAAGTGTAGATAGCAACAACTGATAGAAGAATCTCTTTCCAAACACCAGCAAGCTGCTGTCCCATTTGGCGACTAGTTTATCACCAATTACGACTTGTTTATCGCCAATTATCGGCATATCTCTTTTTCCTAATCGCTTGCTCCTGCCGTGCCCACCACTAGTAGCGTGGCGTTTGACTCTACTCTCGCTAGTCGCTAGCTCTAGCCAGTGGTAGTAGCTAGCTAGTGACACTTCTGAATCCTCTCGGAATGCGCGTCTATGTACAGGGATACGCGTGTATATATGGCGCGGCCCGGCCAAAAGTCAACCCCCCGCCTCCGGCGCGAGCTCGCAGCAGCACGCGTCCTTTTAGCTGCTAGCTCACCTCGTCAAACTCTCGCCTCTCCCCCCACAACGCGAGAGCTTGCCGACGTCGGCGTTCATGCGCCGCCCGCTGCTGCTGCGCGCCGTCGTCGTCGTCGCCATGGAGCACTTCAACGACTGGGACCTGCAGGCCGTCGTGCGGAGCTGCAGCTTCCCGCAATCGGAGCCTCCTCGCGTCGGCGTCGGCGTCGGCGTCCCCGCGGCGCCGGGAGCGGGCGGGGCTCCGGTGGTGGTGGCGCCGCCCGCGCGCGCACCGGATGGTCCGGATCAGATGGCGCGGGCGTCGGCGTCGGCGCTGTACGACCTCGAGTACCTGGATTTGGATCATAAGCCGTTCTTGCTGCCCGGGTCGTCGTCGTCGTCGTCGTCGTCCCGAGCGGTGGCGCGGGCGCGAGGGGAGGATGACGGCAAAGGCAGCCACGAGGTGATGATCTCTTTCCCCGCGGCGGCGGCGGCCTCCACGTCCGGTGCGCAGCCGCGGTCGCCGTCCGGTCGGAAGCCGGGCATACGCACCCCGCGGCCTAAGAGAAGGTAGTACACACTACTAGTTTGCAACCGTTTTACGTACCAGCGCATTGGCAGCCTGATCGCTCCAAGAAAATTCTGAACTTGTTTCGAAGCGATCGATCGACTGATAGATTGTTGTGATTTCCATGGTGTGAGGAGCAGCAAGAAGAGCCAGCTGAAGAAGGTGGTGTACGAGGTGCCGGTGGCGGACGGCGGCGTCTCCTCCGACCTGTGGGCGTGGCGCAAGTACGGCCAAAAGCCCATCAAGGGCTCGCCTTATCCACGGTAACTAATTATTACCAACACTTTCTTTGACCCTGCATTCCCCTTTCCACGCGTCACTACTCACTAGCTACTCCTGCATACCACCATAATCATACTGTTGGGAAACCTAAAATTGAAGGAAATGAGCACATAAATTTGATATTTTTATTACATAATGGCATATAAATAACCTGCTGCACATTGAGATCTTGAGATTATGGCCACAACAATCGAATGCAATGCCTTGCGTTGCCAATTGGATATCATGGCTTTGGTCACGCTCCACGTGACATGTACTTTCGGTGTAGTACAAGGCAATTCCCTGTACTTAGCAGTACAATCGGCTGTAAGCATGTATACTCTGCAGTTGACCTAATGACCTGTGCGCTCAACTAACTTGGCGATACGATGGTTCGTTGGGTGGTTGGGATATGGATACAGGGGATACTACAAGTGCAGCAGCATGAAGGGGTGCATGGCCAGGAAGATGGTGGAGCGCAGCCCGGCCAAGCCCGGGATGCTCGTCGTCACCTACATGGCCGAGCACTGCCACCCCGTGCCGACCCAGCTCAACGCGCTCGCCGGCACCACTCGCCACAAGTCCGCCCCTACCGGCGACGACGACAAGCCGACGTCGCTGGGCCCTGCAGCCGGCACAGCTGCCGCCGGCGAGGGAGTGGTCAAGTGCGAGGGCGTCGACGGCAACGAGCTGTCGGCGATGGCCTCAGATGGCGGCGCAGAGGACACGGCGGCGGCGGATGACGACGGTGAGTTGTGGCCGGAGGGGATGGGGCTGGAGCTGGACGAGTTCTTGGGTCCCATGGATGACGACGTGTTCGAGTTCGACCATGTCTTGGAGGACGACGGCGTGCTGGGGCGACGGCTCTCGCTATAGCTGCAAGAGAAAAGCTGTACTAGCTAGCTTTGACGAGCCTTTTAGGACAGTTGACTGGCAGCTCCAACCTCTTCAGGAGATCCAAGCCATGTATAGGCGGTTTTTATTCGTGCGTGCTTGAGGCATGATCTCTCTCAAGTCAAGGTTCCAAGTTTCAAGTTTGCATGAGTGTATATGAAACGTGATCCTCTAACTTACTGCCCTCTAACTTTAAAAGAATAATATGTAGGCCCTACAGCTGGTGGACCCACATATCAGCCACTCACGTCGAGGACATCTCTCTGAGTGTATATACTTGTAATATTCACAGGGATGTCAGTGCGCATTGACATTTTTGCATTCCTGTACATAATCTCGTGGTTGGTGACTTTGTCCCAACACGTGGACCGGGCTCAAAGGGAAGTGACAGCTTCAGTGCAGTTTGCCTGCTTGCCAGGTTGCTATGGTAACATCCAAGGGACAGTGCAGATAAGCTTCCTCATATCGAACAACATTATGGCCCTGTTTATATCGTAGCTAAAATAAATCTTATTAAATTTTGGTATTAAAATTTTCTTATATATTTACCAAATTTAGCAACAAACTAAACGTATATATTTTTTTAGCAACTTTGTTAAAAAAATTGTATGACTGAAAATAATATCAAAGTAAACAGGCCCTACGTTTAAAGTTTTGAATGGCACAATGCCGCAATATCCACGAGTAATATATACTGTATGTTATAAAAGAAGGATTCGATTAAAAAATACAGAAACTTCTTGATCTCTTATTTCTGAATTAACAAAATCAAATGAATTCAATGTATCTTTGCACTCTAAACATCGGAACAAATGTTTGCAAAGCAAAAGACGTATAAAATTGCACACCTTACAAGTCTGCAAGAATTGCAGTAAAGAATATATACTCCAAAACTATCAAGTGGATTCATTACTCGTCAACATTTCTCATGAAGCATCTACTATGTCTGTTCTAAAATATAAAAGATTTTGTCCATGCAATTACATAGATAAGATCTATTATATTTTTAGAACGAAGATAGTACACATTAAGCTATTATCTTCTTTGTGCTACGCTAGTTGCCATCTACTGATCCACGTCTACAAATACCCGATGATATCAACAAATACATTAAACGAGCACATCTTTTTTGAATCAGTTGCATAGATACAACAAGGGGAATGCACGGGTCTCCAACCACCAGTGCTGCAGGATCGCAGAGAGAACAGGGGAGAGGGAAATATGGCTAGCGGAGCATAGATTATTAAAGGGGAACAATCGAGGAAAGAGTACTGAAGAACCTGCATGCTGTACGTAAGATACATTAGCCTGCGGAAGCGATTATTTTTCGATCGAAACTAAGCAATTGTTTTTCGATCGAAACTCAAGCAATTATTTTAATACTCATTGGTTGCATATATATGTGTTAAGTTATTTTATTTTTGTTGTATGCATATGTACGTTTTTTAATCTTAGTCTTTGTCGATGTTACAATAGGATGAGTTTTTTTATATATATTGGAGATATAAAAAAAACTCTAGACTTTCAGATGAGAGTGTAAATAGATAGTCACCAAACTAACTGTGAGCATTGTAGAGGCTACAATTAAGACGGACATCACATTTCAGGGATGATAGGAGATACAGCACTACTTTGCAATATTAGTAAAACAACAGAGCATTCTGCACTTCGGAGCAAAGATTCAGATAACGTATTCTTGTGTCCAGATGTATCTTCCAAAACTAGGATAAAGTCTTACAATATGGAAACGCAACGAAGAGCATCACACAAAATCCAACTTGACAATGATGCGCGAAATCTCCAGCCAAGTGATGACTCACGATGATAACGAATTTACAGCATGCACGAACCGAGATCTTAGTACTCCCATTTCTTAAGCTCCATCCCATCAGGTGGGCTTCCCTCTACCTTCTTCGAGCCAACATCTTTCCAATTGGTCGACAGAACAGTACCGTTAGATTCAACCTGCAAACAAGCACATAGTTGATGTATAAGTATACAAAGTACAAACTCAACTAAACACACTTCTGTCAGCAAGGTCACTAGTTATAAACATTTCATCAATTGTGCTAAAGAAAGACATACAAAAGATTTCATCATTGCTCGTCGCATGTCTTCATCAGCATCACTGTAGATGTCACGGAAAAATTTGTTCAATGCAGCATCGCCTTCAAGCTTCTCCTCCTTCTCCTGTTGGAAATTCAAAGTCATGGCAATTCAATAATTACCAGAGTTCAAGGAATGTCCACAGGCAGTGAAACGTTGAACCATGTGCATCGTACTAACCTCCTTTTTAACTTCAGCTTCCAGTTTATCCCAGTCTTTCTTGGATTTTGAGGAAGGATATGATGGCCTCTGGGCCGATTCAGCTGATAAAAAAAGGGCTATCAGTAAAACTGTAGGAGAGATGGGGAAAGAATAACAATTGAACCCCAAAAAAAAGCCAGACTTGATCTTGGTTGTATTCCAGTCATGTACAGTTCATGCTTAAGCCGATCTGGCAGTAAACCATCTATCAGCCTCAACAAGGTATTAGCAAGATAACACTCAGAACCCTCTTCCATTTTCATTTAAATTCGATTACCAATTTTTCGTGACATTAATGTGTTCAACAAGCACAGGAACCATCAAAATGGAAATGACTAGCCTGATATGTGAGCCAGCAATCAGCAAGTGCATAGAACGGCAGACCTTATTGATAACTACCACATGAATGGGAAACATAAAATTGACAGGAAGTCATTTCTTTCCATGGCTATAAATCAGCTCACCAGTTACTAACATAAAGCAGTAAATAATTATACCCAGCAAAGTACAGATATTTAAGGGGAATCTCTTATAATAAGATTGAACAGTGCAACTTTCAACTAACCACAAGAAGCAACACCATAGTAGGTTCAACAGTTTTCTGGAAATCAACTGCAATAGTTTTGCTTAGTTTGTTACCTGGAGGGATTATCTTTTGTGGCACAGCCTTTGGTTTTTTATCATAATCAAGTGAGGTCCATGTAATCTGTTCAGCTTTAGCCAGTCTTATTTCAACCTTCGTGGATAGCACTTGGTATCTGCTTTTCTCAGGGATGATCTGATAGTCAAGAGATTAGCAAAAGTTAAGAGGTGAGATGATTGGTACTGTGCATAGAAATCATAATAAACAGATGCTGAGTATTGGTTTCAAAAGGAAGTGTATGTATGGATCAACAGCAACACAACCAAAGAAAATAGGCAAAGCAGTACACCCAGCTTTATTAGGTTTGGAAGCATATTTCAGGTCAATACCTTACAAATTAGAGGAAATGCACAAACATATTCAGGTCATAACAATATGCACTGTTTCCATTTCCAATGCATTACGAAGAGAAATAATCCTGGTATTGCAGGGATTGCATACCTTAGAAAACAGACGAGGCTGAAAATGGTACGGCTCCTCTCCAGGGACTTCAATCGACACACTTAACTAAAATGGAAGGCTTAATTAGTGAGCACAGTAAATTAGTAAATATAGATGATTTGCAACAATTTATTGTTAAGGTACACACCATTTGTTCACCAAAATCAACAACAACATTCTCAGCAGGAACACCCTTTGCAAAAATTGTCAATACAACTTCTGTAGCACTGTTGTAGTAGTCGTGCCTGCAACACCAGGTGCGTTTCCAGAAAATGTCAGTACCAAATCATTGGGGTTAAAATCCAGCCCTAGGAAGCACTTGGTTTAGTGTCTGAGAAAGGGTATGGGACATTATCCCATATATTCATGTGGATTCTGTCATGTGGTTTCCAAAATATAAAGTGGACCCCTCAATTCAGAATAACTTGATACTTGACTAAAGAACTGTAGTGGGAAAAGAAGCACAGTGTTAAAGGATCCATGAACTGGTTACCTGTATTTTGGCTTCACTTCTACCATTGGTCTTGTATTGTCCATGTTTGCAGCATCATCCTTTTCCTCAACAAAAGAAGCAACAGAGGGGGCAGCTGCTCCATCTTCAGCCTTCTTAACAGGGACCTCACTAAGCTCCTCTGAAAAGAAATTGCACAGCATCAAAGTATGAGAAAGATGTCTCGTGCATATATTTCACTTCAACTTACAGGACTGCTGTGGATATTCATCCCAGAGGACAAATATGTGTGCAAATGCATACTATAATATGGTAGTCTCACGTAATGGTATGCCCCAGGTAAAAATATAACACAATACTGCAAATGTATTAACCAAGCAATGGGCTCAAAGGGACAGCTTACCAGCAATGCGCTCATCACACTCCTTCATTAGGCGAGTAAACCTTGAGTCACCAGATGCGAACGAGTAACCCAATTCAAGAGCCGCTTTTGCAGTTTGATACTCCTCCAGTCGTATACATGCAGCGCTAAAGATCATTTGCTTATCAGCCATCATAATAAATGAATGTGCCTAGTCCTTTTTCATAACATTAAATAATTTAGTCAAGACTGACCCTTTACGAAGATAAGCCTTGTGCATTGATGGGTCAAGTTCAATGGCCTTGTTAGCATCAGCTACAGCCTCTGCAATGCAAAGTGCAATTTGTTGCTTTCATATGAAACAGCATGATAATGTAATTGCAAACAAAACAAAATAAACATGCAGCTAAGTCATTTTAGCACCAGCACCCTTATACTGAGGTATTTTAAGATATAGCAGCGTGATAATTTAGGGCTACAGGTTACAAAACAACTTACAGCTATTACTGATAAGGATAATTAATGCCCTTGTTTGGCAATAAATTTTACAACATTTCAGACAGAATTGTCAAAGATATGTGCAACCTGACAAATTTTTACAAAGATCAGAACCAAGGGGAATGGTCAAACACTAGTCCAACCTGACTTTTTTTTTTTACAAAGATCAGAACCAAAGGGTTTTCTGCTGGCAAGCAGCAAGTTGTCACCAGATGTCATTTTTAGCACCAGCACAATACTAATTCAATACTATGATAACAGACAGAAAACAGTAATTGACAAACAAGCAGGAGTATAGCATTTCCTCAAATTGGCAAATTTAGCTGGGAATTTCCAGTATGTAATAGCTGAACAATAACAACAGGTAGACCCATCAAAATCTGCCACGGCTAACTATTGCCCTAAAATAAGAGTAGACTTACTCTCCTACATAGCTAGCTAAACAGTCAAGCACACGTATATCTTTATAAATTTCTTGTTTTATCTTACTATGTAAATCAAAAGGAACAGGCAAGATCAGCACACTAAGGAGTTAAATTTGATTGTTTCATCAAATTTTAAATATCTGTTTTTGTTTGATATATGCAATCATTAGGCAGGATATGCTGTGCAAATGAAATTTGGACATATAGAACAAGGGAAAAATTAAACAATCATTAACATGCATCATCTTGGATCATTAGTTGTCAATTTTTTCTCCAGCGCATACCACTGCAGCCATACCAGCTTTGTCATATACAATACCTAGAAATAAACAAGCAACTAAGTATGGTTCACTTAATGAAGTCTGACTTCCACACAAAATGGTTAGTGGCTTCAATCAAGTATACTTTAACAGTTGAACAATACGAAGAATAATGATAATGCTAGGGTAATTTCAGGAAAGGCACAGCCCATCCTGGGGGAACTGCAACCAACTTCCCCAAGGCTTGGCCAGGATCCAATTAATCCCATCATACACAAACTGGGCCTTAACAGCACTGCACGGCACATCTCTAAATCATAGTGACATACATGCACCATATCGTACCAAAGATTTGCAGTACAATTTCCACGTAATTTTGTAGCTATTTATCTCATGCCTCAAAAAGAAACAAAAGACCATATGTATACACTTCACCCTGCAACAGCCATGTGACCTAGTGCAGAGCATAAGCTTATAACAGTTCTCGTCCTCGTTCTCATCCTTTGATGATTAACTACTCCAAATATTACACTCTCACGCTTCCAAACCCAATTTACCCCCTACCATTTCACTACTGCGCACCATCATCATTCATGCTTGACATATATCATTTAAAAGCCCTCTGAATTGTGCCTAAGGTAATGTTCTGGTCAGAAGTGTCAAGTGTTTAGAAAATGGAGTATAGCAAGTCAACTCTCACCTATCGAACAGATTTTCCCAGTCCAATAACCCCCGACCTAGACCAAATCCAAATCACACAGTACGGCACGCGAACGGAATGGTTCGAATTCGAAACATGGCATTTCTGGCGTCCTCACATCCCCCACAAACAACTATGCTGCTTCTTTCGACTAGGATGGTACCTGCCACAATGCGGCTATGCCCTCCTTGCCCACAATATCTCCTCCTATCAGCAAGTCAACTGTCACTAATCAAACTTATTTTGGCCCATCCCATGACCTTCACCCTAGATCCTCTCCAAATCACGAAGTGCGATCACACACACGCACACGAATTGCTTGAACACGCAAAACAAACACCGGTTTGACGTAACTCCCGCAAATAGGCGCAACAAACCACGAATCAAAAACGCACAAAACCACAGCCCCCACGCCTCACGATTTCATCTACATCCACACAGACTCCCCATACCACCACCACCACCACCGCCGCCGCCGCACACACGGCAAACCAATCCAATCGAAGGAAGGGGGGGAAGGGGGAGATTGCGAGAGATGGATTACCAGTGTAGTTTCCGAGCTTGATATGGGCCTGGGCGCGGTCGGCGTAGAGCTCGGCGGTGGCGGGGCTGGCCTCGATTGCCTGCGTGTAGAGCTCGGCGGCGAGCTCGAAGTCGTCGTCGACGAAGGCCGCCTTGGCCTTGCTCTCCAGATCCGACGCGGCGGCGGTTGCCATGGCGGCTTGGCTTCTGCGGCTGCGGTGAGGAGGCCGGGGGATGCGGGTGGGGGAAGACCAGACGAAGACTTCGCGGAGGGGTAGAATAAGATCACGGTGAAAGGCCTTTTTAAGGGCCCGTGTGGTGAGTTTCTAGAGAGTTCGATGCGGGAGAGGCCGGGCCGACGCTTGGAATTTCTTTTTTCTTCTATAGGCAATCCCATCTTTTTTTTTTTGCCTTTTTTTTCTCTTTTTCTTTTTTTTTCTTTCGTGTGGGTCAAGTCGTCTCTCTGGTGGTTTGTTTTTTGTTATCGGGAAGCCAGGAAGTTTCCGGAATCATTTGTGTTTCATTGATGTTTAAGCGTTGCAAGTTGTGTGTTTAGTGCCCTTATTCAGATTGTGATTAGGAAGCGACTACTAGCTGGCAGACCATCCTCCCATGTCATCATGGTCTCATACTCTCATGTGGCATTGAGAATTTGAGACGGGTTTTCCTGGTGGGTGGTGATCAAATCGGTGAGAATTTGTCTATAAGATTAGTTAAACTTAAAACAGTTTGACTTTTGACCAAAGTCAAAAATATCTTATAATGTGAAACGGAGGGATTACTATCTATCTATCTATTATATTATTAAAACAGCCTTCAAATAAAGCACCACGTTCGCTGTGAAGGCTATAAATTCTCACATTAGCTGGAGAAAAAGAAAATGAGAGTCCAACTAGAATTACAATTTTAAATAACTGAAATTCGGAATTAAAAATAAGCACTATTGAAAAAAGAGCCCATATAAGAATCCAATACGAGATTAATTAATATTCAGAATAAAAAATAAAATAAAATTAGAAATTAGAAAAAAAAAGAAAGAAGAGTTCAAGTAGAAATACAATATAAAAATAACTAAAATTCGGAATTAAAATTAAGCAATAAGAACAGCCCATATAAAAACCGAATACAAGATTAATTAAAATTCGAAATAAAAAAAATCAAAATTAGAAAAAAAAAGAAAAGAAGAGTTCAACTAGGAATACAATTTAAAATTAACTGAAATTTGGAATTAAATATAAGCAATATTAAAATAAGAGTACATATAAGAACCCAATACGAGACTAATTAAGATTCGGAATGAAAAATAAAATAAAATCCGAAATTGGACAAATTGAAAAGAGAGTTCAAGTAGCAATACAATTTTGAAATGATTGAAATTGAAAATAAAAAATAAAAATATTAAAAGAACATAATACAATATTAGTTAAAATTCGAAATAAAAAATAAAATAAACTGAAATTAGAAAAAAAAATATTTCAACTAGGAATACAATTTATAAAAAATAAAATTGGTTATAAAAAAATAAAGACTATTGGAAAAAAGACCATCTAAAATATATGACGAGATTAATTAAGTAATACGCCTATAAAGGAGTAGAGGAGTAGAGTGATGACGGTTGATGGGACATCTAAAAACTATTAATAAAACACCAAATAGAATGATGGCGGGCAGGTCGTGAAGCAACCGATCAAGGCGGTTGGCGGGACTTCTAGAAAGTAAAAAAAAACCTCAATGATAATCATATTTGATTTTTAAAATCTCAATGACAATAAAATGATTTTCAACGATAGTTATGTTCGATTTTTAAAATCCCAATGAAAATAAAGAGTAGGTGATGGACGGGTCGTAGAGGGGTATAGTGGCAACGTTTGACGGGATTTCTAAAAATTATAAAAATTGAAATCTAATGAGACAATAAATTATAAAAACTATAAGGTCCGATTTTAAAAGGTTCGGGCTTCTGAAAAGTGAAAAAAATAAACCCCAATGATAATCATGTTTGATTTTAAAATCTTAATGATAATAAAGAAGGGAGGCACCGGGCGAGCCGTATTGGACTACAGTGACAAAGTCGCTGACGTTTTAGCGGAACTTCTAAAAAGTAAAAAAATAATATAAACGATAATTATGTTCGATTTTTAAAATACCAATGACAATAAAGAGAAGAGACAGTGGAGGGCTGTAGAGGAGTATAATGACAGCGTTTGACGGGACTTCTAGAAATTATAAAAACGAAACCCAATAGGACAATAAACACTAAAACTTACAAGAACCAATTCTAAAAGGTTCCAAAGAGAATGAGTAGTGATAGATCGGGCAAGCAAATAAAGAAGGATATGACAGAAGTAACGGGTAGTAACTGATGTAACTTTTAAATATTATAAAACTAGAAACACGAAAATGACAAGGTTTGGTCTTTTAAAGTCTTAAAACAACGAGATAACTATTTAATAAATAAATTTTAAGTAAAATCAGATAAAAATATATAATTTTGTATGGGTGCTAGCCACATAATTGCGGGGGCCACCCAGCTAGTTTGCATAGAGCAAACCTTTTTTTAAAGATTACGGTGGCAAGAGCTCTGCCGATTATATTAGGAGAAGTAAAACAGAAAACAAACAAACAAACATGTCCGAGAGTATTACATGAACATTACAAAGCAGAAATTAATAACTTTAGACCCTGTTTATATCCTACCCAAAATTTTATACCGTCACATCGAACATTTAACACCTGCATAAAGTATTAAATATAGGCTAAAAAATTAACTAATTACATAAATTGCGACTAATTTGCAAGACGAATCTTTTAACCCTAATTACTTCATTATTTGATAATGTGGTGCTACCGTAAATATTTGCTAATGATGAATTAATTAGGCTTAATAAATTCGTTTGCAGTTTACTGACAGATTCTGTAATTAGTTTTTTTTATTAGTGCCCGAACATCATGTGCGACACCCTATATAATACCCGATGTGACACGCCAAAACTTTACACCCTAGAACTAAACAACCCCTTATACACTAAGTAAAAGAGGCTAGGAGCTGACTGCAGGCGTAAACGCAAGTTCTCTTTGTTCTAGGTCTTCTATGATTAAGCTTATGGCTCTGTTCGTAAGAGCTTCTTCTTAACTCCTTTCGCCTCGTTTTTTCATACACACGCTTCTCAAACTACTAAGCAATGAACTTTTTTAAAAAAGTTCCGGTTGGGAATTTCCTGCAGCGAACACCGAACAGAGCCTAGGTTGTCAGCTTCCTTGGATTCTCCATGAAAAATTCTACTATTTTGTTGCAACTTGCAACTAGATATGCCACCAGGTTGCGAGTAGTGCCCCCATCGTCTGGCGGGATTGTGCCCTTGTGGCGCTGTTTGTTATTTGAAACACCCAATCTCTGGTGTTTTGGGCTTGTGCAGCCAGGGGGGTTCCTTCTTTTTAGTGAGTGTATTCCAGACTTGTCTTGTGTATGCGCAGTCACGGTACAGGTGGTCTGCATCCTCAAAAGCTTCTCCGCAAAGGGAGAAAATCCAATCACAGGCCAATGCCTAATTAACAAGTTTTCTGCTATTAGGGTCTTTAGTTGCAGGATCAGCCAGCCCGTGAAGCGTTGCTTTGGCTGTGCCGGCGTTTCCCAAACCGTGGTCATGAACTGTGTTTGTATTTGCATAAAACAAACTTTGAATATATATACCACTTCACAAAAATATTGAGTCTAAACTTCACTCGCATATCAATATTATTTTCTAAAAGAAGTCTAGCATTACACATTAACTGTACTATTTATGCTCAGATTTATCTTTTCTTTTCTTAATATGTAGGTCAAGTTTAAACTTAATTTTTGTGAATTAAATAAGTCATTACACTGCACATCATTATTTTTTTATGCAACCATTTGCACTTGAATTTGCATTAATTCATTTTCGGAGTTTGAAATAATTAATACCAATTAATCATGTGTTCATCTCGTTTTACGTATCTTATTATTTTTTTTCTTTTCATGTTCTCTCAAACACACCCTTTAGAGTAGGTACAATAGCAAAATATAAGCCAGCTATAAACACATATTGAGGAGATAAAAGAAGAGAGAGATAAGCAACGGGCTACAAATTTGTAGCCAACTGTAGCACAGACTCCAAAACATAATGTGTGTATGACAGATTGATAGGTGGGACCAAATATTAATAATGTAGTATATATTTATAGGTAACTATTGTATGAATTGGCTATTAAATTGGTTATAGATGATTTATGAACCACTAGCATACAATTAAACTTGCTCTTAGTGAGCGAAGGTTGTGTTCTTTAGCTTAAGTTTTAACTCACCCATCATTTTCTGTGCACACGCTTTCTAAACCGGTAAACATTTTTTTTTCAAAAAAAAAATATAGGAAAGTCCGATGGGTATGCTATCTATCGAATGATTGTTCTTGTGAACTTTTTTGGGGATGTTTTGCAAACTAGTATAATGGGTTTATATATGTTATTGTTCCTTCCGAAGTTCCAATGCCTAAGATTAGACAAATCGTCACAACCACAATTTGTGAGCAGATAAGAAACACGGTTGCATGGCCTGCCAGAGCCTGCCAAGAAAATACAGGGAGTACACATATCGAAGATTGGCACCAACTAGCTAGTATAATCTGAGCAATCCTAACGCCAATTAAATGGAGCAAACAGCAAACAACTGACAATGCTGCAACAAGATTTTCACCGTACGTACATTCCTTATTACACGCAAGTTAAATTAACAAACCACTTGGGCTATGCCCCGATGAATCAGAAAGGTTTTCAGAAGAGGAGGTCCCGGAAGGTGGGGAGCTTCATCTCACCCTCGGTGGTGAGCGGGATGGTGAAGCTGCCGACGACGGGGAGGTCGATGGTGATCCCGACCTCCAGCACGTAGTCGATGTCCCAGTCCCCGCTCACGTCCTTGATCAGCGACACGATGAAGTCGTACGGCACCTTCACCGGCAGCTCCAGATTTGTCGTCCCGCTCGCCGCGATCCACCCTGGGTCAGGCATCGTGCCGGACGCTATCACCCTGCAAAAATAGACGCAAATCGCGCGAGAACCAGCCAGCTGACTCTTTTTAAATTTGCTTCGGATAATTTGAACACGAACTAACATGATGCGCCGGCTAACAATTATGCAAATAATGCACGCACTTGTCTCCGCTCTTGAAGGTGTAGGTGAGCTCGCAGATGGGGATGCGGTGCGAGTAGGGGTTGTTGACGTCGAGGTGGCTGTGGAGCGTGATGCACTCGCGGCTGACGCCCTTGAAGGAGACGCGGTCCAGCGTCGCGTCGGGCTTGGGGATTTTCGCGATCTTCTCCGCCACGAACCCCTTGGCCCTGTCCACCAGCCCGCCCACCCCGCCTCGCTCCCGCCGCTCCTCCTCTCCACCTCCCCCCGTCGTCGTCACCGATGCCTCGTCCCGCTCCTGCCGATCTCCTCTCTCCTCCGCCGCGCTCATCCTCGCTCGCGCGCGCGCACGTCATGACGGATCGGTACGCGTCTCTGTTGCTCGTCGCGGCTGCTGCGCTCTCGCGTCCTCACGCGTACGCGCGGCGTGTTCTGCCTGCGTTACCATTCCGGCCGTGTGCATGCGCACGGGTCGCGGGCTCGCGGCTAGGCGCGACACTCGGGGGGTATGTGTGGATCGATGCACGCATGCGCGCGCGAGCACTGGTGCACGGCCACCACGGAAACGTTTGGTCCGCGAAGCGTGCACTGCGCGCGGCCTGTACGGCAGATCGGGCAATGATTGTTTACGCTGTCTTGCGCGAAACCTGGGAATAAAGCGGCGCAGGGAGCTGGAATCTTTGGACGTGAGATCCAAGGGAAGCTCGCGTGAGGGAGGGACCACTGTTCGTGTTGGGTGATTGGGTCGGCCGCTTTGTAAGATCGAAACAAATCTGCAAACCAGGGCCCGGGGGATTGTGGGCTTGTGATATTATTGTGTACATGTGGGTGACGGATCAACCGATAAGCAATGTGAAAATGGGTACAAACGAAAACAAAAATATAAATGAGAAAAAAAAGAAATTGGAAATGATTTTGCTTCAAACTAACCATATCCGACTTTTATTCTTATGGTAATTACCATTTTTCATATTATGATAATTATCATATTTCTAAATACGTATTTATGATCTATTTTCTTATTTGACATAGTTTAGAGGTCTATCAACTTCGCAACCAAATCCTTAACTTGAGTACAGGATTAAAAGAAGATAATTTATAATTTACATAGCATAACCTTGAATTTATTTTAACATATTATATAGTTATGTAAAGTTAAATGTGTGATTTTATAGTTCAATATTTTCAATATTTGTTATGTCTTCCTATTGATACTGATATGTTTCCGTTCGTATAGTTCATTTCTAGGTTTTTTATATTGTTTTTTTTTCGCTTTTACATGGTTATGGAAATAATCGAGATATTTTCCAACCGTTTTCATCCCTAATTGTGCAGCAACAAACTAAGTGATCAAATCTGCAAGGGAGAAATGGATTCACATGAATTGAAGAGTGTACTTCCTTTAATAAGACAAAGAAAAGCAAACATGCATCTGATGTCCACATTGTTTTGGTGTTGGCGCATCTCATTGTTTACTGTAAAGTGATTATAGCTGGTCATTTTCTGAAGAGAATAGTGATCTCTGAATTCTGGGCCGAACTGTCATACGTTGCATATTATGGCCGAGAACATGATGAGTTTGAACTACAGAAACAGAGCATAAGGATCACATCTTTTGCCTATAACGTATATGCCAATGTTAAAATTTAAATTTTAAAACTTACTTTCGGAGTTGATTTTGAGATATTTTATTATATTTCATTTTTCAGCATTAATGTTTAAGTTATTTGTAAAAGTTTTAATTATAAATTATTTTTTTCGCTAATACACCCTTTGGTGTATTATCCGTAATTGGCCAATCGATGGCATAGGATGAAGAAAATCTTCTAGCGTTGCGCTGCTCCGGGCCCAATACAGAATGGGGCTCAAAATGGATCGCGTTATCAGCCTCCATATACAAAATGGATCGCGTTATCAGCTTAAAATGGGCCTTCTGCAAATGGGCGTCTGACTTTCTGACTTGTAAACTCATAGATCGTTTTTTGTTCCATTTTCTCCTGTAGTAGAACCCGTTCATGATTACAGGCTTTCAGCGTTGATCAACAAAACGTTCTTGTCCTCTTGATAAATGATAATCGACCGACTTGCCGCATTTGCGGATTGAGGGCTGCTATATACCGAAATCCTGTTCCAAAATAGGATGAGGTATCGGATGATACTTATCAGGTATCATGTGATTCTACCATGTATCAGATGATACTTGTGAGATATCAGATGGTAACTATCAGGTATCATGTGATTCTTACCACATAGAAGGTGATAATTGCGAGGTATCAGGTCCAAATACCTAACCGGTATAGGGTGATACTTATAAGGTATCATGCGATTCTACCACGTATCAGGTGATACTTGCGAGTTATCAGATGATCCTCGTCGTCTCCACAGCACCGCATGCCCATTCCTTCCCCCGATGGCGCTCCACCACCGCCAATGCATCGGCGCCCCAGCAGCAGGAGGAAGGATCCCTTGGAGTACAAGGAGTACATCGTCCTCCTAAGGCCGTGGCCGGACACCGCCACCGCCGGCATGGATGATGACGGCGTGCAGTGGAGCTAGTACATGCCCTTCCTCCCCGGCAACAGCACCGCCGGCGGCAAGCCGCGACTGGTCCGCTCGTACAAGCACATCGTTGACGGCTTCACCGCCATCACTGTGTCCAAGAAGCCTGGCTTCCGACGTTGCTTCCAAGACGGCATCGCTTGCTTGCATTGCTGGTTTAAGTAGGAAGGAGGATGGCAACCTTGCCGGATCCGGCCATGGTGACGACACGCTACGCGCGCGGCGAGAGCACTCGAGGCAGAGCTGCTGTGGATGCATCGGGGCAGAGGCAATGGCGACGCACCGCCTGCGCGGCGGGGGTCGGTGAGGTGGGAGGACGCGAGGGACGACGGCGCCACCATTCTCTCTCCAATCCAATCCCTTCCTCTCGCGCTGCAGGGTGGACAATAGACGAAAGTGGATCCTATCCCGTCCCGACGGGATCCCGTTGTTTAGCATTTCTGTTGCAGATTTATCGGCAGCGTCAAGTATTAGCCATTTTGGACTCGGTTCGTGTAATATGTTTTCAATAGGTTGTTTGGAACAAAGAAATGTCGACCGAAAATTCGTTGAAAGCTCTCGTACTATTTGTCTATTTAAAAGAGATTGGAAATTTTAGAGGATAATGACAAGGAGAGCCCATACAGCCATTCGCTCGCCCGCGTAGCCTCCCGCACAGGTGACCCAGGTGGAAACACTAGCCGCCGCCGCTGCCGCCCCCCTCCCCCAACCCATCCCTTGCCTCACCGCCGCTTGAGCGCATGGCCGGCAAAGCCGACGGCCTGCAAGGACGGCGGCAACAAGGCTCGTAGCTGCGACCATCATAGTTCCAGCGCGGGCAAGTCCATGGTGGAAGCTGGCCGAAAAGATGACAGCGTCGAGGCGGGGTGCCGGCGCTAGCGGGCCGGCGCACGGACGTCGGCGGCGGCTGCCGAAGGTGGAGGCGGGGAAGGACGAAGGTTGGCAGCGGGGTGTGAATGCGTGGGGGACGGCGGCAACAAGGCCAGATTCGCGGCGCCCGCTGCCGGATCCAGAGGAAGCTGCGAAGGTGGAGGACGCTGCGCACACGGCGGGCGACAATGACGGGTTCCTTCATGATGGCAGGGGTGGTGATGGCGGCGAGGTTAGTGGTGGAGCGACGCTAGTGGGGCACTGGATCTGGCACCCCCGCGTCGGATCCGGCCGTGGCGATGGCGGCGACCGTGGCTGCGGCTGCTGTGGCTGTGGCTGCCGCCATGGCGATAGTGACCATGGCTGCGACGGCTGTCCGGCGTCGCCGCCGTCAGATCTGGGCCACGACGTTGACTGCGGCGGTAAGCTGCGGGTGGCGGCATCGGCGGCGGAGGCCTGGGAGATTGCGGTAGGCGACGGCAAGAGCGACGGCGGCGCACAAAGGAGCAGGCGCGACGAATGTGCTGGCCGGTGGGGCTGGCGGCTGACACGGCGAAGGAGACTCGGCCGGCGCCGGCTAGGCGAAGGAGGCGTGGCCGGTAGCGGTGCAGCGCGAGAAGGAGTGGCCGGCGGCCGCGGAGTGAGGAGGTGCGGCCATGGCACGTCGAGGACGGCCAGTGCGCGAGGGCCTCCGCAGCGGGAGGTGAGGCTGGTGGAGGTGGAGCCGGTGAGGTGGCAGCACGTGGAGATTGGGCGGCGGGGGGCGCCGGTGCAATGGTGCCCACGTGCCAACGGAGGCTTAGATGACGATGGAGCAATGGTACACCTGTGGTAGATCGGCAGGCGATGGATGGCGTGTGAAAACCCAGCCCGGTCTTGTAACACCCTGAAAAATTCGACCAACGAAAATCAAAACTCTAAAAATAATGTCCTTCAAAAACTTTTTAAATAAATTGCATCATGCCGGTTTTGTTCGCCTATTTTATTGGATTTGATTTCGGAGTTCATTAATCGCAAATAAAGAGCAACTAGTTAGGAATAAACCCTAAAATTAATTTGGCTAAATAAATAATTGAAATATAATTTAAAATAAAGATTAGGTGAGTTTAGAAATAAATAAAATATTATCGCGACCATATTGATAACAATTAAATTTAAGTGCGATGGAGCAAGAATTAACCCTAATTAAAAATTCAAATAAATTATATAAAAATAAAATATGGGTAATATTAATCTAGGGTGGATTTTTGGTTAGAATAACACAAATATTGAGTAAACTTCATTGTGCAAAAATTTGAATTTATAGGGAAATATTTGAATAGAAAATAGACTAGATTAAGAATAAATAGGATCTAGCACTATTCATTGCCTACAAGGTGCTTGATGTGGGCCTAGTCTAGCTCTTCCCCCCCTCTGTCGCCACCGTCACCACGTGCCGCCCGCCCATCGCGCCTGGCCGCCCCGAGCCCCGCGCCACCGTCGCCGTCGCTGTCGTCGTCGCCGTGCCGCCGTCCCATCGTCTCGCGCCCCGTGCCACCGCGCGCCGTCGCGTCGCGTCCCGTCGCCGCTCCGAGCTGCGCGCCGCCGCTGCCGCGCCGTCGCCGTCGCCATCCCGCTGCCGCGCCGCGCGTGCCACCGTCGCCTCGAGCCCCGTCTCGCCGTCGCGTCGCCCGTCCCGTCGCCGCGCGCCCGTCCCCTCGCCGCTTCGAGCCCCGTGCCGCTGATGCCACGCCGCGTCGCCACTCCCGCTGCCGCGCCGCGCCACCGTCCCATCGCGTCGCCGCTGCCGCGCCGTGTGCCGTCGCCGTCGCGTCTCTCGCCGCTGTCACGCCGCGCGCCGTCGCCGTCGCGCCTCGAGCCCCACGCGCCGCCCGTCGCGTCGCCACTAGGGCCATCCAACCCCTCCCCCGCGCCCTATAAAACCCTGGCCCCCTCCCCTTCTCCACCCACACCCATTCCCCTCCGTTTCCCCCTTCCTCCTCCACACGCCGCCGCCTTCGTGCCGCCGCGCCGTCGCCTCGAAGCCGCCGCGCCGCGCCGAGTGCCGCGCCGTGCGTCGCCGCCTTGCGCCGCCACCGCCGTCGGTAAGCCGCCCCCCCCTCGCGTCCGGTCGCCATCGCCGCCCAGGTAGGCCGTGAGCCGAGAGAGAGAGGGAGGAAGAAAGAAGTCGGGGGGAGAAAGGAAAAGAAAAGAAGGAAAAGAGAGAGAGAAGGAAAAAGAGAGAAAAGGAAAGAAAGGAAAAGAAAAAGGAAAGGGGGGAAATAAAATAGGAATTTGAGGGAGATTAAGAAGTTTAGGAAATTTAGAATGATTAAAATTTAATTATAGGTTAATTATAGCCTAGAATTGTAAAATATTAATATGATTATAGATTATTTTCGGTAATCTCTGTGAGAGGTCGATTCGCGGTAGGAATTTAGATTTATTTAAGAAATAAATAATTGTGTTGAATTCCTAGGAATGTACTTCCCGAATCCCAAAATGACTTAGGTTAAATGACCCAACAATTCGAATAAAGTGGTTTCGCAAACTTTGTAGTCAATTTAGAAAGATCGATTCGCGTTCGACTTTTATGTGAGTTATTTGGATTTTATTTGAACTCAAATCATTTCTTCACACGTAATTTTAGAGTCTGAGGGAGTTGCGGATCTGAACGAGAGTCAAGACCCGCAAGACTACGAGCAAGGCAAGTCATCACTATTCCTTGAACATATTGATCCCAATTGCGAAATTATTTTGTTTACAAATAAAATTGCATGCAATGATAAACATCCTACTTGTGATTATGCCATGCCTTGATTATTGTTTACCCTTAAATCCTTGTAACCATGATTACGTATGAGTCCCTAGTCAACTATGACAAATGCTTAGAAAATGCTACTCTAGATTCATGCATATTCATATTTATCAAATGCTATATGCTTGGGCAATTACCTTACGGCATGTGGAGACATGAGCGCCACATTGCCATGATATTGATGACATGATTTGTGAAAGGAGAAATAAAACTAAACAACTGTTTTCGACTGGGGTGAACGGAGGATTTGGGTGGTATCTGGAAAAGGCTAGTACTGTCCCCGGTCAATTAAGGACCGAGCCATGAAGTTAAGCTTGAAACGACCCCCGTACAACCACACTTCTCGTATGGGTATAGACCTAGCGGATTAGATAGCCGAGCGGAGGCAGTATCCCTGCATAGATGGTTCACCCCTGAGCGAGGCAGGTGCGCTACGGTGGGACAGCCGTTGAGGTAGGGCCGAGAGGCGTGCCCTACATTGGTGTCGCCATTGGTAGGACGCCATGAGTGTGTGAGAGAGAGAACTTAACTTGAACCATAATTTAATATGTGTGTGAGACTTCTCTTTCCCGGGAGCGCCAGAACTCCTCTCACTGCTAGAAACATGGACGCCTAGAGTGTATGAGGATTTAAGTTCATGGAGCGGGTACTGCCAATGCGAGGTTATCGAAAGGCTTTGCCATGACGCGTCTCATGTGTTGGGATGAGGCTCATGTGTTGGGCAGTCGCGGAGTGCGGGTAAAGTGTACATCCACTGCAGTGTGAGTAAACCAAATCTATTTGAATAGCCGTGGTCGTGGTTATTGAGCACCGGGACGTGTATTACACTTGGCTAGACTCTAAATTCTTAACTTGTGGGATGTGATATTGCATGATGATTTTTATGCTGTTGGAGCCACTTCCTGAGAGACGGGAAGGTGGACGTCCTCAGAAAACCATGACGATTCAATGGCGGGAAGCTATCTTTGGGATCACAATGGATGGTGGACAAAACCGTCGTTGTTTAATATGAAGACTGGTACTAAAATTTGATCAGTCTATGCTAGGTCTTAGGCTTGTGAAAAGAATTGCAAAACTAGCTTTATGCAAAAGAACATGAGGCCCTTCCTTGAAATACCCTCTATCATATGCATTGTTGTTGTGCTGGCTTGCTGAGTACGGTTGGTACTCACCCTTGCAATATAAAAAAACTTAATCAGAGGTCGGAGATGAAGCTTCGGAGGATCCCTACGCTTACTACTAGGAGGGTGATGAAGACGATGGTACTCAGTAGGTCTTAGTTACGGTCGTTGCCTGTGGCAATGGCGTGCCACTGCCTTAACTCCGCTGCCTTATCTTCTTCTGCTCTTGGGATGTATTCCGGACCGCTCGGTCTGATGATTTAAGACTATGCCTGCGGGCTTATAATGTAATAATTCGCACTGGATTCTCGTGTATGTGCACTTGGTATTTCAGCTATGAACTCGTGTGTACCAGACTACTTGATCCAGGGAAATGGTACCGTTTACACGATTGATTCCTGTTATAAAAACGGGGGTCCACAGGTCTTGACCGGGCTGGCAACGATGATGTTCGAGCGTCATTCCCCTCCTGGGAGCGTTGTTGTGCTATCTCATCCCTCAAGTGTGGTTGTCTGGCGAAAGCCCAGTCTCGGCTTTCTTTGAGACCTTGACGGACGGCGGCGGCGGCCGGTTTTTTCGTCACTTCTCTCCTTGGCGACGTAGTTTAGGCACCTCCTTGCCGAAACCCCCAACCAATTGGTGCAAGCTTGCTCTAAATTTCATGCTCTTGTAGTGGCGTCCTAGTTTCTATAAGTTGGCCACGTCAGAGGGCCTTAGGGGGAGAGGAGTTCTATTCTTCTCTCTCACCCTCTCTCCCTAACTCCTGAAGACTTGGATAGAGTGGGGCTTTGTGTTGGTTGTAATGGGTTAGGTTTTGGACGATCTCGGCTGTGTTCCGTTGTTGGCCTTCTCCTGGATCTGTGAGTTGGCACTGTCAGTGTATGGGTAGTGGTATACCTTTTTTCTTTTCCTGGTTACGACCATTCAGGGTTGTAATCTTGTAATTTTTTTCCTGTTCTATTCATAGAATTTCGCACCGTATTGTACGAGTCGTTAAAAAAAGGGGGGGAGGGGAGGGGGGGGCATATATGTTTGGAAAGATAACAGCAGGGGGTTTTTCAGAGGCATTAAATTAAATATTAAACATCTACTAAATGCAGTCGCTTCCATCATTGTAGAAGAATAAAACGGTGGGACATAACACGACGCGAAAACAAACTCCAACCCTATCCACCATTGTCCCCCTGGACCCCCATACTGTTTCTTGCTGCTAATAGCAGCTAACTTCGTAACTGGATAGGGACGCTAACTCCCCGATTCCTGTAATGTAAAATATAATCTTGTTTATACTTAATACTGTTTTTTAGGAGGACATACTCAACAAATACCATATTCACGGTACTAGATAACCATGTTTGATGTTACTAAAAAAAAAAGAAAGAACATAACCATGTTTGATGTAAAATCACATCACCTGACCATTTGGATACTAATTTTTTTGAAAAAAAAATGATCTTGTTCCTACTCCTACCTCTATGAATGAAAGGGACAAACCCACTGTTTATTTTTTCTAGGAGAACACAGAGACAGAGAGCGTCTCAACCTCCGGACTCCGGAGAGGTTTCTTGTGCTTGCAGGGCCACGTTGAGGATTTGCCATTGTCTTCATTGTAGGTTGGAAGAGGTGACAGAGTGTGGTGTGTGGAATGTGGACTAAGTGAGGACTACGAGATGTGTACGCTGCAGTGCACGCAATATATTGCGAGGGTATATGGCGGCTTCGTGTGGAAGTGTGTGATCACACTGATGGGCTGATGGCGATCGCGAACGAAAATAATCCAAGATCTGGATCGGCCAAAAACCTTCATCACATGTTGCTTGCTCTGGATGATTGGTACGCCTGCTGCCAAGACGCGAAAGGGCAACTGGTGCTAGAAAATTCAACGATATTAAGGGACCCTTAACTTAAGTACTCTTATCCGGCATGTTTGCAAATCGGTTACTCCATCCGTCCTAAAATATAAGTTTTTTTTAGGCTCTGATACCGTCTTCGAGATGTTACTTTTACCAATAGTATTAAAAAATTAAATGTTTTGAATAAAAAAGAGTTGCATATTATGATTTTGATTAATGATAAGTCTAGTAACATCAATTTTACATGATTGATTTTTTTTATTTTTTTTCTATTAATAGTTAAAGTTAAAAATAGTTGACTTGACACTGTACTAAAAATGCTTATATTTTAGGTCAGGGGAGTATATAAATTAATATAGTATATAGTAGTATAACACATGCAAATCGACCGCGGTGCTGACGGAAGGATGCGTCGAGTGACAATGCAGCTCTCGCTTTCGTTGTACTTCCACCCTAACTAATGCACAGTATAAGAGTTTCATCGGTTGTCTATGCTTCCTAATAAATAAAAACGACTTATTAGATAAAAATAATAATTTATAGATAAAACTTTTATTACTACATAGTGATTTAAAAGCCAACACTGAAATATTAGGTTAAAATTATCTTAAAACCAACCTTAAAATTTAAACTTTTGGTTTTTCTTTTAACTTATTACGCCAACCGATACGATCATTATGCAATCCAGTTAGTCACGACGACATGATGCCAGAATCAGTCCGCTCCCGCTTCACTCTACACGTTGCTGCACACGTCGCCGAACCCACTCCTGTTTGTCCGAAATAAAAGGTCCTACCCACAGGCCACCGCATCGAACAGCAATCTAAGAGCAAGTTTAATAGTATAATCTCATACAATACTTACCTATATAGTACTACAATATTAATACATGATCCTATATATCATACACACTATGTGTTGAAGTTCGTGTTGTAGTTGACTATAAATTTATATTCTACTTCTCTTCTTTCTATTTTTTTATCTCCTTAAAATATATTTTCAGTTAACTTATAGATTACTATTGTACCTGCTCTAAAGATATCGTCATTGCCATCTGAAACTACAGTACACTTCGTTAAAGCTGCTCTCCCTCTTCAGAGATGGGCATCGCACTAGAGATGGCAATGGCCCCGAAACCCGACAGGTAATTACTCCATTAGATCATTCATAATCCAATAACTAGAATATTGTCTATAGCATTAAATAAGCTACCATATACTTCTTCTGTACTTGTAAAGGAAGTCGTTTTGGACAGCGACATAATCTCCAAAACACAACTTTAACTTCTTGTTTCTATAAAAATATTTATTAAAAAAGTGATATATGTATATTTTTATGAAAGTATTTTTCAAGACAAATTCATTCATATAATTTTTACATTTTTAAACTCTAACAATTTAAGAGTTATTCATGATTTATATTCCTAAGGTTTGACTTAAACATTGTCCTAAACGACTTCCTTTACGAGTATGGAGGGAGTAAGATGAAAGATGATGTGGCAAATAAATAAATGAGAAATAGAATGAAACTAGGTCTTGTATGAGACATGGTTTCTACGCAACATCCAAAACATCATGTGAGATAACTAGCATTAAATTTAGGTATATAAATATGATGTTTGCATTAAAAGAATAGTGTCTAGTACTAGTTTTTTGATGATGTAGAATTTATGAAAATTATATCTAGTGTTTTAAGTTGGGACTGGCCTTACGGGCTGCTTGTGTTAAGTTTTTATCCACGTGGGTCTCTTAACGGGCAAAAGTGACACCCGTCGGGTGGAGCGGGTGCGGGTCCATTATCTTGCCCCTGTACCTGTTAACCCTTGGGGGCTGGGGCTGATATGCACTGCTTGTTTAATATGTGGCCCACCAGAATTTTTCACATGCATTTACTGGCCCAAGGCCCATGCGGAGAAGAGCTTTTCAGTAAAAATCAACGAACCCTACTCTCGTTCCTCTCTCATCTCGCTGACTCGCTGTAGTTCACACGCGGACACGCCGCCGCCGCCTCTGCACCACGCCGCCTGCCCACCGCGACCCCGTTTTGTCCGCCCTCCGCGCTGCACCGCCGCCTCGATGCTGGCCAATAGATCGACGACCGGCGGCCCCAGGCGCACTGCGTGCTCGACCACACCGCTTCCTCCCGTTCTGCGCTGCTCCTCTTTTGTCGTTGGCTTGCTGTTGTGGTTGCTGCAGTCGGGTGGGTGTGTAGACTCTGCGGGCCTGGACGGGGGAAATCTACAGTTCTACACCCGTATGCGGGAATGGGGATGGTGACGTTCGATTTTTTCTGCTGCGGGGATGTGTAGAACTGTAGATTTACTGGGTGCAGCCCGTTAAATCCCGCAGCACGAACTAGTAGGCTCGTTGACAGACAGCCCACGCCGGCGCGCGCACGCATCAGGAGCCGAGCCCTCCACTTTCCCCGCCGCTCGGGCCGCTTTCCCCATTGCCAAGCCGTGCCTTCGACGCTTCGCCTTGTCAGTCACTGTCCCCTTCGTGGTCGTCTTCGCCACTTCTCCCCCCGTCTCCACTTGCCCCATATCTGCGGCAGCCTCCCTCCTCCTCGCGAAGATTTGACCCCTGCGTGCTCGCCTTAAAATAGAGGCGCGTCCCATTCCCAAGTAGCTGCTTCCTGCAACCACGAGGTCCGCCGCTCTCGGGAGCTCCAGCGAGCCGCGTCGCCTTCTGCGCCCGCCGCCCGGTGGCCGGCTTAAATCTGTGCGCGGAGGCGAGCCGTCGTCGGTGCCGCGGGGCGTCCTAATTCCTCCCGGGGGAGTGTGGTCGAGTGGGGGTTTCTGGGGTTCTTCGCCACTTCGCCGCCCGCCGGTGAGTTCGGTTGCTTCCTCTCTTCCAAGTTCCAGTAAGGGCTTGGGTCACTCGATTGATGCTGATTGGGCGCGTTTCGCTTGACTGGGAAGTTCGTCACGCGATTGTCATACGGTTCTCGCGTAATTGGTGGCGTGTTTCGATGAGAATGGCCGTTATGCTTAGCTTGTAGACTGTGCAAGACTGTTTTTAGGCTGTTGCTACCGTGGTTTGTTTGGTGAGAAAATGGCTGGCCTTCCTGATTCCTTGTGGTGTTCGTAGTGGAATTTGATGGGGTCTGATCGTTGTGGGGGGTCGCTTGCCGGTGAAGGAGGCTGCTCTTCGGCAAATGGTTGGGTGGGTGGGTCACTGGGTGCTCACCGTTTTCCGGATCTGAGATTTTGAGGTACTGAAGGTGGTGTCGTCTGTGGTTGGGGAGTGGTGCGGTTTTCAAGTTTAGGGGCGTGTTTAGGACCTGATGATGCAATTCTAAATTTGTAATACGATTTGCAACGTCCATATGTCCACAGCAATCCAATTTTATTGGTAATCAAGCTCTGATCAAACTGTCGGTAGTTTCATTTCAGTATCCCTGTTGGTGAAAATTAGCTCTTCTTTCTTGTATTTTGTTCATGGAGAGTGATACAATTAATAGTATTGCCACTGTTACTGTTTTTTTTTTTTCTGAAAAAAATTTGGCGCCTTCTTTTGTCTTAACCTGCTTGGATGATACGCATAGTTAATCACATCATTAATCCATTATGCTGTAATGATGTGTGAATTTTCTTACAAACTTTGTTTTCTTTTGCAGTTTAGTAAATTCAACATTTTGGACCTACATGAGTTGATTAACAAGTCCATTCCATTGTCCTTCATGGAGGCTTCATCTTGGTTGTGCTACCGAGCTCGTGGTTTTGGTTCATCCAGAGTATGGTTATGGCTTCTTCTAGCTCTTGTTCTTCTGAATTGCAGCCTGGTACTCTCAGCCTCGCCGTATCTGGTCGGTATGGGGAGCTTCGACATAACAGGACCTGCAGCAGATGTTAACATGATGGGATATGCAAATACTGAGCAGATTGCATCGGGAATTCACTTCAGGCTGAAGTCACGTGCATTTATTGTGGCTGAGCCTAATGGAAAGCGTGTTGTGTTTGTTAATCTCGATGCTTGTATGGCATCACAGATTGTGACTATAAAGGTGCTTGAAAGGCTAAAAGCAAGGTGAGAGTTAACATTTCTTGCGTCCTTATTAATGCTTGCATGTTTGTTGCAACTTTATGTGATATGCACTTATAGATCGTGTATAAAATGATCCATCAACCTTTCTACATGAATGGTATGTTCCCCAAAAAAGCAGACCCGTAACTCATTGTCAAGTTACTCACCTTCATGGATTGAGAATTTGAGATCCTCTGACTTACTTCCCTTTGACTTGGAGTCATTGACATGTGGGCCCGCTACCTAAAGGGCCAACATGTCGGTGATCCCTGTCAGAGGTAACTAAGTCATAGGATCCTCTTCCTCACCATCATTTGTTGATGGCCGTCTTACTGTTTTCAAAGATTGTTCAAGTGAGGCACTGCCTCAAAATCCTTGGCCATTTTGCAATGCATGTTGCAGAAACATTGAGGAACCCAGATGCCCTCATGTTCACTGATATGATCTTGTTTGAATCTGTTATGTCCCAAAGCTCAGTGAGGCATTATAGCACGCCATCATGTAGGCTGGTGCTGACAATGCTGTAGCTAAGGTACTCATGTTGCCTGTCTGTTGTAGCACGCCTAGAGTCTCAGTCGAGTCACTTTGTTGGAAGTTGGAACATTATCTCTTAAATCGACTACCTACTCAACATGGTATTGTATTTCCTATGGGTAAATAAACCAAATTTCTATTTTATATTTTGTCCAACTGAACCTCAAAACCTTGACTTACAGCATCAGGATTCTTCCCAGTGCTTCTGGCCAGCCTTGAGACCCTTATGCAGCCATGCACCTAATAAAGTCTGCTCAATAGTTTTTCATAACATCAGGGATCCTCAAATTTGCAGGTATGGTGATCTTTATAATGAGAACAACGTGGCTATCAGTGGCATCCACACTCATGCTGGGCCTGGAGGTTATCTTCAGTATGTAGTTTATATTGTCACGTCTCTTGGGTTTGTTCGCCAATCCTTTGATGTAATTGTTGATGGCATCGAGCAAAGCATTGTTGAAGCTCATAACAACCTCTGTCCTGGGAAAATATTTGTGAATAAAGGTATAAAATTAGCTTTTGCTTGGACTAGCCAAGGTTTTCCAAAACCACCTCCGGAGCCAATTTTTGCTGCTGTTTAATTAATGAGTTAATTAAAATGCACCTGTTTTCTGTTATTTGTGACGGTTTTAATCTCACATATGCATTTCATTTAGTTGCAAGTAGGCCTTCAAATGTCATTACTTGAATTCTGGTTATTTCTTTCTTATCATTCAGAAAGCTTTATAACAATAGATGACTTGAAGCCTGATTTTAGATGTATGTTGTGCACTTACGCTCCCCATATGATGCCTACTGAGCATACGTTGTTACTGCAGTTGTTCTTTTTTTTAAAAAAAAGGGTACTTGATTTCAGGTGACCTCCTTGATGCTGGTGTGAATCGCAGCCCAAGTGCATACCTAAATAATCCTGCTGAAGAGAGAAGCAAGTACCAGTATAATGTTGATAAAGAAATGACCCTCATCAAGTTTGTAGACGATGAACTGGGTCCAGTTGGAAGTTTCAATTGGTTTGCAACTCATGGAACATCAATGAGCCGTACAAATTCTTTGATAAGTGGTGATAACAAGGGAGCCGCGGCACGCTTCATGGAAGACTGGGCTGAACAAATGGGCTTGCCCAAACAGTCAGCTCATGCAAATTCTGATGATTTGAGATCTTTGCACAAGACATCTGTACTTCCTCGGAGAGTTTCTACTATAATTCCTGAACCAAATGAGATAAGTATGAACCTGAACCATATGCCCCTTGAGCTGTTCACATATATTGGTGAAACATGTTGGGTCATGCCTGAACTTTTATTTTCTTCAATTGCTGTTCAGCTGATGACTTGATACAATTGGCATCATCCTATGAGGCCTCAGGTGGCAGGCGGTTGGCAGGTTCAAGTATCACTAGGCGCATTAGAAGTACTCAACAAAACAAACCTAAATTTGTTTCTGCATTTTGTCAGTCCAATTGTGGAGATGTTAGTCCAAATGTCCTTGGAACATTTTGCATAGACACCAATCTTCCCTGTGACTTCAATCACAGCACATGTAATGGGAAAAATGAACTTTGCTATGGACGAGGCCCAGGGTATCCACCATGCCTGAAAAGTTTAATAACCTTCCTGTACATCTGATAGAAACTGTTATAAATGAGGTTCTTCTTTGCTGCTTTGCAGATACCCTGATGAGTTTGAAAGTACCCGTGTTATTGGGAATAGGCAATTTCTAAAGGCCAGAGATCTCTTTGATTCAGCTTCTGAAGAAATACAAGGCAAAATTGACTATAGGCACACTTATTTAGATTTCTCAAAACTTGAAGTTAAAGTTTCTACAAGTGCAGGCGGTCAGCAGACCGTGAAAACATGCCCAGCAGCAATGGGTTTCGCTTTTGCTGCTGGAACCACAGATGGCCCTGGAGCTTTTGATTTCAGACAAGGAGATGTCAAGGTTTAGCATGTCAATACATACTATCTTCAAAATTTGGGTAACATGCTACTCACTGGTTTATACATCTCTTACCAGGGAAACCCTTTCTGGAAGTTAGTAAGGAACTTGTTAAAGACACCAGGGAAGGACCAAGTTGAATGTCATTCTCCAAAACCAATATTGCTAGACACTGGTGAAATGAAGGAACCATATGATTGGGCGGTATGGCTTCTCTCTCTCTCTTTTAATAATAGTAGGCAGGCACATGTGGTACCTTTATATTTGAAACACCTAGTTCATTTACTCTTAGAGTTTTGATAGCAAAGGTCGAAGGTGGCCATTATTATAGAGCAAATGTTGCTGCATGAAATCAGTACTGCAGTATAACATATAATTCTTAGTAACACTGATGACTGGCAAATGCTCTAATTCAATGATTCGGTTTGTTTGACCTTTTCTGGAATATTCAGATAGTTTCAAAGCTTAAACCATAGCCAGTATCATGATATTTATGACCAGCATGATTTGTTGTGCTAGAGGCAAAGCAATGACATCAAATGAGTTGTCACTTCCAAACCCAGTCATGAGTGAGCTCCATGACATGTGGACTCAGAAGCAAAATCTACAATTAAACTACTTAGTGAATTTACAAAAAAAAAAAAAATCTGTTTGCTGGTCCTGTACTGACTTCTGTAGTTTTATGCAGCCTGCAATACTTCCAGTTCAAATGATTAGAATTGGTCAGCTGGTTATCTTGTGTGTTCCTGGAGGTATATTCCCAACTCCTCGCCCCTAGAATTTCTACCAAGCTAAAAGTGCATATGATGTCTTATTCCAGTGGATTGTAATATGTTATCTGATACTCACGGTACAATATTTACTGTCATGTTTGGGTACAGAATTCACAACAATGGCTGGCAGGCGTCTACGTGATGCTGTGAAAACTGTTCTTACAAGTGGAAACAGTGAATTTGATAAAAATATTCATGTTGTTCTTGCGGGGCTAACAAACAGCTACTCTCAGTACATTACAACTTTTGAAGAATACCAGATCCAAAGATATGAGGTGTGTATAAACTTAGGCCATCTGGTCTTTACATTGACAACAGTAAATCAGGCAAAATAGACTCATCTCATAGACCAATTCATTTATAGCTATCTATGTGCATGTGGTGTGTTTATTTATTTAGCTTCTTTGCTACGTTCAGTTTGTACTTAATCTGCCAGACTTACATATGTCCCTGCTCAACTAGAAGCCTTAGAACAATAGGCCTATGTGTCAGCCTGTCAGGTACTCTACTGCTTGTTTGCATGTCGGCACTTAAATTACCATATCTTGATCATGCCCCTTATGGTGCAACATATGAAGTTTCTTAAGGCGATCTGTTTTGTTTGGTGCCAGAAAAAGGGTAAAATTTATGTAATTTTTTATATATTAGACTCTGGACAATTATATCAGTTGGCAGTTATTGATGTTCTGAAGCTGAATATGCAATTTTTGTTTTACCCAAAATTTTCATAATCCTTCTGGCAGATAGTGTACTGTAGGATCGCTTGAATGAATTTTGGATACATGTTGTCTCATGAATCATTCGTTCAAATGAATACCTTTTCACAGGGAGCATCAACGTTGTATGGTCCCCACACCTTGAGTGCATATATCCAAGAATTTCAGAAACTTGCTATGGCCATGATTGCAAACAAAGAGGTCCCAACAAATTTCCAACCTCCTGATATGTTGGACAAGCAAATTGGACTACTTCCTGGTGTTGTTTTTGACTCAACTCCTCTTGGTGTCAAGTTTGGGGATGTCAGCTCGGATGTTCCTGGTAACTCAACATTCAACAAGGGTAGTACTGTGAATGCTACATTTTATTCAGCATGCCCAAGGAATGACCTTCTTACGGATGGTACCTTTGCACTCGTCGAGAAGCTAGATGGTAACAATAATTGGGTTCCTGTCTACGATGATGATGATTGGTCATTGCGTTTCAAGTGGTCAAGGCCCGCAAGATTGAGTTCAAGAAGTTTTGCAACTCTAGAGTGGACAGTTCCTGAAGACGCTGCTGCTGGTGTTTACAGATTGAGGCATTTTGGTGCCTCCAAACCAATGTTTGGTTCGGTCAGGCATTTTACAGGAACCTCTCGTGCTTTCGCGGTGCGTTAGTTGATACGCCTTGAGCTTTTTATGGCTTATGAAGGTTTACAGCACCAACTTCATACATGGAAACCCTGCCATTATATCCATAGGGCTTACCTGCTTCTTATTTACGTGTATTTGAGGGTAATAACACTGTTCAATCTTATGAAAATGTGAAACTGTTGTCCCAGTGCATGAACTAAGAATGGGAAATATACAGAATGTACATAGGTGCTCCTTTTATGTAAACATGCATGCTTCTTTTGATTTCCCGTAGGATTTTGGCCAAGAGATCTTGCATCCACTGATCTTCCTTTCTATACGCATCCCCGATCTGTTGTGGATTGATATATGCATGGTTTTTATAGAACATCCTTAAACTGATACAGATCTACTTTATCAGAGGGAGTTACAATTGGCGGTGATTGAGTGCCATTTTTTTTTACTATAACTGACTATACATATTTCTCTGAACTGAACTCTGTCTAATCATCAGAACGGTCCGTGCAAAGTTGTGCGTGGAGCTGCACACGGCACAGGTCTACAGATTGGATGGGCTCATGAAAGCTTTCGTTACGGGCTATGGGCCATTTACTTTGGGCCTGCTTAGGTCCCTGACAAGTTTTTTCACCCTGTAATATCGAATGTTTGGACACATGCATGAAGTATTAAATATAGAAAAAAACTAATTACACAGACTGCGTGTAAATTGCGAGACAAATCTTTTAAGTCTAATTGCTCCATGATTTAACAATGTGGTGCTACAGTAAACATTTGCTAATAACAGATTTATTAGGTTTAATAAATTTGTCTCGCAGTTTACAGGCAGATTCTCTAATTTATTTTGTTATTAAACTATGTTTAATACTTTAAATATACGTCCGTATATCCGATGTGACACGGAAAAAATTTTTACCCCTGAATTATGGTCTTGGCAAACTTCATCTCCGTGAAGCCTAGCATACCTTTATCATTTCACACTCGAAGAGGCGGCAAGCCAGCAAACTAGCAATGCACTGATATGTCAACGAACTACGTCAAAAAGGAAGACGAAGACATTTTTTTTATGAGAAAGGAGATGTTTTGGTAGGACTAAAAATGAAATCATATTCCATCCTTTCAGTTCTAAAAAAGACTAATTCAGCATGGTCCACTGGAACGGCAATCATTCTTCATTATGCAACGACTAAACAAGATGCAAGTACAAATTTCCGAGAGCCTTCGTGTTATCCTTTACTAGGATTATTTGAGTAGCAATACCATCCTACTCTTCTGTCTAGCGAGGAAACCGTATCTTACACAACCAAAAAAAATCATACAAGACAATTTTATGGTCGGTAACTCGGTAATGCATCGGCTGTGACCAACTGACCAACATTCAAGGAATTTGAGTCCAGCAGTTGACCCCTTGCAAAGGACAAAAACTATAGCACTGTAAAGCGTTCATGTTTACCTCTCGAAAGAGTAAAGAGTAGCCTCTGCCAAAGGAACCATGGAAAAAAAATTAGAAGACACTTTGGGAAAGCAAAAGCATAAAAAAGAAAAGAACTAAAAAATATGTTCCTTTTCCTAGGCCGAAGGTGAAATGCTGCTTCTTGTTCTTCCATGTGGAGAGCATATGTACGGTTGCTGCCTTTGCAAGCCATACAGTGTAGGAAGGCGCCATGTAATCTCACTCCAAAGAACCTGTGTGCAATTTCTTGGCATTGGGAATACTAGATCCCCTTATCATCTCGGTCCCATCCTTGTCCGTGATTTAGAGGCACGTTTGATATCCTAGAACCACGAAACCGAATAGTGATGTTCTTGCCCGATGTGACGTGTGTTCATGCACCTCTGGACCCTCAAAACATGAACAGAAAACGTAGAACCCAAACAGTTCGTTATCTAAAAAAAGAACCCGAATAGTTCAGGCAACAGCAAGAGGCATATCCAAGGAGGCTGCTTGTTGTTCTGCAACAAGGTGAAGAGGTGATAGATCTCCCTCTAATTAAAATCTCTCTAAACCATCGTGTCTTACGGCTCCTGTCGAGAACGAGCAAAACGGGATTCATGCATCCAAATCCAAAGGCAGCAAACGTGGTGCAGTCACATAATTAAGCTAGATATCCACAATCTGAAGAACTCATATTTTTTTCATGGGAAAGATGTGTGTTGCTATGATCCAAAGCAGAACGAGTACTACAAGGCATCCACAATGTAGTTCAAAACTAGTCCATAAGCAATAAAATATTCCATTCAGCCACCTAACCATATTGTGGAACTAGTCCATAGCCAAAAAATAGCAAAAACCACCCATAAGCATATGGTCTGCCCATATAGAATAAAATATATTATTTGTCTCTATTTCCTCTCTCCTCCTAATACTATTGCTATCTATATACATTGTGAAGATAACAATAATTATAGTCTATATATATGGGTCCTATTCATATGGACTATTTTTGCTATATACATTGTTGTTGCCCTAAACTACTAAAACAAACCATTTCCCGTTGCTGCTCAAATGGCGCACGATTGAATGAGTGTCCGTAGTAGCAATCTCAGTTGCATATGCCATTTGCCATGATAGCCCAACTCTATGCTCACTAGGAAGACTGAATCGATTGCCTTGCCCCAACTCTACTGAGTTCAGACTACTACTGCTATGCACAAGCACAATGAAAGGCCCTATCTATCTACCGCAAACGAAGCATCTCTCTCCTCCTCTCCAAGCAGTCAAGATCCGCGAAATCCTGCACATCGCGTTTCATCATTGCACCCGCAAGTTTCTGCAGAGAGGGGGATGCAGTTTTGTCATCAGTACAAAGGCCAGCCAAGAACAAAAGAAGCCTCCTTTCGCAGAATATAAGATTAGAGAAAAAAATTTTTCCATTGGGCATCATGGCCATGGCCCCCACATTAGATGCACGCTAGGCCTCCTCGGATTCGCTGCTAATGCTGACGACGACGATGCACGGCGTAACTCACGTTATCAGCGTAGCTTTTGCCAAGCTTTTGCGTTAGTTATGCCATGGCTTTCCTAACCCGAACGAGATTAAAGTCCTAAAGCCAAGCAAAGGTCAGACTAAACAATGCTCTATCTCTCTCTGGGCGTCGTCAAAGCTTTGGGCCATTCTCGTGGCCTTTTTTTCTCACCTTTGCTGCCTCGCACACAGGTGAACTCAGATGAGAAGGTACTGAAGGTGATGGGAGTAGTGTGGTTGCACAGTAAACTGGTACTGGTAAAACGGGAGGAACAGCAGCGGCAGAGCAGCAAAAGAAGAAGGGGGAAGGGGGAAAAAGAAGAGGAAAGAGAAAGGCTGCAGCGAGTTGCCGTGGAACGGCAGTGCGTGCTGGGGATAAACAAAGCCGAAAGAAATGGGCTCTCGCGGCGCGGCTCGAGAGGAGCGAATCATGCGCAGATCTTTGTCCCGCCCAAATGCCCACCCACCCCACACAGCCCACAAATCGTACGAATCGTCTTTCTCTCGCCACCGTCCGGCGTGTACAGCTCGCCCTGATGGGCTGATGGTCATGTGTTTATCGCCCTGATGATTCCTCCTAAACACATGTTGCAATGCTACATTTTGGTATATCGTCTCATGTTTCTGAGAAAACGGGCATGTGGTACACAGTTCGATCGAGTCAGGGAGAAGAATGCAGTGGATTTCAAGTGCCTAATTACAGATCGTGTTGCGAGTAAACAAAAGAGTAACAAGACATACAGAGCTGACAACTCCACGCTTGTACGTGAGGGGGGTGTGGCTAAAGGAGCCTAAAAGGAGCTCTTTCCCCGCGCCTAAAACTACACAAAAGAACGAACTCAACTCAACTCACTCACTCACTCACACAAAAGAAGAAGAAAGGTTAATAAAAGAGAATTCTCTCGCTCGCTGAACCACCGCGTTTTCTTTTCTTGAGGCTTTTAACAAACAATTCGTACTTGAAGGTTCCCTCGTCTTCTTTTTTTTCTTCATCTCGCCTTCCTCCGAAATTCAGCGCGAAGCTTCTTCTGAGGCCTCTGCTTCGTCGAGAGAATTCGAAGCCGAATGGTACAGCTAGCTTCGTGGATCGCTCCGTGACCGCAGCAATGGCGAGTCGAACTCTGACACGGACGCTGCACGACGCGAGTGAATGAACACGGCTGTCAGGATTCGGTGCGCTTCGAGACGAGATCACGAAATGGAGGATGACAAGTGACAATGTGGCGCGGGGCGCGTACCACGGTGGAGCGACTCCTTGCAGTGCGCGATGGCGCTCGCGATGCCGTCCTGCTGCTCGAGGAGCGAGTCGTCGCGGCGAGGCGGCGGCGACTGGCACGCCGCCGTCTGCGCCGCGGACGCCGACCGGCTCTTCCGTAGCCGGAGGTCCGCGCCGGCGCTGGGGGCTACCCGGCGCAGTTGCCTCGAGATCTTGCTGAGGTACCGCCTGATCACGTCCCGCGAGGGCGTCCTCCTGTTGGCCTCGTCCCCCTGGTCCGGCGAGCCGTAGCCGAACGCGGCGAAGAGCCTGGCAGAGCGCGCGCTGTTGGAGCTCCTGGAGAAGCTGGCGCGGCCGCCGTAGAACGCGGCCTTGGCGGACCCGAAGCTGAGCGTGCGCAGCTTGCCGCGCCTGCCGGAGCCGTACCGCGAGGCGGCGTCGCTCGGCTCGGACGCGCAGAACTTGAGGTGCGCGGGCGCCGGCGCCGCGCGAGCCCACCCCCTACCGCCGCCGACGTAGAAGACCCGCTCCTCGTACGACGGCGACGCGGAGCGGCTCCGCTGCAGCGAGATGACGAAGTCTGACTCGCCGGCGCACGACGAGTAGTCCTCCGACTCTGACCCCGACTCGGCGCTCGACGCGGGCGCCGAGGCCGAGCAGCACGACAGGTCGAGGTCAAAGAACGGGCCCTCGTCCTCGCCATACCAGCCGCCGCCACCGCACGGCGTGGCCGGCGCCGTCGCCGTGATCGTGGACACCGCGCGGCGCCGGAACCGCCGCGCCGCGAGCAGCCGTAGGACCTTCATGTGCGCAGCTGCTGGTGTTTGGGACGGTGGTGCTCGTCAGGTCGGTGTTATTAGTGGGAGATGTGGAGGGGTAGTGGTGGTGTTGGTGGGGGGAGGCAGGAGGCGGGGCGGTGGCTCGCTTTTAAACGGGAGCGGCAAAGGCCGCAGCGGCGGTGGAGGACGTGCGCGAGATTTAAGAAAGGCCCTACTGGGTTTTCTTGGGGAGTTTTTCCATGTTTCGGCGGTGTTTGCGGTGTGCGAAGTGAAGCCGATGGCATCCGCGGCGTTTCGCGGTTTCGCCTGGCCACTTGGGTTGGGTGTCTCGGTGCGGTGTGGGTCGCGTGGCGTGGCGTGGCGTGGCGCGGCCGTTGCGTTGCCGTGGTTGTTGGCGTGCGGCGCACGGGCCGTGGTTGGCAAGGGGAGCGTGCGTGCGTGCGTGCGCGGGCGCGGCGCGGTGCGTGGCAGTAGCGGTCAGTTTAGGGTGCGATGCCGCCCGGCTCCGTGGTGTCGCCGGCGTGCGTGCGTGCGTGCGTGCGCGCGCGCTGTTGCCCTGAAATCTGTGAAGTAGTGGTAGTATCGGTGGGTAGGTTTTCGTCAAGAATTCCGGATTTTTACTTTTGTCTCTTGCTTACCAACCCGATATCCAGAAGGATGGCTACCCCGTACCATTTTCGCGTTGTTAATGATGTTGTTGTGCCTAGTGTCTATGTAAAGTATAGTGAGCGCTAACAACTTATTACCAACAAATTAAGCAGAGTGAATAATACTTCTATGTACTACTAGTATCTTCGTGCACGTGTCCAATCAGTCACGGGCGCTCTCCTGTCAACATTTCTGAGCTTCTCTCGCACAAGATGAATTTTCCTTTTCAGAGAACAGCTGATGGTTATAACTCATCACCTCATGATCGATACTAATGACTAATGTCAACTACTCCCCCGTACAAATGAAAACAGCATATTACCCTCTCCAGGGGCACTTACATACTGTCATGCTGACAATCATGGTGCCCAGCCCCTGGGACTATTCGATGAACACCAAGCCTGGGAAAAGAAACATGAAATCAGGAATCATTCATTCCTGAGCCAAAAAAAATTTCATGGCCTTCACTAACAGAAGCTTCCCAAAAGTCTGCAAAAACCATCCACTAGCTAGCTTTGCTTTCAAAGAGACTGTGGAGTGTGGGCAGCAAAGGAAGGGAGCTGCCAGATGGGAACTGACGACTGTGAACAACAGCGTTGCTCAAGTGCAATGCAGTGCAGCGCCGTTGCAGCTAGTAGCTGCAGCAGAGGCGGCAGCAGCACTCGATGAGTCCAACTCCATGGCGCGAGCTTTCACTGTTTTCACAGCCTTTTTCACCGGTGGTCTTCGTCTTCTACTCTTCCCTCTCTCCTCGTCTGGTCCAACCCATCTACAGTAGTTTCAGGTCAAAAACCGCCATTATTCGGCTTGACCGGACCAGTCTTGAGAATGGCCTGCACTTGTCATATGTGACGAATAGATTCTGTAAACTGTTACCATAGTGTACTATATAGTGGAGTTGCAGTACATTTATACTGTTATCTGAAAATGCTTTTGCCAGATTTGTTTAAGCTCTACCATTCCGTGTTAATGGCCGCTACATTTGCCGTTTTCTCAAGAAAGATGTGACGTGATGGATCATGGACGATGACTTTCAGAGCTAGATTTTGGCACCCTGTGCCAGGTAGGTCAGGTCAGGATACCTGCCCGTGCGAGAACACATGTCGCCATTCAAAATAGAAGCAGCAGAGTTACAATCAGTGAAGTGTGCTTACAAGAAAAATAATCCAAAATGGATCCAATGGTGCGCATGTGCTTGACTAACTAGTCTCATCATCGATTCAGAGCATAAAAGGCTTAAAGCGTCTTACCCTTTCTTTCCTGCAGATCTCGAACAAGTGTTTGCCCGTCTGTCCGTGAGAGTTCAGAGAATGCGTCGGCGAGACTACCACAAAAGTTTGAACAGAGTTCCATAAATTTTTGTTTCTTTTAAAGCCGAGTACTGCAGGAACAGCAGCGCCAACGGCACGTACCACGTCTGAATTCTGATGGATCATTTCCCTGGAACTGCAAGCAGAGCAATAAATACTAGATCAAAGGACCAAGTTCAGATGAAATATTGATGGTTCAAAAGCTCGTCATCCACAGTCCACCAAAAGGTTCTTACATGGTGAATTGGTGATACTAGCAGTAAATCCCGTCATTCATACTGTGTAACACTAGTTCCTGAATTCCTGCCAATCCTGTTTTGAATGTGAAAGGAAAAACGTGAGGAACTGAAAAGGGGTTTGTCTATGGCTATTTGCAGAGTGAAGTCCAGAAGAAAATTTCAACGCAAGGAGTTCACATAACACAGAAAATAAACATACAACATCAGTGTTTTCTTAACATATCAGAGTAACGATTCAAATGATTGCATGTATACGATGTTTTACCAAGGAAAAGTTTCACTTTGGCCCTAATTGGAAATTGCATGTATACGATTACAGATAAAGTATGTCCTTTATAATTTAACCTTACATCTATCCTCTACAAAACTACCCAAACTATTGCAGTCTACTACTCACATAGAATGTGTGCTTAATTCCGGGAAGCTGCATCCGGAAGTTTTGCTTCGACGAGTCAAGGTCATCCTGCGATCGCCTGACTGAACCTGTTCAGTCAAAGGCAACGATAATGGCAAGTGACAATATTGCGGGTCCTGCTCCAAACGGTGACCATCGTACAATGATCCTAAGTTCCTACCACCTCCCGAACCAGAGAAGAAAGAAACGTCTTCACAATCCCATGAAGCCATGAACTACTACTGCTGACTACTGTATCCGTTGGACCCGCAGAATAGTTGGAATTAAGCAACTCCAACAATTGTTCTCTTATGTATTTTGGAGCTGGACTTGGTGCTCTTGCTGACGTTGGCCAGTCCACACGAAGGGCAAAATTTCGGTTTATGAGTCTTGCAATCCAGTCAGACGCGTGCTGTACTGGTGTTGTATTTGTGGACTGAAGTCTACAGGCCCATTTGATTTGTAGGAAAAGTGTAGGAAATTTGAAGGATTTCAATCCTATGAAAGCCTTTGAAACAAGGGATTGAATCCTATACTATCCTTTAAAATTCTTATGGAATGGGTAATCCTATAGAGATTTTGGAGGAAAGTTAGCAAGAGGTCCAACCTCTTGGAAAAATTCCTTTGAGTCTATCTCTCTCATCCGATTCCTGTGTTTTTCCTGTGGTCCAATCAAACGGTCATTCCTGTGTTTTTCCTGTATTTTCCAATCCTCTGTTTTACACCTGCATTCATGTCAGAATCCTGTGTTTTTCCTATTTCTCCGTTTTTTCATTCCTGCGATTCAAAGGGACCCTACAAGTCAGTGGACAACTGAACAGGGTTTCAGTTCAGTAGACTGGGCAGTACAGGCTTTGAGGTTTCAGCATCACGACGTCTTCGGGTTCCTGTATCTTCTTCGCTACAGAATTTATCATTTTCGCTTGTGGATTTATCCACCATTGGATTCCATATTCCAATTTTGCTGTGTTTAGTTTCTGAAATTGGGGAGTAGTTTGAGGAAACTTGGTAGTTTGGAAAAAAAATTATGAGTTTATGTGAGTAGGCAAGTTTTTATGTGATGTGATGTGATGGAAAGTTCGGAGTTTGGGAGAAGTTTGGTGTGAACTAAATAGGACCTCGTTAACTTCAGTTCAGTACTTTTCCCCGCAAAACTTCAGTACTTCAGTTCTGATTCCATGAACGGCCCTCGGAGTTTGATCAGGTTGGGCGCCAAGGGGAAAGGCCCCCTGTTTCTTAGATATGTTGAGGTCCAACCGCGAGTGTTGGGCTTAAGTACACTTTTCTGCGGCCCTGTATAAAAAGCCCATAATGGACACACTCGTTGCACGCCAGGAATAAGTTCACCTGCCATCCCTCAACTTTACACCGAGTTTGTTTGACATCCCTAATCCTTAATATCAGAAATCGTCATCCGTAAACTATATAAAACTGTGCAATTTAGGTCCTTTAGCAGTATAGATGTCCGGTTTTGCTGGCGTGGCATCCTAGTCAGAAAAAAATAGATATGGGACCCACATGTCAGCCGCCCTCTTTATTCCTTCTCTTTTCTTCCCAAACCTTCTGTTCGTCGGCCGCTCAAGTGGGCCAGTAGCGACGGCCACCCGACGCTATCTGCTGCCGCTGTTGGTGCCCCCGGCAGCTGCCCCGACTCCGACCTCAGCGACTCTAGCCACCACAGTCTCCCCTCCAACAAGCCATCCTCGCCTCCACACCACCACCTCTCCCTCCCTCAGTTTGTCTATCACCCGGTCGCAAGGGCCGGCAGAGGGTTGTCGACCCTCCTCCTCCTGTTCTTCTGACGTCCCTCTCCCTTCCCGTCTATGCCGCGCGTGATGCGCCTCCCACCACCGCGTGTCTCCGCCATGGAGGGACCTTTCCACAGCAACCTCTTCGGAGGTCGACCACAATGCCGCCGCCTCCGCCACGGCGTCTACCAAGGCCCCCACGCCACAGGAGCAGAGGCGGAGGGCAAGGGACGCCAAGCTGTCCGTGCTCGCGTCGGCCACCCGCCCTGTGACCGCCCGAGCCGCCGTGTTCTAGGGGGCGTCGGACGTGTCGTCAGCGGCGGGGTGCGGCGTTGTGTTCCTGCCCACGTGCGGCTGCGACTCAGCGGCAACCGGCTCGCAGGCCTCCTCTTCCCCCTCTCCCGCCGGCGCAGCCGGCCGCCGTGAGGGGCTTCATCAACATCCTCATCCTGCCGCCGCACTCGCCGCACCCATGCTTCCCCGACCATGATGCCACCACCTCCGCCACGGCGTTCGCCGAGGCCCCCGCGCCATAGGAGCAGAGGCGGAGGGCGAGTCCTCGGACGCGTCATCGGCGGCGGAGGGCTGTGACTCGGCGGCAAACGCGCGGCTTGCCGGCCTCCTCTTTCCCCTCTCCCGCCGGCACGGCCGGGCGCTGTGGTCTCCTCCGCGGCGGCGGCGGGGGCCTCCTCCCCCGTGGCAACCGCAGGACGACTCCGCCTCCCCCATCCGCCGCCGGCCGAGAACAGAAGCAAGGAGAGAAGAAAAGGAGAAGAAAGAAAAAAAAAGAATAGACTTGGGGCCCACATCATTTTCTCTCACTTACATGTGAGTCCTACATATATTTTTTTTTTCTGACTAAGATGTCATATCAGCGAAACCGGACATCAATACTGTCATGGGATCTAAATTGAATGGTTTTGTATAGTTTAGTGGTGAAGATTTCTCATATTGTGAATTAGGGACGTTAAACAAACTCGGTGTAAAATTGAGGGAGCAAGTGAACTTATTCAATGCACGCAACTGTATAAAAGCCCATAAGTTGCATCTTTTCGTTGGGCTATTATTTTTGCTCACTGCTGCAAAGTGCCACTATTTTGGTGTGGTAGCATTAGCAACAAGTTTTACCACTCCACAAGTCCACAGTTCAAAACGGTAATTCTGATTGTTCAGTAGTGTTCTTTGCTCTAACATCTTTCTTTTTCCAAGCAGTCTACCGATAGCGGATTTTAAGCTCTCAAAGTAACGATCTTTCCTTGTGTGTATATCACTTAAATACTTAAATAGTTATAAAAAAATTTAAAAATAAATTAGAGTAAATTACACCCACGGTGCATCAATTGTCAGGTGGGTGTGCAATTTGATGCAAGAAATTGAGAAATAAGCGTTCTAGTGTAATAACTTGGCACGCATGTGCAATTTAGTATAAGAGTTTTATAAGTGATCGTATAAAATACATCAACTTGTAAGATAGGTGCGATTTTGATATAATAAGTTAAGAAGTTATGCGACAACTTAATTATTTAGAGCACTTTTTTTATACATATTCAATTTTTAAGTACTTATTTTGACGATATACTAGCGTGGATTTGTATAAGCACGTTCATATTTTTTTATCCTCATAACTAATGACTAAAAGTGAAACATCTAATTATTATATTTCGGTTGAGATTTGGAAAGGTGAAGAAAACATAAATTCTTAAAGGTAATTAGATGTGTGGTATAATTCTTAAAGATTAAATTCAATATTATAAAGTAATATCCGTAGGATTGCTATGTAATGGCATATTGACATCGTAAAGAAAACTCACCTAGCATATGTTTAGCCAAGTTGATGCAAAAAATACTAAATTGTCAAGTTTTTGTACTAGAACACACCCATTTATCAAGTTGTTGCACTCGGACGTTCAAATCTCAAGTTCTTGTACTTTATCGCACCCACATGCCAAGTTGTACTACGGTGGGTGTAATTTACACAATAAATTAAGATGTATTAACATGTGATATATTACTCTACCAACATGTAACTTAAAGTTCAATTTCTACATATTAGAAAAACAAATTTGACTATTAATATACGTTAACTAGTTGTTATTTAATTTATTTCTTTCATTGCAACATGTAGAAGTTGAATTTTAAGTTGCATGTTTGTGAAGATATATCACATATCAGTACGCCTACTTAATTTCTTTTTCAAAATTTTTCATAATTGTTTAAGTGATATACAAACAACGAGCGAATATCCCCTCGAGAATTTAGAATAATTTCCCCCAGTCTACCCTCATCTCCCATATATTCTTCCCCAATCCGGGCGACTGAGCTCAGAGGCAGTTGCACATCACTACGTCACCTCCCAAAATGATCCTAGTAATTTCCTAATCCATTTGGCTATTGGTGCGGCCGCCTAGTCCTGCAGTTTTATTAAACTCCCCCGCACGAGTGACGAGATGCCGCTGCGCCTTGCTTCTCCGTGAAACAACGCCCGGCATGACTCCCCAGCGATACGTCCACACACACATACCACAAGTAGAGTTCCAAACTTGCCATATTTCCCGGTTGCCGATCATCAATCATCACTTCATCAGCGCATACCTCCGGGACGTGGATGGGAATTGAAGCTTCGCTACATTCCACCCTGTTTCTCGCCTCTTGTCCCCTGCATCACGCGACGACACGCCCAAATCTCTATCTGCGCACGCGATGCTACTCCTCCCCGTTCTCCTGAACTCATCAGGCCAGCCACGCATGTGAGTTGCAGCCACCAAGTCAAGCCCAAGTTTCGGCTGCATGGATCGGGCCCGACTGCCGCAAGCCCGCAAGCAATCTCCTGACCAACACCACATGCCGACTTCGTCGCGAACCGCCCTGGATGCAGAGATGCTCGTTGCTAACACTAGCTAGTAACATGGTGTCACGTTCGCGATGGGAGCTAGTGGCTCTGTGGCTGCGACTTTGGACTTCGTTACTGCAATCTCGCCAGGATTCTGGGGAAATCCGTTACGTGACAGTTGACACGCACCGCAACCTAGCACGCACAGTTCACATTCAGTTGCACCTCGAGCTCTATAAATGGCGTGATGCAGCGAAGCGAAATATGTCAGTAGCTAGCAGCGATCCGGTAAGTGATAATTTAGTGGTGTTTTCACGCATGGCCCGGTGCAGCGTCTCCCGTGTTGTCCTGTTGCTTTTGTGTTGCATGCATCTGTCAGCTGCAGGAGCAGCAGTGTACAACATCGAGAGTTACGGCGCGAGACCTGACGGCCGGACGGACGCGTCCAGGGCATTGGCGTCCGCCTGGTCCGCCGCATGCCGGTCGCCGGAGCCGGCCACCGTGTACGTGCCAGACGGCGAGTTCTTTGTCAACCACGCGGCCTTCGCTGGCCCGTGTTCCGGCGGCAGGATGACGGTCCAGATCGATGGCACGCTGGTCGCACCGTCCGGTTACACCGGCAGTGCCAGCTCTGGTGGGGAGTGGATTGTGTTCGACCACGTCGACGGCCTCACCGTGTCCGGCGGCACCCTCGACGGCCGCGGCGAGTCGCTGTGGACGTGTAAGGCGGCCGGGCACGGCGGCTGCCCGGACGGCGCAACAGTACGTACATACAGTGCACAGTGTACTGATGAGCTTAATTGCTCGGAAACTTAAAAACCATTTTTGTGTTAAACCGACGTGTGCTGATGTCGACGTGGTGCGTGGCGTGCAGTCGATGAAGGTGCTGAACTCGAGGGACGTGGTGATAAGCGGGGTCGAGTCGGTGAACAGCGAGCTGTACCACGTCGTGATCGACGGGTGCGAGGGCGTGGCGGTGCAGGACGCCCGGATCGTGGCGCCGGGGAGCAGCCCCAACACGGACGGTATCCACGTGCAGTCATCGTCCGCGGTCACCATCACCGGTGCCAGCATCCAGACCGGCGACGACTGCATCTCCGTCGGCCCAGGCACCTCCAACCTGCGCGTCGAGCACGTCAGCTGCGGCCCCGGCCACGGCATAAGCATCGGGAGCTTGGGGAAGGAGAGCGAGGAGGGCGGGGTGGAGAACGTGACGGTGAGCGGCGCGGCGTTCGTGGGCACGGAGAACGGGCTGCGGATCAAGACGTGGGGGCGGGCGTCGCGCTCGGGGGCGTACGTGCGCGGCGTCGTCTTCGAGCACGCGCTCATGCGCGACGTGAGCAACCCCATCATCATCGACCAGAGCTACTGCCCCAACGACGGCGGCCAAGGCTGCCCCCATCAGGTACCGTACGCGCCGCAGCCAACGCACCGTATCCCCATCGCCGTCGTCGCGTTTAACGAGTGGTTTTTTTTTTTTTCCTTGCAGAGCTCCGACGTGCAGATCAGCGGGGTGACGTACATCGACATCCAGGGTTCGTCGGCGTCGCAGGTGGCGGTCAAGTTCGACTGCAGCGCGAGCAAACCCTGCAGCGGACTCGGCCTGCAGGACATCAAGCTCACGTTCGACGGCGGCAAGCCGGCGGAGGCGACCTGCCAGCACGCCGACGGCACGGCCTCCGGTGTCCTCATGCCTCCCAGTTGCCTGTAACGCTTTACCGCCAAATTGGAGAAACAATTCTTGTAAACCGAGTACTCACTATTTACACATGGACGAAGATACAACGGATAGTATAGTGAATTAGTGATATTAACATGATTCGGTCCAACAAAAAGTATCTCGAGATACCGGTGGTCCGGTAACTCACGGTACTATATCCAACGATCGGAAATAATTTAGTACCGTGAGGTTCTGGTACCTCGAGATACTTTTTATTGGATCGGAGCAAATCTCTATTAAGAAACTTCAACGATTCCAGCTCTAATCAGTAAACGACCAATTGTATTCCCGAATCAAGAAGGTTCAGCATTATTATTCAATAAATCAACTAGGGAACGGCAATCAAATTATCGGGTCTGACGACTACTACTCCTAAATGCCTCTTTTTTTTCCCTATGTTCTCTGCTTCAGTACATCCAGTCATCCGGGGGCCAGATGCCAACCACAAACACTACAAATGTATATACAAGTAATGAATTCTTCACTACAAGAAGTATGTCAGTTGCTCCCGCTTCCTCGACCCGCCTTTGCCGTAGAGCTCATTCCATTCCTTGATCTGATTCATCACAACGCCTTCGCTAGCGAAGCTAGCCGCGACCTGCATAGTGTTCAATGCGCAACAGCTTAGCAATATGTTCTTGCTGTGAAAAGGATAGCTAAGATAAGTACATTGCGTGTGTATCATGAAGAATCCGTCAGTGACTTACTTCATCCTTTGCCTTTCTCAAGTCCTCCATGTTTAGCGGTCTCAGGGTAGTCTCTCCAGAATCGCCTTTGTCTGATTTATCTTTCTTGTCAGCAGGCTTGTCTTTCTTACCTTCCTTGTTGTCAAGCTTGTCCTTTTCAGTCTTACTATCCGAACTTTTTGTCCCGTTTTCTTGAATTTTGGTCTTTTCTTTTGGTTCTTGCTTCGTTTCTGGTGCAGTTTCCTTCATGACCTGGAGAATCAAAATTGCCATTAGCCACTGTGAGATGATGATTCGCTTTATCAAGCACCCGGTGATGGAGTTTGCAGGTTTCATCAGGGAAACATTACATGAAGAACGAAAATGCTGACTCAACTAAACATTACCTTGTTCTTTTCTTTCTGAAGTAGCTCTCTGACAGGATGATAAGCTGCCGTCACGCAAATATTCTGAAGAAAAAAAAGTACATATTTAATATTTCAGAGAGTGACGACTGAATAAATCTTCTTTCTAATACCAAAAGTCCAAAAGCAGTGTACAGACCTTCAAGTCACTGCTGGTGTATCCTTCAGTCATTTTGGCAAGCTCCTTGAAATCAATATTTTCAACCGTCTCTTTCGACAACAATGTCTTCAGAATCAGCTCTCTACTCTCCAACGTTGGGAGGCCGACCATGATTCTATTTAACACAAATGACTCATAAAAAAACTCATCTAGAGAAGCTGAATTTAATCAAATAGAAGTTTAGATACACATAAACGAAACATACCTGTGCTCAAATCTCCTTATCACCGCATCATCAAGGTCAAAGGGCCTGTTCGTTGCAGCAAGGACTAATATCCTTTCATTGGACTTAGACAAGAGTCCATCCCAGTGAGCCATGAACTCATTTTTTACTCTGCGGGATGCCTCATTTTCGCTATGGTTATCTCGTTTCCCTAGCATGCTGTCTACCTCATCGATGAAAATGATTGCTGGTGCAAGTTTAGCAGCAAGGCTGAATAAGGCTTGGATGCACTTCTCGGACTCCCCGTACCATTTTGATGTCATACTAGCCATAGAGATGTTCAAGAAGCTAGCTCCTGCTGCGTTTGCTAGGGCCTTGGCGAGCATTGTTTTCCCCGTACCAGGTGGCCCAAACAGTAGAACGCCCTTGCATGGCTTCAAGAGACCACCTTTGAAGAAATCAGGCCGTTGAAGAGGAAGCATGACAAGCTCGTGAAGGCATTCTTTGATATCAGCCAGTGCTCCAATGTCATCAAATGTCACTCCTATTTCATTGGCTGGTATAACCGTTGGTCGGATCTTCTTTTCATACTCATTGTCTGGAACGACCTGTAAGTTAAGAATGGCAAAATTTTAAACATGTAATTAAACTAGGAAAATTACTTAATTATAACATTGTAGTTGAAACAATGTATTACCATCTCTGTCTCATCCTTTGCTTCCACTGTATCTTTCCCAAGGTCGTTGCTCTCTTGGAATATGCGTAATCCATGGGATAAGCTGTGAAAGTGCCATGTTAGCAAAAGCGAGATAAAGCAACAATGGACCACCTCAAAGTAAATTTAGCTAACCTCTCCGAAGATATGATAAGATTCCCGTTTCTGTATTTAGGGTCCTTGTTATTCATCAGATGGTAAGAGACAGCTGGGGTTATAATTTCTTCTAAGTAAGCCACAATGATTTTACAATCATCATCTGCATTGATCGAGCTCAAATCTTCACACTCAAGATTGTTTTCTGCGAGCACTTCCGCGATGTAGTTTTGAACGATTTGATTATTGTTATTATTCGAATCTTCCTCCATCTGGGTCTTCCATTTCTCAAGAAGAGCCTTGTCTTTGGGAGGCTTTGTCTCCAGAATACAAGGGAAAAGAGCACACACAGATTCTTCAATATCTTCTCTATCCTCATCATCATCGAGGAATTGTGAACCAATCACGATGACCCGTCCAGATAGTTTTTTCAACATTTTCTGAAACATACAGTATGCTTTTTCTGAACTTCCAAGCAAGTCGTCAACATCCCTTATGTAAAGAATGACTGGACTGATTTCAGAAGCAGAAACTATAATCTGCAAAAGCCATCCAATATCAGCTTGTACAAATAGGGCACGTAAATTTGGACTATACTGCTGAATAACTGAATTACCTTGTAAAGGGATTGTATGAGAACCTTCTCATTCAAACTCCAGCATGGTTTAACTGACGCTGCATCAGAAGAGGGACTGTAAGTAACTCGTGGTTTCAAATTATGACTCATATTGCACTGTACTTCAAATGCAAAAGAGAGGGTGATCTACAGATAGCTAAAAACTAGGCAGGTCCTTTTAACTGCAGATTTCAGTTGGAGGAACCCACAAAGGCAGGCGCATTTGAATATACAGGTAAATGAGGATGTTGGGTTGTCTAAAACTAGTTTAAGCTGGCAACACATGCATTATACATCTAATGTGCACATGTGCAATTGGGACATAAATAAACAAGAGAGCATAAAAAAAAAGATTTCACTCACCAAGGTATTTAGAAGATTCGGGATCATGGTCCTTCTCAGGAGGTACCAAGGATAACTGAACCCGGACTGAAGGTGTGTTATGAGGACAACAAGTGCTGCAAAAGCAATAGCATAAAATGCTCCGAAAATCATTATCTTATTCTCTAGTTGCATATCCAGGCAGAGATATTACCTAGTCCTGAGATCAAGGATGCCTGTTTCACGGCTCAATGGTCCTACATTAGTGTTTCATGAAGACACAGTCAGAATATCAGAAAAGTTGGAGAATGGGCATCGCTTCAAAATCATGATTGAGAGAAAGAAGGATAAAGCATTGCAGAAAGTAAACAGGCAAAGAAACGGTGAGTGCACAACAGGAAGAAACAGGGTACCTGTTCCAGTTGGTTCTTCCTTCTTGCGAAACAGATTGAAAGCTCCAACCAAACTAGACACTCTATCGAAGGTTGCCTCTGTCATGGATCTCTCACGGGTCTGTGTTATGAACATATCAGAATTGATTAGGTAAATCATCAGACAAATCCACGCCACTTCACAAAATTGTAACAAATACTCCTGTTCGATAAAAACTGCACATTCAGCAACTCTACTAGCTAAATTGTTCAGTGTGGACAGAGTAGACTAGTTCTATCCTTCTCAAGTACCCCGTTTAAGTTGTGCAGAGGCCGGAATTGTAAAACGCTATTCCATAATCTAAAGAAAAGTACCCATTGTCTCAACAGGGACACCATGTTTTACTTTGATTCACGAAGGGAAGAAAAGGGCCAAACTGATAAACCGAAATGAAAATCCTGAATTTCCCATGTCGCTTGGTATATCAACCAAATGTGCTATACAAGATGGAACTACCAGTTACCACCTAGAACAAGAAGGCAGAAATAGGATACAGACCTGTGTACTGCTTGGACCGCCGTACTTATGATGGAGCTGCAATGTCAATCGGGAAAAAACAGTTTAGGATCATAGGAGGCCAGGGGCGACAACAAAGCTAAAATTTCTCAAATTGCATCTAACTGACCTTGCACGCGAAGTCGATGACATCGAGCAGCAGCAGGCGAGCACTGAACTGGTTTGCGAGAGCCTTCGCGAGCGACTGAAGGTACGCCTCTGTAACAGAGAAACAGCGGCTGTAAAAAAAAGGAAAAAAAAGATCGCGCTTTTGGCGAATCCGAACAACGCACATTGCGGTTTAGGAAGCGGAGGGCGAACCTGATGGGCCGCAGAGCAGTATGGTGCGGCTGGACGCGGAGAGGACGCGGATGTGATTGGGCAGGATCGTCGGGCTCAGGTGCACGAACGCCGTGCTGGTGAGCGCCAGCTTCGACTGCTCGCTGCAGGAAAACCATGGGAAACACATGCTCAATTAGCCTAGCCGCCCTTCACCAAACACCGCATTGATTTCTACTGACGACGCAACGCGTATCCATGGGATCAGTAATTAAATCATGTGATCCTACCCGAAATATACCAGCAAAGTCATAAACTAATCGATAAAGCTACCGGTCAAAATAAGGGAAAAAAAAGGTTTGGTTTTTTTTTCCCTTCTCCCACATTGGATTGGGGGGTTTTTGGCTCTGAGGAAGGATTCGCATCGACGACGGGACGAACCTGAGGTAGTACGGGAAGTCGTCGAAGGAGACGCCGATGTCGCGGCCGTCCACCACCAGACACCGCAGCTCCGCCTCCACCTCCGCCGCCGTGGCGCCGCCGCCGCCGCCGCCAGTCGCCAACCCGGTCAGCCGCGACGAGACGAGCCCGATGCCGACCCCCACCCCGACGCCCACCCCCACGGCCGACGCGATGATGCTCCCGTGCTCCATGTGTCCTCCTCCTCCTCCACCTCCTCCCGCCGCCGCCGCCGGCACGACGACCACACCTACGCGGAAGCCGACTTCGACAGCGGCATGCAAAACTTCCAGGGGCGCGGATTCGGTACGGGTGCGATCGAACGGCACAGACACGGAGGGGCGGTATTTATAGGGAGAGAGGGTTGGAGAGAGTTCGGGTCGGTCCCGTCGCGTCGTGGCCAGGATCGAGCCGAGCGAGCCCACGGCACGGGGCACGGCGGCGTCACGGGGCAGGGGGGAGGAGGGTGCGATTGGGATTGGGACGCCTCGCGGATGCGGATGCCGACGCGGATTTGGCCAAAAAAAAAGAGGGGGGGTGAAATTTCCGGCGCACAAACACCTCTCGGCGGCGGAATCTCGTTGTCGCGGATCGAGTGGCCGATTCCTATTGTTTATTTCTATTATTTCGCTATACTAGATAGACTTGGTCTATGTGTAAAACTCAAGTCTATGTAAAATTCTCCTTTCATCACTGTAGTAAAAGTAGCACCTTTTTTTTTTCTCCGCCTTGTAACTCCGTCATGCCGTCATTCGATTCCCTCTGGGTTTTTTTCTTTTTAATGCTTTCTGATTTGGCCGAATGTTAACGGTGACAGAATGGAGTACGCTTTAGCACCACGGCAGATTGGCGAAAGGCGTGTGACACTTGGGCCTTGGGCTGTCAACACCACCAAGAGCAGAGACGCGTGGGGGCGGCGGTATTGAACTATTGATGGATGTCATGAGATCATGGTTTTTGCCGAGTTGGGGACCACTGGTTCGCTTCTCGCTTCCTTTTCGAGCGTAACGCATACAAACGTGCATCACGGCCGGTGTTTGAAGGTTGCGAGATTTCCCTTTCTTGCTATAAACGTCTTTGGATGGTTGTATCGAGAGTATTATATGTCACTGATTCTGATTCATCGAAAGTTCGAAACTACCGTTGGTTCCACACTTCCACTGTTTAACCACGGCGGGAGCAGGAACGACCCAGCCCAGAGACAAGTCCCGAGCCAGCCTATGCTAATTTTTCATCGTCTCAATTCACCATGGTAAAATAAATCTGGACAAAATCCCGCGGGTTAGGGATTAGAGTGCCCGAGGTCTAGGTCCATATCCCTGGATCGGAGCCGTTTGATGTTTCTATCAATACTTTAAGCATGTTATTATTGTCTTATGGATACGTGTAGCTATTGTAGTTGCATGTGTTTAATATGAGATACTTTTTTTTTTGCTATTTTTGCATGGAGCTATGTTTTTTTAACGACTCGCACGAGACGGTGCGAAATTCTATTGATAGAGCAGGAAAAAAAATACAAGATTACAACTCTGGAGGGTCGTAACCAGAAAAAAAGAAAAAAAATACCACCACCCACACACCGACAGCGCCAACACACACCCCGGGAGAAGGCTAGCACCGGACCGACCGCCGCTAAGCGTGACCGAACGCCGCTAAACCAACAAAGGAACACAAACTAGATCGCTCCCAGGGGATGCCAAAACGATGTCTTCAAGAAGAGAAGCGACGGAAAAACCGTTACCGGCGTCCGTCGGGGCTCAAAGGAGCCATGACTGGGCTTTCGCCCAGCAACCACCCTTGAGGGGTGAGACAGCACGACAACGCCCTCAGGAGGGGGAATGAACCATCGTTGTCGGTCTGGCTAAGGTCGGGCTAGGTTTTCACCCGCCGCTCACCACCTGCAAATCCCCGGCTGACGCAACGATGCTCCACCACCACTCAAGCTTTGCCGACATGTGGGACCCCTGCGCCGGCGTCTCCCACCGGCCAGCCTTCGTGTGCCGAAGACCGTGCCACACCCACCGACAGCTCCTCCTCACACCGAGGTCGCCTCCTCCACCGCCGGCCGCGCCTCTCGCGCCAAGCCGGCCTCCATCTCCGCCGCCCGCGCCTCTCGCGCCAGGGTGGCCTCCGCTGCCATCGGTTGCGCCTTTCTGCGCCAAGCCGGTCTCCAACCTCTCCTCCAAACAATGCCGCGCCGGTCACATGCAGCCGTCTGCCACGCCCTCAGCTAGCCAGGCCGCCATGCCTCCGGTGACCGTGGTCACCGCCACCGCAGCCGTTGCTGCCGAACACCCAGCCACCTCGCAGTCGCCATCCTCACCTCCTCCGCCGCAACCACGTCCACGGTCGCCACGACCATCGCCACAAGCCGTCCGCCGTCGCAGCCTGCAGCCTACGGCACCCGCTGTCGCCGCCTGCAGCCTACGGCACCCGCTGTCGCCGCCCGCGAGGCCACTGCAGCCTCTGCCACTGTCGCCAGCTACCGCCGCCACCACCGCTGCCTCAGCCGCACCCGCCGCCGGCACCACGGGCCACAGCCGCGGCTGCCTCAGCCGCCGCCGCCGTCAGCCACCATCGTCGACCGCCGCCACCGTCACCGGGAGCCATTGGAGGGGATCCAACCTCTCTCACCGAAGAGGTCAGATCTGGGCCGGAGGGCGCCGGATCCGGCGAGGGGAAGCCACGACGTGACGCCTCCTTCCAGTCGCTGCCGCCGCCTCCTCTGCCCCGCCACCACCGTCTCCTCTGCCTCGCTGCCTGCCGGGCTTCACACCGACCGGCGCTAGCGCCATCGCGACCAGCGCCGTCTCCTCCGCCCCGTCGCGTGCTAGGCTTCTCGCTGTCTCCACCGCCTTGCTCTCGGTTGCGAGATGCCGCCTCCGCCTGCTGCCGAAACGGCGCCGCTGACCTCCATCTCGAGACCCGCCCGCGCTGGATCTGGAGAGGCGGGAGCTGCGAACCCTGCCGCCGCCGTCCTCGCGAGCCACCGGCTTTGCCGGCACCTCACTCGGGCGGCGGCGAGGCAGGGGGCGACGGCGCTGGGTTGCGGCGGCGGCGGCTCAGGTTGTCGCCGCCCGTGCCGTCCTCACGGGCAGGCGACGCAAGGGCCTCAACAGATATTGCTGCTATAATTTAGCCCTTTTCTTTACGGAGCTATGTTTTAAAAAGAGGTAAATTTGATACACAAAGTTTCCCTATGTATATATGATTGCATTTTATATATAGTTCATTGATATTACCTTTATCTATGACTTTGTTAATACAAGTATATACATCATTATCATTTGGCCCTACAATGATATAGTGAAGTAAATCTCTCAGGGTAATTCTAGGCAGAGGTATCTTCCTTGTAACTATATCTCAACATGGCAGGATGAGTAGTCGAACTTCTGACCCTATTAAAAACATCGGACGGTGTTTCATGGTTTCTTCGAATTGCGTTAGCATCGATGGCAAGGGGTGCTCCCTGTGCACCATCTTTTTCTGAGGCAGACATTGTGTCCCTTTCTTAAGAATCAGTGGACGACATGGCATGATCCACATGGCGGTGGACCCACGACGAGGTCCAATCATAACCATGACTAGTCGAGCTTGTCTGAGAAAGACCACCGAGCAATATGGCGATGCGACCCTTTTGTCACGTCATTGGGCTTACCACCCCTAGACTCTCGATGGTTGAATAGCTAGCTCGCTCAATGGTCTCCCTCAGCCACACCTAGTTGGTCATGGTTATGGTTGGATCTTACCATGGGCCCATTGTTGCGTGGACCACATCGTATGTCGACCACTATTAAAGATATGTAAATTCTGTCACTCTCAGATAAATAGGAGATGAACATTACATATCTATGCCTGTGAAACTGACGCACGCGCTATTTTTTAATCATCTATCGTCATGGATAGCCGCAAACTTATACAATAACCCCTGTGTATGCATGGATGAACTCCATTTCACTTCCGTATTTGTTGATCTAATAATGACACTACAGTTGCCCATGACATCATCACTATTTTTCTACCATGCATGACATCACTATTTCACTAAGACCAAGTTTAATAGTATAGCCAACTACTAACTCTAATTCATCTATAGCCAATCTAATAGCTTATTTATACAATAGTTATATACTACACTATTAATATATAGTCCCATCTATCATACACAAGCGGTATCTTGGAGTCCGTGCTACAGCTGGCTACAAATCTGTAGTCCGCTGTCCTTCTCTCTTCTCATTTATCTCTTTAAAATATGTTTACAGCTGACTTATAGTATGCTATTGTACATGCTCTAAGATGATGTTTAATAGAGCTCCTGGGTGGTCGGGGGCTTTACAACAGGATGAGGACATGAGAACTGTGGCAAATTACGCCGACAGGATGGGATGGCCACTATGAAGGGAAAAGGTGAGGAGGGCACGGCTAGTGTGCTTCTCGATGTGATTAACGGCTAAGCTAACGCGAATGGCATTTAAGAAGATATTTTAAAACAGTGGCCGACTAGAGAAGAATACTACTCCCCATGATATAACAATCTAGAATCACGTGAAACATTTTAAAGTACAATAAATTTAGTCACGAGCTTGTCAATATTCATTGTATTATAAAATATTCCATCTGATACTAAATTGTTATACTATAGAACATAGAGTAGTAACTTTTAGGTTAAAAAATAAGAAAGCTTGCCAACTTATTTGGAATGGGGGGTGCAAGTAAGGGTAAGGAGTAGTATTCTTCTCTACTCGGCCACTGTTTCTAGCCAAATGAACACATGTGCATACGCATGCTCACATCACACACGTGTGCGCGTGCACGGCAATAATGAGATATGGTAGTGAGCGCCGGTATTAAAGGGTTGTCTCATTTATTACAGGATCTATTAAGGTAAGGTAAGATAAGATAAGATATGCTAGAGTATCTGAATTTATACTGATTTTTTTAGAAGTAAAAAAAGTTGTCTCATTTGTTGCAGGATCCATCAATTGTTTAAAGGTTTTCTTTATAGTCCTTCCCTAATATATGTCGTTTGAGGTATCACCTATAGAATTTATGGGACCCATCCTTTCACTTAAGCTAAATGACATATTTACAAACGAAAATAATATGTGAATAAAACTTTTATATATGTGTTCTTAACAATCTAAAAGTAAAAGCTGAAAAATAAACTTCGATGAGAAAAACCTCAAAATTATATCGTTGAAAATTCAAATTTTGACTAATAAGCATAAACGAAAAGATGAGGCTCTGTACTACCATATAATTATTTCCTATAATATATATCTCGTGATTACCAGTTTGTCACTAGAAACATACTTTTGTCTCTTATGTGGTGTTTGAATCCAGGGACTAAAGTTTAGTCCTGTCATATCGGATGAATTTGGAGTATTAAACATATACTACTTATAAAACTAATTATATAAATGAGAGCTAATTCGCGTGATAAATTTTTAAGCCTAATTAATCTATAATTAACGCATGTTTACTGTAGTATCATATAGGCTAATCATGGATTAATTAGGCTCAATAGATTCGTCTCACGAATTAGTCCAATATTATAGAATGGGTTTTATTAATAGTCTATATTTAATATTTATAATTAATGGCTAAAAATTTAATATGTTAGGGACTTAAAAGTTTTAGTCCCATCCAGAGTCTTAACACAGTAATCTCTTCGTCGCATAAAGAATTAGGAAAAGTTGAAAATGCGTAGTACACTGTGATTATTACTAGTACCTTGTCCTTATCCGGTCAGAAACACCAACAAAAAGACATATAAAAGAGAGATAAGTGCGATATTCTGCACAAGCCTCCGACGTGGCAGAGCATGCATGTGGAAACCTTTCCGCAAAAGGCTCCGACGATGATGTACAGACGGACTCCAACATTCACCTCCACCATCCAATGAAGTAACAAATGCGACGAAATTTCGCCTGCAATCATCCATGTTCTTCCATCCCAAGTTTACTTGAGGGATCGGAAGACTTCGTTTGTCGTGTAGGTTTCACATGCGTACACATACACCGAATCCCTATCACCAATCATCATCATCACCCCGATGCTATCCTACAGCCGCCCGGTCGTTTACCTCCTCACCTCTCTTGTGCACTTTAACATACAAGTAGCTGTTTAAATATTACCCGCGACGACCGGAACACGGCGAGTCAGTCAGTCAACGTGATTCGGATGCGATTTCCTCCTGTAGTTGAGTAGAAGCTAGGAACAGAGACAAAGTTGGGTGTCGTGTGGTGGAGTCCACCATGGATCCATGATGCTAGCGCTGCTTGCTGATCCTGCAACGTTTGTTCGGTGCGTGTCCACGGTTGTTGCCCCGTTGGAGCTTAGCTAGTTGGCGACCACTCGATCGACATCCGATCAGGATGATATGTGTAATACGTGGTCCTGCCTGCCCCTGTAAAACCCCATAGCGGCAAGGGCCATCGACCGACCGGCCGCGTCCGCCGTACGTACTACGTGCGTGCGGCCTGCCGTCTCCGGCAGGAATTCTCCGCCGCGCGTGGCGGGTGCGACACGGTGCGCACGTACGTACGGGCGCGGCCGCTGGCGTTGGCATATTGGCATGGTCCATCGCGCGGACGAAACCGAGTCTTCGCTACCGTCGCTGTTGCGGTGGGGCTCGTATACAGTTTTGTGCTCGTTTCTCCCTCCGATCGAGTGCATGTTTCCCGAAGCAAACGATCGTCTTTCATTTGGTGGCTGTTGGCATGTTGGGCTCGCAAGTGGGGGCGGCTCTGGGTTCTCTTGGGCTACAATACGCTGGGCCACCATGAAAGGGAGGTCGGTTTTCTGGTATGGATCCGGACCTGGCCTGGCTGGCCCAGCATGTCATATGGTCCATGGCGCGGTGTGTAGTCCAGCGAAAACCATCACCCACCCATCCACCCACCGCACTTAGGGTTAGGGACGCGCGTTTAGTTAAGAGCCATGTCACTAAGGAACGCGCTAATTAATTTGTTGGTGAGCAATTGAAAAGCCATAATAACGATTGCGTTCGGAGTTGCGGTTTGTCTGTATATCCAAATTAAGAGTTTTGTATAGTTTGTGTAAACTTGAGTTTGGTGCCCGCTCGCCTAAATAGATATATAGGTGTCTGTTTAAATGAAGTCAAGTGTCAACAACGAGAAACTGAAGTGTACTCTCTCCCCGTATCAAAATTAACCAATATATGATTGGAGGGGAGTAAAACTTGATAATAAAGAGATGCTCCCCTGCGAAATCATGCATGATTGCAGGACGGGATGCTCCAGCACGACATGGAAGCTCCAACTGATTGTCGAGTTCTCGATTTAATTAAACGGAGCACGGGAGCAGGATATCTCCTAACAGGACGGTGGTCTATCAGACGGACTTACTGCCCTCTGATTTAGAGTGAATTTGAGTCATGACATATGTATCTACTAGATAGAGGACTCATATGTCAGTGACATACGTTAAAGGAAAATAAGTTAGAGGATCTCAATCCCTATGAGACGTGGGCCGTTAGATAGATGCTAACGAACAGTTGATCTCAACTCCTCAAGTCGAAGTCACGGTGTTGTGACTTTGTTATTCCCTCTGCATGCATCAGAGGATCTGCGTTGACGGCACGCGCGCATGTTCGGCCATGCATGTGTGCCCGGTGCAGGCCCTCAGGCCACACGTACGCGGTACGCGTTAACAGCTCGATCAATCGCCGTCGCGTGTGCGGGCCGGACATCTGATTGCGAGGTTGGCGATAGATGGGCCGTGTCCCGTGGGCGTATGTGACGAGATCGCTAATTAGTTTTTTTCCCACCACTTTCCTTTTTTTCTTTTGGCACATATATTTTTTTTTTCAGGTTAATTTAAAGTTTATATACCCGATTCAAATTTAAATTCGGATTTAAATATTTTTTATATAGAATATTTGTATATATAAAGTTTATACGTATGAAATTTACGGTATATATTTATAAGTTCTATGCACGTGTATAAGATGCACGTGTATAAGGGTATTTTATTTTTTTCCTAACTTGTTTTTTATTAATTTATGGTGCATGAGGAGGAGGACCGTGGGGGTTAGGGAAGGGAGGGGGGGCGATCGCCGTGGGTGATCACCCGCCCATTAGCCCTCCCCCGTACGTGAGGTGTGGACTAGTCTCAGCCCGCGCGCTCGTCTCCACGAGTGTTCCGGCAGCTCTAATGTAACAGTCTATACTATAGTAATGGTGGTGTCTATTCTCACATTATCCCTACCATTAACATCTGGCTCCCATAATATATATTATTACACCCTTTGAACAAGTCCTCTCTTATTTCATTATAGGCTCCTCAAATTTTAAAATTATTTACTTGTATAATAAGAAAAATCATAGTACTGCTAAGACTACATAAGTAAGCTAGAAACTTAATTTGTTTTCTGTTGCAACTCACGGACTCTAGGCTAGGACTAGCTAATTAACGTACCCTTACGTCACGTAGGATCAAGTTATAGTGCTTTCACAGCCTACTATATAGTCCTTAATTTTTAAAAAAATGTGTATTAAAACTTAGTCCATCCTATCTAGCCCTTGAATTTTCACTAAAATTTAAGACCTATTTCCACACCCTAAGTCCAGTATGCACGCTTGTCCATTCTCCCTACTCATGAGGGAGGGACACAGTAGATAACGGTATCTATGTCGACCCGGTTTAAGACTTATTTGTTTGACTTATGCTTGTGCTTTTAAGCTAAATTTTGAATTTTAAAACTTAATTTTAAATTTATTCATTTTCTTATCGTAGTTTATTTTACAATATTTATTTTTGAGTCGCTAAGAACACATATACAAAAGTATTACTCGCAAATACTTTTTTATGGGAATCCTAAATAAAATTTAAGATATAAAAATAGTGTTCCCTCGAACAGACTTGCTAAAACTGACCTAAAAACTAAAAAGTGGACCCATGAAAAACTACCAACTGAAATTGGCTTCTCTCTCCCTCCCATGAGATCACACCAGCCACGCGTCCACTGATCGTGCTAGATCACTGATCGGTGTCGGCCTTCTGTACATTATATAGCGTAATCGATCCCATCTAGTGGCGTAGCTACCTAGGTGGCACTGTGGTCCATGGACCACCTAAAAATTTTATCGAGATTAAAACTATATTATATGTGCTAGTTAATATAATAAAAATTGTATAGCGGACCACCCATTTAATTGACCTATGGACTCTAGCTATGCCACTATTCCCAACTCTAGTTCCTGTGCAGCTTCCCTTCGTTCTCTGCCTGTCTTGTGTCTTCTGCTCCTTGCCCTTGTTGGGTAATCTTCATTCCCCTCCAAAGGAACAAGGAAAGATATCCAAATGCTATGGTCAAAACCTTAACACCTATAGGAAATACATCACCATTTACTTCCTTTAAATATTTGTTGTTATAATATTCTTGTTCAGGCTGCAACTAGCAACCATCAACAGGTCTGCTGCTCCTCTCTGGTCTTTGTTGCCTAAGTGATTTCATCGTCTAAACACCAGCACATCACGGTTGGCTAGGAAAGGGATGAGCCAACCCAACTCGAGAGCCAGGCAGTGGGGCACCAGGCTGATTCACACCGGCGCCTCGAATCGAAGCGGCGGTGGTGCTTGGGGGAGCGATGACGGCTGTCCTCTGCCAGGCTTCGGCTGAAGTGCGGTTGCCGCTATATCATGCGCCGCCACGAGGAAGAAAAATTGACACTAGGGAATCATGGGGAAGCGACAGACTTATTCCAGCCAGCCACAGGAAGACGACGCTGGCGACGGGATAGATCGACACGGTGGTGTACGAGAGCGCAAAGAGGAGAATGTCGACGTTTGATAGTTACGACTAGAGTATTTGGATGGTATGGGGATCGTTGGTACCAGGGTACATGTGAGATTGAAGTAAAAGAGATGAAGATAGTGATTTTTATACAGGTTCGGGCCCCTGAATTGTCAGGTAATAACCCTACTCCTGTTGGCCGAAACCGGTCGTTGCTCTTATTAACCATAATCACACCAGTACAATATTTGGGGTAGCCTATCTAACTGTTGTCGACTTGACGGTCTGAAGTGCTGACTCGTAGTCGACAACAGGGTAGCCTTCCTCCTCGAATCCGCATCTGGCAAGATAAGAGACAGCGTTAGATCCCTCTTAACGATAGTCGTAGGTACCGTATGGGGACTACTAGGCTTATCTCTGATGTTGATATATAGCGTCTTTTCTTGGCGCATGTTGGCTGTATATTGATCTTGTGTCTTGATCTATTGTCCCGTGTCCCCTCTCCTCCTAGGGGCCTTGTATTTATACCCATAGGTGTCCCCTTGTCCAAATAGAACTAGGGAAACCAATATGGATACAATTTGAGTAGTCCTTGTCGTTTCCATGTAGAACTCTATTCATCCTTCCTTATACGGAACTCATCCTATATCCAAAGGTTGTTTCCGTATAAGACATGATATGTGGTGGGATCTGCCGAAATTTAGTCAACTACTATTAGGTATGTGGTATTTATAACTCTAACAGAGAACATGTCGCCAACCACGCGCGAAGGAGTGAAGTACGATGTATTGGGAGGCAGACCTCGTCCCTAGAAGTGGAGAGCAAACAATCCGGAATCAGGATTTCCAACTATTGGGAGCTTCGCTAGGGACTCTGTTGGAGTCATTTTTTGAACAAAAATCTCTAAATTCTAGGATTGGAAATCGTATACAGACACTGTTGGTGATGCTCTTAGATAAGCATATGAATAAGCAAAACAACGTGACACTTAATAAATAGCGTGTCAAGCAGCCTTCTGCCCGGAATAATGCCATCTTTTTCTAGATCGCTTCGTACGTGCCTACCACATAGATGTTCTAAGAGATAAGTTGTGTTCTTCCCTCCATTTCCGTAACCCACATCTCTCGTTTTTCACGCGCACGCTTTTCAAACTGCTAAATGGTGTGATTTATACAAAAACTTTATATATATGAAAGTTGTTTTAAAAAATCATATTAATCCATTTTTCAAAAAAGATAGTTAATACTTAATTAACCATGTAATAATACGAGCTTTGTTTTGCGTGCCAGAAAGGAAGGGTTCCAGCCTCAGGTTGTGTTCGGAATCCCCTTTCCCAACTCACCTCTCTCTTTTTCCGCACATAAGCTTTTCAAACTGCTATACGATGTTTTTTTTTAAAAAAAAGTTTCTATACAAAAGTTGCTTAAAAAAATCATATTGATTCATTTTTGAAAAAAAAGCTAATATTTAATTAATCACGTGCTAATGAACCGCTCCGTTTTCCGTGCGGAGATTTTTGTCCAAACTCCCCACAGCGAACACAGCCTTACATACTCCTACTCTATATCCATTCAGTTTTTTTTCTTTTTGAAAACTAGTATAACCATTCGATCAATCAGCGATTCAACGGTTACACGCACAAGTAATAAAGAAAACAACGTACGAGATCTAGTACTGCGTACATACACGGAGTTCCCGAATGTTTGGCGATCTTACCTGGGCCGTGCTTGCGACCACAGATTGTGGACGAGAGCAGCTATTCAGATGTACTCTCTTTTTTCTTTTCCTTTGGAATGCCAGTACAAACTTTATATAGCGTGAAGGAATCAATTGGGCTGTGTGGACATGAGTAGATCATGGGCCGTATTCGCCGCACTCTGTTGGTACTGTGGTGCATGCCTCATAAGCTTGCCAGATAGGACAGGTGAGAACGATACGAAACATCACAACTTCGATCGCAAGTTGGCGAAACGAACGGTGGAATGGGCATTCGAATTAGAGGTGGAGCATGCGCACTACACTAAAGTGCAATAAGCTCCAAACTAAGTAACAGGCTCATCGTTTGTCCTAAAAAACAAAATTCAAAACTTAGCTTTGAAGTTGATTGTAGGATGTTTTTCACGTAGTTTTTTATATTACCTTTTAAGTCAATCAATGATACATATATAAGTAAGTCATTGGTTTCTAATCAACTCATGGCTAATCGATGGGGCTTTTGCCGAGCTGTGCTCGCCTAGTCGCCTTGCCGTTCATGCGTTCACGGTTGGAGCTTTGGTCCGATTGGGTTTCACATATTTACGCAAGTTAGGTCATATTTGGTTCAGCTTATGATTATTATAATCTGAATTATTAGAAGTAAGTAGAAACAAACAAATAGCTTATTATCTATAAACTATATTACTATAATATAATAATCTACTCTAAAAGTGCTTTTTTTAATTATTAGATGGTTAACAGCTAACAAACATTTAATAAACCAGAGAAACAAACAACTAACAGTTTATTCTATATCGGCTTATTATAATCCATCTTATTGTAATCTGGCTCAATAATCTAGATTACAATAATCTTAAGCTAAAACAAACCGTGCCTTAAACGTAGGGCCGGGTTAAGACGGTTTTAATTATTTGAATCGAATTTGTGGACTCTAAAATCCTCACGTGTAGGACGGTTCTCAAATCTGAATTCAGTAAGATCCCATGACATAGTAGAACTAGTACACCGATGCACTATGGTAGCAACTACTCCTTTCGTGTAGTTGTAGGTTTCTGTATCCAACGTTTGACCGTCAGTTCTATTTGAAACTTTTTTATGATTAGTATTTTTATTGTTATTCGGTACATGAGTTATTTTGTAATTTTTTTATAAATTTTTTAAATAAGACGGATGGTTAAACATTACACATAGAAACCCACAACTGCGCTTAAAATGGGACGGCGGGAGTAACAAACTCTTTGAAATATTGGAATTTCAAATGTCGATGAAAATTGCCCAAAAACCTGTAAGAGCAAATAAAATTTCAATTAATGTTCCCAGAGGAATCTATTCTGCACACTAAGAACATATTCTGCACGGTCAGCTCCAGCACAGTGGCACAGCATTTCGCGTAGGCATGAAGTCCTAAAATACTTCAGTATTTTTCATCTTTTAAGGCATGACTAAATCTTTTTCATACCCGTTCAGCATGGATAAAATCAAAGTCTCTAGAATCTTCAAGGCTCCCAAAAGGCACGACGGAAAATAAGCAAAAGGTGGTAAAAAAAATAAGAGGAAGCAAGAAAAAAAAATCCTCTTGAACCTCGGAACGTGCCATGTGATGTGGACCGCAACATATTGTGTTCCGTACCGGCGATGTGATTAAGATGGTTTTAGGTCAAAATTAAGGGGTCCATTACGTCCACTACGTGACGTCCAGATCAGAGGAGATCACGCACCTGTTCTCGTGTTGGCGTCACCACACATGGAAAATGAGAATACGAGTATCACAGAATAAAAACGAGAGGACTAATAAATACTTTTCACAATGTAAGTCATTCGGGTATTTTCTATATTTATATTGATGTTAATATATATATATATATATATAGATAGATAGATAGATTTATTAACATCAATATGAATGTAAAAAATACTAAAATAACTTATATTATGAAACAGAGGAAGTAGTTTACTGTTCTAAACATGGTTTGTTAGTTCGTGAGTAAATGTAAACAAATATGACCAGAGAGCATCACTTGTTGGAATTTGGAAAGTGGCTTGACTTGTTAAGAGCTAAGACATGCAGTACTATCGGATTCGTCCAAGTCTTTTTTTTTTTTTGGAAAAAAAAAGATGGGGGGTAAAATGAGTGTTCGATCTGTAGTACCTACCGTACGCATAGTCGTCAGTGTGTGCTACGCGTGCTACAGCGGAGACTGGAAAGTTGCACGCTCAACCGTGTGACGACCGTAAGTACGTCTTCGGGACCCAGGAAAGTGAGTTGGATTACTACATCGATGATGGGAGTCCAGGAAAAATCTGTTCGATAAAAAAGAATTGGCCACTCTCTGTTCGCCAGATTGTATTAGGCAGGTGAATGTAGGTACAAAGCAAAGATTCCAATCGTACGTATCTGCAACAGCATTACAGGTGCAAAGGTGGTTAGTTCTGGGTAATTTTGTTCGATTGTTCTTCTTTTATCCTTGTAATTAAGTTGCACCGACTGAGCAGATAATGTACGTAGACCATTATCTAAAGACAAAACAGATAATGTAGACAATGCAATTATTCTGGCCTCTCGATATCTGCCTCAATGTACTACCTTGCTGCTAGCGATGGATCTGATTAAAATGATTATTTTGTGCTGTTTGGGAATTCTCGGTGAGGCCTCACATCTCATCCATAATAAATTTCTCGGTACTATACCTTGCTGCTGAAGTCTGAATACTATACTCCGTACTTCATAATTCATAAACTTCATTGGCAGATTAGGTCATAGACAGCGAAGCAGTGCGGACTACAGAAACATATATAGAGGACCCATGTCCTATAATCATGAAAGGAATCAATATGAACGGAGTAGACCAACACGAGATAGCATGTGAAGGAGCGGCTAGAGCGCGAGTCGATCACGAACGGCATACGGACGGTACACCGTACATCACATTGTTTTTTGTCCCCGGAAAGAGAAGTGAAAAAAAAAGCGGTAACAATGGTTAAAAAAAGAAAAGAAATTAAAACAGAATAGACGGAAGGTGCTTTAGGGCTTTATTTGTCTACTCTATATCTGCATTAATTTATGTATACTGATATATATCCCACATAGATATATAAGTAGAGCCCGGCCAGAACTATATATATATTTCATACACATGTCACGTAAAGTCGAAGCATATAAGGTCATCATATGCGCATATATTGGCAAAGGTTAACAAGGTGATATCGCTTTTCTATTCAATTCTACAAGTTGATCTTTTCTACTCTCAAGAAAAAGTTGATCTTTATTTTATTTAGAATTTATCAAGGAAAAGATATGTGGAGCGTTATGCTTAAAGAAAAAAAAAGGAGGAGCTTTAATTTCTAGTAGGAGGTTTAGCGCGCTGTCCACTTGTCCAGGGTTCATTTAGGATTTAGATGACTCATGCTTTGTCACAGTGACATGTAATTAAGGTGAGTTGCCCCAATTAACCAAGCAAATTTGTGTTAGATAATGAAATTCATCCATGCTTTACTTAAAATATATATGTAACCAATTATTATAATATAGGTTGCAGGAAGAACGTTTATCAATTACAAAACTACGCGGCTTAATTAAAAAACAAGAAAACTACAAAGCAAATATATATTACACTAAAAATACGTGTATGCATGGCATGTGGAACAGGAATCAGGATGCTGAAATATTGGCACAATAAACTATATCTAGTATTTCAGCATGTGACAGTATGACAAGTTTACTTTTGAGAAACTGATTCCTGTATTTAAGCATACGTATGGAAATACAAGTATTTTTAAGGCAACCATACGTGTGTATATTAAGCATTTGAGAAATTATTATTGCTCATATTTCCAAAAGTTAGATTAGATCTGATTTTAAATGTTAAATATTTATAACTAGATGGAGTATCACGTTTTTACGATGCAAGTGGACATTTCATTACACATAAAAAAACAAGAGGACACAAAAATATCATGGTCCCTAGTGACAGCTAACACTCTTATAAGTAAGATGAAAAGGTATATAGTTCTCCATAATTGCGCTTTCAAGAAAGACTTAACGTTTGTTGTTGATATCATTCGAACCAACCTAAAATTAGTAATGGATTTTCATCCATAGGCCTTTAATAACAAAATAACAAATAAATGATAATGCTGTCAAACCCAGATAATTACCAGACCGGTATTTCTACCCCACTCAGTACCTCGCTAACATCCACGAACAAAGAGAGCATGTTGATATCTTCCACCCACCATAAAGACAATCAAAGAAAACCTCACACAATCTTCCATAACCATCTTAGCCACCTTGAACCGACCTCGAGTAACGCTCCAAATCATGATGGAGGGCACCACCTGTGTAGTTACCTCTAAATGATTGTCATTGGTTTGGTTGTTTTTATAGAATCAGAACCCAAACACTAACTAGCGAAGTGCTTGACTCGCCAATTCACCTCCATTCAGGCCTAGCTGGATCGTGCTCGATGAAGGCACTTTGAATTTTCGTTGACTAATATTTCAATCATAAACCAAGGCACTACCCTTACAGTTGCCTTCGATGGTAATTGGTTCGTTTCTTGGTAGAGGTTGAGCATGACCATATACTAGCGAAGAGCTTGACTCACCAATCCACCTCCATTTAGGCGTAAGCCGATCATAAGTGATGATCAGGCGCTACCATTCCCTTCGATCATCATGCATGCTCCGATGGTTGGAGCGAGCTCCGCATCTCCATGTGCCCTTGTCGATCGAATTGAGAGGATGCCACTCCCATGGATGAAGAAATCAGTAATACCATTGGAACCCTAGAGACAATGATGGTAACAGCAAGAGAAGGAGGCACTGATGGCACTAGGTTGGCTATCGTATTGAGTCACCCTACCGATAAGTGATGTAGGAGTTGTAACTAACATACTTGTCACTACATGTATGTGGTACACATTGACTTGAATACCTTGGCGACATATCTTTCAATCCGCAATCATGCCGGAGTTTCTAGTGTTTTTTATTTAAAGGGACTATAAAAAAATTGCCACAATTTTTTTGAATGACAAACTTTTAAATGCAACATAGTTGTAATATAATTCCACCACAAGTATACTATAACTACAATATAAATTGTATATAAGAATTAAAAATATAAATATATATATGCAATTTTATACCTAAGTTATACATAGATTACAATATAGTTACATTGTAGTTAATATAAGGAAAAAGTACGAATTACCCCAACCCCCCCCAACTATTGTGGTAGTACGATTTACCCCCTAAACTACAATACCGGATATTTGACACCCCAAACAATTAAAACCGGATAAATTACCCCCCTAACTTGATTCGTAGCGGTTTTCAGTCTATGTGGCACACACGTGGCGATACAGTCAGCAAAAAACAAATAAAAATAGGTGGGGCCCACCTGTCAGCGATTTTTTATTCTCTCTCCTTCTCACCCCTCTCTCTCTCTCTCTCTCTCTCTCGGTCAACAGAGGCTGCGGCTGGCGGGCGGCGGGCGGGTGAGGAGCCGACACCGACGGGAGGCCACCGCCGGGGATGGCTGTGGACGGCGGGCGATCGAGGAGCTGACGCCGACTGGCGGTCGGCGGCGGGGATGGCTGCGGGCGGGCGAGGAGCGGAGTGCGTGCGCAAACGGGCGCCGCCATAGCTCCCCCGTCGGCGACTCTGCGACAAGCGAACTCGTTGCCGGCGACTCTGCAACGGCGAAGGCGAAGGCGGCGATGAGATCGAACCGCGAGCTCCGGAAGGCCAGCGACGGTGGCACAAGTGCGCGCAGCGCAGCGATTTCGCAGTGGCCGAAGAAGAAGGGACGGTGGACGAGTGCGTCGTGGGGGAGGCGCGGAGGCGCTCCAGGCGACCGGCGGCCGGCGGCGGAGGCGCCCAGGCGGCTGGTTGCGGAGGCGGAGGTCGAAGCGGAGCTCGCTCGGGCGGCCGATGACGGAGGCGGAGGCGGAGCGTGCGTCCGATGGCGGAAGAGGAGGAGGAGCGAGTGGCCGACGAGGCGACGACTGAGACGTTCGCGCGGCTGCCTCCTCGTCCATTCTTCCTCCCCGCCGCGACGACCACTGCTCCCAGTAGCAGAGAGCGCTCCGCGCGAAGGTGGTGGCCCTCCCCGCCACGGACTTCCCCGCCCAGACCACCACCGTCGCTGCATTGCAGGAAAGTAGAGGGGAAAGGGAGAAACGGCGGTGGCGGCCTTCCACGTTGCCGTTCGCCGGCGGAGGCGCAGCTCCATCTCTCCCGGCAACACCGTCGCAGTGCCCTCCGGCCGCCGCCCGCCCTCCCAACCACGCCCGCCGCGTCCCCAGGGTCAGAGAGAGATGGGTGGAATAGGAGTACTATATGACAAGTGGGCCCATAGTTTTTTATTACTTTTTTCTGATTATGTTGCCATGTTGGCGCCACGTGTCCGGATTGAGTCAAGGGGATAATTTGTCTGGTTTCTATAGTTTGAGGTGACAAATGCCCGGTTTTATAGTTAAGGGGGTAATTCATACCGTCACAATTGTTCAGGGGTGTAATTTGCACTTTTTCCTTAATATAAATATAGTGCAATTCTAGTGTAACATACTACAATATAATTATACTGCAGTTACATTTGAAAGTTTTTGAAAAAGAATTCAACAGTTACTTTTTAGCAATTTCGTTATTTAAATTTGCATCTCTCACATACCAATCTTACGTACCTGACGAGCAGGGGCGGACCTAGGGGTTTGCCGGTTGGCACTGGCATACCCAATTTTTTTTGGAAAAACACTAGGATGTAGTATGCAATCAAAGGACATAAAAATAAAATCCTACCAAAAAATAGAATATAACAATGATCACGAATGATCATGAATTGTCTGGATATTTTGTAATCGTCAAAAAATCAAATCAAGGGAAGAGAAAAGGACTAGATGAAGAAAAACAGTGGGGAAAAAGAAAAACATCTAGATAGATTAGGACATGGATTGATTGTTCTAAATTTTATAGATTTTTCATGAATAGAACTTTGAAAAATCCGATCAAAATCTGCCAAAATTCTTCTATCAGAATTGGATGTTTTCTTTTATAAAAAGCTAGCATGATGGCCCGCAGATGACGTGCCTAGCATCGTTATCTTTTTTTCTCACATACTAATATATATATATATATATATATATATATATATATATATATATATATATATATATATATATATATATATCACATTTTATTATTAAAATATATTAAAAATGACAACATAATTTTAAATTATGTACTAACTTGACCAAACCGACCAATGTGTAATATTTATATTGTATTGTATATGTGTGATAGTTATTAATTATTTTTAAATTTTTAATTTTAGTTATTTCTAAATTGTGTTCTTATATGTACTCTAGGCTCTTTTGGTATTCTTTATTTTTGTGAAGGTAATTATAGTTTTGTGAAACTTAATCAACTTGTTTTTACTACTCCGGAAAATGCATTAGTCGTGTTGCTTAAAGCCATCGAGACCATTAGCCTCTCCATGCTGTCGGGACAGGCGGCCTAGATGTGATCGCTAGTCACCCCTTCAGTGGTGCATCAATTTAGTTCATCTCAATTCATTGATCCCTCTCGATTTTCACACTGCTGTGTATGCCCATTGTTAGGCTGGTCTACATGACCGAGAGCTAAACCTGCTTACAAAACTAATTAAATCTCAGCCATTAATCTAAACTGACCATAATCTATAGCGCTTCATTAGAGTTTTTTTAATCCCATATAAATCTGTAGTGCGATTGGTTTGTGTTTATTTTGTTTCACACGGTTTCCAAAAATCATTATTTGTCTGTTTCCACACAATCCTATAATTATGATATCTTTGGATTTTTGTTTATTCTTGTCCGTTTCATATTCTAATCCTAGTATACTTAGGTTTTTTTATTTTCTTTGTTTTTCTGCGATTAATGTGAGATTTTCTAGGCTACGAGAGCGAACGTGGGACTCTTTTTTTTCATTACTTTAATTAGTTAATAAATATATGGTAGCGTGATCGCTAGAATGAGCACACCCAGTATAATTTTAATTTTCTGGTCCGCCCTGACGAGTGATGACAAAGGTCACCCATTCACGTGTAACTGTGTAAGTTAACTCCCAGCTCCCCGCAAGAAAAGAAAAAAATTTCCCAGCTAGCTTATTAATAGTGTCCCTTTGCCGATCAAAAGGTTGCAAATATACCACCACGATCCCTACGCAAGCATACCGGCCGGACCAACGAAGCGATCGTGGTTACTTGCCGACTATTCCATCACCTTTTCTCATTCGCATGCTTTGATTCCGAATCAAACGCTAGCTTAAGACACCAACAAGAAAGGCGAAACGCAAAAACATCTGCGCCGGAAATTTCCGATACGGAACTTTCTCCGGACCGGAGAAAAGCACAGAGTCCGGGCCGGGCGCCGCGCGCCGAAACGCTAGAGGATGAGAGGTTGCTGTCCGCTCGACCCACTGAACATTCGATCCATCTCTCTGTCTCTCCCAACCCCATTGCTCCCAAGCATGCGACGTCGAAAGCGTGTGAGACAAAGCGTAAAAAGCGAAGATAAAAGGGCACGAAAAGAAACGGAAAGTATTTTGCCGATCCATGCATCCATCCGCGTGCTAGTGGTGGTGTACGTACGACGGCCGTGTACAACTACTGCGCGCGATCCATTCTCGAGTGCGCGTCCCATTCCGGCGAAATTAGCGGATAGTATTCATGGTACCAGTTCTTCGATCTCCTGCGGATGAGCATGGGATTCATCGACGAGACGCAAAGCGCCAGGCCAAATGCCAGTAGCTGTCTGCGGGTCTGTTTGGGGAGCTTTAGATTCTGAGAAGCAGCTGTTTGGTAGCCAGCTTCTGAGAATCTAGAAAAGTCTGAAACCCAGCTTTTTCAGCTTCTAGCTTCTTAGTTTATTTTTTAAATCTGTAACTACAGATTCTCAGAAGATGTGGACTGTTTGAAGCAGCTTGTAACAGAAGCAGCTTTTGGAAAAAGGCTGCAGCAGCTCCCCCAAACAGGGCCTGCCTCTAGCTCGCGCTTGTCGTTTTACCGGAACGCGCCGCGCACAAGGAATGAGTGCTTGATCTGCCAAGCACGAGTAAATATGGGTGCTCGATCTACCAAGTTTGCTCTGCTATCTACCGTTGCTGCTACGTACGGGTGTACACACCACTGGCACTGAATTGCAATCATATCTGAAGAGTGGTCCCAGCCCAGTTCGACGCGGCTGTGTGGTTCCAGTTCAACACGGCTGTGTCAGAAACTCGTCGTTAGAAGACGCGGCCCGGGCCCAACGGGCAGGTTCGATCGTACGCAGAGGGGACCTACAGTACATACGGCGACCACAGGTATCACGTGAATACACGCCATTCTACGAGATAGATTGGATGAAACATGTGCTTCACCATCGCCTGTAGGAGTATGTGTATACACAGTGTGTGCACTCCAAGACTCTCCTGTCGGTGCTATCCCCGACTCGCAATCTCTCTCGATGATCAAGATAATATATCTATATGGCATATACACACGGCCGTCGTCGTCCCTGAAACCCTCCGGCCGCGACGAGGGCGGCGGCGGCCACGCGCAAACCCGGCCAGCCACCGCTCGACGCGCGCCTGCTCTTTTTCCCCCGTGGAAAACCAGTCAAAACCACGTACACTTTTGCACCTGTAACGCATCACGATCGAGGACCAACAAGTGCGACGTGATCGATCGAGCAGCACGCGCGCGCGCACCGGGCCGCCCGGCCGGTTTAGTAATATCTCGTCGCACGAAACGCTCGTCAGCTTAAGCTTGGCTGTCGATCGATTTCTCGCGCGCGACGATATACACGCCGCATGGGCTAGTGTTTTTGTGCCGGTCACGACGCCACCTGTCCACAACCCTCGCGACCGACCCTCACCTATACGTGTATCGATTAGTTCGCGCACGTATCTGCTTATCACCTCATTATCTTGCAATATCTGCAAAAAAACTAACGTTGGCATTGTAGTACTCCACTAGCAGTACTCTATTACTGTATAGTATTATTATTATGTTTGTGCGGTCACATGCATCTTGCTAACCATGCATCGATATATATGACGTTCGATTAATTAATTAATTGAGTTTTGTGGCACATGCATCCTAACTTGCTTATCAGTATAATATATACTCCCTCCGTCCCATAATATAAGGGATTTTGAGTTTTTACTTGTAACGTTTGACCACTCATCTTATTCAAAATTTTTTAAAATTATTATTTATTTTATTTGTGACTTACTTTATTATCTACGGTACTTTAAGCAACTTTTCGTTTTTTATATTTGTAAAAAAAATTTGAATAAGACGAGTGGTTAAACGTTGCAATCAAAAACTCAAAATTACTTATATTGTGTGACGGGGGAGTACTCGGTATATATCCTCATCCTCCGTGGTGCACTTACACGTACCGGCCGTTACACGGGATGGAAAGTAGGCTGGAAATAGATCATATCCATCGGGTATGCATACGGCGTCGTCATGTTTTGATCGCTTTATTATAATCCATTCGGTTTTAATAAATGATATGGTCGATTTTTATTTGATCATTCTTTTCATTTAAAAATGTTATGTAAATATGAAAAATATAAATCATTCTTAAGGTACCTTCAATGAAAAACAAGTAAAAATATTTTTATAAGACGAATGATCAAATATGTGTAAAAAGACAACACTATTATCTATTTAAGACTAAATGGAGTATTTGTACATATGATTAGCGCCACATGTTTTTGGATTTGTTAATTCATGAGTTGCATGATTAATTTTATTCCATCATTTTTTAATGGCTTAAATTATATCAAGATCCATATCTCACTTCGTAACCCTATCTCAATCCATTTCCTCCACCCGTTGCTCCTGATCTAGATCCCACCACAACTCATCGTAGATGTGCACGTCATTCGTGTTGACTCACTTCACCTTGCAAGTATGTACCGGTGCCAACAAGATAGTGGCGTAACTAGGATTTAGAGTAAAAGTGATCCATCTAATAGGTCAATTAAATGGGTGGTCCACGATACATTTTTTATTATATTAAGTAGCACATATACTATAGTTTTAATTTCGATTAATTTGTTAGATGGTCCATGGACCACAGTGCTACCTAGCTAGCTAGGCCACTGCAACAAGACTTCACGGCCACCCCTTTCTACCATCTTTCATATACTTCCTCTTCCTCCTATTCCGCGGCGCCATCTTCACCCTCTAATAGTTTTGGCAAGTTCTCCTGGCCTACCTCACCACCCACGCATCTCCAATGGCTCGTGCGGTCGAGGGAGTCACCGTCGATAGTGAGTGTTCTCATCCACCAGCTCCACTTTTCCATGTCTTGTGCGGGAGGTTGAAGACGAGTCCCTAACCATTAGATATCAATCCAACAGCTAGGGTGCAAGCCACTGAGATTTGATTTGGTGAAATCTTATTCTGGACAAACGCATTACTAATAAGTGATTTTACAGTTTTTAGAAGGTACCAGGAGATACCACATTTTATAGTGTAAAATTTAGTATCTCTCGTTATCTTTGATATTAAGAGATACCAAAATTTGCACTACAAATATTAATACTTCTTGGTACCTCTCAAGCAACCGCAATGTATCCTACTAAACTAGATAATAACGTGGGCCCGGGGTTTAGGTGGTACTCCCTCTATCCCATAATATAAGGCGTGCACATATTTTAAGATTTAACTTTAAAAACATTTGACCAACTATTATTATAATATAAATTAAATTTTATTTGCTAAAATTAATATCATTGGATTGATATTTAAATTTACTTTAAGATGGTTATAATTTTGTTGCAATAAACCTTATAGTATATAAGAAATTATAATTTAAAGATTAGTTTTGAAGACCGTGTCAACTTTGATCATGTCTTATACTATGCGATGATGGGAGTAACAGTTATTACAAAGCTCACAATATGCTATGCCTATTCTGCAAGTTAAGGTGGGGTCCATCTTAAAAAGAATCATTGTTAAACTATCTCCTCCAGCCATGCTAGCACGAAAAGATTCACATATCTACAGAAAATATTGTTCTGTATTCCCTTGTTACCGGCAGTAGCACAATAGTCCAGCAGCAGTTAGTCTCTACCCACAATGCTTCTTATTACTTGGTTATAAGCTTATTTTAATTGCTTGTTACCTGCTTTTGTTTAACATTGTGGTTGCCCTAACACACACTGTACACCTGTAGGCTATAGCCAGCTTGTCCAATACCACATGGCACTTTGATCGCCCCTTAATTCTTACTTTGCATCATGGGTTTGCACCACCCAAATTGAAGTTTACGTGTGATTCCATTACGATTTACCCAGTCCTAATTTAAAATTGCCCTTTATTGATTTGTTAAAGCACCGGCTGGTCACCACAAATGTGAATATATATTGGTAGTTTAAAGTGTGCAAAAAGCAGGGGCAAGCAAACCAGGGCCTAATAATCACCTAACTAGTTGAGGTGTGCATCCACATGCACGGAACTAGTGGTCTACATGGGATCCCATGCAGACATATACGATGATATTTCAGAGAAAGCATAAGGTGGTTGATTAATTAAACTACCAGCTTCATATATAGTAGGGATTAAGTAAGCGTCTAGGCTGCTTTGATCCTGGGTCTGTTTCGGTATGTCTGGCCAGTGGCCAGGTTAATTGGGTCGCCCACTTCTTGTTGGCGTTGTTGGGTCAGATCGATTGCTTTACCTGTTCTGGCCGGGCCCGGTCGTATTGTAGCTAGCAGAATGGGATCGAGCGAGACACTAGCAGAGTTCACAAGATCATGGTAAACCGCGCGCTTGGTTTCGTGAACTTCTGAGCTTTATTTATCCCGGCTCGATTTTGACAAACCGCGCGCTATATAAGCCGGTCATCTAAAAAAAAAATCAAACTAAAAAGTAAAGTTCAATTTTTAAAAGAAGAATATCTGAATTTTCACAGGTTTTCATGAATTCCGATGAAACCACTAAGTAGTGGTTTTGGATCCAAGTAATGACTTTGTGAACCCTGAACCAGTAAAAACTAAGGAATTTGTCTCCTACGTAATGAAAGCTCTTTCACATTGCCAACATAGAAAATAAGGAGAAAACTCATTGATTTTATGGAGACTCCTGCATGGCTGCATCTAACACACACACACACACGAAAAAAAAACACGCATGCTGTATGTTCTTCACATCTAAAGACTGCTAGTAAACAATCTCGCATATAAACATATAAAGTCATTGTTTTACTTATTCTGATACAGGTGAAATCAATTATAGTCTCTTAATTCTATAAATAAAAAATATAAATTATTTATTCAACAAGAAATAGAGAAAAAGTTACTCACTCCGATTTATATTATAAGTCGGTTTGATTTTTTTAATAGTTAATTTTTTTTATCTTCGACTAAGTTTATAAAAAAACATAGTAGTATATCCAACACAAAATATACATATAATAAAAAAATTTCAATGTTACATTCAAGGGTACTAATTTGGTGTTTCAAATGTTACTAAATATTTTTATGAATTTAGTTAAACCTAAAAAAAGTTTAATTAGAAAAAAAAATCAAAACGATTTGTAATATGAAACAGATAAAAGGCAACCGAAAAAGCTTTCAACCATTGAACCATACTAATGCAACACAAATCAATAAGATAGATATCTCAGAATTATCTTGGGAAAAAGGAGCTTTGTACTAGAAAGGGAGCACACACAAGTGGTACTTATCAAATATTTCGATGTGGTCAATTTTCCACGCCAAAAAATCCATCAACCCTACTCTCCCCAGCTAGCTGTACGTGCCATCTTTGTGCAACGCGCACCAGGCGCGGCCTTCCAACTTTTGGCCAGGTCTGCAGCGCCTGACCACTGCCGGGTTCGGGGGCCATCAGGCGGACGCCCGGTCAGGTGGGCGATCGACACGGCGTCCCGGGCGCCGTTCCGTGAGCGAGCCGCCTTGTGACCCGATCGACAGATCGACTGATGAATCACACGAAGTGGTTTTCGGTGACTCTCTTTCGGTCGGGTCTTGAGTCAGGCGCGTCGGGCGCGTCATGCGATCGATCGATGGCAAATGTGGCTTTTTACAATGTCGTGTGCTTTCCGTCTCGGTCCAACTGCGACGGCCGGCCGCCTCTTCCGCCGTGCTGGCCGCGCCGGTATGTTGGAAAGGTGCCGGTGCACTAGCTAGCTAGTGTGATTAATTACCATCGGAAAGCAGACACGATTTCTCATCTCAAGAAAAAAAAGAAAAGCAGATATACATTTTCTCATGCATTTTCACACACACCATATGCATCGGTCGGCCGGGGAGAATAAGGAAAAGGAGAAAACATTTCGGTGAATTTTCACAGGATCATATCAAATGCACAGTCGTACTGTTTTTTAACGACCACATGTGTCCAATCTGTTCCTTGGAATTTGGTTCCATTCTGACGTGTTATATGCTCTGAAGTACGTACTCCCCGTGGCTGTTACGTACGCCGCACTAGCACATATGGTTCGATATTCATGTTATAAACTCCAACAACATCCTGATTTTTCCTCGGTTTTCGTTAGCACGTTTTTCAAATTACTAAATGGTGTATTTTATGCGAAAATTTTCTATATAGAAGTTACTATAAAAAACAAATAAATCCATTTTCAATTTTTTTAATAATTAAAACTTCATTAATTATATGCTAATGACTTGTCTCGTTTCACGTGCGCACTTAATCTTCATCTCTAGCTCCTAAGCTAGGGCCAACCATGCCGGGTCGGATGGGATCCAACTTGGGCTGAAAACGGGTGTTTGCCCAGGCAAATTTTCAGCATTATATTGACCACCATGCAACATACAAAGCCAAAGCTAGGCTGCAGAGTGGCGCCTTTTGGACCGGTTCTGGCGCATGCTAATTGCAAGCTAGCCTCCTCTCCTCCGGGAAAACCCATGAGCCGGACCCCATGGCCACGATCGAAATCAATCGACCGTAGCTAGCCTCCCCACTTGCAACAGTTGCGGTGCACACTCTGCAGTACAGCACGTAGTACGAACACCACCTTTTACACATCCCTCCACGACGCACTTGAGTACTACTTGGCGGTGATCATGTGAGGATCACCGATGATTCCTCTTCATCAAAAAGAGTCACTGATGATGATATCCTTTCCTTGGCCCTATGTCCGTGTCCAACCGATCGAAGAGCGATCGGAACTCACCTGCCCGAGTAGAAGCCTCGTCGCGAGCACAGGCTACAGGCGTGGTAGTATAGGGGCCGGGGCTAGATCCTGACCGTTCCTACATGGCACTAGCTCAGATCACAAAGTCACTGACCAATGGCCGCTGACGAAGATGGTGGCCACTATCTTTGCCGACTGGCTGACGCATATCTCCCGTAGCAGAGGGCCCCCCCCATCCTCCTTTTGTGCGTGAGGTAGGAGTAGATCGAAGGATCGGCAAGCATATGGCTGCCATCGTGCACGACCTAATTAAACCATCCCTCCATCCCAAACACACATCAGATACACACCACCATACACGTCGAGACCAGTTGTGGTAATTCAATTTCTCCTCGTCGTTTTAAGTTAATTAACTACTTTAATTAGTTCACCTTTTTTTCCAAGCTACCCTATAAAAACGGCGGCCTGTCTCGAGCTCCCAGAGTGCGAGAAGCCCTACGACCACTGCCTAGCTCGGACTAGCTAGCTACCTTTTGCTTCGCTTAAATCTTTCTGCATTCACCGCGAAATAATCCCATCCATAATCCGGCATCTCTCTAGCGATCTCGCGGCGGCGCCGGCAGCAGCAGCAGCAGATAGCAGCCAAGAACTGCACACGCAGCCAGCTACCAACAGCGGGGCAGGTGGTCGCTGATTTGTCGTCGAGGTCGCGTCGTTTTCGCGCATCTCGCGCGCGGGCAGGGCACCGCGCCGTCGTCAACGGTAATCGCAGAGCAGCGGCGGCTACGCTTGGAGGCTAGCGGCCGGGCGGCGACTAGCCAGGTACGTACGGATATACGCCGAAGTATATTAATTACTGACTTCATTCATTCCCCACCTTTTCTAACTCCTCGCCGCTAAGCTAGCTATAGCTAGCTAATTTATCTGCCGTTTGCTTACGCGATAAGACATGGACGTGAACCTCTAATTTATCTGTGGTATGTACTGTACCATACATGCATGCATGGCTAGATAAGGACGGCCCCCGCTTGTCGCTTGCCGAGTTCTCGATTTATTAGTCCGTTTTCACAAAAGGATTTGGTCGGCTTGTTGTCCGTTTGCTCGATCGTGCTGGGTTTACTTCCAGGCTCTGGAGCCTAGTTAAGTGTATCGTACGGCAATTGCTCTTAAGTTAATCCCGTGTCATAGCTGTCCACAACTAGCTGCGTACGCTAGCTAGCTAGTAGAAGCTACGGCTACCGCTGCTGTTTATATAGTGTACGGGTAGGTGATTTTTTGTTGTTACTAGTCATGTTTCAGATGATGTAGGTCGATCCGGAGGATATATATATTTGCTTGGTTGGATCTATTCAGCTGCTGACCTTGCTCCCATTGTCAGCTAAGGGAAAAAGAAAAAAGCTAGCCCTCCGTTCTTAAAGATAAATATAGTATTTCTAGGTTATTTAGTAAAATTCAAAGTTAAAAGAGAACTATAGGTTAAATTTAAAATTACATGATTTTTCTTTTTTAAGCACCTGATTGGCTGAAAATGTTTTGGATTTCCGGAATCAGCGTAAATAAAATATATACTTATTTGTAACTAAAAAGCCAAAGCACTAGCAGACTACTAACTTCTAAATTAGAAGCCTAATTGGTCCCATGCTGGCTTTTGCCGCCTAAAATAACCTCGGCAACAATATTTAATGAGAACGCACATTTTCAATTTTCGACTAATAAAATACTTAAGTAATTATATTGTAAGCTCCTTGGAGACTTCGGAGTCTGACTCTGATACTGTAGTAGTAGCATTCACCTTGTCTCTACGTATAGTACTACTAGTCTTACCAAAATACATAGAATAAATTAATTAGACATAGCAGCTTCACGTTGTGGTCAAATAATTTGTTTGCGTATGGTTGGTCGGAGAGCTACGTATTTTTATATCCGCTGAATTCAAAGATGGATCGACTCAAGGGTCCTTCTTTCATATTTAAATTGATCCAGATCTGTTTATGTTCCAGCATTAAAAAATATGGACCTAACAAGTGCCAGCAGATTTCAAGTTCCTTAATCAGTTCATATGAGTTTAGCAAGTATACAAGCTATATAATACTCTTCTTGTGTTGGTCGACGTCTATGACAGTAACGTGTGACATGTACTCCATAGTCCATACTAGTATACTAGCTTACTACACTATAGCATCTCTTTTTTATGTTGTATATAAATTTTGTACTAAGTTTTGGACGGTATATACTCCTCGCTGATTTTTATGTATTTGCAGTAGTACCATAAAGGAGAGACATTGGTATGTATATTTTTCTAACTTAATTAGTACTCCAGGGTATACATATACTCTTCGCTGATTTTTATGCATTTGCAGTTAGTACCGTAAAGAAAATAAATCGGCATGTATATTTTTCTAATTAACTTAGTAGTACTCCAGGTCCTATGCATGGGAGTTCATGTGTGCCACTTGTTTTTCAAAGAATGCATGCTGGAATTCCTTCAGCATATTTAAATATTGGTCACACAAAAACTGCGACGTGAATGTTTGGAAGGTCATTTAGGAGCAAGGTACAGATTGAAAGGATTGGTTCATGATGAATTTGGAATTCCTTGGTAGACTGTTGGTTTCCTTCTAGAGCTTGCAACATTTTTTTTCTCTATTTCCACAAGTATTGAGTGGAGGAAGATTACAGACCTGTCCACTGCATCATGGAACACACAACTATAGACTATTAAGGTCGAGACTGAGTGAAAGCTCATTCAGGACAAACCGAGAAAAAAATAACTGCTACAGTATATGCAGACTAATATCGAGTTTACCCCAAATCTGTTCTTGAAAATATCAACACTTTTAAATACACCCCCTCCCCTCCGGAAAAAAAAAACAGCTAGAAAATGTACTCCAAGGTTAAGACCAAGTAAAAATGCTCCTATCAGGACTTAATTAACAAGATTTTTTTAAAAAATTGGGTAGGACAGAGTACAACAACTATATGCTATCAGAATAGATTTGTCACACGTTTTCCGAACTGTCCTTGAATGGACAATTAATCGCAAATTTGACATAATGGCAGAATGAGTTCATAACAGACGCACTAATCGTACTTTCACTTATTTTCAAGCTTGAAATGACATAAGGGACCATGTAGCCAAAGACTAATGAAACCACGCAGCCTGTCCGGCTAAAATGATGTACGTGGACCGTCGTTTGCCGCAGGCACGAAGAAAACATTATTCTTATTTTTCTGGGAGCTAACGTGAACCCTTGTTCCCAGGCACAAATTTCCTCGACTGAAAAGTTTTGCTGTTTTTTTTTTTTCAAAATAAGACGAAATAACTATCAACCATGTACAATATTCCAGAAACTGTCCAAAAAGCAATCACCCCTAAAGTAATAACCCAAAACACTACGGCTCCGGCTGGTTCAGCTGCGTATCGATCATAATCGAAAGTGATATTTTCTTTCAGAGTTTGATTATTTCTTTTAACAAAAAGATAACTTGCTCCGAACACCCCTGAATCCCTTATAATAGAAGAGTTAGAAGCAGCGAGATGCGAGGAAAGTTGCCGTGGGAATCTAGGACGACGTAAACGATCGAGGGAAAATATATAGTGCAAACCACATATGTAGTGAAAATTTAAAAACTATCGTTGGATCGAGAAATGGACGTCCGAGATTCGTCCAATCTCGGACGTCCATTTCTCCATCCAATGGTAGTTTCTAAGTGGTTTGCAACTATATATTTCCGAACGATCGAACTGAAAATATCATCGCTTAGAACTTCAGTTTCTACTTTCTACTGCCCCTATTACTGTAGCAGTCTCACCCATTTTTCTCCGGGGGCGGCGATGGGACGCCGGTGCATTCTCCTCCCAAAATTCTCGGGAGAGGGTACGATGAGTACGTAACGTTTGCCTCGGCCGTCGTGGTCGCGCTCGCGCCGCGGCCCTCAGTTTTTATTTTCCTTTCTCTCTCTCTCTCTTTCCCCTCCTCCTCGACGCGACGCCCCCGTGACATCACGGAAACGAACCGGCTCGCGCTCGCCTCGTACCCCCTTGGCCGGTGCCCGGTACACGGGCAAGCAGAGGCTACGCCGCGATCTCTCTCATTCTCTCGCGCGCTCTCGCGCTCGCGGATGCACGGGAGACGGGGACGCTGCTGCGGCGGCGGAGGAATCGTAGGAAAGCGTAGGGAGCACGTGGTGGTGGTTTCGTCGCGCGGTGCGAACGGTCGCTCGCGATTGGTCAAGGCGGGGGCACGGGGAGGGAGACTGTGCCCGACTGTGCGTGGGGCCCCCCCGAGGAGTACGCGCGGGTTGTTGTTCGTCCGTGCGTGCGCTCTCGCTCGCGCTTTGACTCGCCACCTTTTGTATTTCCACGCTGTCTCTGCGCCCTATTTTTTCTCTCTCTCTTTTCACTCTTTTTTTCTCCCATTCTTTTTTTTTCCCGTCTTTGATTAAGAATGGTGAGGACACCCTGGGTGCCCTGCTTGACTGCTTCTATATATACTCGGTGAGCTGCGGTTGCGGCTATCACCTTCCTCAGCACATAGCAAGCAGCTTCCTCTGCTGAGTGCTGGGCTAGAGGCTCTGCTTCCTTTGCGAGCTCTTTCATCTGTTCATCCTCTTCCGCTTCCAGCTTCATACATCGTGCGAGATCCCGCCGTGGAGTGTCGCGCTGACGAACAGATTCTTAGGCCCAAGGTAAAGTATGCAGAGGAGTATGTAGTATAGTACTATGATTTTAAGAACTCTGCGGCGGCGGTTTCCCGTGTTTCGGTGTCATCACTGTCGGTAGAGAAGATGAAGTTTATCTTTGCCTGCGCTAGCTTTGAGAGGTCTAATTTGGTTTTAGAAGCTGCTCTACTTCTAGCACGGGTGTCCATGTCCTCATGTCCTGTAGAGTCAGTTCTCTGTTCGTTGTTGCATGGGCATGTCTAGCTCTGATATGGCTGTGCAAGAACGACGTGTACGCGATGGATAGCTTGCCAACCTACCCCCAGCATCCAGGCAAGATGTTTGGTGGTGTCCGGGGGACTCTCGGTCACATCTGGGGGAGGGTCCCGGTTCAACACTTTCAGTCGGTCCAAAACTGCCCCGTAGCTTAGACTGCGACGTTAATTCGCATGTTGTTTTCTTCCATGGGTAGTTTATTGCGTCACATAGTAACAACAGCTAGTTTCCGGTAATCTGGCGGCTCAGGGGAGTCAGGGAGATCGACCGCAGAAAGTCGTACTGGTGATCTACATATTCTCAGCGTGATCGATCTCTGAGATTGATGTGTCCGTGTGTCACAATCGTGTAGGACGTACTGGCCGGTCCGCCTATAGCCGGTCGTACATGTTCGGTTTCCACACGAGTCCGTCTAGGACCACACATTCTCATCGTGGTCTCCGGGCTCATATCTGTAACGAAAAACCTTTTGGAATTAGCGACATGTCATAATGTCAAACCAAGCAGAGCCAGCGACGGGGGCCGATCGTACGTTCGTACCCTGCTTGTCCAAGCCGATTGGTTATTGACTGATTTATTCCGGTTTTGATGTACCCTACTGTACCAGGGGAGACTGTAAGATATTTTTTTTAACTCCAACTTTTCAGTCAAGGAGGAAGAAGTGTCGAATTTTGACAAGAAAAGACAACTGTTATTATTTTCTTTTTCATTTTTCCCATTGCCGACGGCGACGTGCTTATTGGCGGTACACTGAACCTTCGCGAACAGTGGAGACGAAAACGGCCATCACCGTCCCGTCGCCGTCATCCGGCCGGCGGCGTGCTCTGCCGCTCCACTGGCATGCACCCACAGTAGCACACCCCGGCGCGCATGCGGGAAAGGAGAATATCGTAGCCGACGTGCATTCCGGCCTCGTGCTTCCCCCAACTCGCGCGCGTCTCTATAAATCGAGCACCGGTCGCGCCGTGCCGAGCCGAGCCGGAAATCGAGCCCGAAACTCCGGAAGCGTACGGGAGAAAAACTTGTTGTTTGCGTTTAGCGAGCTGTGAACTGTTTTGATGGTGCATGCTGAACGCGTGTAGAGAAGTAGAGAGAAATCCAGGTAAGATTAACTGTAGGTAGGATAGGTTGATATGGCCAGGATCGCCATATGGGAATGCCCACCCGTGCTTCGGCCGAATTGGCGTGTGATCTGGTACTGCGGTACTTGATGATTACGTTCTTGAGAAATTATTAAAACTTTGCTTTTTTTTGTTGCTTTACTTGGGAGATTGATCGCTAAACGAGTCAATCTGTCGTTGTATGGTGTGCAGGTTTCGTGAACGGTATGGAGTTCGGCAACGACGTCCGGATCAGAATGGACGGTGGTGTGCACAGCGAGAGCGAGCAATCGTCCGGGGAAGCCGCTCTCCCGCGGCTGCTGATCGAGGTCCCCTCGCAGGTCATCGACGGCTTCGACTACGTCGGCGGCGGTGGCGACGCCACGGCCACGGCCACGCTCAGCGAGCAGAGCAAGGAACTCGAAATGCTGGGCGAGGAGAAGGACGTCGTGATTAGCATCCCGGCGCCGGTGTACGCTCCACGGTCCGTGTCGGTGTCGGCGGCGTACGAACACGAGGGCGCGCAGATACCGTACTCCGTGTCGCTGAGCATGCCGGCGTCGCCGTCGGGGTTCCACTTCTCGCAGTTCGGGATGGCGGCGGCGAAGGCGAAGGCCGTCCACCGCGACGAGGCCCGCGTGGCGCCCGCGGAGACCAGGTTCGACGAAGCGCACCCGCCGGCGGTGGGGCGAGTGGAGGCGCACTCCCCGCGGCTGCTGCTGAATCAGACGCGGTTCCACTCGCAGCCCATCCTGCACCTGTCCAAGAACGAGGAGACGACGCGGCGGTGCGACAGCACGCGCGACAAGCGGTTCGACCAGTTCAAGACCTTCTCCGGCCGCCTCGAGCGGCAGCTCTCCACCCTGCGCGGCCGGCCGCCGGCGCAGGAGCACACGACCAACGGCGAGGGCGCCCCCGAGCCGAACATCGCCGAGGAGGAGACGGAGCAGGTCCCCGGCGCCGACCGCTACTTCGACGCCCTGGAGGGCCCCGAGCTGGAGACGCTGAGGGCGACGGAGACGACGGTGCTGCCCAAGGACGAGAAGTGGCCGTTCCTGCTGCGGTTCCCGATCAGCGCGTTCGGGATGTGCCTCGGGGTGAGCAGCCAGGCGATGCTGTGGAAGACGCTGGCGTCGGCGCCGCCGACGTCGTTCCTGCACGTCAGCCCGGTGGTGAACCACGTGCTGTGGTGGATCTCGCTGGCGCTGATGGGGTTCGTCTCCTTCATCTACATGCTCAAGGTCGTCTTCTACTTCGAGGCGGTGCGGCGGGAGTTCTACCACCCGATCCGCGCCAACTTCTTCTTCGCGCCGTGGATCGCCTGCCTCTTCCTCGTCCAGGGCGTGCCCCGGCCGGTGACGGAGGTGCACCACGGCGTGTGGTACGCGCTCATGGCGCCCATCTTCTGCCTGGAGCTCAAGATCTACGGGCAGTGGATGTCCGGCGGCCAGCGGCGGCTGTCCAAGGTGGCGAACCCGTCCAACCACCTCTCCATCGTCGGCAACTTCGTCGGCGCGCTGCTCGGCGCCAAGATGGGGCTCCGCGAGGGCCCCATCTTCTTCTTCGCCGTCGGCCTCGCCCACTACATGGTCCTCTTCGTCACGCTCTACCAGCGCCTCCCCACCAATGTCACCCTCCCCAAGGAGCTCCACCCCGTCTTCTTCCTCTTCGTCGCCGCCCCCAGCGTCGCCTCCATGGCCTGGGCCAAGATCCTCGGCGAGTTCGACTACGGCGCCCGCATCGCCTACTTCATCGCCCTCTTCCTCTACATGTCACTGGTACGCAACACTTACGTGCAACGAACACACTACAGTACAGTACGTAATTAATTAGTATTACTAAGCTCTGCATGCGTACTTAACAATGTCTTAATCCTGTGATCAGGCTGTGAGGATCAACTTCTTCAGGGGATTCCGATTCTCGCTGGCGTGGTGGGCGTACACGTTCCCGATGACCGGCGCGGCGATCGCGACGATCACGTACGCGACGGAGGTGACCAACGTGCTGACGAGGGCGCTCTCCATCGGCCTCTCCGGCATCGCCACCGTCACCGTCGCCGGCCTGCTGGTCACCACCATGTTCCACGCCTTCGTGCTCAAGGACCTCTTCCCCAACGACGTCTCCATCGCCATCACCCGCAAGAAGCCCAAGTTCAGCAAGATCCTCGCGCACTTCCGCTCATCCAGCTCCGACATGAAGGAGTATGTGCTCTCCATCTCCAAGCCGCCCAGCTCCGACTCCGACTCGACGGTGTCGTCCAAGGCCACAACCCTGACCGATCCGTCGGTGACCAGAGTCAAGGCGGAGCCCTAAATCGACCCAAAGTATAGCTATCTCGTCGTTAGCTGTACATAAATTCTTTAAATTATGATGTCTTGGGACAAAGATCATCGCCTTAAAATGGTTGGACATTAGTTAGTAATATAATATAATACGATCACATATAGTATAATATCCTTGGAGCAAGTTCGTGATGATGAGGATATAGAGGTCGAACGGGCAGTTTGTAAATCTACGGATGTGTGAGCTATGTGAATTATATTATTAATATGAATTAATTTTGATCTTTTTTTCCTACGACCTTATAATATCAATCTTGGGCCTATGGAGAGACATCCATCCGAATATTTTTTATAGAACAATTGTGAGTGTTTTAGATATTGAACACAAGACTTTAGGGTTGAAACCACACATCTTTTGCCACTACACTATCAAGTGCATCTCAATTTTGGACCTCAAGCTTTTTTTCTTTGAACGGACAGGCCATTACCAGCGATTTATATTAAGAAGAAGGTGTCCCATTTTAAGGAGTAAACGAGACCAAACCTTACAGTGCCCAGTTAATTTGGGAAAAATGAGCAAACCACAATTATAACGCCACACCAATAGCTAATCTAACCTAAGTTACCACGACGGAGCCCGACACAATGCATCAGCCAAGTTTGTCATAGAGACGATACAATAGCCCACACATGTTATCGTTGCCAAGCTTGCCACCCAAGCGATACAGCAGCTTCGACTTCACTGCGATGCTACTCCAACGCCAAAAAGAGCAAATAGAAACGATACTCATGAAGGACATCAGTCCAAACTACCAAAGAAACATTTCCTACACGCAACTAGCATAAACAATCCTATAAAGAGATTGCAGTGTGTCATCGTTGCCAAGCTTTTATCGCACCCCTACAATGAAGCAGCTCCGACTCTACCCAGCAGCAACCAAATAAGAATGATGAACATCTACAGTAGAGCAAGGAACAAAAGCAAGGCAGCGAAGGCCTCGTCAAACACCCTAGGCTTGTAGGGCTTTGGAGGCATTGCAGGAGTCCACCGATGGCTACAATTGTGCGCGAAAGGTTCTTGATGCTACGAGAGGTCAACGCCAAAACGACGCCTCCAAGAAGGGAAACGACACCTAATGGCGTCGTCGTCATGCCGGCCCATGGCCTGGCAAGGCTTTCGCTGGTGATTCCTATTCAAAGGTCCACACAACCATCGTGTACAACGACCATCGTCGGACCACCATGCCAACCCTTTAGCACCCAAACCCAGTCAATGACCATCGTCAGTCACCACCGCTACTGCTAGCACCCAAGCGACCCACGCCGGCTTCCTCCTCATGCAGACCCCTGTCGGCCATGGCTACGTGTCGCTACGAGCCTCATGCATCGCCATCCACGACTCCACCGACGCCGCCCTCGCGCCGCCACCAGCACGGGCACGCCGCGCCGTTGCGACCTCCTGCCGCGCGTCGCCATTGGCGCCGCTGCCCATGCTAGCTGCTCCCCGCCTAGGACTGAGCAGGGGCACCGCCGCAGAAACTGGATCTGGGAGCTCCAGATCCAGCACCGCCGCTGTCATCTTCGCTCCCGCGACCAAGCTCCACCGCCGCCTGCGTCTCCTCCTTGGCAAACGCCGGATCCATCTCCGGGAGCACCGGATGCGTCGCTTCCTTGCCATCTCCGGCCGTCGTGGTGGCGCTCCGTCCTCCTGCGCCAAGGATGAGTTTCGCCGGGCCGCCTTGTCCCCGTCGCCGCCTTCCTGGCTGGCCGCCCGGTTTTCTGGTGGCAAGCTCCAACGGCGGCAAGGTGTCGAGGATGGGTGGGAGGTGGCGGCGTGGGAGGCTAGGGTTTCGCCCCCGAGCCGGCCGCGCGAGGGCGATGCGGGAACAAGAAATTGGCAACTACTCCCTTCGTTTCAGGTTACAAGACGTTTTGACTTTGGTCAAAATTAAACTAGTTTAAGTTTGACTAAGTTTATAGACAAATATAGTAATATTTTAATATCAAATTAGTTTCATTAAATCAATAATTGAATATATTTTCATAATAAATTTGTCTTGGGTTGAAAATGATATTATTTTTTTCTACAAATTTAGTCAAACTTGAAGCAATTGGACTTTAATCAAAGTTAAAACGTCTTATAACCTAAAACAGAAAAAGAGGGAGTAAATAACTTGAACCTCAAGTTTGCGACCTCTTTTAGTTGAATCGATTCATACATACAAAAAAAGACGATGTTTCCTGGTTCAGAAATCAGAAAGTGGGATGAGCACAGCCGGATAGCACGAAGCATTTAGCACGCATTGAGTGCGTTCCCGAGTAGTGCACTACTACATGCTGTCGACATGCACTGCAGCAACCGATCTCTCTGAACAGTGAACGGCCAAATTCTTGTGGAAATCTAGCAGATGCTGATGATGGTCTGATCTGTAGTAACTGACAAAGTCGCCGGCTTCAGATGGAGAATGTGTTGTGTGTCGCAACACGCTAAACAAGCTTTATAAAAACACTTTCTGCATGCATGGTTATCCTCTGTACTGAATGACTGAATGATGAATTCCCTGAACGTTTTCCCAATTCTAAAACACGCAGCCTTAATTTGACTGCATTTCTCTGCAGTGTACGTTTGGCATCGGTTGGACCCTTGGATGTGTGCATTTCTCCTGGCATATTTTCGGCGAGCTGTCTGACTTGGCAACGAGGCCTTTAAATAAGGATAAAAGAATTGATGTCATCACGTGCGACTGTACTGTCAATGCTGATTAATGTGCACTCCAAAGTTTACCTAATGCTGATTGTTCTGTACTTTCAGGTAGTGTCGTCCAGCGGGATAGTAATCAACCAAAGGATGAGTTTTCTTTGTCTAGTCTGGCAGTCTCTGTGGTGACAGTCACAATTCTGAATGGGCACTGGGCAGCATGGCTAAGGCATGAAGCATGAGATCGCGCAAATTGGTCCATTAGTGATTAGCTCAGGTTCAGAGCCCCTTCACAAAGTTAGGTGCGTATCCAGTCAGAGGCTACACATTTGCGGCACACCAGATTACCAGGTAGAATCGAAAAAAACGCGGACAAAACAAAATTGCTTCGAGAAAATTTGCAACGAAAATAGTCCTCTTGAAAGATACTGAACACAGATAGTGTCGTCTTGAAGTACTGAATACAGTATAGGGGACAAGATATTAATTGTATCATTGTATGTTCAGAAATCAAGGATTCGGGATGGATATAGCTGTAAGGTAACGGAGAACTCTTGTTTCTTGATCCATAGCTGAGCCCATTGGGCCAGCTACATGATCTGGAGGCCTTTGGGCCTCTTATTGGGCTACCTGGCTTTCTTACTTCTCATTTCTCTTCGTTGATTTTCGTTTGTTTCCTCGTTGCTGAATTCTGAAGACCTGGGGTCTGAGAAAGTGCAGCAAGCAAACCTGAAAGACTGAAACGTCAGGATGACCTGTGAAGAGGAAGGAACTAGTGAATTTCTACATTTGGATAGGAGAACGAGGAAGAATAACTGATCAGAGGTTTTTTTTTCTAAAAAAAAGAACTCTTGCGGACTTGCAGTTGGCCGTTTGCCCATGTCTTCGTCAGTATGGCTTGAAAGATCAAATATTTGATCATTTATTTCTCAGTCTTGCTGTAATAGTAATCTTGAAATAACCATCTGCATTTCAGTTCATCAATAGGGTATGAAAATGCGAGCTGGGAGTAAAACGAAATGCAGTCAGGTAGACCAGTGAGCCAGGGATGGTAGTACTCTGCAGTCTGCAAGAACAGCATTAACCTTTCCTCTGCATCTCAACTACTACTGCCTACTTGTGATTTTTCATCCACAACGCTAACTTCAGACTCCAGATTACGAACGTCTTGATCTTTTCGCGAACGCACGAACGTCTTGATCGAACAAACAGCAACTGTTTACAGTGCCACTGAACCGCAGGTCGCCTGTAGCGAAACAATACAATTACCAGATCAAAATTGCTAGCAGAGGCATGCTCTCACTGCTCCATACCACCAGGATGTCGCGCAATATTGTTCAGTTCCGATTTCCCGTGAAACCAATTGAATGCAGGCAAATCCTCAGTTCATTTACTCCATTTCTCCCCCATATCCCGTGACCACCATTTACTCGTCTCTCGCCGCATTCACTCGCCACGAACACTGCGGCCTCCGCGAGTCGGCGGCCTCGGCGCGCGCGCCTCTGACACTATAAAACCTGCGCCTTCTGCCACCCTCTTCCCTCCAAATTCCCAACGGTCGTGACACTTCCGAGCGCATCGCGTCGCACGAGCGTGCAAGGTAATATGGTGGCCACTGCGCTCTCCGCGACGGCGGCGGCGGCGGCGGTGGTGACCGTCGCGGCGGTGCTGGTTGCGGTGTGCAGGGGGGAGTTCACGGTGGTGGTGCCGGACTCGTCGTCGTCGTCGGCGCTGGTGAACGCGCCGCAGACGGGGCTGTCGGACAGGGCGCGCACCGACCCGGCGGAGCAGCGCGCGGTGCAGGAGGTGATGGCGGCGACGGGGAACGGGTGGGCGTCGGGCATCGCCGACGTGTGCCGCGGGCGGTGGCACGGCATCGAGTGCGTGCCCGACCGCGGGGAGGTGTACCACGTCGTGTCGCTCTCCTTCGGCGCGCTCTCCGACGACACCGCCTTCCCGGCGTGCGACGCGGCGCGGGCCACGCTGTCCCCGGCCGTGCTCGCGCTGCCGCACCTCAGGTCGCTCTTCTTCTACCGATGCTTCACGGCCAACCCGCAGCCCGTCCCGGCGTTCCTCGGCCGCCTCGGCCCGGCGTTCCGTTCGCTGGTGCTCCGGGAGAACGGCCACGTCGGCGCGATCCCGCCGGAGCTCGGGAACCTGACGGCGCTGCGGGTGCTCGACCTCCATGGCAACAACCTCACATCCGCCATCCCAGCCACCGTCCAGTCCCTCGCGCACCTCCAGCTTCTCGACCTGAGCTACAACCAGCTCGCCGGCGAGGTGCCGCAGTTCAAGTTCCAGCACCTGAGCATCCTGGACCTCAGCCACAACGCGCTGCAGGGCCGCATCCCGGCGAGCCTAGGGCAATGCCGATCGCTGCTCAAGATCGACCTCAGCCAGAACCGCTTCGCCGGCACGATCCCCGACGCGCTCGGCGACCTGTCCGACCTCATCCTGCTCGACCTCAGCAACAACGCGCTGTCCGGCCCGATCCCGGCGGCGCTCGGCCGGCTGTCGTCGCTGCGGTCGCTCATCCTCGGCGACAACTGGATGCAGTTCACGACGGTCCCCGGCGACATCTTCGCCGGGCTCAGGGCGCTGACGACGCTGGTCCTCTCCGGCATGGGGCTGGAAGGGTCGGTGCCGGAGTCGATCGGGGAGCTGGGCCACCTCCGGGTGCTGCGGCTGGACAACAACGAGTTCACCGGGGTGATCCCGGCGAGCTTCCGGCGGCTGGAGCGGGCGAGCGAGCTCCGCGTGGATGGCAACCGGCTGGTGGGGCCGATCCCGTTCGGGAAGGAGATGATGTGGCGGCTGGGCAAGAAGCTCCGCGTCGGCGGCAACGAGGGGCTCTGCTACGACGCCAAGCAGCAGGGCCTTGAGGGCGTCGTCGCGCTGGCCGGCTTCGCCGACTGCGACAGCGTCAGGAGCCGCACGACGCAGCACCTGGGAGGCCGCCTGAGGAACACCGGCGGCTTGCCGGCGCCGGCGGCTGCTGCTCCCAGCGTCGGCGCGGGCGTTTGTGTCGGGAGTTGGCACGTTTTCGTGGGCGTTCTCGTGTCGCTGCACCTTGCGAGGTTGTAACGTTCTGCCTTGTGTTGGTGGAAGCGTGCCTGCCAGCGTGGGCTGCATGCATGGACCTGTCCAAGGTCCATGGTGTAAATTAGGGCGTAGGGAAATTTTGATCAGGAGGAATTGTACAGTGTTCTTGCTGATTGAGTGTTGTTTGTTGTTTCGTCAGGAAATAAAGGGAACGTTCGATCTGTCCTGTCGTTCTGGTTTGCTTCTGTCGCCTGTCTTTTGCAGTTAACGTCTGACCCGTTTATATTAGGCCCATGGTGGCCCATCCGCGGTATAACGATGTGGATTGGAATAAGTTCATTTTTGGTCCTTAACTTGACAGCGAGTTCAATTTTCGTTCCTGAACCAAATTACCATATACAACAGTGAAAACCGGTGCAAATAAGATCCCAAGGTGGTTTGGATGGCGGTTTCAGCTAACGTGGCACTTACGTGGCTAATTTGACTTAGTTCTCGTCCTACGTGACGGTGAAATGGCACTAGAAGCAAATTATAAAAATTAAATAGTCTGTACGACAAAAAATAAAAAAAAAAGTTGGACCCACATGTCAGTGGGTCCCACCCTCATCTCTATCTCCACGATCGATAGCACGTCAACGCCTCCTTCTTCCCCTTTCCTCCTAGCCATCCTCGAGCTCCATTACCACTGACTAATTGACTTTTTAATTTTTATATTTTGCTTCCAGTGCCATGTCACTGACACGGAGGATGAGGACCAAGTCAAACCTGCTATGTAAGCGCCATGTCAGCCGAAAGGCACGAAACCGCCTTGGGACCTTATTTGCACCAATTTTGACAGTATATCTGGTATTTTGGTTCAAGAATGAAAATCGAACTCGCTATCAAGTGAAGGGACCTAAAATAAACTTATTTCATGTGGATTAGTCCAAACTTTGCTTACCTTTTGTTCTATTTCAGCCTTGCCGTCGACTCAGCCCACCACCCTCTCTTGACCTAGAGGATCTGGTGGTGTTGTTGCAACTTCCTTCTCCGTTACACAACGTCTCCCATCCTCCCTTACGCAGGTGTGTTTGGCTACTTTTGAAAAGGGGATTGGGAGTTTAGAAGGAGGGAGTTGGTTAAAGGATTGATTATGATAATTTCAATTTTACTCCTTGTTATTTTATTTCTTTACTAGAGAGACGAGAGTTATGAAGAGTTCAGAAAAGGATCGTTCATGAGAATTTTGAATGATGATGTATGTATCTAAAGAGGGGAATTTTCTTTCAATTAATATCCTTACCCAGGTATAGAAAAGATGAGAACTTGCTCTTAAAGTTCCCTTTCCAATACCTACTAAAATTCCCGCATCCACCAACCAAACAATAGATTTAACAGTCTTATACCCTTAAACTTTCCTTCCCTCCTAACAATTTCCGTAACCAAACACGCTCGTCTCTTCTCCTTCCCTATGGCCGCTTTCCTAAACTCTAATCCAGAATCCTAACTAGCCGTCCTCACCAATTTATCATCACTGGAGTTCATTGAGATTGCTAAAGATAAAGGAGAAGCTCATTAGTGTGTATGAATCGTGAGACAGATCAAGAGGTGAGGAATTGCAATCACCCTTGATTTTTCATCCAAATATTGTTGTATAGGGTGTATGCAGTCATGATCCAGTACATGTTAAACCCTTAATATGAAAGGGAGAGAAATATTAAAGGGAGGTTAATTAGTGATTTTTTTTTAAAAAAATATGTTATTTTTTCAATGGTTTTATATATTTGAAAAGAAGTGACAAAATATACCGTCGTCTCACATGCGAACTCACCAGCAGCCCGTGCGATCACTCAGCGGGGACGCGAATTCGTCGGCCTGCGCGAGTTCGCTTGGCTGGACAGCGAAATGACTGCCAAATTAAATGCTAATGATAAGTTAGCTGTTAATTAAATTCTAGTGATAAATTAGCTATGAATTAAATGCTTACGACGTAATGAAAAAATAATGGCTAATTGATTACTACCTCCGTCCCCAAATATAACAACTTGAGTCTCATTCCGGTGCCTTCTACTTGTAGTAGAAAGTAATCCAAACCGTTGATCTTATTTGATCAAAGGGCTGAGATCTGTTTCTACTGTCACCACTCTTAATCTTAATGGTAGCAGAAATGTGGAGGGGTATTTTTGTCCACGGAAAAGATTTTGTAGAGGGTGTATTCGTAATTTATCACTCCCCGAACCTAGCAGCCATTCTGTGTGTCGTTCGTCGCCTCCACCCCAAATCGCTTCCCCCCCGCCCGCCGCCTGTCCCCCGCCCTCGCCGCCTCCACCGCCCTCGCCGTCTTGGCTGCCTCCACCGCCCTCTCCGACTCAGCCGCTGGTTCCGCCGCCTCTGCCGATTCCGCCTCCTCCGATTGCGACGAGGAGATGATTAGCCTGTTGCGGCGGTGGCGGAGCGGCTATGGTGCATAGCGAACTGCATGGCGTTGACGAGGTTCTCGGAGCGAGTACGAGCCGGGACGGTAGCTGATGCACGTCAGAGACGGGGAAGCTTCCTGCCCTGCGTCATCCCGATATGTAAGGTTTCATATATCGCCCCTTTGCTTTGCTGTTGAGATGGTAGGCTTTGTGCGGTTCTATTCATCAATCTGTTGATCGAGATGGTAGGTTTTGTGCGGTTCTATTCATCAATGGCCAGCTACAATATGGCTGTTCTTGTTTCCGTGTGTAACCGCAGACCAACCTAACTTTTGATCACAACGAATTGATCTGCTAGTTTGATGTATCATGATGGCATGTTTGTATCTGCAAATTGGGTACGGTTGTAGGTCAGGATCATTTGTTTTTAAGTAGTTTCAGCTTTGTAAGTTGTGAGATTACAATTCTGAACATTACATCAAGTGGCATCTGAAGTATGCTGCTTTTGACAAACTGATGCATTTTTTCTTCCAGGTGGCTCGCTATGTTGATGGAATCATGGAACAAGGAGAAGGAACAAGCTCACAGCCAAAACCTGCATCCAAGAAGGCATGTGAAAGGAATCAGCTCCATCCGGAAGGTGCAAGCTCACAGGCGGCACCTGCATCCAAGAAGGCATGTGCAAGGAAGCTCACCCTGAACCTGAAATGAAGCCTACCTAGTACAGTGATAGTACAGTTGTGAATCTACATATGTACTTCTGTGATAGTACAGTTGTGAATCTATTTGTGAACCATGGTCTGTGCCAAGAAGCTATCTCTGTTTTGGTGCTGTTCTAAAACAAGTGTGATGGCACTTTTGTGCCTGGTAATTCTGAACTTTTGTGAACCATTATGTGTGCAAGGAAGCTAGACGTACTCTTGTTGTCCATAGGCCGTGTTTAGTTGCCGTCCAAATTTTTTTTGACGTTTCGTTACACACATTTGAAGTATTAAACGTAGACAAATAACAAAACAAATTACAGATTTTGACTGTAAACTGCGAGACGAATCTTTTGAGCCTAATTAATCCGTTATTAGCACATGTGTAATTAATCCGTTATTAGCACATGTGTATTACTGTAGCACTTATAGCTAATCATGGTGTAATTAGACTCAAAAGATTCGTCTTGCAATTTACAGTCGGACTGTGCAATTGTTTTTTTTTCGTCCACATTTGATGCTCTATACAGTGTCCAAACATTTGATGTGATGGAAAAATTGGAAGTTTGAAGAAAAAAGTTGGAATCTAAACACAGCCTATGTTGATATGTTGATCTGAATTTATATGTTGAATTTATATCACTTAAGAAGTATATAATCATGTGAACAAAGTCTCTGATACAACAAAATAAAAAGCTGAAGAAACATCAATGGTCCATCCCCAACCTTCAATTGTGTTGATGCTTCTTACACACGCTCCCTCTCATAGCTCCGGCAAGTGAATCTGTTCAGAAAAGTTCAGAAAAGTTGCAAACATGTTCAGAAAAGTGAAAAATTCTGTCATACAAGTGAATCTGGCAACCGCGGCTGCTTTAAAATCTCATCTCATAATGAAAACTAGCATGGTGGCCCGCGCAGATTTTGCGGCTAGCATCATTATATTTTCTCTCATATAATAGCATATATGTTTTCTCATTATATTATTCAAATATATTGAAATGACAACATAATTTTAAATTTTGCAATAACTTTACAAAACTACTAATGTGTAATATTCATATTATATTTTATATACGTGTTAGTTATTAATTATTTTTAATATCAAATTTTAGTTAGTTGTAAATTATATATAGACTCGTCTTTTAATATTTCTTTTTTTTAATTCCGAATTTTCTATAAATTGTATTTCTATATAAACTCTATGCTCTTCTTTCAATATTATTTATTTTTATTTCTGAATTTTTATTATTTCTAATTGTATTTTTATGTGGACTCTAAACTCATCTTTCAATATTCTTTAATTTTTAATTTCGAATTTTAGTTACTTCTAAATTGTATTCTTATATTGACCTTAAACTCTTCTTCCCATGTTTTTCTTAATTTCAAATTTTAGTTATTTATAAATTATATTTTTATACGGACTCTAAACTCTACTTTTAATTTTATTATATTTATTCCAAATTTTAGTTAGTTTTAAATTCCTATATGTACTCTATACTCTACTTCTAATATTCCTTATTTTTTAATTCCAAATTTCTATTTTTTTCTTAATTATATTTCTATATGAACTCTATGCTCTACTTCTAATGTTCCTTATTTTTAATTACAAATTTATATTATTTCCTAATTGTATTTCTATATGGACTCTATACTCTACTTCTAATATTTCTTATTTTTAATTACAAATTTATATTATTTCCTAATTGTATTTCTATATGGACTCTATTCTATATTTCTAATATTTCTTATTTTTAATTCTGAATTTCAGGTATTTCCTAATTGTATTTCTATATGAACTCTAGTCTCATCTTTTAATATTCTTTATTTTTTAATTCCGAATTTTAGTTATTTTCTAATTGTATTTCTATATGGACTCTAGTCTCCTCTTCTAATATTCCTTATTTTTTAATTCCGAATTTCAGTTATTTCCTAATTGTATTTCTATATGGATTCTGCTTTTTCTTTTTCTCCGATTAATGTGAGAATTTCTAGGCCATGAGAGCGAACGTGGAGGCTCTTTTTCTATTCCTTTAATAATATAATAGATATTCTAGCAATTAAAGAATATATATCATGATGATTTATGAGCATGCTTGTGGACATTCATGGACAAATTAGTAATTAATACTACTCCCTCCATTCCAAAATATAAGGCACAACCACGCTTAACCTAAAGACCAAGAAATAATTATTATCACCTTGTAGTTTGGATCATCCTAATAAATGTAATGCATGCATTCAATAGAGTTAGAGAATGTGAGAGTGAAGGATTTAAAAAAGTAGTAATTTCATGGAGAATTGTCATAGTTAATGGCATGCATGCATGTATGTCTTATATTATGGAACATCTAAAAAAAAAGTGGTTGTGCCTTATATTATATTATGGAATGGAGGGAGTATGAGTTAGTAACTATATAGAACTGCTCCAAAAAAACAACTCAGGAACTGAGTTTCTAATTCAGAAATGTTCCCTCAAATGAAAACTCAGGAACTGTGTCAACGATCCTAAAATTGTGAGTATTTTCTTTTCAAACAATACTTTTAGATTTTTAGAAATATACCATAACAGATATTAACAGTCAAAATAGTATTTTATACATACTCTGAAGTTCAGAGATTCAGTTAGAACTGTATTTTGTTCAAATAATACAGTATTATAATAGCTAGCACATTACATCTTCAGAATTAATATATGCATCCAGCCCGAATCAAAATTCAGCATCCATCCATATCAAATTGACATCCAATAAATCGAATTGGAACTTGTATACAACGCTATGTGCAATCTAGCAGCAGTAGCAGTAGCAGGTTCCTCTTCTTATCAACAACGAAGAAATCAAATTCGATTTGGAGCAAACGCACAAGTACCATGATAATCGAAAATAAATACCAGCTATTCAGTTGGAGGAGGAGGTCAACGCGGATGTGGACGCGGTCGTCAGGGCAGAAGAAATCGGCGTGGCCGTGGTCGATAGGGAGGAGATCGGCGCAGATGCGCGTGGTCGCCAGCAAGGAGTCAGTTGGCACGGCCGTGGTGGTGGCTAGACAGGGATCAGCGACGGCGGGAATACCAGAGGCAGAGGATGGCAGGATAATCGAGGTCACCGACGGCGAGATAAGACTGCGAGATAAAACGGCGGCGGCAGGATGAACGCCGGCTGATCGAAATGGGTGCCACCACCGGAATCGGGCTGTGCAGGAACGGACGGCGGATGGATGCGGCAAGATGGTTGGAGCAATACGAGACTAAAACAAAAGGAAAATACAAATACCCAAATACCCTTAAGCACATAGTTTGTAAGTACTAATATGCCCTTCCAAATGGATGGTTCAGATCGTTTCTATTTGTAGTAGAATACTACTAGTAAAAAGCACCGTAGACAAGCTCTAACAATTTCTAGTGATAAATTTAGATATACATATGTCAGACTCATATATTGCTAGAAATGCTTATATTCTATAACAGAGAGAGTAATTGCTAATGATGCTAATTAATTATTTAATCATGCAAGTTCGTTCTGTAGTGCTGTGAGTTCGCATCCGTCCGATTTCCTTCGTGCAAAGCCGAGCACTCATCGCGCTAAGTCCTGATATAAAACTCGCCCCCTCCCCTCTCTTCAGCGGTAATAATATACTTTTGCTAATTTCTTCTAGAAAACCGGTGAAAATTATTTATTTTATTTTTTTAAACGTTTTAGTTTTCATTAGTCTTGGAACCTTGGACCCACTGGGTCTTTTTTTTTTAGAACTGACCCACTGGGTTAAGTGGGCACGCGTAGGTGTACGAGAGCGCAAGCATGTGGAGCATAGCATATGCCATGTGTAGGCCTTGCTTGGGCACATTCAATGACGATATGCTCACACTGATCATACATGTGTATCTTCATGCTCAATATTATTCGTACATGGCATGCCATCATGGTTAAATTATGACTACGGTTATTATGGGCATGTTTGGTTCATTGCCCAACTGAACCAGGTAAAAGAGGGATAAGTTCATTTTACATCCCTAACCTCTTTGTTTATCTAAAATACACCTCCGAGCTACAAAATTAGGTATAATGCATTACCTAACTATCAATACTGAATATTTTACCCCCCCCAAGTTGTTTTTACTGTAGTTTTGCTACACGTGGACATCTCATAGGATGCCAACTGTTCAATAAATCCACATCATCTAAACAATAGAGGGCTCACCCACTTCATCTTCTTCCTCCTTTCTCCCTCTCCTCCGTCTCTCTTACCCCACACAGTGCGGCTAGTGAGGCTTCAAGAGCGGGTGACGATGAGCTCTTTTTTCCCCTTCTCTCTACTCCTCCTCTGTTGCCACACCCCTGAGCGCTGGTGAGCTTGATCTCTCCCTCCCAACTGCCCTTCCGAGAGCTGGTGAGCTCTAGATCCCCCTCCCCCGTCGCCGCCCCTTGCCCCCTGCCCCATTCCGGGCCGAGCGTTGGCGAGCACAAGCTAAAGATCCAACATCCTGCCTCCCTTCCTCGAGCTCGAGCTACTTGGGGATGCCGAGTTCAGCGAAGGTGACTAGGCTTTGAGATGAGGAGTTCGAGCTCAACGAGGAGGAAGCGGATACGGAGCTTGAGTTGGACCTTGTCCTTAACCAGGCGATGATGCCTTGTCAGATACCATGTTGCCACTTGACGTAGCTTCTCCCCCCTCCGTTGCATGTGCCTTGTCATGGATGGGCTCACGGGGAGTGGAGGGAGGGAGCTCATTGGCTGCCTCCAACCTTCCATTCCTTGTTTTCCTCATCGCCGCCCCCTCCTCCTTGCCCCTCTCCACATGTGACGGTGAGATGGTTTGACTAGTGGGACTATGCTGATGTGACATTCAAATGAATCAAAACCAGTCTTAAAATTGCTCGAGGGGGTAAAATGACCGGTATTGATAGTTAGGGGGTATATTATATCTGATTTTGTAGTTCGGGGTGTATTTTAGGCAAACATAAGAGTTTTGGGTGCAAAATGGACTTATCCTTGTAAAAAATCTATCATCCATTTGGTTTTGTTTTTTTTTAAATGGCATTGACAAATTATTTGACATTCATTTCTTTACAATATTACAAATCTAAGGCCAGTTGATCTTGCCAAAAAAAAAGGAACACTCCAAACAACTTCGTAAAAGTTTTGGTAATTATTAAATCTTGTCGTAGAAAAAAAAAGAAAATTGAAAGCCTAGGATTGACGTAGAATAAAGGACTTGTCCAATTTGTAGCCATTTTCAACTCTACCTTACTAAAAGGTAGAACTTTGAAAAGCGCAAATATCTAGAATTATCAAAGTTTGGTAACATAGTTGATGTGAAAAACTTCTAAGATTTTTAACATATGTTTGGTTTTTTACCCTACTAGAATTTTATAAGGCCAAAATTTAATAAGGTTAAAAGTTACAATTAAGTGAATAAGTTTAAAATGTACTGTATGCGCCATTGCCCCCAAGGGATGGTGTTGGTAGGACACATTTTGTGTTTTTTTTTCTGCAGCTAGAGTTTCACCATGCCTTCTAGTTCTAGGTTAAATTATTTGGAGAAAACATATAATATGCCACTCCACAAGATTGCAAAGGATAAAATGCCACCCATTAGAGTGCAAAGGATAAAATGTCACTCAATAGCTTATCATCAGTATACTTTGCCACTTTGAGTAGTTTTGAGACCAAAATACCCCCACCGTGGAGAGAGAGGAAGGGAGAGAGGAACGACGGCGGCCGTGCTCGTCGCCGGCGGGCAGCGAGCGCGCGGGGGTGGGCGGTGAGAAGGGGAGGAGGACGGCGCCGCCGAAGGGGGGAGGACGGCGCCGCCGGGGGGGGAGCACAGTGCCGGCTCCATCGGGGGAGGGCGCCGACATGGGGAAGGAGGATGGCGCGGCGAGCAGCAGCGGCTGTGTGGCGATGGGGACGACGGTCTGAGGCTCCACCACTGTCGTCTCTTCCTTCGTCCTGTACTCCTCCCCCCGTCGTCCCCGCCGGACGCCGCCGCCGCCGCCCGCGCGAGGCATCTGGCGCCGCCCACCTGGCCCTCCCCAGCGCTCCTCCCCCGCGTCGCCTCCTCCTCCTCCCCCGGCCCCCCGCCGCTGCTGCCTCCTGGCGAACGTGCGGGTAGGCTCGCTGCGTTCCCACGTCGTCACCTCCACCGCCGTCGCCTCTTCCTCCCCCCGCCGGCCGCCGCCCTATCCTCCTCCCCTCATCGGCCGCTGCCACCACCGCCCGGCAAGGCCTCCACGCCGCCCGGCCGGCCCTCCCCTCTCTCTCTGTTCCCTCTCTCTCTAGGGGCATTTTGGGTAAAAAATCTCCAAAGTGGCATTTCATCCGGTAGGCAACGTATTGAGTATCCGGTGTATTGTATTGAGTGGCATTTTATCCCAACCCATCTTATAGAGTGGCATATTATCCATTTTCTCAACTAAGTTGTGGCGTTTTGTGTAACTAATTTTGTCCATTCAAAATCCAGTTAGATCTAATATGCGTTGGAGCTAGGGAATTCCACGTCATCAGATTTTGTATAGGGTTTGGAACAACTTCTATAGGGTTTGGACGTGTCTGTGTTACTCCATGAATTGAAATGTATTTATCATGAACAGTAACGGATACTAAGGGCAGTCCCAACCCATAACACTAGACATGGTTTCCATAAACTCCACATCATCAAGAAACTAGTACTAGACACTACTCTTCCAATGCAAACACCACTATTCCATACTTCAATTTAATGCTACTTATCTCACATGATGTCTTGGATGTTGTGTAGAAACCATGTCTCATGCAAGACATAGTTTCCTTCTCTTTTCTCATTTATTCACTTGCCACATCATTTTTTGTTCTAGATGGCAACTTATTTAATACTATGGACACCATCCTAGTCATTGGGTTGGGAATGCCTTAATATTGTATGCCCCTTTTGTTTTGACAATGAAAGCTGCACTTGATGAGTTCTTAAATGTCATTGCGGGATTAGGTGCACCTAAATGCATCTAGTCAATCCATCAAGCAGCCAAAACCAAGAGCATTCATGAACTACTCTACCTGGCAACCACCGGGTTTGCCCCATGGAAACTTTGTACTTGCAACAAAACATGGGACAGGACTCCCCTCCTTGCTTTTTCAGCAACCGATCTAAATTAAAACCTGCTTCCTATTGGCTATTTCTGCAGGTACATAGGGTCCGGCATCATCTCACTGTCCAGGCTAAAATTTCTTTGCTCTGAACCCATGTGCTTTCTTATTTTTTTTAAGCGGTAAGTCATGGACTTTGAATTAGTTGAATATATGTGTCCGACTGTCCCGTTGGACTTTTTGGTAGGACTCCAATTCAATAATGCAACATGCACTCACTGGTGGATCCGTTTCTTAGGCTAGATGAACGGCTGACCGGGCTCTAACCATGTTTCATCATCGGAAATTAACTGCCGTGAAAACATGAGTTGCAGTGCTAGTTGTTTGTTGCCTGGGCTTTTTACCAAATACCTGACTTTTCTATTAGTACGTAGAATACACAATATATAAAGCCGAGTGTCCTTTAAAATGGAGGATTTTTATAGAAATCTTAAATAATCATGCAAGTTAAGGCAAAACCAAAGCAAATAAAGATTGTATGAGCAAACACCATGATCTCGTGCATACCCATCTACGCTATTTCTTGAACGTGGTTAGGTGCGCCGCATCATAGTTATATGACATCAAGAGGCTAGGCTGATGGTGGAAAAGAGATGAAATGGGAGCTAGAAGGGCATCATAGCTAAAAGGGAGAAAAGATGAAACCAAAGATGGGACAATCTAGTCTTTCATTTAACTCTTCGTTGCTCTAGTCGTCTGTTGTGTTGTTCAGTGTATATAAACATTGAAATGCGTAGAAATTAAACAAAATGTTGTTTATGTTATTTCAGTTGTTTCTTTTCGCTGTGGTAGCTGCTGCTCTAAACCAGTTCATTTCAGTAATAAAATGGTGAACAATACTCTTTTTCTTCTTGTAATATGCAGTAGCCACGACCAGCACTACCGAGAAAAGCCATTGTTTTAGAGTTTATATTTTTCCTCAAAATACGAATTAACATTAAGAGGTTTGGTACCAGATCACATACATTTTTAAATCAACGTCTGAAAGGAGGCCCCGTACTCTTTAAAACTCACTGTGCTAACATAGTTAAAACCTCTGTTACGAGGTATAAGTACTGTCATGGACTAATCTCCAGCAGCCCCTTGACAGCTCCCTCGCCGTGCTTGTACCCTGCAGCTTGTAGTTTACTCCAACCCAAGAACTAGTACTACCACTGCACTGCTACAGCCAAGTGGCCCAAACGCCCAGGACAGATTGCTCCTCCCTCCTCAGAACAAGAACTTGTACTATGGACCTCAAAACTCGTTTGAGATAGTATTTCCTCCGTTTTATATTAGAAAACTTTCTAGCATCGTCTGTTTATATATATGTTAATGAATCACATATATAAATCTAGACAACACCTATATAAATATGGGCAATGCTAGAAAGTCTTATAATATGAAATAAAGAGAGTACCATGTAAGAGCCTCATGGGTTGCCAATATTACTTAATAAATCGTTTAGACTTATTAGGGAATAAAAATTAATTTATAGGTAAATTTTTATACACTTGTTCGTATCGGCTTAAAAACCAATACTAAAAAGAAAATACATTGAAAATGCTTCAAAATCAAGTTTGAAAATTCATATTTTGCCTTTTTTGCTTTGGCTTATTAGGTACCGATGAGGCTCAAAAATTACATAATGAGATGGAAAAGAGAAAAAAAAGAAAGAAAGAAAGAGAGGAGTTGCCACCCTCGTGTAAAGGGTAGTCTCTATACAAACTCCTAGATAGATAAGGGAAAAAAATCAATGGATTGAATTAAAACAAATAAGGTATGAGTAGTATATTGGGGCAAGTGCATTAGAGGCAATATGTTGTATGGGTAATTTTATCATCCTTAATAATGTACCTAGAGGTACCATATTTTCTAGTGTAATATTTGGTGCCTCTAGGCACTGAGTACCTTAAAGTACCAAAAAATTTAGAGTAAAATTTAGTTACCTCGAGGTTGTTAATAAAATAGATGCACAACGCAGACACGAATTTTATGTGGAAAACCCTTGCGGGAAAAAAACCGCGGGCGCCGACTGGCAATGATCACTGTAGAGGAGTTGGATACAAACGCATGGGGTACATTGGACTGTCGCACCCTCCCCATGCGGCTTACAAGAGTATATATAGGAGAAATCTAGGAGTCCTAGTGGGGAAAGACTTAGAGTCATACTAGGAAACTAATCCTAATAGTCAACTTCTATTAGGAAACTAATCCGAATATATTGTAGACCCAAAATTTGAATCACATATTTAAAAGAGATTTCTCAAGGAACATAAAATTTCTCATTTCGTATAAACTATCTCCTAATTAATAAGAAGATGGTGTGTGTAAAATTAGGAGAAACGCCTATAGGGTTTTCTGGTTAGCTCTATTTATTTGATATTAGGTCTTTCCCTAATAGTCATATATATATATTTATAAAATTAGAAGCATGTTTAGCACAGCTCCAGCTCCAGCTCCACTTCTCCTAAAGCTATAACTAGCCAAACATTTCAGATCTCTCACAAAATAAACTAGAGAGGTGAAGCTGGATTTAGGTAGCTCCACAACTCTACTCCAGACCCAACTCCTGTAGCTAAATTTAGAAGGTGGAGCTCTACCAAACTGGCCACATGACCATCACCTCTACCGTGAAACTTGCTCTCATAGCCTGGGTGGCCATAGCGAAATCATGCGCTCCTCACTCCAAGTCGTCGTCGTTGTCGAGATGACGAGGAGAGACAAACACGCGCCTTTTTCTAGTGGCCGCAAGAATCAAGATCCATCCACCGGCAGAGAACCGAACCACGCAAGCTAGCTGATCGATCGATCCCGACGACCGCGAGGCTCGAAAAAGGAGGCCCTTCATCGACAGGCGGAAAAGGAGGCAATCGATTCCCTAATCTCGCTACCGCCATCCGCCAAGCGAAGCGAAGCGAAGCATTGACTCCTACTCCTACTACGAGCGGCTTAAAGTGACCAGTAACCACCACCACCACGCCGCGGCCGCCGTCGCCATCCGCGCGCGCCCCCACCTGCCTCCGCTCCCACTCCCACTCGCGCACGCGCACGCGGCCACCACCACCACCGATACGCTTCTCCTGCCTGCCTGCTGCTGCTGCTGCCGCGCGCCGGCAGGTAGAGGAGAGGAGAGGAGGAGGAGCATCGCTTCCTTGCTTCCTCCTCACGTGCCTTGCCCCCGCCGCTAAGTAGCCGGCTTCCTACCGAACAAGAACTGCAGCGAGCGACTCGGGAGGAGGAAGGCGAGGGGATATGCAGCAGCAGCAGGCGTGGGCGGCGGGGCTTGGCGGCCTCGCGGTCGTCGGGGTCGGGGAGGAGGGCGGCGGGGGAGGTCCCGCTCCCACCACCGTCGACGAGGCGTCCATGGAGCGGAGCAAGAGCTTCGTCAAGGCGCTCCAGGTAGGCCTGCCGGCCGGCCGGGGCCCCGGATCCGGGAGAGATCCCGCGGCGCCGCGAGGCTCGTTTTCTTTTTTTCTCTCTGAAATGAATTGCGGTTCTTGATTCTTTTGGTTGAACTAATGCTGCGCCTTGTCGGCGCGCTCGCTCGCGCAGGAGCTCAAGAACCTGCGGCCGCAGCTCTACTCGGCGTCGGAGTACTGCGAGAAGTCGTACCTCCACAGCGAGCAGAAGCAGATGTGAGTTTTTTTTTGTTTTCGTTTTCGTTTTCGTTTCTACTGCGATTCGAATCCCAGCTCTAGCAGGCAAAATTTGTGGCAAGAATTTGTGCGTGTGGGCAAATTATTGGTTGCTTGATGCTACTATGGGACCATGAACTTGTTTATGATTGCTCTATCCACTTAGTTTCTCGTTTGGTGCTAGAAAGGTTGCGGTTGGTGTGTAGTAGGTTTAAATGGTGAATCAGTTCAGAGTTAGCTGAGCATATATGCAAATAGCAGAAATGGATGAGGAAATTACTTGTGAACCAGAAACTTGGGCCACATTTGCGAGTTGGAACACAGGGACCTTAAATAATTCTTGCGAAATCTGATTTTTTTTTCAATGCGAAATTCCTGCATTCATAACGATCCCTTACCGAGACACTGGTAGATAATTAATCTTGGGCAGCATAGGGTCTGGAAATGTTGAGTTTACTTGCAATAATCCATCCGTTGTTTATTTCAGTCTACTTTGTACTAAGTTCTGATATCCTCACTGCATATCACTTGCTGTCAAATGGTTGTGTTCATTTTCTGCATCTGGCTGCTTGGATTTGAGTACACGAAAATGTGACAATCATTGGGAGTCTAATCTGATTTCATATGCTTATTTATGTCAGGGTTCTAGACAACTTGAAGGATTATGCTGTGAGGGCTTTGGTGAATGCGGTTGACCACCTTGGCACAGTCGCCTACAAACTGACAGACCTGTATGAACAACAGGCTTCAGAAGTTTCCACTCTTGAGCTGAAAGTAGCATGCTTGAACCAGGTACTGCTGTTTAACTCAGGAATTTGTGTTGACGCAGACCAGGAGTTAAACTGACATTCTTATTGCTCAATGTCTAGCAAGTCCTCACCTGCCAAACTTACACGGATAAAGAAGGCATTAGGCAGCAGCAGATGACCGGAACCGCCACAAGACATCACAAACATTACATTGTACCGAGTAAGGACGTGTAAAAAAAGATGTAATTCTCTACTGAAGAAACTATTAGCACCTAATTTAACTTGCTATTTTTCTCTATGAGCTCAGCTTTGGCGAACAAAAGAATGCAGGCTTTCTCTGAGATGCAAACTGATGCTGATATTGACTCAAGGCCTAGACCTTATCCCTCAGGTGCAATTTCTTGGCACTCAGCACACATTTAAATCTTGATATAAAGTACCTGCACTAAAATGGTTTTTTCTCTTCAGCAAAAACCCTTTTCTGGCATTTGGCTTCAGAGAAAAACTCCAAAACCAATGGAGCACGCCAATCTGAATTTGTGTAAGCATGCCAGCTCTATTTTGCCTATTGTGAAGTTGGTCGCTTACTTTATGATTCTTCCTGTGTAATTCTGTTGTCTCTATTTTTTTCAGCCTAGAAGAAACAAAGGCTACAAAACCTGCATCGAGAGGTTTTCCACCATTCTATTTAATTGCTTTTATTGCTTAGTACACCCCAGTAGTGTGATTTACTTTCATGATTGGCACTGAGTGTATCTTAGGCAGACTTCTGGATAGTTTATAAAATTTGTACAGGTGGCTAACACCTCATTTGGAATTGCTTTTGTTTCAGGTAAGGAACCATCAACATCTCCATTGCCCAAGCATCTGCAGACAAACTTGGCCAGCTCTGATTTTGCTATGCATAATGTTGGCATGAAGGTAAACAACTTGATGAGTGGTTTAAGACCTGACTATTTTTATGCTGTAAAACTTGCAAATAAGCATTACATTCTCTAGGAATTCTTAATTTTCCAGGTTCAAATGATCATTTCCCACTAATGTGAAATCACATGTTCTGTATTTGCAGGATCAACCTGGTGTCAGGCATCTATCGTCATTTAGTTCTTTTGACAACCCAAGAGGGCGTCAAATCCAAAAGGCTCCCCTCCGTACCAAAAGTATGCTAGCTGCTTTCTTTGTCAAGCACAAGTCGGGAAAGATGAAAAACGTTTCTGTTCGTTGATCAATTTCAAGCCTCCAGTTTGTCCAGCCCTGTCACAACGAATTACAACCACGGAATTCAGATTACATCTACACTATGTCTGTGTCTTGTATATTAGTGCTCTAGAGATGAATATTTTGGATAAAGTTTTTATATCTTAATGTTAATGTCATCTTTCTGATGACTTAAATGTTTTATATATGGGTATAGAATAACAGTTTTCAGTATAAGTGGATGTAAAAGGAGTATGTCAACCATCATTTTCATTCATGTAGATTGTATGATGTGTTTGTACAGAAGAAAAAAAATGCCAAAAAAAAAAAGCAGACTACTGAATTTTTGCCTTTTTGAAGCATGTTCAGAAATGAGGGATCTATTGGTTGCTTTATGACGCGTGCATAGATAAATAGTTAAATACTGTAGATAACCAAATTGTTCTTTGCGCAGTGTGAGGTGAGGGTATGGTGCAAAGCGAAACTCCAGTAAACGCGCAAGGTTTGTCCTGACGAGAACAGCGAGAGCAATACTGCTGGACAGATCGAACGGTTTCAGCTCGAGTAGCACGTTCTCATACGGCCGGGAAATTCAGAAGCAAGATTAAACTGTTTCTCCAGAATAATATAACCTTGCCGGATCTTATCACTAAAATCTGTTTTACAACACCTGATCTAATACAAACGATCAAGTGGCATATAGTCACAAGTCACAACACGCTCGGAAGAGCAGTTGAACTGATCATCCCGTTGAGGTTACACTCCAAATTGAATGATGAGGCAACGAATAACAAAGTAGCACTCAGAAATCCATGACGGTCCAGGCATCTACATATGAAGCACTATATCGCGCAACGCAACTCCATTTGAGTACCAATGGGTCCAAGCCCTGGCAACAGGTGTATGGATCTCAGATGATCAAGCCTCTTAATGGGTGTTCTTGGAATATAATGAGGAAAGATGTCCAAACAGTATTCTTTCAACAATTGTAAAGGAAGTTAGAACATGCGCCGCCGGTTAGGAGCAATCTCAGGGTTGTTGTTCCTCATCATGGCGACAAACTCCTGGTAGTTAATTCTTCCATCCTGTGAAAACAAAAAATGGAAAAATTAGCACTGTAATAAATGGGCCACGCAGCCTGTGTTTGAGCTCAAATTCTACTTAAGAAAGGTACTTTAGGATTGGAAATCTTTGGCATTCTCCTTGTAGGATGGTTGGGACATGCACATTTTGTTATCAAAGAGCTTGCTTTAAGATGTGTTACAGAATAAACTTACATGATCAGTATCTACTTCAGCGATGATTTCCTTAATCGTTTTATCATCCCCCATATCATACTTCTTCAGAGCTTCTTCCAACTCATCTACTGTTATGTATCTGCTCAGAGAGATTTAAAATTAGCAAATTAATGAGAACTAACAAACAACTGATAGAACAAGACCCAAAAAAAATCGATTTGAAGTTACCCGCTGTGGTCCTTATCAAAATACTCAAATGCTTTAAGTATGTGGTCTTCCTTCTCCAATCTGTTCATGTGCATTGTCGCTGATATGAACTCAGCATAGTCAATGGTTCCATTTCCATCAACATCAGCCTGTTTGGGAAAACAAGGAAATAATGATATGATGGCATGTGCTGGAACCACCAGAACAGTTGTGTATACATGCTACTGCCAAATACTCAAATTCTTCCATATAACCATTCCTTTCAAATGAACATCTTGTTACTGTCTCAGTCTACATTAAGCTTAATGTGGCTTCATTCTAAGTAGGATCAGCTGCTAACATTGATCCGGAAGAAGCTCAGCAGGCACTTGAAATAGCCGAAGCTAGGCAGCTAGAGACTAGACTGTTCCGGTCCCTTTGGGCAAAGCATAACTAGTATTCTCTCTCGCCATGCACGCGCACGTGCACGCGATAGGAGCTCCGCAGTCACACATGATCGCCAGAGTCCAAAGATACTTTTAAGGCCGACCACTACATAGGAGCAATAGGAAGCCAAGCCATGAGCGGGCGCTCCGAAGTAAAGGCCAAACACTTCGGCAGGATGTTGCTTTATGTTTAATTTATTTCGCTTTCTGTGGAAAACTTGTAATAAGTGATTATAGTTTTGTGCATCTATGGGTGCAGTGACTGGGATATTAATATTCCATTATCTAAAAAAAAATCAATTGAAAGCTCAAGTGTCTGCCTGCAGAGCAAAAACATACCGCCTCCATCAGCTGTCTAATTTCTGATTCAGAAATTTTGGTGCCAAGTTTTGGTAAACCAGATCTTAGCTCCTCAAGAGTTATTGTCCCACTGTTATCAGTGTCCAAGGATCTGAACATTTCTTTTAAGCCTGTAATCTCTTCATCTGACAAGTTCTCCGCAACAACCTTGTTTTATAAACAAAAGGGTCAGAATTATCTAATGATGCAATACTAGTTGGTAGCAGCGAAAATAAATACTCAGAAGACACCTTCAATGCAACTTTCTTAAGCTTGTTCATTGCCCTGAACTGCTTCATCCTGCTGATAACTGTAATGTCAAGTGGCTTGTCTGGGGCTTCTCCATCCTCTCTAATCCATGGGTGGTCTGTATATTTAAAGTATTAGGTGCATTAACTATATTTGCAAACAGTAAAAATGATAACTCGGTTTATATAGAAACAAGAGCAGAAATTATCTATTAAAAGACCCGAATACTCTTTTAAAAAAAATGGGACAGTAAAAGTGAGCGTCTTCGCTCTGAGATACTACAGTAACTACTAGCTACAGGTCAAGGCTTTTGCATGAAAAAGTACAACAGGAAGAAACCAGAAGAATTGTTTGATCTCAATTTGCTACTGAACTACTAGACAAGTGTGCATTTTTCTGTTGATAAGAATGCCATTAAAGAGCTATGGTGGACTTACTCAAAATTTCAGCAGCAGTAAGGCGCTCTTTTGGGTCTTGCCGCAACATCTTCTTAACCAAATCTTTTGCACCATTGGATATCGAAGGCCAAGGTTCAGACGAGAAATCAATGTGACCACGTAATACGGCATCAAATATACCATCTTCACTCTCTGAAAAAATGAAGGTAGAACATCTATGTTAGCAACAGAAGCAAAAAAAAGTTGACTGAAATAAGAAGCGGCAAACGTCACCTCACCTGCCCAAAAAGGTGGAACACCAGAAAGAAGGATGTAAAGAATAACACCAGCACTCCATATGTCAGCCTCTGCTCCATAGTTTCGTTTCAGCACCTCAGGTGCAACATAATACGCACTTCCAACAAGGTCCTTAAAATGCTCCCCTGCAACATCCACAACAGGCATTTTCATTTACCATCTCAAGGAAAATCCTTTTCGTTCCACTTAGTCCTATCGGGTATTTTAGTGATAGCTTCTATAGGAACCGGACGATCCTATTTGGTCAAATACCTAATTGAAAAAAAAAATCTTATTTTCCTTCCACTAAGGTATGAGGCTTCTTATTCCACAAGAAAAGAACGAAAACACCTTTTCATTCTTTCATATACTGGGGGTTTTTACTTGGAAAGACATTGTTCCATACTAAAGAATTCGGGTCCATAACCACGAGTTCCAGTGCAATAGATCTTGTAGCACTTAGCAACAAGGCCCTACGGGACATATAGCACTCAGTTTGCACATGCCAAGTGTAAGAAAAATAAAGCCAAGTTCATAATGAAGAATCCCCCACCATCATTGTAAAAGAAAAACACTAAAACAACAAAATCCTCCACCGTCACCAACATTTCTGCATAATGAAGAGTCTAGCTTCACCCACTAAGTTCAGATGGCATTTCTGATATTGCTGAATGCTTTTTTGAAGATCTTGCATGCTATGCCGCCAGCATTTAGCTACCAGTGGGGAAAAGATCCAGTGCCTAAAGTGCAAATCATGCAAATGTACAATGCCATCTCGGTAAACGCAAACACAGAGATTGCCCAGGCTATAGTGGAGTAAGGTGGATGGATCCAATGCTAACTAGAACACTGCATCTGGAACATCTATAAGTATAAACATAATGGCACTTGCAGCGTTGCATCTAGCCCCTAATTCTAGTAACGGTGAAACTTCAGACCTGTCAAACCCAACAACTCGATCTAAGTAAACCCAAAATCCTCATGAAGTCAAACACTGGAACAATGAAATATCTCGCGATCCATTCCTCTGTAATGAGATAGTGAAGCCTCGAGCACGCACCAGGCTTGAAGAAAACGGAAAGACCGAAGTCAGTGGCCTTGAGCGGCGAGTCCTCGCTTTTACTGAGGAACAAAAAGTTCTCCGGCTTGAGATCCCGGTGGAAGACCCCCATGGAGTGGCAGCTGTGCACGACGGCGACGATCTCGCGGCAGAGCGCGGCGGCGGCGCGCTCGGAGTAGTGCCCCCGGGCGATGATGCGGTCGAAGAGCTCCCCGCCCTCGCAGAGCTCCATGATGAGGTTGACCGAGTGGCGGTCCTCGTAGGCGCCCCGGAGCTCGACGATGTTGCGGTGGCCGGTGAGGTGGTGCATGATCTGCACCTCCCGGCGCACGTCCTCGATGTCGTCGCGGTGGGCGAGCTTCCGCGTGGCGATGGACTTGCAGGCAAAGCGCTTCCCCGTGGCCTTGTGGGTGACGAGGTAGGTGACCCCGAACTGGCCCCGCCCGAGCTCGCGCCCGAAGGTGTAGGTCGCGCGGACGTCCTCCATCGGCCGCCCCAGCACCCTCCCCATCGCCGCGTCCGGCGCCGCCGGCGGCGGCGGCGTCGGCTGCTGCGGCCTCGGCCACTGCCCCTGCCCCTGCTGCTGCTGCTGCTGCGGCTGCGGCTTCGGCTTGGGCTGGGGCGGCGGCTGCTCGGGAGCGGCGCGGTGGTGGCGCGACGTGCGGTTGCCCATGGCTACTGGAGGCTGGCTGGGTCAGTCGGGGTGGGGAACGAAGGCGATGTGGTGGTCTGGTGGAGCGTTGGGTTTGAACAGGAAGCAGAAGCGCACGAGTAGTAGACGCGCTCCGCGGAGACGACCGAGGGGCGACCGCGACCCGCGCTGCGGTTATCGCGTGACGAGGCGCGCGTTGCGACTTGCGAGTTGTGACAGTGGGGATCGGGTGCGGACGGAGTGCGACGGCGACGCCGGCGGGGGATTGCGTGTGGCGTTCGGATCTGGTCATCTGGCTTGGGGGTGGGGGTGGAAACGTGTGGGTGGTCCCGGCCTCCAGGGTATGGTGGGGTCGTGGAGTCAGTGGGGAGTTGATGGTGGGGTTGCGGAGTCAGTGGGAGTTGGTGGGTGGGTGCGGTCGCGGTTGTCGATGAAGATTCGCTGTTCCTCTGCTCGCGGGCCGCGGCGGGTGGTGACGACTGGCGAGTCGGCGTGGATATTTTTTTGGACAGCGAATCCGTGTGCCGCGGACGAGTGTATTGTGGTGTGGTCCGGTTGGACGCTGCCGCCAGCGACGGCTAAGGGTAAAATCTCCCTTACAATTTACAAAACTAGACATTACGGCGCGCGATGCGCGTCCTATCGGGGCTTTATAGTCATGCTAAGATTATCTTTTGTGGTAGCAGCGGAGTTGACATACCAACCACCTTCAGTTAAAAGAAAAACAGGTAAAAACCAATAAAACAATAACATAATACATATACAGCATAGCATATGCCCAAACATCCTTAGATTTCTATCATCACTTGTCATGCATGTGCTGTTGTTTCTTGATCAACTCTATATCCTCTGTCGGCTGGCTGTCTCAGTAGCTTTCCATCGATGGAGAGGGAGTCGAGGCCCCAAGCCTAGCGAGGCAAGAAAGGGGAGCTTCATGACCTCAAGAAGGAGATCTTGCAGGTCTATTTGGAGATGAATCTAAAAAATAAAACCTGCACTTCATATGTTGTGTCATTATAAAATCTCCCAGACATCATCAAGATTCATAAGTTCGTAATCCAATGACCAAACACATAAAAAATGATGCATCTTTCTTATGCCACATAGCTATAACTTATAAGAGATCGGCCAGAAAGATGTGCCACACCTTGCAAGTAGGGCAAACTCTGTAAAGAACATCGACTTCACCTCTACAAACTTACAACAACACAATATAAAATGCATAGTATTTTTTTGGAAAATGAAAAATCCTCAAGCTAAACATACCTACAAATAGGTTGAGTGTGTAAAGTAAGAACTACCATGTTATTCTTGTAAGGATTGTAACAAAGAATAACAACTATTATTATTCCGATAGTGAATAAAATCTTTCAGAGTTTCCTTCTCTAAAGGAGAAAACAAAGGGTATACCCTTGAATTGTCTAGTTTGCAATCAGAATCAGATCCTTCAGTATCATGGGAGTGAATTGAAAGAATAGAAATGTGTGTTTAGAAATAATGGATGTTGGCACTGCCATCATTTTCAGAAAGAAGATAACTACTATCTAACTCTGGTTACCTTACAAAAGCGCAATCCAATTATTCCTTAAATCCTAAACCTACAGCATGCCACTACTATTAATTTGTAGTAGCAATCAATAGTGCTTTCTTCACTGGAAATTATGCATAGTCATATATGGATTATGGATATTTATTCAACTAAAAACATTGTACATAAAACATTCTAGAACCTGGGTCTACATTCAAACTGAATTGTTGTAACGAAAAAGGGAACATAATTGGAGAGCTGCACGTTGAGCCAAGAACACAATAAACAATGACTATTACATGTTACAATAGCTAAAATAACTGAATTTAGAATCTCTGAAGCAAAGCTCTGCTTTGGACTTTTTGTTAGCTTCATTGCACAGAAGAAGCATACAACAGATCAGGATGGAGAGCAAAGACCATAGAAGATTTGGAAGCCAAAAAAAGAAAGGTGTAGATCGCGTCAAGGAGAAACCCAAAATAGAGGTGAAGGGAACTCACACCTCCAAATGGGAAGCCCCTAGTGCTTTAACTTGAAAATTGTCATAATGTCTTCTCAATTAAGTTTAAACAAAGAGGACAATTCTATATATTTGCTAGGAACTATGAGGAAAAAATATGGTCACCCTCCAAAGTATGCACATATCTTTAATATCGATTTCAGGGTTTTAACCCGGGCCAGAGATTGGGCCACGTGGCGTCGTATAAATCAAGCTTCGCCTCTCGTGAAAATCTGCCACGTGTCACCATGCTCTCTCCCGCACCGTTTCCTACACGGAAACGCCGATGGGCACCCGACTGCAGTTGCACCTGTTATCCTGACCATTTAGCCCGCTTTGAGATACGTGCTTGTTTATACCAATGAGCAGTTAAAGTGTTGCAGAGTGGCATGTAATTCTAGAAACCGTGCGATTAGATTCAATTGTTAGGCTTAGTTTTTTCCTCGGGTGGGACCCATGTCTTTGGGACGGGGCCATTTCAAATTTAAACTGCACCACGGTGCATGCGTATATAAACCACAGTGCAAAAATGGAGGAGTACAAGTATTTGTGCATGATGCATGATTTAAAATAATGTTAAAAAAACAAATGCTCAATGACCCAATTGGTACAGCCAAAGCGCACATACATTTTCCATACGCCCTTTTCACAGAAGTTTAAAAATGATAATGTGGAAGTGAAATACATTTCCATGCACAGTATATATTATGCTGATACCAAATGAACTCTCAGATACATTTATATCACAAAAAAAATCATTTTAACATAGTAGTGCATACAAACATTCAGAAATGTAATACAAAATATGATCTCCCAAAGTACATTCAAATTGCAGAGTATTGCGTAGTAATGATTTCTTCAAGAAAAAAAATGGTGTACTTCGTTTCAAAATATGCTCTTAATGTATCTTTTGTTTCAGAGTTCTCCCGCTTTTTGAAAATTGTTGTACCATGAGTACTAGTTGCTTGGGTTTAAATTTAGATTTAAATTGCAACACTTATGAATTGCTCAAAAGGCAAATATATGTACGACATTGCCAGAAAACACAGAATACATTTATCTTTACAGCATCATATATAGATGCATTGTGTTCTATGTACATTTTGCACAAGGAAAAAATGTTCTTAATAATAACTTAAAATTTTGAATGCACAGTAATATACACGTGCAAATTTTGAATGCACAGTAGTATACACGTGCATTCAAAATGTAATGCATTATTTCTCACCATAAAAAAATGCTACTACCAAAAACTTATATACCTGCATTAAAACTTAATACATTATTTTCTTACATAAGAAAAATCCTTTGAGAAAACTTTTGAATTGCACAACATTTATAGACAGATGCATTTGAATTGTGTTATTAAAATAATAGATTTTCTCAATTTTTATAGACATACAGAGGCAAGGGCGGAGCCACCGCCTGGCTAGCCCAGGTGGCCGCGCATGCTCACCGACAAAAACTCCACTAAATTTATATGTTATTGAATGAATTGATGATGAAATTTATACAACAAATACTAGAAGTGAAGTTTGCTTAGGGTTAAAAATCTTTCTAGCTCCGCCACTGTGAGGAGAGATAAAATGGGAATAAGTCGTTTCATTACTTTGGTTCATTGGAATTTGGAATTTTTGCGCATATATTCGACTTCCAACTTATGTCCATGAATTCAATTTCTTGTTGCTTTAAATTAATATATGAATAAAAGGGTAAAGTTTCATCATTTGAGGCATTAAATAGATAAAGAAATTAGGTGTACTTATCAGACTCCCTACATTCCATATTGATTATTATATAACTTTTTTCACCTAGACCAACAAAAAGTATTAACTTTCCTATATTTCATTTTAATGTAAGTATGTGGTAGGGAAAAATCAAGAAACATGCACACTTTAACTCCTTCTAAGTCCCATACATAAGAAATGATAGCTTTACTACCTCAAATTCCTACATTCATGCGCAAACTCAATTTTGATGCTTAAATGCAATAATATTACATGTCTAACGAAGGGGGTGATGATCAATTTGAAAATTTTAATTTGTGTTAAACGTTGATCAATATGAAACAGATGGATTATTTTATACTGGTTGGTCCATTATGCGGCAAAGCCACGTCTATTTTCTAGTATATTACTAAATTAAAGAAATCTTTTCTTTAGAAAAAAAAACATTACTTTGGGCTATAGCCTCCATCTATGACTAACAACAATTTTTCCTTTCCAAATAAACAGATTCCTCATAAACTTAACATTTTTGTGCTGGACCAAATTGCTAGACTATCATCAGCAAGCTAGCAATTAAAGGCCTTGTTGACCATGCAGAAAAGGAATGATCGATTCTCTGAGCTCATGACCAAAAATAAAACATGCATGCATACAAAATAAATGGTAAGTGTCAATCTTAAGTGTAATGAACACCCTGCACATCTGGTACTTAGAGTAAATTCAAAATTCAGTTGGATGATTGGTGTACTCAGAAAATCTTAGGCGGCTGAAAAATATAAGTCCATATTAACTATTTTGCATATGTTTTAGTCCCTATCTTTACAATATTTTTTGACGGTGAGGAGTTTACAGGTTTATCGGCACAGTTCGGTATGAAATCTGAAACTGTGGCACAAATTTATCAATAGACATGGTACCTTGTCACTGACCTCATCATTCAGAGATTGAGTACACCGTGTATTGTTTCCTTTAAAAAAATCTGAAATTGATCAAAGGAAAATGTAAACATAACACTGCAAAGCTAGATAAAGGCTTTCAGCCAACTATTAAAATGCAGTACCCCAAGCATGCATAACAGCAGATGCTAGATCATTCTAGAGCAAGGGAAACCAACCTATATTATTCTACTTGTAGAAGATTAGCAATAAGCTAATATAACTCTTTTTCCTAACGGATATAGTCCAATTAAGAATAGAGAAACAGATCGATGGAATATAAGGAGCAAGCAAAAGATTTGGACAAACCTGATTCAAAGCAGGAGATGGTAGAGGAGGCAGCAGGGGGGTGATGAGGGTGGCCAGGAGATGCTGGTGGTAAAATCCCTTGGCTTGCCATCGTGTCCAACATCAGAGCTGCTCCGGATCAAGCGCTGCACCACCATATGGAGCCCTCCTCTGGATTATGGGAGGCGGCACCAGATGAAGCAGCGAGGGGAGGACGGAGGATGCAGCAGCGGCGGTAGGCGATGCGAGGCGGCTCGTGATTGTCCAAAACAGGCGAGAGAAAGGCGCGAGGGGGACCCCCACCTTGGAGAACACCGTGCCGACGCCATCTTCTCGCAAGCTCGAGGCGTCCGCCTCCTGGGCCAATCAGCCTACACCACCACGGTGGCTGTCATCCGCTTCAGCTCCACCACCGTCGTGGGCTCCTCCTCCCTCCCCTCGAGCTTGCCAAATCCGGCTACTGCAAGGCAGCCGTCACCAGATCTGAAGGCGGAATGGGCTTGGATTTTGGAGACAGGTAAATCGACGACGAGGTGATGCAGAGGACGGAGACCTAACCCGATTGGAAGCCCGATAGACTGACTCGTCGCCGACGGACGAAGTCGGCCTCTCACCATCGAGCTTGAGCTCAGAGGAACCAGCGGCAAGGAGAGAGAGAGAGGGAGAGAGAGGGAGGTAATGGAGGACGGGCAGCGGGGCACGGCGGTGTCGGGGCGAGGATTGGCGCTAGAGAATGGAGCGGCGGCGCGGGGCGTCGATGGGGCGGAGAGGGGAAGGAAAGCAATGATTCTAGGGTTTCGGGGGAAGAGGTATAGGTATATATTGTTTTTCAAAAAAGCCCTTTGATACTCGTTTTTCAGAGCGTGGTCCTATTTTTAGATTTCTCTCTTCTTCACGTAAGATTTTCTTGGTTATGGAGGGCTTATACGTAAAAGACCACAACGCACCATATTACTTGGGATCTAAAACACATTAACAATGCAATGGAGGGTTTTTTTGAAAAATTGCCACCACACTCTTGACGATGATCGATCGGACGGCTGGGAGCTGCACGGCACGGACGCACGAGAGGGCGCAGATTCCGCCCGCCTCCCAGCGCTCGCGGGCGACGTGGATGCCTCCGCGTGCGAACACGCCGCTCCGAATCGCTCTCGGCTCGCCAATTCCCAGTAGGTTTTAATATAACCGATTAACAATGCAACGGAGGGTTTTTTTGAAAAATTGCCACCACACTCTTGACGATGATCAATCTTAGCCGTCGCTGCGATGAATCGGACGGCTGGGAGCTGCACGGCGCGGACGCACGAGAGGGCGCAGATTCTGCCTGCCTCCTAGCGCGGGGCTCGCTGGAGAATGGAGCGGCGGCGCGGGGCGTCGATGGGGCGGAGAGGGGAAGGAAAGCAATGATTCTAGGGTTTTGGGGGAAGGGGTATAGGTATATATTGTTTTTCAAAAAAGCCCTTTGATGCTCGTTTTTCAGAGCGTGGTCCTATTTTTAGATTTCTCTCTTCTTCACGTAAGATTTTCTTGGTTATGGAGGGCTTATACGTAAAAGACCACAACGTCGCACCATATTTCTTGGGATCTAAAACACATTAACAATGCAACGGAGGGTTTTTTTGAAAAATTGCCACCACACTCTTGACGATGATCGATCTTAGCCGTCGCTGCGACGAATCGGACGGCTGGGAGCTGCACGGCACGGACGCACGAGAGGGCGCAGATTCCGCCCGCCTCCCAGCGCTCGCGGGCGACATGGATGCCTCCGCATGCGAACACGCCGCTCCGAATCGCTCTCAGCTCGCCAATTCCCAGTAGGTTTTAATATAACCGATTAACAATGCAACGAAGGGTTTTTTTGAAAAATTGCCACCACGCTCTTGAATGATCGATCTTAGCCGTCGCTGCAACGAATCGGACGGCTGGGAGCTGCACGGCGCGGACGTACGAGAGGGCGCAGATTCTGCCCGCCTCCCAGCGCTCGCGAGCGACGTGGATGCCTCCGCGTGCGAACACGCCGCTCCGAATCGCTCTCAGCTCGCCAATTCCCAGTAGGTTTTAATATAACCGATTTCATCCAAAACATTATCTATGTTATACTCCTTTATACTATCTTCATTTTTTTATATAAACTATATTTTTTTATAAGACAGTTAACATTTTGACATATGTTCGGTCATTCGTTTTATTAAAAAAAAATCGGACAAGTTTCACAAATCTTCCATAATTGAACAGTTTCTTATTTTTCATCTTCCAATTACATGTGTTTAGTAATTTCCACTAACACAAGTTTAATCCCATCCTTGAAACTTTTGAGCATGTCAAATGTTTGACAGTAGTTTTTCTCTTGGGGAAAAAAAATCTAAAGCACCAAAGCTCCCCAGAGCTTAGTTAACCTTGATGCTTCATGAGTAATTTGGATTCCTCTTTCTTTTGTTCATGGAAGAATTGAATTGAACTAAAACAAGAAAATAATCATTTTGAAGGTTTTTTTGGTGAGCCATATTGTCTATTAAAAAAAACCTTTTATATATTTTTTTGGCCATCTCAAATAGTCCCATCCATCCCATTTTGATCATTCCATAAACAAAGAGCAACGAAAGGACACCAAGCATTCATCATTTTTAAATTGATTTAAGGCGGTTCTCTATTGTTTCGTTCCAATAAAAATTAACCTACACTTTAAATGTTGCATGAGTTGACCCAATTCAAGTTAATATTGATTGGCTACACACATATAGTTGCATGCATGCAGGGTATTCCACGATGCACATTTATAAATAAACAAAAGGTATTTTGTTAAATGATAATTATTTTGAGAATATCTCTAAAATCTTATGTGATGAATAAATTGTGATGGATGAAGTACTAGTTTAAAAAAAGTTTCCACATATAAGGCATGTTTGGCACAGCTCCAGCTCCAGCTCCACCCAGCCAAACAGTTTCAGCTCCACCAAAACTGGGAGTGGAGCTGGGTGGAGCTCTCTCACAAAATGAACTAGAGTTGTGAAGCTGGGTTTAGGCAGCTCCACAACTCCACTCCAGATCCAACTCCTGTAGCTAAATTTAGGAGTTGGAGCTGTACCAAATAGGCCCATAAAAGCAACACATGGAGTATGTTGCTAGAGTTGTGGGTGTCCAATGCCTCGTAATAAGTCCAAAAAAGGGTCAAATTTTGGCAACAAAATGGATTAGGGCCAATGTAAAAAGGGTCCTTATTCGAAATGTTTGTAATACAAAATAAATAAAGGCTTGAAATGAGTTTTTTTTTCTCTTCGTACTAGCCACGGTGGCATGCCAGGTCCTTCCCCGTTGGCCCACGAGGGCGCGGAGGCGGAATCCGCACCAGTAGTTGCTCCTCCTCCACCCAAACCCCAAACTCCCGACCCCAAGCAGGATTAGATAAGCAAAACAGCCACCTAAGCCCACGCCGCGAAGTCGCCGCCACCGCCATGATCTCCGCGACGGCCACCACCGCCTTCCTCGCCGCGGCGCCGGCCTCCTCCTCCTCCTGCACCACCCACCGCCGGCGCAGCCGCCTCCCCGCCATCTCCGCGTCCCTCGCAACTGCCTCCTCCACTGGTAAAACCAACCGCCCTGCTGTTACTACTCTCTCTCTCTCTCTCTCTCTCTCTCTCTCTCTCTCTCTCTCTCTCTCTCCTCCAGTTTCCTCCATTTCCGCCCTAATCTGACCTGCATCTGGGCCTCCCCCATGTCCAGAGGAGCCGCTGCTGGTGCGGGCAGCGAGGGGCGAGGACGGGCTGCCGCGGCCGCCGGCGTGGATGATGCGGCAGGCCGGGCGGTACATGGCGGAGTACCAGGCGCTCGCCAAGCGCCACCCCTCGTTCCGGGAGCGGTCCGAGACGACCGACCTCATCGTCGAGATCACTCTGCAACCGTGGCGCGCCTTCGCGCCCGACGGCGTCATCCTGTTCTCGGACATACTCACGCCGCTGCCGGCCATTGGGGTGCCGTTCGATATCTCCGACTCCAAGGGGCCTGTGATCCAGTCTCCCGTGAGGTCCGAGGAGCAGGTGAGGGAGCTCACCCCCATTGACTTCGAGAAGCTCCGGTTCGTCGGCGAGTCGCTCAAGATTCTACGCAGTGAGGTAATGCGCAGCCATTTTTGTGGTATGGAAAACCCCCTTTCTGTTAAAATTTGTTGTATGAAACTGGGTTCGGGGGTTCATGATGGATTGGTACAATATAAATCTAGTTATATGACCTGGAAGGTATTGTGAAAGTAAAACGACAAGCTGTGTTAGCCTTTAGAGGATTCAAGTAAAATTTGGTTCAACATTATTTTTATGAAAATGCTATTAGGGGATAGAGGTTTTTTTACATTCTAGTTATATGCTGGTGTAGTTAGCTGATTCACGAAAGCTACTTCGATAGGCTAGTGGATTTGTATTGTCGCCACTAAATTCACCTACTTATATAAATATAATCTTGTTAATGTTGGTGCAAGTGGTGCTGAAATATAGTATGCGTATTTGCTGGCAGCATGTCATGTTTATAGACTAAGGTGGTTTGGAATCACCAGTGAATAATTATCATCAAGCCTGCTGTGTAGCATCTGCAAAACAAAACGGTAGTGGAATTACCCGGTGTTCATTAGTAGAGTCGAGTAATTCTTCTGCCGTTCCTGACAACTGACTAAAATTAAATATCAGGAAAATTTGGCTTTCATAAACACTAACTCACTAAGCAAGCTAAGGAAGTATTGACATTTTTGTGGACCTAACATTGCTGCACCATCTCTTCTAAACATCGATCATGTATGCTTATTTCCAGAGTCTGCTCCTTTACTATGCTTGATTTGAATGTTTGTGATAATAGTTGTTTTAAATTTTTGGGATTCATGATATTGTGTGATTCACTTAAATCCTTCCAGCAACCAGTGAGTTGCAGACCAGGTTAGACCAGGTTGTAACCAAACATCGGTAATTTGGTTATTGGTGTCTGCTCTACTTGGATATTTTTCTCCAATTAAATAACTGTTTGGGAACATCAACAATGTATAAGTATCAGTCTGTGAGAATGTATTGGATTAAATTTAGTTTTCCTATACAATTTGATCCAGCATTATTTTGGTTCTTATACATCTCACTTTCTCCTCTACCCTCTAGATTGATGGAAAAGCTGCTTTGCTAGGATTTGTGGGGGCCCCATGGACAATTGCAACTTATGTTGTTGAAGGGGGGATGACCAACACTTACACAAATATAAAGAGCATGTGCCACACAGCACCAAACGTGTTGAGGGGACTTTTGTCTCACCTTGCAGACGCCATATCTGACTACATTATTTACCAAGTAAACTCTGGGGCTCAATGTATACAAATATTTGATTCATGGGGTGGGCAACTTCCACCTCATGTGTGGGAACAGTGGTCAAAACCATATATCAAGCAGGTAGCTTACTTTTACTTTTCTCGCTCCTGTTTGCTTCCTTAATCCTTATGACTAATTTCATGATGGGTGGCTGCTCTGAGGTTAATCAGGTTGGATCTACAATGTATAGTACTGCATCAATGAGCATACCCCCTAAAAGTTCTGAAGTTCTTTAAAATGTTGAGAAATATGCCTCTATGTATTTAAACAAATACTTTATCAATTGATTGGAATCCACACAACTTCTGGTAGCACATTCAAGCTTGGTATGGTTATGGTTGCAAGTTACTACATAACCTGTGAAGAAACATATAAATAAACAAGGAGTGATAAAGAACCAATCCGTTGTAAGCAATCAGAAACAAATGTAAAATGCTAATGCTAGCTTCACGTTGTCATATACATTCATTTGAATGCAATGTTTCGCTATAGTTTAGCTGATCTGCAAGACTGCATATTGACTTAATTTCCCATATATCTTGCCCTCCAAAACATTCCAGTTTGTCAAGTTTGTGTGAGTTCGAATTTTGTTGTTCATTCTGTTCTTTGAATTTCATGGAACCATTTCATTGGCAGATTGTGAATAAGATTAAGATTGAATGCCCCAATGTACCACTTGTTCTCTATATAAATGGAAATGGAGGCTTGCTTGAGCGAATGACGGACACAGGAGTCGATGTTATTGGTCTTGACTGGACAGTGGATATGGCAGATGGAAGGAGACGCCTTGGTAACAAAATTAGTGTACAGGGGAATGTTGACCCAGCATTTCTATTTTCACCATTACCAGTACTGACCGATGAAATTCATAGGTTAGTTAAAACTTCATTGTGTATTTTCATTTTCTGTTCATTTAAGTTTCTAATACTTACATTTGAGAATGCTTCATGAATGAGGTCTCCAAATTGTCCACACTGTGTTTTTGTATCATGTAATTATGGCACTCACATCATTCATCTTCTAGTGCTGCCATCTTTGATTAACTTGGTTCATATATGTACAGTTTGCGCAAGTGAATTCGTTTATGATCTGTGTTTTGTGGTCTATGAATGATTTTTTTTTGCAGCATTTACCCTTAAATGTCTTAAACTCTTGATTATAGAACAAGTAATAGATGAACACCATGCATTTTTATTATTACTAGTCAGCTTGCGCACGGAACACACAGCCAAGAAAATAAAGCAAAACGAAAATACACTAGAGGGGGAGGTGTAGGATGTGGATATGGGCACCAGGAGGGGTGAGGAGGTGTTGAGGTTGGTTTCGCCCAGTGTGTGGGTGGCATCACTGGGTGTCAGGTGGGTGGTGTCAAGGTGTGCTGGATAGTATGACTTAATCAAGAAAGAGAATTAATGTACAAATTAAATATTTAGGATGGATTTGGTGGTAAGGATCCAACCACAGATCTCAGATATATGATTACATAGCAGCCATATAGTTCCAACCATATAGTTACAGATCTCAGTTATGATTAAATATTTTGGATGGATTAGGTGTACCAACCATATAGTTATTGCACAATTTCAAATCTCATGTTTTTTTATACTGTGGTATAAATGTGAAACATGTATAAATACAGCTATGCTCACTGTTAAGCCCTTGATATTTGTTTGTGGTCTAGTAGTTGTATCTGTTGATGGACTGAACCTTCTACTCATTCATTACATTCCAAATACATTTCTGGAACCAGCACTGGAGGCTGCTAACGGTTGTTCACCCAATCTTCTGCTCTGCAGGGTTGTCAAATCAGCTGGTCCAAAAGGTCATATACTAAACTTGGGCCATGGTGTTCTTGTAAAAACACCAGAAGAAGCTGTAGCTCATTTCTTTGATGTCACGAGGAGCTTGAGATATGACACACTTTTCCAAGGTTGTGTTACTGAAGTTTTGGAGCCTGTTGCTTAACAATGACCAATTGTCAGATATTTTTTTTAATCAGCTGATCCATGTTGTACCATCGTAGTTTTGTCTGCAAGCTATGTTGCTCCTTTTGTTGGCCATGTCTTTGTAGGAATATCACGATTCGTGACCAGGTCAATTCAATTTTATTCATTACTCTTAATAGCTGTATTCCTTCATCCATCCACAAAACAAAAACAAAAAGGCATGCCACCTGGTTTTACAAGAAAAGCCAGAGTAGGTTCAAGGGGTTTTGTCCATTTGTCTTTCTTGAGTACGTTGCATCTGTCTTTGTTCAAGTTTGGAACTAGGATGAATATGCTGCAGTTACTGCTATTTGTAGCATATCTTCTTCGCTGGTATTATATTTTAACCTACCTAACATTAATTAGATTAGTACCAGATCACCTGTGAAACTATTTGTTCCAGTGTCAGATGCCCATGTGTTGACATGCCGTCCAAGTATAAAATATCACCGTTCTTTCGTTTTGGCCATTTGTTTGGACATTAAGGATGATGCAACAACTAAACAAAAGAAAATGTTTACTGCCTTTGTACCAAGTTCACGTCACTTTCAGTCGTGCATTGTTATACATCTTTGATGCATAGCTTGAGTTTGTTTTTCCTCTAAGTTCCTGTTATCTCATTGTGCCTAACAACTGTTTGATACTGGGCATCTTTGTTGGATTATACTCCATCCGTTCCAAATTATAAGCTCTATATTTTCTATACGGTCTTCAATGATATAATTTGACCATTAATTTATTCCAACTTAGGTTCCTAATAAATATGAAATTAGCATCACATGAAAGTACTTTAAAATATATATCTAGTAATATAACATGCATAATACTTAGCATATATATGGTTAGTATGATTATTAGTTAAAAGTTATCAAGTTTAATTTTCTTTAAAAAGAGAACACCCTATAATTTGGAATGGATGAGGTAACTTTGTAAGACTGATGCCCTTTTTGCAACTAACATATGTTTTTTTTCTTTAAAAAAATTATAATCTCGTTGATAGCATTTGGTCTCATATTTGAGTCCCATACTAAAATTGCCATGTTCATTGATGTTTGATAGCATCTGTTCCCAGCACATGAGTTTGGATTCTCGTGGAATGCTGACCAGGACTGGGCTGAAATAGAATCACTGGATATACAGAGTTATCCACAAGCTAATTTTGCTACAGTGCAGGATAAGCTCGGAGCTGAGATATACTGATATTTGCCACCGGTGTCCGCGATTTGTGGTTCTGCCGCTGAGCAGGAACTACAAGTGTCGGCAACTTTTAAGAGGTGTGGGTCAATCGCCTTGGTGTCTTTGTCTCGATCAATCAAATATGATTGCCTTTTCAGAAACAGCACAACGGAGAATGGACCATATGATTTTGATTCCTGTGGGGTATTGCCCTACCTGCTCCATTTGCTTTTCCCTAGCGTCCTGGTGGTCTAGTTGATGTTACTGGTAAGTTTACCACAAACATTTTCAACTTTGCATGATTAGTACATGTGGGCCGTAAATAACCAAGCATGAATTTTACAAGAATTTACATGAATTAGTTCAATTCATAAAAAAATCTTCAAAATTCATCCGCTTGAAAGGAGACCTTATTCCGGCCAGTCCTGTGAGAAACTGAGAATGGTGGGCACTGTATTGCATTCTGTTGCAAACTGTCATCTGAGCTGCCGTTGGTCTAGAACTGCAGCACACGACTGGGGCGGTGAATAGACTGTTGTAATCTACACGTTCATGATGGGAGAGGGCATTGTTGAATGCTTAATTATTGTGCTTGGATTGCCATGATTAAACTGCATGTTTACTTGATTGTAAAGCAAACTGATTACTGATCGGATACATCAGTCTCGACGATGAGTGGTTTTAGTGCGAGCAGATCTAAGAGATGGTGACAATCTCTAGCCTACTCGTGATGGAGCCCCTTTTGTCCAAAATCTCACTCCACTACCAGTCTACCACTATGCAAATGAGCAAATCAATGTCAGCTGCCGTGCAGATAGGTCCTCCTCTTTGCACGCTTTGGCATTCAACACGCACATGACCGCGCAATTTGCATGCTTATATTCTCCAGCTCATATTGGCCATTAGTAGCTAGGAAACCCATGAAGATTTTGTTTGCACGTGTTAACACGCTACTCCGTTAGTCGCTAACGTCATTAAGAACTAAGCATCCAACGCCCGAAACGTGCCGTCCCACTTAGTTTAGTCTAATTAGCGAATCCTCCTAATTCCCAAAGACAATGAACTGCGTAATCTAAAATGCCCACTTACAGCTGCAGGATTATAAATTTCCAGCGGATTATCTTTAAGTTTAAATCCATCTTAGTATATTCTTGCCGACTAAAGTCTCCTTTAGAACACAAGAATTTTGTTTTTTTTAACAGAAATTAGTTCGTTTCTTTTGAAATTTCTGCTAAATTCCTCGGTTCCCAGGGAGGCCAAAACTACAAAAGGCGATGCTTTCTACACATTCTCCAGACGCCACTGCGCTCTGCATCGGCCGGCCGCCGGCACATCCACACTCTGGCACGGCCACGGTTGTGATCTTTCCGCCTTTCGGTCACAGAAACCGCTCTGCCGTGCTGAGCTTTCACAGTCACAGCCTCATTTTCCCCGATAGATAAAGATCTAATAAACCTCCGTGTACCCCACCCCGCTGAAAAACTTTACGAGCGGACCAATCAAAGCTGCCGCCACCACCTGCAGAATCCTTTCCTCTCAAGATTAGTTCGTGGTAGTAACAACTTTTCCATTGCGTGCCAAGAAACGATTAATGACACGGAATTATCTTACTAAACCCGGATTAATTATTTATTCCATTTCCATCCCCTTCCAGTTCCACCACAACGCTGCTCGAGAAAAACATCTCGTCGAAAAGACCGAAACGTGACCCCCGCCCGAGCCGCGAGAGATATTTCCCACCTGCCGCACGGGCTTACCCAGACACTGCAGGTGGGGCCCGGATGGTGCGTGGGCCCACCTGCCATACCTACCCCGGCGAGGCGAGTTGGCGACAGCGCGCGGAGCCCCAGGCGGCCGTGGCCCGTGTGGCCCCCATCCCCATCCGGTTCCCGAAACAGCGGGGCCCATTCTCCGGGCGCGGGAATCCCCCTCCGTGAGCCGTCGGATCGAGATCGGACGGCCGCAAGCTCACCTCGCCACGCTCGCGTTGCCTTAAACGCCACCACCGTTCTCGTCTTCCTCCTCCCATCCCCATCTCCAAGACCAAAGCGAACGGAACGCATCGTCTCGCGGAGAGGAGAGAGAGAGACTTGTACAGCTCACGAGTCCAGCACAGTCGACTGCCACCGCCGCCGCTGCTGCTGCTACTACTGGTTCATGGCTTCGGCTAAACCCTAGCGTAGCAGCCATGGGGTCCCTCGAGGACGGTGCGGGGGCGGGGACGGGGGGGTACAAGCGTGGGCACCCGCCGCCGCCGCCGTCGCCGCTGCTGCGCTCCGTGGTGGGGCCGACGCGGCGGGGGAGCGCGAGATCCCGGCTGGCGCGGTTCCTGCTGTTCGAGAAGGTGGACTACCTCCAGTGGATCGGCACCGCCGCGGCCTTCTTCTTCGTCACCATCCTCGTCGTCGCCTTCCTCCCCGGATCGGCCGTCTTCGAGCGCCCCACGATGCTGCTCCCCTCGCGGAGAGCTGGCGGTGGAGCGGGCGGCGGGAGGGGAGGGGGAGCTGAGGCGCTGCTGCCCCGCGGCCTCGGGGTGGTGGAGACTGGCGAGGGCGTGGCGTTCGAGCCGACGAGGCTGAGGGAGAGGTGGGCGAGGGAGCGGAGGGAGGAGGCCGACGGCTTGGCGAAGCTCGGGAGTCCCGTGAGGAGGTTCGGGGTCCGGAAGCCGCGACTTGCCATGGTGAGGAGTTGAGCTGGGTTTGTGTGGTGTTGTGGGGAGAGGATTTGGGCCAAGTTTTTTTTCACGACGTGGGGTTTTGATTCGTTCGCTGTTTGTGTTTGGACTCCCGTGTAGGTGTTTGGGGATCTCTCTCCCGGTGCAATGCAGCTTCAGATGGTTAGCGTTGCCTCGGTGCTAGAGGCGATGGGCTACGAAATGAAGGTGCGTGCTGACCTGGTTCGCTCTGAATTCATTACTGCGTAGTGAACTTACCGGTCGAACGAAATGAGTGCAACCTGTGTCTCTTGTTACGTTTTCCGTTTTTTTTTATTATCATAGAAGTTGGGTATATTGTTGCTTTTGCTTTTGTTATCGCATTCTATACTTTGCAATAAGTTCAGGTTCCATCATGTGTGAATTGTGATAGTATCCAGTAATGTAAAAGTTGCATATGCTAATATGTCAGTTCTGGGCTTCTGGCTTGCAAAAAGAAAAAAAAGTTGGAATGAAGAGAAGTGTGCTGAATGAGAACATTATGCATGAGTTTCTGACACTGGTAGCATCCGTAGCATGTTGGGTGCTAGAATCTGACCTAACATTTGTTATTTGATCTATAATTTCGCCGAAAAATAGTTTTGTGATTTTGCCCTTGACCCCCTTTACAAATTATTGTTGCAGGTTTTCACATTTAAGGATGGTCCTTGTACTAATATTTGGAGAACTATCGGGGTCACAGTTGACCTTTTACCTGAGGACACAGACTTACATATATCTGTAGATTGGCTAGAGTAAGTTTCTGAAGTATATATCTCATTTTGTTGTATCCTGCAATACATTTTTTCTCGCTTTGTACAATTGCATAACATGTGGCCTCAGCCTCACTTCGTAATCATTTCCTCATCAGGTTTATTTGCATTATTTCTGCAGCTATGATGGCATACTTTTAAATTCTATTGAAGCAAGACCGGTATTTTCAAGGTAGGTATGAAACAACAGGTTCTATAGCTGTTTGTTGATTTGTTTAGCATTATGATATACCTTAAAGTTTACACAAATCTAGTGTTTGATTTAGACTATCTACAGTCTTCTGCAGGAGCCTTTCAAATCCATACCTGTCATTTGGAATGTGCAAGAAAGTTCTCTCGCTCATCGTATTAGTGAATATAATTCTAGTGGAATGATCCAGATCTTAGATGGTTGGAAAGAGGCCTTCAGTAGGGCGAATGTTATTGTTTTCCCCAACTACGTATTGCCGGTATTTACTTTTGGATCATATAACTTATTGTCATTTGAATATAGTCGTACGACCTAAAAATAGACTGTTTAACTGTATTTGCATCCTGCAGGTGATGTATGCTGCATTTGATTCTGGTAACTATTTCGTGATTCCAGGTTCCCCTGCAGTACCATTTCAAGATAGAATTTCAGCCAAAAGTTATGACCAAGATGTGAGAGTCAGTATGGGTTTAAGTCCGAGTGATTTTGTAATTTCTATTGTTGGTAGTCAATTTTCATATGGTGGTTTTTTGATGGAAGAAGCACTTGTCTTACAAGCAGTAGGGTCTCTGTTACAACAGTATCCTTCTGAGAATAGCACACAACTTGAACTCAAAGTGAGAATCTTAGCAGAAAACGTAACTGAGAAGCATAGGATGGCCCTTGAGGTTATTATTTAGCGCTCCTGCTGCCTTTCTTCACTAAATTTGCTTTTCAGAAGTTTTAAAGCTTTAAAATTTGGTCTAATTGCTTGTGCTGTTTGATTATTATAGGCTGTTTCTTTAAATGTTGGCTTTCCAAGGGGTGCAGTGGAACATGTTGCTTCTGAAGATAAGGACAGCCTCCTTGGTATATCTGACCTTGTTATATATGGTTCTTGCCTTAACGAGCAATCCTTCCCGAGTGTGCTAGTCCAAGCTATGTGTCTTGAGAAGCTGGTTATAGCTCCAGACCTTGAAATTATCAGAAAATATGTATGTTCACGGATACATATCATATTCTATCAGGATTGTACTTGTCAGCTCAAATACCAGTTATTGTAGATTTTAAGATGCTAACTGACACATTTATCTTGATGTCTTAGATTGATGATGGGATGAATGCACTTCTTTTTCCAAGTAAGAACATTGGCAAGTTAACACAAGTTCTATTGCAAGCAGTATCAAATGGGAAGATATCTGTTCTGGGGCAAAAAATTGCATCAGCTGGAAAGGTCCATGCCAAGAATCTTATGGCTTCAGAAACCATTGAAGGGTATGCTGTGCTATTGGAAAACGTTATCAAGTTTCCTGCTGAAGTACTAACCCCATTAACTGCTGGGGAGATTCCTGTTGCTTTGAAACAAGAGTGGAAATGGCATCTTTTTGAGGATGTGAAGCACTTGTACCATATGAATGGGACTTTGGCTGGCTACAATATACTCCAGAAACTAGAGGAGAAGTGGCGCAGCAACCAAATGGAGGATCATCACAGGAATGCATCAAAGATTGATGATACGTTCTCTCTTATGGCATGGGAGGAAGAGAGAGCAGATGAGATTGCAAACATTAAAAAGAGATTGGAAGAAGAGGAGGTAAGTACAAAACTACAAATGCAATTGCTTTTAAATTTGACATGCAGTTTACAGTTTTGGAAAGAACACTTGCAAGTAAGTGGATGGATTGATATTATGCAGCTGAAAGAGAGGAGTGAACAGCCTCATGGAACATGGGAGGAAGTGTATAGAAATGTCAAAAGAGTAGAGAGGATGAAGAATGACTTGCATGAAAGAGATGATAAGGAGCTGGAGCGGACAGGTCAGCCACTTTCTATATACGAACCTTTCTTTGGGGAGGGGACTTGGCCCTTTCTGCATAGAAGCTCCCTTTATCGTGGAATTGGTCTGGTAAGTTTTTGTCGTCTCTTTGCGCTTTACCTGAATGGTCGAACTAGGAGTTCATTGAAACCATTTCTGATGTCATAAACGAAAAAAAGAGCAGTAGTTGTAGATTCCAAAATTTTGGACCACTCCTTTCTAAAATGGTATATACCTGATTTCATGACTTGTTACATATGTTCACTTAATATGGAGTGGGAATTTCCAACTTTTGATGAAAACCTAACAGTATTTCTAAATGTTAACTTGGAGATAACTTGCAAACTGTCGCATGTGGCTTGAAGAGCCACTTCAGGAGGGAGAGATCCTCATGATTTCTCAATCTTTGAGGGGATTATTCCAGAATTATAAATCCATTTAGCTCTCAAGCTTCTGTAAATCTAATCCATCTAAACTTTATCCTAAAGTCTGAGAAGAATGATGTATCATAAAAGGGTAATTGATGATACATATATATGGCTAGCCAAATATAATTGACTGTTTCCAAATATTTCAATGACTTACATTGATCAATGAAGTTTACTTTTTTGATTAGTCTTCAAAAGGTCGAAGGCCTGGCGCAGATGACATTGATGCTTCTTCTCGTCTTCCACTCCTGAACAATGGGTACTACAGAGATATTCTTGGTGAATTTGGAGCTTTCTTTGCTCTAGCCAACAGGATTGATCGAATTCATAAAAATTCTTGGATAGGATTTCAGTCGTGGAGAGTGACAGCAAGAAAGGTAGAAGATCAAATTTTATTTGCATTCAAGCCCCCTTAATTTTAATCGACGTGTATGATTGGTAAATCATGAATTTACTTGATGAATGAATCATTGGTTAACCATGTTGTTCATATGCTTTGATCCTTTTAAGAATGCAAAGCAGAGAGGTCTTGCATAATGATTAAGCCAACAATTTATACTGAACAGGCAAACTTGTCGAAAAAGGCTGAAACTGCACTTTTGGAAGCTATTCAAACTCAAAAGCATGGAGATGCCTTCTATTTTTGGGTTCGGATGGACCAAGATGAAAGGAACCTAGCAAGCCAAGATTTCTGGTCCTTCTGTGATGCGATCAATGCTGGGAATTGCAGGTTAACCATTTATACATGCTGCATAGACTGCAATTCCAGTATTACAGATGCTCCAGTTTAAAATGATTTTGTTTGGATTGGACATAACTCATAAGTTTATTCTACTATTATTACTAAACCACAAGACTTTTTTCATTACTTTTCTGTTTATGAATATCAATATTCCAACCAAAAGCAGTTAGCTTCATCAGATAGAATTTCCGATGATGCTGCCAAACTGAACTGAATGCTGTTATGGATGAACTAATCCACTACACAATTACTATCTTGAAGGTCAGCTGTTCTGAAAGCTTTTCAAAGGATGTATGGCGTGCAGCTTGATGATGATTTGCATACCCTGCCACTAATGCCTAATGATGGAGACACTTGGTCTGTGATGCAAAGCTGGGTTTTGCCTACGAGATCATTCCTGGAATTTGTAATGTTCTCAAGGTGCACATTATCTCTTTTGGAATTTAATAGTCAACATAGCAGTATTAAGTGGAAGATGTCACTAGCTAACTGCTGGCGTATACATTTCAAAGCACAAGTACACCAACACTGCTACTAATATTTGCTCAAAATAGCTAAATGCCTGTTATCTTTCTACTAGAGAAAAATGAATCGTACATGTGATAATATTGTTTGAAACAAAGAGTTTTTTCAGTGAACACACTTCACATTATTGTTACTTTTGTTATTATAGGGAGACTTGACTTCTTTTTACATTGTTCTAATTGTAAATTACCATTTCTGTGATATGTATATATGATGATTTTGTAATCATGGACCTTTCCTTGATAAACTTGAGTTTTAGGGATGGAAATATGAAATTAGCAATATTTAGAAAGACTAAAGTGTAATAGGATTCACTGCCACCAACTACTGTTGCCTTTTAAAAACTTGTAAAATTAGAATTTGTATCACAGTGATAAGCTTGCTGTAGAGACTGAAATTAGAGATTAACAATACGCTGAAACGTATAACATTAAAGTACTTCAGAATGTACTTGGTAAAAGATGTGCAGAATTGGTGTGGTGGCAATGAATGTTAACATGAATACTTTCAAATGTTACAGCGTAGCCTGTGATTATCTGGGCAGATATTGGGCGGTCTAAAGAAAACTTTTTCAATTTCAATTGGCATGTGGTCAAAGTAATTCTTGCTATAGTAGCATCATGGTAGGCATCTAAATAGCCTTTTCTTCAATTGATTTGTTATATAGCTGCATTGCTCGTCTTTTATACCCCACCCAATGTGACTGTCTTATAATCTACTCCCTCCGGTCATAATTAGTTGACGTTTGAGACAAGGAATTTACAAAGAAAATAAGCCAAAACTTTTGTCTGAAACGACAAATAAAAGTGACCGGAGGTAGTACAGTTTTAGCTACTTGGTTGCCACTACTGATATGCTGCAATTTTCCAGAATGTTTGTAGATGCTCTGGATGCACAAATGTACGACAAACATCATGAAACAGGGCATTGCATATTGAGTCTTCACAGGGTGCGTCCATCTCTTACTTTATTTAGATGAAACAAATTTCATTTTAATGTTCTTTCAGTTGCAGCGCAGTTCAGCTGTATTCAATGAAATATGCTCATGCGTAGTGTCATGTATAGATCTGAAAATTTCAAAACATAGTGAGAGTTCGAATGGATACTATTATACTTCCACTAGTTTTCTTTATGGCCTTCTCTAATTCTGTCTCGTTGCTCTGTTGATTTGCACAGGACCAACACTGTTACTCCCGTGTTCTTGAGTTGATCGTAAACGTTTGGGCATTCCACAGTTCAAGGAGGATGGTTTATGTAGACCCCGAGACTGGTGCGATGCAGGAGCAACATCTGCTCAACGGCAGGAGAGGTCAGATGTCAATCCAATTGTTCTCCTTCGCCACTCTGAAGAGCATGGACGAGGACCTGGCAGAAGAGTTCGACGAGGATCATCCTGACCGGAGGTGGCTCTGGCCGAAAACCGGCGAAGTGTTCTGGCAAGGCGTGTACGAGCGGGAGCGGAACATGAGGCAGCAGGAGAAGGAGCGGAGGAAGCAGCAGAGCAAAGACAAGATCCAGAGAATCAAGAAGAGAGCTCGACAAAAAACTTTAGGGAGGTATATAAAGCCACCGCCAGAAGACGCTGGTAGCTTGAATGATACTAGGACGGTAGATCGGTAGCACTTAACCACATACTTAGGGCGATGATTCTTTCAGCAGGAAATTTTGTTCATTCTTTGCCTCGACTAATGTCCTAACCGGTCGCAACCTGATGGGTGTGATTGTTTTTGTCCAGTTTTGTCCTGCCCCGCTGATGTTCGAGGCTTTGTAAATTTGCCCATTTGATGGGTGTGATCATCCAGGACATCCGAGTTGCAATCCTAGATTCTGTAGATTTGGCTTTGCGCCGGACCTTGTGTTGATCTCGCATACTTTTTCTTGTCATTCTCTGGACCGAAGATTATCAACTCAATAACGGGAGATTCCACTCAACTGTCCGTGCTAAATTGCAAAGAAAAAATAATTGTATTCTGGCCTTGCTGTATCTATGAGAGAGCCTCTTCGGCAAGAAAGAACAGAACGATCAGCTGCAATAATTGTAAAACAGGAAACGAGCGTATTAACAGCTAGGCTCGCAACGAAAAGGTAATATATATAATCTTTCAACAAAAATACACGACAATTTTCTAACAGCGAAGCAGCAAGGCAAATCACTGACAATACAAATAAACACGAAGTACCAAGATTACATGAATTCTGACACAAGGGCAGTTCAACGACATCAACTACAATAGCACGGAAGACAAAAGCCCGGTACTCCACGCTCTACGAGCTCCTTATTTATATATAGCACACGGGAGAGGGCCATAACAACAAATCCAAGCATCACAAGAACATCTGGTGAAATGTGAAAACACTTGTTTTTCCCGTCCGTCACAGCACAAACTCTCGGAAACAGATCAAAACTGCGAGCCACCAATTTCTTGAAGAGAATCTCACTCCCATGTCATCATGGTAGAAGGGCCATTCTTTGAGTTACCTGCATTCGCATGGTTTCCACCCCGTGAAAGTAAGGCCAGTAGCCCACCACCATGCACTCTTCCTTCAGAAAATCGATCCGAGGTGATCGCCGGTACAGCAGGAGGATGAGCACCACCGAGATGAGACTGGTCGTCGCTGCTTGCCTGCGCGTGAGGATCTCCCTTCACTGGGGTGACTTCCATCTCGTCGAATTTGGCATCAGTTGTGAACTGGAAGGTTGCAGCGCCTAATGTACCACCACGGACACAATGGTCCTGGACTAAAGCACAGTGAGCTGAACAGAGACCAGTCTTGCTCCGAGCAAACTTATCACACTGTGGTGCGCCGACACCGAAGTTCGAGTCAACCTGGCCCCATGAGCAGCGCTTACCTCCACCATGAGCCTTGCAGAAATCGGTGCTCCCCTGCGCACTCTTCGCGCAGCCCTCAAACTTGCACCTCTTGCCACCTCCATGGCGCACGCAGTACTCTGTACGCCCTCTAGCACTCTTGGTGCAACCAGAAATAGCACACCTCTTCCCACCACCATGAGCAACACAGTATTGAGTTCCGCCGTGCACGCTCTTTGGGCACACACCACCACCCTGAAATAAGCATCGCTTGCCTCCACCGTGGCCTTTGCAAAAGAGAGTGCTGCCTTCAGCTCCTTTGTTGCAACCCGAGAATGTGCATCGCTTTCCTCCACCATGCGCCTTGCAGAACTTTGTGCTTCCCTGTGCACCCTTCGTGCATTCTGGAAATTGGCAACGCCTCCCACCCCCATGAGAGATGCAGAAGCCTGAATGGCCTTCTGCGCTCCTGATACAGTTCTCCTTCTGACATCTTTTGCCACCTCCATGCCTGATGCACAAGCCAGATTTGCCACGTGCAGCCCGGGAACAACCATCATGACTGCAGCGGCGACCACCACCATGAGCTATACAGTGGTCTGTGCGCCCTTCGGCACTCTTTGTGCATCCAAGAAATTGGCATCTCCTTCCTCCACCATGGGCCTTGCAATATATGGTCCTTCCTTCAGCACCCTTCTGACAACCAGGTTTTTGGCATCTCCTACCACCGCCATGGGCTATGCAATGCCCCGATGCCCCTCTGGCTCCTTTAACACATCCTGGAAACTGACAGTTTTTAGTGATACTGTTGCGTTGTTGGGGATTAATTGACCCAGAAGTACAGGCAACTGGGCTTTTCATACTTGTTACCAAGGTTGACGATATGACTGGAGAAGACATAGCAGCATCCCCTGTTTTGGGTACCTTCGAAAATGGGAAGGTATATGTTGCTTCAGAGGCATACGAAGATGAAATCACTGACTTCTCGAAAACCCAAGTACAGGGTACAGATCCTTCCCCTATAATAGCTGGTGAACAGTTGGTAACAGGTATCTCCAAGCCACCGTGAATAATCGGTGACACCATATTTGTGTTGGTGACAGCTGATTCAGGTGATCCAGTAGACAAACTCAGCTGAAGATCCAATTTATGAGAGTTTGTCAATGGTGAATTCTCAGCACCAACAGGGGATTTCTTTTGACAATGTACCATATCATTGCCAAGGCAAAGCTCAAAATTCAGGCCAAGATCAGCTGATGACTCCTCATCAGCCTCTTTCAATGAAGATGGAGACATTGCATAAGCTGTGGCAGAACTAACTTTGCTATTGTCAGATGAACTTGGTGAGTGCCCTAAACCCAAAGTAAGTAATGGGTTTCCAGTACCTTCTGGTCCTGCCATAGCACTTCGCTTCCTTTTTAGTGTTTTTGAGCTTGCAATAGAAAAACTGGAATACGTTGAATAGTCAATTGTAGTAGATTTAAGCCCAGAAGTATGCTGAACAGTGCTCCAATGACGGGACGTGTCTATGGAGTTGATACTATCACCAAACCCAAGGCCACATGATGCTTTGTCCATTCCAGTTAACAAACATCAAACGTCAACCAAATAGTAAATGAAAAGAACCAGTTGCCTGACTTCTGTATATCATAACTCTATTATCATCTACTTCGTCAGCAAACTCAGAAGGCCTTGCAACCTCCACTTACGAAACCAGCTATATCATCACGATCCATTTCTCGCCACTTTCTGAGTATGAAATCAGTATGATGAAATTCCAAACTAAGCTTCAGCTTCTACCCAGAAGGTTCCAGTTGCATTCACTCAGGCAAAACAAAAGGCCAATGAACCTGCTAATTAAAAAGTTAAGCCACAGTCAAGAATCTCATCCTGTGCAATGCTTTGAAAATAATGTCTACAGAGGGCCATAACAATAGTGAAGGATCATGACAGTTGAAGAACAAAGGGAAACCAAAATCTATTTAAAAAATTCAGTGGACTTTTGACATAATCAACACTAGTAGATCACATGGTAAATGGTCTTTACAGTTTAATTTGGATTCAATTCAATGTTTGCATATCTTTAAAGCAAATCCTTATGTATGTACAACATTCCGTTACTCAAATATACTGCATTCGTCTGTAAGTGAATCATTTCGGACATTAGTGTCTCCACAATTAACTTTAACCATTAGTGGTCACATGCATATGTTAACAAAAGATTGAAAGTTTCAAATACTATGATTGATGATATTCTTTTATAATGTATACTTCTATATCGGTATCATTTTCATGCATACAATATTATGGACATGCTAATGCTCAAAGTTGGGCTCCATTGGTAGATGCCATCTGGACTGAATTGAATGGTTTCACTTACTTAACAGGTAGCTAAACCTAACAGCTTCGCAATTTTAACCCTGACTATGGGTACCATATCAAGTTATTACTCTTGGCAACTTTAACCGCGACTATGAACACATTTTCTTGTTATTGCAAGCACAAAGAACTGAGATTAGTGTGTCGTTGCATATAACGTGAAACCATGATTAACGATGTGTAGTACCAATGGTCCAATGCAGAAAATTGTAGCTACTCTGGGCAGAAAATAGAAGATAGGAAAGGTGAGTGGTACCAAATAAAGCAAGGTTCTCTCAGTGTAAACTGGCTTTCTTGAATAACAGAAGGAGGAATGCAAGTACCAACAATATCCTGGAAAAAAAAAGCATATTGTGAATATTTCAGTAACAAAACATTACAACTTATATCAAATACTTGTATATAACACTGTTTCGTTATTTGTAAAGTAAATAGGAGGAGGGAATTGGCAAAATCTATGTAACATCGAATATATAAGTCAGGTTATTTGTACCACATGGTATTGTGCAGCATAACTAGTTAGGTATTAGCCACAGGGTAATTAGAAGAACACCAAATTCTTTTCAGATTCCATTAGAACTAATACTAGATAGCCCATCTATCAGTTTTGCAGTCTCCATCGAAACAAATAAATGTCTTCAGTAGGTGTGTGAAGCCACTAAACACTCACTTCTATCAAGTATCAACTATTAAAGGCATTATACCTATTATACTATTCTAAGTGACATTTTCTATCAGCTACTAAAGAGTTTTGTTTTTACCGAAAATATTAAGAGTATTATACTATAATATATTATAAGTGCCATTTAGCACAGCAGACTAACACTGCAAATGATATTCCACTTCCCTCATCAAATGAATAATTAACTATTTGCCACTCTTACGAGTGGTGTCATCAAATCAACGTAAGTAACCCCAAACAAGTAGAAACTGAGACATATCAGATGAATTTGCACATCCTGCAGTGAAGGATTCATAAAAAGGACCTAGAACCATGAGAAAAAAGGACCAAACCATCAAATTTGGTGGCGATATCACTAAATTGCTCACCCTGAACAGAAACCATAAAAGAGGGCAAAAGGAAAAGGTCCGGAGTGAACACAGACCGTCCAAATAAAGGGAACCCATAAAAATTTGGCCCTTTTAAGAGCAAAAAGATCCTTGTAAATACAAAGAAAAGAACAAAAACTTGTACTATTACAAATCGCAAAGGAAATAAATACAACCTACAGAGAAAACACTCGATTTACAAAAGGCACAGGCGAAGAACACCAACCTGTATTTCAAAAAAAGAATCGCCCAGAAAGCTTCGAAACAAACTCTACGAGATCCAAACAAGAACATACACAGATAACAGATTTGAGCAGGGAAAACGACAAAAAAAAACTAACAGCCCCGACCCACCGCTGCATCAAACGGTTAAAAAAAAAGAACTCGGAAAAAAAAATCAACATGAACAGGGAAGAGAGAACAGAGGATTCGATAGCCCCGCGCACCTGGAGGAGCCGAATGGCCGATCCAATCGAAGGCCCTGACCCGGTCGCGAGGGCAGCTAGGGTTTTGAGGCTGCTGTTGTTGCGCGCGCGCGAGAGACCCGCCGCGGCGAGCAGCGCCCACGGCTTTGTAGGAAGAAGCGGAGGAGAGAGAGAGAGAGAGAGAGAGAGAGAGAGAGAGAGAGAGAAGGGAGCGGTGAAAGCGCCGCGGAGAAAAACCGAGAACGCATACGCTGGTTGTTGCTATAAAAGAGATCGAGAGAGGCAGCACGGGGGCACCACAAATCGCTGAGGCCACCCCGCGGGCGTGCACCCAAATGGGACGCGATGGGAAAAAAGAGCCAAAAATATTCATTAAAAATACTATTGTCGTGGTGGTGAATGTGGTCGTGAATGTGAATGTTAGTTTTGCACCTAGCACGACATACTGTCTAAGTACAAATGGTGGTACAGCTTTTTTTTACATCTTCGGTGTTGCTAACAATTTTGGACGGTTCTCATGTTTTATAAGCTAATGTTTTCGCGTTAACATGATGGAAATGATATGTTATTTTGGAGGGAAGTTGCTTATTTTCAATGAAATATGCATCCTTCCAAAAACATAATGAATATTTATTGGTAACAAAATTTATTTCTTGCAACAAAAAGTTTGCAACAATTTTAAGTGCATATGCAATGTTTTGCAGACTTCGAATAGAAAGTTTGGTTATAACACCATCGATGTTTTAGAGTACGTGGATTTTAAATATTAGATGCCTATACTTGTTTTATTAGAGAAAAGGTAATGGAAACAAAATAGAATCTAATCTTTTTAGAAAAATCCACTATAGATACGGGCCGTGTTTAGACGAAATTTTATGGCTGCAACAGTTTCAAAAGTGCTATAGCTTTTAGCGGCTTTTAACAGTTGTAACGGTGGCTAACAAACAAGGCGATGTTGGTTATGAGGAACACAACAATGGAAAAAATATATAGGATAGCTCATTTAGCAAGAATCCATGTGATAACGGAAAAAAGAAATCCATATCTTATATATACCTTATATGTATATATGAAATCTCATTTGACAAGAATGCGCCAATCAAAACGAACACCGAAATCCAAACCAAACCTTGCTTGTCAAAAACATTTGCTAGTGGCACCTGATCTGCACCTCCAGCACGAATCGAAGATTCATTGAACCTGGCCCTTTCAGCACCATCCATCCAAAAGAAGGCCACCATTTATCCGCCCAGGTTCCCGTCCGGGTACACTCCACGGGTGCGCTGAGCGTAGGCGGGCGCAAGTTGGGGGTGCGGCGCCCGGACGGAAACGAGTCGGGTGAGGAGCGTACTATACCCCCGCTTCGATCGCTTCTTCGTCCAACCAACCAACCAACCAACCAAACCACCCCCGCGGCGCTGGGCTCAGAACCGAAGCCGTCGAGCAGCCGCGCGCCGCGTCGTCCCGTACGAACTCGCGTGGTGTGTGGGGTGGCGTGCCCACGCGCGCCCCGTTTGGTGGTGGAGGAAGGGGGGCCCGCGTGTCATATTCCGGCCTCGGGGCGCGACGTCACGCGGGGCGTCAGGGTCCACGTGGGCGGCAGGCGCCCTCGCCTCGCCACCGTCCGTGGTGCGCTGGGCTGGGCGGGGGATGCGGGGTGGGGCCCACCGCCCACGCCCCCCCCAACCCAAAAGCTCGTGGCCTCGTGCTGCCACCTTCCCTTTTTTTTCTTTTTTCTTTTCAATTCTTTTTTTCCCTCCTGCCTGTCTGTGTGCTAAGGCGTGGAAAAAAATTATTTTATGTCTCATCGAATATACGAATATATATTTAAAGTATTAAACATTGTGTAATAACAAAATAAATTATAGATTCCGTCTGAAAACTGCGATACGAATTTATTAAGCCTAATTAATCTATCATTAGTAAATATTTACTATAGCATCACATTGTCAAATCATGGTGTAATTAGGCTTAAAATTTGTCTCGTAATTTACTCGCAATCTATGTAATTGATTTTTTTATTTTAATGTGACAAGGTGAAAATTTTTGTTTTGGGAAGTACTTTTTCTTTCAGCTGAGTTATCACTGCTACTGTACTTGTTTTAATTAATTTTTTAGGGAGGTGTTTTTGGGATTACCAGATGAGATTTACTCGTACAGTCGTAATCCCTCCGTCCAAAAAAGAGACAACTCCTACCTTCCCAATGCATGATTAAAGAAGAGGATAAAGACCAAAATACCCATCATAAATAGCAAATTAGTATTGGTGGATAGGTAGGTAAGGGATATTGAAGGAATAAAATTTTTCAATTTGCGAACCGAGAGTAGATGAGAAGGTAGAAGTTGATTTATTTTGGGACGGATGGAGTACACTCTTATTGCCAGTACTAGTACGAGTAATAAAAACATCAATATGAATGTGAAAAATGCTAAAATGACTTACATTATGAAACGAATAAAGTAGCTCTCAGTTTCAAAATAAACCAACTTTATAAGGAGGTAAAACTAGTAGTAATGGGACTGTTTGGTTGTTTACCACATTTTAGTTATGCCACATCTTAGGTATGTGTTTAAGCTCGCTACGGTAATTATGCCATGCCACGCTTTCATAGCCTTTGGACCTACATGTCATACTTTTAAATTTAAAGCTAAGTTTGCCATACTCGTGGCTAACTATTTCTAAGTCATACTTATGCCACTATGACTCATCTATTCTAAACTTAATTATGGCAAGGTTAGAGATCAACCAAATCTTTCTTTTGTTTTGTGACGTGTACTAGTTTTGATCTGTTTTGGTCGCAGCCACCATGATTATTTAACAGACAAGAATTGAACCATGGACTCGTCCGGACGGCAGGGCGCCGCGTCCGTTGGCTCGGATTGGATGACATGCGCTTACTTTTCGTTTCTTTTTTCTTTATTTTTTATTCACTCGTCTGTCACGACTGCCGTGTCACGCGTAGAGGCCACTCATCGATCCGGTGTGATTTATTGCCAGCATAACACGTTAGTAACATGTTCTTTCTTCTTCCCAGCTTTCTAATCTCAAATCAAATATCTAAATATCAAATCCGAGAATGGAGCATATAACACTGTTCAATTTTGATATAACGTTTTACCATTTATCTTTCTTCGAAAATAAATATGTTAAGTAATTTATTTGGTTGTGACTTGTTTTCTTTAAGCATATTTTCATGTGTTTTCATCAAATTTTTAAATAAGATAGATGGTCTAACTAATATCTTAAAGTCAATATCGTCGTATATTGAAAGAGAGATTCGTCATATTAGGATGTCTCATTCAACCAAAACTTCTTATATTTTGGGACGGAGGGAGTACAAGATTTCCTAGCTGGACAACCTTCACTGTACACGGTGAACAATTCGCACGCGCATATATAAAGACCATAGTTATGCCAAAAGTAGGTACGCGAGTTAGGCCTTATTTAGTTGGGAAAAATTTTTGGGTTTGGTTATCACATCGGATATATGGATACACATTTGAAGTATTAAACATAGTCTAATAACAAAACAAATTATAGATTCCGCTAGAAAACTGCAAGACGAATTTATTAAGGCTGATTAATTCATCATTAGCAAATGTTTACTGTAGCACCACATTGTCAAATCATGGTGCAATTAGACTTAAAAGATTCGTCTCGTAATTTACACGCAAACTGTATAATTGATTTTTTTTCCACATTTAATAGTCCATGCATGTGTCCAAATATTCAATGTGATGGGTGAAAATTTTTGTTTTTGAACTAAACAAGGATATTAGTACGTGCCTTTGTGTTGTTTACCCTTGTGACCAACACCGATGGCTCCCGTTGATCAGCAATCCAGGACCGCCCTTTTCGCCTTGTGTTTCCGCGGCGACCGAACAAATTCTGCTCCTATCTTTGCTCTCCAATTCTAGCGTGAGCTAATCCTTGGCTGATCCGATAAGCTACTGCTACTAGAGCCTCTCCTAGCTGCGAATCCAATCAATCCATCATCAGCCGCTCGATCGCGATAGCATCGTTTCCTTTGGTCGCCCAATCATGTCGCTCGGACGACCCGCGCGATCGATTGAAAAGCCGTCTGATTGTGCTTTTAGATTTGGATTATGTGATGCTATTCGGTCGAATGTGATTCGGTTCACCGTAGAATTGTATCTCTGTGTCAATTACTACGGTTTATATGCATGTGGTAGGTTTTACAAACCATACGCTCTCCTTTCCCTAAAATAAATTTATTTTTGAGTAAAGTCCATCACCGTTCCCTAAACTTGTATCGCCGTGTCATCCCGGTCCCTAAACTTACAAATCGACCGTTCAGGTCCTCAAACTTGTTCGGCCGTGTTATCCCGGTTCCTAAACTTGCAGATCACTCGTTTAGATCCTCCAACTTGTTCAGTTGTGTCACCTCGGTCCCTAAACTTAGATTTGAATATCATCTGGGTCAAATAGGACGGTCTAAAGACTTTATATTTAAAAATAATTCATAACTTTTTCATGTGAACTCTAATGAAGACAAACTTTATATCAAACTTGTAGCCCTCAACGCGATCTACAATTTTGTAGTTTATTTTTTTTATTTTAAATCATTTTTTGTCCCAAAATGTAATTTTCAAATTAAAATTTCAAAATCTATAAACATGCAACAATATTTTGGGACCCTAAACAGTTTTAATTCAAAAACTTTTCAACTACAAAGTTGTAGGTCGCGTCGAGGGCTACAATTTTGATATAAAGTTTGTCTTCATTAGAGTTCACATGAAAAAGTTATGAATTATTTTTTGATATCCCGTTTTTAGACCGTCCTGTTTAGGGACCGGAGTGACACAACTAAACAAGTTCGAGGATCTAAATGAGTGATCTGCAAGTTTAGGGACCGGGATGACACGGTCGAATAAGTTTGAGGACCTAAACGGTCGATTTGCGAGTTTAGAATCCGGGATGACACAGCGGTACAAGTTTAGAGACCGATGATGGATTTTACTCTTTATTTTTCGTACATCTCACGCATAAACAAATATAAAAAAACATATTTATTTTATTAAATCATAATGCAATTATCCCCTGTTTTCTCTACTTCCAATAAATTCATCCTATATTTTTCATAAACACCGATGCGATGATTACTCAAAGATAAACTTATTTTGTTATAAATATAAGAGGGAGTAAAAATAATCTTATTTTGGGATGGAGAGAGTATTGAGGTTTAACAATAGACGTTATCTCTCTCTAGACTAGAGTTTTAAATTTTTTTTTTTATAATTGAGATGCGATTTGTAATTTGTGGTCGCTCGATCTACGGGCTTATAAGTAATTGTATGCAACGTTTTTTAAGATAAAGCCCAAAACATTATCTTAAAAAAGTACATACATGGTTGCTATAAAAGAGAGATACCTCATGGCAAGAGTATGTTAAAAACAAGGGCAAGATATAGGGAAAAAAGACAATGCTTTCTCATATATTTTTTTTTATTTTGATATGTAAATTGAGTTGTTAATGAAGGGTTTTCATTACTGATAGGAACGGGTTGATTTTCATGAAAACTGACCTTGCCAACCTAGGTCCCAAATCTTCACTAGAAATTTTGGTGAAACCGCTCAAATTTCAAGGTACTCTAAATTTGAATTCAAATTTTGGTTTTTAAAATTGGTTTGGAAACTATCAATTTTTGCTTGATTTTCGCGAAAACGGTGCTACCGCCGGTCCCTGGTCATCACTCGCGCTCTGCAGTCTGCAGGACGTTTGTCACTGATTATGCTTTTATCATAATCATAGCCAGCGCTTTCGTGTGCACTATTGTGCCACGAGGGCATGCATGAGCCACACAAACTGTATTTCAAGTGATTTTGTTAGAAAAACTTTTAGGGCGCCACAAGATAAGCAAAAAAAGAAAGGAACAAAATTAAGATTTGTTTCAGTGTTGTACTTGGCGATATCGCAATGAACTCTTTCCACATCGGTACAGTAAATATTTCAGTTTCATTGGTATATATACGCTGAAAGCGATTCATCCGCGACTTCCAAGATCTTTCTTTCTCGCCGTGCATGTACTAGTATTAGTAATTCTTTAATTCTTTTGAACGTCCAAATCAGATGAGCCAACACGACAGGTTAAAAAAAAATATTAAGGATTGACGTGGACAAATTCGGAGCAAAAAGTGAGCGGCGTCGGGTTCTTGCTGGAGCATATTCTTCTTCGATGCCTCATCTCTTGGAAGTTCGAAACAAAACAGATATATCATGTTTCAACTGGAATTATTTTTAGTTTTTTCAGGGGATTGGAAATTATTCTTAAATTTCAACTTTAATATTCTTAAAATAAACCCTCTTCTAAGTTATTTAATTCAAAGATTATTTGTTAAGCAATTAACTTTTTTTTCCTTGTTAAGATTCTTAGTCTAAGTTTAAGGACTAGACCTATATTTTACTCTCTTTTCTTAACATTAGACCAATATCAACAACTCACACGTATGATAATTGTTTTCTTGTGGTGAAGCAAGTACTGTTCTAACCTGAAAGTTTTTTTTAAAAAAAAGGCTTCCCTGTAAATTCTTGCCATTACGAAACTAAAAATTAGTATGGTTTATATAAACATAAAAATTTAAGTAGATTAATCCAAAAATATAAAACAAGCAAAAAGTTGCACTTCATTTGTACGAGAGTTGCAGTTTTTTATATCGTTCAAGTTTGGTACATAACCTGTGCAAGTATAGGTGACTAACCTGACGGATAAGAAAAAATCAGGCAACTGATAAATCGTAAAACAACATTTTATTTGACCAATGGAAACACTCTTGAAATAACTTATCCGAGAGTCCTGTGTGATTTACGCCCTAAGATATGTACATATAACTAATATATGAATTTATACTGTTTAAATTTCTAGGAACTAGATCAATAATACTGCTCGCTATAAAAAAAAGACACGTAATTTCAAACCAATCAAATAGGGGCAGGTATTTCCCGACCGCCCGCCCGACCCAAGACTTGCGGAAGAAATATGGGAGAAAAAATGGGGTACCTGATACTGTACGAGTTCGAATTCGAATTTGTTAGAAAAATATGAGTTAGGATACGGGAAGACGTGTATCCACCCGTTTGTCTTGTATTATAAAATATGTATGAAATTTATTATAAATCCACCTAAAAACATGATAAAAGATTGGTTAATCATTATTTTACGTGCTCACATGTAATATTGTATAATTTTTTTCTTGATGCATCTCTTTTAATACTTTAATCATCTTATTATATTTAATATCTATGAATTAGAGATACAAATTGATATCCGTTCCCGAATCCAATTCGAAGAAAATAATACGGGATAGGATATAGGATGAGTGATATGTTATTCGGTACTGCCTGTACCCGGTTCTGAATTTAAAAGACAATATGGGTTATGATATGTGAATGTCATAATTCAATCGTACTTGCCCGTTTTCACCCCTAGCTACTAATACAATAGTTAGTTATCGATACGTACTGCATCCTCTCTCATTCACTTTTAGCACGAATTTAATATGGCAGCTTTTATAACATGTTTGTATTATCTAATTGTACTCGCTCTTGACTAAATTGAGAGTTTAAAGCTAAATAAGTTGATATAGTGTTCAAGGTTACTATTTTCCTCCGCTCACATGGGTCTTTTTCCCCCTATCATTTAGTATTATTATGTTGCGCGATACAAAGAATCTTCCTCAAGCTGGACATGTCGATGATGATGGGGATCACTTTATGTGAAAAACAGCCATGAAGGCCTTGTCGAGTTCTTTTTTTTCCCTTTTCTGTTTTTTTTTACCTCTAGCTTGTCTCATACTCTTTTTTCAAGTAAAATAAAAAACAGAAAACAGGATGAGACATGGCAGGAGTTGGAGTCTACCATAGAGTGAAAAGCATTGGACAAAGCATGGGCGTAGCGTGGACGAGTCCAAACATATTATTTTTACTAGAAAAAATACATGCGCGTTGCAACAGGTAAATTCTATTTTAATATTATTATTGTTATATGGTTTAGTTAAGATAAAATTCACTGTGCGAGTTTGCTTGGATATATATATTTTTAGAAAATAATGAGCTGCAGTTAGAAGTCCGATCGTCTCAAGTTAGCATGCGAGCTTTTTTAAACAGATTTCTTATATGATTCCTTCTGTATTACTAGAGGTGAACAATCTTAAAAACCGACTAAAATACGGATATGTATTTCCAAAAGCAAACGAAGTTAAAAACTGACTCATACACGGATGACGTACCAAAACACCGACAAAAACATATTCATTTTTTATAATAGTAGAGATGCATGGTCCATGGAACTCGTTGTTTCTTTTGTTTTCTGGAATCATAACACGGGAGAAAAAAGAGTGAGGACTGTTTGAAGCGCGTGATTTTTTAAAATACAGATAGTAGAAATAGTAATATGATGTCATGTCTCACTAAATTCCATAGTAGGCTGCAAAATTTGTTGTTTGGTAGCACTATAGGAGAATTCTGAGAGACAAGGGGAGAAAACATAAGATCTTGCCTCTTGGTAAATTTCTTCCAAAATTCCTAGGAATTCCAAACGATTTTATGGGCCTCATTCCTTTGTTCCAAACAATCATATAGGAATTGTTTCCAAAGGATTTCAATACTTCAAAGTCTTCCTTTTTCCTTTGTTGCAAAGGAGCCCTGAAGTTAGATTATTTTTATCACTCATGGTCCATAGATATTTGACATCTATGATAAGTTTCCGGCAACCTTTTGAGACTTCAACCATCCATAACTTCTCGAATGCATCATTCGGTATATTTTAGTAATAAAAAAGGTATGCATAAATTTGACGATTGATCTTGTATTAGAATAATCTTATAAAATATAATTACTTTATACTACTTTTAAAGGCAAATTTACTCATTCTTTCTAACCATTGAGAAATTATTGATGTATAAAGTTTTAAGAATTTAACTAAATCTTGTCCTAAACATAAAAAATTATCGTCAAATGGAGTAAAAAGCTGTGGATCCATAATGTACAGTGCACTATATTAGTACTCCATCCGTCCCAAAAATAAGTGCAGTTTTGCGTTCATGTCCAACGTTTTACCTTTCATCTTATTTGAAATTTTTTTATGATTACTATTTTTATTTTTATTAGGGTGAATAGCTAATGCGGTCCTGAAGACTTCAGGCTCAGTTTAGTCCTTAAGATTTTTAAATAATCCAAACAAGTTATTCAAATTAATCATTTGGGTTAATATAGTCCTTGGACCCACAAAAAGTGCCACGTGAGCACGCCAAGTCATCCTCGCATGAAGAGGTATGAATGAAATGGACCATTCTACCTTTATATACCATATATAAAAGAAAGATAAAATCAGATAGATGTTTCACATGTGTATGATCGTTTTAGAATTGTCACTTATGATTGCTGTAGCCAAGCATTGATCGTGTAATTCCTTTGTCGGCCACCCATCCATAACAATGCTAGGCTTAGGCTGGCCTATTATTTTTTTTGTTTGTGTCTTTTCTTTCTTTTCTATATGGTATATAAGGGTAGAATGGTCATTTTATTCATACCGCTGCATGCGAGGATGACTTAGCGTGCTCACGTGGCACTTTTTTTTGGGTCCAAGGACTATATTAACCCAAATGATTAATTTGGAGGACTCGTTTGGACGATTTGAAACATCGAGGACTAAACTGAGCCCGAAGCGAAACTTTAGGGACCATATTGACTATTCACCCTTTTTATTAGATGATAAAACATAAATAATATTTTATGTATGATTATTTTAAAAAAAATTATAAAATTTTCAAATAAGACAAACGGTCAAACGTTGGACCCGGATACCTATGGCTGCATTTATTTTGGGACAGAGGTAGTAGTACTTAGACTGAGTTCGGTACTAACATTTCCCAACCTTTACTACTTCGTTTTCCGCACACACGTTTCCGAATTTTAAAATGTGTTTTTTAAAAAAATTTCTATAAAAAGTTGTTTTAAAAATCATATTAATCCATTTTCACATTTTTTAAGCTAATACTTAATTGCTTATGTACTAATAAGTTGCTATGTTTTACGTGTATGGAGGATTAGTTTCCAACTTGTAGGGCTTGTTCAGATTGATGATATTTTCAACCATACCATTATTTGGTAAAATTGACAATTATGTGGCTACGTTTAGTTTGTTACCAAATATTGGCTATGTGTATAGAATTTTGGCAATATTATTAAACCAATCCTATTAAAATTTTGGCAATGATGCCAATTTGCCAAAATTTTGGCATTGTGGGCCTGTTCAGATTGTAGTCAAAATAAACCAACGCCAAAATTTTGGGAAGATAACAATATTGCTAAAAATTTTGACAGGATTTGTTATGTATTTACCAAATTTGGCAATAAACTAAACGTAGATTTTTTTTGGCAACTTTACAGAAAAAAAGGTATGGTTGAAAATAGCATCAATCTGAACAGCCCCTTTGCTAAGGTTTATTTTGACATCAATCTGAACAGACCCGTAGTATCGAACATAGCCTAAGGAATATGCTAAAATTCCATTTGGCATGCATGTCTATTGGCATTACTAGAACACTTTAACTATTTCAGTTTTGCTCACCCAATCTCCAAGGAATATGCTTAGGATATCTCTTAGTGTGGATTAGAGTCAGGCCAAAGCCGAAAGCTGTAGCGGCCAGAGGAGAGACCCACCCCAGAACAACCACAACCCACGCACAAACAATGCAGATGAGCCGTGTGGCATCTGCATTTGTGTAAAGTGGCATGCTACTTTATATATGCTGAGTTATCGTTTGAGGAAATATGCAAGAAAATAATAACCCCTTTCATTGGCAATTCTGTAGGCCAAAAAGCTCCTGATCTTGTCGTGTTGGAAAGTATTTTGGATATAATATTTTGATAGTATGTGTGTCAAGGTCTTAGTTTTGTCAAAAGATAGCAAGATGGCAACAGAGAAGGAAAAAAAAAACTGGCTGATCTGATCTTTGGCTGTAAATGTGCAGATTTCCATGTTAGCTTTCTGTACATGTACTGTAGATGTTGCTGTTGATACACATGGTGCCTGTCTGCCTGCTGCTGCCCTGTCTACTCCTTTCTCTGATCCCGGACAAGAAAAATACTGCTTACTGTTTCATATACTTTCAGTTACCTTTATCCATTGGTGAATTTTCTCATGAGCGAGAGAGCCAGAGAGTGATGGCTCTGCTACTCATCACCATGTCGGAAGCAAGGTTCACAATTCCGTTCTGGGGTTAAAATGCGAGCCCAGCGACTGGACTACCGAGATGTCAAATTTCGTGAATTCTGAATGAACTCCGCCAAATTTCATTCAAAATTCGATAGAAAAAAAAACAAGCAGTTTAAGAGAGCTTCGAAATTTGTACGACGAAATTCTAATGAAATTGGGAACCTGATTGGAACCGGTGAAAGAGCAACTGATATCATAAGGCTATGTGCTTATGTTGGTTGGATATTGTGCTGTCAGCATCACTACCACTATTTCTTGTGCCATCAACTCGTATTTCCATCACTCTGGCCTGAATATTGCATGGTTACATTCCATCGAACGCTGGTTAGGTACTACTCCCTCCGTCCCAAAAAATTAAATCTGGAACTAGATGTGATATATTTTATTACAATGAATCTAAACAAATGTTAGATTCGTAGTACTGTGAAACATCAGTACTAGATTGGTTTTTTATATGACGAAGGGATTACTACGTACTACTACTAACGATTACTCCTACTGAAAATCTCGGTAGCTAGGCTCGGATTAGCAAGCAAACCAGAGCGCAATTTGACCAATCAATCTCTCCCTCTTTTTTTTTCTTTTCATCGCAAAACTCCAACTCTCCAAGGCGGAGATCACAATTTCACAAGTGGTTTGCATCAAAAGGGAGGCCAATGTGTTGCGAAGGTGGCCGTCCCTGTCAAGGCGATCTTGTGTTCGTGAGGTTGGCAGGGCTAGTGATGTGTGTTCGTCGCTTCTATTCCATCATTTTCTCCGAGGATAGAAAGAAAGGATGGATGGATATGTGGAGATCGTAGATAGATCAACAGTGATATTTTCTTTCCCCGCGGTTATGTGGTCGATCGTGGTCGCCCTCTGCAATATTCTCCCCGTTCTTTCAGGAAGTTCAGGTTCATGCATGATGCATGGGAGTATGATGGCCTTTGGGCTCGTGATAGGGTCGCTAACTGGTAGTAGTAACTCATTGGTAGGATCCAGTTGGTGGAATTCTGTAGCACCAATAGACACATATCTGTCTCGAGGATGAAGAAAAAGGGCACATATCTACTGATCTCGACGTCTGATAAACTTTAGAAGATCCCTCCGCTGACTGATAAAATATATATAATAATCCAGCACTTAATTAGACATCACTTAATATTATTCATAATATTATGTGGTATATAATTGAGTACTAAGTTATTATATTTTAAGATGAAGGTACTACAGTATGTTATCGTAAAAAGAAATCAGAGAAAATGGTGCATACGCTTGCGGGAAAAGACGTACTTCTTGTATGGTCAATGACTTGTATACGTGTTAGTATTAATTAGCTGGGAACGAGAAAATGCATGCACGCGATGCAATTTTGTGGCGTCGCGTGCAGTGGAACTGGAACGAGCCAACGACGACGCGTTCGCGAGACTAGCTAGCCAAAGCACACTTCTCTTTGAGCTCCTTGAATGAATATTTTAAGAAAATCATATAGTTCGGTGACTTTTCTCATGCAAACGTTGCAACTTGATAGCACATTCGTTGAATCATGCTGTTCTAATCCTAGGCAAGTACGGAGCAAGGACAAGTGACTCACTCAATGGGGGTCATTTACTTAATCAAAAGATGATTAGTGATTCTCTGGGAAATCAGAGTGAAACGATCTCATCTAAGATCTACTGAGTATCTAACAAGTGGCCGTTCTATACATGCTTTGTACGACTAAATAACAGGTCAGCTGTACGCTCTTAAACATGGCTTAATTCGCGGAGTTGCGTGGCAGCTTTCACGGAGCATCTATACCCAATATCTAATTTGCCATGCTTGGTTGTGATTGTGTTGTTTATACAGAAAAAACATGAATTATTAAATAAGCAGCAGTGCTCCAGATGAACTTCTCCCCTGATCTGGACAGACATTGGACGGACAGCCTTTGTTATACAGTGTGGTAGCGCTCCATTTGCAGATATTTTATGGCATATAAGTTGGTGGAACAGCGTCCCAAATCAAAGGTGGTGTGCCAAAGTCTGGAACAGTTTAACAGCTGGCCACATATTCCATTTTTCTACTTAGTCTCGATTGTATCAATGGTTATGTGGCCCAGTGTTGACTACAAACATAGAGCTAGCCATGAATAAATTATTCCATTCTCCAAAAGAGTGAGCCGTCAAGAGTCAAGACTCAACAGACAAAATCGAAATTCCAATAGCACAAAAGTATGTGGCAATAGCCTATGATAAAAAGAAAAATCTAGCGATAGTGTATATAGTCAGCGACAGGTTACCTTTTTTTTTTCCCAGAGAAACATCAGAGAAAATAGAAGGCACAATACATCAAAGAATTGTCTGTTTGAACTTTGCATAAAGAGCGGAGATAAGAATCCCTTGAAACTCGAAGAACTATACATTTTACAGGGAACAATCATACATAAGTTCTCAATCATGACTTCGCCTTCGCCTTGTGCGTGATCCTAGTTTTAACGCCTCCTGTATTGAAAAATCAGCAACGTGAGCATTCATCAAGCAAAAGTTTTTCGAATCTAATGTCAGTTTGAATCAATAGCAACTAAGAACGAATTGCATCCTTCTTTTAAGTTTCAATGGAAACATGATAGATCGCCAGCATTAGCTAAACAAAAAACAGCAATGGCACCGGATTCCAATTGACCTACATGATTGAGTGTAGAACTCACAGAACCACTACAATTGACCTATTCCAATTTCTCAATAACCAAGCGAATGATATTATCTAGCTAGCGCTCATGAAGGATGAGATACATACCTTCAGCTTCCTCAAACTCAACTTCTTTAATCACTTCAGCAGCAGCATGGTATTCAAACCTACAGAGAGAAGAACCTGACAAATTAGACTATCATAGGCTGTCAACAAAATGCAGTAAATGTCTAAAGGCATCTGAGGTGCTAGATCAGAAGACTGAACCCAACGACACTAACCAATGCTGAGAGGTTCAGTAGAAAGTAGCAACTAATCACGAATAACGTTATCTTTAGAAAGAAAAGTTACAGTTGGAATTTGCTCTCATAAAGTAGATGCTAATAGGAAAATAGATATAAATAGCAGTTCTAACTTCCAAGTGTTTTTGGGATTTAATATCTCATACGTTTGCATTTCCCAGAAAAATTAGCTACATGTGAGATGTTGTTCAGAGTACATCCTATGGTTAATAGTATGGGATACCAAAGCTTCATCACAAAGACTGTAGCCATATACCTGTTAGAAGAAGCCACTTGAGGCTGATATTCAGAATTGCTCTTAATAGCCTTAATTATAACATCTACTATTTCCTTCTTTCTAGTGCTGGCCATTAAACAATCATACTCAGTTGGCACGATGATTGCAAAGAAGTTATCACTGAGCTTGCTTATACATAGCTTATCGACAGCCGCGAGCGCTATCCTCCTCTTCAATATATCAGCATCAGGATCAACAAGGTAGAGAGCAAAATCTGTGATCACAAGGATGCGCCTTTTCATCTTTCCTGATTGAGTGAACTTCAATACCTTATCTGCAAACAGAACTTTGTTGTCCCCTGCAATGTATCAAGGGTTATGACCGGCTTTAGAAATCCGGTGATGCTAAATACAAAAAGAACATGATAAAGTGAGAATATCATATGCTGTGCATAGAACAACATATTTAGCAGCAGGAACCAACAATTGCCATGCCGCGAACAATTTCCTCTGCTTGGAGAAGATTCTTCACGCTACAATAGGCTCTTGAACATCTATGATTAGAAACTAGTTCAGCATTCACGCACACGGATGATTTAAAACGCCTTTAGCAGCTAGGTTGCATCAAATCAGGTTGTCAACCCATTATTGGGCAGTATTAGCCAATTCTATATGTCACTCAAGAGAGTAAAAAATCAGAGAGAAACTGCACAGGAGCTCTAATCTCTGCATGATTCAGCACATCAAATCGCACAATCAATCACTTTGCTACGGGGGGCTTAACTTGTATATGGAGCTATCAATCGAATCAACACCTAATAGCTGATTGACAATTCATCACGACATATTTATTATCCAAACTACCACTGCCACATCGTAGGGGAGGAAAAAATCACACCTCCGCCACGGACCAGATCCAAGCAACTGAACCACCGCAACATGCACGATCCGAACCTACCAACCTAAGATCGCACCCCGCAGACCACAGCATACCAATTTCCGACCAAAGAAACGGGAGGGGCGGGGGGGCACCTTGCTTGGAGAGGATCTTGGTGAGGCACGGGTCGTTGGGGACGCCGATGTAGTCGCCCTTGCAGTCGCGGTACACCGCCGAGCGGCGCCGCACCCTTGACGCCATGAGGAGCCCCGCCGCGGGGGCCGCCGACACGTCCTCCCCCGCGCCACCGTTCGCCGCTGCCGCGGCCGCCGCCGGCAGGGGCGGGGCGGCGGCGGCGGCGGGCTCGGGGTCCACCTGGATCCGCCTGAGCGGTCGGAACCGGTCCATCTCTACGGATCGGAGTCGGAGGAGGGGGAGGAATGAGGTGGGAGTCGCGAAGAAAGGAGGTAAACGGAGAGAGCGGTCGCCTGGTTGGGCCGTCGGGTTAACGCGGTTAGGCCTTTGGCCCGAACTTGCAGTCGTGGCTTTGGGCCTTTAATACTAGCATCTATGTTAGTTGGCCTGTTTGTTTCGTTAAGAGTTTTTCTTTTCCATAATTATTCCGAGATAGAGAGGTTGGTCCCCATCGGTTGCCCACTTCTTATTATAAGCCATAACGGCTTATTAACGATTAAAAAATGATATATGAGTAAAACTTTTGTATGTATATTCTTAGTGATTGAAAACCCAAAGTTGAAAAAAAAACTATGTTGAGAAAACATTAAAATCAAATTCAAAATCAAGTTTTAAAATTCAAATTTTAGCTTTGGTTTATAAGCTATAGGGCAACCGATGAGGCCCGTTTTCTCTACGTTTTGCCGCTCGTGTATTGCAACGGACCCATATGAGAATAAGTACCGGGGGATCTAACCTTTTTCTAGTATTCTTTTTAACCAACCGTTTAATTTTTTTTTCTGATTTTCTTAAGGATGGGTAGTTATACGTGCAACGTGACAAGGAGGAAAGAATACGACTACATTTTTATGGTAGTAGAAATAATGAAATGTATTTCGGCCTTTACTTAAAAGAAGGTTATAACCAATTATAATGTGGCTTTTTTTTTGCGGGGACAATTATAATGTAGCTTGTAGTTCAACTGATATGGAGTATTGTATTACATATCACGGTTTGATAGATAACAAGAAAATTAATTGGAACACACAAAAACACGCTATCTATAGCTAAAAATCTACAGGTTACATGTAATCCTCGTCCTCATCAAACCTATACAAAAGTCCTCACAATCAACACTTTGATCGTTCAGTTGGTTGAAACTTGCACACATCATCGCTAACAATATCGTGCTAAAGTTGAAGGTATCATCCAAATTAGACTACACATTGATCGCTCGCTCACTCAAATGAAGTTGCAGAACTTGTGGACAGTTGATGGTTACTATATCAACCAGGGATTCAACAGATCAGGTGCGGTTATAGCTATAACTGCAACTTAAGAACTGCATGCAATTTCAGCCGTCCATTTCTGTGATCAATGGCTCAGATCTAGCGATACAGTGACTGCACCAACAGTATTCTGTGCTACAGTGTTTCTGCTACAGTAGGATGAACAGTGCGCCTCGCTGATCTAGACCGTTCCATCTGCATCCGTTGATGAAAACTGGTACTGCCTAAATTGCAGTCCTAGTAGCGACTGCAGCTGATCCGGATTCATCAAGGAGCTATGAGTCGGTGTAGGAAATCCATAAACATCCATTGTACGGAGAAGGTTCTCCATAACAAACACCACATGAAGGATGCGACATAATTCACCGACGCTACTTGTCTGAAACCGAAATAAATTCATAAGTATCTTATCACATAGAACTTCATTGATTATATTTCAACGTAGTTAACCACTAAATGTAGTTAGAAAAACTTGAATAAGAGTATGTTCAATGGAGGTTTAGTTCCAGATCTACTTAATAAGATAGCAAAACTAGCCGAAATATTCTTATGCGGAACTAGGTTTATACCGCTCTATATCTAAATTTAGCTCTTATAGTTAAATTTAAAGGTTGATTTCCATTAAAAAAAAGTTGAATCCTGCTAAACAGACTAAGTAATAGTATGCCGCTTTATGTGTCCATGGTATGGAATTAGTGCAGTTCGTGTGTCCTTGAAAACCACTATTGTGTGGTAGATCCTCAAAAATCTTTTTCCATTTGGTTGCCTTTGCCTGTGATCGCACCAAAGCGGTTAAGCGGCATGCTGCTGACCGAGCTAATTCAGAAAAAATAAATTGATCCAGGATGCGTCGTGCGCGACTTTTCTGTGACCTGAGCCGTTGTGTTTGGTGCTGCCTGCCAACCACACGTAAAGGGCAGTTCTTGCGCAGTTGGGCCGGCAACCGACCGGACCAGGACGCGTCAACTACCGCAACGGATACCAACGAACCTAGCCGACCTCGTCGTCCGGGCCGTGAGCCGCCACGTGGCGCGCCCTCGCTGCCTCCCAGGCTCCCACCGTGTGCTCTCGGCGGCGGCGGCGGCGGCCTGATCGTGCCGCGAGCAAGAAAAGTGGCGCCGTGACAAGCAACGAAAATGTCACCAAAGAGAAAACTAAATATATTTGCTTCACTAGATAATCTACTCCAGACTCTAGTTCCATAGTCCGATAGTTTTAGGGTGTAGCTATATTAATGGCGCCATATTTTTCATCAAAAAATAGTCGGTATGTATTTATATTTAAGTCCTTAAATTACATATATAATTTTAGTGTATTTGTAATGTAACTCTCAAAATTACATATGTAAGTCCTAAAATTACATATTAATTACATATGTAAGTGAGGTGTAATTTGTGTGTAAGTGGCTTAAAAAATTGATTATAGCATGTGTCGACATAATTTTAGCTAACCCGATCCGGTGTCGTGCTTGATTCATATCATGTAAACTATCACGGCACTTGATTCATATCATGTAAACTATCACGGCACGAATCTTTGTGGGGATCGAGTGATCTAGAAATCGACTATAACGAAGCAAAAAAGGTGGCGACAGTAGTTTAGCAAAACCGTAGTTTTATTTCTCTCCCATTATTTCTGGGAGGAGAACGTTGACAGATTTGATTGGTTTTTTTTTTTTTTTTTGCGTGGAGGCATGGATTAAATTAAATACCTTAAATCAAACCGGTCAATGGTACAGAGTTCAGACTTCAGAGTTGGTCGTCAGCGCGAGAAACGGTCAGTGCCGTGCCACACAGAGTCAGTGTACAGCATCGTTTTCTACTTGTATCAGCGGCTAAAAGGAGGGTCGAGAGGAGGTTGCACCAGCCGAAAGTACAGAGCCGTTAGTTAGAGAGCACACACTTACCCCGTTCGTGGCGGCATTGGAGACGTGCCAAGCGACCGAGCACCTGACGGTGACGGCTACGTTATCCACCATCACGTACAGTTGTGGAAGCAACAGCGTAGAGCAACCTGTCGCAAGTCTCAAAACAGCCTGAACCTGAATACTCAAGTGTTAGTGTGTTGTGTATAGTGGTTAGTGGTTAGAGCCCGTTGGATGCATGATCGGACGGCTCACACCCCATGCAATTTCTGTATGTGAAACCTACCTAGAACGCCTATTCGGGAAACTCTTCTCATCACGGTAAATTCAGCAAGTTCAGCCAACATTTGAGCATTTGGGCCAGTGACAGCACACCATTCGCCTGCGTGCTAGTATTAGCCAGTCAATGTACAGCGATGACCAAAAAAAGAAAGAAACGGGAGATATTTTTTCTTTTTAGCAACTGCTGTGCTGCTTAAAAATGGGGCTGTGAAAAACCTCTCGCGGTTAGAAGCCGCACGCACGATTCAGGAAGGAAACGGCCGCGTTTGCTTTGCTGCTCCCCATAACTCCCTGCAGTTTAAGCCCCTCCAAAACGGCGCTTTCCTGCTCCTTTTTCTTCTTGTTTCTTCTCCTTCTCCTCGTCGGCATCTTTAGTCATCGTCCTCCTTTTGCTTTGGAGACTCCTCCCCCTTTCCTTGTTGTCTCTCTTGCGGGATCTCTACGTCAGAGCTCTCGCACCTCTCTCTGAAGCTTTTCTTCTCTGGCCGATCCTTGAAGCAAGACGCCGGTCCATGGTCGGATAAGGATTTCAGACTGCTGCCCTGGTGCCGCGATCCTACAAGCTTGTGTGAGTTATCTTTCAGTGACATCTTTCATGTGCATGTTTTTTTTAAAAAAAATCTTCTTGTTTATATTTCATCTTTTGGTTTCTTGTTTCCTGTAGTATGTTTTTGTGTTTGATGGATTGAATAGTTTTTTTAGTTGATTTCGTTGTATTCTTTGGTGTTTGATTATGTTCCGTTCAGATGAAAAGTACTGAATTGCGCAGTGTCGATGAAGTTTTGTTTTGCTGATTCGATGCTTCTCGGTTCATACCAAAATGTTCCTAAAATGGATGGAGGCTGGAAGAAACAGATGGAAACAACAACTGTAAAATGTTCAGAAATGTATAAAATTTACTTCCTGCATTTATTACCTTATATTTTTGGTGTCATCATCAAATCACGATCAAGTTCGTGTTCATACGCAGATCAAAGCACTTTGGATGAAAATTTCGCACGTTTGACATCAGTTTCTTCCCTTTTTTTTAATCCTTGTCAGGAAAGGGATTCAGTCCGTGCCATCCAAAGAAACAGAGGAGGAAGAAGCAATTCATTTGATCCGTCGTCGTATCGGCAGGCAAGGCTGATCACCGATCGGGATGGAGCAGCTCCGGCAGCTCGGCGAGGCGGTGGGCAGCATCAACGCGCTCATGGCGTTCGAGGCCGACCTCCGCATCAACCCGCGGCAGTGCCGCCTCCTCGCCGACGCCTGCGCGCGCGCGCTCGCCGCCGTCACGGGGCAGGTTCGCGCCCAGCTCCGCTTCGACGAGCGCGGCGCCAAGTGGCGCGCCCTCGAGGCGCCGCTCCGCGAGCTCCACCGCGCCTTCCGCGACGCCGAGGCGTACGTCAGGCAGTGCCTGGACCCCCGCGGCAGCTGGTGGGCGCGCGCCGCGGCCATGGCGCACGGCACCGAGTGCGTGGAGCAGCACCTCCACAATGTCCTGTGGTGCGTCGCCGTCGCGCTCGAGGCCATCGACGCCGCCAGCGAGATCGCCGGCTCCGACCCGGACGAGCTCGCCAGGGGGCGGCTGGTGCTCGCCAGGAAGTACGACAGGGACATGCTCGATCCCAAGCTGTTCGAGAAAGCGTTCGGCAAGTTATATCTGGTCTCCCAGGAGCTCGTTGCAAGGATGGACATGGCGTGGAAGGAGGACAGGTGGGTGATGTCGCAAATGTTCGACGAAATGAAAGGCCCTGCGGCGTCGAAACCTCTGAGCAAAAACGAGCACCGCCTCGCCGAGCTCCTCGCCGCGGCGAGGGGGAAGCTGCACCCGGCATCTGTCCTTCTTGGCAGCGACTACAGCGTCCGGAGGCGGCTCGGCGGCCGGCTCAAGGAGGTGCATTGGATGGGGGAGAGCTTTGCGATGAAGCATTTCATCGGGGACACCGATGCCGAGGTCGCGCTCCTGTCGTCGGTGGCGCACCCGAACGTCGCGCACGCCGCGTACTGCTTCCACGACGAGGAGAAGAAAGAGTACTTCGTGGTCATGGACCAGCTCATGGCCAAGGACCTCGGGAGCTACGTCAAGGAGGTGAGCTGCCCGCGGCGGCGGATCCCGTTCCCGCTCGTCGTCGCCGTCGACATCATGCTGCAGATCGCGCGCGGGATGGAGTACCTGCACGCCAAGAAGATAAACCACGGCGAGCTGAACCCTTCCAACGTGCTCGTCAAGCCGCGCCAACCCGATGGCGGCTACGTGCATGTCAAGGTCGCTGGCTATGGGCAGCCAGGCATCACAGCCGGCGGCGCAAAAGCTTCTGCCAATGGCAACGCCAACGGCAACGACAACTCCTGCATCTGGTACGCGCCGGAGGTGCTCAAGTCCGACGGCGCCGCGGACGCCGCGGCGTCCGCGGCGAGGTGCACCGAGAAGGCCGACGTGTACAGCTTCGCCATGATCTGCTTCGAGCTGCTGACCGGCAAGGTGCCGTTCGAGGACAACCACCTGCAGGGCGACAAGACGAGCAAGAACATCTGCGCCGGCGAGCGGCCGCTGTTCCCGTTCCAGGCGCCCAAGTACCTCACCGCGCTGACGAAGCGGTGCTGGCACGCCGACCCGGCGCAGCGGCCGGCGTTCGCCTCCATCTGCCGCGTCCTCCGGTACGTCAAGCGGTTCCTGATCCTGAACCCGGAGCAGCAGCAGGGCCAGACCGACGACGCGCCCACGCCGGCCGTCGACTACCTCGACATCGAGGCGCAGCTGCTGAAGAAGCTCCCGGCGTGGCAGCGTGGCGGCGAGGCGCCGCGCGTCGCCGACGTGCCGTTCCAGATGTTCGCGTACAGGGTCATGGAGAGGGAGAAGGCCGCCGGGGCCGTGCACGTCGCCAAGGAGAGGGCCTCGGATTCGGGCAGCGACGGGAACTCGCTGTACGGCGACGAGAACGGGTTCGATGCAATGTCGCCGGAGCACACCTTCTCCGCCGTGTCGAACGGCTCCCTGCGATCGCGGCCGGCCAGCAGCGACGGCAAGTTGCCGACGGCCAAGAAGGCGGACGGCAAGGCGCCCAGGCAAGCAGGTATTTATCCTACCACATTTTTTTAAATCTCATTACATGAAATGAACTGCAAATAGAATTCATTGGAACGTATGATTTTCAGCTGAAAATCCATAAAATTTATACAGTTTTCCTGTAGAACATCAAATGGAATGCATGCATTGTTTGGTAGATGGCGTATGATGGATGGCCGTACCCAAAAAGTGATTCGGATAATCTGATTTATGGTACAGCCGTTCCGATGTTTCTTGCACACCAACATCTACATATCTGATTTGCCATTTTGCCATCGTTGGGGTAGCTATCACCGTACCAGAAAGCAACCCACTTTGCAAGAACCTTTAGATCATTCACAATTTCACATCATTTCGCATCGATATCATAGCTAGCGCAATCAAGCGAGATGATAAATTGGGCTGCTACTTTCGCTTGCAGGGCCACAGCCGAAGGTGAAACCCGTGAACACGGCGGCGAGGACTCCGCAGTCGGCAAGGCGGGCGCTCGGCGTGAAGCCCGACGATCACCTGCAGGCCAACGGCGCTCCCACCGCGCGGCGGCGGACGCCCGAGATGGCCTCAGAATAGCAGCGCAAGCTGCTCTCGTGTTCGTGTTCGTGATCGAGTTTAATGGGTAGAACGCGTTCGATGGAGACGGTTTCTTGTTGCCAGGGGAACCTGCAGGGGCATATCAATGGAGGTTTTGCACGCTACTCATTTGCGTGGGACGAAATCCCAAGTGTTAGGAATCCTTGTGGATTGAAAATGAACGGGTTTTTCTTCATGCTAGTAATATCAGCTTCGATGCGTTGTACCGCAGTTTTTTTTTGGTCTTGCGTATGCATGGATTGCAATCAGTGCTTTGTTAGCAAAGGGTTAAATTGTGGTCCTCCAACATTCATTTCTGTCTTTTGGGGAAAATTCAATTAATCTCTTAAGGGATATTCCTTCATTTTTTGCATTTTACTTAAAAAGTCATAAAAAAAATTTGAAAAAAAATAGTACGATAGATCAATATGTGATATGTCACTTCACAATCATGCAAATTCGAATTCAACTTATACAAGTAGAAACAAAAATAACAAATTTGACTAAATAGAGCGCGTAATTTACGATCAAATTTGTTATTTTTGTTTCAAATTGTATAAGTCAAATTTTTAACCCGCATGTCTGTGAAAAAATATATCATATATATTGATCTATCTTGATATTTTTTAATTTTTTTAATAACTTTTTGAACGACATTCACAAAACAACGAAGGATGTCCCTCGATGGAAAAAAAATCCATTCCCTGTCTTTGGAAATAGACTACTGAATTTTTTGCGGTACTCTTGATTATGGCACATACTAGCTTTCTTGCTAGTAAGAGAAGGTTCCATGTATCGTACTGTTATTTTGTCTTGCCGTTGCAAATTTGCAATAAATGCTCTCCTCAGCGGGGGTTAAATTGTGGCCTTCCAACATTCGCTATCCTGTCCTTTTAAAACAGGCTAGTGGATTTTTTATTGTATAAAGCTTGATTTATAAATAGAATGAGATTTAATAAATAGTGTACAATTATTCTATATACCACTGCATCGATTAATCTATATTTTATACTTTGGACCATCTAGATCGAACTATATGTATCTTCTTTTTGCAATAATTGTGGTCCTTCGTAGAATTCAAAATGAACATAATAATTTTTTTCCCTCTATTAAATTAAGAGTATATCAAAGTTTGACCATCTTTTATTAACAAAGTTTTGTTTTCAACCATATTTTTTCTACTTTTTAAATTTTGGACTAGGTAATTTTGCCTTTGTTCTAATTTGGACCATCCTAAACCACTTTTTAAAACATCAACGATCTTAAGTCGAATCTGGCACATCAGCAAACTTCCGCCCTATATGGGAGCCTTATCTTTGCTAAGAACCCCATTGGATGTCTAATAAGCTAAAGCAAAAAACAAATTTAAAATTTTCAATCTTAGTTTTGATGTTGATTTTAAGATATTTTCAACATAATTTCTTTTTCAGCATTAACTTTTAAATCGCTACGAACACATATAAAAAGTTTTATAATTAAATTAGTTTTGACCTAAAAGTAAGGCTAAATATTGCTAGAAAAGAGAGAATTAAGGTAGTCCAAAGTACATTAAGTATAAAAGTTAACTAGTTGAAAGTAAAAAAGATTTACCAAAGAATGATCTAAATAAAGTGAAACTTTGATAATAAGAAGCGGCTCAATGGCAATTCATACTTGTGCTAATACTATAAGAGACCAAACATTGAACTTTCTCAAATGCAAGTAAAAAATGATATGTTGTAATGATATGCTGATATTTTTTTCAAGATTAGTCCCATAGTAGTGTGGACTAAAATAGTGGACCCATCGGTTGAAGTGAAAATAAATGACTAGATATCCTATGCTTTTGTTTCTCAAAATTTCCAAGATTTTTCTAATTTGTAAGAGTTGACATGTGATGTGGCAGCTTAGAAACACAATGGATTTGGTTAGATGTGTATGTGTCCGCTTGTGTGGAGGTCCTTTACGCCTCAAATGCAGTATATACTAGAGAAAGGAGTGGACAGTGTAAAGTCATGGAAATTGAGGTCCTTTAGGCCTCAAATGCGGTATAAATTGGAGAGAGGAATGGTCCATATAGTCCTGAAAATAAAGGTCTATTTAGTTGGATGCAAGTGCAACATATATATTATATTTGTTCTGAAAGAAATTGTATGTATTACTTCCTCCGTCCCAAATAATTCTAAGTACTAATTGCCCCATCAATCATATCTCATTCAAATTTCTCCCTATTTTTCCCTCAACCATCTTTCTACTCTCACATAAACACCATTTAATGAGGGGCACCATAGTCTTTCTTCTCAAACCTTAATATATGCTAAACAACATTGCAATTATTTTGGGATGGAGGTAGTATATTATAAACAACCGGCTTAATCAGGTAAAGAATAGAAATTCAGACGTGTCTCTACCAACTCTCCCGTCCTCTCTTGTACAAAACGCGTAGTAATAACGAGCACACGCGTAGTATAAATTTTGTTGGACGAACAATAACAGTGAGCACAAGAACAGAAGGTAAATTATTAGATCTCTTTGGCTGTGTATATCTATAGATATCGCGGATTAATGAAAAATCTATTATCTAAAAAAACATTATTAGATCTCCACTTCAAAGAGAGCTTTTGAATATCAATGCTAGCCCAACAACGCCTGTTACCAGGTGGATGTAGAGTGGAGGACGCGATTTTCCTCCACCACGAGCACGCGATTTTCCTCCACCGCGAGCACGCGATTTTCCTTCGCCGCTGGTGAGATCACAGTAGCGCAGCACCTGTGCCGTGACGATGCCGGAGACAGCGAAGGCGGCACAGTTGGTGTAAGCCTCGCGCCGATGCAGCCTCGTCGCAATCGTCTCGAGGGTCTCGCCCGTCCCGGCGGTACGATGGCGCATCGGCACCGCACGTCACCACCACCGCAGGGCCGGCCCTAGGGGGGGTCAGCCCGTTCGGCCGCCCGAGGTGTAGCGCCCGTTCCGTCGTGGCGCCTAGCGGGAAAATCTATCTCTTAAAAACCATAAGTGCGAAAATTGTTTCTTCGCTTGCAGTCAGTCCCCGTGCCATCTCAGATCTCAAATCCCCGATCTATCGTCGAGTTCAATCCCGAATCCAAATCCATCCCAAATCGGTCCCTTCGCAAAAGTCTATTTTGCCTCCCCCGGGGTCGATGGGCTGAATCTCTCTCGGCCCATCTCTTCCTCCCCCCCCGGCGCTCTCTCTCTCTCTCTCTCTCTCTCTCCCTCGCGCTCTCCCCCTCCGCTCTGCCCGCGCGCGTGCGCGTGAGCCGCTCGCGCCGAGCGCCCTCCCTTCCCCTCGCTCTCCTTCTCCCCGCCTCCATCCCTGGCAAGCCCCCCCCCCCGCGCGGCGCTGTTCGCGCGCGCGCCCGCGTGGTTGCCGCCCGTGCCGCGCCTGCGCCGCCCGCATCGCCCGGCCCCGCTGCCCTGCCGCGCCTGCAGCCGCGCCGCTGCCCGGCCCCGCTGCCCCGCCGCGCCTCCTTCGCGACCCGCGCGTGCGCCGTGGTGGCCGACCGCCTGGCCGCCGCCGCCGTCACCCTCTGCCCTGCCAGCACCAGTCGCCCGTGTCGTCGCGCCGCTCCAAACCGCCCCGCCGTCATCGCCGTCGTCATCGCCCGGCCCCGCCACTCCGCGCGCGAGCAACCAAGGGACGGAGACAGAGCTCCCCCTCCCTCTGCCGCGTCGCCCCCGCTCCCTCCTCCTTTTCCCAAAGCGGCAAGGGGCAAGCCCTCCTTTCTCTCCCTCTTTTCCTTTTTCCCTCCCCGCCGGCGTCATCCGCCTCTGTCACCATTTTGGCCGCGAGCGCTGAGCTCCAGCTCGCGCCTTGACCACCCAAAGTCGGTTTCCTAACCGACATAGCCACCCTTTAAAGCCTGAGGCGCCCCTTCCATCCTTCCCTTCCCCGTTTTGCTCGCCGCCGCCGCGCCATTGCCGCCCCACTGTCTCGCTTCCGCCGTTCACCGCCGAGCACCGGGAGAGCCGGTGCGTTCGAGGACGCGGAAGGGAACTCCGGGCGCTCGTCTTCCTCCTCTTCCCCAGCCCGAGGCCGGAGAGATCACTCCCGCGCCGTCGGCCTCTCGTCACTGCGCCCGCCCGCACGGTAGTGCCTCCCTCCGTTCTTCCTCCCCGTTCCATCTCCTCCCCTTAGACTCGAGTAGTAGCACGAGTAGCCTCCCCGCAGCTGGCCGGCGCCGCCCCGACCGTTGCAGCCGCTCGCTGAGTGCTCGCCGCCGTCGCCGCCCGTGCTCCGTAGCGCCCGCTCGTCGCCGGCCTCGCTCGGCGTAGCTCCGCCCAATCCGACGCTAGCATCGGGTTCCCGTAGCCGCGTAGATGCTCTCGCCGCCGGGAATCGACCCCTCGTGACCTCGTCGCCGTTTCCCCCTTCCCTCGCCGTCGGTTGCCGCCGCCGCAATCCGCCGCCGTCGAGCTCCCTCCGGCGAATCCGAGCCGTTGGCCCGACTCCCCTCGTCCCGCGCGACTCCCCGGTGTGCTCGCTTTCGCCCGTTTCGCCGTAGTTCGCTCCACCGCTCGCCGCAGTCGTCCACCGTCCGTTCCGGCTGGCGTCGTCGTCTACCTCCCGCCAGCCCGCGTGGCAGCCACGTAGGCGCCATGTCGGCGCCAGCTCAGCCAAGACCGGGTCGAGCCGACCCCGGTCAGCCGCTCCCTCCGGCCCCGCTCGCGGGCGCGGTCCACCGCGAGCCGTGAGGCTGCGCGTGGGCCCGCCGCATCCGCGTCCACCGCGAACCGCGCGCGTGCACCGCGTCCCTCCCCTGCCCGCGCGCGTACGCCGCGTGCTCGCTCCGCACGGTGAACCGTGTCACCGACAAGCGGGTCCCACCCGGGACCACGCGTGGTGAGCCCGGTCCACCGGTGCCCTCTCTCCTCCCCTCCCGCGCGTGCGCGCCTTGGGCCGGCCGGCCCATTTAGCTCGGCCGGACCGCCCCATTTCTCTCGGGCCGCGCCCTAGCCGCCCGAGGAAAGTCTAATTTCCCTCACTCTTTCCTTTCTTTTCTTTTCTTTTTCAAAAAGGATTTAATTTTTTTTCCTTTAGACCAAAAATCCAATAATCTTAGAAATTCCATATCTCCCCAACCGTAAATCCGTTTGACTCCGTTCAACTTCCAAAATTCCTCAAATCTCGAGATCTATTTAATGGCACGATTAGAGGTCGTTAATAGGGCTTTATTTTTTCGCCGTTTGTAGTGTTGTCCCGTTTCGCGTGTAGTTTCGGAGCCCGAAGACCCGCAGTGCGAGGATATCGAGGATCAAGCTCAAGATCTCGAGTAAGGCAAGTCACCTTTGATCATCTTGCACCTATAATTTAAAACTAAGTATTTCTTTTCCACAAATATTGCATAAATAGGATCTACACAAGTAATTCGGTCGCGGCTTGCGAGATAGCCTGCCGGCCCCCAATCCTAATTGATGCAATTACCCTCCTTGAATTATTGAACACTTAAACTTCCCTTGTCAACTGTTGTGCTTCGGTGCATGGGCCTTCGGGCTCGCACATCGGAACACCACCCTACAAATTTAAAATATCCAACGATGGGTAAAACTTGGGTTTTACAAAAGACTTGGAAAACCCGACACCTGGGTCGGTGCTTGCGAACAAAATGAATTTCCAAAATCGCGGACCGGGGAACGTACCGGGAGTACGGTTTCCCGCTCTTGCACGTAAGGACCGTTTCCTTGGAATTTCATCCGAACATAAGACAAGTGCGACCACATGGGTGAAATGGGACACCCCTGGCTGAGTAATTAGCTAATCGGGGGAGCCATGATGCCAAGAGACATGTGGATTCAACGGGGTGGTGTCGGGGAGAACCCCCGGGTTTCCTGGCACAGTATGGTCTGGGACCTAATCTGGTGTTGGTTTGGGACCCCTCTCGTTGGCATATGGTGAACCTGTGTCGGCTTTCGAAATGCCTTGTCATGAAAGCCTTAAGGTCTCTAGACGTGGCCGTTCTGCACGGGCTGGATGATTCGGGTTAGTAATGTCGTGTGGGTAAAGTGTACCCCCTCTGCAGAGGTTATTAAACTGTTCGAACAGCCGTGCCCACGGTCATGGGCGGATGTGAGGTGATTCCTAGCGTAGTTTTGTTTGACTACTGTTTGTGAAATTGCCGTTGTGGAATGGAGATCGATGTTTGGAAAAAAAAAATCTGCAGCTGATGGGATCAGCTAGGCCCGGGTGGCCGTTTGAAAGTTGTAGGCCCGGGTGGCCGTTTGAAAGCTGTTGGCCGGGTGCCAATCTTGGTCTATTTTAAAGATTGATACATTGCACATACTCCGACCGGATGAGACGCACTGTCTCTTCCGTGTCGTTTGAGAAGCACTCACTTAGTTGTTTCAAAAAGGAGTTTAACTAAAATCGATTGTGAAAACGAGCAGCCTTTCCTTGAAGCCTGTATTAAACACTTAATTCCCATGGCTTGCTGAGTACTCCCGTACTCACCCTTGCTCCATATATATATAATTCCCCCCCAGTTGCTGAAGAAGATGAAGCAGATCCCGCTGACGAGGAGTTCTTTCAGGAGCAAGTCGGCTACGACGAGTTTTAGGGTTTCGGCCTAGTTCCCAAGTCGCGCCTGTGATGATTGGTCCAAGTCTTGGCTTCCGCTTTCCCTTTTGTAATGCAGTTATGAGCTCGGGATCTGTCCGCAGCCCAACGTGACTGTACTTCTACTCTATAATAAAGAGACCTCTGTTGCTGTGATATTCTGTCTTCCTGTGATACCAGCACTGTTTCCTGGGACTGGTATCGATCAACAGGTTAATTTGGAGCGTCATGGGCTAGTTCCGGTCGGGACTAGTTCGGGGCGTGACACGAGGCCCCCAAATTGTAGGGGCCTCCATGGGTGATGGGCCATGGCCTATGGGACATCCATCGCCAGGCTTGAGGAGCGCGCAGGAGGAGAAGCGATCCACGAAGACACGAAGCGATCTGACTCCTCCCATCGCGCGTCGCCTCGATCACGCCAATCGCCGCGTCGCCTCGATCTCTCATCTATCGGTGTCTGCGCTGCGTCATCATCGTCGTCTAGGGCTGGAGCCTGGAGGCCATCAGGATTAGCCATTCAGATTTAGGCCAACCACCCGGCGCCGGCGGCCATGGCCAGGCGGCAGGCGCTTGCTGCTCCTCAGCTGATCAGCTCCTGCATGCAGTCCTGCTTCAGCGCTGTTCATCGCCTCATCGGCCGTGCCAGGCGCCTGCTGCTCGCCTCACCTGCTCCTGCAGTCCTGCTGCTCGGCGCTTGCGGTCGCAGCTCACCACGCTCATCGACTCGTGTCCCTCGTTTAAGGTAAATTTTATCTGGTTAATTTCTCCATCTTTTTTTCCACTTCATAAATAAAAAAATTACTAGCTCATGATGATTATTTTTTCAGCACAACATTAATCATATCATCGAGAAAATATGCATCCGGTAGCGAAAAAAGGAAACGAAAAAAGCATTCGGATGATTTCATTGAAACACGACGAGGAGCTATTGGATGAGATCGACATCAATATTATAATCAACGACTTTGTATCTCGAAATGTTAGAAGAAATTTTTGAAAGTGCCAAGTAAGTGTTTATGATTATGTTATTTCTCTTCGAAGTTTTAAAATGTTATATATAGATAATTTTATCACATCGAATATTAAATGCTGCGTGTTTATAAGACTATATATATATATATATATATATATATATATATATATATATATATATATATATATATATATATATATTACTTTATGTATAAGTTTTCCCCCTAGGGCCTAAAAAACCCAGGACCGGCCCTGTACCACCGCAGTAGCCGCGCTGGCCCGCCGCCGTCGGTGGCCGGGAAAGCAGCGAGCGGCTGCACCAGCGAGACGGGGCCCGCGCGACGGCCTGCATCTTCTCGCTTGATTCGGTCGATCGCTTTCTTCTCCGGGTGTGATGAAGAGGGGACTCCGGGAGACGTGAATACGTGATCGATCTGCTGCTATTGTGCGTGGTTGGTCTCGGCTTAATATGGAAACTACCGGCTGTGAGTCCGACGCGAGTCCGGGTCCGAATACTAGTCCCATACCGGTTTTATTGAACACACCAGCCCGAAGGCTAAACTAGTTATCACTTATCAGCAATTCAGCATAACACCAACCAGAACATAAATACAGAGCCAATTATACAGCAACATCAGCACCGCACAAAGATGCTTATACAGGGTTGGTATACTTTTGCATGAAGAAGTCAAGACACGACACACTCCCCGAAATGTGCCGCATGTCATTGATCCACTTTCATGTCACACCACACCCCTCCATCATCTGTGCACGCGTTAGTTTCTGCAGCACATGATGAAGGATGAGAGTTTCAACTCGATCAACAAATTTCCAAAACCAGGAGGAAGAAAGAGGATAACACGTGGTGCACAATGCTAGCTCGGATGGTGATGTGCCCGTTTAGGACTAGAAACCATCACGGATCATACTTCATGCCTGCAGATATTGTTGCTACATGATCAACAAGCATTTAGAAGAAGAAGATAAATTACAAGCCGCGCAGATTGCAACAAACCGACTAAACTTATAGAAAATGCCAGCAGAAAAAAGAAAAAAAAAACTGACGCGAACATCAAAGTTTTACCGGCCGTCCGGGCGAGACAACCGGTTGGATTGCTCCAGTGGTAGCTGCGCCAACACAGGCACAGTCATGCGCCTTCCTCTGCCTGATCGCCCATGACGCCGCTGCCCTGAACAGCGTTCGCAGCGTCACCTTCCTGCCGGTCCCGGTCCTGCCTCGGCGGTCGTCCCTGAGCACCACGACCTGCTGCCCGTTCCTCTCCGTAGGCGGCGGCGACGGCGCTCCGGCGGCGAGCCCCTCCTGCCGTGGCTCGCCGTGCGACGGCGGCAGGTCGGTGCCGATGTGCCTGTCCAGGATTCGGCACAGCGAGGCCAGCTCGTAGGAGTCGTACAGCGAGCTCCCCATGTCCCATACCACCTTGCCATCTCCTCCTCTCTCTACGACGCCTTGTTGCTTCCGAGACATCTTGCTAGTGATTACGAGCCACGAACAAGTTCGAGGCAGAAGTAAGATGCAATGCAATGGAAGAAGAGGAGCAGGGAGGAGAGTTCAGAAAACGTCTGGGCATCTCTGATTTATGATATCTCGTTTTGTTTATATTTTATCCCCCATGGTGATGCGCATGACTTGTGCTGATTGGCCTCTGATTTGGTCGGGTTAGGAGAGAAACGATATGAGATAAGCTGTCTAGTGTCGACTAATTAAAAAAGAGATGCGTAAGATAAATTCTTCTGCTTTTGTTAAACTGTTTCTGAGCTAGCGTTTGGGACGGTCAGCTATAAAGAGGCACCACCACAACCAGCTAGCTGCTCACCGAACACAAAGGACAAGTCGACTTTTATTAATCTCTTGGATCGTTTCCATTTGAAAGGATCGTGTAAATGACTAATGAGGAGTCACACTCGTGTAGAGACGAACATATGTGACGCACCTCGGACCGTTCACCGACTACGAAGGCAGCAGAGACAGGATGATGATATTACGCTGGTATAACGCGAATGCATGAACCGCATGGTTCGCAAGATGCCAGCCAGAATGCAACTAGAAAGCGGTCGATCGGGCATCAGCGTTGCCGTATGTGTTCTGAACTCGTTTTTTTTTTTGTCCCCACGTTGTGTACCGTACCGCGTCAGCTCTTCAATTTGTTTTTGGATGGGTGAACGCAGAGCACGTTCATTTCTTACCAGCAGTGGCGGATCCATAGTGTTAAGCATTGATGTCAGCTTTGCTAATACACTATAGAAACAAGAATTACTCTCTTATATATGTATTGACACCATTATATTTGAGTAGTGACCTCAATGACTCCATTTTCTGGATCTGCACCTGCTTTATTTTTTAAGATTAGCAAATATTGTATTTTTTAGTAAAAAAACATATTATATATGAACTATGTAAACAGTAAAACACAATGTCCGTTCAAGATGCATCGAAGCTCTTGTGAAAAAAAAATGCATTCAGAGCAACCAAGCATATGCACACCTTTGTTTTTCTGCAAAGGAACAAATCACATATGCTCAAGATGGGCCCTGGGATGCTTCGGAAGAAAATGTATTGGGCCTTGGGCCATTGCCTTTGTAGGAGGGTGGCTTTGGGAGTTTGGACTGTACGTGCGCCGCGTCGTTGCTGGGCTCGCCGTCGCCGACACTCCCACCAACAACACCAAGTCCAAAGACACCCACTTCCCTCCAACCACCCGCCGCAACCGGCCAGACGCACGCAACGCAACGCACGCACCCGCCTCATGCGCCGGGCACGCGTGCCGCCACGCCCGCACCGAGCCGCACCCCGCATCCCGCACCGCACGCACGCACGCAAAGCCATCGACACTGCCGTGCGCCTGTGCCGTGCACTCATCAGCTGGCGAGGAAATAAAATAGTATATGAAAAACCACCCTAAGATTTTTTAAGCGAAAAACTTTTAAATGTTAAGTATAATTAAAATATAATTACGTTTTATAACTATCTTGTAACTACATTATAGCTATAATGTAATTAAGATATAGTAACTTATATAAAATTTGCACTTAATCATTATTTTGTTGGTTAGCAACAAGGTCTTATACGCGTGACATGTGCGAAAATTTCTTTTTAACTATTTTTTCTTTTATGCATAAATCTCGAGGTAATCGGATGACTGCAAATTTGAAAGTTCTGCGGGTAGCAATTCTGAAAAAAAAAACACGCCCTTCCCTTATGACAATTGACAGACAGTTTGGCACACACCAACAAAACGGTGCTAGGTACGGGGGAAAAAAGGTTTTAAAACCACCACCACGGAGGCAAAAACAAGACGGTGGCGAGCATGGCACATGGCCGCGCGCAGGCAAGCGCACAGCCGCGCCGCGTGGCCGCGAGTGCGGTGAACAGGGCCGCGCAATCACGCAGTGCCACCGTCTGTGGCCGTCTGTCTATCTCTCTCTCTCCAGCTCCTCCACGGGCCCCCACCCGCGCGCGCGCGGCCACTGTGCCGCACCCACCCCCCCCCCCCCCCCCCCCCCCCCCGGGGCCCGTCTCTCCTATTCGGTCCATGAGACGGCGCCATGCCTCCCTGCCTTGCCTTGCCTGCCCTGGCCGCCGGGCCAGTCCAGCTCATGATCACGGGGAGTCAGGCGGTGGGCCCCAACGTTCGCTCGGACCACAGAAGCCCGGTCCCTTGACACAACCATTTTTTTTTAATTTCCATAATATAAGGCACAACCACTTTTTTAATATATGCATGCTATTAACTATGACATATTCTCTATTAAATTACTACTTTTTTAAATCCTTCTCTCATATTCTCTAACTTTATTGGATACATGTATTATATTTATTAGAATGATCCAAATATTATTTTTTGGTCTTTGGGTTAAGGTGGTTGTGCCTTTGTAATGGAGGGAGTACCACACTGTGGGTTCTCCGGTTCGCAACCATATCGTCTTTATTGGGGATTCCGTGGTACCGGCGGTCCAGGCCAGTTCGTCATCATGGAACGAGTTTTGGCTCGGCTATACCTGTATAAGCTTGGACAGCTGAGCTGGTGCTGATTGGAAGCTTCCTTTCAAAGGCAAAAGTACAAATTCGTTTCTTACTCGAAAGGGATTAAACCGTTTTCGTTGTAATTACCGATTTCAAAAGCTGCAATGCAGTTGTGTGTAAAACAAGGTTAATCTCGAGCTCAGTAATAGGAAATGCCTCGACTAGTTTCCTACCAACGCCGTTCGAAAAAAAAAGAGACTAATTTCCTACCAACCAGACCCTATTAAGCAACTACTATGAGCATTTCAAGTTACGACATGTGACTTTGTGGAATTGAAAATTCAATTTCGTACACGAAGAACACATTGTTGACTGTTGACTTGGAATAGTTTTAGTTGGAAATAGCACATACTGGAGTACATATATACATACTGACATGCCGGGTAAGCATGTTCCAATGCTTGACAAGCACAGATTCGAAGGCCAAAAACCACATGTGTGGCATCATTTTCATTGCCTACGATTAGGTCGCGCTGGGACCTCACATACAGTTTGTTTCTTCCGCCTTGATCTCGGATTTAGGCCGCTAAACTTGTTGCTTAGTGAGAATGCAAAAGCACACGGCTCCAGTCGATGACAATTTAATTGACACGGGTTTTGCATCACTAAACATGTCCTTTGCAGAGCAGTTTAAGCAAGACAAAATCACACAGCTTCCATCCGTCGGTGCCAGTGCCAGGACAGGCATTGACTCTGCACTCTTTTTGTGCAGGGACCATGGAATAAAAAGAAGTAACCATTTCCTTGTGGCTCAATTCTCAGTGCAGAGCTTTGCTTGGTGTCTCTGTTTCTCCTCCTCATCCGACCTTTCGGCTGGATGTATAAAGCATAGCTGAAAGCTACTAATGCTTCAGGAGCAGAGCAGCTCTCTCTATCGTCTTGTTCCTACCGTCCTACGCGTCATTGTATTGAATCTATTTCTCTTGTATTGTCGCCATAATCCATTAATTGTAGTTAGTACAATATCTATTCTTCTCTATTACAAAAGACTACACGCAAAATTTATACTCCAAAAGAACCTTTCACCAATTTCACAAAAAAACTTGTGGTGCTTACACAAGTACTAATAAAGCTGTTTGCCTGTTTGGGTGTCGAGAAATTCAACAAAGTAGGCTGCTTTTTACACCCATCTTTCCTACTGTTGTTACGCTTGCTTGTTCTCCCCTTCACTCTCTTCAGTATCCTGTCGATTCTTTATGATGGCTACAGTTCGATTCGTATCGGCGCTAGCAACAAAATTGCGGCACTGGCACACATCGATCGATACGGACGATGGAAACGGAGACGCGGCTGTTGTGTAATGGCATCTTAACAAAGGACGGCGAAGGAAACACGGAAACATTTAGGTCCATATAAATGCCTTGTTTATATCAGCTGATGAGAGGAGGAGGATGATAGCTTGAAAAAAAAAACGGTGTGTTCTAGAAGCAAGCAAGGGTAGGAGTACATAATTGTGATTTATGAAAGGCCCTACGGGAAATTTAAAGCTGCAGACATGTGCTCAGGGAACTAAACCTGTTAGTTCTCTGATACTAAAGAACTTAACAAGTACTAAAATTACTAATTGTCTAGTGGCCATTGCAGCGACATTGCCCTGCATGTGCAGCATCCTTAGAGTTCAAGCCGTTTAATCCGCTACGATTCTACTGAATCATACCAGTAATCATGTCCGCCATTGTTGCGGCTTTGCAAGTAGGCCTACTTAATTGGAAGGCCTGATGAGAGACAGAAACAGTTGGGCTATTTTGCTTACACGAAATCTGTTGTCAAAATGTTAGTAGTAGTAAGCTCCCAGCTAAAGGCATATGCCATTCTTCATGTCGCCTTCACAAATAACCAACTATCCCACGTACAAGCATCACTGGCCTTATTTTATTGTTTCTCCTAGTGAGATGTTTGGCACAAGAATGAAAGAATTGATGCTGGTACTACCAAACTAAGAAAGTAGTTGAGATTGTGACCATTATCTTAGCTTCAGCCTGTTCAAGTGTTCATACGATGGATAAGTGATTGATTAACCACTAATTTAATTATCACTGTGTGGTTATGCAGGACTGATGCTAAATAATGGCTCTCCCAAGACGAAAGGGAAAAGAAAAGAAAAAGAAAACGAGAGATACGGTGAGTTCCATTTCACCAGCTGTACCCCACCTTTGCCGCTCGCTTCCACGTGGGCCCCACCTTTTGACCCCCCCACGTCAGCGGCGCAGCCAGATCATTCCAAAAGCGGACCACATCCCCACGTAACCCCACCGCGACCGACCCCCCTAGAAAATATACTAATTACAAACAGGTCCCTCGTGGGCTCGTGGGTATATATAAGGCTCTTTCAGTTGGCTCCCTCGTCGTCTCCGTTACCACGCGCACACTGCCACTGCGAGTGCCGTTCCCCTCCTCCTCCTCCTCCTCCTCTCTCTCCCATGGCGGAATCCTCGAGCCGCCCCACGAAACCCTAAATGGCGAGCCGGCGGCGCCGCCACGCCCCTGTGCCGTAGCCTCGCCGCAGCGAGCTGGTCGGAAGGTAATCCTCGCTTCGCCTCCCACCCCCCGCGAAACCGGCGGATCTTACCTCATTTGGCATCTTCTCTGGATCCACTGCCGATCTGTTCCTCCGCCGTCCCAACAGCCTCACAGATTTCTCTCAGTTCGTGTAGAACACAGCGTCACCTCTCGATCCGCCAAGTGGCGGGGGGCGTAGGAAGCGTGTCTTCTCCGGGAGGCGCGCGCCATGGGGAGCGATCTGAAGGAGATGAAGTACAGGCGGAGGATTGGGCTCGACGAGCGGGCGCAATGCAGCGAGCAGAGGGCGCTCGACTGGCACGCGCTGAAGCAGGACCCCGTGGAGTTGCTCCGCAAGCTGGACGAGCTGAGGGAGCAGATCACGAGGACCTGCCAGATCGTCGAGCCGCCGCGGGAGCACCGTCGGGCGGGCCGACGAGCGCTCTCGCTGCTCCCTGAGAACCCTGAGCCGCCACCAATGCCAGGGTATCACCGCTCACGCTATGGTGGTGGGCGCTATGGGCACGGCTTGCCGCCGAGCCCCTACGAGCCGCTGCGTCCCGAGATTGGGGAGAGGTACTCCAGACAGTCAAGTGGGCGGTATCGGCAGTATCAAGGGAGGCAATGGGATGGCTGTGGAGTTGGACATGGGAATTACAATCCTTCTTATACATGTTCCTGCCCACATTGTCTACACGGACAGAGGACTGCACCACAAGAAGAGCACATTCCAATGGCGAGATACTTTGCTGGGCAGCATGAGTGCTACCGGTTTGAAAGGTCGCCATCTGTCTCATCGGACTATGACCGGAGGTCCGTAGCATCATCATTGTACTCACATCGGTCGGTTTCAAAGAAGAGAGCAGAGTATTTCCGGAAGAAGGCAGAGCATCTTTGCCGTCCTGTTTATGGCGCGGCCCCTTTTGTTGTGTGCAGTTCTTGTTATCAGCTGTTGCAGGTTCCAATGGAAAAATGTATGGGGAGGAATCGGCTACAGTGTGGGTCTTGCTCTCAGATTGTCAGTTTGAAGCGCGAGGAGAAAGTTATCCCCTTCTCACCATCAGCATCCTTTTGTGTGCCCAAAATTGAGCAAGGTTCAAATGATCAAACCAGGCGAGATTTTGAGCACCAGCTCAATGAGTTTGCCAATTCTGCTTTTTATAATTTGAATGAGCATAGCAGCATGCAAATCAACATAGACTTTGGTGATGATCATTCAGTTTCTTCTTCCATTAGTCATGACAGGACTGAGAAAGGATGTGGATCAAGCAGGAGCATTCAGTTAAAAACAGATGGGCTCTTGTTGTCTCCAAGCAGATCTGGAGACATTGAGAGCCCGAAGGATATATTATGCGAAAGAGATTCTGAGTGTCAGGTAGAACCTTCAGATGCTCGAGTCAGCCCATGTTCCCCAGTTTTAGAGGACAAACTTGTTGATCCATTGTGCAGCCAGGAAAAGGATAATAATAGTGAGGACCTAGGCATGGATAATATATCTGATGTAAATTGCAAAGGAGAGCACAAAGTTAATGATGATGATGATGATGGGAGTCTTAGTATGGGAAGTGAACAGAAGAGAAAGGAATGCGATGAAGATTCCCTTGTAGATGAAGGCATGTGCAAAACACATGAACAGAAGAGCAAGGACGATCACTCTAGCCCTGAAGATGTTAGCAAAATTCATGAATTTGATAGTACAAAAGATAATATTAGCAGTGTTATAGATGGAAATGAAAAGCATGAGTTCGAAAGCAAAAAAGATGATACCAATAGTCTTGAAGGTGAAAGTTTGAACAAGGAACATGAGCAAAAGAGCAAAGAAGACGAAAATAGTGGCCTTGAAGGTGAGAATGTTAAGAAGGGGTTTGACAAAAACAACAAAGAAAATGAAAATAGTGCCCTTGAAGATGCCAATGCTCCCCTTGAAGATACTAGAAATGCCTCTGAGGCGAGCTTAAGCGAGAGATGTGAAGAAAAGAAAACAGAGGAAGAAAATGGAAGTTTGGACCAGCCTTTTGTTGAAGATGGCAATGCCTTTGCAGAGAGTGGGGGATCATCATTTAATGAGCGTACAAATTCTGGTTTTTCCCGTGGTTCTTCTGAGACTGCATTAGAAGAAGATCAGCCATCAACTGGTAAGAGTGGGGATTCGTCATTTTTTGCTGGTTTCCTGAAGAAGGGTTTCAAGGACCTTTCTTTATTTAATCAGTCCATGGACAGCGTTAAGGTTTCAATTAATGGCCATCCTATCTCTGAAAGAGCTCTTAAGAAGGCAGAGAAAAAAGCTGGTCCTGTTGAGCCTGGCTCGTATTGGTGAGTGATTGCTATAGTAACAAATTGTTTGGCAGTTTAATGTATTTGTTTTAGTTTCACCAAATGGACTGGCTTGTCTTGTTCATAAAACTATAAAAGTTAACTTTGATAGAACCACACTCATCTTCAGCATACCACAATCACTTATCTAAATTACTAGTTTACTACAAGAAAACCTACGTTATTGATGAAAATGCTGTTGAGCTTCTTAACTTTGAACTTACATTAGTAGAACTGTTTTTCCCTGTAGCCGCGCAATAGACTTTTATAACCGCAACGTTTTGAAAATTACTGCGAATTTTTCACCCAATTTGGGGCTTTGTTTTGGCAATTGATAAGTATTAAATATTATTCTGAAGTACGCATTATCTATCTAAGTTGTTTCATTTTAATGTATTTTTTGTTGGATATTCATGATAGATGCTGATATGATTAAATTTCTATTGGTGCACAGAGGATTTTTTTAGCCAACATTAACAATTCTGATTCTTCTGTTCATGATACAGGTACGACTACCGTGCAGGGTTTTGGGGTGTCATGGGACGAGAATGTATCGGCATTATCCCTGTAAGTTGAGTTATTTGTAAACTAAGGTGCTCTTAGAAAATTTTGTTCTAAACTTCTTCTGATCTTTTAAAATGCGCAGCCATTCATAAGAGAATTCAATTACCCGATGGCCAGTAACTGTGCTAGTGGGGATACTGGTGTTTTCGTGAATGGCAGAGAACTTCATCAGAGAGATCTAGATTTGCTTGTAGGAAGAGGGCTTCCACGCATCTCTGGGAAATCATATTCTGTGGAGATTTCTGGAAATATTACTGATGAAGAAACTGGCAAGAAGCTACGCAGTCTTGGCAAACTTGCTCCCACGTGAGTTTCTTTACATTTTGTACATTTTTCTTGTCCAAACAGTTGACTGCTTTATCTTATATAAGGCGTACCTTCTTTTTCTCAACATATAGTGCATTTTTTGAACATTAATTACTTTGTCCATTGGATTTTGCTCAAACTGCTTTAGTACAAATGCAGGAACTTAGTAATGTATTTTGCTTTTCTTTTCCAGAATTCATTTGGCTCATGATCACATTCATGTTTTTTTCTGAGATTAAACATCTGATATATCTCAAAAGCATAATGTCTGTGAATACAATTGATATCAAAGATATTTCACCATTTTGATCTTATCAATGTCTATTCTTTATTTGTTAACAATTCCTAGTGCTGATGTATATATAATCTTCCATCCAAGCATTGCAAACTTACTTTGTTTTCCAACTTCCATCATAAAATCACCAAGGCCATGAACTTCATGTTGCTTGGCCATGATCATCCATGTTGCTTGTAATTTGAAATGATTTGAATTTTGGCTGAGCACTTGTGCAATTTTGCATTATAGCTGTATGGCTGTGTACATGCATTATCATCAGTTGTGTTTGCGGTAATGGTGTGTCATGTTGCATGCTGATATTGTGCATGCTAGAGCAATGTCTCCTGGCTCATTCTTAGAAGTAGGTATACATGGCTACTGGTGATCACTTAGCTTTACTAAGGCTGTGTTCGGCATTGCCGGTTCCCAACATCTCCCCCTCGTTTTCCGCGCGCATGCTTTTCAAACTGCTAAACGGTGTGTTTTTTGCAAAAAGTTTCTATATGAAAATTGCTTAAAAAAATCATATTAATTAGCAAATACTTAATTAATCATGCGCTAATGGACCGCTCCGTTTTCCGTGCGCACATCCTGTGTTGGGAAGACTGGCTTCCAAACGCAGCCTAAGTGAAACATGTGACTTTCTTAGGACCATCTACTGGAAAACTCAACACGATGGAAAATTAATCCCATACAGGTTGCCACAATTTATTTTATTTCAATAGTCATTGCTACTAATTATTTCGGATCAAAATATAAAAAGAATCACCACGGTTACTATAGGAATTCCACTAGATAATGTACACAGACTGTCATCGCACCAAACCTAAAGACCTTATCTAGTTTGATGCTCCGACTAAATTAATATTTTTTGTCAGTCAAGGAATGTAAGGCGAATTGCACCTTTTCATGGTTCCTTGTAAAATTTTGTCTTTGTTCCTGCAGTAACTCATGGCACACATTAGTAATGACAATAGTTTCGATCATTTTGTTCGTATCTGGATTTAGATATTTTTTATTACAAATAATTCAAAACTCTAATGGCACTGATGCAAGTCAATTTCTTAGCTCTCACCCAGGCATCTTGACAAATTTGCTTCTATTATCAGTATCACAATCGACTTACAGTTATCAAATTTTCCTTGAATAGGATTGAGAAGCTGAAGCGTGGTTTTGGCATGCATGTCCCTGAAGAGTTTAGATAGCTGGATATAATAGTGGGTCTATTATTACTCCTACCCCTCGTAGCTGCAAATTGGAGGCAAGTTTGTGATATCTACTAATAGTGAGATTGAAGCTTTTTAAGTGTACCTCAAGCCTAGACTGCGCAGCAAGTTGTGGTGCGCAAGAAGCTGGTAGATCACATGTTCCCATGATTTTACTATTAATAATCTTCCTCCTACTAATTCCAAACCTCCATGCCTTTTACTGAAACGATTCGATCTACCAGGCAGCTCTAACTTCTCTGCTCTGCCTGTATATGTTTCTTATCTGTGCTATCACCATGTTGGTATGTTGCCTCACCATGGGAAGCATTAGGTATATGTGCAATTGTCGGCTTGTAATATATTGGTAGAGCTATACATTTTTCTAATATATATTTGTAAATATATACTGGTGAATCACCTCTTGCGGGTATCATAGTCGCCGCCTCCCAGATTTGTATATTTGCAGTCTAACGGTCGCCTCCCCCTGAATCACCTTTTGTGACACCATGGTGCTAGTCCTCTAATATAAGGGATTTTGATAAGGGATTTTGATATTTTGTTTGCATTGATTGGCCATTCGTCTTATTAAAAAATTTTAGAATTATTATTTATTTTATTTGTGACTTACTTTATTATCCAAAGTACTTTAAGCACAACTTTTTGTTTTTTATATTTGCACAAATTTTTTGAATAAAATGAGTGGTCAAACAGTACAAGTAAAATTTTAAAATCGGATGGAGGGAGTAGTCTGGAAGCCCAGCATGGTTGTTGTTCCACACTTGCGGCACTCATGCTCCAAAATTTTTGGTAAGTACTTATATCCTTTCAGACCAAAGTAATTTCCTTACTGAAGTTTCTTGCACATGAACTGTACTGTAACTAAGCCGTATTGCCGGCTTGTGGCGTTTGTGTTAACCAGTTCATTGATTACGTTTGTTTCCCTTATGCTACTAACATAGAGTATTTTCTTTCAGACAACAACTCAAGTACTGAAGTACACATAAGCATTGAAGCATGCTAAAATTGACTTCCGGTTGGATGATTGGAGCCGGCTGTTTCTTCATGCGCTGATCAATCCGAATCAATTCGTTATATACCTGATAAGCCTCTGCCCCTCTTGTGTCTCCTACGAATATTTCTGTCATTGTTATTGCCCCTGGGCTAGAACTCGAGCTACCTTAAGTGGTCTGTGTTGCCGCGCGGCAATTGGCTCGCCGCTCCTCAGAAGCCATCCCCTAACACTGATTTCTACTACACCAGACAAGACAGGTCAGTACATTGTTGCCAGATCAAGACAGTGGTAAAAAAAGATTAGATAGATCTAATGAGCTCCCCTTTTCCATGTTAAAACAAAACATTACACGTAGAAAGATGGGGTGCTAGCCGTTTTCCACAGCCGCACTACGTGTAGTGCGGTTCGACTCGGAGGTCCGAATCCTCGATTTTGCCTCCGCTACAGATGTTACACTGCGATCGTACATTGCGAGTGAAATAAAGAACTGCAATAATCAAGTAAGTTGGTAGCAAAAAGGAGCACAAAGTGTGTATGATTCAGTGTCGCGGAAATGTATGATCCGTGGTTGCAGAGGCAATCTTCCTGGAACGTCCAAGACAACGTTTTCAATCTGAATTCTGAAACATCCCGAACCGCAGGAAAGTTACCCAAGGTTTTCCACAGGTGCATCAGCTGTAATCTGGCGGTATCTTACCAACTTGGTTTTTCACTTTTTGTTCCTCCTATATCGAGAAAATAATGGTTGAGCTAGTTACGGGGTACACCATCTCAGAGAGAGAGAGAGAGAGAGAGACAAACCTTTAGGGTACACCCTCCATCTAAAAAACAACTTCTGGAAACAAACCTAAACAGATGTTTATCCATATTTTTATCCATATTCGTATCTAGTTGGTTGTCTTAGAAAAAAAAAACTAACTTCCAGATGAACTAGATAGATGTATATCATATTCATCTCTACAAATTGATTTTTCTAGGAACGGAGAAAGTACGCCGGTATGGCATATCCTATTTACTAGTATAAATTGATCTAAGGAGGCCCAGGATAATTGGTTACTTTTACAGATTATTTGTCCCGTAAATTAAAAAATACATGATTTATCTAAAACTCTTTTACGTCAGTACTGCTTAGATCATATTTATTTTTCATCCATATAAACAAATCCATCATCCATCGGCTCTTCATCCAAAAACAACAGGGTGGTGTCCTTAAATCTACATTCAAACGCTACCAAGAATTTTTAGAAATCAAAATTGAAAAATGGACTACCTATTTATCAAGTGAAGTTACTTAGTTTACCACTCTTATTAACTCGTATCCAACAGTTCCTATGTTTACTTTGTTCTTGGACTGAAAAAGGTTAAACAATTGTAATAAAACAAAAAAAAGTGTAGCTTGGTTAATACAATTTTTAGGTAAATCGACATAAATAAAATAGCGAATAAATCAAACTAATTGCTACAACAAAACTCAACAAAGATTCTGCCTATCAGTTCGTCATTTTTTGTTTTTACAACAATATGATTATTGTTGATTATGTAAATCCATTGATTTCTGTAATAAATTAGGGCCCCTTTGAATCATAGGAATGAAAAAACATAGGATTAGGAAAAATAAAGAATACTGATAGGAATGAAAGTGCAAAATAGAGGATTGCAAAACATAGGAATGACCGTTTGATTGGATCATATGAAAAACATAGGAATCGGATGAGAGAGATAGACTCAAAGGAAATTTTTCAATAGGTTGAAGCTCTTGCTAAATTTCCTCCAAAATCTCTATAGGATTGTCCATTCCATAGGATTTTTAAAAGATATGATATGAATCAATCATTTATTTCAAAGGCATTCATATAATTTTCCTTATAGGATTGAAATCCTCCAAAATTTTATGTCTTTCTCCAAATCAAAGGTGCCCTTAGAGTGTGCACCTTGGTATCTAGGTTTTAGGGTGCTGTTTGGTAGGTGGTTGTGCGGCTACGATTGCAGTCGTCCACAGCTGCCTTGTGACCTAAACCTATATTTTTTTGTTGTTGACAAAGTTAGAGGAGATATTTATAACCAATTAAATAAGGTGGCGATATTTAGCACGGACTACCTTTCTCACCTTTCTTGTCAAAGTGGTCATGCAAAAGCCATTACAAGTAAATAAATGCTGTAGAACTAGATGACATCCTGTGTGTTACCGCAGGATGGTGCTATAGTACAGTTGTAAAAATGCAAATATGAACCTAAATCTCACCAAAAAATAATTCTATCCAACAACCAAAAAGAAATCATGGAAGCTAGAAAGATTATGTGATAATTGGAATGCTAAAGCATCATCCGAGAGTGTCAAAGATAAGTGATGATGTGATTTTTATGGCTCTTTTATAGCAATAGTTACGGTAAGCGAGTTCCAGTTAAATAGAATATAAAGATTTAACGAGTGAAAAGAAGGGTGACACAAGAAAAAGAATAAAATATCCTAGATAACTAATGGAAAAGAATAGGTTACTCAATGCCAGCAATAACTCTGAAAAAGGAGAAAGAGGGGCTTGCGAGTAGTGACAAAACCTTCAATAAGTTGTGGGCTAGAGCCTAGGGTGTTATCACCTCTCTCTCAACAAGTTTACCTTTGTTCTCCATCAATCAACTGTTCATAAACGAGTAAATGAGAGCGGACAACATAATTTGCACTAATTTTCATGAGTTCTATTATATTTAAAGTTGTATTAGGGGAATTTGATAAAGTTTAGTTGAGGCAGTTTTGTTCACTGAGCCAAACACTAAAACACACTCATCGTCATCGTGACTAAATTTTGGTAAGGTTTGGTTGTGGTACCTTTGGTCACCAACTTAAACACGCTCATCTCGCTTTGCTACCATTTGGTCGTGTAATTAGTATCCAGTAGTTTAGCCAAACATTCCCAATGAAATGAAACAGGGGGCCAAATAGAAGGGCTTAAAATGGGATAAAACAAAACTTTCTGTCCAAAAATGGGAAATGTAAAGCCACGTGAACATCACAAAAATTTGGTAAGGCAAAAATGAGCCAATGATTGCCATCGATCCAAACAATCAACAATTCTAGAAAGCATCCAAGGGTGTGTTAGGGTAAAATTTATAGTATAGTTTTATTTATCCAAAAGATATAAAATCAACTAAAAAAATAAAAAAATAGAAAGAAAAAACACACACTAAAATCAACAAAAAATAACTTCTAAAATTCAAATTCCGACGATAGCTTATAAGCCAACAAGCACAATTTTTCATTAGCACGCTTGGTTTGGGCGTTTTGATGTTACAAATTCCTCGTTTTTTAATTAGCACACGCTTCCTAAACTATTAAATACTCCCCCCTGTTTCAGGTTATAAGATGTTTTGATTTTGAACAAAGTCAAACTACTTCAAGTTTGACTAACTTTACATTACCAAATTAGTTTTATTAAATTAATAATTAAATATATTTTTATAATCAATTTATCTTGAGTCGAAAATATTACTATTTTTTTTTATAACCTTGGTTAAACTTAAAGCAGTTCGACTTTTGATCAAAGTCCAAACATCTTATAATAGTAGTGTTTTTATACTAGATATATAGAAGTTTTTTTAAAAATCAAATAAACTTATTTTTAAGTTTATAAATTATGTGCTCATTTGTTTTGCATGCAAGTGAAAAGTTAACCGCTACCACTCAATAGAAGGGAGTCTAATGAATCTAGTCAGATTGGCCAATTTGATTTGTTTTACTCTAATCCGAAGACGACGACGTCCACTTGGAACAGAGCCTTTTAATTAACCTCGTCACGTCCTCACCTCACCGCCGATCCGGCCACGCAGCATAAATACGGGGGCCGGGCGCCCAACGAGAACCAAACAGCTACTCCTACTAGTAGACGATCAACTGATCAAAGCGGAGACCCCGCAAAGCCTCTGGCACTCGCAGTTGGAGCAGTAATCGCGAGATTACAACATTTAATCTCCTCGTTACCGCTCAATTAACGCACCGATTAAGTTGGTTCATCAGATTAGGCTTGGGATTTACACGCATCCACAGAGAGAGAGAGAGAGAGAGAGAGAGAGAGAGAGAGAGAGAGAGAGAGAGAGAGAGTGGCCGAGCGAATCCTCCTCTCCTCTTCGCGTCGCCTTTGCCGCGTATAAATACCGTGGCGTGGCGTGGCGCGGCGCGGGACGACTGGAGACGAAGGCGATGGCGCACGCGGCGTTCGACGCTGAGGCCGGCGCGGCCGCCAAGCCGCCCGCCGCCGACGCCGGCGCCGCCTTCGTGCTCGAGTCCAAAGGTAGGTCACACCACTCCACCCCCGCCCGCCTTCCGCGCGCAATGCGAGGGCTGATTCTGCTCTGATCTGTGGTTGGGTCGCGTCGCGGGACCGGCCTGCAGGGACGTGGTGGCACGCCGGGTTCCACCTGACGACGGCGATCGTGGGGCCGACGGTGCTGACGCTGCCGTACGCGCTGCGCGGGATGGGGTGGGCGCTGGGCCTCACCGTGCTCACCGCCGTCGGCGCCGTCACCTTCTACGAGTACTCCCTCATGTCCCGCGTCCTCGAGCACTGCGAGGCCCGCGGCCGCCGCCACATCCGCTTCCGCGAGCTCGCCGCCGACGTCCTCGGTATTACTATTAACCCCCCTGCCTGATCCATTCCTTTCCACTGCACCCCATCACCACACGCACATTACATTCCCGTGTATTGCCCCATGTGCGTTCGGTGCAATGCCCACAAGCGAAGCAGACAGCTTTAGCTACCCGCATCAATGCGGGCCTTAGCTCGTTCGGACGCAGCGCGGCGGGCGCGCGCGCGCGCCTTTGTGCACGGGCGGCGGTGGAGCAGCCAGCGACACAGTCACACTACTGCCGTGCTGTTGCCGACTCGCCGCCATGCTCCCATTAATTAGGATGGCGCGCGTTGGTGAGCTCGCCGACGCAAAGACACAAAATTAATTATCGACATGATAGTATTCGCTTTTTCTTGTGTTCTGCTCCTGCACGCAGGGTCCGGGTGGATGTTTTACTTCGTGGTCATCGTGCAGACGGCGATCAACACCGGCGTTAGCATCGGCACCATCCTGCTCGCCGCCGATTGCCTCGAGGTGCAAATCGTTGCTTCCCGTAACCCCCTTGAACTCTCTGTCTGATATGCATATAAGTTTAAAGCTCATACTATTGCCAATTGCTGTCTATGATTAGTTTATTGTTTTGAACAAAGTTTTCATGTCGTTTGTGTTTGGACACACTGTAGTATATCCAAAAAATTGGGAATGTCTGGACATGGTTGCCGTACAGATTCAAGAAGCTATCATGCTCTTAGTGTGAATGTAGAATATGATTAAGATATCGCATTGCATAGATTAGGTGTTGTTGGCCTTCCATGTTTATTGTGGTCTAGATGGTTGGCTCTGATGAGTTTGACTCGAGCTGCTTCACAGCTTTAGGGTTGGAGGGTTGCTTTCTCTTATCCACTGACGCAATGACAAAAATTCAAACTAGTAAGAAAGCTGCTCCCAGACGATAGGCTGGCATACTAAATTTGCTAATGCGTGTGGGAGGATTCATACTATGGTTATTAATATCTGTTTGGCGTTGCTTGTGGGTTTGTAATATGCAAGTAAGTCACAATCATGCAACTAATAAGTAATAACGAAGTCTGCAATGGATATTGATGGCTATGCATTGCTCTAGTAGTTCTAATTTGAAACAGGTATAGGTTGTTTCCAGTTCATTTGATTGCAAATATCCACAATAAAAGCTAAACTTATTTTAGAACAAAACCTGATCAGTGATCATAAAAACAAAGAAAACAAGCCCTATGCAGCTGTGCAATTTTCATGTGCTTGTAGTTCTGACCTTGGAAGGATTGAACATATGGCTACTGAAGGCTAACTCTAAAATTACATAATTGTATTCGTAGCATGTCTGCATAGCTGTCAACATACATCATTTTTATTTTTTTCGAGCTTCAAATTGTATGGAGGAAGAAGATATTCCAATCCTTGCACAGTCTCTTGCCTGCAACCTAAGTACTTCTATACTAAGTTCAGACAAGAAAACAATAAGGGGCCAAAATGATAGAACAGAACTGGCAAAACAATCCATTAATATTTTCTGTCAGAAAGGAGTCAGTACTGTAGTCGGCCTGCTAGTAATTACAATCTTCTAAAACTGTAAGTTATTTACAGTTAGTGAAATTGCATAACAGCTTTCGTCTATTGGCATGAAAAAACAACTAATTAATGACTTCTTTCTGTTCACTGCTCAAATTATCAGTTGCAAAATTGGATAAACTGGTCTTTTGTTGTGCCCAAACAGATCATGTATACGAGCCTTTCTCCCAATGGTCCCCTAAAACTGTACCACTTCATCATCATAGTGGCTGTGGCGCTGGCCTTCCTCTCCCAGCTACCATCATTCCATTCCCTGCGGCACATTAACTTTGCCTCTCTGCTCTTGAGCTTGGGCTACACCATCCTTGTATCTGCTGCTTGCATTGGTGCAGGTATATCGCCTGAACTCTCATGTCACATGTTCATTCCTCTGTGTGTTCCAAGAACTTTTCTGTTAAGATTTCAGAGAAACTTATGCTGCAGCAGATGGAGGAATTAGATTCCAGAAAAGGTTGGGAATTAGATCGGGAATCAGATGCCCTATATCTATCAGTAGTATTCTTCATAAATATACAGTAAATTCTGCTCCATTGTTTATATAAACACAAGACAAAATACAAATGGAATGAACGTGATAACTGCGTTTTGCAGCCAATTCTTTTCAGTTGTTTTTTTATGCATGATAACGGAACAAACTCAACTAGGTATGATATGTCCACAAAACGCATTAGTGTCGTTACTTATTAGACGTTTCAGATTCCCAGTAAAAAACATTAGGAATTTGAAGTTTTATGCCATTTTGTACCTTTAATTCTAATTTAGGCACAACACAAGCTATTTGATTGGTTTGGCCCAGAACCAGACTTAACAGATTCATAATTACTAGTTCTTCAGCTACGCTATATCAACCAAAATTGACTTAACAGATTCATAATTACTAGTTCTTCAGCTACGCTATATCAGAAACCAAAAATGTACAACTGAGGGCTGCAGTTTGCATTGGTAGTTTAAGTGTCTAACTCTCATTTACCTAGATGTTAACTACCATTCTTTACAGGCCTGTCAAAAGATGCTCCGGTGAAGGATTACACGCTGAAATCGTCCAAATCAGAACAGACCTTCAATGCCTTCCTCTCTATTTCTATCCTGGCTTCTGTTTACGGCAACGGCATACTGCCTGAAATCCAGGTATTCGTCATTGCGTCTTCTGACCGTACCTAGATCTAGATATGTTAAACACTTATAAAAAAAAATCCCTTAGGCCTTGTTCAGTTTAGAGGGGATTGAAGAGGATTGGAGGGGATTGAGGGGGAATAATTCCACACCACAATAGGTGTGGAATAAATCTCCTCCAATCCCTCCCTCACAACGATTAACCGAAAAAGGCCTTAGTGAAATCCAACAAGAGTTATATACCCATATTGGTAGATTCGCTAGCACTCTGAAATTATATGCTAGCCCTTTTTAGACTAACCGTTACTCTGGAAATTATAAAGGAAAACGCCGAAATACTGTAAGCCACCGCAATATGGTCCAACTGACGCGACAGGCTGGGCTTATTGGGCGCCTAAAATAAAGCCCATATAAATTGTTATGCGGGCCTATTTAGAAGATTTATGGTGGGCCGTTTTCAAATCGGCGTTTGCAGGCCACGTTGGCGCCACCGGCGGCCGGGAAGATGATGAAGGCGCTTGTGCTGTGCTACTCCGTCATAGCCTTCGCCTTCTACATCCCTTCGATCACCGGCTACTGGGCGTTCGGCAGCCACGTCCAGTCCAACGTCCTCAAGAGCCTCATGCCGGACTCCGGCCCGGCCCTCGCCCCGACGTGGCTGCTCGGCCTCGCCGTCCTCTTCGTCCTCCTCCAGCTCCTCGCCATCGGCCTCGTCTACTCCCAGGTGGCGTACGAGATCATGGAGAAGAGCTCCGCGGACGCGACGCGGGGGAAGTTCTCGCGGCGGAACGTGGTGCCCCGGCTGCTCCTGCGGACGCTCTACCTCGCCTTCTGCGCGTTCATGGCGGCCATGCTGCCCTTCTTCGGCGACATTGTCGGCGTGGTCGGCGCCGTGGGGTTCATCCCGCTCGACTTCGTCCTCCCCGTCGTCATGTACAACATCGCGCTCGCGCCGCCCAGGCGGTCGCCGATGTTCCTCGCCAACACGGCCATCATGGTCGTCTTCTCCGGCGTCGGGGCCATCGGCGCATTCGCCTCCATACGGAAGCTCGTGCTCGACGCCGGACAGTTTAAGCTCTTCAGCAACAACGTCGTGGACTAAATTGAATTATATATGTCCGTATATAGGAGGTATATATATAGGCAGCATATATATATCTTCTAGCTAGGTCCTTAATTACATTGTATCTTGAGAGGTATATAGCCTAATTTGTTTCTTCTTTCTTACTTCGGGCGTACAGCCATAGTTACTACATATAACGCCATATATCGGGTTGTATTAGCTACGTAGCTATGTACTACTTTCTCTGTTTTATATTATAAAACTTTTTAGCATTACTCGCATTCATATATATATATGTTAATAAATTTAGACATATACACGTGCCTACATTTATTAATATCTATATGAATATGGATAATGATAGAAAATCTTATAAGCTGAAACGGAGGTAGTAGTATATATAATATTTCACTGCTGAAGTTAAATGCATGTAGTTTGTACGAGCAAATGTGCATTTGCAATATAGAAATCGTCGGGGCTGCTTTTTTGAGCTACACAACGATGACACATGCTTTGAGCTCCAGTCATATCGCCGTAAGTGTTTATTATTTTATTCGTGTGGCTTCTTGGCCGGGTTTTCCTAATTAATACATCCGTCTCCTAATATAATAGATATTCACTATTTGCTTATAACGTTTGATCACTCGTTTTATTTAAAAAAAAATGTATAAATATAAAGAACGAAAAATTGTTCTTAAAGTACTTTAGATAATAAAGTAAGTCACAAATAAAATAAATAATAATTTTAAATTTTTTTAATAAGATGAGTGGTTAAACAGTGCAAATAAAATGTTAAAATCTCTTATATTAGAGGATGGAGGAAGTAGTGTGTTTGTGAGATTTTTGGTTTGGATTTTCTTAAACACTATGCCAAGTCTCTTCCTGTTAAACGAAAACAGACGATCCCAGCCCTATCCTCTTTTGATCATTTTTTTTAAAGAAAAAACATGTATAGCAAGAGTTAATGAGAGAACAATGGATAGAATCAAACAATAAACTTGAATGAATTAAAGAAGAAATGTCGATTCCTTCATGCCGTCGTGGTGATCCTCAATTCCCACTGGTGGAGAAACCGTTTGTAGTCCCGGTTCGTAACCCTCCTTTAGTCCCGGTTGTCCAACCGGGACTACGAAATCTTTAGTCCCGGGTGAAATAACCGGGACTAAAGATCGGTGTACCATTTTTTTTAATTTTCCATGGCCCTGTTTGCTGCAAGGTTGATTTTATATATATATATATATATATATATATATATATATATATATATATATATATATATATATATATATATATATATATATATATATATATATATATATATATATATATATATATATATATATATATATATATATATAGTGTGTGTGTGTGTGGGCGCGCGCGCGCGCATATGTGTATATGTATAAATACATATATTACACACATATGTATAATTTAAAGCACTTAACATTTCATATGCATATATATTACTAAAATATATATTAACACTAAAGTAAATGTGTACATATATATATATATATACACACACACATGCATATATAGTACAATTCATTTGCTCGCTAGCTATAGCTACGACTTCGACGCCGGTGTTATGTCAGAAGAGGAAGGACCGACGTTATGAATTGTCGATCCATCGTAGTAGAATTCACCATCGGGATTAAGGACTTCTTCGTTGATAAATCCCAATCAGTTGTTCTTGAACAGCCGTGATAAAATCCTTGTGTGGGAGATTATCCCTCATGTGAATATGCTATCATTCGAAAAATAATGACATATCAATATATGAAATTAATAAACAACTTAACAAATCGATACGCAATGAAATTTTGAATGGTTTATGTATACGTACATCGAGCTCTCATGTGGTGTATATTTGGTTTGATAGGCAGTGGGCATACTCGCATACGTAGTAGCCGCATAAGTTAGTTCCCTGGTCCTGCTTTGCACACTACATGAGAAACGATGAGAGATTTAATATAATCTTTATATTTAACTGTAATTAGAGATTTAATTCAATACAAGTTTGGATCATGCATATACTCACCGGAAAATGAAACCTCCGTCCAAGTTTTTCTTTCCAAGTCCCGCGGACCAATTGACGGAACCGATCCCAAGCCCTATATGTGCAGTTGCAAGCTATGATTAATTAATTATTACCCGAGATCAACATAATAGCAATAGAATCCCCGCGACTTTGGAATAGATGGCATTATATTACCTGTCTATCAGTTGGAAGACCTTGTCAAAAATCTTCTCCTCTTTATTCATTGAGTCGTACACAGTGACGCTGCATGCGTCCAAGTCGAAGAATAACAGGACCCAGTGGAATCTGGAATATGCGTGAGATGAGATATATATGAAAATGTACATGCTATATGTATGGGAACGAAATTTGTTCGAACGACAATAAAAACTCACTCTGTGTTGTACGGCAGTAGTATGAACGTCTTGAAGTGCTGCTGCGTTAGGAGATGGACGAGATTGTCCTCTGTGTCTTTCTTGTACTTGTCGATCATTTCGGTGTTGATTTTCCGAGGGTCGATGAACCCAATATCGTAAACCCCCCGCCGTCGGGCCCTTTGAATCTCCATTCTACAACGATAAAATGAAATTATTATTGTTTATATATATGATAGGAGCTAGTTATTGAACGAAACAAATCGAACTCAAAGATACTTACAAAATCCATGCGCTCAAAAGAGAGACATCGAGGGCGTCCAGATGGTACAGATCAAAGACATCCTTGAATTGGAGCCAGAGAACATCTTCTCCTTGCAAGAAGTCGGGGTTTCTGATCCTCGCTCCGAACATCTCTCTGCCCTTAGCGCTCATTTCCATGTACCGTTCATGGAATTTGTACATCTGTGTCGGCAGGGACTGCAGCTGCTCAGGCGTGACAAGGGGTTTACCGAGTTCAAACTTATATGCCACTTCCGCCTTCGGGATTGGTGCGCCTCCAATCTGCTGATCCACAGTTAGACCAGTGTCTGAAATGAAATCCGTTATGCCAAAATCTTCGCCGGTCACCAATGGCTCGACCTCTTGGTTTGGTTGTTCTCCAAGCTGAGGGACTGGTTTTGACTTCTTGTGATAGGCTTTCTGAAGTGTTCGGTCATAGTCTGATATCTTTAAGGCCTCCTTGTTTGTTGTGGACATTCCCTTGAAGAAGTTCTTCACGCTCGGGTCAATAGGTATCTTCTTTTTAGGACTCCGAGGCTTGAGTTGCCTCTTCACTTCTCCTGCCACATAAGCATTAAGCTCCTCTTGACTGCAATCGTACGGCGGCTCCTTGTTTTTGGTGGCGTCAACTTTCGCCTTCTTCGTTGCCCTTGTGCGGGCAGGCGGTGGAGCTTGGCGAGACCTCGTCTTGGGAGGTGCAGGCGGACACGGTGGAGGTGGAGGAGGCGGAGGAGCTGGAGGAGATGGTGCAGGAGGACGTGGCGGAGGGACTGGAGGATATGGTGCAAGAGGAGATGGCGGAGCCGGAGGAGATGGTGCACGAGACGCCGCTTGTCGCCCAGGGAGGATGATGTACCGCTTGCGCCATAGTATAATGGCGTGGCTTGTGTCTCGTAGATGCGTCTCACCGTCTCCTCCTGGGTAGTCCAACTCGAGGTCCTCGTACACGGCTTTCACCAGCTCAACTTCGACTCTCGAGTATCCTGCTGGAATTGGCCTGCAGTGGTAAGTCCCTGAAATGTCCGTTGGGATGGCCATTCCCGACGCCACCTTCACGTGATGAGAGGTTATCTATTAGAAATCAACCTAAGCAGCAACTTGCGGAATGTACAAGTCAAAAAATCATAAAACTACGAGCATACCTTGATTGATAAGTTCTTGAAGGGAATATGTAGCTCACATGGTGTCCTGCTCTGTGATCCTTCCTGCCCCGTTGAGGCGCAGCTGCTACGATTGCCTGATGGGCTGACCATTGCAGGAGGAATGTACGGCTGGGGATCCTGGGACCGATGTGCGGCCATGCGTTCATCCACCTTCCTTGCCACCTCCTCTTGCATGCTGAGCTCGTAGCTCGATAACCTGTACTCAAGATCTGCAATCTTCGCCTTGGTATCTCTCTTGCTCCTCATCCGACTCCTGTACGTGTGGATGTCCTCCTTGAATCCAATCTTCCAAGGAATCACCCCTTTCCCTCGTGTTCGTCCTGGATGCTCGAGAGTCTGCAGGGCGAGTGACAGCTCATCCTTCTCTCTGTCCGGTCGGAACGTGCCCTGAGAAGAGGCTTCTACTGCGTCCGTTAGTCGACTTGCAGCCTCGCGTATCTGATCGCTGAAGACCAGGGAGCCATCAACTGGGTTGAGCGTTCCACCGTGAGCATAGTACCAGAACTTCGATCGATCCGGCCATTTAGCGATGGCCGGTTCGATACCCCTCTCAAGCAAGCTAGCCTCCATCTCCTCCCACTTCGGCATCGCGACGCTATAGCCGCCTGACCCCAAGTGGTGATGGTACTTCTTCTTGGCGGCATTTTCTTTGTTTCTGGCCATCATCGCCTGCCCTTGTTGACCTGTCTTGTAAGCAACGAACTCGTCCCAATGATCCCTTAGCTTTAGGAATACGTCGAAGTTCGGTGTTAGTCCCTTCAGGATGTATTTCTTGTAGAGCTCTCCCTTGAAGCTCTGGAACCGTTCTGCCATTTTCTTCAGAGTCCACTGTTTCACTATGTTCTCCGTACCCGTGGGTAGCGTGAACGTCTCGAGCATTGTGGTCCACAGCATCTCTTTCTCTGATTCCGGGACAAAGCTGTCATTATCCCTACGTGCCCTTGTTCTGCGCCAGTACACCGTGCTGACAGGCACGTTGTCCCTCACAACCCAACCGTTGTGGCGTACAAAATTCTTGGCTGCTTCTGCCGGGGCACTAGGTCAGCCATCTTCGTCCACCTCGGTTATGATGTGCCGACCCTCTATCTTCTTCGCGGCACCTCGTTGTCCGCGTGCCCTCTTCTGTCGAACGGAGGGATGACTTCCACTAGCCTCCTCCTCCTCGTTCCCCTCCTCGTTCCCCTCTGCATCCCTCTCCACGTTCCCCTCCTCGTTCAAGTACTGGTTTGGATCCTCGTTCCCCTCTTCTTCGTTCCAGTACTGGCTGCTTCCCTCTGCGATTGTATTGTACAGTATCTGTTCCTCATCGCGATCAGCCATCTGTGCATACAAAAAATATTTGTTAGGTCTATAGGTCATATTTGCTTTAACAATCTTATATGCTAACAATCATATATGCTAAGTCTAAGTGTCGTATATTAGAACCCTAGATAATCATTAAAACTGTACTAATCTTGTATTAGAACCCTAGACAATCATATATGCTAAGTCTAATTACAAATCTAATAATCTTACATTAAAACTCAAATAATCTTGTATTAAAACTCTAATAATCTTATATTAAAAATCTAATAGTCATATATGCTAAGTCTAACTGTCGTATATTAGAACCCTAGACAATCATATATGCTAAGTCTAATTACAAATCTAATAATCTTATATTAAAACTCAAATAATCTTGTATTAAAACTCTAATAACTTATATTAAAACTCTAACAGTCATATATGCTAAGCCTAAGTGTCGTATATTAGAACCCTAGATAATCATATATGCTAAGTCTAATTACAAATCAAATAATCTTATATTAAAACTCTAATAATCTTGTATTAAAACTTTAATAATCTTGTATTAAAACTCTAATAATCTTATATTAAAACTCTAATAGTCAACTATGCTAAGTCTAAGTGTCATATATTAGGACCCTAGATAATCATATATGCTAAGTCTAAGTGTTGTACATTACAACCCTAGATAATCATATATGCTAAGTCTAAGTGTCGTATATTAAATCTAATAGTCTTAATTGCATTAAAAATCTAACAATCATATATTTACATCACTTGCCTGCGCGAATTCCTTTGAGGGCTAGCTACCACTCCGGCTTGAGGGACGACGACGACAACGTCTTTTCTGCAACATATAAAAAAATGTATTAGGCTAAACGCAAAGTAACATATATTGTATTTCACGTTCGCGTTCTCGTTAAGTTCACGTTTCGTTCACCATACGTTCGTTCGTTCACGTTAACGTACGTTAAGTTCATGTTCGCGTTCTCGTTAAGTTCACGTTTCGTTCACGCACGTTCATTCGTTTACGTTCGTTCACGTTAACGTACGTTAAGTTCACGTATCGTTCACGTACGTTCGTTCGTTCATGTTAACGTACGTTAAGTTCATGTTTCGTTCACGTTCACGTTAAGTTCACGTTTGTTCAAGTTCACGTACGTTCGTTCGTTCATGTTCGTTCACGATCGTTCGTTAACGTTCACGTTGTCGTTAAGTTCTCGCCTAAGTCACGTTTCGTTCGTTCACGATCGATCGATCGTTCACGTGGCGGCAACGGAGCGGCGGTGTGGCGGAAGCGGAGCGGCGGCGTGGCGGCGCGGCTGCGGCTTGGCGCGGCGGCGGCGTGGCGGCGCGGCGGTGGCGTGCCGCGGCGGCGTCGTGGCGTCACGGCGTCGTGGCGCGGCCCGACGTCGTGGCGCGGCGGGCGTGACGCGGTCCGGAGGCGTTGCGGCGGCGTCGTTGGCGGTGGCGGCCGCATCGAGGTTGGCGGTGGCGGCCGCGTCGACGTCGGCCGCGGCGTTGGCAACGAGGCGGCCGGCGGCGGTTTGGGGAGAGAGAGAGAGAGATCGAGGTCGTCGAGAGAGAGAGAGGGAGGCGGTGGCGGCTCTCACCCTAGAGATGCGGCGGCGGCGGAGGTGGCGACGACGACGCCCGCGAGACGACGGCGAGATACGGCGGCGGCGTCGGCGCGGGAATGCCCTTGGCAGTGGCGGCGAAGGAGAAGCCGAGAGAGATCGATCGAGGAAAAAACTTTTAAGTGTTGGTGGAGAAGACGAGTGCGCGCATCGGGAATATATATACCCCTAGATCTTTAGTCCCGGTTCGTAAGAACAACCGGGACTAAAGATAAACAACCGGGAGTAAAGATATCTTTAGTCCTGGTTGTTCTTACGAACAGGGACTAAAGATCTAGGGGTAAAGATAAGATCTTTAGTCCCGATTGTTCTCATCAACCGGGACTAAAGATATTTTTCCGCTACTTCCAAATTCTTTTTAAAGCTGGTTAGGGTTAAGAACCGGGACTACTGATAAACGCACTGAATATTGATTTTCATTACATATGTGTTTCTAAAATAGAAAATAATAAAATTAAAATTATTTAAAGTCGAAAAATTAAAGACAATTACTTCAAAAAATTGTTGTTGTCTGTAGTAAATTAAGTGGATAAAACGTAATAAGCAAATATATGATTTAAAATTAATAAAAAAAATCTAATAATCATATATAATTAGCATATGAATGATATTAAATTGTTAAAAAATGTAATTAACATATGTACATACCACATGCATGATTTAAAATTAATAAAAATTCTAATAATCATATATAATTAGCATATGCATGATATTAAATTGTTAAAAATTAAACTTTAACATATGTACATACCACATGCATGATTTAAAATTAATAAAAAATCTAATAATCATATATAATTAGCATATGCATGATATTAAATTGTTAAAAATTAAACTTTAACATATGTACATACCACATGCATGATTTAAAATTAATAAAAAATCTAATAATCATATATAATTAGCATATGCATGATATTAAATTGTTAAAAACTCTAATTAACATATGTAAATGCCACATGCATGATTTAAAACTTTTAAAAATTCTAATTATTGCATATAACTAGCATATGCATGATTTAAAATTGTTAAAAACTCTAATTAACATATGTAAATGCCACATGCATGATTTAAAACTTTTAAAAATTCTAATTATCGCATATAACTAGCATATGCATGATTTAAAATTGTTAAAAACTCTAATTAACATATGTAAATGCCACATGCATGATTTAAAACTTTTAAAAATTCTAATTATCGCATATAACTAGCATATGCATGATTTAAAATTGTTAAAAATTCTAATAATCGTACGTAATTAACATATGCCATACAACAATTGATTTATATGGATAATCAATACATCCAAAATAGTTTACATCGTGTACACAATAATTACGGCAATACATCGGCGGTGACGGTTGACCGCACGTACTTTCTCCTCACTATTGTTCCCTCCTTGTGATCGCTACGTGAGTAAGGGGTGTCTTCATTTGATAGGAGGATGCTAGGGTCAATCGTCACCGTGAAAGGGGGTTGCCCATCTAATTGATCGTAATCCTCGTCAGTCTTGTCCTCAACTCCGACGATTTTTCTTTTGCCTGAGAGAACCACGTGACGCTTCGGCTCGTCAGGCCCTCTGTCCTTCTTTCCTTTGCTAGACATGTCCTTCACGTAAAAGACTTGCATTACATCATTGGCAAGGACAAAAGGTTCGTCCGAGTATCCAACCTTATTAAGGTCAACCGTTGTCATCCCACTGTCATCAATCGTTACGTCTCCACCAGTCAACCTAACCCATTGGCACCGGAACAGAGGGACCTTGAGAGGACCATAGTCAAGTTCCCATATGTCCTCGATGGCACCGTAATACGTGCCAGTTGATCCATCGTGTCCCATGGCATCGATACGAACAACGCTGTTTTGGTTCGTGCTCTTCATGTCTTAGGCTATCGTGTAGAATGTGTACCCATTGATCTCATATCCCTGGAATGTCGCGATCGAGCCAGATGGTCCCCTCGCCAGGAAGGCCAGTTGTTGGTTGATCGTCTCGTTACCCATGAGATGTTGTCGTAGCCACGCGGGGAAAGTATCAATGTGATGCCGTGTAATCCATGCATCGGACTTACCGATGTTTCTGGTACGAACTAGAGCCAAGTGCTCCTCGATGTAAGGAGCTACCAGTGAAGATTGTTGTAGAACCATGAAATGGGCTTTACGGAATAAATTGTTGTCTACCGTCATTATTGCTTTCCTTCCGAGAGTTCCCTTTCCCCGTAGTCTCCCTTCAGGCGTGATTCAGGTACCCCGATTGGGCGAAGGTCTTCAATAAATTCTACGCAAAATTCGATGACCTCCTCTGTTCCATACCCCTTGGCGATGCTTGCCTCTGGACGAGCACGGTTACGAACATACTTCTTCAGAACGCCCATGTACCTCACGAAAGGAAACATGTTGTGTAGGTACACAGGCCCGAGAATACCGATCTCTTTGACAAGGTGACAAAGCAGATGCGTCATTATATTGAAAATTGACGGTGGAAATATCAACTCAAAACTGACAAGACATTGGACCACATCATTCTGAAGGGCTTCTAATCTATCCGGATCGATGACCTTCTGCGAAATTGCGTTCGTGAAAGCACATAGCTTTGTTATTGTTGCCCGGACATTGTCTGGAAGGATACCCCTTATTACAACTGGTAGCAGTTGTGTCATCAACACGTGACAATCATGAGACTTTAGGTTTGTGAACTTCTTCTCCTTCGAGCTTATTATTCGCTTTATATTCGTGGAGTATCCAGACGGTACCTTTATGCTCTCCAAGCATTCAAACATACTTTCCTTCTCTGCCTTGCTAAGAGTGTAGCTGGCTGGACTCAAGTAATGGCTTCCTTTCTCTTTTGGTTCCGGGTGAAGGTTGCCGCGTTGTTCCATATGCTTCAGATCATTACGTGCTTCCAGTGTATCTTTCGACTTTCCATATACACCTAGGAAGCCAAGAAGGTTTACGCAAAGGTTCTTAGTGAGGTGCATCACGTCGATTGCGTGGCGGACGTCCAAGAATTCCCAATAGGGTAATTCCCAAAATGTAGAGTTCTTTTTCCACATCGCCGCGTGACCATCTTCGCTCTCTATAGGCTGGCTTCCAGGCCCCTTTCCGAACACTACTTTAAGATCTTTAACCATAGCAAACACTGTTTTTCCGCTGCGATGTTTAGGCTTCGTACGGTGGTCTGCCTTATGTTCAAAGTGCTTGCCTTTCTTCCGTACCGGGTGGTTTGCAGCAAGGAATCGACGATGACCCATGTACACAACTTTCCTATAGTGCTTAAGATACGTACTTTCTGTTTCATCTATACAGTGAGTGCAAGCCTTGTACCCCTTGTTGGACTGACCGGAAAGGTTGCTAAGTGTAGGCCAATCGTTGATGGTTATGAACAACAACGCTTGTAGGTTAAACTCCTCCTGTTTGTCCTCGTCCCACACGGGGACACCTTCCTTTTTCCACAACAGTTTAAGATCTTCGACCAGTGGTCTTAGGTACACATCGATGTCGTTACCAGGTTGCTTGGGGCCTTGAATAATAGTCGGCATCATTATGTACTTTCTCTTCATGCATAGCCAAGGGGGGAGGTTGTACATACACATCGTAACGGGCCAAGTGCTATGGCCGCTGCTCATCTCTCCAAAAGGATTCATGCTATCAATACTTAAACCAAATCGTATATTTCGTGTGTCCTTTCCAAAGTCTTTAAATTTTCTGTCGATGTTTCGCCACTGCGAACCATCGGCGGGGTGTCTCAGCATCCCGTCCTGTTGACGCTCTTCAGCGTGCCATCGCATCATTCTAGCATTCCCCTTGTTCCTGTACAAACGCCTTAGCCGTGGTATTATAGGGAAATACCACATCACCTTAGCAGGAATTCTCTTCTTGGTTAGCTGCCCGTCAACTTCTCCTGGATCGTCTCGTCTAATCTTGTATCGTAGTGCTTTGCAAACAGGGCATGCTTCTAGGTTCTCGTACTCCTCACCGCGATATAGGATACAATCATTCGGACATGCGTGAATCTTCTGAACTTCCAGTCCTAGAGGGAAGACTATCTTCTTAGCCTCGTACGTTGTCTCGGGCAATTTGTTTCTCTCCGGAAGAATGTTCTTGATGAGTTTCAATAAATCGCCAAATGCCTTGTCACTAACACCATTTTTTGCTTTCCATTGCAAGAACTCCAGAGTGGTATCCAACTTGGCCCCTGCTCGCAACCTGGGTACAATGACGTTCTGTGGTCCTCTAACATCTTGTCCAATTTATGGGCCCCCTTTTCACTTTCGCAGTCCTCCTTGGTGTCCTGCAACATCTGACCAAGATCATCCGCAACGTCGTTACCATCAGCATCCCTTTCCTTCTCGCCCGTTTGATTTCCTTCAAATCCAGCGTACTGAGCAAAGTCCGGAATATTGTCGTCTTCCACTTCATCTTCTTCCATTTCAACCTATTGCTCTCCGTGGGATGTCCAACAGTTATAGCTTGGCATGAACCCCGACTCAAACAAGTGGAAATGAATAGTCCTGGATGCAGAATACTCCTTCTGATTCTTACACTTATTGCATGGACAACAAATAAAACCCTTATGCCTGTTAGCTTTGGTCACTCTCAAAAAATAATGCACGCCGTCAATAAACTCTTTGGACCGCCGGTCAGCGTACATCCATTGCCGATCCATCTACATGAAATGAAAAAAAATCGTACACAAATAATTATTCGTACAATAATGACAGTCATACAATAATGATAAAATAATTACAAACTCTTTCAACAGTCATACAATAATGACATATCATTATTCATACAAAAATTATAAAATATTACACCAAATAATTCTTATTTACTATTTCTAAAGTTTTAAACTAATATTAATGTGTTGTACTTCTTTTAGTTTTCATTTTAGTTTGTTTTCTATTATTTAAGATTAACTTTCGCTATATTTTCCTTCTCAACTATTTTATAAAACCTTCTTTAGCAAATAAACTAAATTTCTATATATTCTTTCTTCCCCACACAAATTTTCTCTCTCATCAACTTACAACAAAATTTTGGAGACAAAAAAGTGTGCAAAACATAGCTCCAAATGTAATATGACAAAAAAAAACATTGGAGGATGAAGTTGCTAACCTTTTAGGCACCTCCGATTTGTATATAATCACCAAAATAAATTCAATAGAAATTTTGGCATGACCTCCCCTCTTTTTTGAAGAAATTTTGAAGCTTGCTCGGGCTGGAGGAGGAAGAAGACATATATATATATATATATATATATATATATATATATATATAGGGGTGGGACTTTAGTCCCGGTTGGTGTTATGAACCGGGGCTAAAGATCGCCGGGATCTTTAGTCCCGGTTGGTGTTATAAACCGGGACTAAAGATCCCGGGGGGCCTGACAATCCCTGACAATATTTGAACCGGGACTAAAGACGGTTGGTGTTACCAACCGAGACTAAAGATCAAATATGCCCGTTACCCTTTTTAACCGGGACTAAATATCATCTTTAGTCCCGGTTTTTATTGCAACTGGGACTATTGTGGAATTCGGCCGACCGACGAAAAATGGTTTCTCCACCAGTGTCCTCATTCATCAAGGAAGCTTAAGTCAATTAGACTGGACATTTCACACTGCTACAGAACCAGCTATCTATCTGTCAGGCTGTAACGAGTCAAGTAGGACCGTCGTATATAGTGGTTGGAACTAAGGGCTGTTATAAATAGGGTTAATCGGATCCATGCCACTATAAATAGACCAAATTAGAAAAATACCACTACTATCCCCGATATCGTTGGATCCATGCATCGTCCCGGAGGGAAGTTGCCGTCGCGGGCCGTCGAGACGAAGCCCTGTGCGTCATCTCCCCCTTTTTGTTTCGTGTGGTAGCCGCCCCTAGTGCCTCCCTTCGCCTCCAGCTCTGCTCTAGCTCCGCCGGTGACGCTACCGAGGCCGGCACCAGGTTCTTGCATTCCACGGCGTCGACGGTGAACAGCGAGGTGAGGAACCATGAGGACGACATGTAGGTCTTGACGACATGGGAGACGATGGCCGCACTCCTGTGGTAAACGTCCACAGCAGAGATGAGCTCCCCGGGTAGCAGCACCCTTCCTGGCCTGCCCCTGATCATCTCCGTCGAGTGGAGCGGCGGCGGCGTCCACACACGGGGAAGGGAAGGCATTGGCGAAGTTGGCGCCGTGGACGGGGAGTGGATGGAAAACGCGATGGAGTGGGATGGATCTAATTTCCCAAAATTTTAGTGGCACCCGGCCGATATTGTGAATAGTAGTGTCATTTTTCTAATTTGGCATATTTGTAGTGGCATGTCCAATTAACCCTTATAAATATGGTGCTTAACATCTATAATGCTTTATAATAACATATGACTTGACTAGACATGTCTAACAAGAAAACATATCCTATGCACACAAGCTTCCCGTGCACACTCTGTGCACACCAACTAGCAAATATCACGAAAAATTCTACAGAAAAAATATACACTTACTTTGAATAGTATTGCATGTACATGTGAAATTTTTTCTTCAAATTCATTATATTTTAGTCGTAACAAAAAAAAGACAAAATTCTGACAAATTTTTACCTTTAAAACTGTCAGATTTTGCACTTTTTTATTACAACTAAAATATAATGAATTTGAATATGAGACTTTGTAGATGTGTGTAATATTAATAGGAGTAAATGTCCAATTTTTTATAGGATTTTTCGTGACATTTGCTAGTTGGTGTGCATGGATTGTGTATGAGAAGCTTGTGTGAATAGGATCTGTTCCCCTCTAATGAGTCATCTTTTATGAATATATGCATTGTTGTCATCTTAAATGGTTACAAACCACCAACCGCTATAGATCTCGAGAAACAGCCACCTAGATCCATATATAGCTAGTAATACTATAATTCTCTCTTCCTCGAGTCCCGATCTAGAAACCACCACTGCTCCTAGCTCCCTCCTAAGTCCCGAGTGTCGAGCGTAGCTATCACCGTTGACTCCCAGCTCTCTCCTAAGAGCCGAGCACTGCTGCTGCCATCCACTCGACCACTCCCCTTCCCTCCTGAGCGTAGTCATCGTTTTCACCTTTCGCCTAGCTACTTCACATTTCCCTTCGCTTCCAACCATGGCCATTGCTCTCCTCTTCCTTCTCTCAAGCACTGCTTCGGTCGTCGTCTTCTCCTCCATCCCAGTGCCAAGTGCCACCGCCACCTCCACATCTCTCCCGAACGTCAATGTCGCCAGATCCAATTGTTGGGGGAGCTAAAACCAACCTCCCTAAGATCAAGGGTCATCGGATCAAAACATCTCCGACTTCTAGGTGGCTAGATCCAACCGGCCCAATCACCCATCTTCCCAAGCTCCGCCCCATCCAACGTTGCCATGTCTATGGGTCTTGGTGACAGGTACGGTGATGACATGCTGGCACCATATCAATAGTCATAACAAGAAGGAGGGCCAACTTGTGATGGGGGCTGATGCCTAGATATAACGCGGCCACCTCTTTTGCTCTCTTTTCGGATGAGCTCCTCTGAAATACTGCCCTTCGTGTGGGGTCACTAACATATGGGTCGACAAGTTGTGGGACCCTCATGCCAGCCACCTGAATGGAAGGAATTAGAAGACGAGGGGTATAGTGAAAATGAATGGGAAGATAGAAAAAAAGAATAAGAAAAGTTTTTTTATTAGACGCATGAAATTGGTGAAATATTTTATTCAAACAAATGTAGAACCAGAATAAATGATTTTGTACTTATTGCTGGTTCTTTCTCCTGAATTAAGACCCATTGTTTATGGGTCCAGAGACAAAGCAGTGACTTCGGATATTAATAAACTTTATGAAAGATATCCTTCTCTCATCTTCGTGCGCAGCGATGGCGATGGTGTAATCTGAACCGACGTGAGAAATAACAGGTAGTGAGCCGTTACATATGAAAGTAATTAAGGGAGGTAATTAATTTCTTCTAGAGTGAATTATGTAATGGAATTTTAGGCCTCTTATAAGAGCACACAACCATTTTCGTAAGTAGATGAAAAAAAACATATACATTTGCTTGTAACAAGTCAACTAATTAAGTAGTGACTTCGCGTACATATTTTTACGAACACGAAAAAAATTGCACGTCAATATATTAGAGGGAAATAGTGTTTATTTACACAGCGCAATCAGCCAGACTAGCTTATATTGCCATGGGAAGGGAGAAAAGACAAAAACAAGAAAAACCAAGGAAACAAAGGAAGAGACTACTACGACGACTAAACACAACTCCAATTTGCGGGAAGGGAGCAGAGCCACACTACTCTCCCAAAAAAACCCCGAAAGAAGCAATGCCAGCTAACGACTATAGGTGACCCTCATTGAGAATGGACTATAGAACCACTGAGACCGAAGAGAGAACAAAGTCGAAAACCTTGAAGTTTTATCCAGAGTTGCCAAGATATCAGGAGGAACAGGAGGAACAGGGAGTCGACTCGGTAATTAAATTGCCAACTTATCGAGTTGAGCATAGTGACGATTTGAATATTCAATTCCAACTTGCAAGTGCCACTATACATATTTATCAGATAATTTATTACTAGGTCCACACAATCCCTTAAACGGGAAAAATCATTGCCACCCACCAATCAGTAGTGCATGACGAAGCTTGTGCAACACGCGCGAGCTGCCTAGTTTCCTAACCAATACTACTAGCTAAAATATCAAATCACATATATATTAAAAACCCAGAAATTACGGTTGGATCGAAAAATAGATATCTGACATACATCTAAATTACTGTGAGTAAATCAATAAAATCTTTACTCATGAAATAAAATTTTTACTCGTGATGATGTGAACGAACTTTAAACATCTATTTTTCGATCCAACGATTGCTTTTAGGTTTCCATTACTGCATTACATATGTAAGGCTCAGTTGATTTACAAGATTTCCAAATCATAAGAATAGGAAAACATAGGAACACATGTGCAAAACAAATGATAGAAAAAAGTATAGGATTGATCTTTTGGATGGTTGGTAGGGAAAATACAGGAATGCTTAGTATTAAGTTAATATTATCAAGGTTGGAATGCTTTAACCATGTAACTTGAGGTCAAATACATCAAACAATGAGTAATTTACCTCGATCGTATTCGTAGGAATAGAAAAAGAGCTCTAAGTGGATGCAAATTTTCCTATGAAATTTCTTAAGAATCATAGCCCAAGGAAATTTTCATGCTCAAATCCTACAAAACTAATGGATGAATAGTACATGAATCTTGTTTCTACATTTTCCTTCCATTTTCCCTCCAAAACAAATGAGTCCGTAGTTTCCACCGTTTTTTCCTATGATATTATACCTATCTTAAAATATACACCCCATCTTAAAATATAGTAAACTAAGATTGGATGGAATACATCCTAGTACAATGAATCTAAACAGAGATATGTATCCCATATAATCCTAGGTTACTATATTTTGGAATGGGGGAGTAAGAGAAATTAAGGATATAGGAGTAAGGAGAGAAATGACTAAAATGCCTCTAATAAGTGTTTGTTGGCTGTATGTGGATTAGGTAGTTGGGAATAAGATAGAAAAAAAATGAACTAGAGTTGATTGATGTGACCGTACACTACTATATGTCACCCCCTTTTATTTCCACGCGGTCCGTAAGTGGAACCGCACGGAAAAATAGAGGGACCGGTGCCAGACTGTCGCCCATTTTCCCGTGCGGGTGTCTTAATCCAACCGCACGGGATAATCCTTATTATCCCATGCGGTCGACTTAAAAGAACCGCATGGTAAAATCGTTTTTCGCGTGCAGGCTTTTTAAGTGGACCGCACGTGAAAATACCTCCCTCCTTTCCCTCCCACCCACTTCAAATTTTTTATATTCTCTTTCCCCTTTTTTCCTTCTCACCCACTTCAAATTTTTCACACCCTCTCTCTTCCTTTTTTCCTTTTTATTCTCACTGCTACACGCCTCTTTCCTCTCTCTCTGTAAACATCTGCCTCTTTCTTTCCTCTTTCCTCCGCTCCCCTTCCCTTCCCGGCGACGCCTTCGAGAGGATGGACGGCGAGACGCTCTCCTGGGCGGAGCCGGAATGCGGCAACGAGTTCGCGCTCTGCTTCCTCGACAAGGCCGCCTGCGCCGCCGTCTCCGGCGCCATCTCCACGGTGACGGCCTCGCGGACAGACTCGCCGAGCTGCGCGTGGCGAGGCAGGAGGGTGCCCCCGCCGGAGGTGACATCGCCGGCCGGCTTGCTGCGCTCAGCATAGGCCGGAGGCGACAATGAGCAGCGGCTGCGCGACGACGGGAGCGGTGGCGACGACGAATGCTGGCGGAGGCGGAGCGGCGGCTGCGGCGACGCGGCTGCTGGCGACGGCGACGACGACGGGAGCGGCGGCGTGACGACGGCGACGACGACCATGGAGAGTGTCAGTGAGAGCTTCGATGGCATGAACAAGGCCAGTGCCATCGCCCACTGTCCAATGATCAGTGAACCACGTGATTTCTATCTATAATTTCAGTTTTTTTTAGAATTTTCCGTTGTAATTTGCGAAAACGAAGGGACCATTAATTATGCCGATTTGCTGCTGCATCCACTGACCCATCCATCATCGTCCTTGTGTTAAGCCTGTTGCTGTTCCACACATAGCACTGCCAGGGTTGGTTTCGATTACCACAGTGACGATGACGGGATTGTTTCGATTTTATTTTTTTTGTTTGTTTTTTTCCGTGCGGGTGGTGTAACTGACCGCACGCGGTCGACTTAATACGACCGCATGGGATAATCGATTTTCCCGTGCGGTCGTGTTAAGTCGACCGCAAGGGATAATCGATTATCATGTGCGGTTAGCCCGCCCGCACGCGAAAATACCGATTTTCCCATACGAGGAGCTGTAGGCGAGCCGAGTGACCGCACGGGATAATAAATCTAACCGCCCGAAAAAATAGGTATTGTAGTAGTGGTACTACTTAAAAAAATCCCTTACATTATCACATGTACACATCTCGATCACTATAGCACATCACGTACTCTTTTCGTTTTAAAAAAAAATAACCAATAATTCATTATACTACTATATTATATCAAATCAAATTCTATATTATTATATCTTTTTGATAGAGGGAGTATGCCCTTGTTTAGTTTCTAACTTTTTCATCACATCAAATTTTCCTACACACATAAAGTTCCAACTTTTTCGTCACATCATTTTAAATTTAACCAAACTTTTAATTTTGGCGTGAACTAAACACACCCTTAATGTACAAATAGCGAGCACAACACGTATGGTACGTACAAACACCAAAGCTCCGGTTGGACAAGCTAGGCCTAGCTAGGCGTGACACTGACACACATCAGACCACCACCAACCAAGCAGACAAACGTGTTTGCAACCGGGGGGAAGAAGGGAGCCGCACGAGCCCACAACGCCGCGCGCGCGCGAGGAAACGAACCAGATCGATCTGCCGACACCGACACAAATCATTGGGCCGTCACTGCTGTTCCGTTGTCGTCGGGCTCGCCGGCACGACCGCCACGTGCAGCGGCGGCGGCGGCCTTCTTCCACGCGCCACCGACGACGGCCTCGAACGCCTGGCGCGACGGGCCGCCCGGCGCCCCCGTGGCCTTGGCCGCCGCCTCCCGCAGCTCCCGCGCCTTCCTCCGCGCCGCGGCGCCCTTCTCCCCCGTGATGAGCTCCCTCGCCACCGCCGCCACCTCGTCCCGCGTCACCACCCCGTCCTCCCGGGCGTTGCTCGGCCGCAGCGCCAGCCCCGCGTGCGACGACAACATCACGGCGTTCATCCTCTGCTCGGCGTACAGCGGCCACGCCACCATCGGCACGCCCGCCGCCACGGCCTCCAGCGTCGAGTTCCACCCGCAGTGCGACACGAACCCGCCGACGGCGCGGTGGTTCAGGATCTCCACCTGCGGCGCCCACATCGGCACGGCGAGCCCGGTGCCTTTGGTCCTCTCGAGGAACCCCTCCGGCAGGTAGTTCGTCGGGCTGTCCTCGCCGTCGCCGTCGCCGCTAACGCTGAAGTAGCTGGCAGTCTTGTCCTTGTCGCTGGGGTAGCGCACCACCCATAGGAACCTCTGCCCGCTCGCCTCCAGCCCCGCCGCCACCTCGGCCGTCTGCTCGGTGGACAGCGTGCCGCCGCTGCCCAGACACACGTACAGCACAGACCCGTCCGGCTGGTCGTCGAGCCACCGTATGCAGGCGTCGTTCGCCGCCTTGCCGGAGGGCGACCGGACGAACGGGCCGACAGCGTAGGCCGGAGGGTACACGCCTTTGTCGGAGAGCTCCTTGAACGCCACAAGGGTGTCGTGCTCCATGGCGTCGAAGGTGTTGACGAGGAAGCCGTCGGCGCGGAGGTAGTCGAGCCCCATCTCGATCACGAGCCGGTACACGGGGTTGGCCCGGTCCTGCACGGGGTCGACGAGGTCAGAGCCGTGCAGCGGCACGCACCCCGGGAGGAGGACGGGGTCCGGGAGGTCGCGGAACTCGCAGGTGGTCGTCCGGTCGAGCTCCGGGTTGTGGAGGAACGAGGTGAGGCACATGAGGTTGGAGGTACAGAAGACGTATCGCGGGATGCCGAGCTCGGCCGCCACGGCGAGCGCCCGCGGGCTGAGGAGGTCGGAGAGGAAGACGGCGACGCCCGCGGGGGAGTCGAGGAGGGAGCGGAGGAGGTCGCGGAGGTGCGGGAGCGCGCGGCGGACGACGGTGAGGATGCGGGTCTCGACGCGCGCGTCGGCGGGGAGGTCGTCGACGGACACCTCCGGGAGCGCGGCGATGGAGATGGACGGCGGGAGGGAGGAGAAGGTGGAGGAGTGCTCCGCCGAGGAGAAGTTGGTGTGGGTGACGATCGTGGCCGTGAAGCCGCCGTGCTCGACGATGCGCCGGGCGAGCTCGGCCACCGGCAGAAGGTGGCCGGCGCCGGGGCTCGCCAGCAGCACGACGTGCTGATCGCGCCGCTCATTTCGCGCCGGAGCTGACTCTATTGCCATGACAGTATTCAGGAGGCTAGCTTGCTTAGCTACCCGTGTGTTTGTGAATACCGACCTATACTAATGCTACGTGCTTATATAGAGGGGGCAACACTACTACAATACCTGATTTTCACGTGCAGCTAAAATGACTTTTGCGTGCGTGCGGCTAAAACGATTACTACCACCGTTG